>JASJOG010000013.1:22500-1315000 GCA_030142905.1 Heliopora coerulea
TCAGTTAAAAAAGGAAATCGTTATTGTTTCTCAAGATTTATTTTCGTTTATCACTAATCTGTCCTTCGGAATGCACATTCGATTTGAGTAGCCGTATTAACAGAGTTTTCTTATAAGCAAATGTATGGGCATTTCGCCGGGGCAAAAAAAAAGAGGGCCGTAATAAGGAGGTGGCCGTACTAACGAGGTGGCCGTACTAACGAGGTGGCCGTACTAACGAGGTGGCCGTACTAACGAGGTGGCCGTACTAACGAGGTGGCCGTACTAACGAGGTGGCCGTACTAACGAGGTAGCTATACTAACGAGGTGGCCTAACAGCGGGTTTCCACTATTCAGGTAAAGTTTGATGGTTGATTAATATAATTTATGGTGAAGTCAGTGAGTCACCAGAAAACTTAAAAATGCTATGGATATTATTAACATTACACAATATCTACAAAAATCATATACACCTGTAAACCAGAGGTGCTATCCGACTTAATGCAGTGTCTATGAATATTAAATATGTAAACCAGAACTGCTAGCCATGAAGAATTAAGAAGGTGATGACTCAGTAATATAATTTTATTGATGTAATCATAATTTTAGTGTACTTTCAAAGGCATACAATATAAAGCAAAACACAATTCAAACACTAACATCTTGCAAAATCCAAGAGTCAGATTTAAAACCAAGATGACAAAGTTTAATAGTGATGTTTCATCTTTATTTCTAAAGCACTGATTGGTCTGCTGATGTCTTTGAAATGATGTTATCAAGTTTTTTAATCCTAATCTTTTATTTCACAAGGTGTTATTTTTGGATAGTGTTTTTGTTTTATGTTTCTTAAAATTGTTTGCAGGTCATCATTTTATTTCAGAATTGTCCTCAGGTTAACATGAACTGATAATTTCTGCTCAAGTCAACCAGAAGAGTTGACAGGAGCAGAATTCATACTTGCATCTTCAGGTTTCCAGACTGCTGCTCAACCAGTTGAGCTATGAAGTCAACTGGGAATAGCATGTTGGTTAACCCATTTTAAGAGCACACAAGATTGTCAGGACAATTTAACACCTGTACATACATGTAAGGATGTGTAGTATTTCGATTCTGTTTCAGAAAGAACTATATAATCAGAGACACTAATGTCTGTTCACAGACATTGTTTCAGTAATATTCCTGATTATTTTTAAACATCCTTAAAATACATGCATGTTTGCACGACAACAGTTATGATTCTAATGACCATCAAAAGTCATCAAACTGGAAAACATACCAAAACTCTATGACTATGACTTTGGCTTTAAAGAAGATACTATAATAAGGGACAAAATATTATCAGCATAATAATCTTAACTTTTCCTTAAAAATAATTTGGCACAATCAGAGGTGAAGTTTACACCTGTAAAATATGCCAAATGTGTCAGGTTAAAGAAAAATTGGTTTGGCACTCCAGGCCTGGCTGAGTAAGGGATGGCAAAGGCTGCAATAATTAAAATAAGCTGAAAAATTCAGGAGATGAAGGGAAACAATGCAAGATATACCTTTTGCTCTTCAGTGTCACTTCCAAAGAGATCATCATCATCATCATCGTCATCGTCATCGTCGTCATCAGCATTGGTTGCTTGGGCAACTGTGGCAGATATGGGGCCATATGCTGACAAGGGTTTTTTCTCCCCACCAAATGACGACTTTTCATCACCATATGACAGTATATGATTATACCATCTCAAAGCATGTGCTAGATCAGCAGAAGGAGCATTACCAAGAGCTTCAAACACAACCACATCTGATTGTGAAGGTTGAAACCTAAATAACCACATTAAAATCACTTTAATCCTCCAGACTGTCAACATGTACCTTGAGGGGCTTTCAATCAAAACACCTGTATTTTGTCTGCTTTCAAATGCTTAAGGAAATCTCTAAGAATTAAGGAAATACTGTATAATGAGCTGTAAATTCTATTTCAGAATCATCCTCGGGGTAACATGATGAGAAAATTTCATGCTTCCCTTTGAATTCTGGCCAAGCCAACTACCAGTATATCACCAATAAGGGGGCAATTGGTATTGGTAGGATAAACTTAACAGTATTTCCCCATTGTTAAACATCCATTACTATGAAATTAACCAAACAGCTTCAAGGTTACATATTCTACATTTGACTTCCCATTTCCCAGTCACCACCTAGTAACTACAGTATTGGGATGTAGGGCTCAAATTTTATCATGACCATCACCTCTGATAAAGGAAAAATGGCTATGGATAAAAAAAGGTTATGGATAAAATGAAATTGTACTTAAAAACCATGGCCACTTTTGGCCCCAGTGGGTATTTCAGGAATGCACACACATCTCACTAACTAGATGGATTTCCAGTTAAATTTGCTCGGTTTATAAGGTTTCATGTTAGTGTGCAACCAGTTATTTGTATAAATCTTTTTCATTTGGTGTTGGAGTATAGCACAGCCATAACTACCATACTAATAAACCAACTAATACTGCCAACTCTTTTGATGAAACAGCCACTGGTAGTACAGTCAGTTTAGGAATAAACAGCTTGTAAACTGAGAGCAAAGCTGATAACCATTCTAGAGAAAGTGTTGGCAGAACTCAAGGGTAACAACTGTAAAAAACTGAAATTGAGACTGGCTAGAATATAAAGATGAAGAATGAATTGAAGTGAACTCCTCAATGTCACTTAGGGCAGCCAGGGTCAAGGTCAAAAACAATTGTTTGCAAGGCCTACATAAATGGCACACATGATGTCAAACTTTGTGCTGTTAAGTACAGTATCAGGCAAAATTATTGGCTTTTCACATGGATGTTGCAAAGGCAAGAACATCAAAACACAAACCAAAACTCCTGTATATAAATTGGTCCTCTAAGTGAGGGTTTGAAAGTGGTTTATTTACAGCCAAATATTAGGTCATGGTAAAAACAAAAATGGCCTTGGATAGCCACAAGCAGATGAATTTACCTAGGCCATTTTTTTGGCCATGGACAGAAAAAATTAAACTTGAGCCTGGGATGGTGTTCAATTTCTGTTTCAGAGTGTTTCAAGCACAGGTTTACTCTCTATTTTATCACTGGCACTTTTGTGGGAATACTGGTCAGTCAGTTTGGCCCAGAGTATATTCCACAAAATTTGTGCAAGGTATTGTGATAGAAAACCCATTGCATAAAAACTGACTTATCAAAATCTGGTTACCAGTAACTGAAGAATATGTTTTTCAGCCAAAAAGCTTTGTAAGTATCCACAGCCCAGTTATCAGAATTTGTATCAGGTTAATTGCCACATGGCATAATTAGTAATAAATTTCCCATTACAGCACAATTGGCTGAACACTGATTAAAGCTATATGTATTTGAATGAACTATAAAATCTGATCTCCCATCATTTCCACCATAGGTAACTACATAATTTCATGACTGTTATATATCAAGTCCTCATCAAATGCAGGAAAGCATGAACCATTTGCATCAGAAATGTCTGCAGTACAGGTACTTACTCAAAGTCCCAGGTAAAATAATATAATCAGACACATAGACAGTATTTACTATAAATATTCACACCCTTATACTATACACATTATTTCAGGACTGGAGCTCTCTCTAATAATTACCCATCTTTAGTGATGAAGGAGTTTAAATAAATATTGTAATGTTCTGAACTGGGCTTAATAATGAGTTGTGTTTATTAACATAAAATGCACACTTTTAATTGAAAAAAAAATTTTTTTGTAGCAAAGTAAATGGTTTGAACCTGGGGGAATCGTGACATATTTGTAGAAGTTGATCGTTGTTGAAGTTGATCACCAAGGCTGTCAAAATGTCAGCCACTTCCACCAACAGTCTTTCTCAAGACTACACTAACCTGGACGATCAACTTCTACAAATTTTTTGTAGCCTTGATAAAGTTCAATGTCATATATAAAATTTACTTGAAGAAGTCATTTTGGATACCCTGCATATGGCTACAGTCCTAGCATGTCTTCCCCAGACACATAAAAATTGTCCAGCAACACAGGAAATGTGTCCCTAACCTAAAGATATGTCCACCCAAGACAAATTTTCTGGGAATATGTCCCCCATACACATAATTCCAGGCAAATTTGTCCCTTTTCTCAGAACACACTTAGCTTCATTTCATAGAAGTTTACATAAAAAAACCCCAACAAAACAGAAGGTAAGAAAAAATGAGAACCACAATTTGAAATGTAGATTGTCATGTAATCATCTTAATAATCTCAGAATAGATCAGATCAAATGCATTGAAATGTGATAGGCTAAAATTTGGGCCAATCTCTGCAAAGACAGGTGGGTTTACCAAAATACCTAAGACAGTGTATGGCTAATAGCAAGAGTCAATACGATTAATTTTGGTTCCACTTAATTTAAATTTTGCTGCTTCTAAAGAGTTAACAAACAGCTAAAATCTTGAAATACTGACAATAAAACCTACATGATATTTTTAAATCAAAAAAACTCACAACTGAAAGATGGCCAACAAATCTGATAAATGACCTTTGCTCAAAACATCAGTATTTTCTATTCCAAGTTTTGGCAGTTCCCCTATCTCTTTTTAATGTACATATACACAAGAGTGTTAGCAAAGCAAAAGAGGTCTTTATGAACTTGGAGGGAAAATCACACAATCCATTCAATTTTAATACCTAAATACTCTCAGCAAACTTCAGAAACTTGGTTTTGATATTGGTTTCTTGGTATCTGAGCATACTGTGCAAGCAGGAAAGGGGCTTAATTTCTGAAGAGGGGGTGATATTTCCTCAAAAATTTCTTATGAAACATGTCCCAGCAAGAAAAATATTTTGGGGAGGACATATTTACTGAAACACTGGCATTAGTAAGAGTAAAATAGAAGAATGATCCTGCCAGTATAAAGTTAATTCAGGTAGTTTATAACCCTTTGTCCACAGGATGTCTCACCTTCAAGAGAGCAAAATCATCTGGTGTTAATCAAAACAAAGTAATAGAAGACTGATCCTACCAGAAAAGAGTTCACTTAATCAAAAGGAACATTTATTCAAGAGCAATGCTAAACTGAATTCTTACTGAATTTCCTTGTGCTCAAGCAACCCTGTCTGCCACAGAATGTTTGAAGTGCTAATATATTTATCTCAACCTCCTGGCACAACAAAATTTTAGTTCCAGTTGAAATGGGTCAAGGGATGGTTTGAACGGTGACAAACTAATAACCCTGTTTGTACATTATAATACAACAAAACAAGGGAGCTTTTTGCTCTGTTTTTGCTATGTCTGTCGTGTAGCATCAAGCAAAGATTAACAACTATGCAAATCAGGACAATGACATTTTTTAAGTTTATATTTCAATGAGACCATTTTAAACTACAAGATTACTGAATAATGCTTAATTATGTGGAATTAGTGGAGTTGTACACTGATTTGAAGTCGAACTTTACTTCCTTTCAAACGACGTACTGAACGAACGATTAACACCATGTCTTTCAAATCAAACAAAATTATAATACTTAGTATTACCTTCTAAACAGTTGGCCTGAATCGAGCAAAAGTTAATCAACCCCTGAAATACTTTACATAATTTGTTTTGGAAGTCTTTGGTGCCCACGTGGTTTTCGACTAGAGCATTCGAAATGATCTTCTGAACATCCTCAAATTTTCGACTGGTAGCATATTTACTTACCCTTCAATATAGCTCTTATCAGCAAGGTAGTTATTTAAAGTCTGTTGACCAGCTTTCGTTTTTAAATCACCAAAACCCATTTCGATGACTACTTAATCTCGATTTGACCGACCTACGCTTGAAGACAGTAAAGAAGAGAAAGGTCAAACGGTTATTCGCAGCCAGCTGTCGCATCCCATGATACCTGCGCTTTGGTACCAATTTTTTCGCGTGAAAATTATCGGATTTTTTGCCTTTCCGCTGCTCTGACTATTGCAATTTTTATTGGACATTATTTATTTGTTTATTTATTTATTCATTTATTTATCTATTTGCTTTGTTTCAATTTTTCCAGTATTTTTTTTCTGATTGATTGATTGATCCATTCATCCAATCGTTAGTTAATATAGTTTAGATATATATTAAATTCTATTTAAGTTAGTTGTTTTCTTTTTTGTTATTTCTTGAACACCATAAATTTACTTTCTCCAAATTCAGCAGCATGTTATTTTATCGAAATCATTCTGGTGGTTAACCAGTTCCTGTCTATATATAAATATACATATACATATACCTATACATATATATATATATATATATATATATATATATGTATGTATATGTATATATATATCTATAGATAGATAGATAGATAGATAGATATAGATATAGATATATAGATATATGTATTGATAACAAGTATCAATAACAAAATCATATGGGTGCAGAGTGCTCAATACCGAGGTAGAGCGGAATAATCACAACACAAGATTTGGTTACTTCATAAGAACTTTTATTCACTACAGAACTGTTTCATATGACAAGTTTGAAGCTTGCCATTGTAGTGAATAAAAGTTCTTATGAAGTAACCAAATCTTGTGTTGTGATTATATATATATATATGTATATATATATATACGTATATATGTTTATGTATATGTGTATGTGTATGTGTAGGTGCACGTGTATGTGTATGTGTAATGTGTATGTGTACTGTATGTGTATGTGTATGTGTATGTATATGTGTATGTGTATGTGTATGTGTATGGATCATCCAATTTCCTTTAACGACTTTTCTATTTTGAGTTCCTGTTCTTCTAATTTTGAACTTCACTTAAGACAAAGCCTACTTATATCTAAGATCAAACCTTCTCTGAATTGTAACGTCTGATCCATTCCTTTATCCTTATTTTACCCAAGTTACCTTGGTCACATCTGAGAAAAGTGTTGTCCAGTTTGAGTCCACCAAACATGGCAGGTTTTCTCCGGATACTCAGGTTTCCTCCTGTAGTAACACAGGACTCATGAGGGGTGGCCCTTACTAGACCTCTAGGGAGAACAGCTCAGGTAGCTGATAGGGTTATCCAGTATAAATAAAGGTACCTTAATTTCTTCTTTCGCCATACGCTGTCTCTCATCACCCTGACACTATTATGCTTTCACGATTAATTTATTTCCTTTACGCCTTTATAGCCACATCTATTTTTGTAAATAGCCTACGCGTTTAAGTCGAGATCCTGTAATATTAATCCCATTTATGCTCTGAGGATGTAGTAAGTTGCACAACGAAGCGTCAGCTAAATAAATATTTCTTTGCTAACTTTCTCCGTCCGTTTCATTCACTGTGGCACTTTTGAAAATTATTTTCTGGGCATCAATTTTTCTAACACGAAATAGCAATGGGTTTAAGATTGAACATTGTACTTTGCTTGTTATCTTGTTGTTGCTGAAGAACGTTCATTTTATTGCGTACATTGTATTTGTCAGACAAGGAACTTCTTACCCAATCCACAATGAAAACTCATTTATGCTATGGTGCTCAAGTTTAAGAAAAAGAATGTTGTAATTCACGGCGGCAAATGCTTTCAAAAGATCGAAAACTACCAATGTCGACTGAGGAGACCCTTAGCAAACCAGGAAGCAACTAGGTTTACCTACATTTGCTTTTCAACTCTTTTTTTTCCAGAACTATAATATTTCAAGTGTCTATACCGGGGCCACAGAGTAAATAATCCAGCCAGAGGTCCAACTCGCGTGAAAATTTGTCCCAAATTTTTTATGCGCATGCGCTGGCCGCCATGTTCCTGGCAAGTTCCCCCGGCAGTTTTGACCTCATACGAATTTTTGCCACTTATATGTAAACAAAGTGAAGTTTGATTGTAGTACTAAACTGGTACATTGAAATTAGGTTTTCAAACCTATCGAGGGGTATTTGTTCAGTGAGCTTACAAAATAAAATTTACTCCACAATTTACAAATATCGTACGAACGTGTTGACAACGCTCGATGGATTCAAACATGTGCTGAATTCTTGTTAATCTTACCACGATTTTAAACAAGTCAAAAACTGTTACAGTCAAGCCGGATGTTCGTGTATAGCCAACTTTTCGATGGTGCGTAGCAACAATGCAATCTTCATTTAGCAAGTTCATCAAGGAATTTGCAACTTGCAAGTCATCCGAGAAGCATGTTACCCGAAGGGCGGACAACTCAACATCAGATAAAACATGATTCAAATTATTTCATTTAAGTACCTCACAATAACTTGAATCATGTTTTATCTGATCTTGCGTTGTCCGCCCTTCGGGTAACATGCTTCATGGTTGACTTGCAAGTTGCAAATTCCTTGACGAACTTGCTAAATGAAGATTGCATTGTTGCTACGCAACATCGAAAAGTTGGCTATACACGAACATCCGGTTTGACTGTAAAAGATCAACTGGTATACATGTGCTTATCCGCACATTTTTCGCTTGCCTCTTCTGGCCTTGCGATCACACATAAGGTTGACGAAGATGGTAAAACCACTTCAATTATGCAAAAATTCAGTTCACACGAGCACGAAAGTTATACCTACACTCGGCGAGCGCTAGACCACTGACTTAGAGGACAGTAGGCTAGACGCTTGCCAGGAACATGGCGGCGTTTGAATTAATGAGATGCGCGAGGCAACATGCGCGAGGACACAAACATCAAAGCTGCCGACAGTGAGTTGGACCTCTGGTTGGATTATTTACTCTGTGCCGGGGCGGATATATATAGGAGGCAAGGAAGCTTGAGTCCCCCCCTCACTTTCAAGGGGGGCTTCTGCACTCTCAAAATGCAAATGCAACATTTGTACTTTGTTAGTGAATCTTGACATCTGTACGAAATTTGGTCTAACATCTAGTGCCGGAAAAAGTGGCGGAGGAAACTGTGATAATTTAGAAGGAAAACTAAAGTTGTAGACCGTGAACATAACACAAAGTGTTCATGCTACAAGATTTGTTGGAAAGATATCCTGCGAAACCCTCCTGTACGTTATCTATCTTTTGTGCTGGGTTACATCCTAGTGCCATTAGCCTCCCCTACTTTTTGGGAGCCATCTTCGCCGTTGCTATAGTCAAAACTCCTCCAACAAAAATAATTTATGCATTACTTATGTAGTTATGCGACTTACATGTCCTGTTATTACAACGATTACTACGGGAATCAACGAATCCGATGACCAGCTACATTAATCGTGCTGGCTAGTTCTTCTGCAATCCAAAACGCAAAATAATGCCAATAAAAAGCTAATCTGGACCATGAAAAGAAATTGTGAAAAAAAAGAAAAACCGTTCGAGAACTAAGGTCAATGTTCAAAGGCCTTTGGACGTTTTGGGCTTGGCATAAAAATACGCGCCTGCAGCAAATCAGAAACAATACCTAGTTTGAAGCACTGAACTCTAAAAAGATTGGAACGATACCTGCAAACTGAATTTTGAAGCCTCTATGGAAGCTGACATGAAGGTCAATTTGCAGGTCATCCCATTCCCCTACGCAATAAAGCACTCAATCTATTGCGAAAAACGTTGGGATTTCTTGACAGTTTTTTTTTTATCATAAGTATAGGACAATGTCCGTATGACTGCATATTTGTCAGAATTAACCCTCCATGAAAAATAAAGGTTCGATACAACTTTTTCACATGCGTATTTTTGACCTAAATGGCTGCCCCCTATACGGCTTCATTTAATCGTGAGGCCAGGTACAGTGGCGTAACGGAACTGCTTGAGGCCCTTAGGAAATTTTCTTTCGGGGACCCTCGTCACCCTCGATAGTATAAACTCAGTGTAGATAATTTCAAGACTTTAGTTTTTAATTGTCTTTACAGATTCATCGGGGTCCCTCAGACGACCGAGGCCTTTAGGAGTTCCTCTAACCCTGACCATAGTCCGTTACGCCACTGGCCAGGTGTAACGAGATATCGTTCCAGTCTTTTTAGAATTCAGTGGCTTGAAGAAGTAACAAAATGTACTTCATGGAATCCAAATATAGTGCATACTGAGATATATATTAGCGCTACTCCAAGTGAACGAACCCACATAGGACAAGCAAAGAAAAACTCTACTTGACCACGGATAAGATTCAAACCCTCGACCCTCGACCCTCGGCTTATAACTCCGATGCTCTACCAACTGAGCTGCAAGGCCAAGGCGGGAGTAGGCCGTATGGTGGTGGACATAATACCTCATAATTACTGTACTATAGTGTATACTCTCTATTACAAGGTGAATACCGGTAAATCACGGAGCTGTTGGTGGAATATTATTATTACCTTTCCCAAATTTCACCAGATCTCACCAAATTTTGTCTAGTGCCGCTGTTCATCCATTTCGTCAATAATAGTCCTGGAATTTCACCAAATTTTCCAAATCTAGTGGCAAATTTTACCAGCTGGCAACACTGTCTCACAACAACGTTGTGGAGACAAAGGAAGCTTCCTGCTGATATTTTGTGCAGCCTGACACTCTTGACATTTAACATGCAGTTCTGGACTTTTCCTATCAGACTTTACCGCAATCGTGCAGTTTAGGATTTTTGCTCCGGGAGATTGTGGAGGGAACTTACCCTGAAATACTCGTAAACTTTTCATAAGTTAGAAAACAACAAAAGACTCACGAGGGCCAAGACAAGCGGTCTTCTCCTTTGTGAGATCAGATGCAGCTCATCCCTTCTCGGTCTTTGCCACAAGCTTTTAATAGGTATTGGAATAGTCGGGTTTCTCATTGTTAATATCTCAGAAAGATATTTTAATACAAACATTTTAATCAGCATTTTGGTGTGGACGGCAAAAACGATACGAAATCGATAGTGTGCACCGAAACACTGTTGGGCGCGTTTTGGGGGTGAAAAAGCCGTTTTCAAATTTATATACTGTACACTTGCCAATGGCAGCGGTACAGTTTGAGTTTTGTGGAGGCAAGGTCGAAATGCGTAAGAAATCATGGGGAATTCTGGAGTCATAGTCTAAAACGAATTCTAAGAAGCGCTGTTGTTCTAATCCTCTTTATTGAGCTTTTATATTTTAAATTTTTCTTTTAATTCTTTATTCCTTTTTCACAAATACAACTAGTTAGTTTTTTTTTTCTACTACGCGACTAGTCTTGCGCGAACCAACAATAAAAATTTACAGCATTTCATTTTCATTTTCTTATTTGAATGTATTTCAGACTCTTAGCGGCTTACCACCGATCAAAATAGAGAGTTTAAGCCACAGGCGTTCTTGAATCGCGAACGACTTTTCCTTTCAATAAAATTTTTGGTTAAAAACAAACAAAATGAACAATTTCAAATCCCAAGGCCTTTGTCGAATATGTGAAATGCCGTTTTCATTCTGTACAGACGTCACTGACAGTGTTTCCACGTTCTAAAGACGACTTCTACTCCTACAACGTCGACATCTGTCAGCTAAGTTCACCGCTTACTCACTGACTAGAAATGGTCTTATCTCTCCTGGGATGTTGAAGTTATTCATCATTTTTGTTCTCGTAAAAAATTCTTTTCAAAAAAATACATGGCCCAAATATCAAAAACACCAGTTTATCAAATCTTCCGGTTGACGTCCGTGACTCAAGAACATCGATTGTTTAAGGTCTTTATTAGCTCAAATCGCATTCGAATGCCTTTTAGACAGCTTACGGTGAGACCAGTGAAGGCCTTGCTTCGTGGCATTGTAGTCGGGGAATTGCCATCATTCGTGGGGGGTTTTCCTCTACTGTCTAGGTTTTGTGGGAGCGAATACCCCCATTGCTCCCTTGGCACTTGGAAATATAATCACGATTTAGTATAGGAAAAGTCATTCATCACCGGAGATTGCAAAACAACTCAACGATTAGACAGAACAAATTCCACCTAACACTTATTTCATTCACAATATCAAACTTGATTTGTCACATATATATTGGGAAGAATGAAGAATCTTCTATAGTGAATTGCGACAACAAATTCCCGAATATTCCCGAATAATTCCCGACAACGCATGAAGCCTCGGATTACTTGGGTTGATTAGGAATGTGATTACAATGAGATTCATGAATGGCAAAGATGTGTCTTCTCAGACAACAAGAAACAAGCTCTCTTACGGGGTTTTCATTTATTGTGTTAGTCGTTGACTCACTAAATATAGCATGTGTTTGCCTTTTAACAAGGTAGTAGATCGACATAGTAGACCAACCCAAAGTTCATTAAAACACGAAAACTGTGGACATTATTTAGCTTTGTTTTATGCTATCTTAATGCCCTCACACCAATGCTGGGTCTCCAAGGCGTACTACCCTTAAATTGTAACCATGCAAACACTAATTATTTGTGAACTCCAGCAGTAATTGTTTTTGAGAGACATCTCTCCCGACATTTTTCATGGATTTAAGCCCCTGATCACATGCGCACGTTGTGTGTCTATGTTTTATTTTCATGGTACTGACGTGTCCTTTACATCAATTTAAAACGTTCGTTACGATTATTCATGGTCAAGTTTCAGCATGCCACCTACATTAATGACTTTGCGGAGATCTTTGCTGTTACATCGCATTTGCATTGCTTTCAAACATTCTCCGTAAAGCCTTTCGGTACATGCTGACGCTCCATATGTAGATTATAGGGTTGACGACGAAGTTTATCAATGCGAACGTAAACAAGGACCTCTCGGTGTAAATTAAATGAGGTACAACATTATTTTTCAAATTCAAGATGAAGCAGAAGAAATGAAATAGTGCATAAGGTGAACCTGTCAATAACATTATTGTAGTCAATTTTACAAGAAGTGTTACAGCCTTTTTCTTTAAGCGTTGGGCCGCATCCTGATTATTTGACATTGCTGCTGATCGTCGTTGTTCTCGGCGAAGAGTCCAGACAACATAACCGTTAATTACCACGGTGCTTAAGCCGAGAAATGAGATAAGAAATAACCTCATGGTGTTACCATCCCTAAGAGAGAAGAAGAAGTATTCGATGACAGAAAGTATAAATACTGATATCCATGTGCTTGAAATAGCCAAAACGGTTCTTTTAAGAGGCAAGATATCGATCCAGGTAAAGGGCTTTATGATGACTACCGCCCTTTCGATAGACATGAGGACTATCGCTAAGCAAGACATTGTAATTGCATTACTATTAACCACATAAAGCAATTTGTACCAAAACGAACCACCGAGAAATTGTCGGCAAACAAGACTGGCGCCAACAAAAGTGTCCGCTACAGCGAGGTTTGCAATATGATAAGTGATCCGCTTCTGCTTGACCAGGTCTCTGTTTCTTGAAAGGACGAGTAAAAACGCAGTATTGAGGATGAATGACAGGGCCCCTTCGACTGCTTGCACTCTCTTGAAGACTATAGAAGAATACATTTCTTTAAAAAAAACAAAAAGGAAAAAATAATCACTAATGACTAGTGGCTTGCTGGCCTGTCGAGATTTATGACAACATTGGCGATACATTCTACTGATGTACTTTTTTGAGATTCGGTTTGAAATTTTCGACTATTTTACAATTAACAGCCCCTGTTTACTGACTCAGGGTGACTATTAGGAATTGCGACTTGCGTTATTTTGGTTCAGGTCAGTGGCGTTATGTTCGCTTCGAACTCTCGTACAGTCAAAATATTAAAATAAGAGTAATAAACTAAAGTGACTGGTGATCAAGTTAGAGTATAAGCGAGGTAGGGAACCCGCTACTGGGAAGGTTAGGTTAGGGTTTCGGTTTGCGTTAGGCGACCCAGATAATCCGTCGGTGAATGAAAAATCAAGGAAAGAAAACAGATGAAAGATTTTGAGTTGTTGCTGGTTTATGCGACTGTATGAAGTCAGGGTGGAGAGGGTACACTTGGGGAACCTGAAGACATTAGGGTGGCAAAGACGGTTTGGGATGACAAAGACCGTTTACGAAAGGGACGACTGCAACGGCACCCAGGGGCAAACATTATATATGGCGCCCCCTTCCCCATAGCCACTTGAAAAATCACCCAATACGTTCAGTGAAAGTCAATGGTCTATTTACAGTTTATGTATTTAAAAGTTAATCTTTCTCGCTTTTGATGTAGCAAATTTTCCGATAACATAATCGAAATTTAGGAGTTTCGATGTTTGTCTCTCAATACTTAACTGAGCTAAACCACGAAGCCGATCTTGTCCCAATAATGCGCCGAGGTAAGTGAAAATCAGTTTCTACTTATTAAATGGCCTCTCACACCTGGCAATCGACAGTGCAATTGTCAACCATATTTGAAGAGTCAATCCCAGATTTGTAAAATTATATTCTCTGTAGATGATGACGAATTTCAACAGGCACTTTGGACTGATCACTTTGATATCTTGACAAGTCGATAAGAGCATTTTGCTATTCTAAACTTCAGCATACAAGTCTTGGCCATTGATATCCCATCGCAGGGACACAACCTGGAATTTAGAAAAGGGTAGGGGTCGGAGGGAAGTATCAAGACACTGTCGAGGTGATTTTGATCATTTCGAGCGCAGTTGGTCAACGTATGTGCCTTTGGGGAATGAGAGCAAAACACTGTTGCTAGCAGGGCACACGTAAGATCTCCCACCAAAAGGTACAGGTCATCAACATAGTTACGCCCCAACATCGTAAAATGTGGCAAGATTGTCACATTTCTCTTTCAGGGCGACACTTGGTCAAGTCTCCGAACTCCTGCACAACAAGGAGAAATTTGAATTTGTGATCCAGCTCCTTCAAACGTCAGAATCTGTCACCAGAGGCGGATTTAGGCGGGGGAACACCAGATGCACGCCTCCCCCTTTTTTGATAAGTTGCCATACGAATTTTTGCATGATTAAAATACGCTAACATTAAACATGTCAACCACCAAGAAGATTGATGATTATTTTCAAAGAGAATCAGAACAAAGAACAAAGAACAAAGAAAAGAAAGAGTGAGTAGAAGAAACTCAAATTCAAAAACCACCGGAAAACGACAGTGGGCATTAAAATTCTTCCACTAAGACGCCATGTTGGAGCATGAAATTGTGAAATAAAATTTGCGTCCCCCCCCCCCAACCCTCTCAAAATTCTGGATCAGCCCCTGGTCACCCATTTCCATGTTCAATCAATCAAGCACAGTGTTCTTTACTCGGGCAAATTTTTCAAAAAAGCGCACATTTCCCCAATATTTTTGATAGTCTCCCAGCCAGAAATTACCTGTTCCCAGCCATAAGAGCGGGGTTTTCTCATCTTTTGGTTAATCTCGCTTTAACTCTTTCCCGAGGACATAACACGTCTACCATTTTGCTCAGACGAATTCCTGACGATTTCACTCGTCACGGGGAGAGCTCCAGCAGTGAAAGAGTTAGTGTAGTTGATTTTTTCAGTCCACCAAAATTTATTATCCCAAACCGTAAATGTTAATGTCTTGTAATTTGTTTTGTTCCAGCGAAACTATGACTGTGATCCACTGTATTTAATTCACTATTTATACTTCTACTTCACTTCAAATTTTCACTTTGTACCTTTATTCATTGAATGTACTGAACAATCGCAACATTGTACATTCAAGGAATGACGAAACCAATTAAAAGAATCTTAGGTAGTTTCAACGTAAAAGTTGTCCAAAAGCCTTTTCTGACTTTGGGTCATATTTTCGCAAAACCTAAGGATCGTATTGGGAAGGAGCAGAGTAAAGACACTACTTATTCCATTTTGTGCAGTGACAGTGATCAGGAGTACATCAGCCAGACCAAACATCAGCTCAGAACGCGCTTAAAAGAGCGCCAAAAGGCCGTTTGCTTATTAAAAAAAGAAAATTTAGCCTTGTTAGAGAACGCGTGCTAAACAAACCATACAATTGCGTGGGAAAATTCCAGAATCATTACCACCAATCCGAAGCACCATCAAAGACGTTATCTGGAGTTGTGGTACACCAATAGTGCCCCTGCTCCATTAAATCGCGATGACGGTGGTCTAATACCAGATGCCAATTTGGATCTTGTCAATGGATAATTTCATCAGTGGTTTTGTGAGGGAATAAATAGGGACCTCTTCCTCATAGCAATCGCCCCTGAAGAAGACACTAGACCGGAGTATCGAAACGTTGGGTAGTGAACATTAGCTTTTCAAATTACGTTCATAAACTTTTAAGCCAGAGTAGCTTCATATTATGTCTGATTCTTCACCTGGCTGCGTTGGGAACTTGTCCGTTTAAATACCGCATACATAGATACTAGTAAAGGCTAGTTTCCATATAATCGCTGACGATCGCTGTTGATCGCCAGCGATCATGAGCGATCGACAGCGATTATATGGAAACACTTTTCAGCGATCCAGCGATCGTGAGCGATCCCGGCGATCGCGATCGCTGAGATAGAAAATGTTCTATCTCAGCGATCGTCAGCGATCGTCAGCGATCGTCAGCGATCGTCAGCGATCGTCAGCGATTGTCAGCGATCCACAGCGATCGTCAGCGATTATATGGAAACAAAATTCAGCGATCCAGTGATCGAAACGATCCCAAAATGCATTATTTTCTGTTGACATTGTGACGTTCAGGCATTTGTCTTCGATTGACGACGTGCTTCGAAGATAGAACATGGCGAGTTTTTCCTCAGAAGAGTTCATGGAAGAAATTCACAAATATGAATGTTTATACAATCGATACTGTAAAGAGTATAAAAACAAGTTCAAAAAAACTCAACGCTTGGAAGGCCGTAAGCGACAAATTTGGTTTGGAACCGTCGACAGCCGAAGCCAAATTTAAAAATGTTAGAGCGGCGTACGGACGACGGTTGAAGAAGAGGAAGAACACTCCGTCTGGTTCAGGCAGAGACGCAATCCAAATGCCGGTAGAGTTTGCGAATTTAGACTGGCTACAGACACACATAGAGAGTCGGCAAACAACTACAAATGTGGGCACAACACAGTCCCTGGAATCTTCACCTTTGACCAGCTGTCGTTCATCAACGCCAGTGGATCTCGAAGAAGTCGAGGTGATTACACAGAATGAGTCTAATGAAATTGTGCTTGATGAAGATGAGGAGTGCCACGACAGAGATGAGTCTATTTTAAAAACTCCAACACCCTAAAATATCAGCAAAACCGAGATGCAGAGTAGTTCGGCAAACAAAAATGCCAAACATTGGGGGAAACAAAAAAAAGTAAAAGGGGTCTCCTCAGAAGACGTAGATCGTGCAATTTTTCAAACAGCAAACTCCCTTAACAAGCACATGAAACGAAATGCACAGAAGGCGCTGGGATACAATGAATTGAGCGATCATATGGAAACAAACTCAAGCGATCGTTGGCGATCGTCAGCGACCCTTCGCTTCAATGATTTCAGCAATCCGGCGATCGTTAGCGATCGTCAGCGATTATATGGAAACTAGCCTTTTAGTGACTGTCCTTGTGACCATATCTATTAGCTGGCGTGCAACACGTGGGAACCAATATGTCCCATTCACACCCTTGCCGTTTGGGCCATCTACTATTATTTGTCATAGTATTGTGTTCTAGTTCCTGATAAAATTGTTAAATGAAAGCAAAACGAGAAAACAAAACAAAGAACATTCGGGTACTCACAAACAAGCCAATATACATGACACCTGGGCTATGGGACCGAAATGGTTTAAACTCTTAGCCATAATAGAGACCTTAAGCAACCGACGTTCTTGAGTCACGGACGTCAACCGGAAAATTTGATGAACTGGTGTTTTTGATATTTGGGCCGTGTATTTTTTGAAAAGAATTTTTTATGAGAACAAAAATGATGAATAACTCAAACATCCCAGGAGAGGTAAGGGCACTTCTAATCAGTGAATACGCGGTGAACTTAGCTGACAGATGTCGACGTTGTAGGAGTAGACGTCGTCTTTTACAACGTGGAAATACTGTCAGTGACGTCTGTACAGAATGAAAACGGCATTTCACATATTCGACGACGGCCTTGGGATTTGAAATTCATTTTGTTTGTTTTTAATCAAAAATTTTATTGAAAGGAAAAGCTGTTCGCGACTCAAGAACGTCTGTTGCTTAAGCCCTCTAATAACATGTAAATATTTTCAACGTATAATTCTTTTACCCGACGATAAATCAATTATTGGTTTATTTAACTACATACCAGAACAGACCGTTCCTGCAGTTCGAATCTTTGTCTTCGTCACGTTATCTTGCTCCGGGATGATGTCACCGATGAAGGAATCAGGAGTAAAGGAAACTAAGCTTTTGACGTCGGTGTTATATTTAACAGACATCATACCTCTTGCACCATCTGTTCAACAAGGCAAACTAACGTTCACCTAACTGAATAATTTATGTACAAATTCAATTAACAAACATATGTTAGTGTTAAACCTACAGCGTTTTACCAATCTCAATTCTTGATCCGATTAACGACAATTTCCACATTCGTGTTCTTGCAATACAATCGAACTCATTCTGGACCTAATCGTCGCTGAAGGAGCTGTTCCCCATGATGACATTCAAGCTGTTTCATGAATGGGGATATACTCGGAGCCGGGAGTGTTTGCACTCCAATAGTTTTGTCGGAGGGGCTTGGCTCCTAAGTAATTCAATTGGAACTCAAGGTCCGATGTAAAATCCAAGAATATAACTGTGCTTTTCTAAATTCTTATATCCAAAATGAAACATTCCTAGAATTAGTAGAAAAGCCCTAAAAACCCGTTCACACTTGGGATTTTTTGCTTTGCGATCGTCATTTTGGTAATTGTTAAACTTACGAGAACAACGAGGACGGACTGAGGCAAATCACGAGTAGTTGTCTTGCTGCACAGACTGTCATAGGGTTAAGACCTAATCCTGGGTTAATAGTTAACTCAGGAACAGACTGCGTTGTTGAAAAGACTATTGAGACTAACCTATGGTTAAAGCATAGATTAATTTTAACTCACTTAGCAGAGTGGACTAAAATTCTAATCAAAAATTAAGCGAATTAGTAAAGTAAACCAAATGGATGGTCGCTTTGAATTTTTACATCGACGAAATTGTAGCCGACGAGGGCGCCGCAGTCGAATACATATCATAAAATTAATACTAATTGAAGCTATGGGTTTTCCGGGCGGGAAAACGTAGTCGTAGTAAGAAAATAAGAACCCAGCTCATTATCTTAAGGTGGAAACCCATCAATAATTGAGCTAAATGGTAAATTTGAATATAATTTTACTAACGTTTCGTTGTTACAAGCAAAATCTTCAGAGCGGATAAAATTACAGAAATAGAAAATTAATGTTAATATAAAATTAATTAATTAATTAATTAATTACAAAACTAATAGAAATCTATCTGTTATCACTTCTGCAATTTTTTAAAATTACAGAAATCGAACATTGATATAAATATAGAAAAATTAATTAATTATAAAATTAATGGAAATATAGCTGTTATCACACCTGTAATTCTATCCACTCTGAAAGTGCGGCATGTAGCAAGAAAATGTTAGTAAAATTAAATTTAAACTTACCGTTTACCTCATTTATTCATAGGTTTCCATCTTAAGATATTGAGCTGGGCTCTTGTTTTTTTTCTACTGTACTACTAATATTAATTGACTTTTGGATGATAAATTAAGAGCCAAGAACAGATTTGGTTGGGATGCTATCAATTATATAATCGATCTCCTAAAAAATGACTTAGTCTAAATCAAATCATTAGCACTCCCTGAATCCTGAACATCAAGTATTGGTTACGTTATGGTTTTTTGGTAAATTGAAAAATCAATGGTGTCCACAGTCGTGAGGGACGTTTCAGCTTCAATCAGTCATAAAAGAGCCTTCAAGCGAAGAAAAGGCAGAAATTAAACATCAGTGTTTTTTCCAAATTGGTTTCCGTGATTGATTGGTTGCACAGATTGGACGCATATTGCCAACGTTCCATTAACGTACAAGCCACCTGTGACCATCAAGGTAAGAAACCAAGCTTACAATGCAACGTACAGCATATAGTACAGTATAAAGGATTTATTTGGAGAATAAATAAAAGAATACAAGTATTTATATCTTTTTTCTTTTTTTGAGAAGGTTCAGCGCCTGTCACCTTGCTACTCTCCATGTGCAGTAAATATTCTTTCTTTGCTAAGCTTTGCATATTTTTTCATTAATCCTTCGTACCCTGAACCGTGCATTATAACACACCAATTTCAGCGGCAATCAGTCTCCCCCAATTTCTTGCTTTTTTGTTAGTTACAGCATTTTTACCTTGGGTTGGATGACATCTATATTTGTTTCTACTTTTTCCGTGATTTTATTTCGAACATAGAAAAATTCATTTTACGTTTTCTGTCACTCTTCGTCAGTGCTGGGCCGAGTGGGTGTGTGTGGGAGGTGTAACACCTCCTCAAGTGAAATGATAAAGGTGCCCTATACAGACTTTCATTGATCGAAGGCCCAATATCAGTTACGAAAACTTCCTAGTTCATTGGCTGAACTCTCCATATTAGTTATGTAGGAACCCCATTCCAGTGTCTAACGTCTTCTTCAGTGCAGTTCCAGTGTGAAGGGCCCTAATTTCAGTGACGAAATTATCCCAAATCAGTTACGAAGAACCCCTTTTTAAGTGATCAAAGTCCGTTATATCAGTTATAAAAGGCCCCTATTTCAGAGACCAAAATCCTAATATCTCGTAAGGGCACCTACATCAGTGACCAAAGCTCAACCTATATCAGTTCTAAAAACAAGGTAGCGCCAACTGGGTGGGGGTGCGACATTATTAAATTACAATATTCTATTTCAAAATTCCGAAATTTGAAATTAAATATTGTAAGGACTGTTTTAGTAGATTATAGGGGCAATCGGGCCTGTTCCACATAGATTTAGTTTTCTAATGAAACGCATTTGGTTGGGGGACCAAAACCTTAATACACTATCCAATGATCAACCCTTCAGTACGCTACCTCTATTCGTCGATATTTTATCTGCTATCTTGTTTAATAAAGTTTATAGAGCGCGCAGTTTTAGATCCTGGGTTAAAAATCTTAACACAGGGTTAACTGATACCACTACTAATCAACTTCTGAACAACGCTTCTTAAAGTAAATCTTGCAATAGCTAATTTAAGATGACGGATTTTTAACTCCGTATTAGTCTTAAACTTGAGTTAATCCAATGGCGGGGAACAGTTTGAGTTTCCTGGAGCCGAGGTCCAAATGCTGAAGAATTGATAGGCGACTTTGGAATCATAGTCTAAAAAACACCAAATTCTTAGGCATGCTGTTGTCTTAATCCTTCTCATTGGATTTTCATATTTCTAAATTTCTGTTCATTTTTTATTCTTTTTTTGCAAATACAACGTTAGTTTTTTTTTGTCTACGCCGCGACGACAGTCTTACGCGACACAGCTAGAAAAACTGTTTGATGTTAGAGAAACGTGAGAGCTTGGATATATTGTGGTAGATGAACGATCTTCAAGCTCGATACTCAGAAAATGATTTCTGAGCCCCAGACGGGGATCGAACCCGCAACCTTCTGATGACCGGTTAGACGGTCTAACCATTGAGCTACCGAGATTCAGATGGTGAGCTCACCATCAGAGTCTCGGTAGCTCAATGGTTAGACCGTCTAACCGGTCATCAGAAGGTTGCTGGTTCGATCCCCGTCTGGGGCTCAGAAATCATTTTCTGAGTATCGAGCTTGAAGATTGTTCATCTACCACAGCTAGAAAAACTTACAGTATTTCAATTTCATTTTATTAGTTGAATGCATTACACACTTTCGGGAACTTTGCCGCTGGTCAAAATAGCTCGAATCGCATCAAGATTTTGAAAGCGTTTATTTAATGTATCTTTTGGAGTTTAAGCTTAATCTAGGAGAACCACAAAAACTCATTCATTTGACCTTTAAGTTATGCACCTGGAACGAAGACTTCAATCCGAATGTATCGGGCTTTCGAGTTATTTCTTCGTTCGAATCACTAAAGTCTTTCGCTGGACGTATGCTAGACCAGGGAGCAAATGATACCACGCCGACCAGCTAGACTGAAGTTACCACAAATCAGTCGGCACTAGAAAGGAACCACTGAGACCAGATAACCGTGTGGAGACTGGAACTGGAAAATTAAGTATTTTATTTATCTGATATCCTCTCATCTAAGAATCAGGATAAACCTGAAATGTCAGCGGTCCTAAGATTCAGAATTATCCTGGATGCTATGGTTAGGATTAGGATTAGGGTTACGGTTAGGGTAAGGGTCTTAATCCAAACCCCAATCCAAACCCTAATCCAAACCCTAATCCTAACCGTAACTCTAACCATTGACGTGTTACCCCTGGTGACATTGTAACCTAAAGCCCAACGATTTTTTCCGAAAAGTTCTCAAGTATATAAAATACTTAATTTTCCAGTCCTAGTCTCCACACGGTTACCTCGTCTCAGTGGTTCCGTTCTAGCACCCCAACCCCACAGATCATGCGTCGGACTAAACATCTTTTTATGCTATTCTCAATTATTTTAATGTATTCAGTTTTAATTAGCATGTGTCTATGATACAAGTGCAGCCGTTTAATTTACATTGAATGTCGGAAAATTTACATCAAATGTTGCAACAGTTGCTTATTTGGCTACTACGTCACGAGAATGACTTGACGAAGTAAAAAAGAAACTTGGAAACATTTCTCTCATACTAACGTAACGTCGACCAGACCATCTGCAATCTATTGGCTTGGGAAAGATCGCAGTTATGGAATATAAATTACCAGTCCATGCTTAAAAAATTAGAACTTCACTTAAAAGACACCCATTACCAGATAAGCAGATTTGTTCACACAGGTGACCTATAACCTGTGATTAACTTGTAATTTGACAACCATTTTCTGCCGGAACGTAAAGCGAAAGGTTGCTGTAACAGATTCAAGTGGTAAGAACAATGTCGTAATGACATTGTTATTACAAATTGAGAGACAAACAATTCTCAAACGATTCCTCTCCACAGAAGCAAAAGTATTCGTCCAAGAGAGGTTCATTCAAAACACTTCCTACCCTTTCCAAAGAACCTGAAATGGAATGGTATGAATGGCAATGTGAACTTTGAACAACAAAGTTTTATGCTCTGACACCGAGAAAAAGAACCTGCGAGTTGTAGACTTCCTAAAAAGATGTCTAACATCTCTTAAAGTAATAAAGATTTGTATGCTTTTGCACAAATTTTAAAGTCGAATCGATCCGTAAGAACTTCGTGTGTTTTCCTCGACAGACAAGGTACGCGGCTAATGAAAGAAAGGAAAATTCTTGTCCTTAGTTCTAAAGAATTGCTTCCAGATTTCCATCGATTTTATTCTCGTCTTCCCCAAAACACTCCAGCACCACGTAACTGCTGTTCTTTCCATTCGTTGTTTTACCTCGAGACAAGAATGAAATATTGTTGTTTGATGCATCTTTACTTGTGATACTATCGTTGGACTGACCATGGTCTTTATCGGTCATTGCTCCCTCGGTAGAGTGTGAACTTTTTGAGCGATAGTGTTTAGACATGTAGCGGACGAATGCGATGGTTAAGAGAGCCACAAAGCATACCGAAAGCGCCCCAAGTATCAAAGCCAGTTTGATTTTTGGTTCTAAAAGAAAGTGGATATGAAAAAAAAAATTGCTTTGAATAATCTAGATACAAATTCGGAGGTCATTTACGTTCTGTAACTGCATTTTTTCTAGAGTGTCTGGGGTCCTTTCAGAAGCTTCTCCTTTGTAAAGGGCCGTCTACACGTGCTATTCTGCACGTTGCGATTGTCATCCTGGAGTATGTAAAAAAGTCATGACCCTCTATGCAGCAAGACGTTCGCTTATGATTCGCTGTACTTTGTCCTCGACGCTCTCGTCAGTTAAACACATACTCCATGATGTCAATCGCAAGGCGCAAAATTGCACGTGTAAACAGCCCTTAATGGCTGACAATTGTACCTATTAAGTAGCTATTGAGTCCCCGCATGTTTTTGGAAAGATGAGCCTTAACTTGCTTCTTATTTTGATTTTATTTCATTTGCCCAACTAGTTCTTATTTTAGATAGCGATTATGTTTTACGAAAAGCTCATGCTGTGATAAAGATTGGGACGTGACTTGTACTGCTGGCCTGTTTCGGAGGAAGGTGAACATAGCCCTCACCATATTTTACTGGATTTCACGAGTGTCACACGCCAAAAATGTCATCTCAAGTTAGTGCACGCATAGTTGCACATTACAAAAAGTGTACTAAATTGCAGAAGGAGATAATAAAAATACCTGCGATGTAGGAATTAAAAGTGCAGTAATCATATTTACAAGGCGTTTACAGGACGCATTTTAGCGAAAAACAGAAAAGACTGTTTACATAGAAATAAGGCTACGCCCACACGTATACGTTTTCAAATTAATGCGTTTCCATTTAACTGAAAACGCGTCAAAATTATCGCGTCCAGACACAGCGTTTTTGTGTAGTATTCGCCTGTCCACACGAAAACACTGAAAACGATTTGAGTGCATTAATTAAATCATGTCTGGCCAGTCAAAATCACTGATCACGATAGTGGTCTTGATGTCAGAGAACTAGTTCCAACGCCGTTTTCAAAACTTCCCGTTTTCGTCTGTCCACACGAAAGTGAAACGTTTTCAAAAGTCTCCACTTTCGTAGCCATTTTCAAAAAGTCTCCACTTTCGTAGCCATTTTCGGTGGAAAAACTCCTCCCACTCATCGTTTACGTGTGGAAGAAAGGCTAAAACGGATAAAAACGATATGCGTTTTCCAACGAAAACGCACACGTGTGGACGGGGTTTAAAATTCTCTGAAACCAAGCGGTATATTCCTCTCGGAAAATAATTAGACTCAGTCTATAATCTATATGAGGTCAAAGTGGTTTATCTAACCTTTTCGTGTGGTTTCTCCCTTCAATTCACAACTACATATGCCATTGGAATTACATTCGTCAGTAGGACAGCGAGGATTGATGCAGACCACCTCACAGTTCAGTATATGGTATACGGAATTTTCGTGACAAGAGTTGCAGTCATATTTATCTAGAAAGAACAAGAAACGAATCGGTACTATATCTTATAGTGATATATTAAAATGGTTACTTGAATTGTTTGGCGCCTTTCGATGGAAAAAGTTCTGGAATAGAAGGAAGCGCGAAAATTTCAAAGTTAATGAAGAAACGGTGATCGACAAATCGCAAAAGGTGGTCACATGACAATTAATCATATACTTCAGTTTTCTGTAAATTGATGCTTAATCTTTATGAATGAAGACCTATCCGATCATAAAAAAGCTCGTTATGACGGGCTTAACCCTTTTCTGTTTACAAGTCTTCAGTTAGGGTGTAAAATCGTCCGGCGTTCGCCAGAACAGAACAGTCTAGTGTTAGCCCAAAGACCTATGAGGAAAGAATTTTATGTTCAAAAAAGTTACTTCGAAAGACAATAAATATATGTATAATGACTGTCTACCTTCCATCAACCTCGAAGCCGTTAAAACTTTCTCCAAGGTCAATTCTACCGTCGAGATATTCCAGTAGATTTCCACCTCATTTAAAGTGTTCTCAACAACTACTGCATCGCTTAAATATGAGTAATCTCTGGTCAAAACGTCCAAGGGCACACCGAGTAACTCGACGATGATATCACGTAAGCGTAGCCCTTTAAAAGATTCCCATGTCTGGGCAAAGAACAACAATAAGTTCTTGATTAAGATATTCTTGATGAACACTCCAATCTGATTCCTCGAAATAACCCTTTTCACTGCAATATCACTCATGTTTCGAACTATCTGGTAAGAGTAATTTCTCAAAACTTTCTGCAGTTTCAACAAATTCACGTTGCATTCGGGTTGGAGTCTTGTTAATTCCAATACAAAGCACTCCATACGTGATACTTTCTCCTCGATCGCTTTTTTTATTTGAATTTCCTGACGTAACATGTCGGGTTTAATGGCAGGCGTTAACAGAAGTGACACTGTGGTCTCTCTAAGTAGTGAAGCAATCTCTTTGGTGGTCATATTTAGCTCTTTTCCGATCTTCTGGAGAGTATCATTGTTCGCGCGGTATGGCAAATGACTTCGTGTTAGGTTATCGATCATTTGTTTCAGAGTCATCGACTCGCAAGTCGCGTGGATTTCCCAATTAAATGCCAGCGCAACATCTCGAGGACTGGCGATTTCTAGAAGTTTTACAAGCTCCGGTTGGACTGCCAGAGTCCGAACTAGATCAGTACTGGTCACCCTCGGGTGAGCCAATGTAATTATGGCTTGAAGGCTTCTCGAACACAGCATAACATCACCATTTACACCATGTTTCTTAGAAATGTCTTGGATCGTCATTCCCATGATTCGCTGAACAACCACATCAGGTCCTAGAAATGAACGAAGTATATGTGACAGACAATTCGTGGAAAAACTAGAATTTTCTTCTCGCATTGGTTTTGAGCTATCAACAGAAGGTCATAGTGAACATGAGTACTCCTGCTCAAACTCATTAATAATTCATGAGTATATCATTCAATCTGATGCACTGAATGGCACCAAGTGAGCGAACTTGAAATACCATGGAAGTACTGGGTAGAGGATTTGAAGTAATATTTCAAGTACGAGTTGGTGTTCTTCCTCCGATTTCTAGATACCGAGAAACGAGTTGAAGAACGAGGCGAAGCCGAGTTTTTTTTAACGAGTTTCGAGGTATCTAGAAATCGGAGGAAGAACACTAAACGAGTGTTTGAAATTACTTCTCGAACGAACCAGTATTTTAGGCGAAAATCCAGCCGAAAGTTGGAAAAATTCAGCCGTAATCTTCCTCCGATTTCTAAATACTGATTAATTATGTATTTCTTTTGTTTTTTCTTCGCGAATTATTAATGAGTTTGAGAACTGTTTTCCCAGTCCTTGGACTGAAAATAATAGTTCAAGTCCTTGGACTGAGAATGTAACTTCACACAATCGGTATATTCATCGATATACTCATTACTAATTTACTAATTCATTGTGCCTAGTATACACTAATTGATTTTAAGAAGTCATTCAAAGGCCTCCAATTCGGGCTAGACCGGGTTTTCAAGTACTCGGAATTCATTCCAGTCCTCGGCTTCGCCTCGAACTAGAATGAATTCCTCGTACTTGAAAACCCGGTCAAGTCCTCATTGCCGGCCTTTAAATATTACTTAAAAAGTAGATATTACAGGTGAGAGCCACGTAAAACTTCCACGAATATTGACGATCTGTTAATGTACCGTACAAAGCCCACAGACACTGAGAACACGTAGATGAGTTCACTCGTTCCAGTTATGATCTTTAAAACTTATTGGCACCTTAATTGCCGTTACTCTGTTGAGTGCATATCGATCAGCTCCTCTCATCTCGTTTGAGAGATAATGCTCTCTTGAATTTGACACGCAACATGGACCTGAGAGGGACTAAATAATTTGCTCGTTAGAGAAAATTAAATATTATATAAGGTACCATTTACGATTAAAAGCCTGTTTGATTCATCTAAAACCAATGATAAGAGTCATGGGGAAATAAAACAAACTACGACTAATGCCCACAGGTTTGGAAAATCTTTAGGCATGTTCGTATTAACGTTATAGATTGACTTCGTTTACTCGTTCAAAATTTAAACCTGAACCGCGACTGTTGCATACCTGTTGCAAAGGAAATTCCCAATGTTTTTGGCGTTATCATGAGTATTTAATTGAGCCCATGAGTCTTTAAGGCGTTATCATTTTCTCGTACCGTGAGACATATAATCGATTTTGGTAATACGGAACAGCTCGTGAGTATGTTTGTACTTTAAGATAAGTCGACGTTTTACTTCCATATCTATAATATTTATAATCCATAGATCTATCTTTATATTTGTATACATGTGCTTTGAATTTTGATGGTAAAATGCCCCGTTCTGGCCAAGGGTCAGTGGTGTTTATAGTCAAAAACGGGACATACTTTAACGGAAATGCATCTTCAATCCCAACCCTGAAGGTGAAACCCAGACATTGTCATTTCGGGGTATATTGAAGACTCCGCAGTCTGCGCTCTCCCACGGAGGAAAATTAGACAGGAAACAGCGTTCACTTCCAGTGGGTATGGGCACTGGAAACGCATTTTTGAAGGCGCAGGTCACAACCTACAAAATGTACTGAAAGATTGCTGTTGCCATTTCTGTACGTGTGAAGCATACGAAAGACTGATGAACTCGAGAACAAAGGGAATAGAGCAAAGCAAATACTTCAACAAAAGGAAAAAGTATGACATTCATCCTCTTCATTGGAGATGAAACTTTGGTTTCCCTCATAGAGATCATATATTAACTAAATGGCAAATTGTAGTTAAATGTCACTCATCCGTAAGTGACAAGTTGAAGGCTTGCCCATCTTGAATAAATTGGGGGAGACAACCAAACAAAGCCCTAAAAGAAATTCAAGGTCATGGTCAAAGGCCTCATTGTGTTTTGTTTTTGTCCTTTTTTTAAAAAAAGGAATTTAAAACAGATAAGACAGAATAATAACCTACTAATAACCAGAAAAACAGTTTTTCGGCTAAACAATTGACGAAAACAACCGCAAAACAACAATTGCTCCACCTCGAGGTTCTCTAACCAGGTCGAACAGAAGGAGAAGGGCCTGGAGAAAAACAATTCGTCCTCTGATTTACCCAAAATGCCAGCGTACAATAGGTTTCTAATTTTCAGCCCCTATACCATCCCTGGTTTTATATGACCTCAATGGTTTCTATTGTTTACCCTCGCGGAGTATTTCGTTCCTTCAAAAGGCCACCATACTTTTCCTCGAATAAATCTCGAGCAGATCTGGCATCTTTAGAACAGTCGCACATGGGTAATTCCTTGACCCGCTTGAACGGGACAAGAAAAGTAGATACAATTTTCCGTCCTGCCCCAATGGTTGTAACAAAAAACAATCGCTCAAACATACCTGACATAATTGCCTTGACAAAAGGCAACATTTTTGTGACGTTGGAATAGACACCAAAGTAATTTGGCCTTGCACACCCAATTCCCCAGCTCACTATTCCCCTCACGGTCCACGTGTTATTCCCAGTATCACATTGCAACGCACCCCCACTGTCCCCGTAGCATGTGTCGTTTCCACCCTCAGGAAAGCCGGCGCAAAAAAAATTCCCAGAAACCCGACCCCTGTAAGACACGTTGCTGTTGCAGTTCTCGAATGACACCTCTTTCACGCGCAACTCTTTCAACACTTCCGACCGTCTGTATTCGTGAGTATCAGCTACGTTTCCCCATCCAAGGACATAACACTGGAAATAACTAATAGAAGCAACGTGACGGTGATCGGGCAAGCAAACTGGTGCTATCTTGTCGCTCCAGTTCACCGAGTATTTTAACTTAATGAGACAGACGTCGAAATCGCCTGGGCTAGAAAACGTTGGGGCAAAATAATTCGGGTGTACGTAGATCGCCTCCGGGATCACTTTGAGTTCACCTGCTTCCACATGCTTCAGCGAATGGTCGGCCAAGTAATACTCATATTGAGAGACGTTGAATTTGTAGCCTTTACCAAGGAAGCAGTGTGCAGCAGTTAAGATCCAGTTCGAATCGATAACGCTTCCGCCACAGGCCTGTTTAAGACCATTTTTGTCGACGATGTTTACAGTCCAAGGCCACGACTGAATAGCTGCTTCTTTGCCACCAACGATTCGTTTGGGCCGCGTGTGATTCTGAGTATGACGCCGTACTCCACACTTCACGCCTACGGAGGAAGGAAAAAAGTTAAGTGGAAATTAGGTTTCACACAGAAGGTTGAAAAAATGTGTATTAAGGTGAGTCGTGTTTTCAGGCTCGGACTGGTCATTGTGCCCTTGCGCCATTGTGCCATGGAACGATGGCCAGCATTGTGCTATGGCAAGGTGGCACAATAGCCATTCGAGTTTCACTTAAGAGATCGTTTTTAAAAATTGATGCTCTAAATTCCTTATCCTCCCTGACAACCAACCAAGCTGACAACCAACGGTATGCAGCTTCTCCCCAAAAGTTCACTTCGACCGCAATCCGGGGAGTAGTTACAACGCAAGACCAAACCTTTGTTTATCGACTGTTAATGTCACTCCATAAAGATCACCTCAATGAAAATCTTGTGAACTGATTTATCCTCCCTGATGAGTATAGACGACCGATTCCGTTTGACACAATAGTACAGTAATATACCTTGCATGGTCGCCCTGATATATGGCAGCAGGGCTTTGACGTCCGTGTACAGGCCATACAGGTGATTTCGGGCACAGCCTCGCCCCCAGCTCACCAAACCTTTGAGCGTCCAGGAGCCATCTCCGTTTATATATTGTAAAGGTCCTCCACTATCCCCAAAGCAAGCATCCTGTCCTCCACCAGGGTAACCAGCACAAAATTGACGTCGCGTAACGTTGCCGCCGTAGGAAGAACTACCATTGCAAACATCTTGCGGTATAATGTGAACAGGCAGCTCCCTCAAGACATTTGACCTGTTGTACGTAGGGGTGTCGTATACATTACCCCACCCCACAACGAAATGCAAGTCTTCTTCAATTCCTGAGTCAGTATCGTTTGGCAGACATATAGGTCGTACCTGAAGCGTGATTTTCACCGGGAACCTAAGCCGAATTAAAGCGATGTCGTAGTCTCCGGGAGAGTAGTTGTTCGAAGGGACATACTTCGGATGTATAAAGACTTCTTTCGGTTCCAATACTTGTTCGTAAGAATCCTTTTTATCGAGGAAATGATTTCCGGCGATGTATTTCCAATGGTCAACGGGGAATTCAAAAGCAGACGAGAGAAAACAATGAGCGGTAGTTAAAATCCAATCAGGACCAATAAGGCTACCTGCACAGTATTGCAGGCTGTTGTTGTTCTTTTTTACAAAACTAACAATCCATGGCCACGAGTTGATTGCGGCAGCTCTACCTCCAACAATTCGCTTCGGACGTGAGCCCTCGATATTCTGTGAGAACCGATGACCACAGTCCTGGAACGAAATCCCTATGAAAAAAAAATAAATAAATAAAAAAAATAATAACTAAGAAATCTGATTGGTACAACTATTATTAAATAACGTATATCGTACGCGGGCTCTGATGGGTTAATACTTGTGTTCCAACATATTCGTTGGCAGATATTTTTTGTGAGTAAGGACTCAACATAACTTTCCTCGAATATTGGAGGTTAATCGAATGAGTTGTAAGTTGTCTGCCCTTGTTTGTTTTATAACAACAGGTTAGTGCGTAGACAGTGTTAAATAGCGTAAAAAGTTCAAAGGTTGGTAACTGACTTGACTGATCGTAAAGAATTCTAACGTTTCGACCAAAGGCCCTTCGTCAGAGAAAGCAACGTGTTTTGAAACAGGAATAGCAACTAAGAAAGGTTCTGCACGAAACGGGGCAATGTGACAAAAAGTTAACTGATTGAATGCGAGAAACAAAAACAAAAAAATTAGAATTTTTAACGATCGGTCACAGCAGTTACCAACTTTTGAACTTTTTACGCTTGTTTGTCGTGACTGGCAGAATAACATATTAACTGAATATGTCTTATAGACCAAAAATAGCGGCGAATCGATGAATTCAAATTATTCATAACGGTATAAATCATAAAGAAAATGCGTTCGCAATTACCGTAACATGTATAATTAGTTTATCGCTATCCTCGAAATGAAATTTTCAACATTCGGTTCGATGGGAAACATTATCTTTTCCACAGCTTTTGTCATCTTGAGCAAAGCAGGCGTCAAGTAGCCACTAACTGTAACACCATACGTTTGTTAAAATAATTTTTCAAGTTCAGTCATGGCCCTATTGCCGATGCTTTTCGCTTCGTAAGGACTTGACATTGTAACTTATAGTCAGAAGAGGCTTGCATCTATGAAACTGAGATTTCTACCGGTTGCTCATTAGTTGAACCGGTTAGATTTCGTCCTGTCTTACGAGTGTTTTGTCCCACGACTGGTTTGTTTTTCCGAAAAATATGTATTTGAGGTCAAGTGATAATCTACTGTTGCCTAGCGCAGTAAAGATGGATTTACGAAATTACATGAGATTCGTCGTCGTTGTTATTGTTGTCGCCGTCGTTGTTATTGTTGCTGTCGCCATTGTCGTCGTTGTTGTTGTCGTCGTCGTCGTCATTGTTGTTATTGTTGTCGCCGTCGTTGTTGTTTCGTCGTAGACGTTGTTGTTGTTGTCGTCGTTGTCGTTTTGCACTTGGTTGCTGTTATCGTAAAACGGAATTTTCTAGAATCCACCAATTTCTATCATGTTCTTGATCCACCAATTTTTATCATGTTCTTTCTATCTTGATCGCAATCTTCTGGAAAATTCACCAAAGAAAACCGTAAACAATGCATATTCAAGCTATCACAGTGACCGTAGATTTTGGACCACCCTAACTAGAGGTGTTGAAAATACGATAATTCACGGCGCAAAGCTTCATATTTCGTTGATGTAAGACTGAATTACCATCAGCTGATAGTGTAACATTCGGAAATGTCAGTTCTTGAAAATTTCACCGGCATCCAACAATTTCGTTGTCTTTACGAGAGGGTTTTGTACAGTATGCAAAGTAAGAGCCAACATTTCAATCTTCCGGTCAGCTTCTTTGGCTTTCTATCGACGCAGCATGCGTAAATCTTGGCGTTTCCATAGCGAGCTGGATGAACTTTTGCAACCATTAACAACTCATGTGTCAAGCTGCTGCCAAGTGGACTTATACAAATACTTCGTCCGTAAAGCGAATTTCTCGCAACAAGAATTGTTCGGGTAATATTTGTTGGCGTCCACGTCGCCATTATCGTACCAATGTAAATGCCTCTAACGCGCAGTTATGCTGTCGGAGAAAACAACGGCAAAAACTAGTGACGCACATTTTGTACTGGCAACATTTCGGTCACCACGAAAATCTAAGGCCAGAAACGGAACGAACGATGCTCTTACGAAAATTTCACATGCAATTTCACATGTGAAATTAGTGCTTTATACACGAAAATGTTTCAATTCAACCTGTGAAATGAAACATTTATGTATGAAATCAATTTTTGTACGGGAATCTTCGATTTCATATATGAAATACATGTTTTGTATACCAAAATTTTACATGTGAAATTTTAAACCTTGTCATTTAACATGTGGATTAGGTGTTTCATATATGAAAACGTTCTACTTTCAAGTGCGAAATGAAAACTTCATATGTGAAAATGTTCCAATTCTACGTGTTTCGCATGTAAAATAAGAGATGAAATTTTTCTAAGAGTAATCCCCCTTTAAAGAATAATTCTGACAGAATAGTGAAATCGACAAAGATAAAGCGTAATTGCAAAATGCCATGCAAGCTGGGTTTTTCCGGGAGACTGTAAACCAGCATTCTGTTGTTGCATTATGGTCGAACGTTATCCCAGTGGCCCTGTCGTGAACTCCAAAGCGACTCCATAAGGGGTTAGATTATCTGTCCGCCTTCCTCAACGGAATAACAGGAAGTCCGTTGATCTGTTTTCAATGTAGAATGTTCGCAGGGTTACACGGTGGGAACTCTCTAACAGGCAGTGTTAAATTTCAAACCTTTTCTATACGACATACATCCTTTATGTCACCGAAGGCATGCTATGCCAAAAAAACTTTTCAAATGTTACGATAATTCTTCTTAATGTCTATTCTACGAAAACAGGAAAATTGGTTCTGTATGTTAGGATTTAGTACTGGAGATCCAAAGACATGATTTTAAGATTAATATATGACAAAAGCAGGAGAAGCATACGATGAGCCAAAATCACAGCTGAGCCCATATCACCATACTCTATTTTTATAAAAATATTAAATATACACTTTTTCACATATTTTTTGCAAAATGTCAATGCATCAATATTACTTAGCACTCATTTTTAAAGAATTTTCTAACAAGCAACTATGAAATGTATACTTCTAAAAATATAATAATAGTAAGAGTAAAACTAAATACCATATACATAAAATATGACAAAAGTGTATTTTGCTGAATTTAATAATTGACTAAATTGAGTTAGTTGTTTATTTAATTACAATAATTAGGCAGTAGGCATAGTTATTTAATATTATCATCGATACTTTAACCAAAATTGTAGCTGATTGGTCAACTGTACTTCCTTAGCAACGGGGTAGCAACTGAATCGGCTGTCAAAAATAGATTGGGAAAGATGGCTACAAAGCAGTCAACACTTGATTTCTTTATAAGAAATGCTAATGAAGCAATCGAACCAGTTGCAGCAAAGATGGCGAATGACAGCTTAAATTCACAAGATCAGCGAGCTGGTGCTCATGTAAACATTTCTAATGGCCAGGAATTATGCAGCGAACAGTCTGATCGATCGAACGAAGCCAATAACACTGAAATTAGTTCTTCAACTTTGAGCTCAACAGTTACAGGAGACAGTGATTCTCAGACTGAACATGAACTTACTTCTCAAAGTGACTCTGATGATCGTAAAACTGCAGCCAAAGACATAGAAGTGGTACCTAAATCCGGCGGGAGAAAAACAATACGATGCAAAGCATGCAATGAAAACTCAGATATTGTTAAAAGGTTTTGCTACAGAGGTCGAATTCCCCCCATATGCACACCAACAGGAACAGAAGCCCGTAAAGGAACAATAGCAAAACATCTCAGCAGTGAAGCTCGTAAAGAGTCTGTTAAGTTGAATAGAATTAAGGGGTTATCTTCGTCTGAAAAAATACAAGCAGTACCTTTACTCAAGATAGCAAACGCACAAACACACCTTCTTGCTAACCGAATCGGTAAATTGATAATTCAGGTGTACAACGATGCCAAAAATTTAGCAATTTCTGTCTTTACCTGGCCATCAAGAGTAGTAGCTAGTGAAATTGCTCACACTTTCGATTATAATAGTCCTTTTAAAGAGTATGACGCGTCAGTGTTTGATTTACAATACGTGACACCAACAAGCCATCAGGAACTTTTGAAAATTATCGTGCAGACCGACCTACCAAGATTTAAAAAAGAAATCGATGATTGTCTCGCAGCCTCTTTCCGGTGCGATGCTTCGATGGATCGTACTCAAAAGGACAACGAGTTCATGTTGTTGAATGTTATTAACAAAAATGGAAACGAACTACTTCGGTACGTTGGCCTTGGCCATGTTAAAAATAGGGGTGCCAAGGGTCATTTAGAAGCATTGAAGGAAGGCGCAACTGATACAATTGGCTTGAATAAAGTGTTGACCATTGCAAACCATATGACAACGGACGGGGAAAACAAAAATGTCGGTGAACATAATGGACTGTGGAAATTGATTGATGATGAAAGAGCCAAAGAAGAGGCAGAATTCCCAATGTTGAAGTCAGTTTGTGCGGTTCACTCTTCTGCATTAGCGTACCACGACCTGTGTAAGGAAGTTTCAGACGTGGATACCCTGATACGAAAAGTTTCTGCTATCTCTTCATTTTTCCATGCGTCAGCAGCACGTACAGCAGAGCTTGAAAAGTATGCAAAAGAGCAGGGTCTCAATGTTCGGCGCTTTCCAAAGTATTACGAAGTTAGGTGGACGGAATTTACAGCAGGATTGATTGATGCCGTTCTCACCTCTTGGAGGGCACTTATGGTGTTTTGTGAAAGATCAGAAGAGGAGCAAGCGAAGGGTTTCGGGAGACTGTTGTCAAACAAAGACAACTTAATGCTGATGTGCTTACTCGGAGACGTTCTTTTCCTGCTGAAGGTGTTCCAGAAGAAGTTGCAAGGAGACGACATAACAATCGTTGATATTGTCCCAGAAACAAAGAAGCTCATCGCAAAACTCGACAAATTACATCAACGCCCAATCATAGGTGGTTGGGAAGATAAGTTTTCTCAAAGCTACAATGAGGAAGATGGAAAATTTTTTGGGACACTTTTGTGGCAGAAGGAACGACGTACGACACGAAGAAATCTCTATGTTTCTGAAACGAGGGCGTTCTCCGCAATAAAGGTTGAGGTATTACAGGCACTGCATAATTTTATGGAAAGAAGGCTCGACATAGATGATCACGCAAAAGAAAATTTCTCTTCATTTGTAAAATTTACTGCAAATGAAGAAGATATCAGAGAAGTTCATGCTTCAGTGGCACCGGATCTCGATCTGCGATATCTGGCACAAGAGTACGAGGATGTGCAGGAAAGCAATATGAACAAAAGCAACCCGAAAGCTTTGCTGCAAAACCTGTGCGCAAATTCCAACGAGACCAAAACGCTAACAGAGGTACTGGCCCGGATACTTGTATGCAAACCACACTCAGCTGATTGTGAAAGATTAGTCTCGGCATACAACAACGTAAAGACAAGTTCAATGAATCGTCTTCAACGTGAAACAATAAGCCATTATCTTTATGTCAACATCAACATGCCAGTCTTTGCAAAATTCGACCCAAGGCCAGCCGTTCGTCATTTTATTAACGAAAGAAAACGGCGCGTGAGAGATACACCAAAGGCTGACAAGCAGGTATGGTTTCAGAAAATTTTTGAACGTGGTGATACTGATGAAAGCAAGGTTGACGATGCAGACATTGTGACAAAACAGAAAACATTGAATCGTGGATTTTAGTCTCATTTAGCTTATTAGCTTAGTTAAAGTAGTTGTATTCAATAAGAAAATAACGTAGTTGATACTTTACCAGTTTACGTTGACATTTACCAGACATTTCGAAGATAAACTGTAGCGAATTAATCACAGTATAGCGCTTTCAGAGTAAGATCTATTTGCGTGTTTAGCTTTTTGCTTAACAATAGGGAAAAGGAACCGTTATTGTTGCTGTACTTTTGAACATTATTTATGAAAAATTATTGGTAATTTGCCGAATAACACCACATTTTATCACTGCACATAGTCTCATTTATCACTGCACAAATCTCATTTATCACTGTACAAATTGGTTATCACTACACACTAAAATAATCCCTGAGTCGGACCTACAACCTCCCACATAAACGTTGGACTGACGCCCTAACGGTTACGACATTTGAACTTGAACTTTTTATTATAGTTTGTACACGGTAAGAAAAACTTTCTTTAAACACGGTAAAAAAAACTCATCAGGATGAGATACAAGGGGAAATTTAATATAGAAAACTAATAACACTATTAAATCAATAAACTCATTTAATATACAATACTATGTTAAAATCCTGCTTTACATGAGTGCCGTGTGAAAAATACAGAGACTATAGCTGGATTTCCATTTAGTGAACATAGTCGCGCGTGTAGCTTATCCCTTTTATTCTTTAGGCTCTCAGGTTAAACTTAATAGAAAACTACTCAATTTTAACAAAAGAACAGACGCTCGCGTGACTATATTCACTTGATGGAAATCTTGCATAAGTAAAGAAACTGCTGCAGCCAGGACGAAATCCATTTAAGGATGTAGCTTGCAGGAACACTGACCCTGGAACTCAGATGCCAGACAAAGGCTACTTAGGGAAGTTTAGCCTGGGACGAGTTAGTTAATAATGACTTGTTGGACGGCAAGCCGTTAGATGTCTGTCATTCTCCAGTAAAACAATGTGAGAAATAGCATGTTATATTTCAGGAAATATCCTGGCAAACGACGTGAGAAATTGCAGCTAGATTCTGAAGATAGCAAACTCTCATAAACAACATCGCTGGACTGCAGATTCACCGACATCTAACAGCTTGTAGTCCAGAAAGTCATTTATGAATGATTCGCGAACAGTGACTTTCTGGACTCGTTGCCAATCAGAAGGGGGACAGTTCTGGTCTCGCCGTTCAGTTTTGTCTGAGTATTGAAGGCTGAACGCAGATTGAATAGCAAGAAACAAAAACACTTCAGCATGTGACTGTTAAATTAAACAGGATTAACCCTTGAAGGTTTGCATTTTTATCACTACAACTACACTAATAGTTTGTGGATACGACGTGTGAGCTATTCAGTACTAAAAATTACCAAGAACTCTTGGACTTCACGAAAATGTCAACCTCAACACAGTGCAACTACATAGATGGTCGGCTCTCTTCGGTCAATAATCATGACGGCTTTTGTCGATTAAGAATTACAGACAACTCACAAAGTCACCATGCATGATTTGTATTCTCATAGGAGTTGAGGTGTTTCATTGATACAACGTGAACCAACGAGCTGTCGGAATATTTGTTCTAAGAGGCCCGGACAGACGTGTCCAAAGCTCACCTTTAAATAATGTATGTGGTGTATCCACAAATTATCAGTAGTGAGTAGTGACTGAGATCAGCAAGATTTACCGGTTGTCATATTGCAAACATTCGTGCATCCAAGGAGTTCCTCGATTAGACAAAAAGAGTTTAACGGTCATCAAGAAACGTAAACTCGGCCCCATCGATTACTTAGCAATTATGAACCCTCTCTTTGACAAGCCTATAACCTCTGTTAATATGTGAATGTAGGACTGACTCCAGCAGTAAAGGGGGGGCCATAGTTTATATCACTTCGTCAGAACGTTCGCCAACCCCAGCTTGATCCACAAAATCACCAAGAACCTCACTGAATTTTACTAATAGCAAATATGTTTGTTACTTACCGGTTTGGAGAGCGATTCCCAACACAATAAGACATAATTTGACTGGAAGCACCATTCCTACGTGTTTCAGATGACTCACGTTGTCACTTCAACACCGGGGTTTATTCAATGGAATGTTTGATGCAGTTTGGCACGCATTCCTAATTCATTAACCAATACATTTAAAATTGTAAACGTCTTTACCAGCAAAAACAGTTTTTTTTCGAGGCGTCTGAAAAAGACCAATAAAATAGCGCTTCTTAAAAAAGGAGAATCAGAAGTTAACTAGACGTAAAAACTGATCAAATTTCATTCAGAAAAGCTGAAACAAGTTTGTTTATATAAATAAAATTAACATAAATACTCGGTAATTCATTACCTCAAGTAGTTTGTTATCGTTTATTGGAATTCATGCTTTTTTTATGCAGTTCCCCAACGTTAAGAAACTAGTTACTTATGTAACCGACTTCAATGAAACAACAGGTTTTTTCTGGCCCAATAATCGTTAAGTAGAAAAAGAATATATAACAGTTGTTTAGTGGTCTGAGTTAGCTGGACTCAGGTGAACTCCTGCAAAAACATTCTGATGGGATAAGGTCACAAGGGAGACCTAGTTATCGTCATATGGAAGATGATGATCATCACGATGGACCGACGTTACATGTCTTTCGTGATTTTGAGATTAGACTTTCCGAAGAGGATCAAGTAACAAGAAGTATTTCATTATCTTAGTAGGTTTTTATATCATTCGGGTGGAAAGAGATCCTAAATAAGCCGAATAGTTTCAAATAGAATATCAAGTCATTTGTTTATGAAGAGATGGTATGGATTCCGAGAATCCCACAATTGTTGCTATGCCATAGAGAGGAACCATACCTTGTTTGTGCTTTATTCATAGGGGCACTTTATGTTCATTAATTCCAACTAGGGCAAAGTCGTACTGTTACTCCTTTTAAAATCGTTTGCAATTAAGAGTGAGGAAGTCTGGTTAGGAAAACCTAGTTGTACTTATAATACAAAGGTGGAGCAATACACACGGTCTACCGCAATTTTCGCAAACAACTTTACCAGATCAACGTCTGTATGATAAGTCGTCAGAGAGCTTATCATTGCGAAGCCACCTGGTACAAAGACTCCATTTCAAATCTCAAACTAATTGAAAATCAATGGGGAAAAAACATTGAAAATTCAAGAATGGAATCAAAATGGTGGAACGGATTTGAGATGTTGATATCGCATCATGGTTAAGATGTGACTGACCGTCTAGTATAACATCCCAAAAAATAAGAGTGCAACATAAGAGTAGTGTATAAGTGACAAGCTACGCGTACTAGACACTTTCGCTGTAGAGCAATGTCAGTATATGAGCCTTATGTATTGCAGAATTTTCACAACCATTGTACTGAAGAAATTCCTGGCATGAGGACCGGTTACACATTAAAAACTAGTAAAGTTCGCCCTTTCTTTACACGGAACTGTAATCGAACGACTTATCCGACACGAGATTTAAACCAAAAAAATAAAACCACTAAGCTTAAGTACTTTACTAATTGCGCACGCTTATCTCAGACATGTGTGTTCTTCAGAACATTTAACAACTTAAAAAGAGTTAAACGAGACTATTATGTCAAATTGCAATCATAACAACAAACCGAAGTTCCCTATCGAACTCGAGGAGGCCGAAAAGAAACCACAACGGGTGAGAATCCTGTGAAGTAAATAATCAGTAATTAAGTGACTGGTTGTTGAAACGAACACGGTAGACGAAGGCTTGGAATTTTTAACATCCAAGACCCCGTTCAAACATCGAACTTTTCATGTCCCGAATCAAATACAAATCAGCTTGACTATAGGATTTTGCTCATTACCATTAGACTCAGCGGATGAAAAGCTAGACGTTTGAACTTTGTCTAAATTGCATTTTCAAGTGAGTCAATTTCATAGCATGTCGTCTCTCTACGCATTCATGCATGAATCGAAGTGGAAAGAATGTGTTCATTTAATTCAAATCTATCGTATCGATTAAATAGGTTGAAATACTCCCAGGAGGATGTTCAGCCCCACGCAAGAATGAACACGCATGCTTATACTCGTCACGAGTTTAGTTTCAGTTCCATCGGACAGACGGTCAACGTCTAACGTCAAGACTGCTATGAAGGTTCGTGTTTTGGCTGACTATGGGCTGACGAAACGAGAACCCACTCACCCACCTGCCCACCAACAGGCGAGTGATGACACTGTTGACGTTCACTTGACGAAAGCTTCCTTATCGTCTCCATATCTGTCCAAGTTGTCTTGGTGAATGGTAATCAAGCAGTGAAAAATATGTGCGCCAAAAGTTTACCCAGGGTTGCGAGGAGCTGCGCAAGCCTTTTAAAGTTGATTGCGTTTTAAGCTGCGTTTTAGATACCATGAAAGAACGTACAACAGTCTGCCGACGGTCGTCTGGGTTATTTAGAGGTATAAATAATTTGTTGTTGTCAGAAATTTATTTTCATGACGGATAGCTGACACAACCAAACACGGTAACCTAATTATAAGTTCCTATCGACAGATCATCAAAATGGGTAAAATTGAGGTACGAGGAAGGCGAATGATGAAGCTTTCCATATGGACTGTGACCGGACAACACTGTCGTCGATAGCGCAATACCACGTTCCAAGTTTCCAATTACAAGCTACAAGGCTTACTCTTTCTTCTATTATTTCTGTATCACGCAGATTATAAACAACCGAACAGTTTTGAAATAGCACAGAAAGAACTTCCAGAACACTACATCGGTTTGACAAATTCCGATAGTGGAACAAACTGAGGTAGTATTCAAGCATACACCATCCTTCCTTCTTAACAGTTGAAAATACGATAATTCATGGCGCAAAGCTTCATATTTCGTTGATGTAAGACTGAATTACCATCAGCTGATAGTGTAACATTCGGAAACGTCAGTTCTTGAAAATTTCACCGGCATCCAACAATTTCGTTGTCTTTACGAGAGGGTTTTGTACAGTATGCAAAGTAAGAGCCAACATTTCAATCTTCCGGTCAGCTTCTTTGGCTTTCTATCGACGCAGCATGCGTAAATCTTGGCGTTTCCATAGCGAGCTGGATGAACTTTTGCAACCATTAACAACTCATGTGTCAAGCTGCTGCCAAGTGGACTTATACAAATACTTCGTCCGTAAAGCGAATTTCTCGCAACAAGAATTGTTCGGGTAATATTTGTTGGCGTCCACGTCGCCATTATCGTACCAATGTAAATGCCTCTAACGCGCAGTTATGCGGAATCCTTTCTGACTGTGCGATTGTTTCACTCGTACAACAGTAATGGAAAGACTCGCAATACTAGTAAATTAAAATGCTAGCTTACCTTGTTTTATGCTAAAATTGCTAACTTACCAACGAAACAGATAACGAAGTTTATAAAGGTCGTTGTGCATAATACGATTCTCAACAAACATTGTACAAAACGCAATTGTTTTCTCCATGCAGTCATTCAGGGTCAAGAATTAAAAGTATTAGCAAGCAATTTGAACGTTCTTCCAGATAAGAAGTAGAATCTTTGTAGTTTTTTCACAAGTATTTTATCTGAATGTTAGTCAAGCGAGTTTGTTTGGGGCACAAGTATCTGACCTCGCCACCCAGGTACTTGAGATATAAAGGCAATTGAAAGACAAAAACAACTTTGCGAAAAACTGCAATATACATTGTTTTTATTTTGATCGACGTAGAATTGATTTTAAGGAAGGGAACTTACCCAAATCCTTTATACGAGTGAATGCTAAGGAAGCCCGATAAGCCAATGATCGAAACACGGACAACGGCGGAAATATTGTGGATTTGAGAAAGGTGACCCGAAACGGAGAACATGTTTAACTTGCGTAGCACTCTCTCAGCAGGAAATGAACCGCAACCCCGAGCGTCGAGCTAATTAATTAAACTTGTGTTTCGGTGGAACTGTGGAAGAGCAGCAGGTAGTCTTTATTGATCCATGTGAGCAGATTTTTTTCAACAATTTAATATGGATTTCAGTTCAAACTGGAATCATGCCGTCAGCCTTTCAAGCGTTTCGGGAATCAGGCGTTTAAGCTACGTGTGTGGACAGGTTGGACATTAACATCTCGAAAAAATGAAATGTAAATACATGTACTTCAATTTAAACAGCGCAGATTCTATGGTGAAAGATAAGGAGACTGATGGTTTAATAACAGGGAAATTTTGCAGGTTAAATAATAACAAGAAGAAGGATCTTAAAGTTGATGTCGGAATGCACTTTAAGAATTTCAGCGGGTAGCCTCATCTGAGGGAGAGAGAACACTATTAGTGTTAAGATTTGAATGGGGCCATGCCTTAACAAGTTTGTCATACTGCCTTCGAAAGAAACAAAGAGAGCGATTGTACATTCCTTTCATTCACGAAGATAGACAGTACATCAACGGAAGTTGAGTTCGTCTTTGATTTCAGCTCAACAAGGCTTGATCAAAAATTTCTGAGTATTACCTTCAGTACGACTTCCAGTTTTATGACAAGCGTGCGACATAAGGTCGTATTTGAGGATAGTACTGAGAGTCTGAAAGGGATAAAAGTGTTTCAGGAAACTCGCCAAGGTTACCATACTAGCTGCGATAAAAGCGGAACAAAAAGAATCTAAATAAAAATTATGTCAAAAACCCCGAAATAAATGAATACCGTCACCCAGTGAAACACAGATTTTTTTTGATTCCTTGTACGTATTTGTACGTTTCTTGCACAAAACGCGTCACCCATTTCAACAACTACAAATTTTCGCAAACTTTTTTCCGATGAACACGCACGATGAGAAATATAATACGACTTAGTGGAGAATAGATCCTAGCAGAAGACCGCAGATATGCAGTGATCAGACATATATGGTGGGAATTAGCGGTACGTTTATCAAATGTCAGCGTGTCATTCGCAGCTGTTGCGCAGAGGAAGTTTTAAGATAGAGTTTAGTCTTGTTACGCTTGGAATTCGCTTCCAGTAGTCACGAAATTAATCACACTGAATGGCTTTTCACCAGTTTAAACTTGCAGTCATTACAACGCATAAGTAATTATTCACTTGTAAGAGCAATGTGACGAGTACAGGTGATGACAGAGGAGAAATCCACAAATGATTCGAATGAAATCTTTCTTAAATTTTAAGTCAATCCTTAACGGGGAAACTGTACACCTCTAGCGTTGTTCACGGTTCGCCCTAAGGTTTGCGTTAAATCCAGTGTCTTGCCAGTAAGCATACTTATTCAGTTATTTTTGATAGAGCACATGCAGGTACTTGTGGTCAAGCGTTGCGAGCAACGTCGTAAAACGGTAGGTATTTTAATTCGCACAGGAGCAAGCATTGCTTAGTAAAGGTCTGTCTATTCGCCCGCGTGTCCGAATTTTGAAAACGTTATCGAAAGGCTTAACCCTTTCCTGTCTGAGACATCTTCTCTTGACGATTAAACTCGTCAAGCGTTTGCCAGAGTAAAGTTAAAAAGTCGGGTACAGACCGGGCAGAGTTAACCTTTGGATCTCAAGTTAGTGTTACCAGCAGGGTGTCAATCAGGCGACAACAGCAGACTGAGGGAAACTCCTTGCCCAGAGCCGTAGCGAGAGGGGGGTGCGACACCCTCCCCCCCAACTGAGACGATGCGAAAAAATCAGGTAAATCAAGAAACAATCAGATTAAAAATCAGGTAAACGACTCAGGTAAACAAATCTGCGAAGGGGAGAAAGACAAAAGATATTGCGATACGGAAAATCAGGAAGATTAAACGAAGTTAGCTTGGATACGTGTGCGAATTTCTTGTATCAACATAACAGTGATAACAGGTTCAATTAATTTTGGTTTAATTTAGTTTAGTTTACCATCAAGAGAAAGTAGTTCTTCAAATTGGATGTGTATAACATATCCGACGCCTCCCGCAGTCACAACGCAAATGAAAGCTGACACATTTGGAAAATAGTTAAAATGCCTTAACTTTCCGCAACGTTGCCGATAGTACTAGGTTACATAAGGCCACAGGCATTGAGCAGGAAGGCAATGTCATCATTCGCTTTGGTTATGATTGATGCCTAAAAGGCTAAAATCGTCGCTTCAGCACAGCCGAGGGTACTGTGTTGTAGTACAGGTTGTTTTATAAAATGTTTGTTATATTATTCTCATTAAGAAATTACAGTGCCTAGCTTACTATGGTCTATGGGCGATGAATATGAAACGTTTTACTGCACTTTAGTCTTTTCTAGGCAAATGACGCCGCGTCGGACAGTCTGACAGAATATAAAAAGAATGTATAATTTTTGACAAGTCTGTCCCTTCACTTCCTTCATGAACTTCCTTTGAAGTTAAGAACTTAAGATATACAAAGTAAGAAAATATATATTTGCAAATGTGTTGGGATTAACAGTCAAAAGTCGAAACAAGAACGAATCGTGCGGAATATCTCTCTAGACTTTCTTAATTGAGGATATGGTAAGTTTTGTACGGTCATTCTATTAATAATTGCATATTTTGCTATAACCGGCAGTCCGGCAACAAACTAGTTACGGAGTTTCTAAATCTGATTATAATTTATGGCTCGACAAGGCTTTATTACATATATTTCAACTTTTAAGTTCGGAAAATTACATTATATAGAATAATAGACTCTACAAGACTACAACGAAAAGTAAGAAAGTTGAGCGGTCAAATCGAAAGCGCGTCGTTTGCTTGCGATGTGACAAAGTATTAAACGCAGATAACACGGCCCATTATCAGCAATCAAAACATGACGGTCTGACGCCTAAGTTATAAGATATAGTGAAAATATTGACTTGCTGTTAAAACAAGGACAGAGAATCATATTTTGCCTTTGAATTTTAGCCAAATATACATTTAAGCTTGTCTTACATTTTAATTGATTAATATTAACAGTATTGTTATATTATATTACTGCACAGTGTAATTTTACGTAAACTTAACTACTCTATACCACAAAATTCGGCAGATTAGTTAAACTATGCGGATCATTATTTTGAAAGGAACATGTAAATTATAAGATATTAATTAAATAATATTATTATTACCATGCATAACATGCGCAGAAAATACTAGGTATGATCAAATTCAGAAAAAAAGCCAAAATATTAGGGAAAAAATTCAGGTAAATTTTCAAAATAGTTTTTAAAATCAGGGAGATGACTACATTACACCCCTCCCCCCAACTACCACGGCTTCGCTACGTCCCTGTCCTTGCCGAAAATTGCTAAATAAAATCTACAATAAACCAAGTATGTATAAATGAGGCAGACTTTAGTATACGATCTGTCTAAAACAAAACACATTTCAGTGTACCAAAAAAAAAAAAAAATTGAGGTTAAATATAAACGTTTCGAGTTGCAACTACGCAACGTTTCTGTTCAGCCATCGAGTTCATTTCTTCACGTCGGTGAGAGACATTTCTTGTTGGATATATTCTATTTCGAGGGTTAATACAGTACATTGTTAACTCTTAATACAACTTTTTGGCAAGCGCTTTCGATCCATACGCCTTACTTCACCCAGTTTTACACGAGGTCAAACATAGAACCGTAGAACCACAGAACCGTACAAAATACACAACCACAGAAGTTGATAGAACCATAAAACCAAACAACCACAAAACCATTGAGTTGTAGAACTACAGACCCATAGAACCGTAGAATTGTAGAATCGTAGAATTGTAGAACCGTAGAACCACAGAATTGTAGTACCATTGAACCATAGAACCATGGAACCAGCCATAGAACCACAGAACCACAAACATTTGACCATTGAATCAGAGCTCTGGAAACCTTTACAGCCATAGAACCACAACCATAACACTAAATGTTCATGAAATGTTGGAACCAGTTTTGTTATGAAGATTGGTGGCTAATTATGGAAATACAGTTTAAGTTTCGTAACACAGGCTTATGACAATAAGTTGAACCCAAGCTCTATTTCAGCCATTGCATGTGCCCGCGTTGCACTGCCCGTCCACCGACGTTAGTGTGCAGGCAAGTGGCTGGAATTAAGACAAAGAGTTATCCCAAACTTCTGCAAAATTCTCAGGCAAGTGCGTGTTGAAACATTGTACCATTAAATTGTTGAAGATTTTTTCAAGATCGTTTACGATGACAGTGCATACATGAATTTGTATGGATGACTCGAGGCGCAGCATAAGATAATAGTCTATTTCGGCTGTCAAAAACTGTGGAATTTAGCCAACCAAAAATCTCGATATTTTCCGCCTATGGAGGCAGAATTCTACCATGTGGAACCATGTGGAACCACAAACCATGCAGCTTTTAACTTAAACGCTACGCATTACGAGCGGTCATAACTTTACACTTTACGCTTAATGATCGAAGGTACGATTTCGATATCGTTATGACTTTTGCTTGAAGACTGGAAAGGTTAATCTTCTTATAGTTTTGAAAGGCCTTTGTATTTTTGCACCGCCTAGAGGAATTGGTTTTTCAACAACACGATACGACAAAAATAGTTCTTCGGAAATTGCAAACAAGGATAAAAGTGAACCAATGCGAAAAATTCTGCTAACAGACATTTCAACAAGCAAACGTTTCCGAATAAGTGCTCCACCAAGAGCATGCACTTGCTTTATCTCGTACAAGTGAGATTAGAAAGGAAGCCAGGTGAGAGTTATATAAAAGTAGAGTGCAGCGTCGGCAGTGTTGAATTTGAATTTGAATAATTTATTGTACACTCCTCTTGGGGGCTTTTCACCGAACAAATACAAATAAAAATGTAATAATTACATTAACTAATACTATTAAATAATAATAATAAAATAATAATAAAATATGATATTTTTATTTATTCATTATTTTTATTTTCAAAGCGCAAGATGGCGAACAAGATGGCGAAAAGTGGTGCTGAGTCATCTAAGCGCTTCCTACACCTTGGAACACTTTGGAGGGTTATTTTGCTGCTACATATTGCATTTAAAAGTCGTCTACCACTTTAGCAACACAAATATTTCTTGCCCCGGTATATCCAGACTCAAAGCAATTTACTTTTGCTAATGTCCAGTGCCTTGAAGTTGAAAATGTTGTGAAGTCTTTAGCCAACATAAAGCACCCGGCATTGATAAAATACCAGCCTGTGTCATAAAGGAATCTGCACCCATTATCATTCCTTCAATAGCTTCTATTGTCAACACTTCTTTTAGCAGCGGCATTTTCCCAAACGCCTGGAAAATAGCTGAAGTGTGTCCAATTTTGAAACAGATTGATTGTGAAGAAGCATGCAATAATCGACCAACTTCTTAACTGCCAATTTTGTCAAAGGTCTGTGAAAGAATTGCACTGAATCAGTTGACATCGTACCTGACCGCAAAACAAAGATTTGTGATCAACCAGAGTGGAAACAAGCAGTGGCATTCTACTGAAAGTCATTGGTGTCATCTACTGATAGCATTTTAAGAACGATTGATCAGAAGAGACTCACAGCGGTCGTGTACTTGGATATGAGCAAGGCCTTCGATAGCATTAACCATAATATTTCAGAATTGGCAATACTGTGGTTTCGTAGCTATCTTTTCCAAAGATATCAAGTAGTTCGTATCAACTCAACGCTTTCAGATGTCTTACCAGTTGATGGCGGCGTACCACAAGGCAGTGTGCTTGGAGCTTTATTATTTAGTATCTGTGTAAACGACCTACCAGCAGTTTGTGAGAGATGCTCCACTCCATGCTATATAGATGACACCAAGTTACTTCTCTCTTTTGTAGTCGGAGATTCTGATAAAGCTGCAGAAAGTGTTAATGCTGATTTACAAAAGATTCGGAACTGGTGTTTCGATAACTATCTTTATTGAACCCAGATAAGACAAAGTTAATGGTGTTCAACAGCTGCCAAATGATTCGCAAGCTACCTGAATTCAAACTTTGCCTGCTAGGAAAAGAACTTTTCCCATCTGAGTCTGTTAAAGATCTAGGTGTAACATTTGATTCGTACTTATCCTTTGACAATCACATTTCATTAACAATAGCTTCCTGCTTCTCCAAACTACCACAAATAAATCGCGTCAAACAATAAGTTACAACTTATACAAAATTACGCAGCTCATATAATTAGTGGCGTAAGAAAATTTGATCATATTACACCAACGCTCGAGAGCTTGGGCTGGCTTCCCGTAAAACAAGAGCTATATTTGAGGGAAGCTACCCTTGCTTTTAAATGTACGACAGGCCGTGCCCCAATTTATCTGACGTCACAGTTGGTCACAAGAGGTCAGATCTCTGGCCGAGTAACACATAATGCAATTGAACATTCCATTATTCCACTCAGCTACTGGTCAGCAATCTTTCCATTACAGAACTGTTGTGACATGGAATTCCATTGACAAAGAAAGTAAGTTAAGTAAGAAGGCGAAGGATTTCAAGGAAATCCTCAAGAAAAAACTTTTACTCAAATTTTTAGATCAAGATTAGAAAGATATATTAGAGGTAATGATTATTTATTGTTATCGTTATTGTTATTATGTTTCCATTAGCCAGTTCATATTCTAGCCATTATTCCCTCCCACCAAATATTGCTGGGAGGTAACCGAGGTACAGGTGTTCCCATAGGTTCACACTAAGGCTGATGCGCTTCGGCCATACGTTCACTACTCTGGCTGTACCACTCCGCCAAGCACTTTCCTAATTATTGTTTCCCCCTCAGAAAGCCCCGTCCTCTGCATTGTAGTGATTATCCTAATCACACTGTCCTCATCTCCAATAATCTTTCTCACTGCTCTGGTTGCATCTTCGGCACCACCTCCCAGGCATCCAATTATTACCGGCACTAATTCCACTCTGTACCTCTTTTCTCTGGTTTCGAATGCCAGCTGTTGATACTTCTGTAACTTCGTTCTCGTCGCTTCCTTGATGTTCTGCTCTTGAGGGCATGACATGTCCACTAACCAGATCTTCCTCGCTTTCTCGTCCTCTAATGTCAAGTCTGGTCTGCGTGCAGAGCTGGTCTTTCTCATCCTATGCTCGAAGTCCCAACTCAACTTGAACCCGTTGCCCTTTAGGACGTGGCCTTTCTCCCATCTAACAGTGTACCATGCCGTTTTGGCAGGGAGAAGTTCTCTCTCAACGGCCCAGCTAACAGCCAGTACCATCAAGGCATTGTTGTGCCTACCGAGATACTCGGTTCCTGCTAGGATCTCACACCCTGCAAGCAGGTGTTGAACGGTTTCATTGAACTTCTTGCACAATCTATATTTTCCGTCCCCGCCTCCTACCCAACACAACACTTTCCACTTCCGAGTCTCCACCACCTGTTCCAGCAAATCCATGATTTCAGCCGTCTTCTGCGGTGTGATATTTGTGTTCAACCACACAAGACTTTCGTTCGTCTGCTCTGTAAACACTTGACTCTGCATACCCTTCGCCTTATAATCATTCTTCAACTTCTCTGTATACCCGTTCTGCATTCCTTTCTTCAGCTCCGCCCAGCATCCTGCCCATTCTTTCTCCATCTTCTCACTATCTTTCCAGATTTCTTCCTCCCTAAATTGAACCTCCACCCCAACCTCACGCGGCGCTTGTTCTGCTTCCCTTTTAAGCTCTTGTATTCCCTGTTATACTCTCTCTTCCAAGCAATCTTTATCCAGCAGCTCGTGCTACAAACTATGTACGTTGCCACCCACACCTTTGTTTCCTTATAAACCTGCCGCAGGCTCTTCAAGCCGCGCCCTCCATCCTGTCTCTTCGGGTAGAGCTTCTCATCACTTGCCTGTCGGCCCAGCATACCTCTCTTGCGTAGAACATCCTTCACCAACATATCAAGGTCATACAACTCCTTCTGGGTGAACTGGCATACATTCATGGCGTATGCCGCAACCGGGATGACTCTGCAATTGATCGCTTTCATGAGATTCTTATCATACAGCTCAAGCTCTACGAGACTGTCCAACCTCTTTCGCATTTCTTCCTTGATTCTCTGCAATACTTTGTTTATCTGCTTCCCCTGTTCTATTCCAACGAATTTGTAGAAGTCATCCTTCTCTGGGTCCAGCGCCTCTGCCCTTTCTTCCAATATAGTCAAGCCCTCGCTTTTAGTCATCTTACCTCTTCTAAATACTATCTCCGCACATTTCTTCACCCCGTACACTACCCCTGTATCGTCGCTAGCTTTCACGATTATCTCGTTAGCAGCTTCCATCTGTTTATGGCTTTCCTGGTAGGTCTTCAGGTCATCAATAAATAAGCTGTGCGTCCTCTTCGTGAGTCTTTCACAGGGGGGGTCCCATCCTATATCCTGTTGTTTCCTCCAGTAGCATTGTAACTGGGACCTCAGTCAGACAGAATCCTACCAGTGAATAACTGTCCCCTTGTAAAAAACCACACCGTATTCTAATCCATCCTCTCTGCACCTTGTGATTTCCAGCATTCAACTCTAACCGTGTCTTCCAACTGCTCATCAATTTCCGTAGCACGTTTATAAGCGGCTTAGGTACTCCCATCCAATCATACACCATCACCATCCAGTCATGGTGAACTTTGTCGCACGCCTTCCTGTAGTCGTAAAACGCGACCGCCAGGTCCCTCTTGTGTTCTCTCACCTCGTCCATTATACACTTATCAATAAGTAGTTGGTCAACCGTACCCAACACTCCCTCTGAGGCTCCTAGTTGTCCTTCATCCCATATCTCGTTCCGTCCAGCATGATCTCTCATTTACTGTCCTATCATACCAGTTAATAACTTGTACAAAGTATTTAGACACGTTATCGGTCTGTACTCCTCCTCAAATGACAAGTCCTCAGTCTTTGGTAAAAGGACTGTCCTGCCTATGGTCACCCATTCCGGAATGCCCTCTGGATCTTCATTCCAGCTCTTCATTGTTCTTTCTAAAGCCTTCCAGGTTCCACTAAACTTCTTCCACCAGAAATTCTGGATTCCGTCAATACCAGGCGAGCTCCAATTCTTCCTCCTCTTTATAACTTTCCCAATGGTTTCCTCACTTATCTCAATATCCTGTACGTCCCTGATCTTCTTTCTCAAATCCTCCTTGATTTTCTCCATCCACGGTTGTTCAATAGTAATCTTCTTCTCCTCCCACATGCCTCCCCAAAATTCCACGAATCTCTCCATTGCTGGGGGCTCACCCTTAAATTCCTTTGTACTATTCACTCTCTTGTAGAAAGCCCCTTCATCTGTTACAAACATTGCGTTATCCTTTCTTCTCTTCCTCTTCTCCACTGCTTTCAGCAATATCACTTTCTTCACCCTCAGCTCATCCAACTACTTCTCCGAGGCCTCAACAAGGTTCTGCGTGCCTGCTGATCCTGCTTCTACATACTTCCTCAGTTCTTGTAAGATCCTCACTTCTTTCCTCGTTGCTTTTCATCGTGTCTTTCTGCGATAGAACTCATTATTCACTCTCACTATTCTCTGCCTTAGACCCTTAATCTGGTTGAATAACCTCCTCTCTCTTCTATTTCCTTCTCCGTTCAATCTCCTTCCTATGTCCTTGACTCTTACCTTGGCATTCAGTAATCTTGCTATTGCCCTTCCCATGGCATAAACTGCATCTGTGATCTTCTCCAACTTATTGCTACTTTTAAGGTATTCGCTAAGTATCTTATTTGCACACTTTGCTATTTCTGGAGGCAGTTTTTTAAGTTTCGGAAGTCTGTTCCTTTCTTCGACGTTGGGTCTGAAACTCTCACTGAGGAATGTCTGATTATGGGTAGATTGACGGAACACTTTAAAGAGTTGTTGAACTGGCCAGGGACTATTGCTCAAGAAGCGCTCGACAGAATTGAACAGAGACCAGTGATTACGGCTTTAGACGATCAACCCTCAATCTTGAAAGTCAGTAGAGCGTTATCCCAAATGCGAAATAACTAGGAACCTGGAATGGAAGGAATACCAGCTGAAGTCTTTAAGCATGGCGGCTAACGTCTGCTGGAGTCCCTGACATCTCTTTTTGTAACATTCTGGCAACAGAGCAGACTGCTTCAAGATCTGAAAGACGCGCGTATAGTGATACTTTTCAAGAAGGGCGAAAGAAGTGACTGTGGGAACTACCGCGGTATCTCGTTACTGTCGATTGCAGGAAAAATTTTTTCCCGATTTATGCTATACAGGCTGATAAGCGATGTTACTGGTGACGTTATACCGGAGTCCCAGTCAGGGTTCCGTGCTGGAAGGGGAACCGTTGACATAATATTCTCACTTAGACAGATTCAGGAAAAGTGTATCAAACAGCAAAGGCCCCTCTATATCCTCTTTGTCGACTTTACAAAAGCGTTCGACACTGTTGGTAGAGATGGACTTTGGCAGCTGTTGGGAAAATACGGCTGCCCCGAACACTTTGTTAAAATGATACGCGAAGTCCACTCTGGAATGAACGGACGCGTAACTTACAACGCTAAACTATCAGCCCCGTTTGGTATCACCATTGGTGTCGAGCAGGGATGCGTTCTTGCCCCGACTTTGTTCTCGCTCTTCTTATCAGCTGTACTAGAAGAAGCGAGTAAAAATCTTGATGATACTGGCATCTTTGTACGCTTTTGCACCGATGGTGGCCTCTTCAAACTATCGCGCTTGAAGGCAAAAACAGAAGTGATGACGCAACTTATTCGAGAATTTCTATATGCGGACGATAATGCCTTTGTAGCTCATAGCCGCGAGGATCTTCAGTTAATTGCAGATCGTTTTTCTGCTGCTTCCAAGCTCAATGGCCTCACGATTAGCCTAAAGAAAACTGAAGTACTCTACCAACCACGATCTGGTGATGCGTATGTTGATCCTGAAATTCTGATCGACGGAACACCACTCAACATCGTTAAATAATTCACGTATCTGGGCAGTGTTGTCTTTAATGATGCTCGCCTTGACAAAGAAATTGAGACCAGGATCTCAAAGGCCTGTACAGCCTTCGGTAGACTAAGAAAGCGCATATGGAACAATAGGGATCTGACTCTGGAGACAAAGTGTCAGACATACCGTGCCCTTGCTCTCTCCATCCTCCTTCATGGATCTGAGGCATGGGTTCTGTACCGCACACACATACAGAAGCTTAGTACCATTCAGGTGCGCCATCTTCGATACATCATGAACATCACACTGAGAGACCGAATTACTAACGAAGAAATTCTGTGTCGGGCTGGTATGCAGGGCATCGAAACCATTCTACTGAAAACACAGCTACGCTGGAGCGGACATGTTGTGCGCATGAGGGATGATCGATTGCCCAAAATCTTGTTATACGGCGAGCTCTGCTCCGGCGGACGAAAAACTGGCCGACCCAAGCTTCGGTTTAAAGATACGTTGAAAGACAGACTCAAGAAATGCGCGCTTCTTGATGATTGGGAAGCTGTCGCAAGAAACCGTTCAAGATGGTGGAATCAGCTGAAAGATGCTGCCGACAGATTCGAAACTAAGATGTTGCAACAACATAGAGCCCAGCGAGAAAGGCGAAAGAACAAATAGTCGGAGCCCGTCGTAGTATTACAGGAGTTCCAGGTTTCCGTAGTCAAATTGTCATCGTCGGAAGCAACGGACAGCAAAGAAAGGAAAGAGTCATTATTTATTGTTATCGTTATTGTTGTTATTATTATTATTGTTTTTCCACACAGTCTATTTAAATAAACTGGAATAAAACTATTAGCAAGTTGCTACCCGCAACCTAAGGTCTTTGAGTTATATGTCCTTTATGTCCATAACCCTTCGTCTGATTCTTGCTGTTCCCAGTAATACTGTCTTTTGCAGCATTTCAACTGGTATTACATTCCCAATCTTTTCTAAAAACCATTCCCAGGGCACCAACAACTATTGGTATGACTTCCACTTGATTTATCGCTCTTGCTTGGTCGGCAATCCTCTGTTCAGTTGATCTAAAAGGTCCCCTTTCTTCCCATTCCCTGTACATTCTCTGTCTGTAGCCTCTTATTGGGACTCCCTTTTCGTCTGTTGGTTTACTTTTATAGTAACATTCCATAATTATTACATTCAATTCCTTATCCCAAACTCGTCGTGATGTTTCAGCAGTAACAGGATGACGACCGGGTCTACGTTGCTGATCCGCAGAATACCTGCCGGACAAGGAACCTTCGCCAGTTCCTCGAGCCCCATTCACGTCGTTGTACTCACTATTTATATCTGTCATAATTCACTCATGTTTGAGGTTAGTGACTTTAAGGTTACACAACCACCGGACTACATTTTGTCTGACCTATAGCCTTCGACTTGTCTGACTTGGGTGACCCTACCAGGAGCATTTGCTCCTACCAGCATAGCTCTTGGGTTCAAGCCTCCCCACCACTGCAAGGTAGTAGTCCACGGGAGGGTTATTATTATTCGATTATTATTATTATTATTTATTATTTATTATTATTATTTATTATTATTATTATTATTTGAACGAAGCTTAAAAAGCAAAAAGGGCGAGGGAAGTGCTGAAACTTATGAGACTAGATACTGGGGTTTCGAGCGAAGGCGTTTTGAAAGCACTCCAACGGCAATACAAACCTCAGTATCTACTCCCATAAGTTCCGACAGTTCCCCCATGCATCCTTTCGGCTTGAAGCTGAATTTATAAAACTAAACCGAAAAAAAATGCACGTTGCAGACCAGCATGTCCAAGCTTTTATGCTCTAAAAGATTGTCATTTAAGTTTGTAGTGTGGTCCATTCATGGTCACCCAGTGAAAAAGTACGGGTAGACGACAAAGCTCCTTAAGCTCGCGTCAACATGTTACCCAGTATCAACTGTGGCTTGTGGACCCTCTCGCGAGGAACTAAACGGCTTCGCTTAGGCTTCAAAAATTCCCTCAGATTTCTGACGGACACAGCAAGGCGCAAAAAGATATTTCCAAGCTAAATTTACAAAGCCATTACTAAATGACTTCAGAAGAAAATGTCATTTCCTATTAAGTAGCATCGGTTAAATATTTGTTGACAAAATGTGACTTGGAGTTATCTGTACATATGACTTTCGTGAAATGGGAGATAATAAAATCCGGCGGTCATCATGTTATAATAGGGAATTACAATTTGATAATAAGGGACAATCGAAACTAAAACGCCTATCGAAAGATTTTTAATCCAATAGAAAACACGACTCCTCTAGTTTCATGAGTTCATGACATCGGGTAACTGATCTTTTCTTTGACAATTACGGAAATACATTAATCTCACGCTGCTGCGCGTATTGAGAGTGCAGTGACGAGAGAAAAAAAGTTCAATTAAGAAACAACTGACAACAACAGCAATGCTGCTCAGAATGTGATGGGGGTATGCTATAGCAAACAGAACGCAAACCTCAAACATGGGCAGTTCTTTATGTACTGCTCAGGGTAAAAAGAGAACAGGGTTAATACGCGCATATGAGGAATACTTTTGTTGTACGGTGTAGTTCTATACTTTCGATCACGGTGCTTATCCTCCTGAACTGAAGACGCAGAACGCAAACCTCGAATATGGGCGTTTCTTTGACTACTGCAAATCATTTCGGGGTAAAAAGTGAAAAGGGTTAATGCACTAGAATGAAGGATGCTCCTGTCGTACAATATGGTTCTACTTTGATCACTGAGCTTACCCTCCCTAATTGAAATGTCGGTTTTTCTTATTCCTTGGAGCAAACGCCTTGGGTTTCAATACTCAAAATAGGTGATGCTTTAGGTTAATTATAATCATCGCGGCACTTTTGCCATATGGTATTTCAGAACGTGATTACTTTTATATGCTGATGAACTAATAAGTTCTTGTACACATGTGAATTACGCACTGGAATATTACAGATTTTGTCTAAATTAGAAATAGAATTTAAAAATCACCAGATTCCATACCAAGGGTCTATACAGTGAAAGATTCCGTTCAAAGTACCTTATTTCCTGCAAGATTTTTTGCAGGTTTGTTTTCCAGTAGGCTGCAAAGATCATGTTATCTAGTTCAACATGCAGTACATTCTACAACAAATCGCCATGAAGAAATAAAGTTTAAAATTTCATTTATGCTCTTGGATCTACTCACGTATTTACATCAAGAAAGCACTTTCGAAGAAAAGTCTCCAAATAACTTGACAACAATTTTCCCTTGAAAAGAAAGCAGTTCATGATGATCATCAGAAATGGATATAACAGATATTAACCAAATTGGAGCATCGCCTTTTCCTCACCTTTTTTTGAACTTTGGCACGAAAGGTAGACACGTATATCTAGAAATAGAGTAAGTTACAACGCAGATAAATGAAGATATTGCTTTTAACGCTGATTTCTTACTTAGATTCCAACTACGCTGCTTAGATGCTCAGAGGGCAAACGGCGAACACATTTGAGTGATCTGGCTTGCTTGTTTGGAGGAGAAAAGCAAGCGACTTTTACATTTAATTTCTGAACGTAAGTAATTATTAATGAGAATTATTAATTGAAAAGATAGAAACTCACTGTTTTTCATTAAGCTATCTGAACAAGTTATGTTTAATTGATCGGGAGGTGATAAAACATTTTCACCGCATGTAATACCACAGAGAATAGGAATTTTAGAATATTACTAAATGGAAACAATGAACAACCAGACAACAACAACGACAAACTGCAAAATACTCCTCAACCAATTTTCTCCACGCCATTTCATGCGTGACAAAACTGACGCTTCGATTGTGTGATTACTTATAAACCACAATATAACACCGTACCTTAATAATTTTTTTTGTTTTTGGACATCGCAATTGTGTGTCATAACTAGATTTCTTTGGATTGATATGACTTCCAAACGTCAACTAGTAATACCGCAGTAGACAAATTGGAAAAGGGTAAAATTGAATATAGGCTGTAGCAAGTTACCAATGAATCTCTGGTCTATAACAAAATATTACGCATCCTTCATTGTTTTACAAAAAGGATGTTCCACTCTATAGCAATTAATAATTCAGAATCATTAATTTTGTGCAGATAGACTTTCATTTGTCACGGCTGATAAAATCCATCTGATCTAGAGCTGCAGTGTGTGACTTTCATATGAGGCCGGACACACTCAAAGTAGCTGAAATTCACTCCTTGAAATGTCACGTATTATAGTCCTTGGTCATTTCTAAGATCATTTATGTACCTTATGAAGTAACATATTTTGCCGCACTGACACCTTTCAGTCAGTCTGGAACCTTAGAAGAAACGGTAGCCATGTACACAAATAGTAAATTATGTTATTTCACGGACGTATTTGCAATCCAGTTACATTCATGTCATATTCATGGCACATAACAATGACTTGACTTAGATCTTTGTAATATATTGCCAGGTCTTGCACAAAAATCACTGCTGCATAGTACAAGTTCATATAAAAACCAATTTGGCGAGTTAACATAGAGCAATTGACTGCCGTTTTTTCTCAGAACGGCATATGCTTCACGATAAATTATTTATTCCAAAACTCATTTTGTAAAATGAAACGGACGAAACGCCCGTTTTCATTAACGGCAGAACAATATTTTCCACTTTGAACCATGCACTTCAGCTCAGTAACAGAGCTACAGCAAATTCTGCTGCGGAATATTGAAAGAGAAACTAGGTCTTGTACTATGTGTGGTTGTGCAACAATAAATACTTTTTAACCGAGAGTGTGGTCATAAGAAATATATTTACCTAATCCGAGGTTTTCATACAATACAAGTGATGGAGGACCGAGGTCTCCGAAAAAACTGGATGCAAATACTTTCCAGTATGGACCAAACAAATGAGGTTACTAAGCAATTTATTATATGAATTTTGTTTGGTTTTCCTTCCCATTTTTGACTGTGTTTTCCTGTCCGACATTACTGTTTGCCTTACCTTGTAACTAGCTCATTTTGCTTCTTGACCCACCAGTTAAGCATTCATTTATCTTACTTTAATTCATAAAATTAGCTTTTAACAAAAGCAGCACCGATGTTCCATTACATTTCATTGATCGGGATCTTTCAAAGAAGACAGCTAAATCTCCTTTGATTTTATTAAAATCAGGTCCAAGATTTTCCCGCCAAAACTTACCAGTTCCGAATAAAGAGATCTGAAGAGTAGAGGAGCCGGCGATCCGACATCGTGAAATCTTTGACCGTTTAGTAACCAATTAACATGCGTAATTTTGTACACGACCAAAACACGAGCTCAGCCATTTATTGATTGACTTTGGCTACGTTTACACTGCAGCAAAAGATTTCGGATTCAAAAAGTATTCGCGGATTCACAATAAAAATTTAATCGGATTCGTTGGCATGTTTACACAGGACAAAGTACCTGTGACTCCTTGCATGCTCGTGTTAATGCAAACCGTGCCTCATTATTTAAGAATGGACGTAAATTCTCACTAGTTTTATTGAAAGCAACCCTGTAATGCCAAAACATTTCTTTCCTTTCTTTATTACAGCTCCTGATAAAAAAAAGGAAAATTGTCCCACTACTGGTTACTTCTGCTGTTCTACACAAAAAAGAGAATAATTCCTCTGGAGTCTTCGCTCTACGGTTTAAAGTATCCAGATTCTTTTCTGGATTCCTATTATTCGGATTCGTCTGCAATCCGAAGACTTTTTATAAGGATTTGCTGCTTCAATGTAAACAGCTACTTTGAATCCGAAGAAAAAGTCTCCGAATTGCCTACGAATCCGGAAAAATTTAGTCAAGTTGAAACGTAGTCTTATTGACCGACAGCGAAGTCCGTTCGGCCAAGTATTTGCTTGAGGTCAAGGGCATAATTTATCGAGGCGTGCGGGAGAAAGGTGAGACACCCCCAAAGTTTGTAAGAAAGTTGAAAATTCGGGCTTCAATAGACAGTTGGAGGATTGCTTTCGAGAAAAAGTTTGGTTTGGTAAGCTAGGTCAAAATTGCTTTTGGTTATCGGTATATATTTAGTTGGTATATATGTAATGGGGCTGAGGAAGCGAGACTACACCATACACGGTCTGAATGCCCGTCAAATTAAATTCAGGCAATTTTTGAAAGGATATTCGGGTGAATTAAGCCGCAGACTCCCCAAACAAAATGGGTTAACTACACCCATACTTGAGCTTCTGTACAGACCTCGTGACGCAGGAGCAAGGTCTGGGCGAAAAACCCCGAAGACGAACACTTTCCTCACATAGATAAAGTAAACGAGGTTAATAAGGAATTTATTACATGGCTTTTGGTTCACCCTTCCGCCGTTATGGACTGTGTTTTCGTCTTGAGTTGTTGCTGTTTACTTAGCTATTAACTGATTGGTTTTGATTTAAGTTTCCTCCATGAGGTAGCCATTCACTTGTTTTTTTGGGAGTTTTTTATTCAGCTTTACAGAAAAGCAGTAGTAATGTTTTACATTTTATTCTTTAGACTATTTCAATATAGAAACCAATTCTTCAATAAATTTCTTTAAAATCAACACGTGCTGAAATTCGCCAGCCAAACTTAGCTTAGCGGTCCAGAATAAAAAGGGTATAACCTGGGAGAGCAATATCGTCGGATCTTAAGCGCCCAGCAAACCACATCGTGCATTATTTTATGTAAGGACCACGAAACGAGCTCAGCAACATAATAATGCGTTGTAACAATCTGATTCCCATGCCATGCATAAAATTAATCATTTACTTTTCCCAGAAGTGCGTGCATGTCTAACGGTAACTATTAAAATAGACAGGTGTAGTCGTTTATGCGTTCAGTATCTCGAATGCAATACAGATGCACATTATGAGCATTCATTCAAACGAAGTATAAGGCCCAGTTCAAACGTTGAACTTTTTATGTGCCGAATCTAATGTTAATGAGCAAAATCTTTTCTTCAAACTAATTTGCATTTGGTTCGGCTCGTGAAAAGTTCGACGTTTGAACTGGGCCTAAGAGGCACCGAAGATAATTATCACGTGAACAAACCAGTTTGGGCCAGTCCAATCGAAATAAGACTTGAACAATTTGTTCGGTTCAGCGATGACGTTTATTTTGTTTTCTTGCCGTGCAAATGCCCATAGTAATCAAGATAAAAAGTTTTTCATTCAGATTGGTTAAGAGCAGTGCAATTTCAAAGTAACATAGTCGACAAGAAAGGTAATTGGTGGCTGAGACTCCTTCAGCCCGTGAAAAATTCAAGAACTGGCGAGCAAAAACAATAGACAGGGTTTTGAGTAAATTTTCTTCGGCGAGTTGCTTTGGTAACTCGCATCCATCATGTCTCGATTAACTATTTTTTTTATATATATTATTAATAGGTAATCACGGGGCTACCCATTCAATTTGGAATTGATTTCAACCCATTTACTTTTTAAAGAGGTCGGAATTGTGTTCGCCCTACGGGTTCGCATAATTTTGGGCTTTTTGAAAAATACATTTGTGCAAATTAGTTTCAAATTGAACTCGAAACTGTATGACCACGTTTACTAATATACATATGCACAATAGGTGGTTATATGTATTGGACCTGAAATTTCGATAACTACTGAGTGTTTTAATTAAATACGAAAAAATAGTGACTCCGATGATCGAAATCATTTTTATTCTCGACGTTTCGACAATCTTACACCCACAGTATTACTGATGATGACTAAAAGATTGTCGAAACGTCGAAAATAAACATGATTTTAATCTTCGGAGTCATCATCGTTTTGTATTTTCGTATTGGATCTGACGCGAACGTTTGAACGAGTATTAGGCATTTGCACTCTTGACTATCACATGAAATGGAGTCCATATTAAGCGGAAGTAAATTTTCGAGCTTCAGAATGATACATTTTCACACTCAAACGGCAAAAAATGCAACTCTTCGGCACTCGGTTGGGAATCATACCAGCGACCCTACGAATGCTCTGTCAACTGAGCTACGAAGGACGTTACCGAGACCACGGTCACGTCATTGGAATTAACAAATAGATCAAAGGTCCGCAGCCTTTCTGATTCTGTGGGTCAAGTATCTGGCTTAAAACAGTTGGCGGGCCACCAGTTTCTGCTTTCGCCTTCCATTTGCCTCCATGGGGTCGATTGTTCTATGGCAAAGATGCTGTTTTTATCACTAAATAAACTTAATAAATTCCCTACCTTTGAGTTAAGCTAAATAGGGTACAAAATTTGTTTTTGGAAAAGTTTGATTCTGACACTTATCACCAATAAGAATTTCTATATTTTAGTATAGAAAGTATTTATCTTTCAACTTGCAATTGTCCGCGGGCCGTATAAACGACTCTTACGGGCCGCAGATTGCGCACCCCTGATGTAGATGGCAATGCCGAGGAAGTGAAGGGTACATGAAAGGAACATTAGGCATTTACGTTCGCTAACATTTGGCCGAGCACTGCACCAGATTCACACCGTCACAGGTTTGATTCCAAGCTCGAGGCCCAAAAGTCGAGCTATTCTCGACTGGTCTCGGTTAGGTATTAAAATGTCTAATTCTGGCACTCGAAAATTTACTTTCATGGATGAATTCTTTTTCTTAACCCTTTCATGGATGAATTTTAATTCTGTTGTTTGCCTTCGATTGGTTTTTGCTTTGTTCTTTCATTTCTTTTGTACAGTTGTAATTTGTTGTTGTACGAGAACCATATGCATGAACGGGTTAATATCAATTCCATTTCATGAGATTGAACGTAAATGGCTAATATTCCTTGAATACATCTTTCACTTTATCATAATTAACAGTTCAGAACTCGTGACCAAGTTCTCAGCAACAATTTTTGGTAGCTCATTTGGCAAAGCGCTGCACTAGATTCGCTAGGACAAAGGTTCAATTCCCAGCCCGAGGGCCAGTTGGGTTTCAAAATGTTTGATTATGATACTCGAAAATTTACTTTTACTCAAATTTATATAAATTCCGCATACATTTGAACCTTTTTAAGTGAGTATTTTGATGCTCATGGTAAGGCGCATCTTAGGATAAGCCATAAGAACCTTAAGATCTACTTCAACTTCGATGACAATGTTCTTTATCGCTCAGTGTCCCCTACATACAGAACAGCCACTATATGTTCGGCACTAGTAAAGTTGAAAAACCGTGTTACAGGTGAAAAAGCCGAAAGAAAATAGTTTACTTGTACAAGTGGGAAGACAAGCCCTTGAAAATTTGATTTAAACCATTCCTAAACAAAATAAACCGCCATCTTGGATTTTGTCGCCATCAATACATTTCAGGGGCGGAGTTATTGATGTGATTGCATTCCTTTGAACCAATCAGAATGCAAGAATTTTCTCGAGAATATATCAAAATCAGTGACTGAATGTTCTCTTTAGCATTGGTAGGATTTGTGAAGTTCCCTCGGACCACTAGAACAAACCCTGTTTACGTCCAGGAGGGCGACTACGGTAAAGTTGCGAAAGAAACCAACATCGCCACTTTCGGTTTTTGGGTTTTAGTCGTGCATAAGGGCTGGCTTCTTTCATGAGACGAGTGTTTTGCGGGGTAAAATTGCGTTAGGATGTGCTTGTTCGGTATAGGTTGGCATACAGAATGCAATTTTAATGCTTCTGAAAAATGAAGTTCGACGTGTGACTTTCTTCTACACATAAGCTTCAAAGACGCACGTTAAGCTGTTTTCTCGTTTGAGTACCGTGGACGGTCGCCTGCAATAGACTGTGAGTGGTAAAAACTTGCCGGCATTTTTGTAACACGCTTTCTCAAACCGTTACCTGTTGGCTAAGTAGTTCACAAATCCTAATTCATAACGATACTATTCTGTTTTCCTCGTTGTCTTCTGTTTTGCTTGTGTCTTCCGGTGTTTCTACTTCACAAAAGACATTCATCCTCAGGGTTACAACGACAGCAATGAACGCTGGAGGATTAAAGCGTTCATATTTATGGTAATAACCCAACGTCTTGTATCTTTGACCAAATCAAAGCAAATCAGAGATTATCCCATGTGGATTGTCAAAGCAATTCTCGTACTTGCTACAATTGACAAACTAGGTGCGAATCTTAGTTTTGTAACAAGAATCAAAGACCAGCAGCTATAAATAAAGATTGTTGAATCATGATTATCGCTAGCGCTTCGTTACATCTCGTAACGTCATCAACGACAGAGCTCAGGTACAGTAATCTTTAGTTTACTGACCTTGTTAGAAGATACAAGATACTGGACTATTACCAAAAAATGTACCAAATAGTCTATTTGCGTTAAGTCTTTGGTAATAATCCAGAAAAAATTATGCTGCATTGTACTCATTTTCTGATGATGTTGCGATATGCATTTAAACGTTAGCAATAGATATTGGCTCACTGCATTGCCACTATGCATTTTCTCAAATTTTCAATGGGTTTTCATTTTTGTTACAAAACTAAATCCTTTCAGTAATATTCCTGGCATATAACTTTATCATTCCTTACACGCAACATACATAAATTGAGAGTTCATCCCTTGGGACATAAGTGGATCGAAGCCAAGTCTGTTGTCAAGCCATATCAAGTGCACTATATATCTGCTTTTCATTTTCACACATTTCACAGTGTTAGAGCATTTTTCACTCAAAAGTTTAAATCGTTTGCTATATCTTATCGGAGTTTTGTTTAACTTACTTTTCTTGAACTTCTTTTCAATCGTTTCTCACACACATGTTTGTAGTCATTTACACAACATCCCACCTTCATCCAAACAAGTGCGAGGGGTACAAGTCTGGCTGACACACGACGCACGTTGTGACAACTCTAGGCTACGCTCGAGGTGAAAAGCAACCACGAAGAGTTCACTGAAGTGTTTACGAAATTCGTTAGTCAAGGAGACTTTGTTTACTCATTGACATAAATGAAAACCTTTAATTCTATATTGTACGCTGAGATGGTCGATTGAAGCGTGTAATTACCATCAACATGCACTCGAAGATGTTTCTAGCGAGCGAATGCCAGTCAACGCTTCGCAAAGATAGGTCTTGTTTTTACAACTTGCGTGTCCAGTTGATGTACTGTTCAGTGCAAATAAAACCTTTAGTCAGTTCAATCATGCTTTCACCGAAGAAAAGACGCACTAAAAAGTAGAACACTGATTTTCTGATAAATTTGCAGCTATCCATATAAAATCCTTTGTCTATATAGATTTCAGAAACGTTTTAATCTTTTTTCCTTGAATACATGAGCGTGACTTACCACAAATTCATGAAGTGTCCACAGGCAAAGAGAAACTCGACAAAGGCTACCAGGGTAAGAGAGCATGTAGTCGGTCCTTTGAGAAAAAGAAAATCAAATTCAGTTCTTCAAACATAATATATTGTCAGAAGTGAAATGGAAACTTAAGTTTCCGGGGGAGCAATATTGAAAGGCGCGAATACTCCTCAAAGAGGAAGAAGTGTACTTCCTCTGACTTTGTATCGTTAAATTGTACTGGACATAAATATTAGGAACCTCTTCTAAGATGCATGATCATTGTAGTTCTTGCTACTATACTTAACATCAAGTTTCTAAGCTTCACTTACTCAGGTTAGTAACAGAACGAAAATCAGCTTAAGCCTGGTTCACATTTGAGCATAAGCATAAGCATAAAGACAAAACAAAAGGCAAAACAAAGGAATTAAGTCAAGCCTGCGAAATAAGGATCGTCGTAATCATAAGCATAAGATCATAGTCCAAGCAAAAGGCAAGAACCGAAAGCTTGGTTCACACGAGCGACGTAATCATAAGGACAAGATCAATAAGAAAACAAAGCATGACATCTCCTCTGGGGCTTGCAAAGATGAAACAAGAATTTTTCTTTGTTTCGTCTTTTGTTCAGTTCATGGCTTATGCTTGGACTATCGTCTTACGCTTATGATTACGACGATCCTTACGTCGCAGGCTTGACTTCAATCCTTTGTTTTGCCTTTTGTTTTGTCCTTATGCTTATGCTTATGCTCACGTGGGAAACAGACTGAACAAAAGATGGAACAAAGAGAAATTCTTGTTGTTTTATCTTTGCTAGTCTCTGAGGTGATATCACGCTTTGTTTTCGTTTTGATCTTGTCTTTATGCTTATGTCGCACGTGTGAACCAGGCTTTAGCGTTTATCGATGGAGCAAAGTCTGGCGTTAGCTAGGGTAAAATAATAAAAGACCCACCCGGACAGGAAAGCGTTACTTGAGACGGGCCTAACTCTTTCCTGTTTGGACGTCTCCCTTGGGCGAATAAAATCGTCTTACTTTAGCAAGGACAAAACAAGTATACATCATCAGACAATTTAAAGCACAATACGGCTGGATATTTTACAAATCATGGCGTCTTTTGGCAACCCCGTGCGGCGAGCCAAAATACGAATGACGAGCTGATATCTAAATCATCTTGACGGATAGAATAGGGGCTAGTGGGGCTTCAGCCCCCCACGCCCACCCCCAGTAATAATGCTGTCAAAAATTTAAAATGAACAATATATTTTGGTAAGCTCTACTTCAATGAAAGAGAACGCAGTTTCACCATACAATTACCTGAACTCATCTATTCTTCCCATTATACCTCATCTACTTTTTAAATCAGTAAATTTTGAGTTAAGTTGGTAAGTTGTAGCGTCGTGTTAGTAAATGTGTTCGGTTGTATGCTGTGCAAGCTGTGTCAGTTGACTAGTAAATGATCAGAAAGTCACTGAGGGCTCCGAGTTTTTCGGAGCACTTTACATCTTACACAGTTTGCACAGCATACAACCGAACACATTTACTAAAACGAAGCTGCAACTTACCAACTTAACTCAAAATTTACTGATTTAACAAGTAGACGAGGTGTACTGGGAGAATAGATAAGTTCAGGTAATTGTATGGTGAAACTGCATTCTCTTTCATTGAAATAGAGCTTCCTAAAATATATTGGTCATTTGTAGCCGGCAATTTTTAGGATTGGTATCTAGCGTCCCCCCCCCCTCCCCACACACACACACAATGCTGCGATTGTCGCATATGATTGCTCATTCTAATGTATACGATTTAGTCACAAGAGATTTGAGAACGTGTTGCAACATGATCGTGGCTAGAAAGTAAACCTGAAGAGGATTAGAATAGGATCAGGGTTAAGATTAGGGTCGGCCTGGGGTCAGGATTAGCGTTAGTTCTAGCCCTAACTCTAACGTTAATCTTAACTATGATCTTAACCCTAATCCTTCTCAGGTATACCTTCTAGCCACGACTGCAGCAACACTCGCGAGTGAATAACTTAGCAGGAACTCTGCTCTCCCAAGTTAACTCCATACGCCAGGGTGCAGAACCGTACGCGACTAGCAGTATCGTGTAGGTGGGGGCTCACGGACATCTTGCAACATTTGCGAGCGAATCGTTAATCGCGTTATTTAACCTCGTCAAAACAAAGTTGGATTAAAGCTTCAGGAAAAAAAAAAAAAAGAAAAACGATGAAAGTTCAGCTCCACCTGACATAGTTTGGGTGACAGGTCGGAGAGTTGCAATTTGCTTTTTGGTAAAAGGAATCCTGGAACTCTGCCAACAAACGGAAATTCCAGTGAAAGCGTCATGCGTAAATATTAACTCTTTTCGGTACGAGACGTCTCACTTTGTAGAGTAAAATCGTCTGGCGTTAGAGTCAACTGGAAAAGTCGAATACCGACCGAAAAGAGTTGATTGAGGTATTCTTAACAATTTTCGGTCCCAGACGTCTCCCTTAAAGGAGTGACATTTGGCGTCTTTTAGTCAGAGCCAAATTGAAAAGTCGTGTACGGAACGAAATGAGTTCATTGACGATTATATAAGAGAAAAGTATAAAAATCTTCGCTTGATCGACCTGAAAATACTTTATTGGATAAAGTCCATTTTACACACAATAGAAACAAACCATCTATTGAGTGAATGTTTCACAGGAGAAATTATTCTGCAAAGATCACATTGTTTACAAGTTTTTAAGTGCAAAATAATCTCTACACTCTGCTATCCTTATAGTAACTGATCATTCAAAGTCGTCTGCAAAGTAGTCTATCATTTCCATCTCCTGGGATTTTCTTGGTATGAACCTGTTAAGGTAGTACACAAAGTGAAATCAATGAATTGGAATATTAAAACGTTCTTATGAGCTATTGATTACGAACTGTAAAACCATACTCGGAAACCTATGGATAAACCATGGGCTTGCGTTAATTTAATTAATTAATTTAATCAATTAATTAAATTAATTAATTAATTTTTTGTAATATAATTTTGGAAAAATGCATTTTATGTTATGTATGATGTTATTTATGTTGTTCTAACATATACAACAAATCACCACCACAACAACAGAAACAGCAACATTAATATCAATTCCAGCAACAGCCCAGCTGCAGTAACCTGACCACTGCTCAGGGACTAAAACCCTTCGATATGATTTACTTCGAATTTATTATATGGCTGAGCTTGCTATCAGGTCTGTATGCAAAATAACGCATGCTGATTGGCCGCCTAGCCGTGCAATAAGTTTTACGTACAAACCGGCAAGTTTTGGCGGGAAAATTTCCGAGGAGATTTGAAAACAAAGAAACCAGATTCAGGTACGTTTTACAAAACATTTATAACAGCAAAATACGAAAATAGAAGCTAAATGTTCTCAACAACAATTTGAAGCTGAAAACTAAATGAATAGGTGCAAAGAAAAAGCTCGAAGAGGTAAAAACAAAGAAATAAACCTAAGCCGTTAACTCACGAACACAAAGCTTAGTTGAAAGCAATGAAAAAAGAACCAGAAGCCATATAATAAGTTCCTGATTAACCTCATTTGTACGGTCTGTACGGGTAGTATTTGCCCTAGGCTTCTACAGAACAAACCTCGGGCAAATACTTTCCCGTACAGACCTCACACTCAGTTCATAAGTAATCAGTACAATTATGAGATATGATTCATTTCGAATGTAAAAATTATCTATACTACAATCATTGAGAAATTTGTTGGAACAAAACAGATTTATACATGTCACTATCCCACCGTCCCCTTATTCAATGTTATATTGCTAGAAAAAGATGTCTGCACCTTCTCTTGTGTACCGCCTGTCATGTTTATCCATGTGGAAAAAACATCGAGAGGAGCGGGGAGCGAGAATTAAAATGACCATGCTCATTGTTCATGCAATTACAAGGAAAGTTTTTAAATTGTTCCACCTAAATTTGTCAATGATTGTAAGTGGGGTACCGAACAAGAAAGATCGTCACACTTCATTAATTGCACGGGACCATTTTTATCGGAAAAAGCCATTCCTGCTTACTTAACATTCCCTATGCCTTGGTCAGGTAAGACTGGTACAGGCGGTGGAGGCTGAGGATTTATTTGACGTTGAATATGAGAAGACAGTCTCACACGTGGGCTTCTTGAGTCCCTGAAATGTAAACGAAATGCAAACATTAATATGCTACAGCGAAGGAAAAAGGTTGGTAAAAAGTACCTTTGAATTAAGGGAAAACGGCGTTTTTGTCTACTTTTCTCGTGTAAAATCAGGATAAAAGTTAAACCGAGCAAATGTGTGCATTTTCGTCTGAGGATGATTTAGATAAAGTCGAAAATTCACTGTGCTTGCTATTTATCGAACTAGGCAATGCACACATTACCCTATTAAACTTATATCCTGTTTTTAGTCAAGAAATCGGTTAAAGGATATCATCTCGTACCTGACGTATTCAGATTTTTAAACATGCATACTTGATAAATCGTGACCTAATCTATTCCACAAAGATAACATAAAATTGACAAAATAAAAGAAAATACAGGAAATAGAACTCATTGAAACTTTTCATATGTATGGCAATAAAGAAAGTAAACTTCAGAGCTCAAATTATACTGCGCAACTTAAACTTCTCGATCTTATACCTCTTTTATCTTAACACGTAAAATTCAAATCTCTGCTTCTTTTATAAAAATAAGATCATTTCAACCTTTGAATTACATCATCTCCATATCTACGAGTCTTCGAACTTATGTGCTGCGAAATGTTCTATCTTCAATTCATCTCAAGGCAATTCTTACAACCTGATGTGTCCTGGACCTTGTTGTAGAATATAAGCATCATACTTCCGCATTAAATTTATATGGATTCATATGGTAAGAAATCTCGCAAAACTGATAAGGATTAATAAATTTTGTGCCATGCATCAAGGCAAGTTAACTTACTTAGTAGCAGTCACTACGGTGTTGCGGTTTGGTTCTTGATCGTAACTGATGGACGTGCAACCGTAACAGGATGCTAACTCATGAATGAAACGACGATTCTTGTTATTCATGGAAGGGAAGGAATGAGTCAACTTTGGGCTTTGGACCTGTATCGGAATGAAATCAAACCAATTGAAAGTTAGCACATAAACAGAGTGACATGTTTTTACCACTTAATTTAAGCAGAGGCCGTACGTCTTATATTAAGGAGATTCTCTTGGGTAATTTTACTAGTGAATCGGTAATCAAATATAGCCCGAAATGCATGTGTAGACAGTGGTCAGGGACGTAGGAAGATGTTTCATATTGACGGAGCTGAAAAATTTACAGGGGTCCGTGGACACGTTCCACCAGAAAGTTTTAAAATAGGAAGTCTCTGAAATGCTATTTCCTTCATTTTGGGGTCGTAACTAACAGAATCCTGAAGGTTATAAAACGCCATATAAAATACTCACTCTGAGAGTGGGATTGATATGAGAATTCGAGTCATGTTGAAAAAAAAAAAAAATTACCAGGCTTAGCCCGCTTTTCCGGTCCCCCGAGCACCCGTGCTTCCTACGACCAAGGTAATCTAGTCGAGTTGTTATTCGAGACCTTACGATCTACGACGTCAACTTGAACAACGACGTCCTTTAAACAGAAGAATTCTTCATGCAAAACAGAAAGTATGATTAATTTTTATTCTCCAGACATTCTTAACGTTGTGCATACAGCGTCACCCGGATCATATTCACGTGTTAAAGAAAGACGTCAGCTAGTGGAGTGAAGAAAGCTGTTAGTGAAGATTGAACTCAACCCTAGCCTGCACTCGCATTAGGAGGATTGAAGCGTTTTAGGAGTCAAGGCAAGTCACAAGGATCAAGCAGGGTGGTCTAGAAGCCGTAGCTTCTTTAAATGCCCAAATTTTAAAGGACGTCGTCGTTCAAGTTGACGTCTTAGATCGTAAGGTTCCTATTCTAACATCATTGCACCGCGACAGCTCAAAACGTCGACGCCAAATATTAAACTTTTTGATGTTTGTTTCAATAAATTTCTTTAAAACTTAGTGAATAAGACAATAAGAGTAAGTAACGACATATCAAATGATCGAAGCTTTTCATAAGAGAAAATTTTTAAAGTCGACAGAGATTACTGGAAAAAATCTTTCACGACAACCTCTCCTACTATTTTGCTGTTATTCTTCAGTGAAAGTCCATCCTTATAAGAATTTTCAAAAAAATTCGCCGAAGAAAAGGCAGAGATAATGGGCCTTAACCCTTTAAGGTCAGCGTCCTGTACACAGGACATCAAGAACAAAAGACCAAATAGGAAAACAAAGCGAAAACAATGAAAGAACAATGAACAAAAGAAAATGAATTCAACCCGTAAAGGGTTTTTTCTGACAACAGGTAACCCTTTGTTTACCCCAATTATGCATGTCAACTAAAACCTTTGTAAAAGGACGGCTTTAAAGTCTCAAAGGTAAGCAAAGGGTTGAATTAAGAGATATTCACTGAGGCACGCAGTATTATTGGATATAATGTATATATTATATAATATAATATAATATAATATAATATAATATAATATAATATAGTATAGTATAATATAATATAATATAGTATAATATAATATAATATATATTATATCCAATGTTGCTGCATGCCGAAGTAATTATCTATTATAATTACTGACCCTCATCGAAACCCATTATGTTTTCTCTGTATTGTATCGGCGAATGCAGCAAGTAAAATTTTATAAACTCGACTTGCATAATTTTGCTCGCTGCAGTCGCTAATATAATGTCCAGTGAAGACAATAGGTTTTGATGCGGGTCAGTTATTATAAATATCCAAAAGTTCCAATGGCTAGTGTTACCATGCTAAAAAGAGATAACTTGACAATCTTACATACAGCTCATGTTCAAGATATTTCAACAACCGTTAGTTGTAATTATTTTGAACACAAAAATGCCTATAAATGAAAAGCTGCGCTAATTGCATTATGCAAAAATGGAAACAGTAGGGAGCCATCTTAAATGTACCCAGGCACGTCAAAATTATGCAACGCGTGTATTTCCCAACGTATCGTTATTTCTGCAAGATTTTTCCAGACAAATAAAGCGTTTGATGTATTACATATACTCTTTAACTTTCGTTATCTAACTTCACGTTATGAACTTCTGCACGTAGCCAATTGTCGCTTGAAGGATTTAAGGTTGGGACACAAGATGTGTCGAGTCGCGGAGACATGTCGCAGGGAAACTTCCCTTTTTTCTGACACACGAGGGGAGTAGCTGCGGAGACTTGTTCTATTTGACTGACCAGCCACAATTAGTAATTACCTATGGGAGGAGGTGGAAGTGAGTCTAGGTATCGTTTGGAATGAAATGACGTACGGTGATTGGCTGTCCTAAGACTTTATTGATGAAAATTGTTGCATGAACTGTTCACACGAAGGGACACGTCGCGGAGACACACTTGTGTGCCGGCGACTTGTTGCAGGGATTCAAGTCAATTTGAATTCATGTAACAAGTCTCCGGGACAAAATTTTGTCACTACGACAAGGCTTTTACTTAGTGCGCACAGTGGGATTTGTCCCTGGGGCACGTCACTGCGACTTACTTCCAGGACTCAACGTCTCGTGTGTCCTAACCTTTAAATATTTGACATGCAGAGGTTCTACAGACTAATAAGGACATTACCTTTGCCACAGCCTTAACCAAGTTCTCAAGAACATTTTCCACGAAGTAGACAAACTTCATATTGGACCTAAAATATTCGTCCAAGAATCAACTTAGGCAAATGATACAATATGGTTATCAAATTCGCATTGGCAGAAATGAACAGAGACGTTAACAGGATTTTAAAAGGAATCCCAAGATGGCAATATTCAAGCTATGGAGGCAGGTAGTATACACCTCCGGAAATTTTGTTTAAATGACACGAAAACGACTCTTGAACTAATTTTTAGCGACCAGTTTTTTCTTGTTATGCCCCTGCTAATCCATTCGATCATTTACAACTAAGTAAAAATACATTTTTAATATGTAACATAGCTCCCAGCTCGGGCTATGTCCTCGTTTTGCTGGGAATGGACCTTTGAAGGCTATAAAACGTATACATACTGTAGCTTGGACAAAGAGACTTTACTAACCTTCCATGTTCTTCCAAGTAGTGCGGAAATTGGACTGTATCAGACCTATTAGTCAAATCCGGCTGAGAAATGCCAAGAGCTTCGGCAACCCTTCTACAGAATAGAAAACATGGGAGAATGACAAGAATTACGTTTGGCCATTTAATGAAAGGTTACCAGGTGTGTCGCAAGTGTAATCACCGGCCATTCCATAACCGTGGTTTGTTATTGGCACGTCACGAACGTTTTAAGGTTCACATGCTTCAAAAGAATAAAAGTTCAAGACTAATTCCTTATATATATATATATATATGAATATGTATAGTGAAATGTAAGAATAGTATTTATTTTTAGATTACGTTTTGTGACATCTGAAATCAAGATTGAGGTAAGTGTTATCAACCTCAGCCTTCAGGTTCGGCTAATACTTACCTCAACCTTGACTATTCCGTATATAAGAAAAACCACACCCACCAAATGTTATTATCATCCGGAATATTTTTTCTTCTTCTTGACTGGCTGAGAGGCCGCTGCATCGCATATAAAATACCTGCAAACAAATAATGCTCTTCTGGTGCGCAACACTTGACCGTGTTGTTTCCCTGAATCTGATAATCGACTCATGGACGTTATTCTACACAGTTGCAATCATAGCTCACTTGGGCGAGTTTTCGGCAGATGACTCGCATGGCTGCCGATTGGCAGGGGACATGGGGACATGTATTTCAGAATTATCCTCAGAGATATACATGAACAGAAATTTGTCATGATAATCTGACACTGCCGAAGTCAACTGAAAAATGTTGACTCGAGCGGGATTTGAACTCGCACCTTCGGGATACCGGTCCGCCGCTCTACCTGTTTAGCTATCGAGTCCACAGGGATTGGAGGTGAGTTTTTAGCCAACTTAAGTGCATGAGATACTTTCGCGACAACTTAAAGCTTACTCATGAGAGGATGTGCAGTGTTTCAATTCCATTTCAGAATCGTCCTCAGAGATATACGTGAACAGAAATTTTTCATGATTATCTGACACTGCTGAAGTCAACTGAAAAATGCTCGCTCGAGTCAACATTTTTCAGTTGACTTCGGCAGTGTCAGATTATCATGAAAAATTTCTGTTAAACGCGACATACGCTTCCTACATTTTCAAGGAGGAGGTACAATATATACAGCTGTATCCTCCACATTTTAATTGGGCATTAGATGAAAAGTCCAGCTCTGTAATGGAATGGAAAAAATAGTACGCTTTACCTTGTTGGGGCCTAGCTTAAAGTGGACTCACAAAGCATTGTCTTTGCTCTTCATCTTAACCTTGCGCTTCATCTTAACCTTGCGCATTTGCATGTCCAAGTGGCTGATCCACAACTGAACCACTTGGTTTTTCAGCTGCTGAGTAATAGCAAATTGTCTAATTGTTTCGTTCATGAATTTTAAGGGTGCTCAAGATGTCATAAAATCACTACAAATAGATTTTTTCTAAAGAAAGTTTAAGTGTAAAATTAGCTGTAGTAGTCTCAAATTGCATGAAGGTATTTCAGAGATTTATATTTCAAAAGTTTTGCTTCCGACCCCACCTAAGAGGGCTCACACTTGGCCCTTGGCACGCCGCAGCAGACCACTAACAATTGATCGCGTTCCCTTCCCCTACTCGTACGTATGAACCGACGCCCTTGATAACTTGACACTTCTACCAACCATGCATGCTAAATGACAAAGAAATCGAATGGTAGAACAATCATTGAATGTGGCTATCACAAAATGTCGTGATCGTCCAGGGTCTAGCAGATCTATGATGCCTTCGGGATCGTTCTACAAATCACGACATTTTGCTCAACCTCGTTCAACATTTTTAAAAATGACTCACCGGTTACGTTGCTCCACAGCACAATCTTCATCACAATCTAATCTTAAAAAAATACAACCTCCATTCATAAGAACGTTGAACGAGACCATTTGGAGACAAAAATTAGCTATATAAAATATATCTCCTGAACAACCTTTCTTATACTCATTAATTATTCATGAGCAAATACACCAACGAGATTCGCGCATTTGTACCACGTGTCGTACTTTGAAACCCTGTAAAATATTCTTAGCCGTATTTGAATCAGATTTCGAAGTACTAGGACTCTGAAATCATTAAAATACAATTTTGTTCCTAACAGACTCCTTAATTAACACAAAAATGTTGTTTACATTTACACAATGTCGCAATTAGTGAATAATAGAAGTCGTTTCATTTACTCGGCATCGTACTCTATCGGGATTTCACTCGCACTTTGAAATCCCGATAGAGTACTCTGACTGGTATACGAAACATTACTTCAATAACATCATGATGCCATTTTCAAGTTGGAAATTATAAATAGTTGGAAGATGCATGATATAAATTGTATTACATACGTAAACGTAAATTTTCACCATTCGAACTTGGAAATGATATGAATATAAAACCGAAATACTGCTCGGTAAATAAATTCTTGATAAATCGCTAATTTTCGTTTTTAGGCCCATTTACACGATACGATTTTCTGTACGATTACTTGCTCTTGATTGATCTGATTAACTCATTAGATTTTTTTGGTCATGCTGCAATATTATTGAGCGAATCGAAACCAAGAATAATGCCTTTGGTACAGCATTACATATGCCAGGACGAACAATCGTATACGACAGTCCTATGGCGTACACGAACCCTTAAATGTTTTAAAAAACACCTACTTATGCAGAATCAAGTGAGAAACCTGATTAAGAGGACTTCATGTCGAGTTTCCACACATTTCTTTTGAACAGATAAAGATAGGCAACGCGATTATGTTAGTCCGTAATGTACATGTTTGGTCAACTAAGAGGTACAGATTATTCCGGTCAAAGACATAAAAGCCACAAAGGTCAAAGACATGAATACGCAGCCACATTCATACATGCACACACACTTACATGCCTGCACACGTAGTGCATATATACATACGCACATAGATCCATCCATCCATCCATCCATCCAATCCATCCATCCAATCCATCCATCCAATCCATCCATACATACATACAAATGCACGTAGGTACATAACTATTTACCTACCTACATAACGACGGACATAACTACATACGTATGTACATGCATACCTACATCCATACACAGATAAGGGAGCAAGTACGTACGTACGTACACGTATTCATCACTAATAAAGAATATCAGTCAAGAAAGCACCAAAGAAATTGGCTTCAGATCAGTATGCTGTAAACCGGATACAGAATTGTCCTGATTTACGCGAACTTTTCCTTCGATTTTCTCGGCTAAAATTTCCTAAAACTTCAAGATACCCGGTGAAAATGAACATGTAGATGCATTCGTACCTTAAGAAAGAAAGATACAACATTCGCGGCCGAACTCAGGGGGATTTAGAACGACTCGCCTAGTAGTTCTTATACAGTTCGTTTATTAATAATGCATTTTTCAAGCCTAGTTCACACTAACCGACAATAACGACATTGTCACGGGAAAACGAGACAGTCGATTTTTATCAATATGTCTATAGTTTGAACAAGGGACCATGACATAATAGGAGCATAATGACATGAAAATAACGACGTAAGGAACTTATGTTTTCTTTATTTCATTATATTCATGTCTTTATGTTGTGATATCACTAGCGTGAACTAGGTCTTACATCCGTATCCATACACTTACACTTGTGTTTCTTTCCCCACACAAATACGCCTTCTCACAAAAACTTACTGTGATTTCTTTTCGTCCAGATTCATAAGAGCGCTAATATCCACAGTTTGTCCTCCCTGAAGACCCTTGATTTTGTCCGCCAGGTTTTTGGTGGTAAATCTAGAATGAGGATAGCTTTAAGAGCCTCAAAGTTTGAAAAACGTAACAAACAAATCCGTCGCAAAAATATACAAATGGTAACAGTGGTGTATTTTCTATCAGTTTATGAGCGACAGTCAATTAATGTAAGAACTAGTTTCGTGAGGTCCTATGTCGACATGCTTTCTCCGTTCGCCTGCGATGTTTAACGATCATCTTCTTGGACTTTTTAAATACAAATCGTCAAACATGATACTTAATTAGCCTGATATTTTCGTACAGACCGACCAACGAAGGAGCAAAGTCTTGGTCAACAAACCTAAAGCAAATATATTTTCTAATATAGACCGACCAAAAGAGGTTAAAAATGATTTATTTTATGGCATTTGGTTGTTCTCTTACCCACTTTAACTGGATTTCGGTTGTCGGATGTGGCTGTTTACCTTACCTCGTTACTTGTTCGTTTGGCTTCTTGTTTCCACCAGTTAAACATTCATTTATCCTACTTTTATACAATTAGCTTTAAACACAAAAACAGCACTAGTGTGCCGTCACATTTTTTATTGGGAATCTTTCAATGTAGGTACTTCACTCTCCTTAAATTTCACTAAAATCAGCTGGAAGATTTTCCCGCCAAAACTTACCGGACTGGAATAAAAAGCGTTTTGGATCGGTTCGATATCGTAAAATCTCGGACAGTTTAGCGACCAATCAACAAGCCTAATTTTCCATTTCAGCCGAAAAGCGAGCTCAGCCATATAATAAAATTTTAATATCCCAGTGATTTCAGTTATGAAGAGTAGAACGTAAAAATGAAAACTTTAGATTTGCTCACTGCATACCTCTGGTAGGCTTGGGCGGCTTCCATTTTATCTCCTCCTCTCAAACAAACAGCATCTTCAGACTTTCGTCCACATTTACAATACACTCGGACCTAAAACAAACGAATTTATTGGTGCCATTCTTTGGAATATGCAGCACCACCAAAACTGAGTAAAGGAAGTTGTTAACGAGATTGATTGGTACAGAAGCAATCATAGTCTATCAGTCAATTACAGTCCTTTAATCAGTTATAACTGGTCTTCCAACAAGCCAGCCACTTGGTTACTGCTGTTAGTTCATAATCACCTCGGTTTTCTTCGATGTACCGCGGTTCTTAAATTCACTTAGTGATCCCTGGTTAATGTTAGTTAATGTCCCAGGGTTAATATATATTACCCCTGGGACATTAACTAGTCACTTAGCTGTACAAAAAGTCAGCAATAAACACAACAATGAAATCCAAATCATTTTTAATCGCTCAAATCAAATAGCACTACACTGTAACCCAGTGTCGTTACCTTAGTTTCGGTAACAAACCTATGGTTAGTTCATCTCGTTGGTATTACCACAAAAAGGAAAAAAAAGCCAAACTAAAATTTCATTTTGGTTTATACCTCAATGCCTGTACAGAAACGACATTTTAAGCCAGAATTACACAAACTCGTATTGGGTTAGTCCCACTCAGTTCGTTAATCTAGGACCAGAGAGGTCATTCTGTCGTCAGCTGACGTAGTGACATAATTATCTTGAAACCTTAAACGAAAACCTACACATAGTGATAATCCTACGAGATCACTTTTAAATGAAAAGCGTAGAGTCAGTCAGAGTTTCATTTAGACACAGGTTTTTATCGGAGAAAGTTTACCAACATTAGCTAATGCAAAGATAATGTTTCTGGAAAAGAAATATATACAACGCACAAACTTTGGTATAAGAATAGAATACTGCCTAGACAGTGATAAATAAGGTAAAAAGTTCAATGGTTGGTAACTGCCGTGACTGATCTCAAAGAATTCCATCGTTTCGAGCAAAGGCCTTGACGGTATAAACTTTGGCACTTGGTACCCATGGTAACGCAAGGCTCTTTCCAGTAGCAAGCTAATATATTTAACCCTTTCCCTGTGGGCGCTCTTCCCCAACGAAAACTTCACATGCAATTTGACCTATGAAAACTATATTTCATATGTGAATTGTTTCAATTCCACATGTGAAATGAAAATTCCATTTGTGAAATTAATTGAAAGTGAATTAAGTGAAATTAACCTTGCTTTTGCATGGGATTTTTGGACACTCTCCATCATGGCACGGTGCATCACACGGATGGCCACAGTCTTCCCGTGGTGTAATACAAGGCTGTTTACATTCATCGCCTTCTTCAAAACAAGGACCCTTTAATACGAAAACCAAGGAAATCATGAGTTAAGTTTTCAGTGAATTAGAAGGAACGACGAGGAGCACATAGACACTAGGAACAAAGTGCCGGGTGATAATCCAACGATTTGTTGACCCTTCAAATCCTATTCTTATGGAATCCAAAATCGATCAAAAAGACGAATGGAAAGTTTCATGACTGTCGCGCGGTATAAACGTTGAATGTAAAGAAAAAGATCAATAAAAGTGAAAATTTTAACGAGCTGACTTGATGGCTCAACTCGTAGGTGTCGGTCCGGGAATTCGATAGTCAGAGTTAAAATTTATAATTTCCCTGAAATTGTGTTTTCAAGAAAGCGACTTTTCACTACCCTCGAGGCGGCTACCTGGTAACCGAGATTGTAGCTGTCCAGAAAAATTTATAGTTACTTTGTCTTTACTGTAATGAGTCCTGTAACATTAGTTTATAAATTATCAGCAGTTGCTGGCAGTCATTTTTTTAAACTATAAATTTTGCTTCACCCCATCTTAATATCTACCAAGTTTTACAGAGATTTTTTATGAAGTTTTGTTGGTGGAACTTTCACTGCACTTTTGACAAACGAAAATTTGCAAGAATGCTGGGACGAAACCTCAGTAAAATAGCACCCTTGCATGTTATGAAAACATGTATGTTAGGAAAATATGACCGCATTTGTAGAAGTGTTGTACTCAAAGGAGCCACTTTCCGTTTAGCAGCTGCAGTGCCCATGGTAATATATCCTAATGAAATTAAAGAAACGCTCAGTAGACCTGTTCACAATGAATACGAAACAAATCGTCGGAACCGAACGCTATCAGGGTTCACATTTATAAAACGCGGAATGCGGCAACGCGATAAGGTTTTCCTGTTTTTGTGACCTGGTAAAATTTGTTCTGGACTAAACTGGCCGGCCATCAGTACAAAGTGCAAGACGGATGTCCAAACAATGTGTCATTTTGCAGATATTCCTCGTCAGAGGTACTTTTTTTCGTATCGAAAAGTTGAAAAATCGTACCACCTTGTCGCATTACCCTTAATGTGTGTGTGGATCTTAAAGCTCAGTTTCCACAATTAGGAATTTTTCCGCACGGTCTAAATTATCCTTTTTCTTACGAGTTATCAAGTGGAAATAATTAGACAAGACAAAGAGAAAACTCCGCCCGCATGAGATCTGTTGACTGAAAATTTGGCTTTGTGCGCCAAAAATAGCCGCACATAATTTCATTGGTACCCACTGTTCTGCGCATATAAATGTACTACGAGTGTAGGCAAATGATGTCGTCTGCAACAAGAAATCGAGGACCTTTTGTTAATTTCAGAAACCAATGACCCTAGATTTAACATATATTTGTTTGTAACACGACCGCACTCTCATTTGGAATAGCTCTTTTGGACCTTCAATGTAGAACTACTACTTCTGCTGGTACAGAACTACGTGCTTTAAAGCCAGTTTTGAAACTATTTAGTAAGTATTTGAATCAAAAACTAGCTTGTAATTTATTTTCTTTTTTTTCCCCGACAACTGACCATCCCTCGAGTTTTGATGTTGGCAAAACTTAACAGGCATAAATCGTTCCATTTAGTCAAAATAAATAGCCGGAAAAGTTTTGTTTACTGTTTGTTTGTTTGTTTTTTTGAAAAAAGTAGCAAAATAAGGTAGTATTGTAGTAACTAATAGAATTCTATTATGCACAGACGATCCGTAAAACGTTTCCCAAGAGCCTATAGGGTAGTCAGAAAAAAACATTATATGATAAATCTTAGGCAGTGGCACCCTCTATGAACTAATATTACAGAGTTTCTTCGCCCTGATTCATCACTTAGCCAACCATTTTTGAAAGAATAGTTGGGCGCCCTCAGTGCGATACTACCGCCCTGTACTTGACGAGTTGGGTGTACGAGTATTGTCACGGAAATAGTACATGGCTAATTTTTGTACGTTGTGAGGAACGGCTACGATCATAGTTACATTTTTGCTACAATGTAATTTAAGAGTATTAAACATATCGACAAATTAAAATAATACAGGATACTGGGAGATTAACTGCATTGCGTAATAGTTTACGATTGAAATTTGTTACCTCATGACACATTTTCAGGCAGTTATGTTTACCACAAGGAAGTGCTTTTCCACACAGTTCGCCACAGGAAACGGCAGTAATGTGACAAGGGATGTTGTGTCGAAGCTTAAAAAGAGAACGAATAAAAAAATACTTTACAATTTGGAAATTAATTCAAAACTGTAAGGGGCTTGATGCGCACAAAAATGTGCAGTTTCTGCCATTCGATGAAAATGAAGGAAACGTCGATAAGAACACTTTGTTCTGGGATTTAGAAAACGTCGAACTATAAACAGCACAATTGACGGATGTTGAGGAAAACGACAGGAGACTGACGAAGATTTTGATATACCACAGACACACTCGTAATAACGTAATGTCGCAGGAGAAAGTTTAGCTTGGTGAATTTCGCTTTAAAAGCTTGAAACATTTCTTGTCGTACGTAACCAATCCGTGAGTGTCATTTGGCACACAGACAGGCTAATCGAGGCTACACGTACTAATCGAGAGCGAGGTCCATACGGCAAAGTATTTCCCTGAGGTTTTTGTACATACCTTGTGTCCGCCCATGCACCATTTTGACACTAATATTGTACAAGGTGGACACTGGTCCTCGTAATGACAATTGTGGTACACTATACAAGGTAAGAATATAAAAGTATCAGAATAAATCTCTTTCAAGAAAACGACAACACATTTTGGCTTGGAGTCACCCTAAAGTATGGCAAAATTTTGGGAAAAATAGGGGATAATAATTCATTGTGGTTTATTTAAACGAACGAATACCTACGGGATATGAATGTACATTGAACTTGTGACAGGTGATACGTGAACGTTCGTCAAGTTCGTTTATTCATAAAAAACTATTTCCGAGCCCCAGAAGAGATCGAACACGCAACGTTGTGATGACCACTGAAACGCTCTGAACATTCTGCAGCCGAGATGAGGAGTTAGAGCGATCTCTGCCGGAGTTCAGGAATCCTTTTTTTCTGAGTAAATGAGCTTGAAGAACGACCACTTGTCATCTGTCATAACACCAAGTTCCAACATGCAAACTTTAACACTTGTGTATAACATTGAGGTCACTGAGGTTTTGTACGCGCGAGTATGCAATACGAAAGACGGTGTGCAAATGTCTGTCAAGCTCAAATTCTCGGAAAATGCCGTTAAGCCCCAGACGGGAATAGAATACACAAAGGTTATAATTGACCTGTGAGACGACCTAACCAACACGTTTACCGAGATTCTGAAGGAGAGAGGTTTCAAATGTGTGGAGGTTCACCCGTTCCACCTGTTCTAAAACGCTTCCGTTAGTCCTAAATTTTAGAATAACGCGTTAAAGCGTAGGCAGATGGTAATCTGAACAATCTGACCGTTATAACATTTTTCCCCGAAAATTGTGAGGAGTTGGTCAAAGTGTTAGGTTAGGATTAAGGGTTAGGATTAGGATTAGGTTTAGGGTTGGGTTGGGGTCAGGTTGCCAAGATTACAATCTGGCCACACTTTAAAGCGTTATTCTAAAATTTACAACTGACGCTATAAGCGTATTAGAACTGTGGAACGGCCGAGCGGTTTGATTGACATTTGTGCTGCTGGTAGCCTCACTAAGACAATAATTCGGAGTTGACATCAAGAACGTTGTGCATTGCAGTTGTGCACGCGCGAGTTTGGAGCACGACGGATGCGTAAACGTTTCCCTTACGAAAATTTCATGTCGTTTGACTTGTAAAAAACGTATGGAATTGGAACGTTTTCACGCACTAAATTTCAAGTCATTTTCATTTCATTCAATTACTCTCATTTCACATATGAAAACGGAAAGTTTACACTTACGAAAAAAACTATTTTGCCAGTGAAACGACATGGTTCAAAATTTCACATGTGAAATACTTGTATATGAGACAAGCATTTCACACGCATCTGTATATATCAAACGAAAGGTTCACGAACAACAATTTCACTTATGAAATTTTCATCTAATATCTGGACTTAAAACATTTTCATGTGTGGATGGCATGTGAATTTTTTTAAGGGCTGTCAAGCTCGAATGGTCGCAAGGTTACGGCTTGGATCCCCGTCCGTGGCTATATGAGAAACATTTTCTAAAAACGTGAACCAGAGGAACGTTCTCATGTCCAGTACCACAAGATCATCGTTAAACCGAAACTCATGGGCGTAAACTTATCGACCAGTTGTATTTAGACACGTTAAAAACTACACAGAATGTACGACCATTATACCTTCATGTTGACAAGGATGCATCCTAGCACAAGGCCTGTTGCATATTGGAGGTGGTTTACCACAAGGAATGGGAGGTTCTTGAACCGTTGCTCCACAAGGGCAGAATACTTCGTCAAACCCTAAAGATATCTCTCGTTAGAACACCTTTTGAATAGGGAGGAAACAACAAGACATGAATAAAGTCCGACGCCTCGCTTTCTCGCATCTTTGTACAGACATGCACAATTTTGTATCCATTTTGCCCTGGTTCAAACGTTGTATTAACTAACGTTTTCTTAACACCAAAGGTTAAAAATTTTAAAAAACCTGTTTTATTAAACCAGTTCACACGATAAAACCCATGTTTTATCCTGAGGATGATTCAGAAATAGAATTTACACGTATGTTTTGGCAGTTAGCAAAACTTTATCCCAAAAGTTTATTGTTGCAACAAAGACTGGTGACGAAGTAGAACTACTATTCTCAAACTCATCAATAATTCATAAAGCAAAAAAAATTTTAAAAAAATGCATAATCAATCAGTATTTAGAAATCGGAGGAAGATTACATCTGAATTTGGCCATCTTTCGGCTGAATTTTCGCCGAAAATACTGGTTCGTTTGAGAAGAGATTTCAAAAACTCGTTAAGTGTCCTTCCTTCGATTTTAAAATACCCCGAAACTCGTTAAAAAGCTCGGCTTTGCCTCGTTTTTAAACTCGTGTCTCTGTATTTAGAAATCGGAGAACACCAACTCGAGTTTGAAATATTACTTGAACTTTGCAGTTGACTGCTTACCTGCCATTAAACATGGTGGACACATTCCAGAGTGACACGGCTCCATGCATTTGTGTTTTCCACATTTCAATCGTTTGCCGCAGGTTAAGTTGCATTTGTGCTCCGTATCCTTCGGAAATGAAAGACGCGTAATGTACTAACAGCTGTTTTTAATCTCATTTCTCAGACAAACTTAGTATAAATTGTCACGAAATCTTTGAAAATGTTATTGGTTTTCAGTTCCATAGGATTAATGTAACCGTGTAACAACTGAAACCCGTAAGATTCTGATAACAAGACCTAAGCTTATATTTGTGTTTGTAAAGTTTGTAAAGTTTTCGTTTCGTTTTTTATAATATACCGTAATAAACATTGAGAACATGAAAGATAAGGTTTTAGCGTGTGCATTTGATCAAATTGGTTTTGTAGTCAAGAGCGTACAAAAGAGCGTGAGTTGGGTGACACCCCCGACATGTGTCGAGCCGGTCCCAGTCAGTCGTTCCCAACGTCGTCGAAGGTAAAAGTCCATATTACTTGACCCAACTCGGGAATCATATTATAGAAGAAAATTACGAAAACCTGAGTTCAAATCAGTGAACTCGATTTCCATGTCTGGAATACTAACTGGCCAACGAAATTTTACAGCGAAGATGGCCATCCATGCAGGACAACTTTATACGCCGGTTTCAATCCCCTACGCGGGCTTGTACGTCAGTTTTAGTCTCCCACGTGACATTTGAACATTTCTCTTTGAAAATACCCAGAAAACATGTCTTCAAAAGATAGAAATGAGTGTAAGAATTTACAGGTTACATATTTTCACGAAAATAAATTACTAAACTGACGACAAACCTGATAAAAATGTCCCGAAAAAAATAATTGAGGAAACTACGTGCACGTCCTTTTTTTACCGTCAATTTACCACCTTTAGAGAATTTAGGACAGTTCTTAGGCCACACGGCAATAATGAATCCTTTTAAACACTCGAATATGAAAAACTGGTCCAGTAATATTTCGTCTGTGCACTTCTTCCATGATTGTGAATGTTTTCGAAGCCGAACCAAACAAAAACTGAAGATTAAAGTCGTGTAAAGGACTGGAACTGACGTACAAGACCGCGAAGAGGACTGAAACTGACGTACAAAATTTCCCTACATGGGCAGCCATCTTGGCATCACTTTTTGCACGAGCAAATGAGTAGGAGTTAGCATTCCAGATATGGAAGTCGAGTTAACTGGTTCACATTCAGTGCCGTACCAAGTGGGGGCCCACTGGGGCGCTTGCCCCGGGAGCAAAATTTTATGGGGCGACATTTTCATGAACAAAAATTCGACTTTTTTGTGTTTTTTCTAGATTCAAAAAAGTATTTTGCAAAGCGCAACAAAATGCTAAATCAATATCTCGACTTCTCATTGTTAATTGACGACTTTCCAGCTCTCAAGCCTCAGAAAATTTTTGATTTTCAACTGTACTCTGAGTAATAAATAATAAAAAGCACTATAAACTATTGTTTCTACAGAAGCACCTCGTTTAGTTGTATAATATAAGGAGCTTGGGGTGCGTTAGGAAACGCCAAGAGGTGCGTCTCCAACAGAAAATTACCACCTGGGCAAACTACCACCTAGGTACGGCTCTGCTCACATTAATTTTAAAAGTTACGCAAGTGTATTTTATCTCTATTCCTAAGAAAGAAATAAACAATCCCTTAATTAAAAAAATAACAAACTTGTACTTTCGACATACAGGACAACATTTTTGGTTACAACGATGTCGGCCACAGTGTAACTTCTTGTTACATTTCAGCTCACACATATATGGTTCACCTAGGTATTGTCAGAAAAAAACAGATTACAAAAATACTACAAGAAACGTTGATGTAACTTGTGGATGGAATTTCAAGTGCCGGAAAAAAGGTAATACAGTAATTCGCATTGAATTGTATTTTATTGGCACTGTATTACTTCTTCTTTTATGTATATTATTATTATGTAATAGCATGGCTTTTCGTACAATGGCCGGTTCCACTTATACTTCTGCTGAATACAACTACCAGAATGCCTTTCGAAATCTTGTTTGTAATGTTAGTCGAAGCAATTGTCCTTCCATTCGCGTTGGGAATTGCATGTTTGCATGAAAATGAAAACAACCGCAAAGAGTTCTGGTAGTTGTATTCTGCTGACATAATAAGGGGAACTGACTATTTGAAAAAACACGCATTCGTGAGTTTTTCACTTCTAATAGCACTCGGTTAAGACTTCAAACATTCAAGCATTTAATATTTTTTGAATAACTCACCCGTGCATGATTTCCCCAAATTCCACTCGAAACCCTGCTATTATCTATACTACCACAATGCCTACATGTCTTAAACATAAGCCGGGAAACCACATTGCATGATACCTTACATACCTGACGTAATCAATTCTGAACATGGTAGTTTCTACAAGTCAATAAAACAGAAGCTACTCGTTAATGATGCGAACCATCATTACCAAAATCAATTTTTATAAATAGAAGATCGATAAATTTAATGGACTACTGATATCACAATCCAGCCTAAGTGACTCTGAAAATGGATTCGTCCCAACAGAGCCAAAAAAATGACTTTTGAAGCTATTCCTTACAAGGCTGGGCCTTCAACTTTTGCTGAAAGGAAGTCATTATCAAAAGTTAATATCAAAAAAGGTTTTTTATTTGGTAAATGTGGATGGATCATAGTAACAAGCTCTACAACAAATTAACTCTTCGGTCCGAAGTCCGACATTTTAATTCTACTCTGGCTAACGCCAGATGATTTTACTCGTCCAGGGGAGACGTCTTGTACCGGAAAGGGTTAAACTGGGTTTATTCTTTCTTTCTACGAATTCGTTATTTTGTCCAATTTTACGGCCAGTATAATGAATTCATATGCACTGGAAATTCGTGAAATAATAATCAGTGTCGTAGGGGTGGTAGTTGCTCCCTGTCCTATTCTTAAGTCCCAATTAAAGATGTAGGACTTAACGACAAAGATGTAAGCTCGAAAGACATTAACGGCTTGATTTTCAGAGGGTTGTCTAAATGGTATATTGGAGTGTATTACCCCTCCTTACCAGCTCGGTCCTACTAAGTTGCTTACAACTGAAGTTATCGACCGAGTATGTCGTATCTTTAGCGTTTAACATGAACTTGCTACGGCTGCTCTCGTTGGATAATACATGTATTATGCTTCCTAAGAGAAAGTGTAAGGCCAATGACTGAAACCCCGTTTACACTGTAACATTTTGGACACGGTACGGAAATTAGGGATGATGAAGTAGGTGTACAAAGGTGCGCGGCACGGCTAAATTTTCAGGCACGGGTATACCGAATTTAAGAAGTCCGCGCCGTTTACATTGTAAAAAATCACTCGTGCCGTGCCTAAAGACAGCAGCACCAGTATCAAAATTTTAGCCCTGCCAAAAATGTAACATTGTAGAAGGATTTTAATCACTGTTGTTTGAAACGGCTTTGTCTTAACCCCTGACGAACACTCCTGAAAACTGAGAGTAAAATCTACATGGCCTTCCAAGGAGTTGTAGTGAAAAATCTCTAGCGGGCGTGATCGTGTGGAAATGTTCTGCCACGAGTAGTGAAAGAATTGACATTTTAAGAATATTAACCAAAAATATCTCGCAATATGTTGATATTATCCCTCGATCAAACGACCGTAAATTTTCCACGTCCAACACTATTAGTATCGACATTCCGGTATCGCAGCTAAAGTAAAAGTGTCTTAACTAAGCTGTTCAAACCAGAGGTCCAACAAAGGCCACCGCTTATGAGTCCAGTGCTAGAGTAAGAGGAAACTGAAATAAAACGTAGAAAACCTATGATGCTGGGTAGAGTTAAACTGGACAACACTCTTCTCTCTTGTGACCAATGTAACGTTAATCAGACAACTGCAAGGAGCGGGAATTGAGTCCAAATTACAGGGTTGAGAGACAATTGCATGTACTACGACTGTGCCGTCATAACTTCAAGGCAGAGCACGTTCCTTCCTCGTTGACAGATCTTCGGATAGAAAAGGGAAAGTTACTGTAGCTGCATGCGAGGGCTGGTCAATGGTTGGGGCTCATAAAAGTCTTAAAACCATTATATTTTAAAAATTTAAATGGGAGAGGTCCTTACACGAGCGACTACAGTCAGAGCCTTTCAACTTAGGAAAATATTGCTGACTTCCGCGCGAGTAGGCTTTGCACTAATCCTTATTTAATAAAAAGTCCACACTTCGTGAGATTTTCCAGTGAAATACTCAATGATGCTACCTTCGATGTCGCTCGGCATCGACATTTGATTATAGAGCTTCCTTTACAGGTAGAACAATCTCCATGGTGACAAGCTTTGTAGCAGCGATGTTCTGAGGCTGATTTTGTCATGTCTGCAAGAGAGAGAACCAATATTGACAATCCAACTACATTTTCACGCTCACGAAGAGAGACTAGGAAGCCAGATGCTGGCCTCTCATGTGATATTCAAACAACTCATAACCAGGGTTTTACCCAAACTTAAATTTTTGGAAGGAATACGTTTTCTAGTATTTACCAATCTATGTATAATTCTGCTGAATAAAATGTATAACATATAAATAAAAAAATACATAATCCACTTATGTTTGCCATGTTACCCTTTGGAAAACCAATTTTCTTGAGAGGAAGTGATAAATTTTAAATTTAGTATTGCAAGGTAATGTTGTATACTGTTCATTTCAAACTCAGATTCAAACTTCAAATTCAAAATTTCACTTTAGGTTACATGAAGACAATTGTCACTAACATTCTAGAACTGTGTCTTTGTGGTAACTTTTCAGGCCGAAAAGCCAGTCTGGAGTTTTAAATGTAAAGGAGGTTCGACGCAAATTCTAGTTCACTCAACTTCACTGAAGCGTAAATGAAATGTAACACACACGGAGACCATATTTTTTAGAGCTTTATTAAGTGAAAGTACATTTTCGAATGTCAGAATCATACATTCTAAGACCGGAAAGGAGCTACAAGCGAAAAATTTAACTCATGGGCGTCCGACTAGGAATCGGACCTGCAACCCAGCGAATCTAGTCTAGTGCTGTGCCAGCTTCCACCTTTTCAAGAAGCTTTTTTGTGTGTATTTTCAACCAGATGCAACGTGAAAATTGTGGAAAGTCCGTAGGGGACTAAAACGTACACGCAAGATCGCACAGGGAACTGAAACTGACGTACAAAATTGAAATAAAAATTGCTCTCCAAAGGAGGCCACCTTAGCTCCACATTTGATTGACCACTTAGGGTTGCAGTTATGCAGATATAGCTCGCTGCAACAGACGACGGCGTTCCTACATGTCAATCAGTTTTCTCGGTGTAATTAATTGGATTAAAATCCCTGCAAGTGCAACAAGTCAACTAATGGTTACGTTGGGACTTCGAGATTATGTACAACAGGATGAGCTCGACCTTCAACAGGTCGAGATAAGTCTATCAGAGCCATCATTACCCAGAAGGAAGGAAGTATATGTAGACCAAATAAGCCTTTTAACACTATCGCAAAATTAACTGGGCTTGTACAAAGGCCTCTCGCTTCTCTAAGTAAACAAGATGAGGCGGTCTTACCGTGGTATATAGCACAAGGCAAAGGTCGATCACAAGAATGTCCACACGTAGGAATTGGGTCCAGACATGACTTTCTGTTCGAACCACTCAACAAATCAACGATTTTCTCTTTGCCACAGGGACAGTGAGTGACGACGGAAGGCTGTAGTTTACAGCCTCTGCATTCGGATGGATGACAAATTTCCTCACAAGTATGATTACCGCAGTCTAATTTCCTGTAACAGGTTATAAAAAATAAAATAGAAGGAAACAGAATTTCAGTTAACAGTACCATGGTTATTTCTCAATAAATCAATAACTCCATGACTAATTCTGAATAACCATGTGGATGGCTTTACGAGAAACCCAGAATGCAGTTTAGCAGAACCACTTATCTACCGACTGCTTGATTGAGTTGGGGTTATCAAGTAAGTGCCTTTGTTTATTCTTGGTTACCCAATCAGTTCTATGTGCACTAAGGATATTAACGCTACTCCAAGTGAAGCGAACCCATACCGGGCAACTAGAGAAAAACTCTACTTGACCGCGGCTGGGATTCGAACGTGCGACTTTCGGTTTACTAGTCCGACGCTCTACCAGCTGAGCTACAAGGCCAAGGCGGGAGGAGGCCGTGGGATGATGGATTGATTAATGTGATGATGGATTAATATCCTTGTCTTTCATCCAAGTACATACTTTCATACAATTACTTAACTTTAGAAGCATAACAGACGTAGTCTGTACTGATATGGAGGAAACTAGTTAGTTTCGAAATATCAAATACAAATACCATCATCCCACGGCCTGCTCCCGGCTTGGCCTTGTAGGTCAGTTGGGAGAGCGTCGGACTAGTAAACCGAAGGTCGCGGGTTCGAATCCCAGCCGCGGTCAAGAAGAGTTTTTCTCTAATGCCAGGTATGGGATCGTTTCACTTGGAGTAGCGTTAATATCCTAGTCTTTCACCCAAGTACATAGTTCCATACAATTACTCTATGTGAACTGTTTGGCCAAGGTGTCCAGCTGGGTCCATCACCCGTGGGTCCCACATTGAGACAGAAGGAACCTTGAGTGGCCGGACAAAACCAGCGATGGCTGGTAGAGTCATGATGTAAAAGTAGAGTGCTGAGTAGGCAGTGTTGAAGGAGGTGTTAAAAGTCAAACGGATTAGGGAACTTTCGAAACTTAGGAGAGGATGCTGACGTTTCGAGGCCCTTTTCGGTGTGAAACTTGAAATGGTGATATTTGTAGGGATAACAAACTTAATGTTACGCATAAATGACCAATAGGATTAAAACATCAAGAACAAACTAAGTATTGACATGTAACTGATCGAAAGTTATTGGGTTTGCCGGTCAATGCTTAGAAGAGTAAATAGAAGACTTTCCATCGTTTACATTTGGATGACTTTCCACCGTTTACATTTCATTACTTAGTTTGTTAATGACTTTTTAATCCTACTGATCATTTTTGCGTCATATGACGTGTTTTTTTACCCTTAAAAGTATCACCTAATTTTTGTATCATTTTACGCTTCACTCCGACATTATCTCCTCTAGAATGTTTCGGTAGTTCCCTAATCCTTTTCGCTTTTTACACTTGGAGAACATTCTTCCGACATGTTACCAAGTTATGCTGTACTATAATCGAAACCATGCTCGCAGAGGGGAAAGACACACGAGCCCCAACACAACCACCTGTCAACGAATGCTTTTCTAATCAAATGTCGACAAATTTACGATGTCATTCCCTTCGATGTTAGTAACATCCGGCAACGATGCTTCCCCATATAAAAAAGTAACGATAATAAACAGTGCGTTGCACTTACTTTGAGCATACAGCATCGCAAGAAAAGTACCCAGGTTTACCACTTATATAGGTTGGAGTACCTAAAGTATAAAAAAGGAATTAGTAAATGATCTTCATTCATTCATTTTCTCCCTTTAATTTCTCGCTTACCCCTTTTTCCATGCTTAGTGTACTTTGCTTTTACCCAACGTTTCTACTTTGCCCATCCCTTCATCTTTCCCATCTCTTTTTCTTTTCCTTTGCCTCTCTATCTTCTTTTCCTTTTCCCTCCCCACTCCCCTTCCTTTTCGCTCTTTATTTCCTTTTCGCGTTCTTCCATTCTTCTTCCGTTCGTCATCGCCTTCTTTCTTTTTCCATCCTTCTTCCCCAACCACCTGTCCCTTCCGTCTTTCCCCTCCTTTCTTCTTTTTCTTTCCCCTTGTCTTTTTTATTTCTCTCTCTCTACCCCTTTCCCTTATTTTCCTCCATATTCCAATCCCTTATTTTCCTCCAACCATTTTTCTTTTTTCCTTCCCTCTTTCATTCCTCCTCTCTTGTCTCCTCCAGCGAATGCTTCTTACCGGTGCCACAGTGAGCCTCTGTTTTACTTTTCCCGCAGTAACAGCCTTCAAGATGAAAAACATATAATTTTATATTAATATAACACAGTAAATGAACTAAATTAAAAAGAAGTCCCAATGATCAAGTACAACGTTCAGACAACAATCATGGGCTTACCATCGCATCACAATATACGTTATTATGCTTGTAACAACAGGATAACTTCAGTTTTCGTAGATCTTAAAGGGACATTTTATCTCCAGCAACCCTCACAAACACAAGAACTGCTCTAATTCTACCTCATATGATCATGTCTGACGTCAAATCGAGTACCACAGTCAATTCTCGCCTTGAGGACACCCCGTTATTACGGACACCTTGCTACTACGGACAGGAGCCAGGCCCCCGGTGAATATTATACAGGTTTTAACAGAAACATCTCTCGCTGCTACGGACCCTCACTATTACCGCATTGCGGACGGGTAATCAGTCCCAACAGAACAGTTGTATTCTATTTCTCTTGATCAAGCGGACGTCGTGATAATTTCACTTCACTTATCATTGTTTGTCAGATGTCAACGTCGACATTTTTACAAAAGAATTGTTCCCGAAATGTCTATTTGCGAGTCAGTTTAGTGGATGTTGCTTGTTTACCATCGGATACTTTCGCTTTTCCCATCCATTCTCCACAGAAAATATAAGCAGTCGTTTTCGATTCTTAAACATTATTTAGCATTCTCACTCCTTTTGATCAGTTCGTCAAGTGTATCCGTAATTAGTTCTCTTATGATATACAAACTGTGATGGCATTATTGCATTAAAGATGTTATTGCACTTTGTGGTCATAGATACAGATTTTCACATTGCTAAATCACGATGCTTTGATGGCACCTCGCTATTTCGAACTCTTGCGATTCCGGACACCAAACTACAGTTCCGATGGTGTCCGTTATAGGCAGTGAATTCAATTGCCATATCTGGAATGCTGACTCTCAGTTATTTGCTCGGACAAAAAATGAAGCCAAGATGGCCGCCCATAGAGGGAAATTTTGTACGTCAGTTTCAGTCCTCTTCGCGCACTCGTACGTCAGTTCTAGTCCTTTACACGACTTTAATCTTCAGTTTTTGTTTGGTTCGGCTTTGAAAACATTCACAATCATGGAAAAAGTGCTCAGACGAAGTATTACTGGACCAGTATTACATATTCGAGTGTTTAAAAGGATTCATTATTGCTGTGTGGCCTAAGAAGTGTGCTAAATTGTCTAAAGATGGTAAATTGACGGTAAAAATACAACGTGCACTTGGTAGTTTGCTAAAGAAATTTTTCGAGTACGTTTAATCAGTTTTGTCGTCAGTTTGGTAATTTATTTTCGTGAAAATGTATAACCTGAAACTCGGTTTGACTTTGTCGAAATATATTTGAAATTCTTAAACTCATTTCTGTCTTTTCAAGACATGTTTTGTGTTTAGTTTGAAAGAAAGGTCTTCAGAAAATGCAAGAAGTCACGTAGGAGACAACTGACGAACAAAATTGCCCTCCATGGGCGGCCATCTTGGCTTCACATTTTATTGGCCAGTTAGCATTCCAGATATAGAAATTGAGCTCACTGGCTATAGGTGGCTAGCACGTGACGTCATGGAAGCCATGTTGGTTAAACTTTCACAAAAGAATCTCATTAACTTCTATCGTAAGTGGAACCAACATGGCCGCCATATCATTGTCTTTTGAACCCAAAGGCATTGGCTGCAATTCGCCTATAAAGAGAGTTGACTCTATTAGTTCCGACACCACTTCATTAACAAGCATGAGTAGTAGTCAGAATAGTTTAGACGCTCGTGAGAATTGCAGAGCGCCATCAGAGTTGAGAGACAAAACAGTTAGTGTAAGGCAGGGCTTGTCCAACACGTTGCCCACCTGACCCATGGCAGCAGCCCGGTTGAGATGTTTTATATGAGTTTGTCGGGGGCCATCTTGGATTTTTACTTGTCCTATTAAGGCAATCGAGACCCTCAACTCATGTATATTTTGCTTGCTTTCTTAACCGAGATCAGACTCCTAGTGCCTCCAAATCTCATTTATGACGTGCTCTTTTTCATAACTTTGATGGCACAGTGCCTTGTTGAATTTTGTTCAGAAAACAATGACTGCTTTCGTTTGTGCAATAAACAACAAAAGAACACCTAGCCATCGACATTCTGCGCCAGTAGCCTTCCAGCAAACTTTCAGTAAACTGTTTTTGTACAATTCACTAATGAGTTAATTAATCCTAAAAACTAAAGGCTACTTAGGAGGTCGATCTTCACCACTGTGAATTTTTCATCCCATGGCCCACTTTTGCAAAAACGTGGACATCCCTAGCGTGAAGGGTGCTGGTGCCAACCTACACGTACATTCCGTACGTTCTCACATGTGATTTATAAGATATGACCAGCTTGCTGTGTGGCTTTTTCCTCTTTTTTTCAGAGAGTTTTTTTCTGGCTTAAGGTGGTGATACACTATGCAATTTTTCGTGCGACTTGTCTTGCAATTTTATAGCGATGCAAGTTGCACGAGAAATTGCAAGGTGAAACATACCCCGCAATCATCAAGTCTCGCAACATTTTTGTTGCAGCAAGCGTTCTACGAAGTAGAATCAAGTTCTACTTTTCGAAACGATTGCAGCAACTCCGCAACAGATTTTTGAAGCATTGCACAGTGTAACATCCCTCTTGCAACTTGGGTCGCAATGTTTTGTTTGATCAGCCAGTAAAAATACGTCTTGAAGTTTCGTCCCCCGGATCTTTCCTGTGGTAACTTTTAAAGACAAAATTGCAGCTAGTCAAGAGTTTGAAAGTGTTCAAACTCGGGATTTGGAGAGTCTAGGTAAAAAAGCAGTTATTAATAGAGTTGAAAGACAGTCCATCGCTGTGGAATACTTTGTTGGCAATTATAAAGACAAGAAGATCACGAAGAAATTCGACGACACATGACTGCTCTCGCAACTATTGCACAGGTCGGTTGAAGATATCAAAAAAGTATTTCATAGTCTTCGAAACTCTATGTCCGGGGAATTTAAAAGAGAATGCAAAAAGATAATGCCTGAGCCTCGATAGAAACTTTTATAAGACATTGAGTTCTTCGACATCTTTTAAAGACTGTGGTCATTTTTACGAGAATTGCGATACAAGTTGCACGAAAGATTACAAAGTGTAATAACCCCTACCAATGCAACTGCGACGCAACAAATTCAGCCGTTGCCAGACAAGTTGCACGAAAAATTGCGCAGTGTAACACCGCCTTTGTCGCGGATCTTACTCAATGACCCTCTCTAGGTGGGAAGTTTAATAGCTAATACACCGCATTTTATGATATCACTTACAATTACGTTATAACATTTAGTGATGCATAAAAACTCATACTCACTCTGTTCTTGTATTACAGAACACATTTCGCATCGACCTAAAATAAGAAGAATAGCAACATAAATGTCATATAAAAAATTGTACTTTGGTTGGCATGCAACGATTACTTGGCGCGAAGGTTTTTAATTTTATTGTGCGATTTGGGCACATTTTATACATCTGGAAAAACCCAACGATTTAGCTCATCTGATCCTACCTAAATGACAATCCTGTTGACAAGTATGGATTCCGCAGTTAAGCATTTTCCCGCACACTGACGAACACGTTACATTGGCAGAGTTTCCACAACGTACAGGAATACTTATGCCACACGTTAAGGTTCATCAAGAGAACTATGCAATCTAAGGTGAACCTGTTTTTAGTGAGTCACTATCTAACACAACCGAACAAATTCACCAATCCCACACGAAATCAGCAAACTTACCTCAATCAGAAAGGATTAAAAAACAGAGTTTTTTAGCATGAACATGAACCAAAATCCTCCACGTAAAATAGAGAAACATACGTGCAGTAAATCTAATATTGATAACTTGCAAAACGAGTGAAAGGTCTGTACTGGAAAGTATTTGCCTGAGGTTTTGGTGCAGTGTGAGCGAGGAAAGAGCGAGGTTTGTGTGCGGGAATACCTAAAGCAAATACTTTCCCGAACAGATTGAACAAACGAGGATAATAAGGAATTTATTATATGGCTTTTAGTTCCTTCCTTCGTCTTTAACGAAGTTTTTATTTTGCGAGATAGCAGCTTAACTTTACTTCCTTATTTTTACCCATTACATCGTGTTTTCTTCTTTTCGATGAAGTATTTTATAATTTATTAAACCAAACTTGTGAAGGCAGCACGTTGCTCATTCGAATAGTTTGTTAGAAATCGTCTCTAACTGAAGGTCTTGGGGGAAAATGAATTCGGAAAATTTTGCAGTCTTGTATTTCTTCTGAACTAACAGCATTTGACAATTTTTCCTAAAATTCTCAGTCAAACGTGACTCAGAGCTAGTTTTGTACGAACGTTTTGATGTTTCTAAACAACGTTACCAATCGCAAGGCTATTTGTGATAAATATCTGAGATAGATTCGCATTTGATAAAAGTTTTATTCAAGGTACATTTACTACATGAGACAACTACACAATAGCATGACAGATCTGAAGGACAGAATAACAAAAACAGGAAGTGCTATTGTCAACATAACACGAGTCACACCCTTCATCATATTTCTAACAGCATTAACATTGGCAATATGAATTTTGAGGCATCTTTCAGGTGACAATTTTGTCTCAGAATGTCCCATTGCAGGAAGTCAACTGTAATTTTTAAAAAGTTTCTCGGGGAAGCATCGCTTAGAAATGGGTGACTTCGCCAATGTTTTCTATTTTTCCATCTATTTATCTAGACTTCTGCTTTATGAATACTTAAATACGGCTTTAGCGGTTGGCTGTTGTTAATCTTGTGCAACTTGCGCACTTGAATCTGGTTTCTTTCTCTTCAAATCATCTCGCAAATTTTCCCGCCAAAACTAGCCGGTCTATACGAAAAATCTATTGCAAGGCTTGGCAGTCAGTCGTACTGTACAAGGAACTCGTCCATTTATCCGTAAGACGGTAAGCTACTAATGTAGCATGTAGCCAGGGAAGCAAAATAAGCAAGGGGGCAAAAGGTTTACTGAGTTCCTGTAGTTAAAATAAAACTGGATAGGAAATCTTATCTCTACTCAAACCTTCATATCCAGTCGAAAACGAGTTTGAACATCGTATGCATTTTTTTTCTGCGGGCTCCAAACCCCTTTTTTCTCGCAGTTAATGTTATGGGTACGTCATTCTTTTTGTTTTTCAATATTTGTGTTTTCTTAATACAATTTCCTCACGAAGGCCAAAAACAAGAAAGTAGGCCTTGGTTCTTAAAAGGATACGTCGTTTTACCACAACAGCACTTCTTGGTTATTGTAACTGGACAACTTGGACATGGCCCAGGGTGACATAACCTTCAACAAGTGGAAAAAGTATTGATAAATCTTGAATTAAATAAAAAGAACACTAGAAGTAGTTACAGAGACGTGAGCCGGTATTACACGTGCTCGACTGTATCGGCAGTTATCACTGAAAACAACTGTTGCGCAAAAAAAAATGTCCTTTGAATCAACTGTAGTGTCCGACCCTCCGACGTCCATGGTTTCGATATTAAGGTAGATGAACGATCTTCAAGCTCGATACTCAGAAAATCATTTCTGAGCCCCAGACGGGGATCGAACCCGCAACCTTCTGATGACCGGTTAGACACTCTAACCATTGAGCTACCGAGATCAAACGGTTTCGATATTACAGTTACGCCAACATTAATTACGGAGGTTACGAAATGACGACGTCTAGTCTGAGCAGGGAAATTGGAACGAGGTTGCGTCGAGGTTCCTTCAAAAATCACATTACGAATTACCCGAAAGGGCGGGAACGTTAAAGAAGGGAAAAGTGAGAGTTTTACCATGCCTAGCTTGAGATAAATACAAATTCGGCTTGTATATGGCAAAAAAATAAGCGTTTCAATATACGTATGTCGAAATATTCTGCTGGGTCTACGATCCATTTAATCTAAATCAGTGAACTCGATTTCACTATCTGGAATGCTAATTGGCCAATGAAATGTGAAGCCAAGATGGCCGCCCTTGGAGGGCAATTTTGTACGTCAGTTTTAGTCTCCTAAGCGGTCTTGTACGTCAGTTTTAGCCTCACACGCGACTTTTTACATTTTCTTGAGGGGTTCTTGTTTGAAAACACACACAAAAAATCTCTTCGAAAGACAGAGATGAATTTAAGAACTTCAAATATATTTCGACAAAATCAAACCAACAGGTTATTCTTTTCACGAAAATAAACTGCCAAACTAACGAGAAATCTGATAAAAATAGTCTCGATAAATTACTTTAGGAAACTACCAAGTGTACGTCCTCTTTTTACCGTTAGTTTACCATGTTTGGCCACACAGCATTTTAAATCCTTTTGAATACTCGATTATGTAAAATTGGTCCAGTAACATTTCGTCTTGAATACTTTTCCCATAGTTGGGCATGCCTTGAGGCCGAACCAAACAAAAACTAATAACTGAAGCCGTGCACAGGACTGGAACTGACGTATATGACCGCGAAGAGTACTGAAACTGACGTACAAAATTTCCCTTCATGGACGGCCATCTTGGCTTCACTTTTTGCCCGGCCAAATGACTGGGAGTTAGCATTCCAGATATGGAAATCGAGTTCACTGATCAAGATCGACTAACAACAAATGAGTGCAAGGCGTAATTTTGCTTTTCCAATGCTGACATAACTAAGGTTTTGAAAGTTTTGGATCAAACAGACACGATTGTGAGCTCTAGAGGCCTCAATGTTCCTGCACTGGAAGGCTTGTGTATTTTCCTAAAATATTTTGTACCTGTTACGCAACTCTCAAAAAAACGCATTAAAATACAAAATTATCTGGGTTTTAAAAGCTGTTTATGCCGTAATGGCTCAACAAAATTGTCTTCATACTCAATGAAGATCTTTTTCAAATGTCTGTGTTTCGTGTGAATATGGAATTTAAAAGACAGTTTAAAGAACCCTTGCGGGTCACCGTTCATACATTTCGTGGTTGTACTGACAGAAATCTCCATTATTTTGTCCGCGTTGTCGATAGCACGTCAAAACAACGAAAATGGAGTCGGACCCGCGACCACAAGAACGCCAACAGCACCGAAGTCATGCGCAGTAATGTCGCGAGAGAGTTAGCGGCTTCCGGTTGACGTCGCGTCGGCGTTGCCGCTGTCATTTCGTAACCTCCCTACTGTTTTCTACAGCATCCACTCTTAAGGTGTCAAAACCTTCGAGCATTTTCCTTCATTATTGTCGAATTATCCGATCTGTAGGCACAGTGCATTAGAATATCGTTTGAAAGTGACTTTAATAAATTTGTTGATTCCCAAGAAACTGGTTTAATTACGCGGCAATGAACCAAATGTGTTGCACTGAAACGTACTGCCACGTCTTCGTCGACAGTTAGAAGCAAGTCTTCGTCTACTGTGATAGCTGATTCCCATGGATCTCTGAGACTTCAGGTTTGATGTGTATGGTGAACATTAGACAAACTGATGAATGTTATTCCACTAAGAACCTGTCAGCAAAATGCTTAATCCGGTCGTTACTATTGCCAAATATCGATCAGGGTTATCGACCACTGTTCAATTCCTTCTGACTAAAACTCAGCCCTGTAATGTCATTTGCGCACGTTTAGATAGGAGACTGGTCTAGCGTTTGTTTGACGTTAGTTGAAAGTCGGCAAACACTTGCTTCACGCATTGAACAAAGATATTATAATATGGCTGACGTTTCAAACGCCAAAACATTAAAGAGGAACAGTCCTATATGAAGAGCGTTTTCCACCAGGCGAATTTCATTTCGCGAAGCGACTTTCTCTTTGGCTCTCGACCATACTAACAACCGAGAATCCTATTCTAAGTGCACAAAGAAATGTCGATTTGTGCGATAAAATTCACCTAGTGGAAAACAGCCTTTAAAGTCAATTTCAAACGATACTCTAATGCACTCTGATTGTGCTCCGACATTTTGATGACAACGATACTAAATAAAAAATACCATGGAGGGTTAACACTTAGGCGGCGAGGGTAGGAGGATACAATGTTTTACGCTCAGTTGTAATATCCTATACCTCACTGAAGTTGGAGGGATGTAGCACACAACTGATCGGACTCATTTAACGTATCAAACTTTAAAAATTATTAGATTGCCTTAACTGTGGAAGAGATATAAAATTCGAGATTGGGTCACGGGGAGCGAAAACTGAATGTAATGTAGAACGGTATCACAGCACTATTAAACAGAGATGATACAATTTCAAAGGAAAAACATGACTAGAAAACTAGAAAGTACGACATAGTAATGTATTTCACTACTGACTACCAGTGGATCATGAGATGGTAAAAGATAGTAACGTACTGGTTACAAGGGTGGGGACAATCTTTTCCAGTTCTTTTCCTTAGACAGAGTTCTCCGCAGCCTGCAAGGCAACAATCAAAGTGTCTTTATTTATTACAGGTTAACCTATCAGCTGACTAAGCGGTTCTACCAAGAGGTCTAATGTTACTACAGTAAGAAACCGGAGTATCCGGAGAAAATATGCGAGGCTTGGTAGAGTCAAACTGAACAACACTCTTCTCACAAGTGACCATGGTAACTTCAATCAGATAACTGCACGGAGCCGGAATAGAACTTTGGTCACTGCGTTGGGAGACACGCGCAGTACCACTGTGCTACCAGCATCCCAATACGTATTCAACATTAAAAAGTTACGGATGATATAACCTCAATCCCAGACTCTTTTCTTCTCGTCCTCTTCTGGGAAGAAACGACTCAATGGCAAAAAGCAAACTTGTTGAGGGACGGGAAATATGAACAACAAAATGTTTCGCTGTTGCCATTAGCACAACCTCTCTCTACATGCAAATAAAATATGTTTAGGGACGTAACTAGCCCCAGTCTAAGTCTTTTATCTTGCGGAGAGAGCGAAGAGAAGAGAACGTGGACAAGATGTTGCATTGATGTCCGCGCATGACGATTTAGCGATACTATAATTGGCTTTAAAAGTAACTCCATTATCCGATTAATTCCAACGTATGGTGTGTATGACATATCAATTTCTGTTTCAAGAAGAACATGTTGAAATTAATAGAAAAATAATAAACTTTACTGGAAAAACCAGGAAAAAAAAAACAAAAGTGCGAAATCGCATATTCTTTAAATCCATTCCTGGTGGAGTTGCACAGATTGCGGACACGCTCAGTTCATTGCTGACGTGAACAATCAGTATGGCAGTCTCAATGACCTTTGCTTTTCCTCTAACACATTCTCTTCCTTCACTTCTTCTCATCTTTAGTAGCTATAATATTCTTTACTTTTCCAAATCCATTAGTACTAACCAACGCGTATTCATGGAAGCACTACATATTAAATCTAACAGACCAGAACTAAACTCAGGTCTTAAGGCTAGCAAAGAACTGTCACTTTTTGCCTAGTTGTGGTCTTTGTTTTACAAAGTAATTGCTCTCAAGTAATCAGTGTTCTGACATGTAAATAGCGATCACCTAATTTTCATCATTTTCATTTCTTGTTGTACATACTATGTAGATGCCATTTAGTTTTGCAAATATTCAGGCTGATGATGACTTTAAATTTAAGTCGAATAATCACTGTTTAAAACTGTGTCTTTTTATTCTTAATTCGAACTTTGAGTTTCCAGGATGACTTTCCTTTTTGGAATTTGTTTTGTTTTAAACAATTGGGATTTGTAGCACGGTGCAAGCATACTAAAAGAAAGTTATTCGAGGCTACGTAAAAACTAGTGGCGTACCCAGTGGGGACGGGGCCCCCATGCTCCCCAGCCAGGCTTGTCTGTAAGTCCCTCAGTTCAAGTCTCAAGTAAGTCTCAAGTCTCAAGTCAAGTATCAAGTTCTCTTGCATTACCAAACCAAATAATGACACAAAATCTTAGTGATTACAAGAGAAGTTTACAAAGGTCAAATTAAGAAATTTAAGATTTCGGCAAACGACTTCGGCTACGATTAAAAACCAAGTCTCAGCAGAGTCCAAACGAGATCAACTTTCGGAACGTACGCCCTGGTTACTTGTCGTGAGAATGAGTTCAATGGGCCAGCGGGAAAATGGCGCGAAAATCATAACTAACTTCATGTAATCAAGCACGAAAACTATCGGTCAACAATGTTATCGATCACATCGGATAAATACTGTGCAGTAAGAAAACTGTCTTTAGTTGAACGTCCTGCCGATTACTCTCTCTAGCTTTTCGCGGCATGTTTGGTTGCAATAATAGTACTTTTAGGTTCAAGTCAGACGCAAGTCTCAAACGGCAAAATACCAAGTCCCAAGTCAAGTCTCAAGTCAATTGAGGCAAGTCCGAGTCAAGTTGCAAGTCACAAAATTTTGCAACTCGAGTGCGACTCGAGTCGACAACACTGGCCCCAGCCACGATCATTCTACGTCCATCAGTACATCATTGGCGAAATGGCAAACGGATGTACTTCCTTCTTTACTGTCCAGTAACAAACATTTTTACACGAAATTCCCTCTAACTACTTAAAAAGACTAGGACAATTTTTCTTTGATTTTTTCGAGCGACTTACTGATTTACTTCAATAACATGAATTATGACGGTTGTTATTTTGAACTTATCCTAATATTCTCTCACTGTCGTTGCAACGTTTTTGTATGAACTGTAGCTATCGCAATTGGTAAAAAAGAAGACAAAGAAAATGGTATACAAATGCAATCCGTGTAACAAGTCTAGGTCACCACTGTGTCCATGAAGTTAACGGACACAGTAGTGACGTAGACTACAAGAGCATTTTTTGTATAGTTTGTCGGTACATCTTCGATTATGTACCCCCCCCCCCCAACCCCTACAGCGCGGACCAGATTACGCCATTGGTAAAAACTATTTAAAAAAAAACTCGACGTTTCGGTAGACTCTACTACCGTCTTCAAGAGTACACGTGAGAACAACAAAAACAAGCAGCATTTCAAAAATCAAAAAGCGTAATTTCAATATTAACAATAGAACATGGACAAAAATTAGAATAAAACCTGCAAAATCATGAAGGTGAACTTAAAATCAAACAATATTCTTCGTTTTAATTTGATGTAAGTATGCACGAGGCAAATATGTGCCATCTGACCTGATGATATGTATCATCTGACAATTCAAATATGTACCGTCTGACATTTAACCCGAGAGTCGGCACAAAAGATAAACTATCTAGTCTTACTGTGTGGTGTGATTCCATCGTGCGGATGCCACTTTGGTTCTTCCACCTTGCCTGACAATTATAAATAATAAAAGATAATTCTTAAAGGGTCCGATTTCATATGGTTGTCGTATTCGACTGTTCGTTATGATGCATCTGATGCATGTTACATTAATGAGGGAATCAAAACAAGGAATTGTTCCTTTGAGACAACAATAGCCTTAGGGACCTTAAAATCCACGACGTCAACTTCAACGAAGCCGTCTTTCAAACAAAAGAATTCTTCGTGCAAAAAAAAGACAACGGATAATTTTTATTCTCCAGCGCATTCTCAACACCATCGCCGTTCTTCATACAACATCATCCCGACCATTTCTACGTCTCATGAACGACATGAGCTCGCGGAGCGAAAACTACTGTTACTTAAGGTTGAATTCGACCAGACACTACAGTCATTTTAGATGAACTGAAACGTTTAGGAGTCATAAAACAAGCCACAAGTATCAAACACGGTGGCCAATAGACTGTGGTTTCTTAAATGCCAAAATTTTAAAGGACGTCGTCGTTCAAATTAACGTCGTAGATCTTAAGATCCCAGTACAATACTCCAGAACGAACAATCGTATGTACGAAAATCACATCGTATAAATGGGACCTACCATAGACAGTGCGACCCTAAAAGTAAATGTTATGCGTATGATGACATTCTTATAGCTAAGCATAAAGCAGTAGCTCAAATCATCAGACCTTTTGCTTCAAACAGAAGGCATGATTTTTTGTTTGCACAGACAATGAAACGTTTTGAAAATTTGTAGCATCGCCAGAGTATGATAAAAATCGTGCGTGTAGCCGCTCTTGCACAGACGACGTAATAATTCCAAAAATCGCCGAAAAAAAGTTCCCAGAAATTGAACGAGTTGAATTTTTGGTGACAAAATTAGCGGTTGTCACTCGTGTACCCACTCCACGACTATTTTTATTCTTAACCAATGAATGCCTTTTGTTCACTGTTCTCTCTTTGTTTTTATTTTTGTCCATTCATTGGTTCTTTTGTTGTAGAGGTGTCCTATATATAGGATACTGGGCGTTGAAGGGTTAACAGGTGACGCCACTTTTTAAATTTTAAGTCAATAAGAAGAAAGTAGACCATTAACGTTTTGACCTGCTGACCTTCCATAACGCCCCTATAACGCACGGTCAGTTGAGCGAAGTTAATCGCAAAAAGTTGTTCCATCGTGGATTTGCCATCTTGCACGGGTGAAGTATTTTAATATGTCAGTTATCAGCGAGGAAGAAAAAATACAATCTAGTATAGCAATGGTCCCTTCACTAAACAAGTAAATGTGGAGTCCAAATTAAGTGAAGTACGAGACTAAACATACCACAAAAGCACCTGTAAACGTTTGGAACGTTGCGTTCGACAAACTGACAGGCCGGGCATCTCCATCCAGCGGTTTTACCTTCACCATCTAAAATAATAGTAATGGCATTACGGTTATTCTTTTTAGCAGTCTTTGTAAGGCACGGCTCTCACGTAATTTACTGACGAATATAAGTAAGATAATACCGTAGAATTCCCAAAGTAGAAAACCTACAATTTCAGACACGGACGACAGACTAGGAATTTAGGATAATATGATCGTTTTTGCTAAACAGCAGCAACTGAAGGCGAGAAAAATGGCGACTTCTCAGTCTAAGATCTTCGAAGATGCGACCGCGTGACTACTTGCTCTTCTGAGATTATGAGTCAAAAGAAGACGAATTTGAGCAGCGATAGGAGGAGGAAAGTGTAACGAAAGTAAATCTACAATTTCAGACACGTACGATCGACTAGGAAAACATGAGCCTTCTTGCTGAAGAGCGGCAACAGAAGACGAGAAGGACTGCAAGGCAGTGTATTGAGACAACAAGACAGACTTCGTGCTAATGTAACGGCTGATGTACCGTATACGGTCCGACTGTCGCATTTGATTGCTTATCCTGAAGAACATGATTCAGCTACAGGGGTGTTCAGGACGTAATTCAACATTCGCAAACGAATTGTAAGCAGGAAACAGGAATGGGAATCCTATGGCCGTTTACACGAGCCATTTGTGCCTTGCAATTCATTCTGGTGTATGCAATAAACTCATGGCAGTTCATGCAGCAAGATATCCGCTTATGATTCGCTACAGTGTGTCCTCGATATCTCATCAGTTTAACACATACCCCAAGATGCCAATCACGAGACACAAAATCTCACGTGTAAACAGGCTTTAGCAAGAGCTGTCTAAACGGGCGATTCTTCTTGCGATTTCTGAAGCATGCGGATCTCATCCTGAAGCATGCGATTGAGTAAACAACTCACCAAAGTATTGTATAGTATAGCTTTGGACAAATGATCCGTAAATCAATCCGCTCGATCGCATTTGTCAGAATGCGAAAAATCGCAGCAAAAATCGCCATCAGATTACAAACTCTACACACTTAACAGTTGGTTGTAATCTATTAGCAAAAACGCTTGATTATTTATGAACTGTAAGCCTACACGCTGCGAAGTCACACGTTTGTACCTAAGGCTAAGTTTACATTATACCGGATAGCTTTCCGTAGCGACGCTAAAACCATACCGGATAGGCCTTACGTTTATACTTGGAACGCTATATCCGGAATGATTTCTAGAACAGAGCGACTTTGTTCCGACTTGAAAGTGGTACGTTCCCTATCGTATGGGTTTTCGGGCCGCGTTGAGCCTTCGATTGCACTCAGTACGGAGTCACGCGAGAGTTTGTGCGTTATTATTGTTGGATTATTGCGAATAATACCATGATGACCTCCGATTCTATTGTTCTCAAGGGGAGATTTAATCTCTAAATTTCCTCATCGGCATGCATACTTTTACTAATTTTCCCTCGAAAGAGGGAAAATTAGAAATTTTCCCTCATTAACATGCATGAGCGAACATCAAATAATGCTTTTAAATTTAAGCATTGAACAACTCATTTTAGAAAAGTGCTGGTACCTAACATGAACAATACTAACATCCCAAAAAGAACTTCAAACAATACCAAGCAAATTTCGTCGGTCATCATGGTATTACAAACTAATACCATGACATGTAGGGAAATGAATGATTAAATGTCCCCTCAAACCTCCCTCGGCTTTCGGGAACATTCAATGACTAATTTCCCTCGTGTCATGGTATTACTTATATAATTTTGGGTTACATAGTACAATCACAGCAATTAATCGTATTTTTTAACACACTGGGGAGCTGGAGAAGGAGTGTGCTGTTACAAGTGTAAATCTCTTTGAGGTAGATTACACTCTGCCATTCTAGGTCCGCTGTTTACATCATACCGGATAACTTTTTACAAAAGTACGGAACTGTCCTGTTTACACTATACCGAAGAACTTTTTGTACCAGCACAAAAACCTTTCTAGCATAGTGTAAATGTAGCCTAAGTGAGTATTATTATGAACATATCGTGGTTGCCGCATAGGCAGCACAAATATCGAACTTGGACTTCAGCTCGTCATCTGTGTCCTGGTAGCTGAATGATTAGAGCGTCTCATCGGTCATCAGAAGGTTGCCGGTTCGAACCCCGTCTGGGGCTGAGAAATCGTTTTTCTGAAGAATGATCCTGACAAAGGTTCATCCATAATCAGTAATATTTGCCTTCTTACAGGAAAAGCTGTGGAATTCCGAACAATGGGTGAAGTTACAACTTTGAGACATGTGGCGAATGTCTGTACCTGTGGTTCCACTTGGTTGGTTAGCAGAAGGGTGAAATTTGATATCTGCAAACACATACTGGTTTTCTGAGTATGTGTCCGTAGAAGTCTTTTGAAATTACCACTCACAACATTTAAGCCAGACCAAGCGTAACCACAAAGAAGGGAGATGTCGGTGATGTCGGTATCTGCAGTGAGCACACCAACAATACAAAGGATCACTTCCTCAGAAAAATGAATTTAGAACTGTGGTTGGTTCTAGGCGAAAGACTTACAATAGATCTTCTCGGTCACATTTCGGCTATACCACTTACAGTACATTCGGTACGGACGGTGTTGTACACCATTGTGTCATTATTCCATTTTATGTACACTACTGTGTGTTTTTTGTCACTTAAGCACTGGCAACAAAACGCTTGCACAGGGACATATTTGAGCCACATGTAACATCAAGTAGAAATGTGTGGTGTTTTTCACATCTCAAACTATGTATGTTGTAATTAAATGGAAGAACTAATTAAAAACACCAGATTTCTTTTAGACATTTATTTAAGCCTAGTCCACATGAGCACATTTTCTGTGGCTAGTTTTTCAGTGACCATTTATATTTGCTAGTATACATGAGAAAATTTGCCCAAATTTTATGTGACAAATGCATTTGCTGAAAAACAGGTGTGCCAGTTTTTATGTGGCAATGAAAAAATGCCATATGCGAAAATTTTTGTTCATGTGCATGACCTGTCACATGAAATTTGCCACATACTCAGAGGCTGGCAGTGACCTTTTTGGTTTTGTCTCCACTGTCCATAGTCATTTCTGGTGCATAAGCAAATGAGTTTTCAACACAGCATTTGCTGTCTTTATACACAAGCAAATATCTTTGGCAAATTTGCTCACTTGGAACAAGCTTAAACTGAATAAGATTTAATGATGTTAAATCAACATCATGTCAGAGGCATAGGAACCAACTAATCATTGGGGGGCACAACCCACTTTCTGAGGGGATCCAAGGGCATACAACCACAGACAATTTTTGATTTTCTCAGGTTTTGAAATGCCATTTCCTGCATTTTGAGAGCAGTTTAACAAAAAAAATATAAAGATCATAAAATTATGAAAATTTTATTAGAAAAAAGAGTGACTGAGGTAATTACAGGGAACTCTTTCTTAATGGACACCTGTCTAAGATGGACACCTCCATAAGATGGACAACAGACACTAGTCAAGTGGAAAAATGTTCAAAATACCTCTCAGAGAGGACAGGTAACAGCCTGATCAATAGGTTCAGGTAACAAAATTTTAATATGTCAAAGTAACAAAGATGATTTCTGTTCCAAAAATTAACAAATTCTAAATCAAGTGGTTAACTACCTGTCTTACATTGAAGGGCTTTCACTCAAAATGTCAGGATCATTCTCTCAAGGCAAAAAGACTGACACAAAGGCTTAATTGCTTTAATTCTGAAGGGCAGTGTCAGATTGCTTCATCTCTCTCTAAGACAGACACCTCTCTAAGATGGACAGTAAGAGTGGTCCTGAAGGTGTCCATTTTAGAGGGAGTTCACTGTATTGGGGAGGGGGGCATGGCCTCCCACTTCCTATGCCTATGCATGTGGCCTGAAATTGGCAATTTACATACAAAGCTAAAGAAGTCGATTGCTCAAATTTCTTAAATCTTGAACAATTTAACTGTAGTTTAAATTTTGGACCAGATATATGTCTGTGCTTGTGTGAAGAAGGGGGGTAGGTCAGTTAACCCATTAACAGGCCAGGACACACTCTATAATTTTATTCTGGCTAACACCAGATGATTTTACTCATCAAGGGGATGAACCCTGACCCTTAATCAGTTAAAGAATTACTGAGAGCATAACTGCTGAAAATATTTTGTGAATGATAAGCTTTTTAGATTAAAAATCTTGATCCCTTTGCAAATAAAGAAGACTTCAAAGTAATAGTTGAGATGAGGAAACAGTGACTAATGGGTAAGTATTTTTACCTTAGTTGTTTTATAAACCAATTTAAAGTTAAACTCCAACTCATGAATAATTTTGTCTGAAAAGAAGATATTAACTCATTAAGGGGTAGGACTTGTCCTCTTGATGAGTAAAATTGTCTGGGGTTAGCCAGAATAAAACTATACAGCCCCTCAATGGGTTAAGAAGATGGCTGTTCACTCATTACAAGTGGCAGGGCCCATCCCCTTGACAAGTAAAATCATGTGGTATTAGAGTAACATTATAAAGTGTGCCATTGCCCCTCAATAAGTTAATGCTGGATAACCAATGAAAAAGTTTGAAATTCAGTTTCAAATACTTTCCTTGATCCCTTACTCCAAGGTTGCCAAAATACAAAGAATTACCAAACATTTTAAACAAATACAGCCTGGTCAGATATTATTGGTGAACAGACACTTTTAAGCAGCTTTTTTCACTAATGTCAAGTAAAAAACTCAACAAAAAAGTTGCTACTAGTGTTATACTTATACCTATAAACCAAGGCACTTTTTAACAGATGACAGTAGTATACATACATGTGATAAATGACAGCACTGTGCAAGTAATCATGGATCTGTAACGGAATTGGAATCCCAGAATTGCTTGCACACTATTTCCTCATCACAACAGCTCATCGATTGCAATCACAACCCTTAAACCCATGATTGACAATTCACATGAAAATATGGTAATTAGACAGACAGTTAAGATTCAGTAGCTTTTGATCTTGATTGTAATCCTGACATTTTTACCCTGTGCAATAGAGTGAAATATTCCCCACCTCAAAAAGAAGAAAAGCCAAACTAAAACAGTGAAATCCTTGACAAAAAAACCCCAGTAAAATTGACATAGTCAATCTTCCACACTGAATTACTGATTATGAAACAAAAGAAACAATATGAGTTCAAATTTAAAGCAATACATATTCATATTGAATAGGCTACATGTAATTAACATCTCACTTTCTGTCAAATTTATATTGAATGCCCAGTCACTATACCAGAATATATAGTTTAAATTAACCCATTGAGGGGCAAGGGGTGCACTTTAGAGTTTTATTCCATCAGGCCTGAGACTCAATAACTACCAATAACTCACATATACAATTACATATGTAGACAAAAACACACACATTGAATTATATAAATGCTTCCTTACCTTCTACAAGTGCTGCAGGTGACCTTGCCCATCGTTTAATGCAAAACAGATGAAATATATGATAGCAGCTGGAACAACACCAAACAGCTTTAGAACACTTGATCACCTCACAGCAAACCATACACTCATATTTCTCATCAGTCAACTGCTCAATCAACACACCAGCTTGCATAGATGATTGGCCTACACTGTTGTACTTTCTTGCTTGCTCATTAATGGATATCTTGTTGAAATAAGCCGTGGTACCTGAATGCAATGGCTTTTTAACAAAATTTGAATGACCTGGTGTTTTATTAGATGAAAACATGTCTGTCTTAGGTTTTTCGAACTTTTTTTGGTGGAAGTTTCCACCATAGGCTGACTGTTTACTTCCAGCATCTGGTTGCTGATGTACAAGTTTATCTTTTCTGACATAAACACCTTCAGCAACAATACCATGGCTTACAAAAGGCTTTTTGGTATATGTTCCAGACAACTCTTGGTCAGAGACCGTGTGTGGTCTCGACACTCCTTGATAGCCTTTTATAATTTTCTTGGAATTGTTGGATTTCTTCTCATTGGACATTTCATTTGACTTTGAATGATGATCAGATCTTGGATTTTCGTGAAACTTCCTGCTTCTTTCATCCTGAGTGCCAGACGTCGGGTAATGTCTGTACCCTGGATCTTCCCTTCTACCATGATTTCTGGAAAGTTTTCCTGGAAGCTTCTTTTCGCTTACATGTTCGCTGGAGGGTGTAGCACGTGATTGTTTAATTTTCCGTTCCCGTTCATCGTTTGTTCTTCTCATCACAATGGTGGCAGTACTAGTTTGACTAGTTGTGGGCTCTGCACTTCCATGTGGATGTAGCGTTTCACTTGCACTGCGCCCTTTCTTCTCTAAGTGAACGTTCTCAGTTTCCTTCCCTCTGTAAATATGTTTCGATTTACCTTTGTAGGGCCTGTTAAGGCCAGCATGGTTACGTCTTGAATCATTTCGCCTTCGTGAGGCAGTGTCTGTTTTTTCTTGTCTCTCTTCTGGATGATATCTTGAATTCCCAGTTTCCAACACCATTGAAGAAGGTTCGCTTGCGTTATCTGAGGCCTCAGCCATTCACGAAAGGCGGGTAGATACGGAAAATTACCGAAATCTCCCGAATTGGAAACCATTTAAGAAGTCAGAAAAACCGGTCTAACTGACCATCAAAAAAATTATTGCACCACATATATACAATATATTTTGTTTTATGATACCCCCCGTTTGTTTTCGCCGTATTGCACTACTTCGAGCACTGATCTGAAAAATAGGACTGGATCGAGCAACCATTGTTCAAAAAGTGAAGCCGGAAGTTAGCCGTGGCGGCCATATTGGGGTGACCACTTTCCAAGGTGCGCCAACTGATCTCTACATAAGTCTTTTTTAGAGATCATTGGGTGCGCCGTATATTTTGTATAGGTTACATCGAAGAGATTGGAAGAGAACTTTCAATGTGGTAGGTTTTTGGAGTATAGTTGTCAAATTTTAAACGAAAACATGCCAAGGAGAGACAACATTCTTTAAAATTGCCTTGGAGTTGCACATTCACCGCGGGCGAACGTGCTATTTAAAAATATGCGCGAATCTGCTATATGTCTTGCATCAGCTGACACACATTATATGGAACCACGGAATAAACAAAACGAGGGGGGAAACTTATGTCAGTAAGTTTTTAATATAGTGTTCTTGTTGACAAAAAATTTTGTGCTTTTGGTAAAAGTCATTTTGTCCATTTTTATGATCTAAAGTCTGAGCTGTTATGGAGGAGCTCGAACAGTTGGAACGACTTTCACTTGTGTCAAAGATTTGTACGGAGCTGGAAAACCATCTTGGTATAAATGACAAGGACCTTGGTAAGAGTGAACTGATAAACCGATCAACCGTTATTATATTCTAGTAAACGATTTAAAAATCTTAATTTCTCCAATCAATCTAATCTGTTTTCTCCAATAAATCTGATGAAAAAATAGGCTATATTTGTTCGTTAAAAGTACGGTGTTGTATCAGCAGTGAGTTTAGAAACATGGAAAAGTACGAAGGGGGAAAGCTATCCTTAACTGTTTCCAGACCATGGCGATACCGTTGTATTTTAACTTGGCTAACATGATGGGAGATCTGTCCTCAGCAGAGAGTTGAACTTTTGTGTATCCATAGTTGTCCTGCTGATGGCTGGTTTTATCATGGTCAGAGGTTGAACATGATGGCTACATTGTGTATAAATTCTACCGTCCTACTGCTACACTGTAGTTTAAACCTTTCCAGTCCACACCCGACGTTTGAATTTTACTCTGGCTAAGGCCAGACAATTTTACTTTTCAAGGGGAGATGTCTCGGACAGGAAAGGGTTAAATCAGTGTTCATGTTTGCATGGTGTAGCTTAAGTATATGCTCAGCAGGTTAATGGTATATAGTGGAAAAGCTTGCAATACTATATGTTGTTGTTGTTGTTGTTGTTGTTGTTGTTGTTATTAATGTGATTATTATTATTATTATTATTACTATTACTATTGTTATTTTATTATTTTATTATTATCATTATTACTAAATAGATTCAGTTTTAATGGAAGTAAAGATAGTTTACCATACATAAAGTGTATGATCTTGGTTGGGATTATAGGATGCCATATACTTTACAGTTCATCCCTGAAAAGTGTTTGACAGTACTGATCTAAATTGTAACCCATGTATCTGCAAGATATTCTCAGCACTACATAAATAACACTATACTTTTATAGGTGGCAATTCACAACTTGAACATGATAAAACAAGGAATGACAGATTGCTTCTTGACTTATCTTTCTTAAATAACAGCATGAAGCAATCCATCATATACTTTTATACAATTGTTTGGGGTTCAAAGGGTTGGTACTTATTCTGACTCTATTTTCTTTGTAATCTTGTAGCTGAGTTTATTATTATGCTTGGAGAGACCAGTGGATCTCTTGATAAGTTCAAAGCTGCACTTAAAGAGAATGGAGCAGAATTTCCTGTGAGTTCTAAATATATCAGCTTTGATTATCTGCTAGAAATGTACTTGTATAGAGTTCCTGATAAATCTTGTTAATTTTAAATATAATACATTTAGCTATATTTATGTTTAGAGTTCAGTAATTCATTTGGGATTGTAAGCTTATTCATAATGAATACAGTAAGGTATTAGATCTTCCCTGCATTATTTGCCAGTTGATAATTCACAATGGTGATAAGAATATAATACCTTACCAGGGTTTTCATGGCCACTATACATATGACCACTTAACAAAGGTCAAAAAAAGTTGCAACATTTAGGAGTGTGATGGGCTCCAACTCTTAAATCTACATGAGCCCATTGAAAAATAAATGAATCCAAAGTCAAAATACAAAAAAGCAGCAACTAAGTTATAGAATGGAGATTAAAATCTTCAGCATGAATTTCATCAATCTATTTTCGTAAAATGTATCAACAATTCTGAGTGACAAACTTTAATATTCAGCCCTCGAAATTTTCGACAGCAAAAAGGCAATTGCCGCCGATAATGCCACTGAAAATGAAATTATCAACGGCAATTTTTTGCCATCAAAGATTTTTGTGCTTATTGCCTACTGAATCTCATCAATTCTTCTAAGAAACTCAAGTGCTATGTTATGAACAAATATTATTTACAGATTTCCTGAATTTTATTCCTCATCATTACTCAATGATAATAAGTGTTTTCATGGCGACGTTAAATACCGTTGTTTACTAACAAATGGATCTTACGTATTGCCTTACATGAAGTACTGACGATGAGTACTGAGAAAAGGAATCCACAACTATTGAGACAATTGACCCAAATTAGCTTCCTAATTCTCATTCTGATTCTGAATCAGAATCTCAAACAGACAAGGATTAATTAAGATGGACTGATGTTTGTTCATTGACATTGTTCTTTTTACTTGTGTATTTGTTAGTGATAACAACGTTTAGTACGACTAGATTTATATATTAAAATGGGAAAGTTTTGAGTAGTTTTTTTATTATTCAGCTGCTTATGACATATATTTTGGAATTCCCCTTACAATAAACCCGAGGAAAAAAATTGCTGTCGACTTGCTGCCGAACTCTAAAATATCGACGGCAATTTTTCGCCGTCGAAGATTTAGAGAAATTTCAAGGGCTGAAAATTGGATTAATTACAACATCAACAGTTCAGGTAGGCTCTTGATGTAGGTAATGCTACATCTGAGCCATGCCAAATTTTAGGAACAATTACTAAGTTTATTTTTATCCATGTATCACCACATTATACTGTAGTTTAAGAGTGAGGGAGGTTGGTCAAGGAATCAACAGAGTGCTAGACCACTGGACTACTGTGTACATCATAAGGGTTGGGGGTTCAAATACTGTGTATAGTTAGGTTGGATCTCAGTTGCTTCAGATAAGCTGGTTAACCATGTTTCAAGCAGAAGTGCACCAGAAGTCATGTGCAGTTGCCACGTAGCTTCTGGCTTGTCCCAGGAAGTGCAATATTTGGGCACCTTTAAGACATGGGATGACAACATGCCCGTGACAAACCAGTGATCATAGAGTTTTGACTTTGGTGTTAATGCACAGCTAGTTGCAAGTGCTGAGGAAGCATGCATCCTGGGAAGTAACCCATTGCCTTGTAGGTGAACCATGGTTGGAAGTTTGCAGAGATGAGGGGTAGGAATGTAGGTATGCCAAGGTTGAAGTTTGAATCAACAACTGGAACCCACATGATAGTGACTGATAAGAATTGATTGGCTAACTGTCTTGGCTGAGGAAGGAACAACCCCAGCAGAAACCCTTTATCTAAGATAACTGAAGAGGACTTGTGTCCTTGGATAATGTTAATTCTATTTAGTTGGTGGAGTCACTTAAAAAACTTTATTTTGAAAGTTTTCTGTGGTAAAATCCCAACTGCTTGTTATGCAGACTACAGTGTATTTAAAATTGTGTCTTTCATCTTGTTGAACAAAGCAACAAACATATAGACATGTATCTCAGACAAATCTTACGTGCCACAGCAAGACAGATACAGTATATTGTAATATGTATAGAGTTATTGTTTATAGAGTCAGGAGTGACTGTAATAACTACAGGGGAATCTCTCTGCTGAGTATCTTTGGCAAGGTGTTTGCTCGCGTCGTCCTGAACAGACTGCAGAAACTGACCGACAGAGTCTATCCTGAATCCCAGTGTGGCTTCAGATCTGAACGCTCTACGATTGACTTGGTCTTCTCCCTACATCAGCTACAGCAGAAGTGCAGAGAACAGAGGCAGCCACTCTTTATTGTCTTCATAGATCTCACGAAGGCTTTTGATCTTGTGAGTCGCGATGGCTCGTTCCGGATCTCTCCCAAGATCGGATGTCTGCCCAAGCTGCTCAATGTAATCCAGTCGTTCCATACCGACATGAAAGGGGTCGTGCAGTTTGACGGCTCTTCGTCTGAGCCTTTCAACATCCGCAGCGATGTAAAGCAAGGCGGCGTGCATGCCCCCACCCTGTTTGGCATATTTTTCGCAGTCATGCGGAAGCGTGCCTTCCGCTCAACCACAGAAGGCGTCTGTCTCCACACTAGATCGGATGGGAGGCTATTCAACATGTCTCGGTTGAAAGCAAAAACCGAAGTTCGCGAGGCAGTCATCAGGGACATGCTTTTTGCAGACGATGCAGCTTTGTCCTCCCACCCAGAACGGCAGCTGCAGAGCCTCATAGACAGCTTTTTACTTGCCTGCCAGGACTATAGATTGCCTATAAGCTTGAAGAAGACCAAAGTGATGGGTCAAGGTGTCGAGCATCCGCCGGAGATCATCATCAACAATTACCAACTCGAGGCCGTGCACGAATTATACCTATCTAGGTTCAACAGTGACGGAAGACCTCGCACTGGAAGCTAAGATCAACAGGCGCATCTGGCAAGCGGCGCTCACCTTCGCCAGACTGACCAAGAGAGTCTGGGAAAATCGCAAACTGGCCGTCCACACGAAGGTGGCTATCTATAGAGCCTGCGTCCTCAGCACTCTCTACGGCAGCGAGTCCCGGACCCTTTATTCCAGACAGGAAAAAAAGTTTCACGCATTTCACCGGCAAAACCTGAGGCGCATCCTCGGCATCAAGTGGTCCAACCGGATAACCAATACTGAGGTCCTCACCCGCGCTCAAATCCTGAGCCTCCTCATCCTTCTCCAGCAGCACCGACTTCGCTGGCTCGGACATGTCCATCGCATGCCAAACAGGAGGATCCCAAAGGACTTGCTCTACGGCGAACCGGCTACAGGCAAGAGAGGGCAACGATGTCCCCACTTAAGCTTTAAGGATGTCTGTAAGAGAGACTTGAAGTCAATGGACATTGATGTCGTGAGTTGGGAGGAACTGTCCAGTGACCGCGACAAGTGGAAACAGGAGTTGCGCGGAGGACTCGTCACCTCGGCAGCCAAGCAGAGGCAAGCTGCATAGGAGAAACGCGCTCGGCGGAAGAAAAACCTGCGGACAACATAACATAACACATCCTTCATGTGGGGGGTGTGTGACTGAGACTGTCACTCACGCCACGCGTTAGGCTGTATAGCCACAGCAGGCAATGCTCCAGCACAAACTGAAATCAAAAGGAACGTTTAACCTCTCATGTGCAGATCTATGGTTTTCCAAGACCGACGGATGCCTAAAATGCTGTACAGTAACTTAGTACAAATTCCTACTTCAGTTTGTGTTTGGCTTTAACTTCTGAGCATAATGCACTTCATATGTTCAAAATGTTTAATTAAAAAGAAGTTTTACCTGACAAGTCTGTTCTGTGTTCATACATTTAAGTACTTGATGACGCTTTGTAGTTAGTTCGAAATGTGATTTATTGAACTGTACGTATTTTGTAATCTCAGTATATTTCCTTCTTTACCTTAAATTGAGTAATTGCCTCAAAGCTTTTTCATCTTTCCTGCATGTAGGACTCATTTACAACAAATCTTCTTCGGCTAATCCAACAAATGAAGCCAAAAGCCACAACTGAAATGGAAAATGAAGGTGAGAATACTCGGCGTGAACATAGTGTACGACATCAAACCAGTTAGCAAAATGCTGAAATCCGACCCTTTTTCATTCTCCCCTTTGTAGGGAGTGGCCAGCACAATTTTGAAGACGAAAAAGGTTTATCTAAAAAAAGACAGCTATTTCCTGGACTTTGTTTGGCTGATCAAAAAACGGATTCAAAGGATTTAGTGAGTAAACTTATTTTTGGTTATCTGTTTTAAAAGATCAAATTGAATAAGTTCAAACAAAAGAACGTTTTCAATCCACAGGATCATCAGATGGCTAGAAGTTGAATTGGTGTAATAATATATTTATGCAGTGGTCCCCTAGGGAAAAGTTCTGAATGGAACCGGTTTGGTTTGACTTCGGCTGTAAATAATGCTTTTAATATACCATTTTTTCAAAACGAGTGAGCTGTGGTAATTATCTTCCGCTCAAACTTGTGGCAAGAATTTTGGGTTACATGACGAGCCATTTCCGATTGGCTCTTAAGGGCATATACGTCCAGTGCAACTATGTGATAGGCTTTAAAAGTTTCTGTTATTGTGTCACAAGGATCTGAGACAATTGTGATTGTTTAAAGTGCATGTGAAATTTAAGTTGTTTTATGTGAAAGTAACATAAGAAAACTAAGTTGGTTCACATGAACTGAAGTAAAGGTTTAGTTCATCTAGACAAATATTCTAGTTAGTTGAATAAAGATTTAGTAGCCATTAGTCCTTTCACTGCGGGAACTGTGCTTTTGACGAGTCAAATCTTTTGGCATTATCCACAGTAATATAGTAGAAATCCTATCCCGCCGGGAAAGAGATAGCCAAGATGGCTATAACCCTTTCACTATGGGAGCTTGGATCATGCTGAGAATAGTCCCCCCCATCAGTCTTGGAGGACTGAACTAAACATTCATGTCCAGAATAATCCCCCCCCCCCCTCATATCTATGTTAAAATATAAAATATGAACACAGTACAACACAAAATGTAAAGAGTAACGTTTGTTATTACATTTTTTAATATTTTGCGGTCCTTAAAAGAACCGTTTTGACTCTTAAAAGAACCATTCTACACTTGGTACTGGCAAGCGATGTCCGTCAAGATAGCCACAAAATGATTAACTCTCCCACGCTCTCTCCACATAAATTCGTCGAGGTATTCGGCATGTATTTCCCTTTTCAGACGTGGATAAATGGTAATGGAAATTTTGACAGACCTTTCAAGAACGGGTGACTCATCCTCGGTTGAACACAAAGGACTCGTCATTGTTGAGTTGAAAATTAACCGGAAAAAAGTGATTGTTATGATGAAAACGAAAATTAGCCGAAGAAAATGATACGACCACCCTGTTAAAACAACTAGCAAACGTGTATGCGTTGCTGAAGAAAATGGGGGGATTATTCTGAACAACAATTTTTTACATGTTCAGAATAGTCCCCCCAAACAGAATGGCGGAGGATTCTTAACATGATTCGGGAGCTTTGTCCTTCTCCAGGAAAATCCTTTGGCATTAGCTAGAGTACATGTAAAATCGAAGAAGTCGTATCCCTGCGGGAAAGATTTAAGCATCACCTATAAATGGCGAAAACAGAAATCGATGACAACGACAAGGGCAATATTCATTATAGATGTAAAGGCGCTTTTCGACAATTGTGTAATAAAATGATTCGTATACTTTACTATGTAACAGGCTTAAATGTAGCTATGGACGTCGCGAGACAGGGGTGGCGCCAGAGGGAGGCAGAGGAGGCTACGGCCCCCCCGTCGAGCATCCTTAGCCCCTGTCGGGGAAAAAATTAACAATCCGTCGGGGAATTTTCACCGATGAACACGTTTATATATTGTACAAACTATGAGAACTTGTTATTGATTTAGCTAAGAAAGATAGCAGACTCTTATCTTCTTGTCAAATCTAAAAGTGAACTGTTTCTAGTCAGTTGCGATTATTCTTGCGAAAAATGACATCATGTTTTCTACCTTCTAATAACAAAATTTTAAAGGGGGCATGGTCATGGCCCCTAAGGTTTAGCCTCCCTGTTGGGGACGTTAGCCTCTGCGTCGGAGAATTCCTGGCGCCACCACTGTAGCGTGATACTTCCACGTGATAAGCAAGGCTATCAATGCTTGAGATGATCGTTCAATTATTACCGATTTCGTGATTCATGAATAAAGCCCCATACACACGACCAAATTTTTCTCGACAAGTTTAATTTGCTCGTGTTTACGATACGAACTGGCAAGTTTTCCTTGACAAGTCGTCTTTCTCAAAAGCTGACATGACCAGCTTTTAAGCACGGCTCCTTCTCAAGAAAAAAACTGTCAAGGAAAACTTGGTCGCGTGTACGGGACTTAAGCGAGCGTTTATTCGATCGAAAACTGATTGTTCTCAACGGGTTTTTCCTTCCCGATTGCGCGAAAAGTGTGCGTGCCTCTCCAGCTATAAACTTTGAAACGTTTTCTAAGGCCTCGACAGGAATCAAACCTGCAACCCCCTGATTGCTGGGGGGTGCTGGTGGCATATTGGTGGTGTCTCTGGTTCGATTCCGGCTCCGTGCAGTTATTTGACTAAACTGTAGACATATTTATTTCAACGTCGTCTGACGAGTTTACAATTATCTTACGAGCTTTCGGTTGTCAGCCTGCAACCTTCAACGGGTAGATGACGGATTAATATATACATAAGCAAACAAATAGTCTAAAAATATATATGATGGATGGTGGGCGTGAGTTATTTGTGGCGTCATGTTACTTATGAAGTAAGCTGGTATATTGTTCTGGTAGCGGCTTGGAGTTGTTGTCGGCGTGTATTGTTTTTGTGGTGTACCAAGATTCTAAAGTCATTCGTAAGTGGTAATTGCCTCTGTCGATGACCTGAATATCCTCAAATTTATCTTATGGTCTAAGGTCCGCGCGTGGTTAGCGATGTTTGACCCTTTTGTGTTTAGTTTGACATTTCTCATGTGTTCCTTTTTTCTTGTTTCGAAACATCTACCCGTTTCCCCAATATAAGTTCAGTCGCAGTCTTTGCAGTCTATTTGGTAAACTACATTCGTTTGTTTGCCCTGGGCCGGTCTGTCTTATGGCGAAGGAAATTCTTGTTGCAGTGTCTTTGTTGGTTTGTTTGTCACTGTGATGCCATGTTTTCGCAGAGTCCTCGTGAGTGGTTCGGTTAATCCTTTAATGTATGGTAGAGTTGCGTAGTTCAATTTTTTCGTATCTGATTAAAGTTACTTTGGTCACATGTGACAAAAGTGTTGTCCAGTTTGACTCCACCAAGCCTTCCAGGTTTTCTCCGGGGACACCGGTTTCCTCTTTTCGTGACACAGGACCTATAAGGGTTCGCCCTTATTGGATCTCTCGGTCTCAGCTTAGCCAACTGGTAGAGTTATCCAGTAGAAATAAAGACACTTCGCTTTAGCTTATGGGTGCAAAATGACACACACCCCACGAGGAGTGGCCCTTACTGGATGTCTTGGGAGAGCGGCTTAGGTGGCTGATAGGGTTGTCCAGTATAAATATACTTTTACTTTTACCTTTAATACTTGACATGTTGAGACTCGCAGATCTGAACAGTTTGTGTGTCAACGCAAGCATCTGCACATTGTATGATTTTTGCTACACCATCTGACTCCGTTTACGGTGTACATGTAGCTTTATTGCTAGAACATATCATTGCTTCGATTCCCATCAGGAACTCTAGAGCTATTCTTGAAATTGATTTGGAGTTAACACCCTCTTCGATGACGTCGAAAAGACAATCGCTAACAGCAAGAAAGCGTCTAAGTGGTCTAACTGAAAGAATTACATGTACCTTACCTAAACGTTTAAGGAAAAAACTTTTGAACCACTTAGTAAGCCCAGAGGCGGATCCAGGATATTGAGAAAGCGGGGGTGCAAATTTTTTTTTTGCAAATTCATTGCCACTATGTAGCGTTTAGTGGAAGAATTTTTATGCTACCGTCATCGTCAAATAAGCATGACCATCGCGAACCAAAACCTCTATTATGCCTATGTCAAATTTAAATGTTTGCCGGACCCAAGCGAGAACTTTTTATTCAATTCATCAACTTGGCAGAATCTTGAAAACAGATGAAACTAAAACGTTTTAGGTGCTTTGTGAATTTGAATTTCTTCGACTCACGGTATCTTATCATTGCTGTTTGTTCCGACTCCTTCCGAAAATAATCGCGAATCTTCTTAAGACCTATTTACACGGTACGATTGTCGTATACGATTGTTCGTTCTGATGTATTCGATTAACTGAATGGAGTCTTACGCACGTATTGCTACATTAGTGAGCGAATTAAAAGCAGGAATTGTGCCTTTCAGACTACATTACATACTCCAGGATGAACAATCTTATCACGTAAATGGGCCCTTAGTGGTCAACATGTTTAATGCTTGGGTTTTGTAACCAAGCGAAAAGTCACATGATGACTAATCAAAAAGGGGGCGTGCATCTGGTGTGCCCCTACCTAAGATCTACCTCCAAGCCTTATTCTGAAAAATGGCCTCAACATGGAAGGTTTCGTGCTCATTTGTCAAGTTTTAGATTCGTTTTCATCTTTTTTCCTTTTTTTTTTTTTTTTTGTTTTTTCTTTTGGGTTTTTTTTTTGGTTGTTTTTTGTTTTCATTATTTTCGATGTATTAATTTTTAATTTTGAATACTATTTCATGTCAGAACCAAGAGGATGATGGTAAAGATGAAGCCGTTGTTTCTCAAGCCATGGACGAGGTAAAGAACTGAAACGTTCATTTTGACATATATACAACAGGGTGTCACTCAATGTCAGCCATCAAGTGTGTTTAAGCCATGCAAATGTCTGTGGAAAGCCGTTACTGCTAAAAGTTGATCTACTTTTCAAAGGCCTGTTTACCAGGCGTGATGCCAGAGGGGGACAGAGGAGGCTACAGCCCCCCTGTCGGCGAACCCTAGCTTCCCTGTCGGGGAAAAATTAACCATTTGTCGGGGATTTTCACTGGTAATAAAACATGTATACATTCCACAAGCTGTGAATACTTGTTATTAATTCAGCCAAGAAAGATAGCAGATTATCAAGTCAGTTGTTGCTACTATCCTTGCGAAAAATAACATGACGTTTTCTGCAGTCAAATAAAGAAATCATAAAGGAGGCGTGGTCCTGGCCTCTCTGGTTTAGCTCCCCATGTCGGGGACGTTAGCTCCTGCGTCGGGGAATTCCTAACGCCATCCCTGCTGTTTACACGTGCGATTTTGTACTTTGCGATTGTCAACCTGGGCCCGGTTGTTTAAAAAGTGATTAGCTTAATCCAGGATTAGCGAAAATATTGTGGAAAACTTTCCGATCATGCTGCTAAGAAAAGCTAGAATTTTCCTTAACAGATTTCGGGTGTGTACAAAAGGGTTTTAAGCTGTGAAATTGGAACTAGATTTTTCAACCAAAATAAAGGAAACCAAAACAACAGATTAACTGGTAATCTTGGATTGACGCTAATCGTGCTTTGAATAGCTGGCCCCTGGGTTCGGTAGTTCAAAAGGTGATTAGCGTGATGGGACAACTTTCCGATCATGCGACTTAAAAAAGTTCGAATTTTCTTCTACAGATTTCGGGTGTACACAAGTGGGTTTTAAGCTATGAAATCGGAACTGGATTTTTCAACCAAAGTAAACGAAACTAAAGTGACAGGTTAACTGGTAATCCTAGATCAGCGCTAATTGTTTTTTAAAAATCTGCCCCCTTGTGTATGCATTAATTCCGTGACAGTCAATGGAGCTATCTTCACGTATTGCTCGACTAACTGGAGCGATTATAACTACTTCCACATGGACAAGTTGCACACGTCACAAAAAGCGTTAGTCTGGTGACAACAATGATAAAGACGACGGTCTGAAAGCAATCAGATGTGACTTCGACTCCCGCTCAAGTCAAGCCTGTTTTTTTTGAGTTGTCTTTCACAGTATAGGTTAATCATGATGTTTTCTCTTCGTGTTACCCTGAGGATAGTTCTGAAAAAAAAGCGTTAAGTTGTCGTGAGAATATCTCTTGCACTTTACAATGGATCAAACTAGAATACTGTTCCTAGTTGACTCGATAGCTCAATTAGTAGAGCAGCGGTCCGGAAACCCGACAACTCGAGATCGAATCCTACTCAAGTTAGCTCAATTTTTGAGTCGAATTTCACACTGTCGGTTAATCATGACGTTTTTCCTTGACTTGATAGCTCAACTGGTAGAGCAGCTGTCCAGAAACCCGAATTTGTGAGCTCGAATCCCGCTCTAGTCTACTGTTCTAGTTGACTTCCGCAGTGTAGGTTGATCATGAAATTTTCTTCATGTTAACCTGATGATGATTCTGGAAAGAATATATTTATAACTGTATGATTTATAACTACATATGTGTGTGTTAACATAAGAAGAGTTACAGTGTAGGTTAATAATGGCGTTTTCTCTTCATGTTACACTTAAATTTGATTAAATGAGCATACTGTTCACAGTTGGGTTGGTAGCTCCTACTGGTAGACCAGCGGTCGGGAAACCAGAAGATACGAGTTCGAATCCTGATTCAACTTAACTCAAGTTTTTGAGTTGACTTTCTTATTGTAGGTCAGTCGTGAAACTTTTTCTTAGTGAGATAAGATCGTACGAGATATTTGAAATGCTGGCATAGGAATCTGTCAAGCTATTCTTAAAAACGTGAGCATTTAAAGACGTTGAAGGCATTGTGGCAGTGTTAAAAGTCGTTTCAATGTTAATTTTACTTAACGGGACATGCAGAATCTGCAACTCGGATATGTTAGGCGGCACTTCAATGGTTAACAACTTCAACTGAAAAGTTAACAGGCTTCTAGCAATAAGTGCTTTCCAGAAATATAAACGAAGTTCTTTAGAAGTGTGTTTGTAGATAGGTGAATTGTGATTTGCAATATTTTTACCGCTATAGCTCGAAGCATTGATGGCAAAAGCAAAAGATGAAGAAAGCAAACCGAAGAGGTATATATCTTGCCATTCTTTCTTCAGTTATCTTTGTTACACGAGATTAGTTTTCCTTTTCAGCTGATTTTCAACAATACGTCATATTGCAATTCCTTCTACAGTAAGAAAACCAAGAAAGAAAACAGTCGAAGCCCACGCAGACATGGACGTAGATCTCGGAGTAGATCAAGAAGCAGAGACCGAAGGGACCGGCGGTTAGTATAAGTTCAATATTTTTGTTCCGTGGACGGTTCACAATATCAACCGGAACAGATGAAGGTCTATGGACCAGGTTCTTCCAACTTCATAACTATATCCATTGCTCGAATGAACACAATTCTTATCATAACGTGCAATGTTCCACCATGGAAATTTTCATATGTGAAAATATTCCAATTCGATATGTTTCTCCCGTGTGAAATGACGTGTGAAATTCTCGCAAAGCAGCGTTGTATCTAAAGGAAGCGTGAGGTGAGAAAACTAGTAAAACTATGTCCAGCAATGCCAAAAGTCAGGCTTTTAACGGTGAATGAATTCATCGGGAATTCGGAGTATCCTTCCATTTTCAAATCTCTAAACCGGCATTATTACCTGCATACTGCATACAATCATATTTCGCCATGACCTCACGAAATGTCGTTGGATGTCAATCCGCTGACTTAACGTTCAGAAAATGTACTGGTAATTTAACATGTTTATTACTCCGACCATTAAGTCGAATCTTTTGCCTCAGAATCTCATGAAACTTTACCATTTGCTCAAAACGAGCCTTTATTGCGTACCTTTGTGCCAATTTTCCTTCTCGATTATCCTTTTCTTTCGAAATTTCTGATATGCTTGTTGTATCTCACTGCGTAACTCTTCCCATGCGGTGGCAACCCCTTAATATTTTATTCTGGCCAATGCTAAAGTATTTATCTCTGGCAAGGCCAGGTTATTTTACCAACCAATGAGAAACCTGCCATCAGGAAAATGTTGAGGTAGGGTGGTAGCGACAAAGCATGGAACACGCTTTTCAGGTGTCCTGAGTTGATGCGCGGATGAGGGTTGATGCAATCATGCATGAACTTTGCGATACGTTTTTATACGTTCGTACAACTGAATGAGTCACTTGTATGGTTGAAATAGATATAATTTTCGTTCTTCTTGATGCAGAAATAAGACTGCTTTAATTTGGGGGTTCATTCATTCATTCATTCATTCATTCATTCATTCATTCATTCATTCATTCATACCCTTTAGGTCGAGGTCACGTTCCCGTAGCCGTGAAAGAGACAGAGACAGAAGACGACATCGCTCCCGAAGCAGAGAGAGAGGAAAAGACCGCGATTCTAGGAGAGACCGATATAGTGGAAGAGATCGGGATGATGATAGAGGCAGGAAAAGGGAAGGGCGACATGAGAAACGAGGAAGCACTACGAGAGTAGAAAGGGCGCCGCCTGATAAGCCGATCATTAACCAGGTGATTTGATAAATTGACATTCTACTTTAAAAGTATTTTTCTGCAGTTAGGGGACGTTCTTTTGGGGCTATTTCAGAGTAAGAATACAGTAGCTGAACGGTTATTGCCTTCTATAACCAGAATATTGAGAGGCAGTTAACAGCTTTTTGGAAATGCAGGAGGATGATCACTGACCGTCGATATTTCAAAACGGGACAATTGACATCAGCGCATTCTAATGCTACGTAGACTTTTTTTGTCCTACCAAAACTATCAAGTCAAAAGAATCTCTGCTTCCAAACGTGTCGGGCGAGGCGACTTTAGATGCATGGAAATGAGCGAACTGGTGACCATTATGAATACGGTCGATGCCATTTGTTACCCAAGCGTATGCAGTTGCATCTGAATAACATCATTCATGCTTTAGTCCTAGGCAAACGAGGAAACGTTGTTACGGAAGCATTGCTTCCCTGTACTGTTTCCCGAATATGGCTAAACGAAGAAACAAGTTTAAAGGTTGGTAACTGCCGTGACTGATTTCAAAGATTTCCAACGTTTCGAGCAAAGGTCCTTTTGGAATTCTTTGAGATCAGTTACGGCAGTTACCAATCTTTAAACGTTTTACCTTATTCACTCAAACTTCATTCTTGTTTCTTATTGGCCGACATTCACCAGTTAATTCTCATTGTCCGGAAGCCGTGACAGACGTGATGATCTAACCACTCCAAGGCCGCTAAAAGTACGGAACAGCAAAAATGGCCTGCAGCAGTTTGGAAAGTTAATCGCACGAGTCTTTTTACTGCAAATCTTTTCTTGCATCTATCGCTGTTTTGAATGTATAATAGAACAATTATTGGATTCGGCTTACGCATAATATCAAGAAATATCTAGACCTCGGTCAATGTTATCCGCCTCAGCCTTCGGCTTTGACAGGTAACATGGACCTCGGTCTGGATAATTCTTGATATCATGCTCAGCCTCATCCAATAATTGTTTATTTTGTAACACTGTCCACGCAATATTCTACTTTTATATCATTGATTGGATAAATGGGGTAACGTTTTGTTAGAAACATTCACGAGTGGCGTAAATTAGTGTAAAGGCGAAGTATTCAGCGCACCCTCGCGCAACTAGGCAACATTGTTTTTCGGGTAGGCAAACGAACGAAAAACTTTTCAGAAAGACAAATCGATGTGGGGGAGCAAAGAATGTTCCTAAAGTCCCTGAAGGGCACTTTTTTGTTTCTCCAACAATGTTTCCACGGGTGGGCAAAAGGAGAAACGTTTGGTGAAACGTAGAAAATCTCAAATTTTTCCGCAACAGTGTTTCTTCGTTAGCTCAGATCCTTAGTGTTTGCTGGCGAATGCTCCAGTCGCTGATAACAGCTCTCCGTTCACGTTGATGACATGTTTGTTCAAACTCCCTACTATGCCAGAGACCGCAACCTCAAAGATGTGTCTCGTCGTTTCTGCTAACGATATCCCGAACCTAAAATTCGTTGAGGAAACCCTGATATATGAAATCGTGTTTCGCTTGTTACATGAGAAAGATGTCACTGAACATTTGATTGTTTTTTTGTAGTTGGTTTTTCCTTTCAAACCCTTTCATTAACACATTATTGTTCTAGATTTACGATGCTCGAATTACAGGAATTATGCAGTTCGGATGTTTTGCTCAGCTGGAAGGACTCCGTGGAAAACATGAAGGACTTGTTCACATTTCACAGGTACAAATATGGTTGGCAGTTTAGATTGTTTGTCTTTAAATGAAGGATCGAGAGTTTTACATACATACAGCACGGCACCGTATTCTTTCAAGGATTCATGGATGTACTTCCTTAGATCAATCAATACAGGTGCAGTCATTGTTGTGCCGTGCCGTGCCGTGGTGTGTTGTGTTGTGTCTTATCAAGTGACTTAGCAAAAGGGAAGGTTCGGGCGGGTTCAATCTTCATAACTACAACGAACTAGAGTTTCCAACTCAATGACGAGTTCATTACGATCATCAGACAATATTACAATCTTGCCAGCTTTGATATTTGAACCCTGGTAAATCCAAAATGCTTTTTGAAGCTCAATAAAATACCTGGAGGCTGGAGCCCCGAAAATTGACCTTAGTTCCTTAAAATAACAGGAGTGAAGCGAAAAATGCGAAGTTGTCATAATCTATCTATCCGTATTTTCTTGTACATTAACAAATTAGTAAAATAAGGTAACTAGTGGCTTTTTAAGGTACGGTCGCGAGTCTAAGTTACGTTTGCTATTATGCCCAAAAAACCCTGTTCTTATGTGGTAAATTGAAGTGGAGTTGTGTATATCGGAAGATGGTACATGTTTGGGCGTGTTGAAATTTGTAGTGGCCCTAAGCTGCTCGACATTGAAACACACCCCCACAATAAAAATTTCTGACTACGCGCCTGGTCTTATCAATACCCGTGCTGTATCGTATCAGTAACCTTATGTTGCCCCCAGAATTTTATACACCCATCTCCATAGAACATATCAAATTCTAGATTTGCAGCTGTACATATGTTTGAGGGAAGAGGCAATTTGAAAGTTGCGATGATTTGTATTCTTGCATGAGCAGGGCTTGAGAAAAACAAATATTCAAGCTTTCATTCATGTTTGACAGATCCGTCAGGAAGGACGAGTCGCCAACGTGGCTGATGTCGTGAGCCGCGGTCAGAAGGTCAAGGTCAAGGTCTTGTCCATTACCGGTGGCAAGATCAGTCTGAGCATTAAGGTTGGTTTACTCTTTACATGGTAGAACAGATACTATTCCATAGTACTTTATTGATGTTAGTTGGCCTTTCAAAAGCCTGAATTTCAGCCTGAACTTGATCTGATCAGTGATTGTAGATGGTAATAGTAACTAATTCAGGAATCCGCTAAACTGCACTTGACCCGAAATAACTACAGTACCGAACATACATGAAATATGTATGACATGCTTTCATGAAGCTATCGCGCACTTTCTTTCCTCTCTTGTTGAAATGAATCATATTGCTGCTGAAGCTGGAGCTTTGTTTAACTGGTGGTAGGCCTTTACTGACCCGGATAGCCTTTGAATTCGCAACATCTCAGTTGTTACAATGTAGTTCATAGGTCCTAGTTCTTGCCCAGATCCAAGTTGCATTTTTCACAAAAGATTGTTCTGTTGTTCAGAAGATTGTTCTGCTTTCGAGTGTGTTCATTCATATTCAAACAATTAATGTTCGAATACTTAGGATGTAGATCAAAGCACGGGTGAAGATTTAAATCCAACCAGAGTACGACATACAGGTGGTGAGACTTCTGAAATGACACGGAATCCTGACAGGTAAGAGCATTCCTCTGGTTGTTAAACTTGTCAAACTATTATTTCTCAAATGCAAAACATTTTGTTGGTGTGAGTCGAAAACTTTAACATGTAAGCTAGCTTTAAAACTATGAAATGCAAGTTAAGAATTGATAAAAGGCACATTCCTTTGCTAAAGGCAAGAATTTTTTTTCATTCGAATTGAGGCGCCTGTGAGCTGGGTTGTTATAAGGAAGATACATTGCAATTTAAATCGTGTCCTTTAGTTTGCTTCAATTGACTATCAAAAGCATGGCATAACGTCAGTAGTGGTAAAACTTATAAAATTTTCAAATTTTTGTTTTCATATTACATCACGGAACGAAGGAATTTGCCTACATATTACATTCATGCAATAACGTGGATACTCCTTAAGGGCTGTTTACACGGGCGATTTGGTCCCTTACGATCCACATCTTGGAGTATGTGTTTTAACTGATGAGAGCGTCAAGGACAAACTGCAGCGAATCATAAGCGGATATGTTGCTGCATCGACTATCATGCGTTTATTACATACACCAGGATGGCAATCGCAACATGCAGAATCGCACGTGTAAACGGCCCTTTAGATCTGTAATCCTTAAAATCACATACATGGAAAAACGTGGGGCTCGATACATGAAGCATAAATGGCTTACCCAGCAGATAAATCCTTTAGATTAAGCAACTCCATCCATACTTTGAACAGCCGAACTGGGGAAGGACTCACTATGTAGAGGAAAGACTTTAAGTACAGTTGTTCAGAGAATGAATAACATTGTTCACTCCCAGAGACTTATTGACCAAATGAGCCATCCGGACTTCGCAAAACCAACCTCGCGGTCGCCACGTGCAGTCCTATTCAGTCATTTTCCAAAGTGAAATTTTAGAATTGTAGTTATTGAATTTGTAAAGCCTTTAACATGTACCCGTATTGGTTACTGACGTTACCAAATAATGTTATTGGATGCAACCTATGGTTACCCCATGTTTTATAACAGTTTATGAGATAACACGTGTTCTACGCGCGCTCTGATTGAACGAACCACATTTTCTCTCAGAGTACTGCGACACGGCTGACGTCATTTCATTTTGTATTGGAGTAGAGCGACATAGATGACGTCATGAAAACTTGAAAAAACCTTGGTTATTTTATAAAACAATTGGAAAGTCCTTTTCGGGTTGCGGTACTGTGATAGAAACATTCATGTCGCCATGTTAACAGGAAAAATACCCAGAAAACACTCGGCTACGCCACGTGTTTCCACTAGACATTTTCCTGGTTGAAATGTCACTCATGTCTCTATCATTGCACAGAGACACTCGTGCAATTTTCTATTTGTTAAATAAAAGGCAGCAGTTTTGGTTGCTGAAGTTATGAAATTGGTCAACTAAGGTTTCCCCTCCGTGTTTGTTCCACGTTAAGATTGCTGCAAATGAAAACGGACATCCTTGTATCAAAAATATGTTCTCTACTTTAATGCATATTGCTCATGCTCTTTTCTTAAGACCTTCAATGGCATCTGTGCCAGTATACGATGAGGAGGAAGGTAAACGAAGTAAGAAGGTCCAGCGTGTAACATCGCCTGAAAAGTGGGAGATTAAACAGGTACATGGACATACTTTAGGCCCAGGGTAAGCGAGGAAACCTTGTTGTGGGGACATCACTTCCCTGCTATGTTTCCAGAACAGGTCTAAGGACACATTTCGTGTGAAACATTCACGAGCGGCAATAATTTAGTGTATACAGTTTCTTGGGTGGGCAAAGAAAAGAATCAATGTTTCCGAAACAAAATCAAGGCCGGAATGCAAAGCAATGTTTCTGAATTCCCTGAGAAACCGTTTTTACTTCCGCAACAATGTTTCCACGGGTGGGCAAACGGAGAAACATTTGAGGAAATTAGTGTGGACATGAACCAGCTTACGTCTTGTTGACTACATCAACGTCATGCTGAAGTCCCATATGAACTGAAAATTGGGAGTGCCGAAAAGTCTTCTATCAGAGGAATAATTTTGTTGCCAAATCTGAAAATATTCAGAGTCAAAATTTTAACCTTCCCAAAATATTCCGCCTCGTATTGAGACATTTTGAGCTCGATGATAACTTTTTTCTTAGAATGACAAGAGAATTGTTTTTAAGTTTGTACCTTTTCAGGTAGTGGATTTCTCGGAATTATCTGGGGAAATTAACAACTTTCTTCTCTTTTTTTAAAGCTTATCTCTGCTGGAGTGCTGGATAAGGCAGACTATCCCGACTTTGACGAAGAGTCTGGAATACTAGCACATGACGAAGAAGACTCGGGTAGGTCATCGAATGCAGTCTCCATGCTCAGTCCATAACGGGTTAGTTAGTGTACCCAGAACCCTATCTTGGTGATAATTCGCCCTGGGGCAAATTCTGGTGAAGGTGCCCCCTCAGCCCTCTGCAACGCAAGCGAAGCTTCTTATGTTATAAAGGCCTTTTGTTAAAAAAATATGATAAAAAAAAAGTTATAATTATATTATATAATTAAAAAAATCATTACATTGAGCATTAATTTGTACATTGGTACTACCAGTATACAACTTAACGAAGGACTTCTGTATAAAAAAAACAAGGAGGGTTTGGGTTCTTTTTTGTTTTTGGTTTTTTTGGGGGGGTTTACTATTATTATTACTCAAAATGTATCTGAAAATTTAAAACAGGCACTTTTGAGCCTTGACAGCTGCTAAGTCGTAATTTAACGATAAGAAGTTTTGACATTAATTTAAGTATTTTTTGATCGTTACAAAATATGTTTGAATCTATAAAAAAGGCAAAAAACGTCAAATTTCTGTTTCTAAAAATGTTGCACCATAAATTATGCGCCTGGGGAAAGCGCCCCAACGGCCCCCCTCTTGGCTCCACACAGGGTGTAGCGTCGAGAAAGATTTGGTTCATTCAGTAACCTTTTCCTATTTGACCTTTTATAGACGAAGACATTGAGATTGAAATGGTAGAGGAAGAACCACCGTTTTTGAGCGGCCAGACTAAATTAAGTATTGACATGAGCCCAGTTAAGATTGTAAAGGTAAAGTATGTGCAGTTTTTGGTAATTAGTATTTTCGACCACTAATGTACGCAAGCCGAGATTCTTGTTCGAAGACAGTACGTGAGGCAAGATTTACATTTTATTTTGAAAACAATTAAATATGACAGTGAATGACTGTACAAACATTTGGACAATGACCAAATATTATCGACGTAGTTTCTTGGAGCCGACTGTTAGAAAAACAGTACATTAGATTCTTTCTTGTCCAGATGTTACTATTGGCGCAACTCTGACAGGCCACATCCTGAGCAATGAAATAGCCTCGTCAGTTGACGAGCCTTTCTGTTGATGTATTTTTGAAAAAACAACTTGGAATTTGAAGTCATGAACCCTAGGAAGCTTGAGTTCCTATTTAATTTTGTCCCTCTTCGAAATCCTTTTTAAAGTTATTGCGCGAGTCTTTTAAGACATCTTTTCGAGTCGGCTTCTTGACTTTTGCTAGCTGTGGATGACGACTGCTTATAGGTTTGAGGAAAGTGAACCACCGGTAAGAATTGACCACCCCTTACAAAAATTTTACATGCAATTTCACATATGAAATTAATATTTCACGAGTCAAATGTTTTAATTCCATATGTGAAATGAAAATTTCATATTTGAAATTAATTTTCTTGTGAATGTTCCATTTCATATGTGAAATACACGTTTCGTAAACCAAGATTTCATATGTGAACTTTCGAACCAGTTCTTTTCACATGTGATTTAGCCATTTCATATGTGAAAACTTTTCGATTTTATGTGTGAAATGAAAATATCGTTTGTGAAAATGTTCGAATTCCATATGTTTTCACATGTGAAATGACATGTAAAATTTTTCGCCCAGGATCAATCACTCACCCCACAGATATATGACCACCGGCTTCTTGTTACTGAAAGATAACCATTTTTCGTGACATGGGGAAGAGTGACATTAACTCGGACGACAAGTAACTTGGGTTGAATCGCCTTAGTGTTAATGTCATTGCGGCTGTTTTTGTTCAGAATCCGGATGGTTCTCTCCAGCGTGCAGCCATGACTCAAACGGCTTTGGCCAAAGAACGACGAGAGTTAAAACAAGCGCAGCGAGAGGCACAAGCTGACAGTGTACCAAAAGATCTCGGAAAATTGTGGATTGACCCCGTCCCTGATGGTAAGTCAGTCTGCTAGCTTGACTTGATTACATCCTTCCGACCACCGCTTAATACGGAAGGAAAAAAAGGTTGTATTTATCTGTCCAATATCAGAAATTTGTTGATACTTCCATGTCATTTTATGTCTTGTATCTGCTAAGCTTTCGTCTCGTTTCAATCACAGCTTTGTATCACGTACACGATGTGCTTATCGTTTTAGCAAAGTTTGACGTTGTCAAATACAAAAAGGTTATGCTCTGAGGACGCCCCGGGCAAACGGGACTAAAGCTAACCAAGTAAAAGACAAAATGACATGGAAATATCTACAAGTTACTGAGAATAAATCAATCTTAACTCCATGCAACCTTTTAAAGATCACAAAAGGCTGTTTGTTGCAAGCGTGTGTAATGGCTCGTATGGCGGAATACAACCCATGCACTTTGGTTTGTCGTATGGTTTTCTCTGACGCACTTCTTGTTAAATACACTAAGGGCAATTTTAGGTAACTAATGGCGCCGTTGCTTTCCGCTTAAGTTGAAGGAGATCGACCACACTTTGCTCAAGAAGTGAGAGGTATTGGTCTGGCCGCCAAGGATGACATGCCTGAATGGCGAAAAGCTTCTTTTGGAGGTAAAAAGGTTTCCTACGGCAAAAAATCCAACCTGTCAATTTTAGAACAGAGGCAAAGTCTACCCATTTACAAGTTGAGAGACGAACTTGTCAAGGTAAGTTGTCAATTTGGTGTGTGCATATTTTCAGCGAAAGCAGGCACGAAATGTCAAGGTGTAACCTTTTATAAATTCTGATGTGATCAAAGTGCGAACCGTTTCTGTTACTTCATGAGTTCTTTATAAGATAGAAGCACGTTCTGCCTTACATCAGTTCCTGTCGAATAATTCTTCCTTTTTTGTTATTTTAATTTTATCATTGTATCTTTTTGAAAGCGTTGTTTCTGTTTTGCCATACAAGTGGCGACGCACTCGCAGACACTGTATCTTGACTTCTCCCAAGGGGAAAGCACTACTCTCAGGAAACAGTAGAAAAAGTCAGAGGCGTAGTTGAAAAGGGGATGTCCAGCTTAATTTGCCCGAATCTTGAGTCCTTTCAAAAATTTTCCGAATCACAAGAGCACGGACTTTCTGCTAAATGTGCATCCATACAACTAGGTAACACGCTGCAGCTACACTTGTAAGTTTGGTAAGAGATTGTCAGTTAGGTTAGACTTAATTCCCTTTTAAAAGTTTACGGTCAAGTCCTTGGCTTGTCTTTTTTCCTATCAAATAAATTCGTAACTAAGCCCGTTGTTGACTGTTAGAGAGTGCGAGTCAGATTTACTTGAGCTGCGTATCATTAATGCGAATTGTAAACATTTTCGGAGAGTCTTCTGATGGGATACTGGGCCAAATGCTAATAACATGAACTGCCACTGCCTGCTGCTCGCGAGGTAGTCTGGCACTAGCAGTAATTAATCAATTTTGACACTGCTTTCGAATGTAACACGGGTGTTAAAGGTTCAAACCATGCCAAAATTTCCTTAGATTTTACATGTTGTTTCCATCAGTCCATTGCTATTCAGTGCTAATCAGATTGAGAAGACTGAACAAGACCCAGACATTCGTCACTATTGTTCAAACTGGGCAATGAGAGTTACGAATTGGTGAACTCAAAATATTTTAGAATGTCGTTTGTGAAGCCATGTACGGATTTTCGACTTGGACTTTTCAGCAGTTTTCTTATGTACAACAAGTTTTGCTTAGCTGTTTGCTTCTTAAGGAAGTGCAATGGAGTTTCCCGCTCTTTTCGGAGCAAGGAGTTCCAGTGGAGCCAACACTTCTGTATGACGTTTGGCAGCGGTGTTGTCAAATGTGATGTTATGTGAAAACCACTGTCCGTCGTGATTGCAAACGTCTCCACCCCGTAAACATGACTTAATGTAGATTTTCTTTTAGGCCGTGCACGACAACCAGTTACTTATTGTTATCGGAGAGACTGGAAGTGGGAAAACAACACAAATAACGCAATATTTAGCGGAAGCTGGGTTCACCACAACTGGAAAAATTGGGTGCACGCAACCTCGTCGTGTGGCCGCCATGTCCGTGGCAAAACGAGTGTCGGAGGAATTTGGTTGCCGTCTCGGTCAAGAAGTCGGCTACACGATTCGATTTGAGGACTGTACTAGCCCGGAAACGAAAATCAAGTACATGACGGAGGGTATGTTGCTACGAGAATGCTTGATAGACTCGAATTTATCGCAGTATCAGTTGATTATGCTGGATGAGGCCCACGAAAGAACAATTCACACAGACGTGTTGTTCGGTTTGATGAAGAAAGCGGTGAGGAAAAGACCCGACTTGAAGCTAATCGTTACTTCAGCAACCCTGGACGCGGTAAAGTTTTCGACGTATTTCTTTGAGGCGCCTATTTTTACCATTCCTGGGCGAACATTCCCCGTGGAGATCTTGTATACAAAAGAAGCGGAGACGGATTATCTGGATGCCGCCTTGGTTACGGTCATGCAAATTCACTTGACAGAGCCACCAGGAGATATCTTGGTTTTCTTAACTGGTAAGTTGCTGTGAATCCCCTTGGCGTCAGATTAGTTTCCAGGCTTTTTCTTTCGCTACACGTTGATTCATCGTGGCCTAGGCACGGGCTTCAGCCAGAATTCTTGAACTGATTGTCTTCATAAACAGCTAAAGAAACAATCTCCCATGAAGGGTCTTTGGCTACTTACACAGAACATACTTAAAATATTTATCAAATAATCTGTATTTAGCGTAAAAATTCGAATAAGTGTCCTGGGTGCTTATTGAATCTTGGGACCTTGAGGGTATGCGCTTATGCGAACCTGGGCACTTATTCAAAGGAGGGAGCTTATCCGAATTTGTATCAATTTCAACTGATGAGGACACTTTCCTTTTAGAGAACAACAAAACAAAAGATAAGGAGTTTGTTTCACTTAACAAAGCAAAACAGAATAATTGAACCATTGCCAAGGAATTTGAAGAGGAAATATCAGTTCAAATTTTGAGTAAAATACCGCACTTCGTATAGAACAGTGAAGGCATTAAAGCGAGATTAGCCCCAGGATGAAGTGTCCCTTTTATTACAGCTGTAGACAGGCTACTGACCAACTAAAAATCTACTCCAATTATTCGGGTAGGCACTTATTCCATTTTGCACCGTTTTCAACCGATGAGGACACTTTCTTTTTAGAGAATGACAAACTAAAAGATAAGGAGTTTATTTCACTTAACAATACAAAACGGAATAACCGAGTCAAAACCAAGCAGTTTGATGAAGAGATACAGCGATTGAAAGAACTTTGTGCGCACATGGAAATATCACTACAAACTTTAAGAAAAATACCAATCATCCTGTAGAACAGTGAAGGCATTGAAGCGCGATTCGCCCAAGGATGAAATGACTTTCTTATAACAGTTGTGAGCAGAGTACTGCCCAGCTAAAAACCCACTAAAAATGTTGGGTGGGCGCTTATTTCAAAATTCCAATTCAGAGGTGAGCGCTAATTCAAAGATGGGCGCTATATTCGAATTTTTACGGTCCTAGGATTTATAACTACAAATCCTAGGACTGTAACTACATTCGACATGAAACTGAAGGTGCAAAAGAACACATGTTAGGTCAAGAATCTGAAGAAGTTTCGTTTGCAAAAGTTGTATTCTGTGTACACAGTTTTTGAGTTTTACTGTTTCTCTTGGTTGCTCCGAAGAAGAACAATGCCATGTGCTTTACAACAGTTGGAAGATTGGAAGTCTGGATGTTTTGGAGAAAAGAAATGTAGGAGGAGGGAAGGAAATCTGGTAGGAAGGATGGATGGATGAATAGATAAATGAAAGAAGGAACGGAGGGGGGAAGGGGACGGGAGTGAGGGATGAAGGAAGAGTAGGGGAAGTAGGAACCGACAGACGGAAGAGGGACGGCAGGACGAGCAAAAGAAAGAAAGAAGAAATGTGCAAACGAAAGGAAAGAAGCAAACAAACAGAAAAATGGAAAGAAAGCAAAGCAAAGAATGGGAAGATTGGAAAGAATAAATAAATAAGTAAATAAATTGTTTAACAGATTTATAAATCATTTATACAGGCCAAGAAGAAATTGACACTTCTTGTGAAATTCTTTATGAGCGAATGAAATCTCTTGGACCAGATGTGCCAGAGTTAATTATTCTGCCAGTATACAGCGCTCTTCCCAGTGAGATGCAGACAAGAATCTTTGAACCAGCACCTCCAGGAAGTAGAAAGGTCAGCACATGCCGATACTTCTGTTATTTTGTATTTTTGCCAGTCAGGTTGGGCAAGGGGAGTAGTAGGTATTCAGCCGCTGAGTTGTAGGATCTTTCAAGAAGTATGAATCTTACGTTACGTTTAATATGTTTGTCTGATGCTCATGCACTTATCTGTTTTTGTACGGTACATTCACGGTTTATGTTGTTTATGTCACTAACTGTTTGACGGTTTACACGTATTTCTTTTTGTTTTGTTGGTTTTTTGGTTTTAGAGCAGGTAATTGGAACCACACTGGTGTTACTGTTGTGTAGTTGTGATTGTCTAACGATTGGGAGTGAAACTGTTAATGATGGAACGCGCTTTTAGCCGCGGGCTATAGTGAGCGTGACATGGCTACACTAGTGGTATGCCATGTAGAGTTGAGCGAATGAGTATGAGTCTTTGGTTTCAGAGTAAATCGTGGAGTATACATTTGTGTTGTGAAGGTGTATTAGTAATTAGCACGAGTGTGGTGCGGGAATTCAAAACCGACCACCCGGCCTTAGGGTTTTACCGACAGTTAGACGGCTACGCAGTTGGCCATGCAGTGTGGAGTTTAATAAAGAAGTATGTATGAATACAGAGAGGAAGAGTAAAAGATGCGTAACGTTGTCTCGTGCATAAATCTCTTGGGACACAACCCTGGACATACGTTTCGGCCTTCTGTGGCCTCTTCAGCAGGGATTTGGGGTTGGCAGTCAATGTTATACCGTCGGAAGAAAAGCGATAAACAGTAAAAAATACAATAAAATAAAATATAAGTAGAAGGAGATAAAATGTGTGCTTACCAGTCTTGTTGTGTGTCTTGGGAAGACCAATTCTGCGTGCCATCGTAATATTAAGGGAAGTTTACCACCTGTTGAGAGAGGGTGGGCATCCGTGTTAGCGTTTGACAGAATGGGAGCGTGAACGAGTTGCGCCTTAGTGATTTCACGTTACATTACGTGATTATAACAAGACTTTGTTGACGAGGTAGTCACCGCAAATTCCCTGTCGGTATTAAGAGCCTTCTACACAATGACTGTCCCATGCGACTCTACACTCTGGCGTATGCAATTAACTCTTGTGAGCGTAATTCCTGCTGTCTATTCGCTCATGGATGTTTCAGTACGTCCTGTAAACTCTCGTTCCTAAATCTTATACATCCGAATGCGACAATTGTGCTGTGTGGATTGGTCTTTAAAGGGAAAGTCTATATTTTCTATTTTCAAAGACATTGGTTACATTGAAAAACGTTAATGGGATGATTTCTTTACAAGTAGTTATTAAAATAATACTTTCGTTGGTTGTTTTCCTACACATTTGTAGGATTTAGTGCTCCGAAAAATAGAAACTGAATCATTTGAGCAAATGTCGAGTTGACTCATTTTCAACGTTCTGACTTTTCGAACAAATCGAAAAGTTATCCCTTGTGGTGATGCTAAGAACTGTGCCCTAGGTCCTAGTTAGCTTTCCTAGATAATTGAGTGAGCTCTTTCCTGGATAATTGAAGAAGTTCGTGCCTGTATCTTTGGTTGAGCTATTCTAAACAGGAAATATTTTAGTCGTAGAATTAAGAAACAAGCTAGCAATTCGTCTTTAACTGGTTCAATAATCTTGGAGTAAAGTAAAGATTTTTATCTTATTTCATGATCACTCAGTCTACAGAACGAGTGCTAAAGTGTGACTTCCCTTTCTCAGGTTGTAATAGCTACAAACATTGCCGAAACATCCTTAACTATCGATGGCATTTATTACGTTGTTGACCCTGGATTCGTAAAGCAGAAGGTGTATAATTCCAAAAGTGGTATGGACGCTTTAGTGGTAACTCCAATTTCACAGGTAATACAACTTGTCAATTGTTACTTCTGAGGGGTACGATGTAAAGAATTCAACCACAAATGCATACGTTCATTCGTCCGCCTATCCATCCATCCTACTGGTTCGTTTGTCCATCCGTCCTTTTGTCCATCCGTCCTTTCATCCATCCTTCCGTCCGTATTTCCGTTCCTCATTCCGTCCGTCCATTCGTCTGTAAGTCTGTAAGTATGTTGGTCCGTCTATTTATCTGTTTGTCGGTATATTCGTCGTTTGCCTACCTACCTGTTTGTTCGCCCGACTTTCTGTCACTTTTTTGTTCGTTGGTTTGTCCATTTGTTGTTTGATCCTTCCTGTTTTTCTTCCCTTCCCTCATTGTTTGTTCGTTCACTCACTTGTTCGTGTGTTTCTCCGTTCGTCGTTCGTTAGTTCGTTCGTTCGTTCGTTCATTTGTTCGTCCGATCGTTCGTTCGTTCGTTCGTTCGTTCGTTTCTTTGTTCCTTCGTTCGTTCGTTCATTTGTTCCTTTGGTTTGTTCGTTCGTTCGTTCGTTTGTTCGTTCATTTGCTCATGTGTTCGTTTCCTTTTTGCCCTCCATCATTGGAGGGTTTTTCAGCGTCGTGAGCCTGGGAGATTTTATTTACTTCTTGACTGAAAATTTGAACAGTTTGTTGGAATCCTTTGCTATACCTTACACGACTTCACAACTTCACGACTGAGTATTACACTTGAGTTTATAACATTATTTATGGAGGGAAATTTCGATAGCCAGAATGCATTTATTAACACCTGACCGGGACCCGTGGCGAAAAACGCAACTATGGGCCTTCCGGCTGTGAATCGAACCCGACACTTCGTGAATTAACTAAATTCGTTACCATGCTTTTGGCAGCAGCTTCCGTAGCGGGTTATATTCCAGCCATAAGGCCTAAAGTTGCATTTTTTGCAACAGGTCCCGGTAGCGTTTATAAAAAATGTATCCTGAGCCTCGAAATTTTCCTCTATAAGAAATTTTGTAAACTTAACTGTTAATCGAGTGTAAATGCTACAATATCCCTTTTGAATATTGCACTTGATGGATTTCATATGAATGAATGACGTTCAAACTTCTGGCATGTTTGAAAAATTTTTGAACATTTGAAATTCTAGAACATTTTGAGATCTAATTTATTTTTCCCAGGCTCAAGCGAAGCAAAGGTCCGGACGCGCAGGTCGAACTGGTCCCGGAAAATGCTACAGGTAGATAATCATAGTTGTATTGGCTTCATCCTTAGGGTACAATCTAGGGGCAACTGGGGCACGTACCCCAGGGCCCTGAGCTACTGAGGACCTCGCGCAGGTTTGAAACACTACATTACTAACACTAATCCTGATTGCCTGATACTAACACGTGTCTAATGCAGTGTACGGATACTCTTTCTCATATCCCATAAGATGGAGTATATACTCTGACAAAATGGGCATCCATGTGCTAGAGAAATGTACAACAGTCTCAATTTAACTATACAAAATATACAAAGTAGGCAACAATGGCCGGAGGCAGTCTGACTATATTGATAATTGATAACACCCCCGAGGCCCAGACTGCACTGTCAAACTCTTCATATGTTTGGGGGCCCACAATCTATGCCCCAGGGCCCCGCGGTTTCTTAATCCGTCTCTGCCCTGAAGATGTATATGATATAAGTTCGTAATGTTGCCTTCTTTATTCTCCTGGGGATATGAGTTCATTAACGTTAGAAACTAGGAGTGCATATTTTGAATTTGAATTAAAAGGTGTCTGAAAAAGGAAAACAAACTCTGAATGGTCACGAACCTCTTAATACCCGCCTGAATCTCCCCTGTCCATTGAAAACCATTGCATGTACCAAATTTAAAATAACGCTTCCGTGCTTATTAGAGCGCTTGTTTACTTAGTGTGTTTTGTTTCGTTTGGTTTCTAATTTCTGTGCGTCTTATTTCTTGTCTTCATTCCATTGCTAGACTGTACACTGAAAGAGCATATCGCGATGAAATGCTGCCCACAGCAGTACCAGAAATCCAGCGTACAAACTTGACAAGTACTATTCTGTCACTGAAAGCCATGGGGATAAACGATTTACTTGCCTTTGATTTCATGGATCCTCCTCCAATGGAGGTAAGTTTTTGAGCTGTAATTCAGTGCGACGTATCCCATTTTCAATTTATAAGTCGTAATGATTACAAAGCATTAAATATAAAGTTTCAGAACGAATAAAGCCTTGTAATCAGTACGTTCTTTAAATTGAAGATGGCATATGTCATGCCAAAACATGTCTTTCAAAAGTTTTCTTGTGTTCGTCAAATTTCAAATTATTCTGTTGCTAACCAGAAGTTTTGAAATATAAAAATTGCAGGCAAGAGCTATTTCGGTTTTACGGCATCGAACTTGACTTTACCAAATGCCGAGCAGTAGCAACAGTGCTCGACCTTAACGTTTTTTTTTTTGTTTTTTTTTTTTAAGTAGTGAGTTTTTAACCTTTAAGGGTTTTGTAATGTTTTCAGACATAGTTTTATTGTTAATAATTCTCTTTTTCACTAACTAGTCCCTGGGCTAGTGAACTTTAAAATTTACTAACCAAAAGGCATCACCTGGTAGCAAAGCTTTGAATTATGTCAGTATTATATCAACTGATGGTTTGTTTGTTTGCTTTTTTTTAGTTTTTATTTTTTGTTAAATTAACTTTGTTTGCAAACAAACATAAAAAGTTACAATGTTGTTATAGGTTTTGGCATCTGTATGCTTGATTTAATTGTGAGATTTAAGTAGCCATGTGTACCTTGTCTTTAGCCTGTTGATTGTCCACGAACGATTACGGAAAAAGAAGATATTCAGTGAAGATTTTAAAGTAAAACGATATGCTGACTGATAGCCGGAAAATAAAATAAAATACAAGATTAACCAAATAAAGAAACTATCATGATTGGTGGGATAATAGTTTATTGATCCTTTGGAAATACATGCCTCAGCTAGTGATCAATGGAATCTTATATTTATTTCTTTACTTATCTTCCCAAAACCTCTTCTAACGGGACTAGCCCAGTTACTAGTAGTTCTCAAATTTTAGTTAGCCCAAACCCAAGTTTTACTAGTCCTGGACTACTGGACTACCACCAAGGTCGAGCACTGTAGTAGGTCGTTTGACTGAATTATTTTCTAATCTTTTGTGCTTTTGTGTGTTTATGTAATTCGTAAAGACTATGATAACAGCCATGGAGCAGCTGCATTCACTGGGGTCGTTGGACGACGAAGGTCTGCTGACACGTCTTGGTCGAAGAATGGCGGAGTTTCCTCTGGAGCCACAGTTATCAAAAATGCTTATTCAATCGGTGCATCTCGGCTGCAGCGACGAAGTATTAACTATTGTCTCAATGCTGTCAGTGCAAAATGTCTTCTATCGACCAAAGGTAAGTGGTGAGCCTTTCTTCATGCGATTCTCGGGCAAACACTTGGTAAATTATCTGCAGAAATAAAAAGCATTCGGCTACCCCTTGGAGTATGACCGGGAGACTTTAATTTGTGCGCATGACGGACGTGGAAAACGCAAATGAGGAGCCAGTAATTAATCATCTGATCCCGGTTAGGGTATCAGGGTCGGATTCACAGGATATGAAGGGATATGATGGAATAGTTTGTTTTCGTCAGTTAGCAGACGTGAAATTTTAGACCCATGTTCGATCTTACTGCCCATTCCATTAAATTTTAGCTTCATCGTCTTACTATAATGAGACTAGAGACGTAGCCATTTTGATTAACGCAGGACTAAAAACCATTGCCACCCGACAGTTTACAGAAAAAAGGCGGTGGGCAGAAGCCCTGAATATTAACGTCCTGTAACTCATTAGGTTTGACAAATGCTTTACAGTAAAGTCGTAATTCCACCGTAATTGTCTTTGTCTCAGTTTTTGCTCATATGTTGAGCTAACAAGATTTCAACTCACACCTTAGCTCACCATCTGAGTATTTGTTGCTTAATGATTAGAGCATCTCACCGTTCTGAGAGGCACCGTTCTCATTGTTCAGGACCATCCTAGTCTAGGGCTTAGAAATCGTTTTTCTGAGGTTAATTTGAGCTTGATGAGCATCCAACGAACATCCAAAACAAGATGTTACTTTTCAAGGTTTGTTTTCGCTAAGATCGCTTTGTAGATTGGATTTCGGAAATTCCTGAACGTATCATGACACTGATCGTTGTTCATCCCAAACTATTGATTTTATTACATGTTCCATATTTATAAGCTCTTTTTCGTCAAGAACGGGCATTTCATAGTATGCCTGTTCGGTACTGCTACTTCATTCAGCTGTCAGTAGATTGAGCCTACAACCTGTTACAAATTTTCTTGAGCCGGGCCTGGGTATGACTCAAAAGTTGTGAACCTAAAAGTTGCGAAAGGCCTGCTGTCATGTGTTTTTCTCGCTTTTCATTCATAATTTTGTCAAGAAAGATACGTTAATACCCAAAAGAATTCGGATGATTTAAAATTGCGCGAAAGGCTGTCTGAAAATATAAGTATTACAGCTAAAAACTGATCGATTTTTTCCGTTGTTTTTATTTATCTACTCCTTTGTTTGCTTCCTTGTTTGTTTGTTTATTTATTTAATCGATTATTTTCCTAGTTATTTGATTGTGTTAAAACTTTCACGTAATATGTTAAACACAAGATAAAAGGTCTGATCTGATTTCCAAACACCGAGAAGTGAGTTGAAAAACGAGGCGATTGCCAAGTTTTTTTTAACTGTGTCACTGAGGTGTTTTGAAATCAGATCAAACAAGACTTTCAAGTGCATGATATGGCTTCTAAAAAGAATCCGAATTTTACGGTCAAGATTTGGTTCAATATGGGGTGAATTTTATGCTAAGTAAGATGGCATTTCCAAATTTCGTCACCTCACTGATTTTCTTTGTGTTTTCCTTATTAATTATTAGCAAGTTTGAGAAAAGGACAAAGAATACAGCACACCTTAGTTTTGTTATAATAATACACCTCTTTCATGTAGTTTGGTTTGTGTTGCGTGCCTGTTCTACACTAAGCTAATGTGTAAGTATGTCAGGAAAGCTTAATCACTAACTGGTACTTTTATATGCCATTTACAGGAAAAGCAAGCTCTTGCAGACCAGAAAAAAGCAAAGTTTCATCAAGGGGAAGGAGATCATATCACTCTCTTGGCTGTGTACAATTCTTGGAAAAATAACAAGTTCTCGAATCCCTGGTGTTTCGAGAATTTTATTCAAGCGAGGTCTCTACGCAGAGCTCAGGATATCCGCAAACAGATGCTTGGGATAATGGACAGGTATGTAAATCTGGACAATTATTTAAAAATGGAATACTATGTAGGCAGTGTTGAACAACGTGTAAAAAGCGAAAAGGGTGAAGGACCTACCGAAACTTATGAGAGCCGATACTGACGTTTCGAGCGATGGGCCTTCGTCGAAGCAAAACGTGGAATTGATGTTGAAACTTGGTGCTATTTTTATAGTGAAAAAAAAATTATTTTTGTGACCTAACTTCTTCAAGTTAGGCATAAGGTTGGAGCGTTGAATAATCTGAACAATGATATAAAAATAGAGTGCTTCGTAGGCAGCGTTGAATGACGCGTAAAAAGCCAAACAGGTTAAGGAATTGCCGAAACTTACGTGAGCAGATACTGACGTTTCAAGGGAATGCCCTTCGTCGGAGTGAAACTTAGTAATCAGGTTTTTAAGTGTACGCAGAAAATAAAGATTTTTGGCCTTTTTATATTATAATATAAAGTAAGATTTGTGAGGCAACAATGAAATTTCACCTAATGATGTTTTCCTGGTGATATTTATACAGTACCAGATATTAATTCTCTTTTATTCCAATCACTTCTCTAAATGTTGCTACATACTAACAGACTGTTTTACGCCATCTCCATTCCAGATTTGCGACAGTGCTATAGTTCGCTTCGATTTTCTCATTCCTCAAATAAGCAGTGGTTTAACTGCTAAGGGGAGGGGCTGGGGAGACAGCTCCTCCCCACAGACTCTGTCTCGCCCCAAGTGCCAACCAGAACCACCCCAACCAATAGGGCAATATAATCAAAATCGTGTCTCTCAGCTCTGTGACAAGTATTCGACTCCTGCTTCGATAGACTCCACCAAATATCGCAGGTTTTCCTTGGGAAATGATTGGCAATGCAGTATAAATGTACAATTTACTTTACTTTAGGAATGAAAAAGGGCACCTTTAAATGTTCAGACGCGCACCCCTCCTACATATTTTCTAAATGTTGGCTCCCCAAATCTACTATGACCTCATCAAGCATCTCCACTTTTTTGGCCTTTTTTTCTAAATTCAAAATTATTTTGCAAAGCTCAACTAAATGTTATATCAATGTCTCAGTTTCTGATGGTTAATTGACAAGTTTGCTGCTGTCAAGGCTCGGAAGTACCTGTTTTAGATTTTCAATTATATTGTGAGTAATAAAAAGAACAGCGCACAAAACCCTTGTTTCTACAGAATTACCTCGTCTAGTCGTATACCGGTCGTATCGGCGTACAATTATTATAATATAAGGCGCTCGAGTGCGTTAGAGAGGGTCGAGGTGACGCCTTCAACAGCGAATTACCACCTGGGTACGGCTTTGTTTCGATACATGATTTTCCAAGACGGTTCTTCCGTAGCTTCGGTGACTCTCGACATGTTTAATGCTATCGTGTTGGGCTGCATTTGTAGGGCGGTCTGCACTGATTAATGCGGGTTTAAAGAGTTTTATGCTTTGAAAATTATCCTCACCAAACTTGTAACTGATTCACTCTACTCTGAAGATGTCACTGGTGGAGTAACGAATCTTTAGTATTAAAGTCTTCTTAAATCATTATGTCTCGACTATGGTTTTGTTAAAAGTTATTTGCTGAGCTATCATGTCTATATTATTATTATTATTATTTAATGTTATTGAAACACGGTAGCCTTTCAGATAGTCTGCTTTTCAAAGGGTCGTGTAAATTTCTACTTACAAACATTAAGCTACTATATTACATACCTGTATTTCAAACTATATATAGCTATTTACAAAATAAAATAAGTGAACTATTTACTGGTTGGCGAACAGATTTTTGAATGTTTTCAAAGTCTTTCTATTAATATTGTTTGCTATATGTTCATCTAACCTGTTCCAACACACAGCTCCTCTATAGGAAAAACTTCTCTTTAGGAAATTAGTTTTTGGGTTATTTAATATAAGATTGGCGTTATTACTCCGTAAGTTATAATAGTGGTTATCACATTGGGTTATCACACTCGATAAGGCTGCATTTGTTTTTTTAAGACAGTTTGGCAAATCATTGATATATAGTAAAAACGGTAGCAGTCCAAGGTTAGACCCTTGCGGTACACCGCAGCTTACAGTCTTCGTTCCCGTCATCGCTTGATTTACTTTGCAGATTTGCTCACGGTTGTGGATGTATGACTGAAACTACCGGAGATCAGTTCCATGCACACCATACATTTTGAGTTTGGATATAAGTATGTTATGGTCAACGGTGTCGAACGCCTTTTTTAAATCAAGAAATAGAATACCGTTGACGAGACCATTATGTATATTGACTAGCCACTGGTTTGTGGAATGAAGAAGTGCGGTCTCTGCCGAGTGTTTTTTCCGAAAGCCTGATTGCTGAGATAAAATGATTTCGTTAGTTTCTAGGAAAGAGGATAATTGATTATAAACGATTTTTTCAATAAGTTTTGCAACTACGGAAATAACAGATATGGGTCGATAATTTCCGCAATCAGATCTAGATCCGGCTTTGTGAATAGGTGAGACACAAGCTACTTTCTCAAACTCATTAATAATTCACGAAGAAAAAACAAAAGAAATACATAATTAATCAGTATTTAGAAATCGGAGGAAGATTACAGCTGAATTTTTCCAAATTCGGCTGGATTTTCGCCTAAAATACTGGTTTGTTTGAGAAGTAATTTCAAACACTCGTTTAGTGTTCTTCCTCCGATTTCTAGATACCTCAAAACTCGTTAAAAAACTCGGCTTCGCCTCGTTTTTTGACTCGTTTCTCGGTATCTAGAAATCGGAGGAAGAACACCAACTCCAAGTATGGAACGAAACCACTACTTGGTATGTTGTTCGCTAGATTGGGACCAGTACTGAAGAAGTATTGATTAAAAGTTTCAGCAATGTTTTTGTCGCCAGTTATATAGTTTCCGTCTACTTGTAGATTATTAATCGTAATGGTCTTAGATTGTCGATTTGATATTTCATTAATAATTTTCCAGCTTTCCTTGCTGTTCTTCGCATTAAGTAATTTTGAGTTGTAATAATTAGACTTGGTTGTTTTCATCAAACGATTTACATAATTTCTGCATTTTTTATAAGTTTCGTTGTAGACAGAAGATCCTAGTTTAACTGCCTTTTGTTTAGGTAATCTCTGTAATAACTTAGCTTCTTAATATCTTGGGTAAGCCAAGGCTTATATTCGCTTCTGACTTTGCGGTGTCTAATTGGAGCATGTTTGTCAGAGACTTTCAAAACTTCTCTTTTCCAAATTTCCCAAGCAAGATGTCTGAAATTGCGTTAATTGAAATGAATGCATGCCTTAGATCTTCCTGAAACCTAATCCTACTGAAATATTTAAATTGTCTAGACTCGACAAATTTAAACTTCTCTTCAGGAATACTAACTTTCCTACATACGTAGACCAAATTGTGATCACTGATCCCAAGATCAATAACCTTAGCGTATATAATTTTGTTGTTAATTTGTGAGAAAATTACATCTATGAGGGTTGCAGAAGTTAATGTTACCCTAGTAGGACTTTTGATATGTTGCTGGAGCTGGTAAATATCCATGAGATCCTGTACTTTATTTAGTGATACGTTATTTTCAGCTTGTAAGAAATTGCAATTTAGGTCTCCGGTTATTATAAGCTCTTTTCTTTCGTTGTCGGCTTGTTGTAAAAACAATTCAAAATCGTAAAATAGTTCAATTTTAGTATCAGGTGGACGATACCGATATCACGATTGCGCTTTCTGCATGGCTCCTCAATAGCAACGATTTTGAAAATTAGATTTTGTGCGATCGAGCTCTTGGAGTGATAAAGATGGTGACTGAGTTGTGGCCCTGAGCACGCAGATTTCCGTACAGGAAGGTTGCCCAGCTCTGATTACCCCCGAATTCAATAGTTCAAGTTTATTTTGTACCCTTACTTTCCACGGAGGTGTTTGCTTAATTTTATGACATATTGTACCTTCTGACCTAGGTATTGCTTTTCTGGTTTAAAATGGCATTTAGCTTTGCTAGTAAATTTACTTGTTCATTACGCAAAGTTGAACAAAAATGGTAATATCCTATTCTCAATCTTCTTTCTTCATTTTCCCAGACACAAACTGGACATTGTTTCGTGTGGCAAGAACGTGGCTCGAGTACAAAAAGCGATATGCAGCGGCTTCTTTCGAAATGCGGCTCGAAAGGATCCTCAAGAGGGCTACCGAACCCTCGTCGACAACCAAGTTGTCTACATTCATCCGTCAAGTGCGTTGTTCAACCGTCAGCCGGACTGGGTCATCTATCATGAACTCGTACTCACCACCAAGGAATACATGCGAGAATGTACAGCGATGGACCCGAAATGGTTGGTCGAGTTTGCCCCGTCTTTCTTTAAGTTTGGAGATCCAACAAAGTTAAGTAAAAGAAAGAGACAGGAAAGATTGGAGCCATTGTATAACAGGTACGGAATGTTCAAACTAAAATGCGTTTCAAAGCACAAGCAGACGTAGATCAAGAAACATACTTCGATGAATAGTATCTCTTATTGTCCATTTAATCTTCATTCTTGTTTATTATCGGTCGACATTCACCATGTCCGGAAGCCGTGACATCATTTCCGTCGAATATGGTGAATTATTCGACGGAGCTGCCCAGAACAAAACATGATTGGACACTGATAACCACCTCAAGGCCGCGAAGATTACAAAACAGCAAAAATAGCCTACAGCAATTTGGAAGGTTAATCGCACGAGTCTTTTTACTGCAAATCTTTCCATTCATCTATCGCTGTTTTGAATGTATAATACAACAATTATTGGATTCGGCTTAGGCATAATATCAAGAATTATCCAGACCTCGGTCAATGTTATCCGCCTCAGCCTTCGGTTTCGGCGGATAACATTGACCTCGGTCTTAATGATTCTTGATGTCATGCTCACCCTCATCCAATAATAGTGTACTAAACTCAATATTTGAGCTATCAGACAACACGAAACAAATCACGGTAAACTGACAGCTCAAATATTGAGTTTACAAGATGTTATTCATCAGAGTATGTTCCTTGCTCTACTTCTTAAAGTTGTCGACTGGTAATGGTTTTTGGTACAAGCAGACGTGCATGATGTGTTGTTGCTGCAACAGACTGGTGGGTTATTGTCAGGACCGCATTAAGACTTTGGGGGCCTGGGGCCAACGAAACATAAGAAGCATGATGCATCACACTTCCATTCAGGGGCGTGGTTAACCCGTTATGATTGGGGACTGTCCAGCTTAATCTGCCCGAATATCGTATGCTTTCAAAAATTGCCCGAATTTAATTTGACGCGCATTCAGGCCATGTATGGTATGGTGTACCCTCACTTCCTTCAACCCCTATACGTAAATTAAATATAAACTAATAACCAAAAGGGATTTTGATCTGCTTTATCTTAGCAAATTTTGCCCGAAGTACTGTCTATTTTTTGTCCGAATTTATATTTTTTCGCAAACTTTAGGGGGGGTCAAACCCCCATATCCCCCATAATCTACGTCGCTGCTTCCATGATAAAGCAGCTCTTCGTAAAGCAGCTGGGGGAAACATCGAAAATACTAACTTCTGATTAACCGAGAGCGCGGTTATCACGGGAAAATATCAGACTGGGGTCTTGAGAGTACTGTCAAGACAGAGAACTGCCAATGACCAAGCGGACGAGGTTAATGAGAGGTTTATTATATAGCTAGTTTTAAACGAGCAAAATAAACTCTGGTAAAAACATTACATTCGAATAGCATGCCAAGGAGTTAGTTGTTAAGCGCTTATGCATGCACACAGCACGAAGAAAGATCAATTTGCTGTGAATTCCCAAGTAAAAACCGATAATTTAGACATTTAAATGAAAATAATGCCGATAAAGTATGGTCTTTTCATGCAGCAGGTTTTTCCTACAGACCGGCAAGTTTTGGCGAGAAAATTTCCCAGTTGTTCTGAAGTCAAACAAACGAGATTCAGCTAAGTTTTACAAAGGATTAATAAAAAACAAACCGCTTACGAATTGGTTAGACCTTTTCCTCGATGACTTTAATCAGAAAAGTAGACAAATAAATAATAAAAAAAATTCATCATCTTTGGTAAAAACAAGCTCTAAACATTTGCTGATGCAAACCAAAACCCGTAATGGACCGGTCCATTACGGGAAAGTAATGACTGCCAGTCGAGGGTCTCAGCCAATCAGAACGCTCCATTTCACCGGAAGTAGTGCCAACCATATAGTAAGTAGTTTTTATTGACCTCGCTTCGGTCTGTACTTGTGAAATATCGGACCGACTTTTTAAGGTACGGACCGAACAAGCAAGGTTAATAAGTCGTTTATTATATGGCTTTACTGAAATATAATTGTCTGGTGCAAATGTACAGAACATCAACTAAAGACTTGCAATTCTGTCGTCATTTCATATACAATTTCTTTACCAACTTCACTCTACGTGGTTACTTTTCCTTTTCTGATTTTCCGTAATACATTTTCACGTCATATATTGTCAAAAATTTTAGTTTTTATTTGAAATAAGCAAGGCTTTTTTAAATCCGCGCCCCTTCAGCGGTCAATAGGGGAAATAACCTACCACTTATAAACCAATCAAGTTGCAGGATTTCTGTATTCGGACTGCTCGCTGCCACAGCCATATCATAGAATATTTTACTTTTCAATATTAAGAAAATAAGATCTGGAGTACCTAATGGGGAGCCCAGGCTTTGGTAGCTCCGCCCTTTATCCGCCGCTGGTTATTGTTCAAGCGCAATTTCATTTTGGCTTCTGAAAATATGGTAATTGATTGGGACATAAGGACAAAATCCCAAAACTCATAACATTTTTAAACAGTGTACTTGTATAGTCTACATGTTTATACTAACTCATGTGGAAGTTTGACCAGCAAGTGCAAGTGGAATTGGCATTTGGGGATCATAATCTCATTCATCCAGTGCCGTACCAAGGCAGGGGCCAAGGGGGCGCTTGCCCCAGGCGCAAAATTTTATAGGGCGACATTTTCAGAAACAAAATTCGACTTTTACGATTAAACGACTGAAAGATTACGAAGCTGGACTAAGTGTTAAATCAGTGTTTCGACTTCTCTTCGTTAGTTAACGGCATTACAGCTGTCGACGCTGGAAAGCGCCTGCTTTAAATTTTGAAGTACACTTTGAGTAATAGAAAACCATGAAGTACTGCTATAGAAGTACCTCTTTTAGTTGTAGACCTATATTACCAATGTACAATTACAAGTCAATATAAGCTTGGCGTGCGTTAGATAGGGCCAAGGCGGCGCCTTCAACAGACTTTTCTCTGGGCGAATTACCACCTTGCTACGGCTCCGCATTTATCATCCAATCACTTGTCACGGGTATTGCCGTTAAGGAAAAACTAATGAAAAAATATTAATAAACAAATAGTATAAAAGTAGGATACTGCGTAGACAGTGTTAAATAAAGTAAAACGTTCAAAGGTTGGTAACATGCCTTGACTGATCTCAAAGAACTCCGTTTCGAGCAATGGCCCTTAGTCAGAAAAAGAAACGTGTTCTGGAGAAGGGCCTTTCTTTCTCTCGCGAAGGGCCTTGGCTTGAAATGTTGGAATTCTTTGAGATCATGGACAGAAGTTTTTCATGATAATCTGAGACTGCCGAAGTCAACTGTAAAATGTTGACTCGGGCAGGATTTGATCATGAAAAACTTCTGTTCATGTATCTTTTAGGATGATTCTGGAATGTCTTTGAGATCAGTCACAGCAGTTGCCAACCTTTGAACATTTCACAGTGATCAAATAGGATGTTTTCGTGTGACGTCAGACCTTCCCAGATGGAGGGCAGATGGAGGGGGCAATATCAAGGTTCCGACTTTCAACTGGTCGAATAATTTATGGAAATGCTTTTGTTTTTAAGCATCTTTCCACCAGCAGGGGAATGATTGCAACCCAACCCAGCAATATCGGATACAGTATTTAAAAATACCGACCCTTTAAGTAATGTTTCAAACACAAGTTGGTGTTCTTTCTCCGATTTCTAGATACAGAGAAACGAGTTGAAAAACGAGGCAAAGCCGAGATTTTTTAACAAGTTTCAAGGTACCTAGAAATCGGAGGAAGAACACTAAACGAGTGTTTGAAATTACTTCTCAAACGAACCAGTATTTTGGGCGAAAATCCAGCCGAAATTTGGAAAAATTCAGCTGTAATCTTCCTCCGATTTCTAAATGCCGATTAATTATGTATTTCTTTTGTTTTTGCTTTATGAATTATTACAAATATCATTAAAAACTCATTAAGAATTCATGAGGGAAATACAAAAGAAAATCATAACCGTATCGTGTCTTTATATGTGATAAAGACACGTGTGACTTTATCCTGAATTCTCTTCAAATTTTCCTCAATATTTTTAGCCTTAGAAAACAGAAATTGCCAAACTTCCGTAAGGAATTAGCGTATAAAACGTTTTGTTTTTTAAGCCGTTCAAAAATCTTCGCAGTACGTGCTTTATCGGATCCAAAACACTCGGCTTCCGCCTCGTGTTCTATATCCGATAAAGCACTCCTGCTCGTTTTTTAAACATTACTTAAACTGTCATTTTACCACGTCAACTATTTCTGCTGTTCTTTTAGATACGAAGAGCCAAACGCATGGCGTATTTCAAGAGCATTCCGAAGACGTTGAAGTGGGCATTTCGCCGGAATGTTGCATCTATATCACATGGTGGTCGTTGGTATTTCCAAACGTTGATACCTTAAATACCGTACTAAACGTTGCATGAATTTGAGCCCATTCTTAAAATGTAAATAACTTGGATATGGGGACAATATTCAGTCCTGGAACACGAGACGCCAAATTACTCGTAAATACGCGTCAGTTGAAATCACGGAGAAGCTTCGGTAGTTTTCCATTGTAATCAAAAAAGATTTACGAGTCAGGGCCCGGTTATATAAAAGTATCAGTATCTTTTATCATGATTAGGGATTAATTTTAGCCAATCAGCATTAGTGTATGAGAAATTAACCACGTTTCAATCACCTGACAGATGATTAAACGTGAAAGAGTTTAACTTTATACAACCAGGTCCTGCTTTCCAAACTTTTTCCTGAGTAGATTTGAACAGTATTACACACAGGTGGTGGCGAAACAAGGAAAGGTGGAGATTTTTAACCATCTTCGAGGTGTTTGGAAACCAGATTACACGAATTGTTGACGTGACGTCAACTCAAGGGAGGCTTCCTCAACACACTGATAAATATATTTCCTTTATCTTTCAAATGAACATAAAATAACTGAATAAGATCCACTACTTCCGTTTAATCGACGCTGTTTATTTATTCATTAAACGCTGGGCCCTTACAATGTCCCAGGGCAGGACACACGTGTTTTCACCCGAATATCTATCTTCAGGCTCCAGGGTAAACAACGCAATGGAAGCGTTATTGTCAAGTGCAATAGCGACCAAAGTAATTTTTGTAAGGGGGACCCCCAAATTTCTATTTTGCCCTGGGCCCCACAAAGACTCTTGGCGGGCCTGCTTAAAAGTTCATAAAGCCTGATTCGCACTAGGTGGAATTTTCCGCGCGGAAAAGTCTTTATCTTATGACCTTTCAAGTGGAGCTATTTCTAGAAAACCATGAAAAAATTTGTCCGCACAGGGAATTCCGCCAAGTGGAAATCAAGCTTAATGATACCTTGTGGTGGATTTCCACTCGGTGCAAAAAGTCGCGTGCGCGACCGTTGTATTGTTAAAATTGAATAGTTCTCTACTTGTGCTTGCGAGTTGCGAAGACAAAAGGAAAAAGTCGCGCGTGCGACATTTTGCAAGTGGGAATCCTCCTAAAAGGTGGATTTCCATTTGGTGCAAAATGTCGACGGGCGCGACGTTTTGGACTTTTTCGTTTTGTCTTCGGAGCTCTCAAGTGCAACCAAATAGAAAACTATTGAATTTTAACAATACAACGGTCGCGCGCGCGTCTTTTTGCACAAAATAGAAAGCCGCCTTAACATCGTTATATCTCAGTCCCCAAGCGGACAAGTCACGACTCCTGGCGTGGTGGTAATTGCTGGAATATTCCCCTCGCCCACCGCCCGAAGCGCGGTGCGAGGGCACTAATCTTGACGTGCGTGGAGTCCTGTTACACGCGTGGTGACTAGGCAGAAAAATTTTCGCTTTGTGTATGTATCTTTATATATATATATATATCCACACATTCCGGTCACTCAAAAATATCGTGTGCAAGCTCGGGGACTGGTATGTTGTTGAACAAACCGTACTTAGGTACCGCATTGAAGCAAATCGATTTGGTCTCGTTCTTTTTTCCCTTGAATAGATTTCTCGCACGTTGTTTACATTATTTGAACACTGAAGCCAGTAGATGATTTAAGACCGGCAAAGGAAATGGCTTTCTTGGTGCCTGCGGCTGGTTTCGCCACCTCAGTAACTAGACAATTTATGACTTGACAGAGCAGTTCTCAAAGTTAGCTCCTTGGAATATGCATTTGCCAACTGTTCACTTTTTGCAGCAACGCTTTGTCTTGGTTCTTTCTGAACAAAAGACGTAAGGGAACTCACTTGCTGTCAGGACATTTGCTAAGCGACTAACTGTATTAAAACGACATTCTTCGCTGAAGTTTGTCACCCCATTGAAGACGTTAGGATGTATTTTTGGCTCGAAACAAAAATACAAGGTAAACAGCCACCAGATAAGTCGCTGCAAAGCTACTTGTTTTTGGTCACCAAATGATCCTTCGGCAAAACAGTTGTCCGCTTTAGTCTTTCGCACTTCAAGAGTGATTTGTGCATGATGACCTTTACCGTATTCGACCGGTAATACTTTCATCAGGATTTTAAAACCTCTCAGGAAAGTTTAAAGTCGTCTGTGAGTAAATTTACCGTTGAACCCTTTGTGTTGAGGTGCCACTGAATGCTTAGTTGAAAATACGAAAGAGTTGCATGTTTATACGCCATTTTTCTTTTTTATTGATGTTTTGCCTTGGAAAAAGTACGTTTTTTACTTCCCTCTTCTCGTTTTTCTTTCGACAAAACTTGCACAAGGTTTGCTTTTGGTATTTTGTTTTATGTTTTGTATTTTCCGATTTTTGGTCAGCGATAAAACTGCAGAACTCCTTCATGTTTTCTATGTTTACTTCGTCGATATCGTAATTTGTTTCATCTTCGTCACCAAAGTCTTGTACTTCCGGATGAATACTTAGCATAAACCCTTATCACAGCAGATCTTAAAGACATTTGTAACCAACTTTGAGGTAACGTATAATTTATCAATTTTTTAAGTCAAAAAATGTCAGAAAAATATTCAATCATGAGCTGTCCGTAATGCTGGTATCCGTTTGATAACCTATGAGAATGCTCCACTTTTAAGACGGAAAGTCTGGTCATCTAATAAAACAATCTTTCTTTAAGGCAAAATGAGTGAGAAGTCTAATTGGAAAATGACACAAATTACCACAAACCCGCAAATAATTCAGGGTATTGATCCTATCATTCGTTGTTTAATAATTTAATTGTAAGGATGGACATCTTAGCATTTGTTAAGCAGTTGAACGTTATTCTCACCGAACTTTTTGTTTTAATAAAGCAGAATTGAAATTTTAAACGTAAATATGACTATAAGCAGTTTAAACATAAAATAATTTCCAGTTTGGATTGTTTATTTGCGGCCAAATTCTGTGTGGATTTTTTTTATTGCATGTTCTCTTCCAGTTATAGTCAGGAGGATTTGTCTTTTTGAGAATTTTGAAAAATTATCATTGTTACTTGGATTCCCGAGAGATATATTGGAAGGGTGGGCGAGGGATCGTTGCGTGCACGTATTTCTAGTATAGAATATTTCTGTTGTATTGCCATAGGTGTTGGTCGCAAGTTCAAGCCCTGATTTCTTGATTGCGTTCGATGACTTCGTCAGTTTATGATATACAAGTTATTTTAAATTAGATTCCTCGTTTCAGACCTGGAGTTGTAAATTCCTGGGTTTTTTCTCGTAGGATTGGGCTTTGCCGCTTAGTTTGATTCTGATGTTCTGACCTGACGCAGATTTGTCCACGTCTCAAACATGAGACGGAAGTTATTTTGAGGTGGTGAAACGTGTCAAACTTACCAATTTGGCGGGCCAACCCTGTACAAGAAGAAACAAACAGTACACAACTAAAACCAGTATATTAGGAATTACTAAGTACCTGTGGGTTTACAAGAGTTTCACGATCTTTAGTCCTTTCGTCTTGATTGCCGAAGGACATGAATAAGGAAAGAAATTTTCATTGGTTTAAGTAAAACGGCGAGAATAATTTCTTCCTTCCTGTGTCATATTTGTTATTAGAGTAAATCCGTGCGTGCACACCCTTCAAACCCGCAATCTAATTTTGAAATCAATGTTTAAACATTCATATTTGGTAAGCTGACAGAATAAATCTGCGCAAGAGGACATTTTGACAATTTCCGTAGTGTAATTCAGTTTAGCGCAATTGTATGAAAGCCAGGAAGTTGTGCTCAAGCCAGGGAACCGTGCATTCGACTCGTTGGTTATCTGTAGTGAAACATTGACTACAACCGACGAAAAACAGTGATGGAAAGCCAAGGTAGCGATGGCTGTTTAGCATTTTCGAAGTTAAACCCCAAACGTCTTCCACTCGAAACGTCTTGTACCGTCAGCAGAATAATGGAAGACACCACAAGGCAGTCAGAACGTTATTCATCCGTCACATCAGTGGATGTCAGCTTAACACCTTCCATCTCAACGTTTTCCCATGTTCCCACTTGGAACAATGCGCGAGTGCCTGTTCCTCAACTGCCTGCGTGGATTTACGGCACGCGGTTCTCTAGGCAAGGTCTGCCACGTGGTAAGAAACTGTTTCTGTTTTCCAGTCAAGTCAAAAATGCTCCGTCTGGGGCAAATTTATAACGAACCTAGAACCGCGAATGCGGCTAAACATTTTTGTAATTTTAAGTGTTAACTCTTTCCAGGCGGGAGTTCTCTCTTTGCCAAGTAAGGCCCAGTTCAAACGTCGAACTTTTCATGTGCCGAATCAAATGCAAATAAGTTTGAACAAAGGATCTTGCTCATTAACATTAGATTCGGCTCATGAAAAGTTCGACGTTTGAACTGCACGTAAAATCGTCTGGCGTTAGCCAAAGTGAAATAACAGAAGTCTTATCCCGCCGGGGAAGAGTTAATGTCTGGCTTTTGTTTACAATTCACAGTCGATCGACTTTACTTCATTTTGCTTAACTGACTTTGGCTTGTTCGGATTTACTATAGGCTACAATATCCGGCCTTCGCAGAGACAACCTCGCGAGAAGAGAGCGCGGCAGATTTTTTCGAGCGAACAAGTGAAGCGACTGGAGACTGAGTTTGATCAGGATCGTTACGTGACGGCGGTAAAGCGGTTGGAACTGGCTTCCACTTTGGGCCTTACAGAGACTCAAATCAAAACTTGGTTTCAAAATCGTAGAACGAAGTGGAGGAAAGAAATTCGGGCTGAGATCACCGGGGACAAACCTGTGGAGCTCGTGACAGCGAATTTCCAAACGTTTCCTGCTATTATGTCTTCTGGAGCGCCCTGTAGTTCTACAAGTTTATCGGGTCATTTTGACCACTTGACTGCGCGGCCCTTCTCTTTCCCAATTGTGATCACTGATAATTCTGATCAACCGCAATTCTTTCTGAATACAGGGTTTTGTAAATAATTAGGCGCTTCGCGTTTTGAGGGATGTCTTTGAATATATGTATATATGGTAGAACAAGTCAAAGGAATTTTAATCCGACTGACGAACACATCGTGATAAAGCTAGCAAACTTCCACTGTCTTTGTCGAGCCAGGATGGCGTTGAAGTGACATGTTCCAATTTCCGTACCTTGTTCTTATCTTTCCTGTTTTTTTTTTTTGTTCAGAAGTTTCAAAAGTGTTAAATACAGCCAAGTGTAATACCGGAAAGTTTTTTCTAGCCTATATTTAGATGTAAATAAGCCCACGTTTGTATATTTTTCTTAAAGCGAGGCGCGATTTATATATAAAGTAGAGTTTTGTGCATATTCCTTATTCATAAACAGCCTGTGTCTCCAGGCTTGTTCTGTAGCGTTTGAGACAACGGCAGGGTTAAGACTAGGTTGAAGACTTTGGATGTATGTAGCCAAAGCGCCTGTTGCATTTCTGTGGAGTGAAGTTTCACGAGGTCAATAGCGAATAGACCTCACAACAAAAACTCAAGGATGGCCCAAAAGACAGAATAGTTGTATTATAATTATTCTGTGATTACTTTATCTCTTCCCGTTTCTTTGCATGCATAACGTTTACCTAACTTGAGCTTGGATAAGTTGAAGTCTGCGATTTAGGCAAAACTGCATGATGTCTTAGAACAAAACTAATAGTATTTACGCTGCTGCAAGAAGTTCGTTCTTAGGATCGCAGTATCTTGTAAGTACAAAGTATTGTTGCCATTAAAGAGGAAACTGTATGCAATTAATGCTTAATATCTTCATTAAAAAGCTGTTTTATCGTAAAAATTAAGTGTTGACAAACATGGGGAACAATGTTCAATGGTCAAACTAGCTATAATCAAGAAGCTAAAGTGTTTAAACTTCCTGGAGGTATTCATATACTTGTGCCGTATGATGTTTTTTACGAAAACTGTTCATAACTAAGTCCGGACTATTTGTGTACAGTTTTTATTTAGTTTTGAGCATTAACCTACATAAAACTGTAAGTTTGGAGAGTGTGTTTTTGACGTTTAAGTCCTAGAATCGTCTAATATTTTATAGTCAAGGTTGGAATTTATCAGCTTGTTAAAAGATAAAAGGATTAAAGTTGTGCGTCTTCGAAATAAATCACCAGCGCTTTTGTTCAGAAATAAAATCTCCTGGCCGATCATTATATGTTGCCAGGAGTCTTAAAAATAACGAAGGTTCTTTCTGTCAAATCAGACCTTTGCTGTTGCATGAATGTGCTGTCTGATTCCTACTGAAAATTTTAGAAGGTAGCATTGTTTGGTCATAAAGGAGCCACCTGCATAATTAATAACTATATCTTAATGAAATTACAGCGATTATCCACTTGGCAACATGCTGAAAGTGATTGTACCTTTTCCAACTAAATGCATGTGTCACCAAACATCTGAGAGTGTACAAAATATATATTGTTTTCAAAGTATGTGAGCCAAAATTTGGTGAAGTACCGTCTTCACACTTGTATCTCCTGTTACACCAGAAGCCATTACCACCCGACAATTTAAGGAAATAGAGCAAGAAACAAACTCCGAAAAACATCTTGAAGACTTAAGATTTAAGTAAAATCAAGACGAATGTAAACGGTAATATTTCGACCCTATTTCAAAGTCATTGTCAAACCTCAATGACTTTGAAATAAGGTCGAAATATTACCGCTTACATTCGCCTTGTTTTTACTTAAGTCTTAAGTCTTCAAGGTGCTATTTTTCGGAGTTTGTTTCTTGTGCTATGTCCTGTTATGCATGTTCCAATTCGTGTTTGAATGCAGTGAATGGACCTTAAACCTTATCGTATTTGGCCATGCCGCCCAGATCTGTATCCTTGTGATTGCAAAAATGCACTGGCTTCTTCAGGCGAGAGACTACTTCACACCTTTCTGGCGCCTTACAACACGACACGATAAGCAAATGGCGACAACGGTGCTTTACCGTCTTTCCGCTGATAGCATATCCAGACTTGAGTCGCTCTGCGCTTAGGGCGAATCAGTAATTTTAAAGAACACGGTGGGCATTAGGTAGAATTGTCTTCGCACAGTTAGTAGCAATCCCTCGGCCAGATTTCATATAACAGCAACCACCACATCGTGTTTGTGATGAACAGCGTTATGTCTGTCCGAGTTTCGGTGGACAACTAGTACTGCTGTAGGCGATCCGTTAAAGTGGATTGTCTATAACAAATCGTTTGTATTCTACGAACCGTGCGTTGTTTGTATTCTACGAACTTTAGATCGTGTAGTTCCGTTGTTGGTCAAGAAATGTGGATATGGGGCAGCCTGATGTCAAGGTCATTCGAAAGTTGGAAAATCATCAGAATGCATGTCTTGGACTGGCGGGCAGCCACAGTACTTCGATAACCATTAGATAGCAAGCTGCTGTTTGGGACGGAAACGAAATAATATTAACACTTAACTTTTTATTTCCTGTGCTGGATTTGCTATTTGACTTTTTTAGTGGGTAGAAATGGATATTGGAGTACCAAAACCTGCATCGTGAATGAAGAGACTGGAAAAGCCAGATTTGAAAAACTCTCTATCGCTAGACAGCCCAATTCCACAAGCAAAAGGTTCAGAAAGAATTCAAGTTTTCACATGTGGAGAATATTTGAAAACAGGTGTTGGAATTTTCGACCTTTAAAATCGTTAAAACATGCTGTAGTAGCAATAGCAGGGCAACGACAAAGACGCCAAAAACAACAATGACAACAACACAAAAGAGGTCAACAAGAACAACAACGACAATTATACGTCAACAATGACCACACAAAGGGCAACAACGATTACCTTCATTTCAAGAGGCTATCTGTCCAGTTCCATCACAAAATTTTAAAACAAATTAGGTTACACTTACTCGTAATTAATGTAATCACTAGGTCCTTACATTAGTTAAAGGTCAGAGTTTCAGTCAAACTGTTCATCCAGTTTTAAAAGGAACAAAACCACGAACATATTAACCTGGTGAAAGCTTACTTTTCTTCCGGAGCAATGCCTGAATACTTGAGACGAAAAACTTTTGACAAAAGTAAAGATTTCGCAGGGTTTGGTATGTTGTTTTACCGGTGTTGCCTAAATTATTGATCAACCGAATCTTTCATTCAACAAAATAGGGATAGTTAAACTGTACAATTCTGCCAAACGTTACGAGACGTAACATCAGTACCTGGTTTACTCGATTTTTGGCAGAATACTACCGACTAACTTTCTTTTATATTTTTTTCTTTATTTTTTTTTTTTTTGGATCTACCAGCAAGTGATTTGCTCGCACGCCATGGAATCACCGAACTCTCCCCTTCCCGAGATCATGTAACCATTCTTTCGTCATGTTCCTTCATCTCCTAGATCTTATCATGGAAAGCCTTCTCATTGCTGAGCACCATCCTTCAATCAATCTAAACTCTCGCGTATCGTACCATTTTATTTGTTTTCATGATCAATTTATCTTAATGTACCTCCTCCACTTCCTGTCGAACGACAAATACCTCAGTAGACTGTATGCAACATTCACTAGTTAATTAGTTAAAGACTATTTATGTGGATTTAGGTGATAGGGTTACCCTGCCCCTCGAGACAATTTTATCGACTGTTTATACAGAAGTATCATATTCATGTTGAGATTTACCCCTCAGTGCAAACAACCGCAAATCCGTGACAATGTAGTTATCTACCTTCTCGAACCTTACAGTCTTTATAAACTTGTAAATACTATACAGCTCGGCGAATCATGTGACATATATTACTTTCAGTACGCATGATATTGTCAATTTGTTCATTCATTGACATTATATTCCGACGTTGCAACTAGACTTGCAACCCCCCTAGTGGGCGAGTGCGCGGAATCGTAAACTGGGGAATGTTGTCCGCCCGCACGTTGACAAAGGAGTTTAAAAGATCGCACGACGGCGACGCCAACTTCAACGTCAAAACTTGGGAAGGGGCTTGGGAGAGAACGCCATCGAATACGGGGCATTTCAGTAGGTAAGATTCTTCCAACACTATCACGGCGACGTTGGATAAATAACTGCAGACTGTCCAACGGTCCCGATTTGGTCCGGACAGTCCCGATTTCACGCAATTTGTCCTGTGTCCTGACCGACTACAGGTCGGGACAACAATAGTCCCGCTTTGGCGTCCCACAAATTTCTAAATCAATATATGTCAATTGCACTCTGATATAAGGAAATATTCTGAAACTTTGGTTAGCGACTCAAACATTTTGTAATGCTGCCCATGGAATTATCCACTTTGTCGAGTCCACAATTGAAGTTTGAAGCTTTAAGTTTAATTTAATTCACCAAGTCGTTACATTAGGAAAAAAAATGATAATAAATATAAATATAATGGCCAGGAGACCTCCGGAACAGGAGCCGCGCCACCGGGGGAACCGCGGGGCCATGGCCTCCCCACTATTTTGCAGAGAAATGTTTTGTTTTTATATGATTAATTTTAAATTTCAGTAGCTTAATAATTATCGAAAATGAATAGCAGTGTAAAAGAGATAATTATAGATCTTATGATTCTATTGTTTGGAAACGTCACGAAAAAGAACAAAACAATAGACATTTTCACTTATATAAACAGCCTGCTGTTTCTCAAAGCCAGTTTGGTTTCCACGTGATACGTGTGTAGCAAGGATTAAGAAGTGTAGTAAGATAGAAACCAGGTTATTGTTTGTATACAGTTTATAGAATCATTTTCGTTTCCCATGCAGAATATCTGAAAGTAGTTTTCTTCTACGACAGACAGGAATGATATCAACATGAGTAAAAAAGTAGTAGCTTTAGTGGCCTTTGTATTTTCAGGGTGTATGTATATTTGATAAACGTTTAAATTGATACATCACTTTTTACACATAAAATCTGGTCATTTTCCCCCTTAATTTTTTTCATATTTTACAAGGAAAATCCTGCAAAAATGCATATTTGAAGATAAATTCTGGCCTCCCCACTTTCAAAATCGTGTCGCGGCCCCTGCGGAAACCATAGGGCTTTTTCGAGGGAGGTCACCTCATTACTATTACATTACATTATATGACATTACAATACAATAAAGAAAGAAACTAATCTATACTATTAATTAGTAGATTGAGCATTCCCTTCCTAAAACAACGTAGAGTATCTGAATTGGCAATATTATTTAGTATAGAGTTCCAAATTTTTGGTCCTTGAAATAGGATAGTAAATTGTATTATGGTGGTTCTACAAGGATGTGTTCGATAATTGACTGCTGCTCTTGTGTTGTATGTATGTACTTCATTGCTGTTTATAAACTGTGTAGAAAATGGTGACGATAGTAAGTGGTTATGATAAAGAAACATGAATTTAGCCAGGTAAAAAGAGTTCATTTTGAAGATGTCAAGCGATTTTAACTGGGGAAAAAGCGGTGTAGTTTGAGCACGATAATTAGAGTTTAATATTGCTCGCACAGCACGCTTTTGTAGCAGAAATATCCTATTTAAGCTGGTTACATGGGTGGATCCCATGATTATATTACAATAGCTTAGATAAGGATAAATTAAAGTGTAGTACAGTAATAACAATGGATTCCCTTTGTGGAAAAAATGATCTTGCATAAAGTATTAATACAAATGATAACGCTGGTCATAAATACCAGATGCACGTGATATAATAATAGTAACACTTTAAAAAGTTGAATACTGAAGTCTCCCATGGGCCATGGCGACACCCCAATTGCAAAAGAAGTGAAAGCGTTATTGCTCCTTTAATTCCAACTGGAAGAAGCAAGATTTCATTGTCGAAATTAAAGAATTGATTTTGGATTTTCGTCGTTGATGCCCTAACGTGACACTGTCAGTGACTTGTAGATATAAGAACTAGCAGTATATACCAGGGTATTTTTACATTTTTAGTGCAAAATCCTAATGTCCAGTCCATTCTGTACCAATGTATATAATAAATGTTAAATGGCTTTTTGTCTGAACTTCTAGTTTTGTTTACCACAACTTCTAGTCTTTTCTCCCGGTCAGTAGACTTCCGTTACAGTCCTTTTTTTCTCCTGCTCAAACGTGCTTAAAATTGGCGTCAAAACTGCTCTCAAAATGATGAAATTTCCATTTCAGAGACCCAAGAATTTAAAAATATCCCAGGGGAGCCTGCCCCCGGACCTCCCTACCTGACTCGGGCTTCCCCGTCGCCCCTGACCATTACCCGGTCAGAGATCAATGTCCCGACCAGGTTGGACAGTCTGTAACTGTGATATTGTTAAAATGGCAACTCTTAAATTCACCCACGATTTACAACCGGTTGGTGTACAGTTAGGCTTTCTAGACGAAGAGGAGTTTTTGTTCTTTTGTGACTGCCATAGATCTTCGAATACTGAATACTCTTCCAAAGAGTACGCAAGTTTTTACCTACCATCAAAGAATGAAGCTGTGTGTAAGAGCGAATACCCGTAAATTAAGAGATGAAGTGTCGTGACTTATCGATAAATACTATTAGTAGTAATTGTTCGCTCCTTCCAATCGTTGTGAAACCAGAAATAAGTGAAAATATCACAAAAATCTCAACCAAAGTTCTCATGTCACAGTCACGACGCTTAACCACGAGTTCTAGTGTTGTCGACGCCACGTTGCGACGTCAGAAATATGCAAATTCCACGCTTCGTATGAAATCGATCTCTTCCGGTCAGCGTTGGCGTTGCCTTTGTCGCGAAATCTTGAAATCCCTATTTTTCACACTCAATGTGCTCTCTTGCTCGCCCAGAAACTTAGACAGAGGCAGGCTTGGAGCAAGTATATGTTGCAACGAAACACTAGACCTAATCCGAGATCGAAATTAACACCTGCAAACTCGCAAAATGCGAGTGGTTTTTGGAAGTTGCGAGTAAAAAAAGTGTCCTCTGGCAAACATTTGCGAGTAAACATTTCTCTACTAGAATTTGGGAGAGGAAGGAAAAGTTTTTCGAGAATTTTATAGCAAAACAGAAAAAAGTATGTACACATCGAAAATAATTTACGGGAGAGGAAGGACCACCGTCTGTCCCACTAGACTTTTGAGCCGGCAGCTGTCCCGAAAATTGTATTTCGATAGCAAAATTCAGATCTCTGTGGGTAAAAAAAAGTACACACAATGGAAAGAGATGTAAAGAGTCTTTAATAGCCAGCTTTATGGAACAAAGTCACAGACAGAAAACATAGAGAAGTACGAAGTATGTAATTGGGGATAAAGTCCCAGTAAAGGGCGCAACTAGGAATTTTGAAGGGCAGAGGTCGGATGGTAGTATCAAGGCACCGTCGGGGCAATTTTGATCATTCCAAGTGAAGTAGATTCACGTGGTTCTGAGAAATGAGGGTAAACTGTCACTAAAAGGGTACATATAACATTTCCCAGAAAAAGAGTAGGGGTAGCGAGCCCCAGAATACCCTCTCTTGATGCGCTCCCGTCAGTATAGACTCCAGCTGCACGATATCTAATTCCAGTCCACTCTCACTTTCGGACACCTCAATATTGCGGTCAAGAGTCAACTCCCCGGTAAAACCTATAACCCGGGAACGTTCTCAAGGTTGGTTCCTGGTCGAAGACAGTCTGTTAAACCGTTTGTGGTTATGGGACATCGTGTGATCATTATAAATGCTACGGGCGGCAATGTTTGGTTTTTGCCAAGTGGTTGTTTGTACGTGGCGTCCACACATTGCCAGAGATCATTGCCAGAGATCATTGCCACACATTGCCAGAGATCCAGAGATCACACGGGCCCTAATCATTTGGGGGGGGGGCAGAGACGATCTCCCGAATCGCTCTGCTCGAATGTTTAGTAAGAAAAAACCTAGGAATAAGAATTACATACTGCACACGGTATATCAATGGCAACCTGAATGCACGCTAATATCCAAACTCTTGTTCATCGTTACCGATTTTTGAAAATTTTTCTGTTTTAATCACGCTTAGAAATTTATTTTTCCCAATTCTACCTGAGCTATTTGCCTGAATCTTGTCCTCTCCAAATTTTGGGTGGCAGTTGCCTCCCCTGCCCCCCTGCCCCGTACACCTATGGTTTTGTCGTTATTTGACATCTGTATGATGAAATGAGTCTTAATTAAACTGTTACGTAACTGGACTGCTAAGCCTCGGCGTGTGTTGAAAGCAACCACAAAAAAAACAGCCCGAAATTTAGTAAAAGATAAAGTTGGAAAGTAATTTTGCTGCAGAATAGTGTCGAGTTGCAGAATGTTGACCCTACAGTTAACAGTCCTATACTCTACACCAGTCAGCCGTCAACAGTCGACAATCTTAAACCACTTAAAATATACTCGTTCAATTCTCTCCCGATTGCAGTTCTCCCTTTGACATATAAAATCGCCTGGCGTTTGCCAGGATAAAATCCTAGAGTCACGGCTGGTGCCAGAGGAGGGCAGCCGGGGACTACAGTCCCCCGTCGGGGAACCTTACCTCCCCTGACGGGGAAAAATGATCAATTCGTCGGGGAATTTCTACTGATGATAACTCATTTATATATTGTACAAACTATGAGTACTTGTTATTGATTAAGCCAAGAAAGATAAGACTCTTCTCTTCATGTCAAATTTAAAAGTAAATTGTTTCTAGTTAGTTGTTGCTATTGTTCTTGCGTGGTTCTGGCCCCTTTGGTTTAGCCCCCTGTCGGGGACCTTAGCCCCTGAGCCGGGGAATTCCTGACGCCACCGCTACCAAGAGTACGTCTGCAACCGGGAAAGTTTTCAGTTTGATTAGTAATAGATGACCAGTGCTTCTTAAAATGGGTAGTGGATGTAAGAGAGCGGGAACCCTTGCAGTAATCACTTACTTGGGCCAGTAATCTATGCAGCAATTTCGGTAGAGTGCGCAAAGTTGGTCACAGTGGCAAAAGGACGGAGAGTTTCTTCGTTCGCCGCAGCGATTCTTGCACGATCTCTCACTTGGTCGCAAAGCGAAAAAGGAACCAGAATTGTGTAAGTTAGATAGAACGATATCCTTCATGAATTTATTGTAATCAGCGCTGAGTTCTTGGTAGAACGCCGAGCTTAGATCATCTGCATGAGGGAGAAAAATCGAAGATTTCAGTCGAGATATTCATTCGAAACTGTTAGCGTAGAACTAAATGTTTGCTCCAATAATTCTCATGTTGTCTGGTAATTCAATCAAATTTTAGTTCGTAGAAGATTATGCCCATTTGAGCATAACTAAATTCTCCAGTTTCCGAATCTCATAGTTCTGTAAATCAATAGCGACATAAAACATCTTTTTGTAAGCAAAGGAATATTGGTAATACTTTTTTCTGGACTATTGAGACCTTCGTGGCTTCGTAAACGTCTTGACATGTACGCTGGAGGTGGAAACCTGAGCTATAAATCTCTTAAAGTTTATTGGTGGATGATTGACTTGACATGTCATCGCAACACAGAGCCTTGTTTTAATATCATTTCAAGTTGACTGTAGGTTTAAATATCTGCCATGTCTTGAATCAGGAAGATGCGTTAGTTAATTGTTGTGATGTATTTTCACTTTGAAATTCAACTTTGGTCAACTTCATGCTGTGAACTCAAGTTGAGTATGAACATACTGAAAGCACTCTTTGTTACAGTGTCATGGGGATTAACCTTGGGACTAACATCTGTGAGTTGACTAGCAGTGAACAAGAAATTAAATAGTGCACTTATCTTCGATTCGTGCAATATTTGACTTCTTGTTGCTAGTTTGCGAATTCGTTGATGTGAATTCCGATAGCAGAGTTATGCTTTCGAGTGCCGGTCCCCTGAAATAATCTATAATCTGATCCAACGGCATTAAAACATTTCCTTTTCAATCAAAGGCATCTTGGTTTCTGATTTTAATTACAAGATACTTTCAAAACATTTTGATTGCGTGAAACCTCCGTGTAAATTCCAAGTAAATATTTTGATAAATCGACCAAACACATCAGGAAACGTTGAAGTGTCAACACAGAGACAAGCCGGCATCTGTCAGGACAGCTCTCTCGTCAATATTTGTAACGAAGAAAAGTTTTTTCGGCAGTAGTTAAAACCTTTTCTCCTCGAAAAAAAGGTCTGAAGACAAGCATCCGGTAAAGTCAAGGTCTAATTACTCCAGCCAGTGCCAATGGTTTGTAAAACGCGGCAATAGATATATTAAACAGCAAAAAAGAAGCTTGACTAGATTTTAACGAGAACCAAAAACACAAAAAAGACAATCACAAGACAACGAATTGCTTTTTATGAGGTAAACTTACTGAAGACGGCGGTTGTTACTAACGCTAGTAATTTGTCTGTATGTGGTTTTCGTCGAACTGCACCAGTCTTGAGGAATCGAAGTATTACATGTTAAAATGTTCGACAACTCCTCAAATGAGACATGTTCTATTTGCTCATAGTCTGAAGAAAAAGTCATGGGTACATCTGCTCCATTGCTAATAAATATTCTGTTTCTATCAAACCTTGTAAAGGTGTTACAAGTCAACAGAGAATACGGTAAGTACCAAATCTTGATGTTTGACTAATGATTTAAAAGGAACCTCCGAAAAGAGTGGCGCGTAATAACTAAAGATTTAACTATGTTCTTCCAACTAACATTACAGTTCTTCAACTTCACCTAGGAACTGAAGCACCTCCATGACATAATACAGTTATACTCTGATCATTTCCAAGAGAAATACAAGCATTCCACAGAAAAAGTATAAAATACTTTGGTAACTAGATTTAAGAAATACAACTGACAACGCTTTGCAATTTACCCCCTTCCTTTTTAAGTCATGGTTTGATGGAATATTCGGACAGCTGAACGATTGTCGTATATGCCAACAACTGTAATACAACTTAATATTCCAGCGACTTAATAAAGGAAAAATTTTAACAAATGAACTGCTAGATATTTTAACGGACGATCTTTGCAGTGCTAGTCCAAAGTTTCATTCATTAATCTTAAATCAACTTAAAGAAATTTAAAACTTAAAAAAAACCCCAAAAACCACTTAAAACGAACTTCAAGAGGTTTAAATGGACAACCCCTGACATAGCATGGTCTCACGTGGTGCAAAACAACCAATCAGAACTCACAAAATACGTCTGTGTACGACATTAAATACTGCTCTCGGCGAGGCCTCGCGCATTATTTAATTTCTCGTTTCTTAACCGTTTAGCAGTTAATGAGCTAAAACAAACTTAATGTTCATTCAAACTTAATTTTCATATGGAAGTTAAGCAACTCGTTTGTCTTTGCTTGTTGGGAGAGGTTCTGGCGAATTTTCAAATTTAATCCTGCAGGGGCGGATCTAGGGTAGTTTCCGTAGTTTCCGGAAACTACTGAAGATTTGGGAATTATTTTTTAAATCAGCACAATTTAAAATAGTTTGCAAAATATCTTTTAAAATACCATATTCCTAGCCGTTTTAAGTGCGTTATTTTCAAAAATTTTCGCAAATATTTGCGTTTGTTTACGAGCTCGACTCATTTTCATGCTGGGAATTCTACCTTTCCTTGAAGAAATGTCTTCAATCTATCGAAATCTGGAAACTACTAAGTGGAAGGCTGGAAACTACTAGGAAACCTTTTTGGAAACTACTGAGCGCTCCTATGTATATTGAGATCAGTGGTTGGAAACTACTGAGCTCGGTCGCTGATTAGCCGGAAAACACTGAAGAAACTACCGAAGAAACTACCGAGAAAAGTATAAAAAGCCAAGCCTACCCCCCCCGAGGTCCCTCTGTTTCGTTAGACGTTCTATAACAGTCGTTTGAAACAGAACACTATTTGATAAGTGTAATTTCACTCATTTGCTTCGATCTACGTTCGAATTCAGAAGAATACAAGTGATTTTTCTGAAATTTCATTGGATTTACGCTTTGGTTTAACAGATTGTTTTTGCGTGAATATTAATTTATACTGCGTTTCAATTCCACGCTTGATTGGAAATGGCATTAGTTCGAGTTCCTCGTGCTCAGCCGATATTTTCCAAGGAAGATTGCTCTCCCTTTGATATTGGTGTGGTACGTAACGATGTCAGAACGTTTTCTCATGCTGAGAAGCTTCAATTCATTGAAAATGTATGGAGTCCTCGTAACGATCGCTTATTTGAATTCCCGTCTACTGTAGAATCGGGAAAATCGCGAAAATTTCAACGGTCGTGGCTACAAAAATACTCTTGGTTGGCTTACTCAAAGTATTTCGTAAGCGCTTTTTGTTTACCGTGCGTAATGTTTGGTCGTGGTGCAACTGTCGACAAACTCATGAAGTCTCCAATTACATGTTGGACCTCGGCAACTACAGTAGTCGTTTTAAAAAACATTCCTGTGGAAGATCTGATACCCACAATACTGCAGTACTAGCAATGGATAAGTTTGTGAGGGTTATGAGATGCCAAGCAGTTCCTGTTAACGAGCAGCTAGACACTCTATTGCGGCAACAAATTGAAACCAATCGCAAAATCCTATCATCCCTTTTTGAGACAGTTATCCTTTGTGGTTGCAACAACATTGCCCTTAGAGGTCACCGAGATGATGGTCCTGCAACTTCATCCACTAAAGGAAATTTTCGGGCTTTACTGCAATTCAGAGTAGACAGTGGTGATGAAACTCTACAACAACATCTCAACAATGCTTCCCGAAATGTGACTTATACTTCCAAAACAGTCCAAAATGAGATGATTACAACTGTTGGCAAATACATATTGGACAAGTTGTCAGGTGAAATAAAAGAGAGCAAACATTTTAGCATTCTGGCAGACGAACCTGCTGATATCTCGAACAAAGAAAATCTATCTATTGTAATCATATTTGTGGATGCTTCTAAATCCATTCATGAGGAATTTGTTGGCTATTATCATTATAATGAAGGTACAACTGGGCATGCCATTAAAACAATGATTTTGAAAGTTGTGTCTGATTTGGGACTGTCAATGGATAACTGTTGTGGACAATGTTATGATGGTGCTGGGAATATGGCTGGTCAATATAATGGAGCCTCAGCCCTTATCAAAGAACAACATGAGAAGGCTATTTATGTTCACTGTATGAATCATCGCCTGAACCTGTGTATAGCTGACACCTGCTCTCTGACCCTTGTTAGAAACATGATGGGTGTTGTAAAGAAACTGTCTGACTTTTTTAGCAACTCTCCAAAACAACAGGAGTACCTGATTAAGAAGGTTAAAGCCCAAATGCCTCGGAGTAACCACCATGTACTCATTGATGTTTGCAGGACCAGATGGGTTGCACGCATAGATGGGATGGACAGAATTGTTGAATTGCTACTGCCAGTTGTCTCTACCTTAGAAGACATCTCATTAAATAGAGATGCTTTTGGTAATCAACAGTGGAACCACAACAGCAGGGATGATGCCCAGGCCTTGGTAAATGCTATCAGTTTCAGCTTTATTGTTACTCTTGTGATTGTCAGGCACATCTTGGATTTGACCAGACCCCTGACAGTCAAGCTGCAGAGAAAAGAAATTGATCTTATGAAAGCAAAGGAAGAGATTAAAAAATTGGAATCTGCCTTGACAGACATGCAAGACCACATTGAGGAAAGACACCATTCACTCTTCACAGAGGCAGTGGAATTGGCACAGAGTATTCATATTGATCCCAGTATGCCAAGGATAGTTAACAGAGAAATTCATCAACCCAATGCTCCAGTCCAAACACCAGAGGACTATTATAAGATAAATTTGACCAGAGTGTTCCTGGACCATGCACTTCAACAACTAGACATCAGATTTCAAGATCAAGTGTATGTTTGCTATAAGGGGTTGTCAATAATTCCCTCTCATTTGCTTGAACACCCACTGGACTGGAAAAACAATGTAATGGAATTCTGTGAGAGCTACGGACAGGACATACCTAACATTGCTTGCTTAGAGGCAGAATTTATCTTGTTGGAGAGATTATGGAATGAAAAGAAAGCAAAAGGGAAAGATATTCCTGACAGACTAAGCAGTACCTTAAAGTTTGTTGATAAAGAATGTTTTGTAAATATTTTTGCAGTTCTCCAAGTGCTGGCAACCATCCTAATTTCATCTTTGAGTCGTGAAAGATCCATTTCAACTCTTCGAAACCTAAAAAACTACTTGAGGAATACAATGACCCATGATAGACTGAACAGCTTGGCACTTATGCACACTCATGCAGACATTGAGTTGGATCGTAATGAACTTATTGATCTATTTGCAAACTTACACCTCAGGAGAATGAGAATGGCAAATATTTTGGAAGATTAGATACATTGTTATGTGTAGCTAAGCCACTAGCAGTTTCTAGAGTACTTGTGAGTTGTGAGCCATCTGGTTTTCTTAATCCTTAAACTGATGGAGAACAGTATAGAGACACAAAAGCTTGTGTCAGTTTGCTACATGTGTTTGCCAGTTCTTTGGATATTCACTCTCATGGACTTCATTGACTGATTATTGAAACCTGCTGTTGTTAAAGTTTTTCAAAAGAATCTGAGATATCAGGTATAAATTATTTAATCAATTCATTAGTAGCTCACTAGTTGAGTGTTTATATTAAGGTTTGCTGTTTTCTTTTTTCAGCTGTTCTTGTGGTGGTGGTGGATTCTGAAACTAATCACAAGATGCAAATTTATTAGAACACAAATTTGAAGAAATCAATGTAAACTGCCAGGTAAAATGAATTTCCTTATGTACTAGTGGCCTGTTAATTCATGTTTAACATAAAAATTTGTTGATCTGCTTTTGTAGCCAGTTTAGGTGATGTTGTGTGTCATGAAGTTATATTGGATGGTACAAATTTGAAAATCTGAATGCCAGGTATAAATCAATTTACTTATTTAGTGGCCTATTTATCATGTATTTATTTATCATTTTATCCTCTTTATGCAGCTGTTGTTGCTGTTTGAAACATGAATCTGCCTTTCTGGACCATAAGATGAAAAAGGCAAGTGATAAGATGTATTCATTGTTGTCTACTAATACTATAGTATAAATTATAATACTTGTCTTAATTTATGGTTTCTCTTTATCTGTGGTCTCACCCTGTGTTATGTTTCTTGAATTCTGCTGGTCCATGGAATGAAAAAAAGGGAAGTAGTGTATTTATTTTTATCTTTGTAAGTGGTAATCAAAACATTTTTAATACTTTATGTTCTCTCCACTCTGGAGTTGTAGATTATCAACTATCAAGGTAACAACAAGTTCAGCTGGCATGGATGGCTCACATCTAATGTTACCCCAAAACTCTTGTACACTTACTGAACCAGGTAAGCAGCCTCCCAATAGTACATGAAGGGAGACGGTCCTCCCCCCAAAAAAATCTACGGAACTAGTTTTATTTAAAATCGAATATAAATCTATATTCAAATATCTGTGCAGTAATCAATATTTTCAAAACAACTTTTCGTTCATCGGAAGTTTAATTGTGAAAAAAAGTACATAAGTGTTTTAAATAATTTAAGATCGCATGGATCTAAAGCTCTGGTGACTCGGCCGCTTTTTAATAACTCACTGACACTGGTTGTCATGGGGTCTCAAAAATAACCCAATCGCATGGACCTGAACGACCCCATCGAAAAAGGGAGATAAGATCCTAGAAAGGTCGTTTCCGACGATCTAGAGGGTCCAAATTTTAAACGTTTTCTCGCTCAGCGCCAACCATGGTGGCGCCTCGGGAGCGTGCTTGGAAACTACTGATGAAATACCCTAGATCCGCCCCTGATCCTGAATATACAATCCGTCTCTTTCACAGTGCAGTCCAGGTCGACCAGGAGGAGGTCTTCCATAAATTCTGCATATTTCATCTAAGCGTTTTTTATTTACAAACGCGAGGCAGATCAGGAACCCTAAAAAAAAGAAGAAACAATATTGATGAAAGCATACATTGCCCATGCTGTTTTGGGCGCGGACTGAGGAATAAAATGGGAAAATAAGCAACAAAATCCTAATCCGTCCCCAATTGCCCATCGTTTTCAAGATTTCAATATTTCTACGTTTCTTGAGGTAATCTACTGAACAAAGACTAGAGTGAAGCTCAGTAGACAAACAAAGTTTGGTACATGAAACATAATTAACAAAAATTATGTGGACCAGATTGTTTTCACAATGTCCATACTAGTGTGTCTTAATGACAGTCTTTCAATTAGATCCTTTGTTAAGTCCACTAAGGTGATTACCATGTTCGTCATTTGAATCTCTTGGAGGGTTGAGTGACACTCATGTTTACTCATTTCAGATTAAGTTTCATTTCATAAACTTTAGTGTGATACAACGTTTTCGGCCACTGAGAAAAATCGTAATTTATCACACGTAAAAAGTACGATATTTTTACATGTAAAGCTATTGGTTCAACGATCCAATGAAAAGGCACGTAGGATATTTTATTAGATCAATCAGATCCAATGTTTTATAATTCGTATCTCGGTGGCGGTGTGTTGATTTCAGTTCGTTTGCCAGACGTTCATTTTTTGCGAACAAAACAAACTTTCTTGAGAGCAAAACCAGACAAAAACTTTGCAGATGGCTGATCCTCTTTTTAGACTGTACGTTAATGTTTATGAAGTAAACAAAATAATACATGGGCGTGTGGAGATATGGAGTTTATCTTCTCGTGTTCAATTTGATCAGCCATTCGTGGCAGATCAGACTCAACACTCGAAGATAAATTCCATACCATATTTTCATTTCACATATGGAATTGAAGAATTCACACATGAAATATTTTCATATGTGAAATTGCATTTGAAATTTTTGTGAAGGTTCGTAACCATTTCAGATGTGAGGATTCATCAAGTGAGGATTCCGTTGACCGTGCAGTTTTTCTTTTCTGTTAGATTCTTAACGGTTGACGAAAACAAAACCCGATAATATGGACACCTTTAAACCAAACTAGGCATTCTACCAAGGATGTTGAAAATGGATAAACACGATTGAGCCAATGGTAAAATAAAAATGTAGATTTCTGAGAAATCTCGGTGTCCAGTTCATATCCTGACTATTTTGTGATGGTACCGTTGATGCTAATCGTAAATCTAAACGAACACTGAAACTAACATAAAACCTTCCCATGGACCGGTAGTACAGAAGAGGAAGATCATGGTGGAGCTTTAGTCCTAGTTGTTAATATCCCTCAGGGGCTGGACCCCAGCCACAATTCTCAAAAACGAGTCTATGAGATAAAGATTTTCTTGATCGGGCTAGTGACTGCTATGCCAATTGCAGTTAACTATTTACAAGAAATAGTTTGCTAGTGCACATTGCTAACCAACTCCTGAAGATGTTTATACATTCGGAATCGTTAGTTTTTTTTAATTCTAAACCTCTAGCCGATTGCATAGTCAAATTTTTCCCGAACATTATGTTGAACCATTCTCTGCGTTTAGACCCCTTCGAGGTGTCTCATGAAGTGGAGAACCATTGTGGCCAGTCCTGTTGCAAGGACAATCATGAGTTTATAAAAGAACAGATTAATTCGTAATCAAGAACGAGCGTTAATCTGGGCTCAGAATATCGACGTCTCAGCGAGCGGAATGTGGCGTTGTCGCGTCTGTTTACCGTAAAGTAGTCGACAACATAAATATAAAAATTAAACATAGAGTCAACGTAGCCTTTAAGGTTTCCTTCGCAGAACCGATTGAAAACGCTACTCAACCAACCTTGGAAGCTGTTTAGTGTGAGGTAAATATACCTCACAATTGTTGAAGAATGAATGGCGAATCCCAGAACCCAAGGGACTCCCATCACGACAGTAAATTTCGCGAATATCTTGCAGTCTTGTATTAATGTTCTAAGCGGAGGTTCTCTTCTTTCCTTGATAAATTGGAAGAAAAACAAGTTCTCAAGCTTGACATCTCGTTATATTTTATCTTAGCTTAGGTTCTAATCAAGATGGATTGGTGGAGTCCAAAACTACCACAGCCACAACGTTTGGCTTGGTAGAAGTTGGATATTGACGTCTTGTGTAAGTTGTTGAAGTCTTGAGTAAAACTATTGTTGGTGAGTGACATTTTGACGGCCTCAGCGGAGGTCATCTCCAGAGTCAATTGAGGAGTGTTTGTCCTATTCGCCTATTTACTTGGTTTGTTAAATTTGTTGTCACAATTGTAGGCGTTTGTGTCATAGGTATTTGTGTGGGCTAAGCGCCTTATACAGTTGATGATCTTTATTAGTCTGTGAGTGTTTTTGGCAGTCGAACTATAATATGCCATTCAATTCGTAATCTATGGCACTGCAAGCCAACACGCTAGTCCAAGTCCAAGACATCACCACCTTAGGCTAAGCCACCCATAACCTTTCGTGCTCTGGTTCAAAACTTGGCAAACTTTGGTGCAAAGCCATCCATCGTACTATTCTATTCGAGCACTTCACCAGTAACACCGTCCAATTCACAACCTTTCGGACCATAATCCAGCACTTGACCAACTGAGCTGCACAAGGTAACCCAATTCACAACTATGTTGTTACAAGCCAAGACATCGCCATTAACTTAGCTACAGGGTCATCAAAACAGCAATATTCCGTACTATTCCCTACACACTATCGGCTTAGTTCAATATAACCACAAGCCCTGGTGCCTAGTTCCAGCGCTTAATGGTTCCAACAATTAAGTCGTGAGACTGTGCAATTGATGACCGCAATTTTAACTTCTTTGTAATGCTGAGCTTTATGGAAATAATTTTCGGTGCTTTAACAACTAAATCATCCAAACATCAACATTTGGTACTCTTAATTACTAAGATTTTCAATGTTTCATTATCCAGATTTAAGTAGTAATTTTCATTCATTGAACTAGCACAGATCACATCCCACTCATCAGAGACCAAACTAAAACAAATATTCTTTCGTTCTCTGATGTCAACTAGTAAATAACTCTGGACCATTTTCCAGTTTCCAATGTCATACTCCTACCTGCTGGACACAAGTTATGCCAACCATTGTCCAAACAAGGGTAATAACATTCCAGCTGAGTGACAAACCAACTGGTATCCTGAAGAACAGTAACTGGGACAGTGAGTGCACGATCCAGCACGAATATGGCGGGCCTGCATAAATAATAAAGATTAAAACGTTTAGATATAAAAGACTAGAATAAAGTAAATAAAATTCCTGCGAAAGAGCAAAGACAGTGGAAAGTTAGGAATCTCTACTATTCCAGCAGGGTTTGGCTGTATAAAACAACTGCAATAATTGCAGCAATGCTTCACAGCACTTCCCATTGAGAAATGTCTACTGCAATTTTCTGGTTTTTGGAACAAATGTTTCTAAATTTTAAACTTATGAACTCTGCCAACTGTTAATACATACAAAACATATGTAGGTATGTATGTATGTATGTATGTATGTATGTATGTATGTATGTACTGTATGTACTTTATGTATACAAATTGCATAAATTTTGGCAAAGATAAACATGTTATAAAAATTAATGCCAGGAAAAAATTTTAAATAAGCCCATAATAGCTAAAACATTAAAGTTAGGAACATTTAATGATCTAATGTTTCGTTGCTATTCCTGCAACATCATCAGGGAATGAAAATATGATACAAGTCTCGACTTAAAGGATGGCTATTTACATAAATTTTTCTTCAAGGTGTTAAGTAAGATTAAGAAAACAATAAGGAATATCAAAACAAGGTTAAAGGCATAGATCTGATATTGACATTTACGGAAGGGTTTAGTTTGTAAATAAGTAAATTTTCTTTAAGTAGGAGTTCATAACTAGAAGAAGAGGAAGTTAAAATAGAAAAGTCTTCAAATGAGATAGGGTGGCCAGTAGATTTGTGATGTATGAGGACACTAGAAAGTGCACTGGTAGATAATGGTCTACCGCTGTAAGCGTTCTGCTGGCACGGTTGTAGTGCACGTCTCAAGCCACTGTGACTAGGGTTTGATTCCGACTCCACGCAATTATAAGATTAAAGTTACTGCGGTCACATCGCAGGCTTTCTCTGGGTAGTCCAGTTTCCTCCTGTACTTACACTGGACCCACGAGAGAGAGCAGCTAAGCTAGCTAATGGAAAAATATCAGGTATAAAGACACTTTTGCTTTGCTTCACTTTGCTTCATTTAGGCTTGACGTCGACGTTTACCTTGACCTTGACCTTGACGCTGATGTTGACCTTGACAGCTATGTTTGACCTTGACGTTGACAATTGACTTTGACGTTGACAATCGACTTTGACCTTAACAATTGACCTTCTCAATTGACCTTGGCAACTGACTTTGACGTTAACAATTGACGTAGACCTTGAAAATTGACCTTGACCTTGAAAACTGACCGTGACACTTGACCTTGACCTTAACAATTGACCATGACCTTGACGATTTGACAACCTTGACTTTGACCTTGACAACTGAACTTGACCTTGAACCTGACAAGAAACCTTGACCTAGACAATTGACCTTGACCTTTACCTTGGAGTGGATAGGGCAAAGGCAATAACATCCCAGTTTAGTAATGAGTTAGGGTAATAACATTTCAGCTGTTACGGTTACCCTACCAATATTTTTATTCTTCTCTTGTTTTAATTGGTATTATTGCTATCATTGTGTTTTGATTTGTTCATTTTGCTTGCCTGTGTAAGATTGTCTGATTATTTCAAGTTTTTAGTTGTAATACCTGTAGCAAATTAGATAAATGAAATAAATAAAAACTCTTAGCGCGTTTCAGTCACCCGTTGAGAATTCGTTCAGTTACCCGTTGGGAATTGGTTCCAATCCTCGGCTTCACCTCGGACTACAACGAACTCCTCGTAGTTGAAAACCCGGTCTAGTCCTCATTGTCGGCCCTTAAATGTTACTTCTCATACATTGATTCTGATCTTGATACAGAACGGAGAAGAATTTTGTAGCTACTTCCAAAACCGTCATTTCTACACTATAAGCAGAAAATCATCTGCGGAAAATTGTTCCAAAACATGCTGTTATGTGGTTATACAGATAGGAGCAGCCAAGAGGGGGTAGTTAACCCATTTTGATTGGGGTGTCCGGCTTAATTTGCCCGAAGATTGTATCCTTTCAAAAATTGCTCGAATTTAATTTGACGTGGATTCAAGCCATGTGTGGTGTACCGTCGCTTCCTCACCCCAGTACATAAATTAAATATATACGAGCAACCAAAATGGATTTTGACCTCCTTTACCTTACCAAATTTTGCCCGAATCACTATCTGTTTTTTGTCCGCATTTTCTATTTTTTCGCAAACTTTGGGGGTGTCACACATCCCAGACCTCCCATAGACTATGCCGCTGGGAGCGGCATTGGTTAAAAACGTGATACAGAGTTGATGTTCTATTAATCAGTTCCGTATCATCTTCACAAACACAAATAAGGTTCTTTTGAAATTTTCCCGTGAATTATGAAAGAGTTTAAAACTCTAAAACTTTTAGAATTGAAATTGCAGGTGGTTTTTTGTGACTTTACAAAGAGTTACTTCACTTACACATTTCTTTGCTTGGCCAGTACACAGGTATGACCCCAGCTTGATCGAGTGCAATGCCCGTTACCACCAGAATCGAAGGGTTCGTCAGAACATACAGAACGTACACTCGGAACTTCAAGTTATTTTGAGGGACGAATCTGTGTCCTGAAAAAAATAAATAAAATAATTGGAGTAATCAGCAATGAACGTCAAGGAGCAACACAAATATTCATACATTGTGGGCAGATCGCCATTTTGTGTTATTATGTTTAGAAATGAAGTTACCTTTATTCGCGATGGTAACATTCGGTGTTGATGTGCATTAATGTTTTATCGAAGCATCTCTATCTTTCATTGGATCAGTTGATTATTTACTTCTATCTTTTTCTAATATCATTTTAACCATCTGTCAGTCTGTTTATTTGTCCATCTGTTTGTCCTTTGTCCGTTCGTCTTTTTGTATTTTTGTTTTGTGTGTTTTCCTGTTTGTCCGCTTATTATTTTGACAGTTTGTCAGGGCGACAGTTTGTAAGGTTGTTCGTCTGTTTGTCTGTTTGCCTGTAGATTTCCTATATGTCAGTTTGGTGGTCTCTTTGGCTGTCCATCATTCTGTCATTCGGCCATCCTGTACGTCAGTCTTTCTGTGTTTGTTTGTCTGTCAATCAGTCAGTCAATCTGCCTATCAGTCTGTCTGCCTATCTGTTTAGCTGTCTGGCTGCATACCTTTCTGCCTGTCAGCCTGTCTTACTGTCTGCACGGCTGCCTGTGTGTCTGTCATTCTATCCTTAGGTCTATATCTGCCAACCTGTATCTATGCCTGTTCTTTCTACCTGTCTTACTGTCTGTCTGTTTTACTGTCTGCCAGTTTGCCAGTCTGTGTGTCTTACTGTTTACCAGTCCGTCTGCCTGTCTGTCTTAAATCGGATCAAGTGAAATAAGGAAACAATTAAACTGGAAATCCCTAGCTGAATATCGAAGGGAACATATGCTAATAATGGTGCACAAAATGTTAAATAATATGGCCCCTTCATACCTACTAGATCATTTCAAAATCTCCAACATACATGACACATTGATTAAGGAGAGAAATGGCACTCCTTCCAAAACCACGGACTGAATTTCTTAAGAAAAGTTTTGCATATAAAGGAGTGAAAATTTTGGAATGATATCCTAGAGAATGCTAGATCTAATATAAAAATGAGAGCCCAGCTCATGATTTTTATGTGGAGAGGCATAATGACAGAAATAAAACATAAAGTATTAAAAAAAACTTTACTAACGTCTCGTTGCGGACGTGCAACATCTTCAGAGTGACTAATTTACTAATGTGACTAAAACATATATCTATTTACACGTGATGATAAGTTACATGAGAGCTAAACAATAGGATTAAAGTGACAAGATGTAGGGTGACAAGACGTGGGGCGACAAGATGTAGGGTGACAGGAAAATAGAGATGAAATGAAATGAAGTGAAAAGAGGACCGCATAGAACTAAAATAAAGAAAGAGGTATGGATGAGATGTTTTCGTTGAGAGAGGGTCTAAATTTCGATATAAGTAAGCTCTCTCTCGAAGGAGCTCACAGTTGGAGTTCGAACGACAGGAAGAGATAAGGTCCTCCTTCGAGAGAGCTTACTTATATCGAAATTTAGACCCTCTCTCAACGAAAACATCTCATCCATACCTCTTTCTTTATTTTAGTTCTATGCGGTCCTCTTTTCACTTCATTTCATTTCATCTCTATTTTCCTGTCACCCTACATCTTGTCGCCCCACGTCTTGTCACCCTACATCTTGTCACTTTAATCCTATTGTTTAGCTCTCATGTAACTTATCATCACGTGTAAATAGATATATAGGTTTTAGTCACATTTGTAAATTAGTCACTCTGAAGATGTTGCACGTCCGCAACGAAACGTTAGTAAAGTTTTTTTTAATACTTTATGTTTTATTTCTGTCATTATGCCTCTCCACATAAAAATCATGAGCTGGGCTCTCATTTTTATATTACGTCTACGTTTTCCGCCCGGAAAATCAATAGCCACGATTTTAAATGCTAGATCTAATAAAAATTTAAATAGCTTTAAACGATATCTGAAATCAAGGCTTCTTCCAGGATATATATATATATATATATATATCCTGGGAAAACCGTTGATTTCACAAATCGTTTAAAGCTAATTAAATTTTATATATATATATGTGTGTGTGTGTGTATCTACTAATATTAGATATTTTTAAACTCGGCTCTTTGTAAAGCAGTTTGTTTTTTTAATTTAGAGATATCCGAATTTTAATAAATCGTTCTGTCTGTCTGTCTCCCTCTCTTACTGTCTGCCAGTCTGCCTGTCTGTCTATCTTTTGGTCTATCTCTGCTAGTCTGTATTTCTGCATGTTTTTTGGCCTGTCGATTGGTCAGCTGATCAGTCAAACAGTCAGCCAGTAAATTTATCTATATTTCTCAGCATATGTACTTCTCACGTACTTCTTGCACCAAACGTTGTCCAAACGTCGTAACTGATAACAGTCATCCAAGCAAACGCCGAAAGTATGGCCCAGTGCAGGAAGATGGCGACAATGCTGCACGCAGCTGCTGATCTGGTTAAACTTTCCCCCACGAATAACATGGTTTGATACGCAAGGAGAGAGATGGATAACCCCATAACGATTTTCCCCGGTCTGGTTCGCAGTCGCCTCAACAGAAAGTAGACGATGAGGAGAAAAACGAGAGAAAGCATTGAAGCCACAAAACCAGCAAAGGTCAGATAGCGCTCCCCTGGGAGTGGTTTCGTCTTAATTTCTGTGCAATTTGAGCCGCATGCTGCTATCAGAATTTCAAAAAACACGGAAAGTGTCGGGAAAGATGCAATCATCGGAGCATTTTGAAGTTGTGCTGGGCGCACACCTTGGCATATTGCACAGTGGAAGTTCTTGAAATATGTTTCATTGTAGTACACGATTCTCATGTACGCCTGACACTTGAGACCAAGCTCACAGTATTCTGAAGCGGTCATATTGATCGATGGTGTTCGCGGGCATGTTTCTACAGGTGAACATATTGTATGATTTTTTGAGTGGCCCTTAGGTGGGGCGTAATACCACGTGCAATTGCCCTGAGGATACATTTCGTCTTCGACCATGCAACTTGATTTGTGACCACACTTGCAGCTATTTAAACTCAGCTTCTCTTTGGTTTTATTAGACTCGTAGTCTTTAAAGGGACAAATGAACTCGTATCTCCAGTTTGTTATGGTGTTAAGCGGGTTCCCATTGCAGAGAGCACAGTATCTGTTTCTGTATGTCTGATTCTTTGATCCTTCAACTGGAATTTGTCCAACTAGGTCGTTAGGATGCGGGGTCAAACAGTTTCTCTCGAACTCTGGGTAAGGGTATTGACAGGTTGAGATCATCATGTGACCTTTAATTCTCGGCATTTCGTTTCGGAAGTTATACCAGGACAATTTATTGCCACTTCGGTGAAGAACATCGACGCATTTCTGTCTATCCTGCTCAGACTTGAGAACTGTTTCATTTGTGTTACATCTAAAAATACCAGCACGTTCAAGGAAGAATGGGTTAGCGGTGTGGAAAAAACACTCCTGTCCTTTGTAGTTTACAGTCACTAACCAGCTCCTTCCAAATACTATTTTCCTGGTCAAATTTCTGCCATTACTACTTATCTTATTATTTTAACCCTTTATACAGCACAGTTGCCATGTGGCAACCAAATATCATACTCGTTCCTATTTTTGGGGGTTGGGCCGAGTTATAATGTTGAGTGGTGTTACATGAAGTAGTGTGTCTCAGAATTCATGTGTAAACATGGCGGGTCAGTTGGCTGGATGTTTAATGGAAATATTTCAGATGAAAACGGTACATTTTTGAAGGAGGTAAATAGCATTACTACTCGACGTATGTTTATTAACTAGTATATTAGTGATTGAAATGAGAATTGGCTAAATTTACTTGTTAAATGTATACTTTCTAGCAGGGACGTGCTGGCAGGGGGGACAGGGGGGCCGTTGCCTCCCCTGCTGGCGATTTTTGGGGGGCGCAAACATGACTAAGCGGCGCTAAATTTGTAAGAGGTTGCGCTATTCAGTTGTTTGAACGAAAAACATACCCTTATTATTGTCAATATTGATGGTTGTAATTATGTAACGCGCCCTTTTGGTAGTCAAGCACGCTGTTTCACTCGTTTGGACCAGTGCCAGTGAGTGGAAAATATGATACTGCCACTCACAAGATTATGTGCGCGCAAAATATGCTAATCCTTTCCAGAACACTAAATTAAACTTTTAGGAAGTAGACTCACCCAATTCGTGTACATACTTTAACAACTTAACACCTACGGCCTATATGTACGTTGCATGCCTAAATTACGTCGACGCTTTAATCCGATAATTGCTTTTCCGCCTCGCCTTAACTGCGCCTTAACTACGCCTTAACAAACTCTCCTATAAAAAGCTCGAAGCCTACACAAACAACACATACAGACAGATACAGACACCGAGAGAAAGACTTGAAAGAAGATAGACTCGTTTATAAATATATATAAAAATCTTATTAGCGTCTGAGTATTCATTCGAATTCGCAGCTCATAAAAAGTTAAACCGAACTGTGCGGTCTACTAACAATTCGGCGAAAAAAGCACGCCAAGAACAGGTGGGTTTTGGAATTAACATTAAATTATCCAGTACATCCTCATTCATCAATCTGCAAAGAAATAGGAATATTTGCTTGAAACAAATGATAGCATTTTTAATAAATGCTATCAGTTTAAGATCACATATATTGCTCAAAGTTTGCTAGAAGTATATTAGTAGAACGTAACTGAATACTGTATACTGTATTACAAGTATTTATATATATAAATATATATAAATACTTGCAATAACTGAATACTTTCATGTATACAATGTAACCAGTCACAAGCTATATATAGTATACATTCCTGGAATTTCCTTCTCGTTACTTTTAATATTTTTTATGATAGGTATACTTTCACTTTCTTGAACATGATTCATTTTTGAACATATAGTGAACTTACTAAGTCAGTCTTATACACTGTCACCATTATCCCTTGCCCTAGATATGTCTGACAACCAAGAAAAACAAACTGTGAAAAGAAAAAAGTCTGGAGCTGAATTTAGAAAAGCGAAGAAAGGAAGAGAAGCGGAAAATAAACAACTCGGTACTTTCATGTCAAACTTTCTTAAAAGCGATGGAAAGTGTGAAAGCAGCAGAAAGTGATACTGATATCCATAATATAGACCTAGTGGTAGAAAATGAAGCTGAAATCTGTGAAATTACTAGTACTTCGAATATTTCTAATCAACATGGCCAGGGATCGATAGATATAAATATCAAAGGAGATAAAGCTAGTAATACAGAAGGTGTTGAAGATAAAGGTACTGACGTAATTGAAGTTCAAAGGAAAAGCGATGAACAGCACCCCAAGACTGACTCTGAAGATGAAGTCGAAAATGTTGATTTTAATGAGACAATTTTACCCGAACAGTCGCAAGAAAAAGATCCTCACCTTTCTGAAGAAAATTTTTCGCACGGATTACCTTTAAAACCGCAAATCGTAGTAGATGAAATCAATGGTGCATTTGATCCAGCAACAGTAGTGGGTTTAAATTTAACTTTGGAGGAGAAAGGAAAATTGATTGAAATGAAACCCAGTCAGCCAAGTATGTGAATTCTACGATCAAGGAAGAAAATGATTGGGGGAAAATCGAGATATTGCTCACAGGACGCATTTCACCATAATGACGGCACACAACGCAAGTGGATTTCATGTTCATTAAGCTCTGACAGCCTGTTTTGCATAACTTGCCTTCTTTTCACTGATGCTTTATCCAGAGGTGAGCAGATGCGTCCAAACAAAGGAAATGCCTTCACTTGTTCAGGTTTCTCCAACCGGAAAAAACAGCATACTAGTGTCAAAAACAGGAGATGTCAACAGCACACGCAAATGCAAAGATTGCTGAAGTGTTATTTCTGCAAGATCGAAGTATTGCTTCTGCTTTGGAGAGACAAGTCGAAGAAGATAAAGTTCGAAGAAAAAGTGAAGTAATTTCCAACAGAAACGTGATGAAACGGGTTGTAGATGCGATAGTCTTACTTGGGAAACAAGGACTAGCTTTTAGAGGTCATCGAGGATCTCTTACAAGTTCTAGCAACACGGGAAATTTTATTGCAGTGCTAGAATTCCTTTCCATACGTGATACGACCATTCGTAATCATCTTGAGAAAGTTCGCCAGCAGCAACAATCTGAGAAGTCAACTGGATTAACGGTTAAAAGGAAGCGTAACAGAGCAAAAAAAGCGAAGGGACGTGGTTCAAAACTTACATTTCTCAGTAACCGAACTCAAAACAACGTTATGGAAATTATCGGCAAGATCATTAAGTGTGCCATAGTAAAGAACATCAACCAGTGCAAAGCTTGAGCTTTGATAGCTGATACAACGCCAGACGTAAGTCATCATGAGCAACTTAGCATTTGTGCCAGGATAGTAGACCGGTATGGCTACTGCTTTGAACATTTGCTATGTTGTTTAAGAGCATCCAGCACTACAGCGCGAAATCTCTTCGATGCTATCGTGAATGCGTTAAAGTCTGAAGGAGTAACATTTGATAAACTGGTCGGACAAACGTATGATGGAGCTTCCAACATGAGTGGCTGCTATAATGGATTACAGGCAATTATGCGAGAAGAAATTGGCAGTCATGTGGTATACACACGTCGTTATGCTCAAACTTTAAACCTGGTCCTCTCTGACTCAGCTGGTGCCGCTATCAATGCTGTTTCCCTTTTTAGCAATCTTGAAAAGATGTATGTGCTCTTCAGCAAGTCTCAAGGAATTTACCAGTTGTTTGAGACAGTTCAAAAAAACCCCAAAATCTGAAAGTATTTTCCTTAAAGTGAACAATACTGTGTGGTGGAGTTCTCGTGAGTTCAGTCTTAAAGTCTTTCTTTTGCGATACGATTATATAATGCAGGTTCTTCGGAAAGTTGAAGCAGATCGGTCACTTTCCGCTCACGCCAGAGCAACAGCAGAGGGAATCCGATCTTGTTTTGAAACCAAGCAAAGTTTGGCAACAGCTTACCTGTTTCGTGAACTTTTTGCTGTTACAGGTCCACTGAGTCGCTACTTACAGAGTGTCAACGTAGATCTTGGCAAAGCTTTGGACATGATCGATACGGCTCTTTCAAAGCTGCAAAGATTACGCAGCGAACAGGATAAAATCATCCAGATAACCGAAAGTGAATGCGGAAAGATTGCTAGGAAAAAAAGTAGAGTTCACCGACAAAGAGTAATGGATAGAGATATGGCTAGAGATGAACCAGCAAATTGCACAGATGAATGGAAACGTGACACGTTTTATGTTGCCACGGATATGGTGATCAACTCGATGAGAAATCACTTTGAGAAAAACCGACCAATGTTGCAATCACTAGCTCTATTTTCTCCACATGGTTTTCCGAGTCTTGTCAAAAACGTTCTAACTGCTCACGATCTGGAAGTCAAAGTTAGGACTTTCTGCACACTGTACCATATCGACTCGCACCGCTGTGCAGACGAACTGTTCAGCTTTGCAAAATCATTTCAGAAATTCAATCGCTCCGTGCTTTTTGATGAAAACGAAGAAGAGGAACAGACTTCTGATTTTGAATCGAGTTCTGAATCAGAATACGAAGACCATCATGATGATGCAAGTGATTCGGAGCATGAGAATGACAGTGATGAAGACGGCAAAGAGGGCGATGGAGCTACACTAGAGAACCAAAGGAGAATGATAAACCATCATTTCTAGAGGCTCTGAGAATTTTGTTGCATCCTGATTACCATCTAGTTGATGCGTTTCCTACCCTTTGTCAAGTTTATGCAATCGCAGTCGCAATTCCAATCAGTTCTGCAACTGCAGAGCGCTCATTCTCAACCCATAAGAGAGTTAAAACTCGCATATGTTCGTCTATGTCCCAAGAAAGACTTGAAGCGTTGCTACTCATGGCGATTGAAAGGAAGATTTTAGTGTCTCTGGATAATGAGCAGATTATTACCGCTTTCGGAAGTCTGACATCAGAATTGTCGAAGGCACTTATATGAAACATATAGTGATTACGATAATTTGGATAACCATAAACGATTTTACTATTTGGATTTTTGAGAAACATTACATACATTAGAGAGATATTAAAAAGCCTTAACAAGTTAAAAAACTTCAACGAATCTTTCACGTTTGGACCAATTATACACTCTTGTATGATGTTGTGGACATCGCATTATTTCAGACTATAGAATATTATTCAGAAACCATTTATTGAATTATCACTTCATGACAGAAATTACCCTTTAGTACATGCTCGTACTTCGCGGGCTAGGGGGGGCGAATTATTGATTTATTTTCCCCCCTAGATAATAAGTAGCCAGCACGCCACTGCTTTCTAGTGCATCAATAACTACTTAACTTTTACAAGCGGGAGTGTAGTTTCTTGGCCTCTTTATATTTGGTGGCCATATGGCAACTATGCCAAATAAGGTTCACCCCATTTTATTTGAAGATAAGTACTCTTACCTTTTTGTTTTCCTATAAAAGAAGAAAATCTTCATTTCTACCAATTCTTTCCCTTCCTTACATATATATTTTTGTGATATGATAATTGTGATATGTGCTGATACCCTATGTGCTCATAAATTCTAGATTTACTGATGTAACTGCAAATGTTTTACAGTTGATTTTTATAAATTTCATGGTACATAATATTTCCATGACAATAAACATGACTTCATTTCTTTAATAGTATCTGTATGTAAGATAAAATGGAAAGAAGAGAAAAAATAAGATATGATGTACAGCAGGCAGTTCAATATGTCTTGGAGCCAAGGGGCTCTGATTCTGAGATGTCTGAATTGGATGATGAAGAAAATGATCTGGATGATGAAAGCCTGGAACTGCAGTTGAATGAACAAGGTTTAGAATTTAATAGTAAGTTTACAGTAGGTCCCTTATGATATGATATTTTATATTTCATATTCATATCAGTCAAAATTTTTACATCATATTTTTGGTGATTTTGATTGGGAGAACAGGAAGTAGATGAAAACAGGAGTACTGATACACCATCAGATGATTCAAATGCACCCAGTGGGGACAGTATCAATTGTGGCCCTAGCAACACTGATCCGGGGGAGAATGGAGAAGCTACCACAAGAAATACGACAAATAATCAGAAAAGAAGCTACTGTTGGCATATTCGTGAACCACCTGTTGTTGACTCTGTCTTCAAAGGTGATGATTGGTCTTTACCTCCTGATAATGTTGATGAATTGATTCCACTATGGTATTTTAACTGTTTCTGGACAGGTGATATGACTAATCAACTGGCTCATCAAACAAACTTATACAGCATTCAGAAAATTGGCACCAGTATACTAACAACTAAGGAAGAAATTGAGCAACTGATTGGCATTCAGATGAGAATGGGAATTGTGACAATGCCAAGATACCAAAACTTCTGGATAGCAGAAACCAGATATGAACCAGTTGCCAACACAATGAGTCTGAAAAGGTATGAAAAGCTAAGACTGTTCTTACATGCTAATGACAACTCCTTGATTGATACTCCAGAAAACAAGGGGAACAGGCTGTATAAAGCCGAACCAATACTTGTGGCTCTGAGGAAAAATTGCCAGAAGATAGAGCAGGAAGAATACCAGTCAATAGATGAGCAAATCGTGCCTGCAAAAACTAAATACAGTGGCATAAGACAATACAATCCTAAAAAGCCACACAAGTGGGGGTTCAAAAACTTTGTAAGGGCAGGAAAAAGCGGTCTCATTTATGACTTCTTTTTTTATGTTGGAGCAAAAACCACTGGCACAGACCAATGCTCTGCCAAGAGTGTTGTGATGAAGTTGTGTGAAAAAGTACCAAAACATTACAATTATAAGGTATTTATTATGTAACTTGTTTGGCTGTTTATCTATTTTTATTGGTATCAGTTGAAAACAATATTATTCACTTCCTGGCTTTTCTCTGCACTAGGTGTATTTTGATAATTGGCTTGCTACACTGGACCTGCTTGTTAAACTAAAGGAAGTTGGAATCTTAACAACTGCAACTATTCGATCGAATAGGTTAGCAGGATGCCCTTTGAAGTCAGAAAAAGAGCTAAAGAAGGCTGGCAGGGGTACCCATTCATACCAAACAGACCAAAACACCGGAACGGTTGTGCTGAGGTGGTTTGATAACAAATGTGTGCAGCTTGCTTCCACATACCTTGATCCTGGAATAGCTGAAATGCAAGTGAAAAGGTGGGATTCAACAGCCAAAACACACACACACAAGTCCAGTGTCCGAATATCATGGTGCAGTACAATAAGTGTATGGGGGGAGTTGATCTCGTCGATATGCTGATTGCACTGTATAGATGTAAAATGAAGACAAAGCGATGGTATTTGCTCCTCATATTCCATGCGGTTGACAATGCCAAGGTCAACGCATGGTTGTTATACAGAAGACACTGCAGCCAGCTCAAAACTGCAGCCAAAAGTCAAATGAGTTTGTTGACTTTCATAAGCAAAATTTCGGATGCGTTGATTAAGGCAGGCAAACCTAGCCCGGCCAGGCGATCTGCTGGAAGACCGCCAAAGCGCAGATGTGACGATAGGGAGGATGTGACACCGAAGAGAGGAAGAGCCCCAAAAACAGTAATTCCGGATGCAGACTCAAGATATGATGAGCTGGCCAGAATATCGAGAAAAGAAAAACAAGTGTCGTTTATGCAAAACTGGTTTTAGCCGAGTATATTGTCAGAAGTGTAACTTGTGTTTATGTTTCACTCCCAACAAAAACTGTTTTACTGAATTTCACACCAAATAGACCAAATTAGATGGACATGTACCTTTATGGACACTTTCAGTTATGATACTAGTAATAGTTTAGCATTTTATGACCATTCTGGTCCTCATCTGTTGATAGTCTGTTATGTTCCTTTGGAGTAACTTTTTTACCCTTAAGCTGCAATTTAATAATGTGCTGTATAAAGGGTTAAGCTAAGAGAACATTTCCTCAATTATAGTAAATTTCGAAACTCGTTTTTAGGTTGACTCTGCCCCTTTCTAAGACTTGATAGAAAAGAATGCCGTTTCCAACCAAACTCTCTCACGACCATTAAAAATGGCATTTCATCTCACTTTTCTTTTTTTCTGTCGTTGCTTATAATTGTATAATTGTAATATGAATTGGCATAATATTTACTTTTTTATTTTTTTTATTTATTTTATTTATTGTTAATGATCAAATTTTATAATTATAATTCACCTTTCGCTGTAATCGAAACAACAATCCCTGTACAGCCGACATCGCACGTCACAGTGACAGTATAACGTCGTTGATCTTTTCTCATTGCATCGATTATTGCACGACGTCTGGGGTTGCATAGCCAAGACTTTCTCTTTCCTCTTTTTATTAGCATCGAGGATTTCACTTTCAAAACGCAGAACGTCTTCAACTATTTCCGCTCTCAGTGGATTGTCTGAAAACAATGTGTTTTAGCGTTAGTAAACCCTTACCTCTCTTCTTCAATATCAACCTTTAGGCTATTTGAAACTACTGCTCTCAAAATCGTCATGGTGAGGTCTTTGTGATTTTTAAGAGTAAGCAGTTGTTATTCGTTTTCCATACGGGATTAAACATTAAAACTAGAAAGGAGATAGTTTCAAGCAAGGTTCTCTAATATGTGACCCGCCTGACCCCAGGATGCAGCCCGTTGGAGGATTTTACATATGTCAGTCGGAATCCACTTTGCATGGATTTTTACTTGTCCTATTAATCAAAGTAATCGAAACACTCAACTCTGATGCATTTTACTTGCTTTCTAAAGCCAGGTTTCCATATAACCGCTACGATCGCTGTAATGAATCATGTCTATGGCGTTTTCATGAGTGATTAACGACTACAATTTGTTGCAAAATTGGTGGATTTTTGCCAACCTAAAAATAATTGATAGTAAATGGAAGCCCACTAGTGATTACACGATTACTCACCGTATTGACAGCTGCCATTGATAGCTGTCGTTAATGATAGCAAAAACAGCATACTGATCCCCCTTCTCATCTTGACTGCGATGACAAACTTTTGGTTAAGGGAACTCGATCTTGTGTACGGGTCTCTATTGAAACATGACGAGGAAACAAGTGGCACATGCGATTCTCTATATTTTAGATCGAGGTGCGACTTTCTCGATCATTGTAGGAAAAACTGTTAGCTAAATATAGAATTACAGCTGGAAAAATGCGTGTAGATGAGACCGTAATGTGAGTTAACATGATGACTTTCCCTCACATTTTGAAAGAGGAGGCATCCAAGAGCATGAAATATTTCTCCATAAACATGAGCAATTGGAGCGAGTAGTATATGTTGAAGGACACTCACTTAAGTAAAATTAAAAACTGAAAAAAATGTTGTTCGTCTCACACACTATAGCATATGAGATGAAATGTCTATCTACGGTGATTTATTTGAAATAAATACTTGGTACAGGACGTAAAATAGAGATCTTAAAGCAAAGTACTATTTTAGAACGAGTTTTCATTTGCATTAGAACAAAAACAACTTTTAAAAAAACATGAAATAAAAATGGAGTGCTGCGTAGGCAGTGTGGAAATCGAAGTGAAATAATCAGAAAGGTTTGAGTACTACCGAAATGTGAGAGTAGTTATCTAACGTTTCGAGCGAAGGCCCTTCGTCAGAGAGAAAAAACATGGGAGGATCGAAAAACACGGAATATATATATATATATATATATATATACATGTATATATATACAGGGTGTCCCAAAAAAATGTATGCACACTTTGAATGATGATAACTCACTATAACAAACTTTCTTTTGAATGCCACGCATTCATGAGCAATTTGGAGATGAGGAGTTTTATTTCCAGCAAGATGGAGCACCTTCCCACTACCATCGTGATACGAGAGCCTAACTTACTACAATCTGCCGAAGAGATGGATTGGGTGAAGATATAGCATTGAATTCCTTCCACGTTCACCAGACCTCACGCCTGGACTTTTTTTATGGGAATAGGTCAAAGATAAGGCTTGTAGCACAAAACCTGTAACAATCAATAAGTTGAGAGCAGCAATTGAAAGAGAATGCACCCGAATACCAAATGAAATGATCATAATTCGTAATGTTTGCAATTCCATCTGTCCGCGTTATCAGCAGTGCCTGGACCAGAACGGTCATCAGTTCGAACACCTGCGATAACTCAAAATTCTACACTTGTCTTCTTTAGCTTGGGTAATAAAACTTAGATATGTCTTGATAAACATTGTATTTATAATCATTCAAAGTGTGTATACATTTTTTTGGGACACCCTGTATATATATATATATATATATATATATAGGTTAACAGTTGATGAAGGAAATATCGGGTGCCCATTATCCTCGACTTTTTAAGACCTAACCGGGACCTGTTGCGAAAATGCAACGCCGGCCTTCCGGCTGGGAATCGAACCCGCGACCCCGCGAATCTAGTGCGATGCGCTGCCAACTGAGCTACGGAGGCCGTTGCCAAGAGCATGGCCACGAGTTCATTATTTTATGAGGTCGGCTCACCGATTTTTTATGGTGAAGAGATTATTTAGAGACATTAGCACCTTTTCCTTAGAATATTATAAGTTAACAGTTATAAGTTATTATGTTATTATAAGTTAACATATATATATATATGTGTGTGTGTGTGTGTGTGTGTGTGTGTGAAAATGGTCATGTGACAACAAATGGCCAATCAGAATAGAAAAATGAAAACAAATGTAAATGAGATGGTGGCTCGTCACTTGCCTAAAATATCGCCGATCAGCAAACCAGGTGGGTGTGTCAAATATAATATGGGTGAGTGAAAGCTAAACACAAAAGTGCTAAGTAGCTATTGTTACGCCCATCAGTGCAAAGCAAAAACATTAGCCACAAAGTGATTAAGTAAATGAAAACCGTTCGTTGAGTCCGTGAGGGTGAATGGTTCCAATTTTAAAGATGAGACGCTTTTCCTGTCTTTTGCGACTATTATTACCGCCAAAAATTTGGGAGATGGCACAAACTTTCATGTCCGAATAAGAATGATTGGCACTATTAAAATGTCGGGCGACAAGTTTGTCGACGTCTCCATTCCTTACGGAGCGAAGATGTTCGGCAAATCTATCGGATAAACGTCTTCCCGTTTCTCCAACGTAGAGCAGACCACATCTGCTGCACGAAATGCTGTAAGTGAGGTTGGAGGAGACACATGTGAAACAATGTCGAATGACAAAATTCGATTTAGGTCCCGAAATGCATGTAGAGGCGTTAAGAAGAGCACGTGTTGCAGCGGGTCCGAGAACAAGGAAAAGTACCCGCTGGCGCCGAAAGATTTTGTCTAAGGGAGCTACGAACTAAACTATCCCGAATGTTTTTATTGCGTCGAAAAGAGATTAAAGAGTTGTCGGAGAAAATAGAAGACGTTTCAGGATCATTCTTTAGAATATGGAAATTACGACGAATGATATCCTTGACTTTGTAGTTGAAGGGATGAAATGTGAGCACTAATGGGATTTTATCTTCAGAACCTGATTCTAAATGTTGTTTGAATGTATCGGAACGGGGAATACTAGAAGCTCTTTGAACAGCAGTGTCCAAAAGATGGGTAGGGTAGCCACGCTGGACAAAAAAAGATCTCATCTCCGAAGATTTTGTCTCAAAATCTTTGTCATCGCTGCAAAGGCTGCGCAGTCACAGAAATTGAGAATATGGGATGGATTGTTTGGTGTGGTTAGGGTGGGAGGATGAAAATAATAGGTAACTGTGTGAGTCGGTAGGCTTGTAAGAAACAGACGTCGCGAGCGCATTACCATTAATCGACACTACAATATCAAGGAACGACACGCTGGCTCCACTGATTTCCCATGTGAATTTGAGCGCTGGATGGTAGTCATTAACATAGTTAATGAAACGCTCTAAATCCACACGTGAACACGATGCTGTTCCTAAGCAGTCATCAATGTAACGGCCGAAAAAATCAGGGAAAGGACCAGTATATCGCTCGAAGATTTGTTTTTCTACATAACCAACAAATAGATTGGCGTAACTCGGGCCCATTTTGGTGCCCATAGCCACATCACTTATCTGTTGGTAATGTTCACCATCAAATGAAAAATTATTGAGGGTGAGCACAAGCTCTGCCAAGCGAATTAATGTGGTAGTTGATGGTTCTAAAAGAGTGCGTTGGTTAAGAAAAAACTTCAAAGCTTCGAGACCATCGCGATGAGGAATGACAGTGTAGAGAGACTTGACGTCCATGGTAAAAATAAATTTATTGGGGCCGTTAAAATGGATTTGGTCGAAAATTTGTAGAGCATGTTTGGTATCTTTGATATAAGAAAGCAACTTCTTAACCAAAGGAGCCATAACATGGTCTAAAAAACTGGATATAAGTTCTGTGGGGCAACTGCAAGCGGAAACTATCGGCCTGCTGGGGTTATTGGGCTTATGAATTTTAGGTAAAAAATACAGAACTGGCGTTCTAGGAGTATTGACTATAAGGTTAGAAGCAGATGTGGGTAGTTCACCGGCCTTGACCAAATCGTTAATGGTACTTTTGACAGATTTTTGGTGGGTGGGCGTGAAATCGCAATTTAATTTAGTGTAAAAAGAGGCGTCGCTAAGCTGGCGGAGAGCTTCTTCTCGATACAAATCAGCTCTCCAAACGACAATGGCGCCACCTTTGTCCGCAGGTTTGATAACAACGTCATTCCGATTTCGCAATGATTTCAAGGCTAGAAGTTCATCCTTGCTGAGGTTGGAAGGTCTTTTGGGCCGCAAATGGTTTAATTGGTCAATTTCGTGGCGACACTGTTTGACGAAAAGATCAAGAGCCGAAAATTGGCCTTCAGGAGGAGACCAAGAAGATTTTTTAGGATTAATGGCCTCAAAAACATCTTTATTGTGGACGGAGAATTGATTGTTATGGAAATGCGCTTTCAAACGTTAGCGGCGGAAGAAAACATCGGTGTCTTCTTTGACTGAAAAGAAATCGATGGGACCGGAGTTGGGAACGAACTTGAGACCTTTCGCAAGAACAGATCTCGCGGGGTCGGACAAGGGCAAATCGGGCGGAATAGTGAAAACTAGATTATCTCGATTTGCAGAGCCGGTGTAATTATAGGAAACGGGACGGGCGCCTAACAATTTAGCCGATTTAGACGCTTTGGTGTCTTTAAGAAACGTGTACAGTTTGGAGTTTAACATACGAATTTTATCAATGACGTCGGTCATCAAAATGGGTGAACAAACCTGAGAAAGAAGGGTTTTGCATTGCGAAAAGTCTTCATCCAAATGTTCAGTATGCGCGGACATCAATTTGATGGTCATACGCATCAAACGACGGGAGTGACTTGAACAAGCCGCCGAAATGGAATCTGCAGGGATGGATCCAGCAAATTTAGTGAGGGGTTTCCCAGCGCCGCAGGCGCGAGAATTCTAGGGGGGTCCGGGGGCATGCTACCCCGGAAAATTTTGAAATTTCAGATACTCGGAAATGCAATTTCCTGCATTTTCAGAAGACGTTTCATGAAAACATGCAGGTACCTTTATTCCTCAAATTGTACCATTTTAGCATCACTTAGGTCTTCCAATAGATATACTGTACAAACCTTGGAGGCCACAATTTTCCAAGGATAGCGTTTTACAAATTATTTTTGTAGCACAAAGGCTACAAAACTGATTTATGGAGTACCTCCCCAAAAGTTTCATCACAAATAGCTGTACCATACAGCTAGGTTCAGATGGATCTCGTACCCAAGCTTAGCAAGAGGTGCATACGAGTACTTCAAAATCTTGAACTAATTCAAAATTGACCTCAGTGGCTTGATACAACTGCAGAATGGCAGGTAGGAAGGCTGAATAGTTCAAAATTATCTTCATACCGCAGCAGAATGGTAGGTAGGAAGGCTAAATGTTCAAAATTATCTTCATACAACAGCAGAATAGTAAGCAGGAAGGCTGATTAGTTCAAAATTATCTTGATACCACTGCAGAATGGTAGGTAGAAAGGCTAAATGTTCAAAATTATCTTCATTCAACAGCAGAATGGCAGGGAGTAAGGCTAAATGTTCAAAATTATCTTCATACAACAGCAGAATCGCAGGTAGGAAGGCTAAATAGTTCAAAATTATCTTCATACAACAGCAGAATGGCAGGTAGGAAGGCTAAATACATGTAGTTCAAAATTAACTTGATAGAGCTGAAGAGTTGCAGGTAGGATGGCCAAATAGTTTGAAATAATTTGATAGCCATGGGAAGCGCACTAGCCATTCATACTTGAACCGTCGATGTTTTCCACCACTCTCAGAAGTCGGCGGAAAGAGAAAGAGCTGGTCAGGTTTCCAGACATTCTGAATAAAGCGCAATTTTTCTGCCGGAGAGAACCGGCCAATGGTCACGTAAACGATCCCAATATCAAAAAGAGAACAATCTTATTTGCGACACACGGATTGTCCACGCGCAGCCACATCGTAGCACTAATCAATTATGGGTTTGCGATGGGTTCACCTTAATTAATTCAAGGTGCTTGACCAATAAAATACAGTTTCGATGGGTTCACTTTAATTGCCTGTGAGGTTTTATATGGCAAGCCATACCTGACAAAAGTGTATCGAGAAAATAATCGTAGGTCGAGAAAATAATCGTAAGGCGAGAAAGTATAAATCGTATGTCGAGAAAATAATCGTAAGGCGAGATGTCCGACTGTATGTCTGGTCAGCGGTCGTTTGTAGTTAAACAAACATGGCGTTATCTTTACTTGGTCATGAGGAGCTGGGAGCCTTTCTCAAATCTGTTAACACAATGTTTAACCAGATTCAGCGTTTGTTGACGATCAGTGACCCTATTTCTACGGATCACTGTACAAACAAGCTTGAGAACTACATCTCAATTTTGGCAGCTATTTCTGCGACTGTAAATTACAACACGTCCCAGAGCCAACAACAGCAGAGAGAAGGCTCCGCGCTTCATTAGGTGCACTGCTCAACAGTCTAATTTCTGGTGGGGGAAAAAGAGCTGGAAAAGTTTCAGAAGTGGTGAAAATGTCCTCTGTCCAGGAAAGAAGGGAAGTCACTTTTGTCCTGCCTAGTACTGGAGGAAGATCAGCTTTTATTATAACTAAAGCTCCGATCGAATTATTGAGAGACACAGGAATGAACTGGAAAACAATTGCCGAGTTCCTTGGTGTGTCTGAACGAACCCTTCACTGAAGAAGAATCGAGTATGGCATCGAGTCCAACTTCACAGAGATATCTAACAGTGATTTGGATGACCAAATTAAAGAGATACTCTACCTGACCCCATACAGTAGTGAATGCTGCGTAAGAGGAAGTTTAAAAGGAAGGAATATTAATGTTCAGAGGTCCAGAGTGAGAGAAAGTCTCAGCAGGGTTGATGCAATTAATAGAAGAATGAAAAAAAGGTATGCAATCTGTCACCAAGTCTATAATGTCCCTTGTCCTAATTACTTGTGGCACATTGACTCCAACCACAAGCTGATATGGAGGTTTGTCATACATGGCTGTATAGATGGCTTTAGCCGAACAGTTATTTATCTTACATGCTGTACCAACAACGGAGCTGCAACTGTTCTGGATTTGTTTGAAAGTAGAGTTCAGGAATTTGGTTTACCTTCCAGAGTACTAGATGATCATGGGGTGGAAAACGTGGAGGTAGCAAGATTTATTGTGATTGCCAGCAGAGGTGCAAATAGAGGAAGTTTTATTGCTGGAAGAATCGTTCACAGCCAGCCTATAGAGAAATTGTGGGCAGAAGTCAACAGAGTATTGTCTGCCCTTTATAAAGATGTCTTTGAGTTCCTCCAAGAGAGAATGTTGCTTGATTCCCAAAATGAAGTGCATTTATTTGCTCTTCATTTTGTTTATCTTCCACATATAAATGCCTCTTTGCAAGAATTCAAATGTCAGTGGAATCACCATTGTTTGAGGACAGCTGACCATTAACATTATGGGAAACAAATATGATAAATATTCCAGATGATTCACCTCTGATTAGCTTTGATGAATATGGAATTGACTATAATGGCCCAGTACCCAATGTTGTCATTGATAATAATGTCATTGTACCTGATCCAGAGGTGAAGATTACAGAAGGCCAAGTGAGGCATTTAGAAAGCCATGTTAACCTCCTTGCTGATAATGGAAATCATGGCATTAACCATTTTATGAGGACACTTGACATTGTTGACATTTTTGTCAACCATGAGTAAATTTAGGAACTGTAGCATGTCTAGTACATGTTTTTGACCACATGTGAGTCTTATATGGAGCTGGCAGAGGAGTTCACCAATGTGATGAGAGAAGAGCAGGCATGGTCATTTGATCTTGTTTGATTCCAAGTGTGAAATACACTTTATTCACATGTGACCTACTGAAACTGAGTTTACATTTACTAATTTAGTGTTGTGTTCCTGTACATTGTTGTTTATTATCTTACTATCAGAAAGCTAAGGCCAAAATTAACTATATGACTACCATACTTTAATTTTTATAAGAATACATTTCCTATACACAGCATAGTTTAAAAATGTACAACTAAATACTTCTGAAAGCATGTCCCTGTTCTCATATTTGTTCAAAAAACGTTTGGGTGGATGTAATTTAACTTGAAAGTAGTTTTGCATGACAAAATTGGTATATTTCCTAATTAAAATTGTATGTATATAATGTAGTTCATAGTTGTATGGGCTTATTTTTGGGTGGGGTTTTATAATTGAAAGGATTTTAAAAGACATGGGTATTATTCTTGGAGGCTTCTGGTATCACATTACTGTATTACTGATAGGTTGGAGTGTCTATCACAAGTTAAATGGACAGATAGAAGAATTTAGACAACTAATAAACTTGCTGCCCTCAAAACAAGTATTCTGAAGGTGGGAATGTAAAATTCATATGTCCAAGAGGCCATGTTATCTTAAATATATTATGAGTTTATTGAAATTCTATGTTATTATTAAAGTCATGATGATATTGTCATACTAACACAAAGATAAAAGTAATACCTTGACCACTTATATTAAATTGTCATTAAAGAAATACAAATATACAACCAATTAATCAACCCTGCTGAGACTTTCTCTCACTCTGGACCTCTGAACATTAATATTCCTTCCTTTTAAACTTCCTCTTACGCAGCATTCACTACTGTATGGGGTCAGGTAGAGTATCTCTTTAATTTGGTCATCCAAATCACTGTCAGATATCTCTGTGAAGTTGGACTCGATGCCATACTCGATTCTTCTTCAGTGAAGGGTTCGTTCAGACACACCAAGGAACTCGGCAATTGTTTTCCAGTTCATTCCTGTGTCTCTCAATAATTCGATCAGAGCTTTAGTTATAATAAAAGCTGATCTTCCTCCAGTACTAGGCAGGACAAAAGTGACCTCCCTTCTTTCCTGGACAGAGGACATTTTCACCACTTCTGAAACCTTTCCAGCTCTTTTTCCCCCACCAGAAATTAGACTGTTGAGCAGTGCACCTAATGAAGCGCGGAGCCTTCTCTCTGCTGTTGTTGGCTCTGGGACGTGTTGTAATTTACAGTCGCAGAAATAGCTGCCAAAATTGAGGTGTAGTTCTCAAGCTTGTTTGTACAGTGATCCGTAGAAATAGGGTCACTGATCGTCAACGAACGCTGAATCTGGTTAAACATTGTGTTAACAGATTTGAGAAAGGCTCTCAGCTCCTCATGACCAGGTAAAGATGACGCCATGTTTGTTTAACTACAAACGACCGCTGACCAGACATACAGTCGGACATCTCGCCTTACGATTATTTTCTCGACATACGATTATTTTCTCGACATACGATTATTTTCTCGATACACTTTTGTCAGGTATGGCTTGCCATAGTTTTAGCCAATAATATGAAGTTTCGATGGGTTTCCGTGGGCTTCACGCAAAGAAGCACTGGTTTCCGAGTTTCCACGCGATGGCTCACGCCATACGCGAATCCTCTTCGCTCATTCGGTTCGATTTTGCGGTGAATTCCGCCAAATTTGGCGCCCGGTGGTGCCAGCGGGGAGAAGCGATAATAAATACAATAAAAGCAAATACATTGTGCATGCTTATTTTTTATGAAAATTTGATGGGTTTCCGAAAAAACCCAGTGAACCGGTCTAGATCCACCCCTGATCTGATAAACGGCGATGAATCGTGGTGGAAGTAAAATACAGAGGGTTGAAGGATGACTTAAAACCGTGCGGAATAACTTTGTGCTATAAACAACGACTAATAAAAACAATATGGCTAGAGAAACGAGTCTTAGATAAAATGATGATCAAACAAGTGGAAGGCTGGTTTACTGATCGACGGTAAAAAAGGAAACAAGTGACTTACCATATTTTTGACGGAGACGGAGGTTGAGCATATGGTCGTAGCTGGAATACCGGCAATACTAGAATTTTTTCACGAAATATTACCATTAAATACCTGAACGTAGTAAACAACTGCAGACACAATGCCGCTGGGTCTATATCAAGTTTGTCTAGTTATGCCCGTGCGCAGGAAAGGGTTTCTTGGATTAAAATGATACCATGGATGTTAAATACATTCAAAATGCATTTAGAAATCCGAATCGGTCGCACCTGGCTGAAGGAACAGCCCAGAAATTATTTTTAGAAGTGTAAAAAGGTTTTCATGACTTAACTTTTATTTTTGTGTTGATATTTTAGATAAAAATACCCTATATTTTTATATTGAAGTATTGCATTCAAAGAGGACAAAAATAGAAATTTTCCAAGGTCTAATATACGCTTGGCCTATTTATGTGGTGTTTTTGAATCGAATGCGCATGAATTTCTTCCGGTCGCATTTATTGTTTTGGTTTGTTCGTGACCAATGTCGGTCATTTTCAGCACTAATATTTACAATACACTTATGTAAATTAGTGGATAAACAACGTGCCAAATGGGAAGCTCTAAACTAGAACATATCGTTCTCTAAATAGCGCTAATAATCATTGTAAACGCCTTAGTATTTAGCAAGCTTTTTATTGTTCGTCTGTTTGGTCAATTGGCTCTTTTCTTCATCGCTTTTAACGAAACTTTGTGTTCTTGAACTATTGGCTCAGGTTTACTTGCTTGTTTTTACCTATAGACCTTATTCAAAAATGGCCGCCGCGCGGAAAGGCCTGGTAGGGTTTGCACCGAAACGAGGTCATAAGCGCCACTCCAATCGACTTCGAAGAAGAAAACATAAACATAGCTGCATGTGAGTTTAGAAATGGTTCAAAATTGTCGTGTTCCACTGTGTACCAAGAAAATGTATCGAGAGGATGGAATGAAGATATCTTTCCACAAGTTTCCGAGCGATAAAAGTTCAAGGGACGAGTGGATTCGAGCTATTCGAAGAGGTGTTGGTAAATACTTCAGCATCACGAAGAACACCCGAGTATGCTCGCGACACTTCAAGGAAAGTGACTTTGAACGAAGCCTCACTAGAAAACGAATATTGAAAGCGACGTCTGTCCCTTCAATATTTCCCTGGAAAGAAAGTCCCCCTAAGAAACGAAAGCCGCCGACTGCAAGAGTTCGCAAGAATGTAGACGCTAGTGGCAGAAACGAAGTCTGTAAACGGCCTCAAGAAGATATGGCGGATACATCTGAAGACGCTCCTTCGACTTCTGCCCACTGTGATGCCCTGGATATTGCATTCGAAGAAGATGTGCTGCCTAGTAATAGGACGTATAGTTCGCTTAAAATTTTGTGAAACGTGTGGTGTTTTGATCCATGACAAACAGTAGAACCTCCTACTTTAGAATTATTTAGGACGAATATAAGAAAAGTTGATTTGGGTAGTCAAATGCAGAATAATATAAATTGCTGCAATTTATGCAGCTATTAATTTATGAATATTTCTGTAGGACTTATAGTTCGCTTAAGCTTTTGTTAAAAGTGTTGTGTTTTGATCCATAATAGAAAGACCCAAAACAGAATGGGAATACTTTCATACATGTTTCGCATTTTGCAAGCGAAATATACATCAAACAGAGACATAATATGTACCAAACGATTCGTCTCGGTGAGACGAATTGTTTGGTACGTAGCATGTCTCTGTACAATGTATATTTCTCTAAAAATATTTGGAAAAGTGTTGTATTTTGAACTTGACCCAAGAATGGCAATTTTTCACAATTTGTTAATTCTTTTTAATTCGATAAAAAATTGAAATCTCGAGAGTTAGGCTGCAAATACTGTTCGATTGAAATATGCACCATTTGCAACATATTGTCTTAATATTTGCATCAGAGATTCTTTCAGCCTTTTGTATTATGACTAAAAATCAATTTCAACACAGAATGAATAATATAACACAAAATAACCCAATTTTTCAATTCTTTGTAATTCCACAAAAAATTGAAATCACCAGGGTTGGGAGTCCAAATGCTGTTCCATTGAAATATGCATCATTTGCAACATATTTTCTTAATGTTTGCATCAGAGATTCTTTCAGCCTTTCGTGTTACAACTAAAAATAAATTGGGAAAAATTAATTAAATTTCTTGGAAAAAGTCCAAGTTCCTATTAGCCCTATGAGGTTTCCGGTCAATATGTTGTCCATATTTGGATAAGCTTTCAAATGAATATATTTTTTGCCCAGGCAATTATGGTAGGAAAATGTTATTTAGGCTTTCATATATGCTTTGGCACATTATTCTTTTATTTTTTGCTATTATGCTAATGCTTAATGCTCCAAATTTTTACTATTATGCTCTTATGGCCTTGCTAAAATGCTCGAAAGTTCCATCAATACATACACAATAATAGACACAAAAGTTTTCAGTAACTAGAATGTATTTCAATGGAAACCTGAAAATTACATTGGGGCTTGGCACCAACAGTCAACAAGCATAACAAAATACATGTTGTAACATTGATTCAAAGCGTACAGGCTTTGTTTGCAACAGTTATCTTGTCAAAATCTGAGCTTGATATTTTGCATCTGTCTAGCGAATGAAAGCAGTCAGTGTTAAAACAATGAGAGTTATGAGACACAAGCAACTCAATTCTCGTTATGCTGTAGCATAATAGAAGCCTCAATGTAGTCTTCAAGAGCCCTTTCTTGCCCATGAGTAAAAGAATTCTCAAGTAGGTAGAAGACTCTCTCTGATGCCGCTGAAGATGGCTGCAGAAGGAGAATGTTCTTACATACTTTAGACCAAGTTGGTAGGTCTTTTGAGTGACGATCCCACCATTGCAACACATCTGTCTCACAAGCTATGTCATCTGCATGGGCTAGATAAGCAGGAAGTTCAACCTTTAAGGACTGAATGAGATGATCAGAGTCCAGAAAGGGGCTGCAATGCAATTCATCAATGCAAGCAGCAAGGGGTTGCATCTCATTCACCTTGACTGGATTAAAAAGGCGGCATGCCTTGAATATAAGCACTTGTTGTCGAAGAGGACCATTGGTGAATTTATCGTGGTAGTATTGGTAAGCTGTCTGTATGCATTCATTGGCATAATTAATCCACTGCTCCTTCAAATGCACATTAATTCCAGCACAGGTGCTTGCCAATGCAGTGACATTGGGGTAATTAGCACAGGTCATGCTTGCCTCTACTTTCCTTAACTCTTCATATGCATGCTATACAAGTGGACCATCTCCTTCCAGATTATAGATAGATTTCACAAATGGTTCCATTCCATCAACAGTAGCTGCAAGCTGCATCTTCAAAAGAGCCAGCTGCTGTGGGTCATCAATAACCTGGAGCAATTTCCTCTGTGATTTCTGGCAAATCATTACCATTGAGGAAGTTGGGGATATCCCCAAATAAATCATGCAGTTGCTTAATAACTTCGAACTGTGACCACCATCTTGTAGTTGAGTAAGACTTTGGTCTTTGCCCTGTTTGTGTCTGAAAGGCAATTCTCCCTCTTGGATTATGGGCAAAGAGACTAATCCAAAACTTGACAAAGCTATCAAGCAAAGGCATTAGCATGTTCTCACCAACATGGTCAAGAGTGTGGCTGAAGCAGCCTATGTCCACAAGATTAGGGTATGGTACTTTGAGATGCCTTACAGCAACATTATTGAAAGAGGTTCAATTCATCATGGCCGCCAAAAGAAGAGCAGAATTGATTCCAGGATTAGTAGACAATGTCACCATAAGTTGCTGTGCAAGTTCCTCACCAGTCATTGCCTTTGCAACAAGTAACAATCGAACAAGTTTCTGCTCAATTTTCCATCCCTATGGGCCTTCTGTCACAAATTGCAGAATAATGTTCAAAGCCTCAGCTACATGTGTTGTTCCATCAAAAATTACAGATACATACTTGCCACAAATGGTCTTCTTGATAGACTCCTTGTGTTCTCTGCTAATTACATCAGTGATTTTACTGAGATGAGAACTGTGTGTTAAAGAATAGCCATTTTCCTCAAGAAGACCTCTAAAAAGGTCAATTTTGTTCATAGGTATGCCAGCTTTTAGGAGGGTACGGACTACCTTTAGACGATAAACACGGTGCAGCGCTCCATAGTCAAGCTTTCACCCTTTGGGTGCACTTCTCTGTCGTAGTTTAAAATGATTTCTGCAATGTCTTTTTCCTTGGCTATTTTATCTTTCAACCTTTCCTTTCCATTTATGTGCTTTACTGACTTTATGTGTTGTTGAATAACAGACTTTTTTGCCCCCAGTTCTTCTCTACAAGCAGTACAAAAAAGTTTGCCACCAGACGCCTTAAATTCTTCTCCTTTGAATTCGTCCAAACGCTGTTGTACGCTTACGTTTTTGGGGTTCGCTGCAGCCTTTGGTGGTTGATATCGTTTACATTCATGCGGTAAATTACTTGCCACTTTCCGTTTCCTTGACAGATCTGACTGCAGTGGTGCTTTTAAGGCTTCGATTATGCTTCTACTGGTTTGAGGTTGGTTACTTTTGTCTGAGCCATCCCACTGACCTGAAAAATAGGACTCGATAGAGCATCTATTGTTCAAAAAGTGAAGCCGGAAGTCAGCCGCGGCAGCCATATTAGAGTGACCACTTTTCAAGGTGCGCCGTATATTTTGTATAGGTTACATCAAAGAAATTGGAGTAGAACTTTCAACGTGTGTAGGCTCTTGGCGTATAATTGTCAAATTTTAAGTGAAAACATGCCGAGGAGAGACAACAGCCTTTAAAATTATCCAATTTTCTTTAAAATTACTGATTTTCTCGTGATAAATAATCGACTATTGAGCAACGAGTGATCGTGTTGGTGGCGTGTCCCGCACTTCGAGATCTACTGCATAGTCTACGTACTGTGGAGGCCAGAGATTTTTTCTTTTACAGTGCCCGGTTTTATGGATGGAAAAGGCTGTTGTTGTTTGGCGTTCCCAAGCCACAAAATTTTAATAGATTCAAGAAGGTTTCATGGGCCACATCTAGACAGCAAGCTGCCAATTGAAGATTCCTGGGCTGTACTATGACATGTAATTTGTTCAACTAGTCTCCAGTATGCTAAAGCAATTTATTAACAGTTTTGCCACAATTCACCGGTGGCTGTTTCAGTTATGCTTGTTTCATTGATATCTGGATTTTTAAAATTTGATGAACCTTTAAATGAACTGCTCTACACAGTCATTTGAAACAGGAAAATGTTTCTCAGGATAAGAACTACATTTGGTAAAAAATCTTTGTACTTTGCACATATTTGCAATATAATGTTTTAATGCCATTGCTTTAGCAATTTTTAAAGAAATATACCATTAAAATAGATATTGATGGTATTTGAGGCAAATTTTGCTTTGATAACACTTGCCATTTAAAGGTGTCTAATGGTTTAGTTATATGAAGTAATTTTAATTTTTCAATGCAGTTGTGTTTAGAGTTGTGCTGAAACTGTTTTGCTGTTGATCTATAAAACGAATTGTACAAGTTCAATTCAAATATACACAATAAAAGCAACCAACCACCTTGTTCTAACTGATGTTGCATTTTGGTTTGTGAGAAAAGTGGCTCATTCAGAGGGGTGCTATGAATTTGACATTTAACTAAGGGTGAAGATATTTTTTAGCAAGTTTGTAAAGTTTAAGTTTGTCTTCTGTTAATGTTTATTCTTGAAGTGCCATAGTTCTTTCCTCAAACTGTGTAAGTTGTTCACTTGTTAAAGCAGGACTAGTTGGTGGAATGTCTACTGAACTGTCATCAAGTTGGATAGGTCCATCCCAGTCAATACCATACTTGTCAGTTACTTCAGTAGGATTGGTACCTTCTTCAGATGTCATCAATAAACCTTGGATCCAAAGCTGAAGGGGTGTATAGTTGTTTGCTGTGGACATGGGATATCTCAACCAGGCAGCAGACCATTCATCCAAACAATGGTTTATGTGATGAAGGAATGCATAATGTAAACACTATAAGTCATTCTCTGCTTAATACTCCAAGATATTCAGATCCTCCATTAATGAAAACAGATTGTGGCAATTGTTTAAAACATCCTTAAATACATCCCACCAGAGGTGCTCAATTTGTTGATTGTGCATTCTCTTACCCACAAGAGCTGACCCCTTACCTGGACCACAAGTGCTTAACCTTATTCTTGACAACATCCACATTTTCAGTTCCCTAACAACATCACACCTGGTTCTGGAGGGCAATCCCCAGTTTTATACTGCTTTTATGAAATTTTAGAATACTGTGGCAGCTTCATTAGCATTGCAGGGTAAATACACAGGTGTGAAGCCATCCTCACACCCGTGAACAACAAAACACAATTTGACAAGTTTATGATTGCCATCAAAATGCCGGAGTCCAAATGGCCTTGTTCCATTGTATATACATCATTTAATTGCCATGCACCATCAAGTAGCCACTCTCTGGAGATCAACTCATGAAAGAGGTTCTCTCATACAATGTCTGATGATGAATATACCCCTTGAGCCAAGGTGTCCCATCAACATTTTTAATCCACATTTTGGATTTGTTCTTTTAGTTGCTCTCACCATGTCATCTGATTATTTTGTATTTCTGTGTAAAGGGGAATGCACTGAAAGACCGCATTCTTGCATTTGTCATTTTACAGTCCATGAACTCTCATGAAGTAGCTCTGAAATTGAACAGATATTAAACCTAGCTTTTACAAGCATTGTGAGCTGTTCCTTGCTAACTGCATACTTTGGTCTACCCGGTTATCCAGTGAAAACAGCATTTTCTCTGATGTTCATCCCTAAGCACTCTAAAATTGACCATGCACTGCTCAACAAATTGAATATTTCTCCTGGTATTCTTGTCAAGAACTCTAAGACAATGACAAGCTTCTGAATTTCTTGAAGCTCTCCTGCTATGTCAAAATTATCAGCACTATGAACACTAGAAACAATCTCCCTTAATTTGGATGTTATTACATCTTTCAACTCGGCAGTGAAATCTGTCAGCATTTTCGTTTGTCTTTCTGCTCTGCTCAACGTATCAGCTACTCACACGCACATGAAATTTTGCTAGGTGATGATAATAGTACAACACTGCATAATAATGCCACAGTGCATGATAATATCGAAACATTGCAAAGTAATACTGAAACAGTGCCTAATAATAACAAATCGGTACAAATAATGATACATTGCACAATAATAACAAAACAGTGTGTGCCAATACAAACCAATGCTTTATAATAAAGAAACAGCGCATAATAATAACAAATCAAAAGAGCATAATAGTAACAAAGCAGTGTATAATAATAACAAAGCAGTGTATAATAATAACAAAGAAATGCAAATTAATAACTAGACATTGCATAATCATGATGAACTTGGGAATAATAATAACGAAAAACTGTATAATAATGAACCGGTAGATAATAGCGAAACATAATAGTTTTGACGGTAATGACACCCCATACTTACCAGTGAAATGTCCGTGAAAATTTTCTTTCTAACCAGGATTCTTCATCGTCAGATCCCTCACTATCACTTTGGGATGTGTTGTCGTTTCCTTTCACATTTTTTCTTCGTTTACTACAGCCCTATGTACGAGTTTTCTCATTTTCATAATAGCCTTACAACAACGTTACCGAGAAAGTGGTCACTCCAATATGGCGCAGATTGAATTTCGCGGACTTCATTTTCTCCCGCACTCCAACCACTGATCTGAAAAATAGGACTGGATAGAGTATCTATTGTTCAAAAAGTGAAGCCGGAAGTCAGCCGTGGCGGCCATATTGGAGTGACCAAGGAGTGACCACTTTTCAAGGTGCGCCGTATATTTTGTATAGGTTACATCAAAGAAATTGGAGTAGAACTTTCAACGTGTGTAGGCTCTTGGCGTATAATTGTCAAATTTTAAGTGAAAACATGCCGAGGAGAGACAACAGCCTTTAAAATTATCCAATTTTCTTTAAAATTACTGATTTTCTCGTGATAAATAATCGACTATTGAGCAACGAGTTATCGTGTTGGTGGCTTGTACCGCACTTCGAGATCTACTGCATAGTCTACGTACTGTGGAGGCCAGAGATTTTTTCTTTTACAGTGCCCGGTTTTATGGATGGAAAAGGCCGTGGTTGTTTGGCGTTCCCAAGCCACAAAATTTTGATAGATTCTAGAAGGTTTCATGGGCCACATCTAGACAGCAAGCTGCCAATTAAAGATTCCTGGGCTGTACTATGACATGTAATTTGTTAAACTGGTCTCCAGTATGCTAAAGCAATTTATTAACAGTTTTACCACAATTCACAGGTGGCTATTTCAGTTATGTTTGTTTCATTGATATTTGGATTTTTAAACTTTGATGAACCTTAAATGAACTGCTCTACACAGTCATTTGAAACAGGAAAATGTTTCTCAGGATAAGAATTACATTTGGTAAAAAATCTTTGTACTTTGCACATATTTGCAATATAATGTTTTAATGCCATTGCTTTAGCAATTTTAAAAGAAATATACCATTAAAATAGATATTGATGGTATTTGAGGCAAATTTTGCTTTGATAACACTCAGTGTTTAAAGGTTTAGTTATATGAAGTAATTTTAATTTTTCAATGCAGTTGTGTTTAGAGTTGTGCTGAAACTGTTTTGCTGTTGATCTATAAAACAAATTGTACAAGTTCAATTCAAATATACACAATAAAAGCAACCAACCACCTTGTTCTAACTGATGTTGCATTTTGGTTTGTGAGAAAAGTGGCTCATTCAGAGGGGTGCTATGAATTTGACATTTAACTAAGGGTGAAGATATTTTTTAGCAAGTTTGTAAAGTTTAAGTTTGTCTTCTGTTAATGTTTATTCTTGAAGTGCCATAGTTCTTTCCTCAGACTGTGTAAGTTGTTCACTTGTTAAAGCAGGACTAGTTGGTGGAATGTCTACTGAACTGTCATCAAGTGGGATAGGTCCATCCCAGTCAATACCATACTTGTCAGTTACTTCAGTAGGATTGGTGCCTTCTTCAGATGTCATCAATGAACCTTGGACCCAAAGCTGAAGGGGTGTATAGTTGTTTGCTGTGGACATGGGATGTCTCAACCAAGCAGCAGACCATTCATCCAAACAATGGTTTACATGATGAAGGAATGCATAATGTAAGCACCATAAGTCATTCTCTGCTTAATACTCCAAGATATTCAGATCCTCCATTAATGAAAACAGATTGTGGCAATTGTTTAAAACATCCTTAAATACATCCCACCAGAGGTGCTCAATTTGTTGATTGTGCATACTCTTACCCATAAGAGCTGACCCCTTACCTGGACCACAAGTGTTTAACTTATTCTTGACAACATCCACATTTTCAGTTCCCTAACAACATCACACCTGGTTCTGGAGGGCAATCCCCAGTTTTATACTGCTTTTATGAAATTTTAGAATACTGTGGCAGCTTCATTGTTAGCATTGCAGGGTAAATACACAGGTGTGAAGCCATCCTCACACCCGTGAACAACAAAACACAATTTGACAAGTTTGTGATTGCCATCAAAATGTCAGAGTCCAAGTGGCCTTGTTCCATTGTATATACATTATTTAATTGCTGTGCACCATCAAGTAGCCACTCCCTGGGGATCAACTCATGAAAGAGCTTCTTTCATATGATGTCAGATGATGAATATACCCCTTGAGCCAAGGTGTCCCATCAACATTTTTAATCCACATTTTGGATTTGTTCTTTTAGTTGCTCTCACCATGTCATCTGATTATTTTGTATTTCTGTGTAAAGGGAATGCACTGAAAGACCATATTCTTGCATTTGTCGTTTTACAGTCCATGAACTCACATGAAGTAGCTCTGAAATTGAACAGATACTAAACCTGGTTTTTACAAGCATTGTGAGCTGTTCCTTGCTAACTGCATACTTTGGTCTACCTGGTTATCCAGTGAAAACAGTATTTTCTCTGATGTTCATCCCTGAGCACTCTAAAATTGACCATGCACTGCTCAACAAATTGAATATTTCTTTTGCTATTCTTGTCAAGAAGTCTAAGACAATGACAAGCTTCTGAATTTCTTGAAGCTCTTCTGCTATGTCGAAATTATCAGCACTATGAACACTAGAAACAGTCTCACTTAATTCGGATGTTATTACGTCTTTCAACTCGGCAGTGAAATCTGTCAGCATTTTCGTTTGTCTTTCTGCCCTGCTCAGCGTACCTGTTGTATTATATTAAGAAGCACGTGGACAATCACGCGATCACGTGTAGTGGAAATTCACTTTTGTTTATGATTGACAGTTGACTGTTGAAGAAGGCGCGAAGTAGAGTTCTGAGTGTAGACCGTAAGGTTGAGTCTTATCGAGTTGAATCATTAAATATTCAGAAATTACCCGGAGTTACATCTAAAACATTACATGGTCCTTCGATAGTCGGATAAAGAAAAGCGGAGAAGATGTCCTTGGATAAAACTAAGAGAATTCGAAGCGGAAACAGATCCTTCGTTACGAAGATAATGCAAAATGCTCATGACGCCATCGATAAGTTCGGCGGAACACAGACGGAAAGAGATCAATTGGAAGGCTACAAAATCACACTGGAAGAGAAGAAAAGAACCTTAGAAACACTTGATCAAACCATACTGGAAAGTATCGACGACGAAGAAAAAATCGACGAAGAAGTACTTAGCACGAGCGAATTTGGTGAGACAATTAATCGAGTCATTGTCAAGATCAACAATGTGTTGAGAATAACCGAAAACCATAACGTTAGCCATCCACAAGAAGCTAATTCAAATAGCGTTAATATTGCAACGCAGCTACCCTCTCAACAGAAGATTAGAGCAAAACTTCCGACATTATCCCTAAAAAGATTCTCTGGTAAACCTACAGAGTGGCAATCGTTTTGGGACAGCTATACTGCGGCGGTGCATGGTAACGAAAATCTGTCAAAAGTTGATAAATTCAATTATCTGAAAAACCTTTTGGAAGGTCACGCAGCAACAGCAATTGCAGGATTTGCACTAACGGACGAAAACTACGAAGCAGCTGTTCAACTTTTAGAAGATAGGTTTGCGAACCCTCAGATGATTATTTCAAGTCATATGGACGCCCTACTAAAACTTGACGCAGTCTTAGACATTCTCGATGTGGGAAAAATTCGCCGTCTGTACGATACCATCGACATTCACATCAGAAGCCTCCAGAATTTAAAGGTTTGTTCCGAAACATATGGGACACTCTTGGTTCCGTTAGTCCTCGCAAAGATCCCGGAAGAGATGAGGTTATTAATTAGTCGTAAAGTTGGTAAAGATAACTGGGAAATGGACAAACTACTTAAAGAGTTTAAAGCTGAGTTGGAAGCAAGAGAGCGATGCACCTTGATGAGTGCTTCTTCCCCTACTAGTTGCAAAAAGGACGGTGGTAAGAAGAAGGGGGATCCTCCCATCACTTTGTCATCTCTAATTTCAGGGAATAAAAACATATCCTTGCAAGTATGTTCATTCTGTGACCAACACCATTTGTCAGCCAAGTGCAACATCGTTACTGATATAACAGCTCGCCGATGGGTACTACGGAAAAAGGGAAAGTGTTTCGGATGCTTAAGGTCAGGACACATTGCCAGTAATTGCCCGACCAAGCCAAAATGCCCAAAATGTGGATATCGCCATCATGTTGCCCTTTGTGAAGGAGTCAAAAAGAAAGAGGACCAAAAACAAGTTGGCCAAGGCGATGAAAGGAAAACTTCTGAGTCCTCGAGAAATGGAGCATCTGCAACGTTGTGTATCAATAGCAGCACTTCCGTGTTATTGCAGACAGCGAGAGCAATTGTTGGTAAACCTGGCGATCCTAGAAAGAAAGTGCAGGCACGTATCGTTTTCGACTCATGCAGCCAAAGATCTTATATTTCCAAACGACTCCAAGATGCCTTGAAACTGCCAGCAGTTACCTCAGACAATCTTTTGGTGAAAACATTCGCAAATGAATCTCCTAGATTAATGTGGTGTGATATGGTCCAGATCTCAATTACAGCTATGGATGGTCTGAAACTTTATATCAATGCCTATAGTGTACCTACAATTTGCAGTCCTATTAGCAATCAAGCGATCAATATCGCAATTGAGAAATATTCATATTTGGAAGGTTTAACATTGGCTGAAGAAGTTGTTTCATCCCAAGATGCTGAAGTAGATGTCCTTATAGGCGCAGATTATTATTGGAACTTTGTCACAAATGTCTCCAGACGGGGAGCACAGCCTGGTCCAGTGGCTCTCCTGACAAAGCTAGGATGGGTGTTATCCGGACCTGTGAATAACGACTGCCATGATGAACCGAACTGCACAACTAACCTAAATGCCACTCACGTTCTACGAATTGATGCCACTCCTATTCAACGAGAACCTGATCCAGATGTGAGAGAACAACTTAAGACATTTTGGGACCTAGAGACATTAGGTATTCGTGATGAAGAGAAGTCCGTTTACGACGACTTTGTTGAAGAGATCCAATTCAATGGCGAAAGATATGAAGCCCACCTGCCATTCAAGAAACATCACCCAGTGATTCCAGACAACCACGCAGGAAGTGTGAAGAGATTAGTATCCTTGTTGCGTCGCCTTCAGAACCAGCCTACCCTGCTCAGAGAATATGACAGGATCATTCGTGACCAACTCGACAACGGAATCATCGAGCGAATCCCTCCTGAAACGGAAGTGAAAGTTGGAAATGTGCACTATTTGCCTCACAGAGAAGTTGTACGAATAGACAAAGACACTACTAAGGTAAGAGTGGTGTACGATGCATCATCTCGAAGTGAAGGACCTAGCTTGAATGATTGTTTATATGCTGGTCCACCTCTTACTCCCCTGATTTTTGACACATTGGTTCGTTTCCGTGCACATCAAGTTGCAATCACAGCCGACATAGAAAGGGCATTCCTGAATATCTCAGTCGTCCCGGAGCATCGAGATTTTCTTCGATTTCTATGGGTTGATGACCCATTCAGCAAGACACCAGAAACTTTGCCGCTGAGATTCACGCGAGTTGTCTTTGGTGTCACCTCAAGTCCGTTCATCCTTAATGCTACCCTTCGTTATCACGTTAACCGTTATCTTACTGAAGATCCTGAATTCGTTCAAGAGTTGTTGAGATCCCTCTATGTAGATGACTTCGCATCAGGATCCGAAAATGTAACAACTGCCGTAGAATTATCGAGAAAGATCAAACACCGATTGGCTTCAGGTGGTTTCAACATGCGAAAGTGGCTGAGCAATTCCAAGGACCTAATGAAGCAGCTTTTGACCGACCCAGAGTTCGTTGAATCGCCACAGACACAATTGCCAACTGTAGAAGAAGATCAAGGCTACTCACAAATCACCCTTGGTTATAAGTTTGACTCCTGCCCACGAATACTTGGTCAAGCCTGGGATATTGACAACGACAAGATTGGGATAGAACTCTACAAGCCGATAGCCGAGGTTGATCAAAACGTGACTACTAAAAGAATGGTGTTAAGTTCAGCTGCAAAGTTCTACGACCCGTTGGGTCTGATCTCGCCTGTAATTCTCCAATTGAAACTCCTCTTCCAAGAACTTTGTAACAATAAAGTAGCGTGGGATGATGAGTTGAGTGCAAGCCTCTGCGCCAGGTGGAAAGCGATCTTATCAAGCTTGAGAGAAGCCGAAGTGATCTGGATTGACCGGTGCTACTTCCACCCTTCCCCAAAACAGAGAATTAAATCCATACAGCTACACGCATTCGCAGATGCCTGTGAAACGTCATACGGAGCCTGCGTTTACTTACGTCATGAATACGAAACCAGCGTTCAATGCAACTTAGTTGCTTCAAAGACCCGAGTGGCACCCAAGAGCAAGCAGACCATACCCCGGTTAGAACTATTGTCATGTCTGGTTGCAGCTCGACTTACTGAGAACATAAAGAAAGCTTTGGAAGAAATCATTAAAATTGATGCCGGAATGTACTGGTCTGATTCCACTGTTGCCCTTTATTGGATCAAGAACGTAAACAAAGAATACAAGCAATTCGTAGAGAATCGAGTACAGGAAATTCGCAAGTTAGCAGCCCCAGAGGACTGGAATCATTGCCCGACACATGAGAACGCGGCGGACATAGCATCGCGAGGAACAACGGCCGCACAAATAGTGAACGATGAGAAATGGTGGCATGGCCCAAGCTTTCTCAAGAAACCCCCGAATGAATGGCCCAGTCCAACATTCTTCAAGTTACCTAAAGAAATCGATCAAGAATTGAAAACCGAACGAAAAGTCAAAGTCACTACCACTCTTGTAAAAGCTCAAGCGAACACGGAATCGAGTATCAAGATTGAAGAAAACATCGAATCTTCTCGTTACAGTAACGTTTTAACCCTATTTCGAGTTACAGCTTATGTGATAAGATTCATCGAAAATTTGAAGCACCGGAGACGGAAGTTGAACCCTTCAAATGGTGAACTTACCATTGAAGAGATCAATAACGCAGAGAAAATCTGGTTAAGATCAGCGCAAGTCTCGATCTCAAAGCTCGAGAAGTACGACAAATTGAAGAATTCCCTGCAACTGTTTGAAGACAACGATAGACTTTTACGCTGCCGAGGACGATTAGACCACGCACCCCTTCCCTATGAATCCAAGTTTCCTGTCCTTCTACCAAGCGACCACCATCTTACCAAGCTAATCATTCTCCGTTGTCATCATGAAGTGTTACACAACGGAGTCGGAGAAACCTTAACCCAATTGCGCACTCGATATTGGGTTGTCAAAGGGAGACAAGTGGTAAAAAGAATACTGTCTACCTGCACCTTATGTAAGAGAGTGGAAGGGCCACCTTATGGCACACCATCGGCACCACCCTTGCCCAATTTTCGACTCAGTAATGACTTCGCATTCACGAGAATAGGTGTAGATTATGCTGGACCTCTGTATGTCAAGGATATTTACAATGGGAAAGAAATGCACAAATCGTTTATTGCATTATATACCTGCGCCAGCAGCCGAGCAGTGCACTTGGATCTTGTCCCGGATGCCAGCTCTATGGCATTTGTCCGAAGTTTGAAACGTTTTATAAGTCGACGTGGAATACCATCCCTTGTTATTTCTGATAACGCCAAAACGTTCAAGGGAGCTGAATTGAAGAATTTCATTACGTCTTGTGGAATCAAGTGGAGATACATAGTGGAGCGTTCTCCATGGTGGGGAGGTTTTTACGAGCGAATCGTGAGATCAGTGAAGAGATGCCTGAAGAAAGTGTTAGCTAATGCCAGACTAACTTATGAAGAGTTATTAACCGTACTGATTCAGATAGAAGGAGTTTTGAACTCACGACCACTCACTTACGTATACCAGGATGGTGAAACTCCTTTAACACCTTCTCAACTAGTCCTTGGAAGACGTTTGTTGTCACGACCATCGGGACTGGCAGAGGAAACGAGTACCGCAAATTCTAATGATCAAGAACAGGTCATCAAACGAGAGAAATACCTAAGAACCGTTCTCCTTCATTTCTGGAAGAGGTGGCAAAGCGATTACCTTACACAACTCCGAGAATACCACCGACCGAGCAACAAAAATGGACCAACCGTTAACGTTGGAGATGTTGTTGTCGTTGAAGAAGATAAGGTAAATCGACTAAACTGGATTATGGCGAAGGTTGAAAGACTCTTAACCGGAAATGACGGAAAGGTACGCGCAGCCGAGATTCGCTATCACAACAAAGCAGGAAATCTTGCAGTGACAAGACGACCGTTGAAGAAGCTCTATCCAGTAGAATTGAAGTCGAACCAACCCAACCAATCTGATTTTCCAATTAAATTTGTCGAACACGCTAAAGTAGAGAACTTCTAAGAATTTATATTTAAGGTTGATAGACCTCTGTCCATCAAGGGGGGAGTGTGTTGTATTATATTAAGAAGCACGTGGACAATCACGCGATCACGTGTAGTGGAAATTCACTTTTGTTTATGATTGACAGTTGACTGTTGAAGAAGGCGCGAAGTAGAGTTCTGAGTGTAGACCGTAAGGTTGAGTCTTATCGAGTTGAATCATTAAATATTCAGAAATTACCCGGAGTTACATCTAAAACATTACAGTACCAGCTACTCACACGCACATGAAATTTTGCTAGGTGATGATAATAGTACAACACTGCATAATAATGCCACAGAGTATGATAATATCAAAACATTGCAAAATAATACTGAAACAGTGCCTAATAATAACAAATCGGTTCAAATAGTGAAACATTGCACGATAACAACAGAACAGTGAGTACCAATACAAACCAATGCTTTATAATAAAGAAACAGCGCAAAATAATAACAAATCAGCAGCGCAAAATAATAACAAATCAGCAGTGCATAATACTAACGAAGCAGTGTATAATAATAACAAAGAAATGCAAATTAATAACTAGACATTGCATGATCATGATGAACTTGGGAATAATAATAACGAAAAACTGTATAATAATGAACCGGTAGATAATAACGAAACATAATAGTTCTGACGGTAATGACACTCCATACTTTCCAGTGAAATGTCCGTGAAAATTTTCTTTTTAACCTAGATTCTTCGTCGTCAGATCCCTCATTACCATTTTGGGATGTGTTGTCGTTTCCTTTCACATTTTTTCTTCGTTTACTACAGCCCTACGTACGAGTTTCCTCATTTTCATAATAGCCTTACAACAACGTTACCGAGAAAGTGGTCACTCCAATACGGCGCAGATTGAATTTTGCGGGCTTCATTTTCTCCCGCACTCCAACCCTGGGTTGCTCTATCCAGTCCTATTTTTCAGATCAGTGACTCCAACCCTGGGTTGCTTTATCCAGTCCTATTTTTCAGATCAGTGAGCCATCCATACTGGAATATCGAGCAAACAAAATGGCGGCTGCACACGCTGAACCGCTGACCAGTATGAATGTGGGCATTGACTAGACCCAGGCTCTCTCTAGTTTTGGCTAGAAACCTCTGAAATATATATGTTTGGCTGTTTCTCGGTGAATTTCATCAATTTAGACAAATTTTTCCTTTTTAATGATACAAAAATCTTACTAAAATGCTGGCATTATGCTCGATGCTTTTGCCATGCTATTATGCTCAAAATAATGTTAGCATAATGTGCCAAAACCTACTTTCATGTTAATTTGGCCATATTTTCCAATTATAGAAAAAACGCTCCCAAGTCACGTGGTTTTAACCGATTTTTTCAAACTTGATATTCTTACTTGCCAGCCGTCGGTCCTTCATGGTATAAAATTTCAGCCTTTGAGATTTTTAGGAACCATGTCATGCAGGATTTTTGACAAGTTTTCAAGGACCTTGAAAATGTCTACACAGTGTAGTGCTAAACATATACCCCATCTATACTTTTTGGTCGACCCCGGGAATTTTGCAAGGTATAAAAAAATTAAAATAGAAAATTAGAGTCAGCACACCCTAAGGAAGCCAAAAAACCCCCCGCAGTTTCTGACGATGCCAGGAAAAAATGGTAGGATGATTGTTATTTTGGCATTTTATAATGCTCATCACTATGTAGCGACCCCCTGTTTCAACCAAACTTTACCAAATTTACACCCTATATAGACCGTTACATTCTAAATAAAAATACCAAGTTTCAGCTAAATCCATCAAATATAGCGCCTTCTATGGGTGAAAAACCAAAAATAGCCGAAATAACATACACCTAATCCAGTTAGGATTAAGGATACAAATCATTACAGTTACGACTGCGATTCCACGGCATTTTACGTCGGTATCGCGAGAGCAAAAGGCCTATCTCATTCAATTTTGTTTCGGCTCCATTTCATACGGTATCGGGTGAACATAATCTAAATTACTCTTTAGTATCAACCAGTATTATAACATCCTCAATCAATAATAAGTCTAATCTTCCTGTTTAAATTTTAAGAAAATCCGATCATAAAGACCACTTTACCTGAGAACAATCCGTGTCTTCTTGCCCTCTGCATAGTACTCGGCGCCAAAATTACTATTATTATCCAGACGTTTACTACCGTCAGCAGAACGACTGCGAACGCTTAATGTCGAGAACAGTGTCACAGATGAAAAGCAAGGTCTTACCATCATTGCTGTCAAGCGAAGTAAGAAAGCGTTTCAAAAAGCTCATAGACAACATGTTGAAGGACCGTAAGACTGTCACTGAAAACGATCTCCACACTAGTAGGGCCGATATGTGCACGAATTGTGCGACTTGAGGTTAAAAGCATGAAACTTAGCAGGAAGAGATAACTTAAGGAGTTTAAAAAATATGGATATGGAGCCACCAGGAAAAATTACGGGGGATCGAGATATGTCAGGTATTCAAAATGGCTGTAATTTTGAACCGGAAGTATATACTTAACGATGAAATCCAACTGTTTAAAACCGTTTCTTTCACTTTCGTTGTCCAGATAGCCTCAGAAGCATTAATATACCGGTGTTTTAAGAAAAGTTACTACAATTATCGAACTTAGGATTTTTTATTTGTGGAAGAATTTCGACATAAAGCAAAAACATAATGTAACCGGAAGTAAACAAACATTGCCTTTTTCTATCCCATAGACCTATTTACTCTGTGTCTTTGTTATTTCAACATTGATACAACCATAGGTACAGGTTTCCTAACGTATTTTCAATTCACAACTAACTCCGTTATAATTCAATAGCATCAATATATTTTGCTGTTTTCTTTCTAAATTTATGAAACTTTATCACACCCATCAGAGCATGAGCAGAAGGCAGTGAAGTGTAAATTTGCTTTAACACAGGAACATCTTGGCTGGCATACTTTCTTACATCCGCATCTGACGAGTTCGCGGCATGATTTTGTTGCTTCAGGAAGTGCTGTCCAGAACGGCCTCCAGACGCCTTCATCTATAGTCCATCCCCAGTCTTGAGGACTCGGTAGAACTGGATTGGGTGTCAGTGCTTGTCCCCAGCAGTAGCCAGCCTGATTGGCTGCGCGTTTTGCGCGTTCCACTAGAGCCGCTCTTGTTGATGGAATGGCATCTAGAGCTCTTCCTTTCTGAGCAAACAGCTGCTTTCTTGCATCATTGACGCTCTTCTTTCCACTCGTTCTGTCGTACAGCAACACCACATAACGCTCAATATGTTCCATACATACGTCGCTGACCTCAGAGAGTTTGTGAGCAAGTGTAAGAAATGCATCTGTGACATCCGGATAAGTTTTCCACGCTTCTAGCGCGGTCCTCTTCCCTCTACCAGCGAAACAAGACACAGTATCGCAACCGGTAAAGGTGTGGAACACTGGAAGTGCTTTAGAGACCTGTGGTCCTAGACTTCTGGATATCTCGTGAGTGGCGATGTATCGGAGTTGAGTCCCTGTGCCAAATGCTACCCACAGTTGTTGAAAAACGGCAATGGCCAGTACTAGGACATCAGTGTCAAATGTGCGGATGACGATCTTCTCATAGCCCTGCTGTACTGCGTCTTGAACATGCAACAGCATTCTCGTGTCGGCTTCTTCATGTGTACAAGGAGCCAAGCTTGAGGTATCATCACGTGGTAAAATAGACTTGACCTCCTTGCCGTAGATTGAAATTATTTGTTCCTCCACTTCGACAGATGCGATACAGTCAGCCAGAAACTTGAAAAGTTCACGCTTGTTTTCGTCCGTACGGAGGAACTCTTTCCAGTTAGGTGGAAGTTGATTGTTGAATGCAACTTGCCATCGGACACCAGTTCCTCTGTTACCTCTGGCAGTGGCCTTCAAACTGGCTTGAAAATAGTCATCCCAGACGATATCAAGACGTTTGACATGGCGAAATTGCGCCCTTACGTATGGGAAGAATGACTGCTCTACGCGTAACCGGAAAAGGTTTTCTCTATCCCTGGCTTGATCATGTTTACAACTGCAGCACCGTCGATGACAATGATGTCAATAGCACTGGGCATTTCACTTTGCGGTGTAGTATAAACCTGTAGGCATTCAGCAAATCAGATTTCCTCTTGGGTAGACGCAATTTACCAGGACGGGACAAAGCTGGTGGACATCGCTGGTTTTCGTGCTTGAAAAACTCGTCTAAGTCACTATCCCTTGTCTGATTAGATATGTAGAGCCTGGCGAAAAGTGAGCAGTCGTTCCTCATGGATGAAAGTTGCTGGGCTGTTTTTGATGACGCTTTTGGTGGGGCTGACTTGAACAAACTAAGCTTGTTTCTCTTTATCGGGTCATACAGCGATCTCTTTCGATGTACGAGACACTCAGCTATGAAGGTGTTCCACTGCTCCATACCAATGGTCTCTATCTGCCGTAAACTTGCAACTGCAGCTGGTCCAGCAATTTCCTTGGTGTCGAGAACTATCAAAACTTCACTTTCTTCGATAAAAGGGTTCCCTAGTTCTTCCATTGTTTCCCCAAGAGATTTGACATCTTTGAAAAATGATGCTTGGAAGCTTCCTTGTTCTTCGTGATGATGTTCCCTCTTATCCCCAACCTCCATCGTCATACTGGTTTCAAACTCGTTCACCAACCTTGCAATTTCCGGCCCCGACATCATCCATCAGCGAAGAGCTCGGGTATTTTCCGTCAGACCAACAGCACCACCTTCTTTCACCATAGCGTTGTTTTGCTCATCTGCCTGATCAATAGCGATAGCGGAGAACCTTCGCGGAGACTTGTGCACTGTGAACAACCCGGCTTCAACGAATTGAAAGGAGACTCCTGGCGCTGTCTGTTGTAATTCCTTCATGTCACGAAGATAAACTGGTAGCCAACGTGCATAATTGGTGTGATTCAGAGCAAAAAACCCAGGCAACATTTTGTGAAGAGCGTCTATGTAAAACGTAAAGTTAGCTTGACGAAGTGACCTGAGAAACACAAACATCAGAAGTTCAAGCTGTAGGGCTATGTTCCAGAACTGGAACTGCGGTACCGTTGATACCTTGAGGTTACACCAGTCGTCAAAGAGAAGAGTTTCATCTCCGATATTCCGGCCTTCTGTATAACTGTTATACGCCTTCTGCAGTAAAACGTACAGGCTACTGGCTGTTACCTGATGCACTCGTCGTGAACGTGTAACGCTAGTGGCTTTGATGAACGAATCTGCTGTTCCAGCTGAGGCGACATTAGAATCTACCAGTGCCTCTGTCCACCCACTTCCTTCTAGCAACGCTCCAATGACTTTCAAAAAAGCCATTTCAATATGGAGACCACCAAACATGATCACAAATTTCTGCTCTCCATATTTATCTTTCCAGTTCCACAGTATTTGTTTGGCGATAGCATATAGTGGTTGATCCATAATGATAACAGGAACTTGACCAGGGTTTAGATGGTTTACGCATGCCTTGATTACATCCATTGTATACCGGATCATTGCCGCTGAATTGCCTTGATCGGGAAAAAGAGGTAACAGAACGGATATGGCTGACGGACTATTATTCTGTTGCTGGTCTGTGGTGGAGTGATATGCTGCCCACGAAACGGTTTCGTTCTCCTTTAAATTCGCTTGATTCTTTGTGGTGTTGTTCACGTTTTTGAGCCAATTCAGTTCCTCTTCCATCGCAGGGTTAATAGCCCTTCATTTCCAATAAGATTTGGCAGTTCGCTACTCGTTTCTGAGACTGGAAGAGTTTTGTTAGGAAGAACAGTTGGTGGACCTTCAGTATAAAACTTGGGTAATTCCGCTACCGATTTTGTATTAGATAAGGCTTGCTAAATATTCAATTTTTGTCGAGTGTTGCCGTGTACTTCAGCAGTACTGTGTTGAAACATCGATATCCCTGTTCCATGAAATGAGTCGTGCGCAGTTGTTGAAGTGGGATTGTGGTCAATGTTATCGACAGCGGCTGTTGTAAATAACCCCATGTGAAGATTGGATGGACAGACAACATTTTCTTCCTGGTAGCGATGGCTAACAGCGTTTCCCAGATCTGTGGAAATGGCATGGACTCGGTCATAGGACACACTAAGTCCCAAGGTGTGCATGGTTTCAACAAGATTGCGGCTGCGTGTCTTGGCGTGAATTGACAACTCAACATAAATAGAAAGTGGTGTCTCACGAGATTTGATTCTTCTCTCGCACTTAACGTCTCCACCTCGGCGACGGTGATAGATGTTATATTGTCGCAACTGAGCAATTAAAGGACCAGCTTGACATTCAGTTAGACGACGTGCTAGCTTGCATTTCAATGGTCGGACCATAAAGTATCATATTGACTAGAGATACAAGTGATGCTGGAACAGAATTAAGTTGGCAATTAGATTCAAAGGATCCATTGAATGTGTATTTCTTCGAGAGCATGTCTTTGCGTACGATACTCGCAGCCTTGGCAAGATGGATCGCTTCTTCGTCGTAGTCCTCGTTGTGAGCTTTATCTAACACGTTGGGAAGATCACTTTTAAAAGCCAGAAAGACATCACGTCCTTTCTTCTGTTCTTCGACAGATGGATTTTGGGAAAGAACACGATTTTTTAACCGTGTTGTGTGAATAATTTCAGTAGCTTTTTCACCAAGCTGCATCAAACGGGACTTGTACATGTCAGCCAGGTCAGCGAGTTTAAAAACTGGGAGCTCTGCAGCACTGGCCAAGCGTGACTCTTCGATAAATGAAACAAGTTCTGCAAGCGCAATACCATCAGCCTGCAGAATTGGAGCATCCTTATCCTCCTTAACTCCAATTGTCCTTGCCTTTTTATACAAAGATACTAAACAAGGGGCATGATACTTTGCCTCCTGGGCTACCAGATCACCCGCACTTAATTTGGCTAATAGCTTTTCCTCATGTAGTGCAAGTGCACATTTTCGTACACGGGCATCTAAACCAAGAGTCGACACATTGTGAAGAGGATTATTTCGAATACTGCTTTCATCACATACAAAACACGTTGGTGTTGCCTTATTATCGGAAAAAGTTGAATGTGAGCGTGTTTCCTTCCCGCCAGCTGGATGCTCATTTTCTAATGCACACCTTTAAGCTTCGTTTAAGCTTAGTAGAGTTGAACTGGTCATAGCAATTTTTGTGCCAGCGGGCTTTGCATCTCAAAAACGTATTTTCTAAGCCGTCACTCTCATCAAGTCGTGAAAGATCAATGTCTATAGGCATGCTGTCAAGTTCACTGAACTTTATTATACTCGCGACTAAGGTCTTATACCTTGCTCCAACATCTGACTGGCGTTTAGAATCAGCACGACATCTTAAAGACTCATTTTTAATTCCTTGACAAATGGCACATCGAGCCGAGTCAGTCTTGCTTTTACTATCTGGTCTTTTTTCCCTACTTCCTGAGTTAGACATTTTTCTTCATTGCTTTCGCTGAAAATTCAAGTTTGTGATGTCACAACGAAGTACAATAAACATACTGATAAAATTTTTCGACATTGAAAAACATTTTGTACCGAAAAGATCAAATGGATGAAACCAAAACATAAGACGAAAATGTTGAGACTTACAGTATTTGTAGTGAGAATTTAAAGCTGTCTTTCCATTTTAGGTGATATTAAACCTTTCTATAACTACATTTCGTAGACTTTCTAGTTCACAACTTCATATTTACGCTTCTAAATCTCTTCCAAATTTTGATCACTTTCCGAGTTGTAAATCAGGCTTTACGTCTGGCGAACGTTTCAAAAAGATGGCGGAGCAAGCATGTGGATTATTGGTCACCAGGCTGCATGACTTTAGCTCATTTTAAAGCTAACAGTCAAAATCAACAATGCTATAACAAAATGCATTTAACCCTGTCGAACAAATAAATAATAAGTTACTTAAAGTCATGTGATGTACTTCAAATTGAATTGTTACACAATCCCTTCTTTAGTCACCAAAAGACCTATAGGATTCTGTGGGTGCTTTTTAAGATGATTTGCATAAGTTTTCGCTGCCGTTGATCTTTTTATTTACCTATTGAAATTTTTATTGAGTTATTTCCGACTTCCGGTACAAGAGCTATTTACTTCCTGTCGGCATGGAGATAGCACAAAACATTTAATTATAAAAAAACGTCAGTTATAAAATAACGTTTTCTAAACACATTTTGAATTAACTACAAGCATTTTAAACTAGTAGTGACGAGGGCGCATTTCACTTCCGGTAAAGATGAAGGCCATCTTGTCTTAATAGCGTCCTTCAACTCGATTCACCAGCAAAATACGCGATGGCTCCATATCAGACTTTCATCACTTTGACAAAACAATTATTTTTACGAAATATGGCGCTTTTAACCCTAAAGCGCACAATTCGATCAAAATTTGGCACATATCCGCTCCACTACACGCTAGTTTAATCATTTCGAAATCAACGAAACACTGTTTACAATAATATGACCAATCAGAAGACGACCGATGAAAGGTGATAGTTTCGGCAAGGTGACATAGCTGATAGCTCAGCAAACTCGGCATGATGACATCACAAATTCGACAAAAAACTTCAAAGTTTATACCCCTAAGCCAATAGCTGATACTGTTAAGCAGCATCTTACAATGTTGAGCCAATCAGAGCAAGTGAAACAAAATGAAGATTCGACAAAAGGGGCAGTGAAATTGGTCAAACCAATCACGGCTAACGATAAATGGAGTTTCAACAAACCAGCCAATTGCAAAGACGAATACAATCGAAAGATTCGGCAAACTGGTTGAACTTGACCGAGAAACCAGCTAGAGCGTGATTCTGATGCTCGCCAATGTTACCGGAGATAAAAAACGCACTAGATATAAATACGACGCCGGGAATTAAGATTCGGCAATGTAAACAAAGCTATCTGACAACATCACAGCGGCAAATATGCGACCCAAAGTCAATCTGATATGTTAGAATAGTGAGATAGTCACCTTTGTCGGCTGACCTATTTGACGTACCCTAAATCCGCCACTGAATAATCATTGTAAACGCCTTAGTATTTAGCAAGCTTTTTATTGTTCGTCTGTTTGGTCAATTGGCTCTTTTCTTCATCGCTTTTAACGAAACTTTGTGTTCTTGAACTATTGGCTCAGGTTTACTTGCTTGTTTTTACCTATTACGTCGCGGTTTTTTATTGCATCTATTCATCTAGTTTACTGCTTAAAATTATCGTTGAGATCATTTAACTTCTTTTTTCGTAATTTGTTTTTGTAAATCTTCTGTAAAACGTACTTGAATCCTGATTGCTTTCCTTCAAATCAACTCGGAAATTTTTGTGTTGATATTTTAGATAAAAATACCCTATATTTTTATATTGAAGTATTGCATTCAAAGAGGACAAAAATAGAAAGTTTCCAAGGTCTAACATACGCTTGGCCTATTTATGTGGTGTTTTTGGATCGAATGCGCATGAATTTCTTCTGATCGCATTTAGTGTTTTGGTTTGTTCGTGACCATTGTCAATGTCGGTCATTTTCAGCACTAATATTTGCAATACACTTATGTAAATTAGTGGATAAACAACGTGCCAAATGGGAAGCTCTAAACTAGAACATATCGTTCTCTAAATAGCGCTAATAATCATTGTAAACGCCTTAGTATTTAGCAAGCTTTTTATTGTTCGTCTGTTTGGTCAATTGGCTTCTTTCTTCATTGCTTTTAACGAAACTTTGTGTTCTTGAACTATTGGCTCAGGTTTACTTGCTTGTTTTTACCAATTACGTCGCGGATATTTTTGCATCTATTCATCTAGTTTTCTGCTTAAAAATATCGTTGAGATCATTTAACTTCTTTTTTCGTAGTTTGTTTTTGTAAATCTTCTGTAAAACGTATTTGAATCCTGATTGCTTTCCTTCAAATCAACTCGGAAATTTTCCCGCCAAAACTAGCCGGTCTGTACGAAAAACTTATTGCACAGCTGGGCAACCAATCAGCATGCGTCAATTGTGTACAGACCGGATAGCGAGCTCAGCCATATAATATATATATATATATATATATATATATATATATTCAATATTACATATATATATATATATATAGACAAGTATATCTTGAGTGAAACCATATACAGGCAGAGTGCTTGATACCGAAGTAGAACAAAATATAAGAGAAGTGAGGGACAAAACTCGAATTACTTCATAGAACTTTTTAATCACGACAAATTTGTTTCGTATGGCAAGCTACGTTTGCCACACTCGTTAGGTGATAATCGCGTTTGTAGTGACATGCCAGAGAACTATAGGCTAAATAGATGTCAGTTTGCAATAGTGTTTACAGTAGAGTTATTGGTTGTTTAATAGGAATATCTTTCTGTGTCTGCATGTAGTTATAAGTTCAATTCTTTTGTTGAGTGAGCTCAATTCCGGGTGGTAAATAATTGAAAATTTCTCATGAAGGCAAAGATAACCTGTAACCAAATGTTGGACTCACTGCAGGCAGATTCAAAACCAGGTTCAATAACCACCGCAGTTCATTCGAAGATACGAACAAGAAACAAGCAACAGGACATAGCAAATACATCTGGTCTTTAAAACAATCAAATGTTCCATACTCAATCAAATAGAAAATCCTCAGGAAATTTAAGGCTTATTCTATTGGTTATCCTTATATATCCGTATATGTATATGTATATGTATATGTATATGTATAAGTATATGTATATATATATATGTATATGTGTAGTATATCGTATATATAGTTGTACATTCTGGTAAATGCACTCTTGAATATTTCAGTTGTATCCAAAAACAATCGCAAACAACTAAAATTGTGATTTCTCTCGAGAAGCTCAGAGTGAAAGAGGAACTGTTTTAAGAAACTGTTAGGAACTGTTTTAATTAGTACTCCTAGGCTGTCCCCCCCCCCCCTTCAAGCCAAGTCTGGATCCGCTAGTAGAAACGTGCATCCAAGTGTTAATGGACATTAAATGGTTCGACCTTCATACTGTGATTGTGTCAAATGCAAGGGCGGAGACAGCCCCTAAAAAGTGGGTGGGCTAATGGCTATAGGAAGTAACTTAGCAGAGAAGGCAAATAACTTACAGTTATTTAATTTTATTAAAAAAGTTAGTTTATTAAAACTGAAGAGTTTTGGCAGGATATTGTTCCAACAAATGTTGTAAAGCTGTATGGCTTTCATAAATTTTAGGAAACCTTTTTTGATTTTTAAATTATGCAACCGCATGTCTACGCATCTTACAATAATTCTTCTTAGGGTATATGTTCAGTTTTGGCAACATTTAAACTCAGCTTATTAGCTAGTAACCACTGACTGATATTACTAATATCGCGATTAGTCGCATAAATAATATCATTTAACGACTGGCCTGTTTTTGTTAGGTTAGTGTCATCCGCAAACATACGTGGATTTTAATACTCTAAACAATACGGAAGGTCATTAATATAGATCAGAAAACGCAGTGGCCCTAGTATTGATCCTTGAGGAACATCACATGAGATGGTCCTAGGAGTTGATAAATGACCATTAACAAAACATTACTGTTTTCTATTACATAAGTACGAACTAAACCATTTAAGAGATTCACATGCAATACTATAAATTGAGAGCTCTTCTAGTAAGATCGAATGGTCGACTGTGTCAAATACTTTGGATAAATCAAGAAAAACCACTGAACTACAGAGACACAGATAGACAGACAGACAGATAAATACATACATACATACATACATACATACATACATACATACATACATACATACATGCATGTATGCATGCATGCATGCATACTGGCATGCATAGAATGATAGATAGATGTATATAAACTAACGTTAGTCGTAACCAAATCTAAGCAAGGGGCGCCATCGTGAAATTTTGCCAAGGGCCCCACCGGTTGTTAATCCGCTCTTGGCCTATCCACATGCGTTAGGAAAATACTTTCCAATGACGCTAATGTTTCGTGTTTAAAGTTGAAAAGTATTAATGGCCAATATATACGAGCCAGAGCAAACAGCTCAGTCAAGGAAAATAATTAAAAGGGAATTAAGAGCCATTATTACATGATCGACGCGGTTTTCTTTGTTATTCACAGAGCTTTATTTAACATAAATACTTGTTAAAGGCCGAACTTTCTTCAAGCCAGGGGAGGGATTTGATATTCAGCAGGGAAAAGCGGGGTTGATGAATTGAATTGAATTAGTATTCAAGGGTTGTATATAGATACATCCCTCTTAGCAGGGTTGTATCTAGATAAAACCTTGCCAGGAGGGATGTATCTACATACAACCCTAAAATTTGTAATGAGGAATTCTACGCCAGATCTTGTCTCTATTGACAAATACTAAAATTACTCCGTGCCATACTATTCGTAATATCATAGTTCACAGCATTTCACTCAGACAATCAAAAACCAAACATTATTTCATAGAACCATAAAACATCAAAATGAATCTAAGCCTTAAAGTCATTCCCGACATAAAACGACATAATTACTAAATTGAACGTCCTTCTTTTCACCACCTTTAAATCCACAATTCTCAATTTTTTTTTTCTATTTCGTCTCCTATCTCAACACTGTCTGTTTCTCTCTTACTGAGTTTTTTTCTTACTGACGCTTCTCCGCAGCACGAATTGACCTTATCACCTAAGCGTAAATCAAACCCTTTCGACATCTCAACCTTCCTTTGAACAGTTAGTCTCTAATATCGCTGTAAGGATCTGACATTTCTGTGCCTAGTTTTTTCCATGATAAACTTGTCAGGACTTCCTTTTTCAAGGCCACGAGTAGCAGTTGTTGCCCTCAAGCTATGACTCGTGTAATACCCTTGAATTCCAGCTTCCCGGCACAGATTCTTGACCGTATCACCAAACGTATTATGGCCGACTGGCTTTGACGTGAACCAGTTCACGTCACACGCCACACCAGTTCTTTTGTTTTGCCACTTGATTTCCTTGCTAGTCAAGCACATTGCAGCAAGAACTATCATTCATGCATACATACTTCTTAACTTGTGGGTTAAGAAACGTCAAAGAATCTGTACAACAGAAAGCATTGTCTGCCATTGTCCTTTTAAGAAAACCTTGTCAATCATGTAATAAGTCAGTTAATCACCTCGAACGTCGGCTCTTAGCCAGATCCATCTCTCGGGAGCGTAGCCCTCGGAAAGCATCCCTTGGGGCCTACGGCCCCTCGGGATACATTCCTCGGGTCACGCCCCTTCGGGTTGTATTTGGCTAAGAGCCTCCGTTCTCGGTGATTAACTCTCACATGGTGTTTGAATTTTAAATGAAACAAAAGTGTACGACGATTTAATATGTCTTGAAGTCGCTGTAGAATAGTGAAAATTCCTGCTGCTTGCTATGTGGCTAAATGCTGAAAACCGGGCCCATCCCGGCTTTATGTGGATACATAGCAGGCATACACGTGACCCAACACATTCGCATCACTTCACTTAAGATTGACATAAATGGTGTTTGAATTTGATAGAATTTTAGGAGGATGGCCTTGTCAAGACATATCACGGATATAGAGGTAATACCAAAATTAAAGTGAGCTTTTAAATATCGGTTTGATGGCGCCACGATAGGCAAGTATTTCGTTGAAACGCAATTTGCATCCTAACTTTTTAACCCTTGCCATGCTAAGGGTGTATCGCGTTGAATTGGAGTAATTTGCATGTAAGAATTTCAGCCAGGCTGAAATTCCATTACTCACCCCGTGGTGAGATTTTCGTCAAGTAATTGCAAGACAAATTTTCAAGGGATTTCTTTTGGGAGGACAGATGAATTTGTTTATATGAGGCCAGAACGTGTGTGTAGTTTGTTCCAACCACGAGAGAGGGCCGTTACGTCATATCTGATTATCATATCTCAACCCGGTGAACTGCATTCAGACAAGATTTGTAACCTGCACCCAGATAATATCTCGTGTTTTTGGGGTTTTTTGTTTTTCGGCAGAGTGCTTCCTTTAAAATTTTCCTACTTCATTCAACTGCCTACGTACGCAGCACCCCATTGTTGATACTGCAGTTGAAGATTTGGGAGAGATTGACATGTTTTAAAATTTAAGAAATTGATAGTTTTCTTTGCCCCGCCTGATCCCTTGTCCTCCTCAACATTTTCCCCAGGATTTAAAAAGGGCACCCTAACTAAGATAGGCTAGGGCACTTGATTTGCTGCATTAATGCAAAAGTATTGTTGACAAGTCGTCAGCTGGGCACACTAACATGCTAGCACTTTACTGTGATTAATACTTTAATGCCTGCAGTTCATCCCTGTGGCAGGTAAAATAGTTGGGCATTAGCTCAGTTGAAGTACAGGTACTGAAGTGCACCTTTGCCTCTTAGTAGTTTAAGAAGACAATGTTTTACCCTTTTAATAGGTTAAGAAGACAATATTTAACCCAGGGCTCATCCTTATGGCAGTGGCAGCTCTATGAGGGGGCCTGGGGGCATGCCCCCCTGATACTGTAACAGTTGACATGTTTTCACTACTGTAGAGTACGTACTATTTTTTACAGGTTTGAGATTTGTGGCATTTTTGCATTAATACTGCTCTTGCCCATACTTGGTTGAACAAATGCTTGTTAACACAAGTTCCACATACATTGTGGGATTAGCTTGAGCCTGCTACAATAAGTTCAAAACCCCCTATATGTGCAACAAAGTTGAAATTTTAATTCTATAGCAATTTAAGTAATGTTTTCTAACCCTTAAAATTTCCGAAAACCTCTCCCAGAACCTGGGAAATGGCCTTTCTGAGACTCTAGAATTCCAATACTTTCCAGGGCTGCATGCTGCTGGACCCCCCTAGCTAAAATGTCTTACACCTTTGATGCTTGTATACTTCATCCCTAATTGGCCCCCCTGGTTAAAATGTTCTAAAACTGCCACTGCCCTATGGTAAGCAGGGTAAATACTAAAATATGTCCTTCCCTCTTAATGGATTAATTTAAGACATTGTTGTATATAAACTTCCTCAAGGGCAAGCATAGCAGGCCAGTATTCTGAAGTAACTTAGAAGAAACACTGCTCCTGCATGCAAAAAAAATTCTTGACACACTATTGGTTGAATATATGAATTTGAAGGCTGGAATGTCAGTCACTACTGGCTCCAATGAACTTTTGACTATTTTCAGTATTTTCCATATTTCCTGAAGACATATAAACTGATAAGATACTTAAATTACATGCTCATAATAGTTTCAGTCTCTTCAGTTGACTGGTCATGAGGCCTATACAGCATTAGTGTTAGGCCCTGAGGACAAACACAAGAAAAGATTAATTAAAAAATGAGGCAAAGCCATGTTTTCTTAAATGCTGTTGAAGGTGCTTTATCAAGGGATCAAGCACTCACTCTAATATTTAGTGCACTTTCTCAAAGAAACCAATACTTTATGAGAAAATCAAGGTAAAAGTTAATGGTGTTAGAAATATTATGGCCCAGGTGGTAAATTTAAATACTGTGTAAAAGCATTACCAAAACATAGAAGTACGTGTATAAAGAACTTACTAACCTGACATTTCATAACTAAACTTGCAACATCTATTGATTGAGTTATAATAATATGTACAGTGTTCTAGTTATAAATATATTCAACTATTTACAAAAATAGGCAAAACACTTTGTGAGAGAAAATTAAGTCAATACTACGAGCTAAAAGTTGGCTAAATTTACACGTATGGACATTTTTGATTGTGACTTCAAAACGTGTCTCACTCATGTTTTTATTTTGTTCTTTTCCTCATAAATTATTAAGTAGTTTGAGAATTAATCATGCAAATTTACCCATTAGACTTATACCTCAAGGACTATCAAAATATTAGTCTTCAGCAACTGTCTTTCAAGGCTACCCTAATATAATGTAATTCTGTTTACAAAAATAAGGGTAAGTCAGCTTTTGTCGATAGACTTCAGTTTTATGTTTTTTGCTGGGTACTTATATTTATATTATCATTGTAATTCCTGCTTTGTTCTTCCCTAGCAACAATCTGGGGAAAACTTCTCTCTTAGGGAAAACTGCTCCCACCCTTCAAATGAACTCTCCTTCTTGATTAACTAAAATTAGTTAGCTTTTCAAGGTATATACTAAAACAATTATTATGGTGCCTCCTAGACAGCCAATGAGGGCTTCATACATTTTACACATAAGTGTAAAATATAATCTTAATTATTCTCTCACTCCCAAATAGAGTGTTAAAAAGATTGGAGATCCTGTCAATAAGGAGCTACCGTATTTCGTGGTGTATAAGTCAACCCCTTATTTTTTGACCAAAAATCATGATTTTTATGATACCCTGAGTATAAGTCGAATCCCTCAAATTTAATGGTTACCAGACACAGAATAGCATTTGAAGAAACTTTAATAACATGGCAAATCTTTTACAGCATATTTTTTAAATCTCTTAGAGTTTATTTTAATGTAGAAGATTACTCAAATGATTCACACATTTTGTGTTTGGTAGATTTTTTATTTTGTCAGATTGCTTCCGCCAGTTTCGAACAAGCTTCTCACTAACACCAAACTTGCCACCAGCAACAGAGTTGTTTGACTTTTCAGCCTAGTCAACAACTTTCAACTTCATTGAAGATACGAATATATATTTCAAGATATGAATCATGCTTCATATCTTTATTGTTTTGGAGGCATGTTGAAGTCTTTACACTGTAAGAATGAGGTTTATAATAAAATACATTGACCATGTTGATGTGCCCATTCACTAGCAATCAGCTGATTGGTCCATTTCTTGATGCATATGGAGGGCTGGTACTAGTATGTCTGGTCTATGATTTCAGTCAATTTCATGACCTTTTGTATAAGTTGAGGTAGACTTTTCGAGATCAATTTTGGGTCCTAGAAAATCAACATAAATATGTCGCAAAATACGGTACCCCACAAATTCTCATTTCTAACTTTTATGTTTTGAAATGTACCCCACCAATTGTGTTTTTATGCAAAGGGTTTGAATGAATGGGAGAAGAATGAGTTGGGGTTTTTTGTTAAGAGGATGAGATTGCATAAGACTGGCTATCTCAAAAATTTTGATGCATGTCAAGACTTTTTAAATGATAAAAGGGAGGAAACTGAAAAATTTGCACTATAGTTTAGGAGTAGCTCTTGTGACTTTTAAATTTTTTTTAGCTTTATTGTAACATATTAATTGTTTATCCTCAAAGCTGGCTTAAGTTTCTCTTGTGGAGAAAGTAGTAAGGCTGTTTGGGGGTTATTTATAGGCTTAGCCAGTGAGTTAAAGGCTCCCAAAATTGACATGTGGATTTTATGATGAGCTGTTGTTTGGACCACTGGTTTTTGTTTTTCATGTCTTAACAGTTTTCCTAATTTTAACTGTCTGATTATTTTTTAAATGTTTACTGAACAGTTTACATGCTTAGTAATAATAGTGATGGATAGACTGCATAAAACACAAAACAAATGATTTATTTGTGATGTAATAATTATTATATTGCTGTATTGGTGTACTATGTATTACTGTATATTGGACATCCTTTTGGACAATGTGCAAGTGGAAATTTGTTTGTTTGGACTTATACACATAGGTACTTAACTCTTCTCATTAATTCAGGTCTTCATATTAAATTTCAGAACATTCTTGCCCTAAATCCTAAAATTCAACTGCATGCCTCTGTGGTCCCTTCAGCTGTTTCAAAGAGAGGGAAGAAGCATTGGAAGCGAAACAGAGATAAGTCTTGCTCTGTAAGTAGCAAAAAGTCTAGATCATTAATGGTTTCAAGAAAGTAGACTGCTTTATGTACATTGAAAAAGGATCTGCAGCAGTATGGTGTGGTCAGGGGGAAACTCAAGGGGAGTGGGGGTGCAACATCCCCAAAAGTTTTAGAAATGAAGATTTGCAGGGGCAAAATCAAAGATCTCACTGGACAACTGAGAGTATAAGTATTCAGTGATGTGACAAGATAACTTGAATAAAACTTTTAAAAATGGACTGTAAAAATATTGTTTGTGTTGATATAATAATAATAATGTTTTGAGTGATGTGTTTAGTGTGCCAATGTTTAAGATGGCAAGTCAACCCAGGGTGCATGCTTGTTTACAATGAGGGCTTAACATGGCAGCAGATGCAGCCAACTTCCCTCCAATGTTGCCTGCTCCCAAAAAATATATCTATGCACACATACACACACATATATATATTTACATATAAAAAGCATTGTATAGTTTACAGCATACTTGGAGCATTCTTATACATGTACATTACCACCTGTCATCACATATGCAGACTAAATGAAGTCATCACAGTTGGGCTTTGTATAAGGCCTATTTGATTAAATTTCACTACAGAGTTGCAGGGCAACACAGATTCTGGCAGGGCAATTTTATCTTCATCCCCCCAAAGGAAAGGGCCTTGGTATACCCCTGATTATAATGTCATTTTGTTCCCTGGCTTATGGAGGAATGAATGACCACAGCTTTTGCTTGGTATCAATTAAGATATTTCATATGGTATTTCCTGAATTATTTCTAATTTTCATGACTATTATGATCATGATCATGATCATGATCATGACTGTTATTGTCATCATCATTATCACCATTATCATCACTATCATCAGCATTATCATCAGCTTTGTAATTATCATATCACATCCTATTTTATAGCCACTATCATTGTGATTTGGTTTTAACACCATTATATCATCATTATATCACCACACCGCATAATCATCATTCTAATCAATATCATCATCAACTTGATCACCATCACTATCATCATCATTATGATCATCACATCTAATCCTATACAGCCATTATCATTGTCATTCTATTTTACCACCATTATCATAACAACATCACCAAATCACATCACATCCCTATTGTCATCATCAATGTCATCATCTTCTTTATCATCATCATTCTCATTTTTATTATTGTTATCATCATCATCATTGTCATCATTACTATCAAAATAGCACAAGTCCAAAGGGCAAGTGCTATTTGAGGTCTTTGAAAAACTTACAAGTTCCTGTTTTTCCAAATTGCACGAGAAATCATGCGATTACCACATAATAACATGCATGAAAGAAGTAAGACAGTACCAAAAAAAAAGGTAATTCAGTGCAAATTAATATATTACTTTGTTTAGCAATATGTTGCCATGAAATTGCACTGCTCTTAGCCAATCACAATCAAGGGTTTTTTCCATGTACAGGGGTTGAAATAAGCGGGCGCCAGGTCGCCAAATGCGACCAAATTTTTCATCTGGCGACCAGGTTTTCTCCACAGGGCGCCCTCGTGGCGACTGAGCAAAAAATAAAAAAAAATTGATAAAATAATTCTAAAGGGTTAAAAGTTACTTTAATTTTTGATGAGTGTCGTCGGTAACTGACCTACAGTAATCTTTACTCAAATACCGGCCGGGACGCTACCAGCCCTCTTACCCAGGCTCTTTCCTTTTTGACGCAATATAAGCACATGGCGAAAATGGCGATGTTGTGACAAACGCTAGGTAGCACCCGACGTAGCAAGTATCAGAGTAGTGACGCAGTGAAGCGAGAACAAGCATGACTATGCGCGTGGAACGGAACTGCGAACAGCCAAAGCAATGTGCGTGTACGCGCTAAAAGTACATCGTAGCAGTGCTAGAACATGCTTGAACACTTAGGGTACCAATTTTGGTAAATTGCGGTCACTAGGGCTGCATTCTTGTCAGATAAAAGTAGAATCCCTTCCTTTTACACCCACAAATATAGTTACGTCATTCAACCATTCCTTAATGTATATAAACCGTACTAAACCGTCAATAAATAGCTTGAATACCCTTAGTGTGTCTTTGATAATCTAAGCTAAGAGTAGTACCAGATCCAAGAACCTTCGTGCGGCGGTCCGCTGCATCCAATACTGGCCCAACGCTACAGCTAGTTATTTCAGATAGAAACGATGCCCTTATGGACAAGTTTCTTATAAAGTATAGCCGAAATGAAACTTCAACAGCCACTGTGAGTGTACCAGTCAGTGTCTCAGATGAAGATGATGATGGTGAACCCAAAGCTAAGAAGAAAAAGGGCCCTGTGGAAGCAAACAAGACTAAGAGTGAACAACGTAATGACGTACAGGTCAGAAAATTTCAATCTAAATGGTTGGAAGGCAGGTCGTGGCTGAAACATGATGTTGAACGAAATGTGATGATATGCAAATATTGTGAGCAGTTTGATAAACAAAAACAGTCATCTCTTTCTCAAGGGTCATCAACTTTCAAAGTTGAAACATTACGAAAACATGAAGTGTCTGAAATCCACCTGAGCTGCCAAAAAGCTTATGCTGCATCTTTGTCTCCTGCCGGGTCAACCCCAATTGAAAAAGGATTACAGAAAATGGATGAAATTGAACTAGAAAGAAGAAAAAAACAATTTACCACCGCATTTTTTGTAGCGAAAGAAGAAAGACCATTCACAGACTTTCCAAAGTTGTTAGAACTCCAAAAGGCAAATTTTTGGGGAAGATCTTACACAACACTATGGCAACAACAAACAGTGTAAGACATTAGTACATTTCATTGCTGAATCTGAAAGGGAAGAATTTCACTGGATGGTTCGCCAGAGCACTTTCTGTTCTGTAATCAGTGATTCATCTACCGATTCTTCAGTAGCTGAAGAGGAGGGTGTGTGTGTTAGTTTTCTCAACCAAGATTATATCCCCGTTACCCGTTTTCTATTCATGCACAAATTAGAGAAACCAGATGCACCACACACAAAGCAAGCCATTATGTGTGCACTGGAGAAAGCTAGTATTGATTGGAAAAATTCCTTAGTTAACTTCATTGCAGACGTTGCATCTGTGAATTTTGGCTGCCGTACAGGTGTATTTAAACTGCTGCAGAAAGATTTAAATCATCTTATTGATATCCACTGCAGTGGTCATAGATTAGAATTGGTACTAAAGGATGCTGCAAAGCAAATACCCTACATAAATACTCTGGAGGAGTTACTGCAGTCCCTTTATAAATTTTATCACAACTCTGCAAATATGTAGAATGGCTTAGAAGAAGCAGGTAAAGCTTTAGATGTGGCTATATTGAGACCACCTAATGTGGGTGGCACCAGGTGGATTGAAAACAAAAACAATGGTGTCAGAGCTCTACACAGAAATTGGCCTGCTTTGGTGGAACACCTCACCCAGGTTACTATTTCTTCAAACACAGATAATGTAGCCAAAGCCAAAGCCAAAGGATTTTTGAAGGAACTTACCAATCCCAAATGTGTATTATTCACCTATTTCATGCAGTCATTACTTCCACAGATTGCTTACCTCATCGATACCTTGCAAGATAATGAATCCACTATTGAAATCATGAGGGTGAAGCTAGATGCCATGTGACAGAGCCATACTGAATTGGCTATATTCAACTTACAATTCAAATAACAAAAACAAAATGGTGGTCACTGTGCGAAAGCCATGTTAACACTCTGACGAAATGTAACGCGGGCTCAGTGCCACGAACATCGCAAGAATAATGTAAACTAAGAATGAGATAAAGTTTATGTCACCATGTTATTAAAACTCTCTAAGTATGACATCAGAAAGAAACTAACAGACTTTTCTGATGAGAACTTTACAGAATTGAAGTACTGTAACCATCAGCTTACTTCAGTGCCAACCAGAAGAGTTCCAGGAGTGACTGATCTATCTGCTGTCATTGACAAAACTACATCAGAGCTGGAAAGGTTTGTCAAAGTGACAAGTGACTGCATCAAAGCAAGGTTTGACAGTTTCTCATCAAATGATGTTCTGCGTGCATATCAGGTTATGGAACCAAGAAGCTGGCCAACAGAAAAGGACAAGTTATGTGATTATGGACAGGATGACATTGAAACTTTAGTGAAACATTATGGGCCTTTTCTGTTAAGTAAAGGGCTTGATCCAGAGGCAATTGCTGATGAGTGGCCTGAATTACTTATATCTGTCTTCAACCAGAATGGTGAGAAACTGAATACTTTGAGGGGTTATAAGCTTTGACCCCAGCTTCTGGCTCAGCATAAGCCATCAGGAGAATATGCAAATGCTGTAGCACTTGCTGAGATCTAGTTGGTGATGGCTATAGCCTCAGCAGAACCAGAGAGAGGATTCAGTCTGATGAACAGAATTAAATGTGACTAGCGCTCTACTCTGGATACAGATTCTGTTAACGATTTGATGACCATTGAACTGTCCAACAAGGATCTGTCTTCTTTCGATCCCACTAGATCTGTGTCACTATGGTGGAAATGTTGTATGACAGGGAGGAAACTGGTGAATCCTCATGGTCCCCATAAAATGAAGAAAGACAAAAAAAGCAAACAAACTCTGACACTGACAGTGACACTGAATCTGATAAGAATACTGAGTGACAGTTGTAGACTAGTAGATTTTAAAAACTTGTGATAAATTTATTATATAAATATAATTTATCTAGTATTATTGATTTCTGTGGATACTTTTGTTGCAGTTTTCAGCTTTATTATTAAGTAGAAATGAATGACATTTGTTACTGCAATTAGTAGGATGAGGCGGTTAACCGGTTAACCGGAAAGAATCGGTTATTTTTACAGATCGGTTTCACGAGTCTTCTTAATATCAAATAACCGACTAACCGAAATACCGATTCAAAATTTAAAGACAAACAAGCGTGCTACATGTGATTAACACCAAACTATAAGCAAACTACAAAAATGACTGATGATTAAGCGATTGCACGCATTTAGATAGCTCAATGCGAGAATAGCGCTGCGCTTGTTCGAAGCGAAGATGTGTGGGCAGACAAGAAGGTTATTAAAGTGTGTGACTCATCGCTCAACAAGTCGACCTGAACGTCATCAGCCAGTGAGATAGTGTTTTGAAAACCCTGTTTGCTTTAATTTATTCGTCAACACGTGCTCGCAGTTGTAACATGTGCAGTAGTGGTCATTCGTATTCCCAATGCCAGCAAGAAGTGCAGTATGGAATTTTTTCAAAACCACAGAAGAGGTGAGATGGTGATCTCCCTTTGGCATGTCAACTGAAACGCGAAATTCTCCGCCGTTTAAAGTCAAAATACGTGGCAGAAGATCTCAAAGTCTTGATGGGTGTTACCTCATTTCTCGACCCGAGGTACATCACTGCTTTCCTCACAACAACGGACAAACCGGGAGAGGACAAAACTGAGCCGAAACTTAATGTGGTTCAAGAGAGACTTCTTGAGCAAGCTGTTTTCCTTCAACACGAAGAAGTCGCTGATTCCATTCCAGAACCGCCAGCAAAGAGAATGAAGTCGAGCCTCGGAGCATTGACTAGTTTGAAGAAGCAAAAGGAACGTCCTGCTGCTCAGTCACTACGCGATCGTTTGTCCGCTGAATTCGAGCAGTACAGAAATATCCTGTTATTGACGGCGATGAAGATCCGTTGAAGTGGTGGCAACGACACGAACTTGAACTTCCGCTTTTAGGCCAACTTTCCAAGAGATATTTGAGCATTCAGGCTTCAAGTTCTCCATCGGAACGTCTATTTAGCAAGGCAGGGCTTGTCAGCACTCCCGCACGAGCACAGTTGAAACCTGAAAAGGTTGACATGCTCGTGTTTTTAGCCGAAAACTTATAAACAATCATTCATACTGTACATAACGAGTAAAGAAACTACTTTTATATAAATATAATTATGATAACCCACAAGACTCGTTGTTTATTTTGGTCACAATAATTTAATTGATCAAAAGACTCGGTTATGTCGGTTATTTCGGTTATTTCGTCACGGTTTTCGGTTTCGGTTTTTTTACAAAACCGCCTCACACTAGCAATTAGTGACTACAGTTCAAGCTAATAACACTGATAAGTGATAAACTCATAAAGTGATATATAATATAATAATATTATTTAATATTTGATTTTCTGAATTGAGTTTGTAATAATATGATGTTGTGAAATAAATTGAACACAGAGTCTGACAGTTTCACAATTGCTTATTATTCTTTGATTTATTTATTTTTTTTTTTGATATTGTATATGACAATGATATAATTTAATATTAAATAATCTGCTTACATTTTTGTCAATAAGTCTTCATTCATGTATGGCAACCTGGTATTAAATTTAGCGACCAGATTTTCTTCTCCGGTCGCCACTTGGGCGACTAAAAAAATTTCTTATTTCAACCCCTGATGTATATCACAGATCAAGTAGTCGACTTAGGGCCAATTTTTATGATGTTTTTGTCACGTAGCTGGTACCGTTACATGTAGATTGAGTTTTACCGAATTTATGTGGAGTTTTTAGTAGTCGCTTCGATTTATGTTGTGCAGAGTTGAAGTCAAACTGTTCTGCGAAGGGTTTTTAGTAAAGTTCTATACGAAATCTCCAAAACGTCGCGTAAGCAATAAACTGGTTAAAACTTTAATAAGAAGAACAACTAGTCTTAGATGATACATGTTTCGGACTACCTAGTCCACCATCAGTCATAAACAAGGGATGGGTTAAAATACAGAATTTATATAGCTATAAAATGTATAAATTACAATATATAATAAAGATATGTATAATACACTGGCGGTCAAAAAGAACTGCTCAAGTTCCATTTCTTGGGTAATGAAGGGTTGCAGCAATGGGTTTTGCTCACCCCTATGGCAAAACAGTCAATTTCAGATAATTTTAACATATCTCCCAAGACTTTTGACAAAGCTCCAGTCATTTTAAGGAAATTTTTTATGGGAAAGTCTAGATGTATTCCTGGTTCTCCAGGATATTATTTTTAATTGTTGGTAAAACAAGAACTTCAAACAACAGGCAAAACCATGGGTCTAAGACCAAGGATCAGCCTTGAAAATGGAGGGAAAGTTACTCATCACGGGAAACTGCTGATCAAGTGGGCTGTAGCCAAAGTGTCAGCAATATTTTGAAGAAGCCGCGACTTACCAGAAGTGTTAAAGATTTGAAGATCCCTGGACAAAAAAAGGAAAACTACGAAAGAGAGGACAGTATCATGGTAAGAATAGCATGTCCAATTGCTCTAAGACTGCACCGGAAAAGTAAGCAGAGATGCAGATTGAACATGGTGAGAGTGTCTCTACTTCCACTACCCGACGATGACTGAGAAAGGCTGGTCCCAACGGTTCCAAACCAAGTTACTATCTGCGCCACAAGTGAACAGTTCTTTTTGACCGTCAGTGTACATGGTAAATGATTTACATGAGTTTAAAATACAATCGTAAGGTTGGTATGCGTTAATTGTTTGTTAAGTTTAGGTTTTTGTCATTCTATATGCATGCCTTCCTTTAACCTTAACTGATAGTTGTTATTGGAGCTATCTATAATCACAAAGGCACCTTCATATACAATATTTTTGCAGTTATGTGAACTTTGCAAATGCTTATAAACATGTGAGTTCCTATCCCCAAACAGATGTTCGCGAACACGTGTGGAGAAATGTCAGCTAGTTTCGCCGGTAAACTCGGAATTACACCCGGTACAAATAAATTTATATACGACACGTGCCTTAAGGGATTTAAGGACAGGATCTTTCACCATAAACAACCAATCGTAAACGAAGTAAAAATAAGCTTAATGTTTATATTAGTACAATACTGCTCAACCAGAGAAGTAATTTTGCGTTTAGAAAAGTTTGATAAATGCGTATACGGTAATTTGAAATAAATAGAAGCGTCATTACTAATTTGGTGTACCTTGGGTGAAGAATTATGTATATTACTGAGATATCGATCAGTGATCCTTTCAATAGAAGGACCAGGATAGGAATTTTTCTTTAAAATGCAAATAGGTTTCTGTATATCAAATTGAAAACCAGTCCAGGTATTACTCATTACAATAATACCTGGGGCCAATAACAACTATCAGCTAAGGTTAAAGGAAGCCATCCACATAGAATGACAAAAACGTAAACTTAACAAACAATTAACGCATACAAACCTTAAGATTGTGTTTTAAACTCACATAAATCATTTACCATGTATCATACATATTTTTTATTATATATTGTAATTTATACATTTTATAGCTATATAAATTCTGTATTTTAACCCATCCCTGGTTTATGACTGATGGTGGACTAGGCCAGTCCGAAACATGTCTTACCTAAAACTAGTCGTTTTTTTTATTAAAGTTTTAAAGTTTTAAACCTGTTAGCTGTCCAAGTTGAAGGGCAAGAGCAAGATTTATTTCAAAGTTGGTTTTAAGGTGAATGTTACATGCACGTGCATGTAGGGGCTTGGTGATACAGGAAGATTTTAGGGAGAATGGAAGACATCTAGGAAAGAAGGGATTTAGGAAAAAAGGAATTTAGGAAGGAATGGGTTAAGAAATGAAGAGATTTAGGGAGGAGAATTAGATCGTAATGAAAAAATAATTTTGAAAGAAATTGATTTAGGAAGTAATAAGGGTTTTATGGTGGAAGGATTTAGGAAGTTATCTTAAAAGTACAGGATTTGCAAAGGAAAAGATATAGCAAGTGTAACGGGCCGAGTTGTGGCAATAACACACTCCTAGACTGTCGGTTCGAATCTGTCTTTATTGACATTACTTTTGGCCTTTTATTCATTTTACGTTACCCTTGGTTAATCATCCGTGCTACCATTTAAAGTATTGCATGACCACCTTCCCAAATAATGGGAAACGATTCTATCGTGTGAACTACGTAAGGGAAGCCAACTCCTACATACAAACGGGAAATGATTCTACGCAACTATTTAAATGTGGGAACTAATTCTACTTAACTAATTTAATGCGGGAACTGACTATACATAACTAATGTCGAGAACGTCAGCAATTAGCATCCGTTACACAAGAAAGAGATTTAGAAAGGAGAAGATTTAGGATATTCAACTAGGGATTTAAGAAACAAGGAAATTTAAACATCTATGAAGCAGTTTAGGAAAATTGTAGGAAGAAAGCTAGGCGGGAGGATGTAGGAAATTATCAGACGTTTGCACACGCGGGTCTTTAAAGCTGGGTACGCTACTGTCCAAAAATGATTTATTAAACAGTTTTTAAATATCTTCAAGCTTCGCTATAAGTAGAACACTGGAGCCTTGTTGTGTGTGGGGAGACTGCCCCAGTGCGATTTACTTGATTTAATGAACGTTTTCTATCGTAATATCTTCACTAAAGTAGTCTGTCTTTCCCATTGTAGACATGTGGTGATCTTACCAAGAACTTTGATGACATAAAACATACAACTTTAAGTGAACGAGGTGCACTGAGGGAAGCAGCAAGGTATTTCATTTCCACAATTTACTTAGTTTTTTTTTTTTTCAACATAATATTTTATCGAGTACGTTGCGCTAGAATTTTTAGAGTCGATAAAACAAATGCCGTGGGTGTTTCATTCAGCTTCAAAAACAAACAACATAACGGTCATAATGAATTTGAAATAACGGATTGGATGTCATTGGGAATTGCATTGCTACTGGTACTAGTTAATTTGTTTTAGTTTTTTTAAGACGTGGTTGATTGAAAATGCAGAAGAAAAGCTGCGAAAATGACAGAGTTTGATGGTAATTAGGATGTCAATTGTATATAAAATTCCATGTTCGTTGGTATTTATGTATAAAACGTTCATCTTCAAGTATAAAAACCTTTACTTGTGATAAAATACGAACAGCCAATTGAAGAATACACCTATTGAATATTAATGATTTTTGAAACAGCTTTGTAATCGTAATGCACAGACTGTCTAACCTAATGACCTTGCCAAATCGGGATTTTACCTGGGTGGGGTCCGAGGGCATACTCCCCCAGAAAATTTGGAAGTCTTGATGTCTTGAAATACCATTTCTAGCTATCCCAGACGACAATTTTAATTGTTAATCATTTTGCGCTTGTTTTTTACTAAAATGCTGCTGTAATGAAAGACAAAGTATCGTAATTCCCCAGACTGAGACATATTCATCGAGATAAAGTTTGAAAAATGAGATATTACTGACTTACTAAAAGGCAACCAGTCTAATTTACGTCCTTTTCATTCCGGCCACCTGTTTACCACATGTGTCATTTTTTAAACGAGTCTCCAAAGGATTATCTGCATTATTAGAATTTGACGAAAATATCTTCATAGGCTTCTTTTTCCTTGAAGCAGATGTCAGAATCAGGGTTTTTCCTATCTCGACGGGATATGGATTGAGATTCGGAACTTTTAAGCAATATCGGGATTATCGTGACGAAATCGGGATGTTTGGACAGTCTGATGGCATTGCATGGTATCGCATCGCAAATATACTGTACTGCATGTATATAATAAAGTGGATCTGATGTAAAAAGACGGAAATGTTCAATTAGTTTTGAATATTTACCTGACGATGAAACTATATCGATCTATTTGTGTCCAAAACCATGCGGTTTAACTCTTAGTAAATATGGTCGTACGTGACCCCATGTTTTTTCGTCGGATTTCCACCCATAAGAAATCGACAGATAAAGCCGCCCAGCGCAATTTCAACGTTTTAGTTACAACATTGTTAAAAACAAATACGAAACAAGCGAGCAAAAAGAACCACCCTCTCTGACCCCCAAGTCCCCAACTCCCCTCAAATGGACAGTGAGTTCTCAGAAGCCGAGTCTCTGCAGAGTTCCACCCACATTAGTCCACCCGCACGTGGGTTCCAAGATGGTGGTTGCTGTATAATTACAGAGTAGTCCAGATACCTTTCATGTGGGAGAGTTCGTTCGGTCTTCAATAAAGATATCACGCAAAATCACATTCTTAAGCGTGTTGACTTAGAAGACTTCAAAAATAGTCGGCCGCTGCAAAGTTAATAACAGTGGCGTTGCAAAGATTATAGGAACCTTGAGCCAAACTTAACTAGTAGGAGTCTCCCTCCCCAATTACGAATTTGATGAATAAAACAAATGATGGCAACGACAGTATTGTACAAAGAAAAGCATAAGCTATTCAGCTGCGAGGTTATGGAATAATATACCAAAATCGATTAAAGAGAAAAAAGTTTCTTCAGAAAAATTTAAGGCATTTCACTCGGGCAACGTATACTTACGTACAGAAGTGACTCAAACGTGTAAATTAGAATATATATGTATATATTAAAGGTAGAAGTTATATATTTAAGGAAGAAGTTTTTCAGTATTTTTAAGTTTAATGCATTTATTTACGTATTGGTTTTAGGCTGAGTGAAACGCCCGACTTGAAAAACAGCAGCCTACGTGTGTAAAATAAATAAGGAATAGATAATACAGTAAATAAGTGTAGGGCGATAGAACTGTAATGGCTTTTGGCATATTCTTATAATTTTTTATTACAATATTCAGAGCAAACGAAAAGGTTGATTAGGAAATGGCCAACTGGTTCTGTTTTTTCCCAAAGGTGTTTGAAATGTGCAGATGCACCTTGTCAGAAAAGCTGCCCTACCCAACTGGATATCAAGTCTTTCATAACTAGTATTGCTAACAAGGTGGGTGAACTTAGTAAACATTGAAACTTTGATTATTCATACCTCTAGCAGTTTCTACAGGCATAGATTGTGACGATTTATGTTACTCTGAGGATGATTCTAAACAACCGCGTAGCCAGGAATTTGAGAGTGGGGGGTAGGGGGGATTTTAGACAAATGTACCGACAAGATGTTAGCAATGTACCTACAAATATTAAGGGAAAATCAAAGTTAACCAAGCCGAGGTTATGAGAAACTTGAAATTCGATAAAGGAATAAATGATTTCTACTGTGCTAGCTCTGACTGATATAATGGTATTAAATTTCGAAAATGATTCGCAAAAGTGCGCACACTAAAGTGAGCTATGATATATACTAACGTATCTTCTATTTCGACCGTCGCCGCTACTACAACCGCTTTGTCCAGGGAGTTGACTGGATCTATCATTTTCGTCGGTTAAAAAAAAAACAAAAACACAAAACATAATTCCTTTCGAACATTTTGTACTGAACGTCTTTCCTGTACTTAACTTTCGCCGGAGCTTATTTAACAATTTTTTTTTAATTTGATAATTCAAACGCAAACGGAATCCGCTACAGACAGGCTTGATGTACCGACAAATGTACTGATTGTACAGACAGACCTTGTCAAGACAAAAAGTGGAGGGCAACTGCCCCCCTTGGGTACGCTAATGATTCTGAAATAGAATCTAAACGCAGCACGTCCTCACGGATAAACGTTGAGTTGTCACGAGAATGTCTCGTGCTCTTAAAATGGATTACACGAGCATATTGTTCCCAGTTGACTAGATAGCTCAACAGGTAGAGTAGCGGTCCACAAAATTGAAAATGCAAGTTTGAATCTTGCTCAAATCAACTTTTCTAGTTGACTTCAGCAGGGTAGGTTGAACATGAAATTATCTCCTCGTGTTGCCCTAAGGGCGGTTCTTAAATAGAAATAAATTTATTACTGTATGATTTATAACTGTATGATCTATGACTCTATAATTTATAACTATATGATTTATAACTATATGATTTATAACTATATGATTGATAACTATATAACTGTCAAATTAAGAGTTACGAGTGGAAGTATAGTTTTGTTATTCCTAAACAGAAAATTCAATATCATTAGGGATGAAAGCAGCGAAAGACTTTCTTTGAGTTGAAGTTTCAATGAATAAAGGAAAAAGATAAAGATTTTAATCCTTGGTTTTCCTACGCGATTTAACGTCTGTTCATCTTTAAAGGGTTTAGTTGACATGTATATCTAACTATGGTAAAAAAAGGGTTAAAGTAGCGATGAAGCTAGTCTATAAAAAGAGAAAAATGTTAGGTCGACTTCTGAAGCAGCAGTCAAATTACTATAGCTTATAATGAGAATGAAGTGTCTAATAGGACTTAAACTGGATGCATAGGAGGAACTGCGGCGCCAAAACTGTTCAACTCTTCTGTTACAGAATTACTATGGGGCAGCGAAGAGTATTTTCAGTGATAATCCTTTGGGTTTGACATGTGGTATGGTATGCCCGACTAGTGATCTGTGTGTTGGTGGCTGTAACCTGTACGCCAGCGAAGAAGGACCAATCAACATTGGAGGACTTCAACAGTTTACAACTGAAGTAAGCATGGGAAAAGCACGGGATATTTTTTCACCTCTTTTTGTTCAGCTGTTTCCTAGGAGGACAGATCTTTCCTTATTTTATTGTGAAGAACTCCAGACGATTTTTCTCACCAAAAGGATACTTCTGGAGAAGACGAAGCTGATGGTAAGTACTTGTGAACTCGCGGTTTTTTTTTTTTTTTTCTCCTTTCAGGTCTTCAAGAAAATGCGTATCCCACAGATTCGAGATCCAAGTTTACCAAAAGTTGAGGATTTGCCAGAAAGCTACATGTCCAAGGTTTGTAGTTCAATAGGCAAGAGATAAGGCAAGGTTGCTTTGTTTGTTTGTTTGTTTTTTTTTGTTTTTTTTCTTTCATTTCTTAGAAATTTAAACTAGTTTATTCAGTACACAACAGGTAACTGCTTGATACAAGCCATATAACATACTTCTTAGAACAAATAATGGATTAGAGTGACTATCTTATGTGTACAGGCAACATGGCTGGGTCCTTCTCTCTCGGTCATGTCGGATTGTCAGATCAAGTCGTGTCATCTTGGGAACGGGTGATAGAGTTTTACGATTTAATTTCTTTATATGCCAGCGTGATATATACATGAGGCCAAATAAAAAAATTGTGTAATTCTGGTTACCTTTTGAAAAAAAAAATAGGGTAGGTAGGTCGCCTTTTTTTTAATTTAGATCAGCTTGGAAACTGAAGAAAATGGCTTCGAAGTTGTCTGGAGAAGGAAGTGTAAACCATTGAACTCTAAAAAGACTGGAACGATACCAGCAAACTGTATTTTGAAGCCAACATGGAGGCAGACATGTAGGTCAGTTTGCAGGTCATTTCAGTCACCTACGCAATAAAACATGCTACCTTCTGCGAAAAACTTAACGGAAATTTTAGATGTTATGGTAGTTTTCGGTTTTATCCTTAGTAAGTAAAGGACAATGTCGGTAGGACTGCATATTTGTCAGAATTAAATGTGAATGAAACGTACAGGTTTAATACAACTTTTTCCCACGCGTGTTTTTGACCTACATGGCTGCCCGCATGTCGGCCTCATTCAATCGTGAGGCCTGGTATGATGAGATATCGTTCCAGTCTTTTAGAGTTCAATGCTGTGAATTCTCTTCCGTCAACCCTTTAACCACGTGAGAAGACTACTTGGAACAAGTTTGCATGACGTAGCAACATGCTCATTCCCAGGCCCTTCACTTGCTCAATTGCAAAGTCATACGTAAAAATCACTGGCAAAAATGCAGGGTCGGCGGAGCTAACCTAGGGTTGGTCGTGTAACCGGAACCACACAATTTTTTTTCAACTTAGCCTGACTCGTGGTGCTCTTACTGCCACAATAAATAGAAATTTTGTTTGTCTTCCTGCTTAGGTTGCTTTGATTGGATGTGGGCCAGCGTCTTTGAGCTGTGCCACGTTTTTGGCAAGACTTGGTTACAGTGATTTGACAATTTATGAAAAAGAAGACTACCTCGGAGGTCTAAGGTAGAGATTGCTAGAAGACGTTTTCATTGCCGTACGTCTTTTGATCCGATGGTAGTCGAATTGTACCGTGATTTGGAATTTTACGTTTGTTTCAAGGATCTTAAATATTGAATGAGAATGACCGTTTTTTGTTCTTTATATAAAATTGATTTCGGGAACTTATTAATTTAAAATCCATGGGATGTAATGTTATGATATGTGATTTCTTCCTAGTTCCCTTGGCAGTGACTACAAAGACATAAATCAGATACTGGGGTAGTGTGCTGTTCCCGAAGTGCAACCATGATTCTTGAAAGGAGGCCCGCAAACGCACTTCGAAAATGCAATTCCTGTGAAAAATATTTCAAAAAAAGGCAATCGTCCACGCAAAAAAATGCCCTATCAGGTTGGAACAACGATTTTCCCCCAAAAAAGGAGGAAAATTGCTGCCATTCATAAATGGCTGACAGTGGTATTTTTCGAAACTAGTCTAACCTTGACAATCGATGTCATCGATCTTGTCCTCACTATCCTCGAGAAGCGGCTCGAAATTCAGAAGAAGAAAAAATAATGAGGCCAAAAATTCTATTTCAGGATCATCCTATTCATCCTAATTATCCTAATTAATTATCCCAATTATCTCAATTATCCCACTCAGGTGGGATAAGGAACTTTGCTTGCACGAGCTTTCACGTGATCCGAGATCAGCTCAAGGTTTTAAGGAAAAAGTTCGTGCAAAACGTGGATGCTTTTTGAAGTAGTGAAATAGTTCACGAGGGTAAATAATGATAAACCACAATTTGGGTACCAGAAAAAAAATATGATCGTAGAAGCACAAGTGCTAATAAAGACTTCAAGTAAACGACAAATTTCTTTATTGCATACATGTTTCGGCAAAACTCAAGCGATATTTATATGTAACCTGATAAACATTACAAGTGTATGACTCATCTAATATAAATTCTCACACACGTGTGTCAGAATGATTAATTACAAAGGTGCGACTAGCTAATGGAGGTGGTAGGCATTGAAAGCAAGTTGTAGAATTGTTAATGAAGTGTGGTAGACAAGAACAGTTAAGAAGAAGAAGAAGAAATAAAAATTATATTTATGTGTATATTGGAATTATAAGCTAAACATGGTATTAAGATGATGGACTTGAACATTACGTTTGGGTTTGAGTTTCTTAATATGTAGCGCTTCTTTGAGTTTAAGAGAAAGGACTGATTTACGGAGTCTATGATTTTAAAACATGAGGAGTTATACTGACGTTTGCAAGCAGAGGATTTTTGAAGATGTTTGAATATGTGGGAATGTATGTCAGTTTGTGTGTGCTCATTAATCCGAGTGGTGAGGTGACGAGTGGTTTCGCCAATGTAACGGGAATTGCATTCCGCACAAGTAAACTGATATACCACGTAAGATTTAAGCTCTCCAGGAATCGGGTCTTTAAAACTAAAAAGATTCTTAATTTTGTATGGTGAAAAAACAAGTGTGATCTCTAGGTCGGTGCATAACCGTTGTATAAGTGACTTGAGTTTGCGTTGTGTTATTTTTGAGTAAAAGCTGGTGTATGGTAGTTTGAAGTAGCGCGTATTTCATTTGTCATCTTCTGTGTGTTTTGTTTGGTCAGAATGGCTTGGTTCTTCATTGTACTTACTGATGACTTTGTGTATTATGTGGAAAGGAAATGGGTTACGTTTAAGAGTAAAAATAAGTTTGTTGAGATCTTTGAAGCCGGTTTTCGTGTTATTTATTTTACGGGTCCTATCAATTAGTGTTTTTATCAGTCCTATCTTATAATTCATGGGTGAGAAACTCAAAAAATTCATGAGCAGACCGGTGTATGTTTTTTTGTGAAAAGTAGTTGTGGTGCAGGTGTTTGTTGATTTGGATACCAAAACATCTAAGAATGGAAGTTTACCATTTTTCTCCTTTTCAAAAGTAAATTTGATGTTAACATGTTAACGGTTTAAATAATCGAGAAATAGCATCGCGTCGTGCTCATTGTAAAATACGCAAAAGGTGTCGTCAACATATCTACGATAAAATAAAACACGGGTTTCGTCGTAATTTTCTAACCAAAGTTGCTCATGGTAACCTATGAAGAGGTTGGCTAGTACTGGCGCTAAAAGAGAACCTATAGCTACTCCGTCAACTTGATCATAAAATAAACCATCAAATAAAGAATAGGTCTGTGATGTAGCAAATAGAAACAATTGTTTGAGATCTTTTCTGTTGATTGGAAAGTTAGGGTTGTCATTGAAAATTAAATTTACAGCAATGTCAATAGTTTCTTGTAAGGGAATGTTAGTAAAAAGACTTTCTACATCGAAAGATATTAGAAAATTGTTATTGAGGTCTAAGTCGGTTATTTCTTCAACAAAAGAAAAAGAATCCTTAGTCGTGTGTTTGTCTGGTATGAGAGGTGACAGAATGGAACATAAATATTTGGCTAATTTGTAGTTGTAAGCGTTAATGGAAGATACTATGGGTCTAAGAGGAGGAGCTGAGTTTGGTTCTCGTTGTTTATGCAGTTTAGGTAAACCGTAAAACCTAGCTTGTTGTGAGCCTTTGGGAAAGATGTTGTAATAGGTGTTATCATCTAAACAGCCTTGATTTTTCAGTTTTCTAAGCAGACGCTGTAGTTTCGCTTCTCTGAAGAGTGTGGGATCCTTATCTAAGTGTTTGAATTTAGACTGATCACAAATTATAGTAACTAACCTATACTTAATGTGAATGCTTCTGTTGTTTAATTTTTGGTCACGACTTTGTTCAATCTTTTTCTCAGTTCGTCAGAAATTCCACAGTTCAGATTACCTTACGACGCTGTATCTTTTGAGATTGAGCTTGTGAAAGACCTGGGCGTTGAGGTACATCAAATAAAGTGTAACTGTTCGTTACCAAACTATTCTTATTTTTTTTTGGTAACAAAAATGTGAAAAAACTGTTGGAAAATCACTAGTTACCTGGATCACATTTCTTAATTTACATATCTCTTAATTTATTAATTAATTAATTAATTAATTTATTTATTTATTTATTTATTTAAACTTATTTGAAACCGGTAGCCCTTCAGCGCCCTAGCCTACTTATGTATATTAAATGCTGATTTTCAAGGGGCCGTTTACATGCACAAATATATATACAATACAACTAAAATGTTAACAACTAAATTACATCTAACTATATTATTTACAATAAAAAGGTTAAAAATGTTTATTTGCCAGCCCAAATTTATGCTGATGGGTATTATGGTCTCATCAAGTTATTGTAATAATTTTTAATTAAAGTTTTAAATGAACAAATAGAAAGTTGATCATACCCATCAACAACTTCGGTCGGTAGGTCATTCCAGGATACAGCACCTCGGTAGGAAAAGCTCTTTTTCAAATAGTTTTTGGCTTGTTTAAGTAAAGTTTTAGATCATTGCTTCTTAATTGATATATGTCGCTATGACAATCGACAAATAAGTCAGATAAGTATTTTGGTGTTAAGCCGCGTAGAGCCTTAAATGTCATTATATGTTCCCGTCTCTTAAGAGTGGATTCTATCGGTTCCCATCCTAACTTTTCAAAAATTTCAGTTAATCTAAACTCATAATTTAAACCCGTTATCACTCGAGCAGCTCGTTTTTGTAACTTATAAAGTTTATCAATCTGTGAACGACTGCCATCATTCCATATATTTGAGCAGTACGTGAAATGAAATCAAGCAAACATGCAATAAATCAGTATGAATACTGGCTTGCGAAGTGTGATATTTAAAGGCCGACAATGAGGATTGGACCAGGTTTTCAAGTACTCGAACTGGAACGAATTCCGAGTACTTGAAAACCCGGTCTAGTCCGAATTTGAGGCCTTTGAATTACTTCTCAAAATCGATTAGTGTATTTGCACAATCAGTTAGTGTATTAGTAATGAATGAATGGATGAAGAAACCGGTTGCGTGAAATCACATTTTAAGTCCAAGGACTGGAAAAAACAGTTGAAGTCCTCTGCCGAGTACTTCCATGGTATTTCAAGTTCGCTCACGTGGTGCCATTCAGCGCGTCTGATTGATTGATATACTCATGAATTGTTAATGAGTTTGAGAAGCTATTTCAGGGATTTCAAAACACGATAAAATAATAAAAGCCCAGGGACGTAGCCTTTTTGGGAGTTTGTTGTTGTGAATCTTTTGAAATACGTACCTGAATTTGGTATATTTGTTTTAAGAACAACGCGGCAATTTTCCCGCCAAAACCAGCCGGTCTGTACGAAAATAATTATTGCAGAGCTAAGCAGGCAATCAGCGTGTTTCATTTTACGGTCAGACCGGATAACGAGCTCAGCCATGTAGTACGTAATGTATATATACATACACGAGGTGATGCCGATTAGCTATACAGTGTATCCTGATACAGGTTTTAAAGTGCATATAATCCCTTCACGCTTTTTAGTTCTTCGTAAAGATTAAAAACTGGCTAGTAAGTTTTTTTGCAGTTTCTGATTTTGTCCATTTGTTTCCGAGATTGTCTTTAAGAACTGCCAAAAAGTCCAATTTCGAACTCCTCGCCGAAAATTTCCGCGTATGTTATCAACGCTATAAGGGCCTGGGAACCAGGCAGATTAAAAGAACCAGAACCACAAGATATGCTTACATATGTGTCAGAGTCCGAATTTGAGCTTGACATGATGAATATTATACGAAATATAAGCATTTTTGATAACTTTGTGGTCAAAACGCAGTTGGTTTCTTTGTTGTGTGAAGTGTATACGTTCCTGAGTCCCAGGCCTCGTTAATTCGCGACTTTTTCGTGCAAATTGGTATATTGAAAGTGATATAGCTCCAAAACGAATGTACTAAATCAAAAATTGTAAAAGAACTTTTTGGTTCCCATATACAAAAAATTAAAAACTGCAGAGGGTTTATGTGCCCTTTAAACGAATTTTGGTAAATTATTTCTCAAACGTATACTAAGTAGTGTTTGGTTGACAGGAAAAGTAATGATGCTGTATTAATCCTTTAAGGATCAGCGTCCTGCATACAGGGCATCGAGAACAAAAGAACAAGTGAATGAACAAAGCAAAAATAATGAAAGAACAATGAACGCAAGAAATCGAATTCAACCTTTAAAGGGTTAATTAGTTCTGTGCTATACAGATCGATTTTTGAGACATTCCCCTGTTGGAGGAAAAATCCTTAGGTACAAAAGTATTTCCACAACTTACTCGATCTGTTGAACGTGCTTACAAGTTGTTCTCTATCTAGGTCAGTTTGGGTTCATATGAAAACCATTTACTTACTGACCCTTTAACCGGCAGCTGCCATGACCTTACCCGACAACGAGCGAAATCGTCTGAAGTTGGTCAGAGTAAAATTGTTGAGTTGGCTGATTGCACCATTGCCCTTTTAACACTTTAACGTTTAAAATTATTTTCTTACGTTCTTTGTTCTCTCTTTGTTTTTCTTTTGTTCTCTCACTGGTTTTTTATTCTTCGGTGTAAGATATATCGGACACTGTACGTTAACGGATTAAGAGCTAAATATTAGTATCTTCTGAATTTCGTTTACGAATTGTTAATAATTTTCGAAATATAATTAGTTTATTAGTTTATGAGAACTGTTGCTTGTTACGCTCTTAAAATGAAATAAAATAAAAAAAATAAATTAAAATAATAATAATAACAATAATGTAATAATAATGATAATAATAATGATAATCTTAATAATAATTATTATCATTATTATATCGTTATTGTATTATTATTTTATTTTATTTTTAAGGGTGTAACACGCACCAGTTCTGACAAACTAATAAACTAATTATATTTCGAAAACTGTTGATAATTAATTATTATTTTATTTATTATTTTATTTATTATTCATTATTATTAGTAATTATTATTATTATTTTTATCAATATAATTAACATTATGTTTGTACACATTATAATTCTTGTTTAATACTTATTTCTTTTTACTGTTTTTCTTATCACCAAGATTGCATCAGGTAAAGGACTTGGTGTAAACGGAATGACTATCCATTCGCTACGAAATGAAGGAAACAAAGCTATTTTTATTGGCATTGGTTAGTACCCGATATTTTAAACTAAGTAATAAAATACCAACGTTGATGACCGGTAAATTTTTGTCCTGACAAAGAACGCGAATGAGAATGGATCTCTTGTTTCGAAAATGGCCCCTGTGATAAAATTTTGACATTCAACATCCCGTTTTCTTGAACAGCATTAAAGTTTTACCAAATGAAGTGGAGCCTATACTATGTTAAAGTAAAGTGTTCGAATTTTACATTTGAAGACCCATCCGGGACTAGTTGCAAAGAATGCTCGTCAAGCGACTACGGCTGGGAATCAAACCCGTGGCCCATTTGAATCTAGTCCAGTGCTCTGCAAACTGACCTACGAAGGTTGTTGCCGATAGCATAGTCACAAGTTGTGTAATCCTTGAAATTCTCACTACCCTTGCAAAATTTCGGCTGACAGGAAGCTTACTAAATTTCATATTCCAATTCAGTAAAGTAAGTTTTCACGGCCGACAATGACCGAACTATAATTCGAAAGCTTGCAACTTGATGTGGACAAATTAACCTTCGGAGGAAATTTTTTCAAGTATTGAACATGTCGAGAGCTCTACAGAAAAAGGAACACAGGACAAGTAAGCGACCACCCACCAATGTTGTGTGAAACCTTTTACATCATAACTGAAGAGGCCGTTGTAAAATTGCGGGTTCTCTGGGAACAACTTTTGAATAATGGCGGAAGAAGTTCTAGCAATTACGGAGGAGAAAATAATCGCTATGATGTTTGTTTTTCGCTTTATTCCTCTTTTTTCCGATTAATTTTCTTTTTGAAAAATGTAAACGCATATTAGCCTAAAGTAGTACTGAGATATATGATTTGGAAATGTGGGAGCTTGGAGATATCTTGAATGACAGATGAACGTTCGTCAAACTCTATCCTCAGAAAAACGATTTTGAACCTCAGACGGGGATCGAACTTGCAACCTTTCCGTAGTGACCCGCAACGAACCCCAGCCATCGGAATTAGCGACAAAAAACGGCAATTGCCGTGGGGAACGTCAGTGGCGGCAACTTTTTGCCGCCATCTCTGTTTCTCGTCCTTAGGTTATATAATAATATTGTCCAGCTGAAGTGAGCTTTAAAAGCATTTGCAAAGATTGTGGTGTTTTAAATTTTCACTAAAAACTTACATGTTTCGTTCAACCTAGCCATCTTTCTTTCAGCTTCAGCTGATTGAATGACGAGCGTTACCGAGAAGTCCGTAGCAAAGTCTGCCATTTCGAAAATGATTGCTAGCCTGAACACAAGAGTTCTCTTTCAGCCGAGCTGCGCTTAAAGCCTTTTCGATCCGCAAATTGAAGTGCTGAATATTAATTCCCAAGTTTAGTTTACATTCCGCGAGCTTACATTTAGTTTACATTGCCAGAGATGATGTGGGAGACGAAATTGATCAAAGAGTCTATTATGTCAACATTTACTGATTATACTATGAAATGATTTTGTAATATTTCAATAATGTATTTATTCTCCAGTGCACATTGGTTTTGTTAAATAGCTGCATTTAACAATTCTAAATAAGGTCCGTGATTTTCCAAGGAAAAGATTCTGCTTTGATGTTTTGCTGAGCGAGCTTTTAGTGATGTTATTTTTTGTAAACGCCTTAGGCACGCACTTAAATCTTCTTTTTATTTGTGAACACTAGAGAGAATCTAAGGTTACGTCATTTGTGAATTTATTCTTTTACGCTTATGCAACACACCGTGTGTTGCGTAAGTGTAGGCAACGTTATCACGGATTGTTACACTTAGAAAAAAATTGCCGCCGTGAAAAGTAGAATTGCCGCCGAGTTCAATCATAACGGAGGCAATTTTCGGCTTCCGGAAATTTTGCCTAATTCCGATGACTGGAACCCGCAACCTTCTTTTAGTATAAAAAAAACCAAAATTGCAGCTGAAGTCATTATTTACGTGTCAGGGGCCCTTCAACAGGAGAAACACGCTAAACTTAATTTTCAAAATACTGGTGAATTTATACTATTACAGCCCTTCGTACCGTGGATAACTGTTGTAACTTTTAAAGTGGGAGCGATTGGCAACGTTGGGGTATAAGAGGGGACGGCATATTAGAGTAATATAAGAGGGGACAGCATATTAGTCGAAATAGCCCTCCTAGTTTTTCCATGCCTAGCTTTCCTATGAGCCCTAATGTTATGTCAACCTTGTGTGACAGGTTATCTCATACGAATCAAGTCAAAAGGAGATATTGCATGACCGTACCGAGCTAGGAATTCTATCGTCGAATATTGCTCACACTTGACAATATAATAATCTCGGCACGTCGAGATTCATGTTCTGGTTCAGTAGAAACTGATGTAGCAGCGTTGACAAAATCGATGACGCATCAGCGCGTTGTTATTAGTGTGAAAGAGAAAAACGACATCTTCATTGTGAGCGATGAAAGTACCATCAGAAAATATCTTCAAAGCTAGCGGTAAACATATAATTTCTTTTTCAGAGTTGGAGAAATCTTAGTATTTCATCAATGTCCGTATAAGAAGTCTAATATCTCAGGAAGGAAGAGAAATAGAGAAGATCTAATAAGAACAACTAAATTTTCGTTCCACATGTACTTTGTTAATATAATAAATACATTTTCATGCAACCACTAACAATGCACGCTTGGAAAGTTGGCTGTACCAACAGTTAGTCTTCTGCTATTAATCTTGTTTTACTAACCCTTCCCATGCTTTCGCAGATCCCTGGGGTCCAAGTCCTTCAGGATGACGTCTAGAGGCTCAAAAAGGTGTTAGGGAATGCGGGTCTTCGTTTCCTATGTATGTCCATACAAATTCATAGTTAATTTTTAACGCCAGCCTTTGGAGCTCCCTGGTTTCTACGTCAATGATTTTTCAAATTTTCTGCACTAGATTTTCGACATGTTTCGCCACATTCTTCAAGAAGGTGGACTATTTTATAGCCAAGCGCTGTTCATACTTTTTTCTTATTCGTGCTTTATTTTAAGGCCTTCCACAACCGAAAAGAATACGTATTTTTGAAGGTTTGGAGGTAAAACACGGATTCTATACGTCAAAGGATTTCTTGCCTCTAGTTTCAAAGGCTAGCAAAGCAGGTGCGAATCAAGTTCTTACTTTTAAATATAGTATTCGGAAACTGTGGCCCATATGTAGTAACAAAGGTTGTAATATGTTTTGATGACTGACCTGTGTCCTAGTTAAGCCTGGTGTCCATTTGATCGTCACGGCCGCTACGATGGCGAAAAGAACACACTGGCGACCCTCCATTTAGTTGCATGTTTTTCTGTTGATGGCAGCCATGTTTAAGTATTGGCTTTTTTTTATTCGCGCCCAGAAGAATCCCGCCAATTAATCCTAAATACAGTCAAATGGACATCAATGTAAATGTTGGTAGCGATCGTGGCGATTGCAGTGCAAGGTAACCGTGGCGGTCGTGACGATCAAATGGACACTAGGCTTTAAGAGATTTTCAAGCTTCTTGTCCGGGTGATCCTCTTAGTAAATGCCGAAAAGTTCAGCGACTCCTCACACGCCCTGGAACTCTATCTGCTGCATCCCCAACGCGCAGTTCCTGGTTTACTTATGGGATGTGTATGGTTCACTGACTGGCTATCTTGCCCTATTCTAGTCCGGAACAAGAATTAAATTACATTCGAGTGGGTTACTCTCACTATATCAAAGATACGAAAAAACAGTGTGCAAACTGTCTCTTTGACATCAAGAGAATCACGAACTCAATCTGAGAAACACAGTCCTGGTTACTCGTGACTGGTGGAGTATGTCTATTTGAAGGTGTACTGGACGGAGCAGTAGAGGGAAGTAGACAGGTAGACAGGCAGAGAGACAGGGGGAAAGGATGATTCACAGAGTCGTGGCTAGTTAGGTGCGTAATGAGGTAGCTCAGCGGGTTAAGTATCTTTTGTTCCATTATGAACGAGACCCCGGGGATACACTTGATGTTAAAAAAATGCGCAGCTAACTCAATTTCATAGGAAACCGTAGTCACTGCTTCAGTCTAATGAGAAATAAGTTATTCTGGTCCTGGCTGACTAGATAGAATGGCTGATAAGCAGAAGTCCAGTAGGTAGAAGTCCGAAGGAGGGAGTTCACACCTCACTTAAGTCAACCAAGTTTTTGATTGAACTTAGTGGAGTGTTTACCCAGAAATTTTGTCTTTGTGTAACCTTGAGGTAGATGATGATCGAACGTAGGACACAGTTTGTAGCCAAATTGACGTACAAAATTACTCATGATTTGGCACCGAAATCACTCACTGAGATTTTTCATAGATCTAATGCTTCTAGGAATTGTAATCTACAGGACTCATTTAATAAACTTGATTTACCATTCCCGAAGACTGAATTTTTCAAAAAAAACCCTAAGCTATAAAAGAGCTAAATTGTGGAACAGTCTTCCTAGTGAATTGAGAAATAAAGACTTTATTTTTTTAACTCAATTATCTCCTCGAATGGAAGGCAATAATATCTTAATATATAACTTATTAACTTCTGTGTGATGACAGTTGTTAGCTTATATTGACATTATTAGTAATTAGATGTAATTCCACGCCCCTCTTGAAAACCATTTTTAGCTGAATGGGGTAGGCGTGGTTAAATAAAGTTTTTATCTTTATTCATATTATGAAGTTGGGTGATAGCTTTATTACATTTTAGGGTGCTGATGGCACAGTGGTAGTGCATGTGCCTCTTACCACTGACTAGAGTTCGATTCCGGCTTCAAGTAATTGTGCGATTAAAGTTACCTCAGTCACCTGTGAGATAAGTGTTGTCCAGTTTGAGTCTGCCAAGCATCGCAGGTTTACTCCGCGTACTCCGGTATCCTCTTGTAGTAACACTGGACGCATGAGAGTTGACTCTTACTGGACCTCTTGGGAGCACAGTTTAGCTAGCTGATAAGTTTATCCTGGAAAAGTAGGCACTTTATAAATTGACACTTTAGTTTACGGTTAAAAGTTTGCCAGGAAGCAATGAAAATCTAGGATGGAAAGATATCCGATACTCACCGCTCTCATGGTGTTTGTTTTCTCCATGCTATAGGCATGTGTGGCTGTAAGGCCAAGCTTCCGCAGTTATCTGGTAATGTCATTGTCCTTGGAGCTGGTGACACGGCGTTTGATTGTTGCACATCAGCCCTGAGGTGTGGCGCCAGACGAGTGTTCGTTGTGTTTCGGAAGGGATTTACAAACATCCGCGCAGTTCCTGAAGAGGTCAGTAGTTTGATTCCACATGTCAAGCAAACAAGCGCATGCAGGGATATGGATAGGCCATTAAACCTTCTATTTGCATTTTGGGCCGTCGGTAAATCTTTCTGTTACCTGTTGAATACAGACCAGCTGCACAAATACCGCAATGCAACATTTTACACGCAAGAACTTGGAGTAAAGACTAAAACTGAATGGAATTGAAAAGAATGAAATTGAGGCTCTACGTGTATAATTTGTCTTGTGGTATTTAAGCAGTTGGTTCATGAATACAGTTACTTGTCTACTTTGAAGACATACAGCCAGACCCGAACATTAAACCTAATCGTAAATCGAATGCCATTTGTAACATTACTCCTAACATGAACGCAAACTCAAACTCTCCGCCTAAAAAGTTTTATAAAACCAAGAAGAAAAATTCAGTTTTTGCAACTTGCAGGTTTCAGTCCCGTCATATCCGTGCATCAGGTGGGGAAATGTAAATCACTAGACTACGCCGATCGCCACACCCAGCGGTTATTACCTACCCACAGCATCTTGTTTGATATTCTCTGCTGCAGGTTCCCCATCCCATTCAAGTCGCAAACATGAGTCCAATTATTTGAACTTGGCTTCCACTTGACGCCATGATCAACAGTGCAGTGAAGTAGGACGTGAAACTGAAAATGTGTTTGAATTTGAATAGAAATTTAAACAACAGCATGCCGAAAGGGGTCGTTGGAGATGCGGTTTTATAATTTCAAGTCTAGCTAAAGATTGAATTTTGTGAAACAAACTGCTCAAAATATAAGTATTTTCAGTGTTTAACATATTTACCAGGAATATCCTCACTGTTTACTCCCAGGACGCTTATCCAAAATCCGGACAATCTTGCGTTTTAAGTTGTCGGCTGGTCAAGGTTTTTACGTACACCCCAAACCAAAACATGTTTGGCTGTTAAAGGGTTTCCTATTTTCTATGGTTCTTTTCTTAACTTGATTGTTAAACGTTTTCATGTTCCTTTGTCACAGATGGAAGCTGCAAGAGAAGAAAAATGCGAGTTTCTTCCATTTAAATCTCCCATGAAGGTAATTTCTTACTGAATTTCCTTTCGCATCGTACCGAGTAAAATTAGGGTTCAATTTCACGGGTGTTTTCAAACCATCTGAATCGCCAAGGGACAAGCGCAAATTTGGAAACTTTGTAAACACTTTTCAGATTTTACCTTATTTTACGAAAACTCTTGTAGTTACTTGCTCACAATTTTGAGGCGAAAATTTTCTCGTCCTTTCCTTTTTCACTTGAATTCCAAGTTAAGAATGACATAAGGTAAAAAGTTCAATCAATCAGTCAATCAATCAATCATTTATTTAACCACGTAACGTCCTAATAGCTATAATAAGCTCGTTCAAAATACGTACGTGCATTTAAAAGTACAAAAATAATAAAACATTAAACTTAAGTTACAAGTCATTATACTTATCAATAAGATACAATTTAAAAACAATTAGATATACCATATTTACAGTAAGAAGAGTATTGATCATTACATAATTACTTATAAAGTTACTTAACAAAGTAATTACCTAAAATTTAATATCGTTAACTTTTCTCATAAATGTCTTGAGGCTTTCCTGTCTTTAATCGGTTTTCAATAAGTTCCATATGTTTACTACCTTATACGTATACGAATTCTTCATCCATTTAAGGTTATACCTAGGCAGACTTAAATTAACCCCACTACCTCTTAAATGATAGTTTGACTCCTTAAAAGTAAAAGAATTACGTATGTACCTAGGGCCATGGCAGTACAAGGACTTGTAAAGCAATACAATTGATTGACTAATTCTTCTGTGCTCTAAAGTATTCATATTTGCTATTTAATTGATCCTTGAGTCTCTACCCTATTACCATTTAAAGCAAGATCATATTCATAAGAACACGGCCCGATAGGCAGTGCTTGAGTCTTGTCGTTATTAATTTGTAGACAATTATGATCAAACCAAAAAGTTAACAGTCTCAGTTCAGAGTTCATTGTAAACTGCAGAACAGTAAGAGAGGTGTCAGAGAAATATTCCGTTGTATCATCAGCATATAATCTCAGTGACATGTTTGGAACAAAAAGTTCAAGTCATTAATAAAGATATTAAACAATAAAGGTCCCAGGAGGGACCCTTGCGGAACTCCCACTTTAATATCCCGATAACTGGAGCATATGCCTTGCACTTTTACCCGCTGCCTACGGCCTAGAAGATAAGAAGACATCAATTTCAAAGCAGACGATGAAAGCCCATATGCCTTCAACTTCGCCAGTTGGGGACTGTGATTAATACAATCAAAAGCCTGCTAAGATCTACCGCTATTGCGACCACAGCCTCTCTGTTGTCTAAACTTCTCTTCCAATCTCCAGTTTTTTTCAGAAGAGCGGTGCAGCATGAGTGTTGTTATAGGAATCCGGACAAGTTCAAAGAAAGGTGGTTGTTTAAGGCTCGGTACATTTGATCAAACAAGATTTTCTCGTAAATATTCGAAAGCGTAGTTAAAATCAACACGGGACGATAATTCCCTTTGTACTTATCCTCTTGTTTTTTAAAAACTGGAGTTATGTTACTGCTTTTCCATTCCAATGGCCAGGTATGATTTGCGATGAAATAATTTATTAACTTGGTTACTTCCTCTGCCAGCACAGGTGCTGAGAGACGAAGTAAGCGAGGAGATATTCCATCCACCCTAACAGCCTTCATTGGATTTAAATTATTGATTATCTCACGCGCATAGCTAGAATTAACAGGCTCAAAATTAAAATTATCCATAAATTCGTTCTCTGTAATCAGCTTAATACTCGAATGGTCGGCAAAATCCTCTGGTTTCAAAGACTCGTCCACCTGTGCTACATTTGAAAAATGGTCATTAAAGACCTCAGCCACCTCACTTGGTTCCATAGTAACACTACCATTCTTAACAAGAATAATACTACTCTGTTTACTCCCTGCCGAATTAGGAAGCAGAGGTTTCATTTTATGCCAAAATTCTCCCGGGTTCTTGGATGATGTAGCTACGTTAGAACAAAATTCCTTGATACGTTTACGTTTGAGTGAATTGCCGTAACTCATCTCAAAGAATATTATTAATTTAGGTCAGTTACAGCAGTTATCAACCTTTTAAGGTGGCTCAATAGAAAAAGAAAACGAAAAACATGAGATTTTTAAAAACAATATATTTTTAAAGTTTAAGTATTAAACTTTCCTATACAATTGGGTTTTTTTTTAAAAAAATGAGTTATTTCCTGCAATTTAGGGCATTTTCTAATGTACACTGTCATATTTTGTTCCGGTTACCATGGAAACCGCACCTGTTTTGCACGGAATAACGCATATAAAATGCTTTATTAATTTTCATTTTGCAAAAAGCGAGCATCTTTAAATAGAGGCCTCTAACTTGAACTGATTGTTCACATGAAACTTTGCAACTGATTTCCTCAATTTGTCATTTTTAGGAGTTGTCGGAATTTATTTTTGTGATATCTCGAAAACTATAAAAGATATTGACACGAAATTTTCACTGGGTATTCATGGGCTTATTAGTTGTGCAAGGAACTAGGATATTTGAGTTTGTAATAGCCAAACATAAGTTATGGACTTTTTAGTCAGTGGACTTGGGACGTTTTTCTCCATCTTTATTGAGGATGCTAAAAATTTATGAAGGCATGGTCATATCTACTTGATTCTAGTTCCTTGCATAACCCTAGCAATGCTGATAATATCCCAAAAGTTTTAGATTCTCACTTAATATATATATCAAGAGATATTAACTTTCCCGCTACCCCCTAATTTTGATCTCCAAAAAAGTTGTGATCAGTATCAATGGTGCTACTCTTATGGAATTTAACAAATGTGCACCAACTTTTTTTTGTTGTTCAACGTGCTAAGTATGTTACTTCTGCTCAAGGAATGTGTTTTTTCAGTACAATGTGTCTGTTATGATTAAAAAAGCTATCGAAAATGTCCCTTTTTAGTCGTGCTGGCAAAACTTTCAGTCCTTCAGTTCTTCAAGTGACCCAAATTTTATCAGTACCAAAAGAAAACGTCCGTACATTTATTTTTAATGTATCTTTAGAGCAAACTTTGAGTTCTATGACAGTTTTAATAAACACGACTTACCAGATTATTAGTAGACTGTAGGTACTCAATACCTTGTATTACATGAAATATCTCCTAAATGGTTGCTAGGTCCTTCAAGACCGCGAGCTCTAAGGACTTATCCTGAACTCTGTTTTAGAGCATAAAAATGTCAATTCGCTCAATATCTGCGAGATAAGTTGATTAGTTTTTGCAGTCCAAACTACTGACGAGTTCTGATTCACCTAAATATTTCTGTAACACGAGAAATCCGCTTTTAATTTTGTGCCTTCAAGTTTTGTATTTTTGTTGTAAAGTAGTAAAACAGCAAAAACTCACATAAACTAGCTCTTGGCGGAAATTTCTTCTCCGACTCCCTTTTTGATTCTGTGCAACGCATCTGACCTCGGATTGGTCGCTTCATAAGGATCAAACAATAGAGCGAATTGTTTGGGCATACTTCTCCTGGCCACATGAAGTCCAGTTTCATATGATCGTGAGTCAGTGAGATGAAGTTCTACAAAACGAGAACCATTTTTGTTGGCTTTAATGTTGTTAAGTAACCAACGGACGAATTCCGTGCAAGTGATTCTAACCAATCACCAGCGAATAATTTTGCCTTCAATTAAGGAAATCTTCCTTGGTTGCATAAGTATTATAACTTAGGGAAGTACCCTTAGATCATGCCGTGAGGTTGAAATGGTGTCCAGGAAACATTAGGTAACTTGTTTTCAATTTTTAACCTGGTAGAACAAGCTAGTATGATCTGCCCAACCGTGTTAGATACTATAAAAGGTCGATATTATTCGTACAAAAAGGCCTGAACTAATGTAAAGTTTTCAGAGTAAACAGTATCTAAATTGACACTCGTAGCTATGAGAACTCCATCCAGATCAAGTCTTTTTTATCAGTTTTGTGCTAACCTTCATTAGCTTCTATTAAAAAATGAACGGTAGGCAGATCGAGGGCCGATGATGTTCCATGAAAATTTCTTTGTCGTGGTTTTTGACTTGGAAAAGTTACGCTTGTTAGAACGTTGTAACTTTCATGTGTTTGTTTTTCAAATCAAGGTGCATGTTAAGGAAGGTCGCATTTGTGCAATGGAGTTTTGTCACACCGAGCAAGTGAGTTAGAATTCTGTGAATTATACAGTATATATGACCTCAGAGGAAATATTGAGTTCTGTGGAAACATTTAATCTTAAATCTCCTTTGAAATTTTTCTACATGACCCAAATTGGGTGGGAGGTTTAATAGTTCACATACCTTGCTTTTTGGTATTACTTATGATTATTATCCCAGACGGAGTAGAGTTAATCCAAAAGCGGTAAATTTTTATGACCTAACCTAGAACAGCTTCGAAACTGACTGGGGAATTTAGATATTTAATGTCGCTCAAACGACAAAGAAAACCGAGAAATTCTTGTTACGGTGATGAGGTATTTTCGTCTACTGAAGTACGGTGATGACGGCATCAACTACAATCAAAACTTAAATAATGGGACCATCGAACTACAACTAATCTTAGCCGACTTTTTAAAATGTTCTTGATTAAACTACAGAAAGTTAGTGTCAAAGTTATGAAACTCTTCTGACGAAACCAGTGAACGGGAGAGGCGGACGAACGAATGGATGAACAGACGAACGGGAACTGATGGACGAACCAGTGAATGAATGGGTAAATGGACGGACGGGACGGGTAGACGAACCAAGGAATGGGTGGATGAATGAGTAGACGGACGGACGAACGGAGGAGACGGATGGACGAAACAGAGAACAGGTGGATGAGTGGGTAGACGGACGTACGTGCGGACGGATAAGCTGAAAGGATGTAGGTTCGGGTGGACGGAGATGGATGCGTACGTTCAGGGCCAGAGAAACGATAAGTGTTCCACTATCTTTCAGTTGGATGACGGAACGTGGGTCGAAGATAAAGAGCAAACACTGAAGATAAAAGCGGATTACGTCATTTCAGCGTTTGGATCTACCCTAGCAGATAATGAAGGTATCATTAGTTTCTGAATATGGCTTAAATTCAGGCAGCACATTTTTAAAGCATTTAGGTATAGGCCTTTCAGCCGAGATATGTATATTCCCAAATTGTGTGCAAAGAAATCTGACGAAGAGTTGACCTGCTTAGCCCGCTATTAAACAGAGGTGATAGATGGTAGATATTAGATGGCAAACTGTGGACTGTGGACAGTAATTTGAAGATATAGACAGCAGACCATGGATGGTATTGTGCGGACAGTGGATTGTGGAGTTTTGTAAATGCATTATTTCACGGCGCCAACTTACTCGTGGCAACATCGTCAGGGCTTTTTGGCCAAATTTTCTGAGTTGATAGACACTAGAAATTTAGGAGGATTTTTTTTTCTCATTTTATATCCCATCATATTTTTCCCAAGACGACTAGCTAAAATTCAGCCAAGTAATTAAGCAAGGTGTTCTTCCGCGATGACGTTGGAATTCGGTGGTTAAAACAGTGAAATAACTTCCGGGAACACAGCCAACCTTTACATGAAGAGAAAAATGATTATATTTCAATACGATTCCTTAGCAAAGTATAATCTGTCGTGTCTGTTGTTTGTGTTAGTTGTGAACGCTTTGAAGCCACTGAAGTTTAACAAGTGGGGATTGCCTGAGGTCAACGAGGAAACCATGGCAACGAGTGAGGATGATGTGTTCTGTGGAGGTGATGTAGCTGGTGTTGCTAATACAACCGTGGAGTCAGTAAATGATGGAAAGCAAGCTGCCTGGTACATGCATCAGTATATTCAGGTAAGTGGTTTGCAGTGTTGTTCACGTGTTGTGTTGTCGTGGTTGTGCTGTGTTGTTTTGAGCTGTGCTGTGTCGTGATGTGTCGTGTCATGTCGTGTCATGTCGTGGTGTCGTTTGTCGAGGCGTGTATCCTACCGTGCGGTGAGGTGGCTGAACACAGTTTTGCTAGATTTCTAGCACCACGATCGTAACAGTGGAATGACAACAGCCCATAACTCCAAATTTGTCCGAGAAGGAAAGTATTAATAGAAGTATTAGCTGGTATGGTAACATATAGGACTTTTCCTGCTTCCATAGCCACAACAGTATTTGAAAGTTACATCGAAAATTCAGTTTTTTATACGTTGGTGGAAAATCTGGTCATTAAAAAATTTGTAGAAATTTGGTAGAATTTTTGCAAACGTCGTAACTCATTCGATCAAAACTTGAAAACGAGAGTTGAGCTGAAGAATTTTGCAGTATATTCTGTCGTTCTGTGAACCAGTATTTTCTAGAAAAAGTATAAAAATTGTCTGTCGAAACGGTGTCCATCTGGTTTTAGAGGAGAAAATTTAGTTACTGTTAGCTTTGTGCAATTCTAAAAGAAAAGTTAATGATTGAATTTTCCGCAATGTTAACAAAACTGAATCTTCGAGGCTGCTTTAAATGACTCATGTTGCTATGGAAACATAGAAAATCCCTAAATACCCGGCCAGCTCAAATTGCCATCGCTGTCCATCTTTGCCAAATTGAGAGCTATGGACGAACCATTCCAGACTAATGTCTGAGGGAGCAAGACGTGGAAACCTATCAAAACTGTGTAAAGCCACCTTAAAAAGAGAAAACATGACGAGAAAATTATGTCTGCTTCATAAGAAAGATCTTTTGAACTGATGAAGTTTCGTTTGCAGTTCATCAGTTTCTGTCCTTAGTTTTGAAAGAATTGAGGTAGCCTATGACGTCACATTGTTGGCACAACATTTTGACTTCTTGGAAAATCGTGAATATCGTTGTGATTGTTCAGCGAAGACACAAAATCTATGAACTCGAAGTTAAAGTCGTCGATCGTGAATTTCACAGTTGTAGACAGTCGATAGACGTGAGGCTTTTCATTTGATTGGACAAAGCAGTTAATGACCAACTTAGTTTTCAGCATGTTAGTGTTTCGTAGTCGCACTCTTCGGGCCTTGATGGAAGACTCTCCTTACGTACGCCTAGAGAGCCAGCAATTCAGGCTGACACTGTGTCAAATCGAAGAAACTGTACCGAGTTGGCCAGACATATAGTTATATGGTATCGAGGCTCAACTGTAGATGATAATTCAGTGACTGCCCTGTCTGCACACGATCATATGACTCTAATATAAATAGAAATGCCCAATACATTTTAAAAAGTATCACCATAGATAACAATTAACAATCGAATAAACAAAGGCCAGAAGAATTTAACACATATTTATTGACGAGCGTTTCGTTGTTATATACGGTGATACTTCGCACAATTTGTTGAGCATTGTTATTTATATAAAAATTAAGATTTCCGCCTGGACAATCATATGACTCATTGTATTTCCAGTGTCTCATTGTTTCTCTGTTGACCACCAATGTCTCTTTGTAGTCACTCTATGGGCTAACAGTTGCTCAAGCCCCCACTCTGCCAAATTTCTATACTCCAGTGGATTTAGTGGATCTTAGTGTGGAGATTTGTGGTTTGAAATTCGAGAATCCGTTTGGACTTGCAAGTGCCCCTCCAACCACTACATCCGCCATGATGAGGCGCGGATATGAAGCTGGGTGGGGTTTTGCCTTGACCAAAACTTTTGTATTAGACAAGGTAAGAGAAATTTTATTGGTTTCGGAAAAGTGTTTTCTGAAAACAAACGATTTCATTCTTTAACTGAAATATACCTCAGTTTTAAGAAATTAAGTTCCACAAGAATGACTAGTGTTCCCAGCGTACGTTTTGGCGTTTATGCTTATTATGGATAAACACTTCGTTGGAGTAAGTATGATCTTGCACATCCTAAATCGGTATTAGGACTTAACCAAACAAGTTACAGAATTTGGTTAAACTTTATTGCACCTTAAGAGCACCCTAACCAAACAATAAACTAAAAATAAAAATAATATTCTTCAAGATTCATGTTTATAAAGTGTGGGTAATTCATGACATTTGAATGATTTTCTTTTCGAAAATGAGGCATCCAACGTTTATGCACTGTTTTCGCCTCCTTACCGGTGCCAACATAGGCTGAAGGGAGTTTTATAATCACAGTAAGAGATTGACGGGACGGGAATCGTAATCTCGTCAAGAATATGAACGCCCAGCGTAGCATGCAAAGAAGAGCTATTCATCATTACACTTGTAGAAATATTTAAGCGAGCATATTGTTCCCAGTTGATTCGATTGCTCGATTAATAGAGCAGCGAAAAGCCAGTTTAACGAGTTTCCTCATTTCTGAACATCGCAGGACATCATCACGAACGTTTCACCCAGAATAGTTCGAGGGACTACCTCAGGTCACCAGTATGGTCCTGGTCAAGGTTCATTTTTAAACATTGAATTGATCAGCGAGAAGTCAGCTGCGTATTGGTGTAAGTCAATCACTGAATTGAAGCAAGATTTTCCTAAAAAGGTGAGAACTCCATTGAATGAATGTACTGTTTCTAGTATGACCATGTTTTAAACTGTTGTTTATTAACTGTCCGATTCCATGGAGATTTCAGTTCAGTTAACCCTACTGAGATCTCATTCCGGCATTCCGATAAAAATGCTTGAAAAGAAGGGACGCAATGCGTACAAGCATCTACTAAAATTTAGTGTTACATGTAAAGATATAGCTCACATCTGAGCAATGGACTCACAAACATTAGAACTACGACAAAATGTTGTTGGTAGAGTTTGTCTTGGAGGGAATGACCCAATATTTACACAGTGTGTTGACGACTTCAGGTCAGTTTTGACAGGGATTTGACCGTTGAAATGCTTTTTTAGCCATTGATTGACTTGATAGCTTCTATGTTTTAACCTATCATGAATATTTGCCGTTAGATTCTCAAGTTGCACATACTTGAATGTCACTTTTTTCACTAGAGTCTGAAAAGATTCTGTTCAAGGAATATTAGGCATTTATGCCGGTCACTTGAAATGGAGTCTATAATGAGCGAAAGGAAATTTTCGAGTGCCAGAATGAAAGTGGACTAAATTAAACTGAACCGCTTGTCTGTGTCCTCACGATAGCACATGCACGATATACCTCTTTCTTCATACATATATTGCGCACAGATAATGGCATCTTGAAGTCTTGAACTCAGAGCGTGATAAAAATGCAGATATCGGGAGTTTTCCCAGAGCTTTTGACCAATCGTAGTCAAAGGTTTGCAAAAAAATGTCCAGTTATAGCCCAGATATACTGTCTCTGTTACTTTAAACCATATATTCCTTCGAAAGTGTCTGTCATAATTGTCCGTTCAACCCTTTGAATGGCAACTACTCGTACACGTACAATTGCTGATTAAAAAAATTCAAACCGGTTAAAAGAATATTTATCCAAGTGAGATATCTTTTCTTTGAATGTTTTCAGATCCTCATTGCCAGTATTATGTGTGGATATTCAAAGGAAGACTGGACAGAACTTGCGCAGATGTCTGAGGTACAGTCGTTTGCAATTTTGATTACATAATGATATATACGAAAACTCTGACTGCCCCAGCCGGGAATCGAACCCAAGGTCTCCGAATCTACGTATCGGTGTTCTGACCTCTGAGCTACTGAGACACGGCTAGGACAGTCAGAAATTTTCATATATACTGAATTGGCCACCATTCTCAATTCTCTAACCGGAAGACATCTCATCTTCACAGCGTAGAGTGGAGCCTCTCAGGCGACTTCCTCAAGTAGCGGAGTGATACACGACTCTTGTATACAGGAGGCTTTTAAACAACATTTGGTTAGAGAATTGAGAATGGTGGCCAATTCCGTATACATGAAAATTTCTGACTGTCCTAGCCGTGTCTTAGTAGCTCAGAGGTCAGAGCACCGATACGTAGATTCGGAGACCTTGGGTTCGATTCCCGGCTGGGGCAGTCAGAGTTTTCGTATATATCATTATGATCGTATCAAAATCCTCTCTTCATATATAAATTTTGATTACATTACATACTGGTATATGTTTCTTTAGATTGGACATCGAACCGTAAACTCGATGAGAGCATAATCCAGCTTAGGCGATGACGATGTATGTTTGATTAAAAACTGGAATTTTAAGATCTGAAAGAAACTAAGGATCACTGATATTGCACTCATAAAACTTTCCTGTGTCTTCGAATAAAAAACGAACAATATTGACGTTACTCTTTTCGTGGATTTGTAATTATGTTTGTTTAAAATTAATTCCACAGTAGAAAGGAGAGCTTAAAGTGCTTGTACAACGAAAACATACAAAATTTATGTTTATTGTTAAGTAAGAGAAAAGCGTCGTCTAACACTTCACAGTGTTTGGATATCGAATTTACATACCTCCTCGTGTTTAATGTATGACATGAAAAATAGTGGAATTGGACAAAGTAAACAAGCCAGTTTACAAAAATAACGATTCGTCATCTATACTACAAGTAACTTTGAAACCAGGCATATTGCCATTCATTGGAGTCCCCAGGATCTTCCTTCACGGAGGATAAAAAATTTGTGAATGTGATAAATAATCAGAATATGGAAGCTCACCCATTTGTTTTGAAAACTTCATCGTATTTAAATCCCGAAAACCCAAATGTGCGTCTTCGTCCGCTAGTTAGCAAGGTTACGCTAAAAATGTAAAAGAATTGATGACCAAGTGCCATATTATCAGAAGGCTATTCTTGATAGAAACTCAGATTTACACACCAGACCACACCGTCATTCCACGACTAGTTAGGTTGGTATGTCTCCTCTTCATGCGCGAAACCAAAGGCGAGCGATCGTGTCAAGTGACCGGAACAAAGTTGTGGAATCTTTCCATTTCTTACATTTGACAGGAAAATGCTCTTAATTCTTCTGAAAACATACAAGATAAAACATTGCGAAGAGGAACATCTTGAAAACTCCTCTTCGGAATATGTTTTATCTTGTACTTTTTCAAATTGTCGACTGGCTCTGGCTTCTTCTGAGAACGTTTTGAGGAATTACTTAAGTGAATAGGACTTAATTTTTAATCCTTTACAATCTTTTACGTTAATATATAGCACACAGATTGTGTAACTTTGCAATTTGTTACTCCAGTTTCTTTAAATTGTGTTGTTAATCGTTACATTTTGTTATCTCACTTCATTAATTATTACTCTCCTTTCTTGTTAATTAATAAAATTTATTTCAAGGAGCACAAGTTTATCACTATTTTACAGTGAAGTGTTTTACTATCCCGCTAAAAAATGTGGGAAATATTTCTCTTGATTAGGGTCTCAGGGAAGGGCAAGTGTCCCCCTCAGCTGCTGGCAGCCATGTTGCCACAGCAACATAGATGCGTAGTTCAAGCATTATTGAAAATAACACGCATTCTACACGCGCTCTGATTGGACGAGCCTTATTCTCTCAAAATACGTAGACACCCTGAAGTCATATTAATTTTCACTCAGAGTGCAAAGACATAAATGACGTCACGAAAACTCAAAAACCCTTGGTTATTTTATAAAACAAATATAAAGTACCTCTCGTAAGCAGCAGGCATTGTGGTTTATCGAAGCCTTGGCAACATGTGTTGCCTAAACGGCAGCCACGATATGTTAATAATGATATTAATGCGATATATGTCGAACTTGCACCTGAGCTCGCCGTCTCAGTCTCGATGGCTCAATTCTTAGAGCGTCTCACCGGTCATCGGGTGGTTGCGGGTTCGATCCCCGTCTGGGGCTCAGAAATCATTTTTCTGGGGTTAAAGCTTTACGAACGTTCAGCTGTCATCCACGATATCTCCAAGCTCCCATATTAGGGACTATAAGATCGCGCGACGGCGACGGCGACGCCAATGTCAACATCAACGTCAAAACCGGGAAGAGGTTGAGGAGAAAGAACGCCGTTGAGGACGCGGCACTTCAGCCCTTAAGATTTCTTACCACGCTTTCACGCGGACGTTGGATAAATAACTGCCATATTGTTAAAATGACATCTCTTAAATTCCCCTCCGATTTCTTCCCGATGGTGTACAGCAAGCCTTCTGCCTTCCTAGACTAGGAGGAGTTTTTGTTGCTCTGTCAATACCCTTACAAAAGGTTTCACCTACCATCGAAGAATGAAGCTAAATGTAAGAGCGAAAACTCGTAAATTAAGAGATGAAGTGTTGTAACTTATTGGTAAACACATTCAGTAATGACTGTTCGATCCTTCCAATCGTTTTGTAACCAGAAATAAATGATAGTATAGCAGAAATCGCAACCAACGTTCTTACGTCACAGCCACAACGCCAAACCACGAGTTCTCGCGTTGTCGAAGCCACGTTGTGACATCAGAAATATGTAAATTCAGCGCTTCGCATGAAATCAATTTCTTTCAGTAAGGGTTGGTATTGCCGTTGTCGCGCAATCTTGAAGTCCTTTCCTACGTATATCGCATCAGTTACATAGTGTGTGTATTTTTCTCCTCAGGCCGCTGGTGCGGATGCTCTGGAATTGAATTTATCTTGCCCACATGGAATGGGTGAAAAAGGCATGGGTCTCGCTTGTGGACAGGTAACTAATACTTATAATGGATTTGAATAGTGAAGTCAAACAATGGCGAATTGTCAGCACGCAGGGAAGAAATTTACGCGTTATTTGTTGATTTCCATTTATATCTCTTTCTTCATCAGGATCCCGAGATGGTTCGAAATATTTCACGTTGGGTTCGACACGCCGTCAAGATCCCGTTTTTCGCAAAAATGACGCCGAATGTTACTGACATCGTTTCTATTGCTCGAGCGGCGAAGGAAGGTACGACAGCAGAACAAACGTCATTGTTATTGGCCTTTTGGTCTAATTTCTGTCTTGGAGAGTAAATTAAACAATTGTTGCTTCGGCATAAACCTCCAGCGTTTGTACCAGAGAAAATTTGTGTACCCTTGCCAAAATTTCACATGTAATTTCACATGTGAATAGCATACGGAATTGGAACATTTTCACAGATGAAATTTTCATTTCACATATGAAATGAGAACGTTTTCGTATATGAAGTACCTAAGTCACATGTGAAATGAACTGGTTCTAAGTTTCACGTGTGAAATCTCAGTATGCGAAACAGGTATTTCACATATGAAATGGAACTGCCACATATGAAAATTAATTTCACTTATGGAATTGAAACAATTCGCATATGAAATATCATTTTCCTTTGTAAAATTGCATGTGAAACTTTTGTAATGGTAGAGAACAGCTAATTCTCTTTCTGCGAGCAGTCATAAGTGTGTCGGGATATTCAATACTTGCGTTAAGATACAACTCAGGCTACATAATAGAAAATCGTGTTGGCATAGAAAAATCAAAGCAAACTAACGCGAGAAAAACAAAAAATATTCTAGAAATAAACTTCCTTTCTTGCAAGAGAGTGATATTTGTCCATAGTGATAAATGCGGAATGCCCGACTAACAACGCAGTCTGAGAAAACTTTCGTAACTCAATATTTTGTGTGTACGTTTATATGTATCTGTTTGTCTCTACATTTACTTATATGTGTGTAACGGATGCTACTCTTGTCCTTTGAGATTGATATTTTACCGAGAAACACGTAAAGAGGATCGACAAGACAGTCAGACAAGTCGAGTCGTTCAACAATATAAAACAATTATTCACCGAGATCAAAGTAAATATCTACATTGTTCACTGACACTGAGGTGAATAACTGTTTTAGCATATACCTCGCATGATTGTTTTCACATATATTTTTTTAAATTTATTAAAACAATTTTACCGAATTCAGTCGGGTTGTCGCTGCCCACTCATCATTTGCAAACAAAACATTTTGAACTGATCCTAAGTGCATTTATCGCTAAAAAAAAATGAAAGATATCCAAATCTTTGAATACTTTCTCGCCAAATTTCGTTGCTTTTTAAGTATTGTATAGCACGGCGACTTAGTTAGTTTACTAAAAAAAGTGGACGCGATCTTGTTTTGCTCGGACGTGAATAGTGCAAGATATTCCGAGACAGAGGAACCAATCAGATTGCACAAAAAACACTGTTCACCTGCGAAGTATATGCTAATGTGATTTATGTAAACTAAACAAAGATACAAATAAACCATAAACTTCTAATTACAAACATTAGCGAAAGTGTCACGAACATAGTACTTATATATCTGACCAAAACAATTAGCCTGTAGGTTATGATTTACACATTTTCAACGGTTGTTCGTCTTACTAAATACCACAGGATACGTCAAGAGTACAAAGGTTAAAACCCGTGCCATGAGCCATTGCGAACTGGTAGAAATGGCGCGAAATTAAAAGTTATAATTTGTTTGTGTAGCTACAATGTGCATATCTATATATGGTGTAAATGCCTATGCATGTGAATTTGCACATGGATATATAAATGGGTATCGAATGAGTACATGTATGATGGGTACATGGATAGTATACAGATGTATATAGATGTAGATACGTGTGTGCCTGTGTGGATATGTACATGTATATGAAAGTTGTGGGTTTTATTGGCTACCCAATAAAATGTCCCGGTACCTTGTCTTTAGGCGGGTTATAATATAGTACTTGAAATAATATAGTACCTTTTACGAGAAGGTAAGCTATGGTTGGTTGAAAACCATGTTTCTCTAACTCTGTACATACTTAGTGTAATACTTAAATTCAGAACTCAAGTCCATTGAATAGACCGACAAGGAGGACTACTTTATTTCCACATGCTCACATACTTTGATGCACTGAAATTTCCATACGCCCGTCAAAAGGGCAGCACAGCTATTTGCATTGTATTTAAATGTTTACGACAATGGGAATGTTTTTACTGTACTCTTACTTCATGAATAACGATTCATGTCATAGTGACCTCAGTAAAACAGCGATAGTTTCAAGTAATATTTATTCAGAAAACATTTTTCTGCGATTTCATAGAGTTCTTGAAACAGAATATTGGAAGAACGTGCTCCCAGTCGGGTTCCCACTGCCCTTCCTTGTTCTCCCCATTTGCCACTCAAGTTTATAGAAATCTGTCGGCACCCGGGAAAATGTTTTTCGTCCTTATACTGCGTGCTCATGTCCTTTTACGTAAGCATCTGTATCCATATCTGTGTCAATGGCTTGAGCTTAGGCGCAGACTCTGGCTCCAGCACCTTCTCTGTCTCTATCTCTATGTCTAATTCTCCCGGAGCGGATCTAGAGTAAATGGAAAAGAGGCATGTTCAAGTTTAACGCGGCACGTGGAGCGCCGCGTGAAGGGTGCAGGAAGGGTATCCTCCTGTCCTCGCGTATTTTGCTCTTTTTCTTCTCTGCTGCTAATCTAGTGCATTCTTGTGTATTGTGATGTTAGACGAAAGTCAGGTACAAGTAATGGACATCTTATATAGCACATAGGTCAAGTATGATGGCAACGTTTTCAAGCTGCGTTGTACAGTTTTTGCGTGGTACAGAATGGTGCAGTAGCATTCCATTCCATCTCATGATGCTTGTAGCAATGGATTGGAATGAAATGTCATTGAACATTTTGAGAAAACAAACCCCCGTTTTTTGCTTTATATGAACAGCAAGAAATGAAAAGGGGAGTCTGGACCTCCTGATCCTTCTCGTGGAGCCGCCACCAGAGATTGTCTCAGTTTCTGTCTCTTGCTCTGTCTTTATTTCTTTGTCCCTGTGTCTCTATTTCTTTACTTATCATATGTGCTTGTGTATCTATTGTATGTTCAGTTGTGTGCGTTTCAGTGTTGTAGTCAACTCCACCAAATCTGAGTCTGAGTACAGTCAATTAGACTCCGAGTCCGAGGATATCGATCTGAGTCAACCTCTCTCGAGTCCGAGTCCTTAACATTTGGAGTTCAAGTCGGCGTCCAAGTCCGAGTCCAAGTACGACTCTTGAACTTATACACTTCATGCTTCAGTAAATGAACAGCTGCATAGTACCCAGTATGTCGCATAGATAAAGACTGTAATGAGAACATCTACCGAGATATCTCTGACATTTTAATTTCACTTTCATAATTCACAGCAAAATGATAGATTGCACTTCAAAAAACACGAGTCAAGAGAGTGTTTCTGCTCCGAGCCTTGTACGATGAGGACGCATGATGAGACCTCCTTGAGAATAAAACCTTTCTACAGTAAAACTTGATGCTGGTAATGAAAGTGGTTTCATTGCCAGCTTGCACACTTGAAGGTATTTTATCTGGCTGTAAGACTCAAAACTGGATATTACCGCACGCAAGACGCCAAATATTCCATACGATCTTTCGACCCAAAATTGATGGAGAAAAAAAGAAAAAGCACTAAAATTTAGCTGGACTTGCACTGAACTCTTGAGTCACGACTACTCGAGTCCAAGTCCACCGTCCACGAGTCTGAATCAAGAACTCAAGTTCGGACTCGAGTCCTACAACACTGGTGCGTTTTATAGACCCATCACAATTGTGTAACTATATCCTTTAATTTCAGGAGGAGCGGATGGAGTCACGGCCACGAACACTGTTTCAGGTTTGATGGGCCTCACTGGTAAAGGAAAGGCTTGGCCGTCTGTTGGCAAAGAACGTCGAACGACTTATGGAGGTGTTTCTGGGAACGCTATTCGTCCAATCGCTTTACGAGCTGTCTCTGCCATTGCACGAAACATGCCAGGGTTTCCAATATTGGCCACTGGAGGAATTGACAGCGCCGATGCCACCTTGCAGTTTATCCATGCCGGAGCTCACGCTGTACAGGTAGGAAGTTGTACCGTGTACAGTTATAAGTAATAGATACAATATGATACAACTTGCCTTGTAAATCCCATACAGATCGGCCGCGAATATTGTATTTTTCTTAAAATACAAATACATTCAATTGGCCATGGAAATCGAAGAGAAACGTTCATTATTCTAATTAGTATCCTGTATCCGATTTATAGCTTACTAATTAGGAGCCAAAATCTTTTGTGATTTCTTCCTGAATTATTAATGTTTTTTAACAATCTTTACAGGATTTACACAGTTAGTTTGCCCATACTTGTATTCTCGCAACCTGTCACATATACTTCCCTCTAGGCTTGTAGCCACGCTGGCCGGCGTCGGTCGGGTATAATCGCCGCTGTCATTTGCCGACCAACACTCAATCGGCAAATAGACGTCCTGCCGACAGGCACAAAATTTAGTAAATACAATATTGAAACGTGACACAAACATTTACTATTCTGAGGAAAACAGTCATGAATAAAAACCCTGCTCCACTCCAACTGGATTGTAAATTAGCCGGCAATCAAAATATACTAGATCAGGGGTATTCAATTATCTGGGCCACTTTCCAGAAGCTAGATTATTCAGCTGGCCAGAAAGCAATCAAATAAAAAAGACAAGTCGCAAGCCATGAACTGGTGTTGTTTTGTTTATGTTAAAACAAAGATCAAACATTCACTATGTGTGAGTATGACTAAGGTAAACACGAAGTTCCATCATCATTATAGAAAATTATCCAGGACAAAATTAAAATGTTGACCACTACAAGCAACCTCAACAATTCATCTTCTGAGCTTATGAGACCATTTACAACTATAGGTTTAGCTCGTCAGTAATATTTACTAGTGACATTTCTTCAATACTTCAACCATTGACGAGCTGGGTGGAAATCATAAGCAAAGTATAGACAAGACAGCCCAGCAAAAATCATGGAATATAGGCAGTGTTAAAAGGTAAGCAACGAAACGTAAGATGTAACAAGATCTTACAGACCTTTAACAATGTCTTTATTCCGTGTTATTGCTGGGATGAAGCTTGTCCAAGCTTTCATTTGCGTGGTTTTTTTTTTCGTTAAAAAAATCACACTGTTATTATTATTATTATTATTATCATTATCATTCACGTTATCATTATCATTATTATCATCATAATTTTTATTATCATTATTATTGTTGTCGTTATTATTGTCATTATTATTATTGTAATTTTCGCGTTGTGTTTGTATACACCAAGAGGAAGCCTTAATTGTCATCTATAGTATTTACAAGGATTTAAATGTTTTATACCCGAATAAGTGGCTGGTAGTTTGCGAGACGAAACCAGACGCGAGAGGAACACCACACGAATAGTTACGTCAAGAGGATGTCCACGTCAACTTGACGCTCACGCCAATTGACTTTTCAACGTTCCTGAAGATGGTTTCCGAGTAGGTAGCCGAAATGTCTGACAAACAAACAGTTTTAAGTGTATTTTTAACAGTTTAATAAATCTGGACGAACAAATAAAGAATGTATCAGTCAAGTATTTCCCGCCTTTATTTCTAGGGTAATCATTTTGAAGTGCAATAAAGCCTCTTCATATAGTGTGAATTTGGTGCAGTTATGCTAAGAGCAGGTTTTCGAATTCTTTCGATATCTGCCATAAACCGCCTTGCCACAATACAGCTCCATATTCAAACACTGATCTAATGACTGAGAAATAAATTGTCAAAAGATCCTTCGCAGGTTCACCATGTCTCTTTAGAACCTTTTTTCCCCTCCCTTTTTTATGGCTTCAAATAGTTTCCACGATACCTACGTCCATCTTTATCAAAAAACTGGCAACTGTTCCGATTTTGAAACAAATATTGGCGGTGCGTAAAGCGCAACCTCGTACCCACGGTCTTTTACTCGGCGCTCCCCCACTCGCTGGAGAAAGACCTTGGTTGAGGCTGGTCACGTGTCTCCCAGAATCTGGGTGATAGAATAAAAATTTGCTGTGAATAGGGTGGCACAGCAGAATTTGTGCGAGGCGCAACGGCCGTCTCGTTCTATTTTAATACTTTTTTTATAAATAAGCGAACTGCAAACAGGAAAGAAAGCATTGCATTTGGGATTCTTCAGCATCGTGAAACCGTGGCAAAACATCCAGAAGAACGTGAAGCGATTGATAAGGCCTCCTCTCCCTAAAGGAATAATTTTGGTCGTAGATACGTAAACAGCCAAGATCGGGAAACGTTCGTCAAACCGTAATATAAAAACGATTTCTGAGCCCCAGACGGCGATCGAACCCGCAACCTTCTAGTCATCTGCGTGACACTTTAATCGTTGAACTACCAAGACTCAAATGTCGAACTGAGGTGCAAGTTCGACATATGCACTGCCTAAGCGGCAGCCAAGATATGTAAATAATTATATCTAGTCGTTACATATATATATATATATATATATATACCTTTTGGCCTTTGTTAACGGAAGTAGAATTATCATTAACAGTAAACGATATCCAATATTGCATTGCGCGTTTTCATTTTCGTGAATACATTTTCGTTTAAATTATTTGCTGCTTCATTAACTGCATTTACATCAAGACGTATTTTCAGGAAGCTCAGGGGAGTTTCATTATCAACAAGGGATTGTCATTGACGCATTCGAACATCCATTAGCATCAATAACAAAGACGTTGATGTATTAAAAAGCTTTCAATACCCATTCATTAACCTCCAATAACTTCGCGGTTAAGGCATGTCGTAAGGTATGTCTGCATAAAGCAATACCATGCAGCGGATTTTTGTACAGTTACTGTTCCCATATTTCTTTGGCAGGCTGCTAGGAGATTTTGGTGCCTGTGTTCTCCAAGTGGCATTCCTTGTTGCCTTGCCCGTATTCAGTCGTCCATCTTAGCGTGGATGTTTGGACTGCTGATGTCAGCTTTGATTGTGGCTTTAAGGACATTAATGGCTTGCTCGACGATATTCAGAAATGGGGAATATGGCGGTAGCTTTGTCAGACGGCTGGAGTCTTTCGGGCTAACGGCATTGCGGTGGGCTGTAGGTCCCACATTGATGAAGTTCGTCGGTTCATTTTCATCGAGGTGTTCCGCTAATTCAGCTAAAAACGTGTTGAATCTTTCCATATTCACTCCACCCTGATAAATCAAACTAGCTTTCAGTGGTATTGCCAAACAAATCGTCATGTTTCATCCACGTTGACCACAGACTTGTCGATAGACTCTTTCTCACACACGGGCCCTCCCACAACTTCGAGTGGTCCAGATGTTATATCAGCATTCATCGGTTACTATGCAGGGATTCACAACCACTTCATTCATAAACCAAGAAGCGTAGTTAAAACGTTTCTCAATGACATCCTGGCGGTTACGATCTGCTGGAAGAGATCTTGCAAGCTTCACACTAACCAACATCCCGTTTAAGGCTTTTCCTACCGTTCTGTCGTTGAGTTCAGGCTTCACTGGTTTACGTCTTCTTAGTTCCTGATGGATCTGTCGAAGTGTGAGCTGACAGTTTTCTTCAATTATTGCAATCAAACGTTGCTTCATTTCTTTGTCCGCTGTCAGATTGTTTGCACCACCACGTGGTCTTTCTTCAGTCTTGTTCTCTTTGGTATACATGGTAATGATGCTTCTTGCCGTTGACCAGTTGATACGTAAGGTGTCTGCAACGGCCAAATAGTATTCGCGGGGATCTTGGAAAGCTTTAACAAGGCTTTGGCGCATTTCGTTCGAAATACGATTTCTCCTCATTACAGCCATGTTCAAAGTACGTTCAACTTTTTGTAGCAATTGCCTAAATGATTGTGCTTTATCGGGTTAAAGCTTGGCATTTTCATGTTATTGAATGTTTGAACACGTTAATGACAGTCCCTTGATGATAATGAAAGTCTTTTGAGCTTATTGAAAATACGTCTTGATGTAAATGGAGTTAATGAAGCAACAAATAATTTAAGTGAAAAAGCATTCACGAAAATGAAAACGCATGATGCGATATTGGATATCCTTTACTGTTAATGATAATTCTACTTTAACGAAAAGCAAAAGGTGTATATATTTATCGGTTCGTTTTCCATATTCTTCGGAGGTTCGCCTGCAGTTGCATTCTGGGAAGCGTCCACCGAGAACAGCTGAAACGCGAAAACGACCTCCCCATTTGGAAAAATCCTCCGTACGACCCTTCAAGGCTCTCGTGAGACTCCGCGAGCCGCTTTTTGAGCCGACGGTATTTGTTTGAAAATGGCCGAAAACTCTTTTATTTTAGAAATTTAAAGGTAGGTATCGTAGAAACTATAGAAAGTCAACGTTTCCTCGCTATCGATGTATGTATTTGAAGACAAAATAATTGACTGAGTGGAGCTTCCCCACAAATTTCACAGTTATGTGGGATTGCACATGTGTAATTGCGCTTGAATTTTCTTGTTTTTTATTTTCTAAATTTAACTGTTTAGGTGTGCAGTGCTGTCCAGAACCAAGATTTTACTTTGGTACATGACTACATCACTGGTTTGAAGTGCCTGTTGTATATGGAGTCTTGCAAAGAGTTCGACGACTGGGATGGACAAAGTGTTCCCACCGAAAGACACCAGCTGGGAAAGCCGGTGCCGAACATAAAGGAACTCGTTGGAAAGGTAGTTTTATATGTTGTCTTAACGTGACATTGCTTCAAGATCTATATTGTTGTCCTAAACCTTCTTCGTATCTTTAGAATATCTTCGTGTTTCAGTGATGCATATCACGTTAAATTAACGTGGATGAAACCCTATATATTATTTTCGAGGACTTAGGAGAGATTCGGTGTAGTTTTCAAATCCACGCCCGCGATCGTTTCTTCTTTGGTCAGTTATTTTTCTCGTAATTTCATATCACTGATCTCTAGACAAGACTGGACCGAGCATCCCACGTTCAGCCGGAAGTGGATTGCGGTGGCCATTGCTGAGCGACCAACTGTGTGACCTGTATGGTCGTACAGGGTTTTCCGGTGATAAAGCTGTCTTTCGACCTACAAAGTTGCTCCGTTTTGCCATACAGAGGAACACAAAATTTTTTTGAAAGTGCTGAGTAAAATGATTTACAACAACTTTGGTTCCTTACATTGATGAAGCGCATTTTCTCAGAGTATGGCCATGTGTTTTAATCATGGAGATCTCCAATCTTGGACGAAAATTGTTGTCAGCTAGTTACAATATCCTAGTTCTGGAGCTCATAAACCTTCGTACACAGGGACGGCGGAGCCGGGGGGGGCTGCAGGGGCTGTAGCCCCCCCACTTTTTTCCAAATGTAATTTTGAAATAACTACGCTTTAAAACACTGGTTGTGCAATTTCCCAGAGAAGCATACAAAATGCTGTATTTTTATCTCAAGCCCCCCCACTCGTAATTCCGCTCCACCGTCCCTGGTACATCCTTCATACCCTCTTGTTCAGTTGTGTTCGAGGTTGTTCCTGAAATCCCTCAAAATGGATTTAGCGAAATAACAGGATTGAAAAAGGGGAATGGGTAGCGGTTGTTGATTTACGATAAACTAATTCATGGTAGGTCGAAATTCGGAAGAATTTTCTCGACTGTTTTGTCCAAGTTTGTGTTTTTCAATTTCTAAGAAAAAATGTTCATTAATCTTGAAAGCTTTGGACAAAATTCAGATTGTGCTGTTAAATTGATATGTGAAATTGAACAGTTGGCTGTGGCCAGCTTCAGTTAGAACTTTCAGGGGCTGTTGTACATGTTATATTAGAAGCATATTAGAAGTTGTCGTCATGTTTCCAAGGCGACACCGAGTAGAATTTAAAGGCTATAAAAGCATCATTTGCGCTCCGATGATTATTGTTAAATTAAAAAGTCCACTTATCAGTCTCAATACTGCTTAACGCAACATTTGTTTCAGTAGCATTTTTAGCTGAGAAAAACTTTGGGTAGCCTTCTTAATTCATCTGTCATTTCGACGGTTTTGTATGTTATATAAGAATAATTAGTGTGTCATTTCGGCACAATTTTATTTCACTTTTTTGGTTGAAAAGAAGAAGAATTGTTTATTTGTACTTGTACCTATGTAATATCTACACAATAAGTCACTTTTAAAGAACAATGTACGGCATTAGAATAGTTGGATTCCTAAAATGAGAGCTAATCTAGTTAGGTGCCCATCAAATAGTAATCTTTACAAAATTATATCAGGAAAAATAAACAACGTAACATAATGAGATTAAGAATAAAGATATGTCCATGTGATTAGGATGTAACATAAACAATTTACTTATCCGCAACACAAGTTGTATATTTTAAGTTCTCGTTTGAAACTATAGAGGCTCAGTGCCTTTAATTACTTGTTAAAACTGTTCCACGTCTATGGGCCAATAACAAGCTTGCAGAGATATATTTTGTGTATATTTAAACCTGTACTATATTTTTACTCTGTTTTTGGCTGGCTATATTCTGCTATGTGATTTATACGTATTTCATAAGTGGTTTGTTTTCCCTTTCAGCACTTGCCAAATTTTGGACCTTATCTTAGTAAAAGGGATGAACTTGTTGCCAGGTATAAAGCTGATATGGATTTACAAGCACCTGAAAACCTTCCAGAGAAAGTCCGTCCACCTATCACTAGTATCAAACCAACTCCGACGGTTAGGGTATGTTCAAGTCTTCAACTGTAACTTCACTCTTAGGGCACTCGATTACGTCCTAATTACTAAAAACTGCAGGCGTTTCTTTTAATCCTCGCTTTAATATTTTTTCCCATTTGCAAGAAGTCTTATGCTGTTTTCGATGTTTTCGCCCTCATTAAAAATTAATACGTCATTCTCCAATGTTAGGATATGATTGGTCGAGCTCTGGATGCCATTGGCAGTTACGGTGACCTTGACAACAAACAGCAAGTGGTGGCGTTAATTGACGAGGAAATGTGCATCAACTGCGGTAAATGCTATATGACCTGCAACGATTCTGGTTATCAAGCGATCACATTTGACCCACTGACGCATCTTCCGCATGTAACAGAAGACTGTACCGGATGTACATTGTGTTTAAGTGTCTGCCCGATTATAGGTAAATCCTTTATTAAGTTACTTTTATTAAGTTACCGTACATTCAACCGAGTACTGTGTCTATTGTATAGCTTTGCTTCGTTGAAAGCGAATAGTATCAAAACTGATTACTGACTTTCTAAACTTGATAGTCTTTAAACGTCTGATGATATTCGGAAAGCCTTTTAGATCTACTCAGTGTTGCCAGAGCGAAATGATGGCAACTTCTGATATGTCCATGTTGTATGCGTAACGACCCCTTTTACTCCTAATTGTAGTCGGTGACACACCTTTGTTATTTCGTATATCAATTCAACTGGAAAGCCCGCCACTGTTGTAGGAGTTCAAAATTCAATAAAAGTATTTCATGCCAAGAATGTTTTTTCTACCTTTAACATTGTGTTACATTCATCCCAGGTAATATTCGCTCGCATACTTTCAGGCTAGAACTAGTATTCTTCCACCTTTCAAGAAACTGTATTAAGCCACCTTAAGTAGAAACAAAATTCAAAGCCCGTGTTTCGAGCGTTCTCGTCCCATTCAAAAACCTGCAGGTTCCTTCACGTTTAAAGCGTTTTGAAAGTTCCCACTGTAGCTTAACACTTGACGCGAAAATAACATGCTTGGACGAAGTCAAAATTGGACAAAATTACTTCTTGAAGACAGTTTTCGTAAATAAGAGTTGAAAGATGTTTAAAAAAATCGCCCACACAATAACAGGAAAAAATGTTCCAAATTTTTGCTACCTGCCTGCCTGCCTACTTGCTTGCCTGCCAACTTTGTTGCCTACCTACTGACCTACCTACCAACATACCGATCTACCCATATGGCCTGTGCTAACCAAACTACCGACTAATCAACCTGCTTACCCTCCTGTGTACCTATTTACCTACCTACCAAACAATGCACCCATCTGGCCACTTCCTACCGAACTACCGACTGATTGACCTACCTATTCACCTGCCTACATACCAACCGAAGTACAGAGTACCAATCAAGTTACAACCTACGTATCTCTTGGGCTACTTAACGTCTATTCTATTTCCCCGATCGACCCGTCTACCAACCAACCTATCTTCATGCTTTTTAGTATCAGCCTGGGTCAGGCGAAGGCTTGTCTATAAGTCCCTCAGTTCAAGTCTTAAGGAAGTCTTAAGGAAGTCTTAAGTCCCTTGAGAAGAAGTCCTAAGTCAAGTCTTAAGTCTTTGAGGACAAGTCTCGATTGAAGTCTCAAGTCCTCTTACATTCCCAACCAAGTAGCCATACAAAATCCTAGTGATTATAAAAGAAGCTTACTAAGGTAAAATTAAGGAATTTAAGATTTCGGCAAACAATTTCGGCTGTGGTTAAAAACCAAGTCTCAGTGGAATCCAAACGAGTTCACTTTCGGAATGTACGCCATGTTTACTTGTCGTAAGAATGAGTTCAATGGACCAGCGAAAAAATGGCGTGAAAATTCATTTCTAACTTAATGTAATCAAGCACGAAAACTACCGATCAACAATGTCTGATAGCACGGGCTGTCACATCGGATAAATACTGTGTAATAAGAAAACTGTCTTTAGTTGAAGGTCCTGCCGATTACTCTCTCTTGCTTTTCGCGGCACGTTTGGTTGCAATAAAAGTACTTTTAGGTTCAAGTCAGACGCAAGTCTTCAAACATCTCAAAAATAAAAAAGTCTCAAACACCAAGTTCCAAGTCAAGTCTCACGTCAATTGACGCAAGTCCAAGTTAAGTCGCAAGTCAAAATTTTGCAACTCGAGTGCGACTCGATTCCGAGTCGCTACTCGAGTTGACAACACTGATCAGGCGCATAGCCAGAAATTTTTCTTGAGGAGGATTAAATATGGAACAGCTTTGGGTCATTACAAATTTTTAAAAAGCCCAAAAATGTAACGTCTCCCTATATATACAGTTCCACTCCAGCTTATCACATCAGAACAGAGTTTTCTGGGCATTATGGCCAGCTTAATTTGGACTCGTGACCGTACCTTATAAAACCACTTGTTGGCGTCTTTCCCTTCTATTTATAAAAATGTTAATGTACAAGTAAATACGGATAGATGGACTACGACAAGTTCGCATTTTTCGCTTCGCTCCTGTTAAGTTATGGAATTAAGGTCAATTTTGGGGGCTCCAGCCTCCTGGTATTTTACTGAACTTCAAAAAGCTGGGTGTACATTGGATTTACCAGGGTTCAAATATCAAGGCTTGCTAGATTGGGATATTGTTTGATGATGATCATGAACTCATCATTAAATTGGAAACTCAAGCTTGTTGTAGCTATGGGAGGGATTTGAACCCCCCAAATCCTCGCCTTGGCTACGCCACTGACCTGGGTACGTGAATGTTCTCCTGGTAGCATTCCTCTATGCGTGTGCTAGTACCTTTCTTTCGATTATTAATAGATCCACTTTTTTTAGATTGTATCAAAATGGTGCCAAGAACGACTCCGTATGTACCCAACCGTGGTATCCCGCTCACTGTTAAAGCTGAAGCTTGAGTTAGTAATTTTTATTTTTAAATTAATTATACCACTCAATTTTGTAATGCATGTAATTTATAGAAGAATCAAACAACTGTAATAAAAATTATTCCCAATTTTTTGTCCTTCTTGGATTATGAAAAGAGGATTGTTTCTGTCAGTTTGACGAACTGGGAATTCTTGCCATGGAGTTGCTTTCTCTGCAAACGTAATTCTTTAGTAAATTTGGAAATGAGGTTTTGGTGTTTAAGATAGAAATGATAAATATAATTAAAACTCTAAACGATATAGCTTTTCATCTTCACTATATTGGTAATTGGTAATGCTCATTGTCATTTGCCATATTAGTCTCTCGTAATGCTAACTGACGACTGTCATTTGTTCAAGTCTAAGACAGATGAATAGCAAGTGTAAAAATAAGATGCAGTTAAGTTCTCAAAAGGACTGTTTGGGGCGATAAATTGACTTTCAATGAGTTATTTCGTTCTACTTGTTTACCGTCACTAATAAAACCGACTCATCCATAACAAAGTTCAATAACTCCTCTGTTTGTATGCAACACCGCTGAAACGTGACGTTACTTCTGTCTGGGTGGTGCCAAAGGGGGAGAAGAGGGGGCTACAGCCCCCCTTTGGGAAACCTTAGCCCCCTGTCGCGGATAAGTTAACAATTCGTCGGGGAATTTTCACTGACGATAACTCAGTCATGTGTAGTACAAACTATGAGTACTTGTTATTGATTTAGCCAAGAAAGACAAGACTCTTCTCTTCATGTCAAATCTGAAAGTAAACTGTTTCTAGACTGTTGTTGCGATTATTCTTGTGAAAAATAAAAATGTTTTCGATCTTCAAATAAGGAAGTTATAAAGGGAGCGTGGTCGTGGCCCCCCTGGTTTAGCTACCCCTTTGGCGACATTAGCCCCTGCGTCGGGGAATTCCTGGCGCCATCCCTGTTTTCTGTGCTGTGGAAGTTACCCCAAAAAGTTATTAGTTTCCAGCTACAGTTTCTTTGAATAAGAAGAAACTAGTTCCGTCGCTAGTTACTTTCTTGAAACAAGGAACTAGTTTCAGTAAAAATTTATTCAAGAAATAAAACGAACTTGTTTTGAAGTTACAAGTTACTTTCCCATAGCTACTAACCACATAATTTTATTGTAAAATATTGAATTACTATAGTCCAACATGAAGGTGTTATTACTTATTATTTAAGGAGAAACAAAGAAATTCATTTGTTGTTGGTAGTTAATAGTCGTCCATTTACTCTCTTCAAATTCGTGTTAAATTTTGTCTAAAAATTCTCTTATACCTGGTTCTTGCGGGCGACATGACTACTTAAAGATATTCTTTTTTTTCTCCCTTATCTCGTTATCTTAATGTCAGTATAGACTTCTCTGGTAAAGCCTGTGAAACGGTCGGCACTAGAACGTAACCACTGAGACCAGATGACCTTGTGGAAACTGGGACTGAAAAATTAAATACTTGATTTATATAACTTTTTTGACAATCGTTGGGGTTTAAGTAAAATGTCACCAGAGGTAACACGTCAACGATTAGGATCAGGGATAGAATTAGGGTTAGGATCCTAATCTTAACTCGAATCCTAACGCTAGCCCTAACCCTAACTCTAATTCTAATCCTAACCATAACATTCAGGAATAATTTTGAATTTTAGGACCATTGAAATTTCAAGATTGTCCTCAATCTTAGGTGAGAGGGTATCAGGTGAATAAAATACTTAATTTTCCAGTCCCTGTGTGAAACAGGTTAACCAGACAAACTTTGCTGATCACTTGGTTGTCACCTGACACCAGCCATGCGCATTTCAATCAGTCACACGCCAGATTTCGTATAAAGATCGGGTAGTTACTCACACAAAGATTGAGGAGGCGCGTTGGAACGATTTTCTTTTGCAACTGGCAAAGTGTGGAACAGAATATACGAAGGAACTTGGACAATTTTCGAAGGAACGCTTTCCTTGGGGTTCTAAATTGTTCCTTCCATTCGTTACTTTGCTGGAAAACTAACTAGTTATCTAAAAAGTTACCGAAAAGAAACTTGCAACTGTAACGCGTTACCAACTGACGAACAGCCCTGTTATACTTTTAGGAGTGTTTAAAAAATTGTAGGGGTAGTCTCACGCATGTTTAACGACCTTATATAATATTTCTTCGGTACTTCCATCACTCGTTTACAACTAGGAATTTACGCAACCATGATGGCAAACGGGTGACATGTTTTAAGAATTTTCTGTTCAAGACAAACTGAATACAGAGTTTTTGGTCCCAAAAGTATTCTCCATGCCATCCTTACTTTAAATACGACGTGAGTAAGAGCATTTCGTTTACATGACGACGTCAGCACCAAGGACATAGAAAATGTTTGGCAATGTTTATGGGATTACGTTAACTCACTGACTGCAATTACTTCAAACGTTTAAGTGGAGGAAATATGAATACGTAGAGTTGAATATAAAGTCCATGATGCGATTTTTCTATTCGATTTTTAAACAGTTACTTGAGTGAGGATTTCTACGTTCATGTGGTAACATCAATACTTAGGGCGCAAGAAACGTTTGGTATTTATAGCCGACCCGTGATGTCAGTCTATGATGCGTGATTTTTAAACTTTACTTACTTTTTTTAATACCCTAATGATAAATCGACGTCAATATTAAGTTGTACTTATCGGGCCATTTACAAGATACGATTGTCGTTTACGATTATTTGTTCTGACGTATCCGATTATCTGAGTGGAGTCACCCAGGAAGTCTAACAACGAATGGAGAGGGATGGCAAAAAGGAAGTAAGAACTAGAATAGCAATGCGCAATGTAGCAAATGAAAAGCAGAAACGATTGTTGACTGGTAAGCTGAAGTCGCCGAGAGCCAAGATGGACCTAGGGGAAGGTAGGGTCGCGGGGAGCATAAATTTTTCCAACGTCAGAGGCGACAAGGGGTTGGGACAAATTTTTACTTGCATTTATTTTGGATAAATGATGTTTATTGACTGTTCTGAATTAGGTGGATGTCTAAAATTAATTTATCCTATATCATTAAAAACCCATAGCAGATTAGCGTGGCACGCCCTGCAGCATGCTCCTTACGTGGCGTAGGCTCCGGGACAGTTAACCTGGCTACCCCTCCTCTCGGCGCCCCTGAGGTGGAGTGTTACCTTGTATAGATCAGAAACGGAGACAATAATTAAGAACAACTGAGGGGAAATTTTAAGAAATTTTTAAGCTGTGGATATGACTAGAGATGTTGAGAAAAGGCTGGAGAGACTGCAGGAGCTATCAAGAAGATTTGTAACTGGTTGGTGAGAATAACAGCCTCGTAAAAAGCATAAAGGGACGGCAGAAAAACAAGCTAGGCCATGTTTGTTGTCTTGGGAGCTGGAAGAAACTCTGAGGAGTTGAATCGAATAAAATCGTCTATCGTTATCGAGAATAATATAATAGAAGCCTGATCCTGCAGGTAGGCCTGCCAGTTGTGTGAATCTGTTGGGAGAAGTGAATGCTTAAGTCAGGTGAAAATTTCACATCAGGTTTAACACCCTTTGAGATGGTGTAAAATGTAGTTTATGGTACAACACGACAAAAATAATCAATTAACGACAGTTTTCATCGTGTTCAAATCTGTCGCATATATTTTGCCAGAACTGATTCAACATGCATAGTAACTGTTAGATTACACCAAAACGTTCATGACATGACTTTTTCATGGACTATACGCTCTATAGTGTACACTGTTAATTTAAGTATCTCCGCTCATGAAATCTACTTTGCTGTCGTGTATATTGACTATTCCATCTTTGGTCTTTCTGGCGTATCTCCTGCGGAATTTATCGTCTACATGGAGCAGGAAGTACGCGTCCGGCCAAAGGTCCTTGATTGATCCCTGTGGGAAGTAGTCACTAAGGTGATGTGTCTTTTCTCTCATCTCCAGCGTTTTCTCGGATTCTGTCGGTTCCACGCATTTCCTTTTCTCCAGTTTGGGTTTCATGCAGGAAACGTTGCCTATCAAACAACTTAACTTTGAGGTGCTACTGGTATCTGTGGTAACTTTGATGGAAAAGAAGGCAGACTCGTAGCCAGATCCATAGCAGAACATGCTGATTCGTCGTCCGGCCAGTTGATCAGCGGAGATGCTATGGAAAGGAAGGATACGACATAACGATGGTTAGAAGTGATTATTTGTTGGGACTCTTTCTTTAAGGTTTATTGTAAAAACTAAATTGAGCCAAGTTGTACCGAAGTCAGACATTTTTGACAGAACTCGGGCCCATTCATTTAGAGCCAGCTCGCTGATGCGTTTGATGATCCGAGTGGCTCAGCTCTTCTGAACAGCAGCGTTTGTAAATATAGGCAAGTTTTATGACCGTGATGTACCAAGACGACTGGCCACCGTTATCATAAGTGCCCATTTTAGTGCGATCGTGATACAATTGCCTGCCATATGCCACTGGGAACTATTTATCGTGGTATGCCGTACCATGTCGTGGATAATTTTATCTAGTGTTCCTCAAATGGAGTGGGAGATCCCCTTCGGGTACGCAGAGTAATTTTAGAGAGGTCACGAGACTAACTGCGCGCAAACAGTTTGTTGTCAACTTGTTGAAGTGACAGTAAGCCAGACAAGAACTGTAGAATATACTGTAATTCTTGTCCCGAACTAGAAAAGAACATCGTAATCAGTCATTCAATAATACATATTGTATTACCACAACAGGTATTCCCCGTTGCCATAGCTTTTATACGCGATCTTTTCCAGCATAGTGATGGAGCGGATGCAGGGAGGTGATTTCAGGTGGTTAGTGTTTGGACATTTGCTAAGGGTTTGGTCCGAACAAGAAGCTTGAGAAGCTCTGCTAATGTTACATTCCACAATTTTACCGTTTATTTTCATTGAATTGTTCTAAACATATGTAAGTAGAACGGAACTTCTTTTTCATTAACGCATCATACTGGATTGTTATAATGATATAATGATCGATATAATTGATATAGTAAGTCGCCCAAGAACTTACCTAGCAAGGAGAGGCTAATCCGGCGTACACTGAGGCCGTGTAGGCATTGCCAACGTTGGTGGCAAACAACAAGGCTGGTTTTGTCTTCTTTTCAAAGACTTTCAAACTGCAACTCATCAATGCTTTTTCTACCAACTTCGCTTTTGCTTCATCTTCGTAAAGTTGATCCATAGTCATGTTACTAGAGAACGAAAAATAAAGTGGGTTATGGACATTAGGATCTCATAAAAAGCTAATGGGGCTGTAAAATGTTCACCTCCTATCATTCTGAGAAAAAGTATGACTTATGTGTTGTCCGAATTAGAGGCAGAGGTACTTGTAAATTTGGCGAAGTGCAAAATAACTTGAAAAGATGATAACAGGTAGGGAATTCATGAGCATTTACTCATGCACAAACAATAGCCTAACACAACTTGATACAATAAACTTTATTTTTTATGTACTTCTTGGGTAACCATCGGTATTCGGACCCACTGCGTGGTCTTCAAATGCAAAGGTCGAGGCCAGAAAAGTACTAAATAAAACGTCGTTTCAGCGTTACGTTTAAATCCATAGATTTGCGTTAAGTATAAATGACTGAAACAAATACAAAATGAAACACCATCCTAGTAGGAACATCTTGAAAACTTAAGATGCAAGTAAAAATCAACACAAATGTGAACCAATTAACAAGATATTCCTCATCGGATGGTGGCTTATTTTGTATTTTTTCCAATTTTCGGCTAGCTCTGAGGGTTTTTTTGGGTTTTTTCGGGGTTTATTTTTTCTCTGTACAACACTACCTTTTTACTTCATTGGCGCTTTAAAAAATTGGGTTGTTGATATGATGGAATTTAGACAGCCAAGTACATCTAACGCTGCTAATTAAGTGCCAATTTTAAGTATCTCTTCAGGACCCTCGTGACTCACGACTATCAATTTCATCAGAAAAGATCGGACAAATAATAAAAGTTGCCAAATCTCCATGTTGTTGAACGGAAGTTTTTTCTCGCACTTTGTCATCTGTATAAGACCCCAAATTTCAGTGCTACAGTAATGATTCGAATAAGCGCCCTGGGCACTTATTTAATTTTGCGGGTTCGAGGTGGGGGGAAGGCTTATTTCAATTTTGGAAAAACACTGCAATCTGATTCCATAAAATCCAGAACTTTAATAACGATCTTAACAAGAACAAGAACAATAAGGATTTAATAAAACACGACTGAAACGATAGAGTACGGTATCCATGTTCTCTGCTCTAATGAACAAGGGTACTGGAAAATGGACTTGTTCCTGCATCTTTCCATGCTAGAACGACAAACTTAGCCATGGCTGAAAGATTTGAAGGAGAAATCTGCCAATTGAGAGAACATTTGCTCTCACATGGACACCAAAGTCGAAAAAATGAGACGATCACTTTCGCGGTAATTACTAATGCGCTCTATGCATATATGTGTGACAAATAAAATGTTGAAGGACAGTTGATTTTATACCGATATTCATGCGTCTCTTATCGGTTGGGTAATCATTTACATACAGTAGTTCCCTATCGAGAGAGGAATTGGGGGGTCTTATTTCCTAAAAACAGTGGAGGGGGAAGCTTATTGGAGAGAAGGCGCTTATTCGAATCATTGCAGTATTACACTTCGTAATATTTGGTAAGACTGAGTAAAACGAAATGTTAACTGATTTAACTACAGCTTACATCAGTTTAATTCCGTTCCAATCAACATTTTTGCTCAACCACCCATATTTTTCGACAGATAACTGATTTTCCGTCGACGATCACTACGGAGATGTTTGACAGGGGCGACCGGTCTCTCGTGTCCCACAGCAAGGCAACTGGGTTTCAGCTATATTCTTTGTAAGGGGAGATGTAGGCTCAGGGGCGTACCGTGCGGGGGTGTGTGGGGGTATGGCACCCCCATATTTTGGTTAACTAATCGGTAAAGCACGACTTACACGAAATACAGGTAAAACATGAAATAGAGCGATAAGGTAAAATTTCAATTTCATTCAAAAGACACAGTACAATCTTACAGATGCCAAGCGAATGTTTTGATGCGCTCTTACACCTTAAACGGGAACGTGCCGTGACTACAAAAAGTTAGCATTGAATGCTCCTACCATTTACCTCGAGCGTTTCCACCAGCACTCCACGTAAGGTAAACGAAAGAAATGTTTGCCTATGTTAGAGGAGCTTTGGGCCAGTGAAGGATACTTGACAGTGCTTTGAAGTAGTCTGCAACTCGTAGGAGCAATTAGTAGTCGTTGACAAGCCTTTGGCTGGGCGACGCAACCCGCTGTTAGCTTACTGTCATAAATTGACAGCATAATTGTACATATGCTTTCTCAAGAATGGGCTTGGTCGGCTGCCGCTTCACTGAAATCCGTTGGTTCAAACATCGACCTTTACTTAATTCTTTTCAATTTCACCAAGGAAATCGAGATTTAATGCATTTTGTCGAGCGTATGGCGTCATGGATTAGGTATTCAATCAAGACATCTTCGATTCTTTCCCGCGACTTGGGGTGCTTGCGTCGATCTTATTTTCATATCGGTGCTTAGAAACTAGTTTCTTTCTTTTGTTTAGAAGGGATATTTTTACGTGAAACTCCGAGCAGGAACGATTTTAAAACGCTTTTAATTCTACATTATGTTCTTCTCCGAGAATATGAACTTGAAGAACGTTTAGAATCGTTCGCAAACGCAGAAAGCAAGTATTCGACCTTTTTAACACATATAAAACTCAATACAGTGGATGATCGAACGAGTTAAATATTACAATCGTTTAACCCGAGAGAACAGAAGCCGCAGCTAAGGTGAGCCGTGAACGCACGTATGATGGTAATCCGTGAAGCACTTCTAAGTCAAAAGAAGTCGCGACTTATCTCTCATTAATAGCCATGCTTCCATCCGTGATATTCAAGATGTTGTCATACCTCTTTCCACAATCAATGGAGCATGTGGCCCGATCAACATAGCAACTACTCCAGCTCCACCAGAGGGCCGTGCATTCCCAGCAGCGTATACAGCAATATCGGCACAAACAACGAGGGCTAGCCGACTTTAAAAAGAAAAGTACAAAATTGAGAAATTACCAGAAGACAAAATTCTGCTGGTCATGAGTACACTTTGTGGTGTAAAGGCTTAGCTATTAACTACCAGAACCCTGCGGCATCCAATTCAATCAACTGTAAGCCAGGTCAAACGTGATGGGGCAATCGGACGCAGGGTTCTCTGTCTTTGTCGCTGTCTTTGTCTCTGTCTGTTTTCGTGTCTCATTCTACTCCTCTTCCTCCATATTCCTTCGTCTTCCGCTCTATTTACCTATCACTTTCACTCTTAGCCTTTCTTGCTCTTCCGTCTCCATCTCTCTTTTATCTGCTCTCCCTCCTCATGTCCATTTCTTCTTACTTCATACTCTGTTTTCTCCCTTTCTCTTTCTGTCTGTCTGTCTGCTACGGCTTTCATTAAAGGCAATTTTTAATTGATGAAACTACCGTAAATAAATAAAATTCTATCTCTCACTGTCCCTCTGTCTGTCTGTCTATCTGTCTGTCCGTCTGTTTGTCTGTCTGTCTCGCTGTTCTCTGCATTTCTGATTATGTCTCAGTCTCTTTCTCTGTGTTTGTCTCTCTGTCACTCTCTCTCAGAGTTCTTTTTTAAAGCGTAGTTCTACACAAAATGCGCAGTTCTGAATTTAGTAAATTTTAGTTTGTTTGTGCAAATTTTCGATGGTTTGAGTAGAGCAAAAAATATACTCCAATGAATAACTACTATCTACCACCTACTGCGATGTCTGCGATGTGCTGGCGACATGTCTTCCTTTTCAAATCAAATGACCTCCAATTATTCAATCAAATCTACAATCCTGGAAAAAACTAATGGGACAACACTTTAAAATGAACAGACTTTCGACAACCCCCTTCTCCCCCTTCAATTTTGCGAGTTGTTGGTCAAGTTTTCGCTTTGCGTATGACACAGCCTTCATCATCTGACATGGTAGAATGAAGCCACATTGATTGAGGGGGGTGAGGGAGAGGAGCGAGTGATATTCCCTCTTTCGACTTTTGTACGGTTGGTAGGAATTCATTTACAATGTTGTCCCAGTCATTATTGGCCAGGATTGTAGTTGTAATTGTCGAATCAAAATTGGGGAGGGAACACCAGAAAGACCAGAACTTGACAGTGAGGCTTTTTGAGATGCGTTCGAAATTACAAAGTTCTCCATGATAGAACATGTAGAGATTTTGAGAACATGAAGAAGCAAAAACTAGATACAACCCAACATTTTTCTTACCAAAAATTTTTGTTTTCTTATAACTTAGGTTCTTAATAAGTGTCTTTGCCGCAAATAGCCAAGCATAGCAAGAGTAGTCCGAAGCAAACGTTTACGATTTACTACAGCCGCCATTTTGACAGAAACCGCCAAAAGGTCAGTTGGATACAGGCTTAGTTATCGAAGACGTATCTGGAAGCGTTCATCTGTGACACCTACACAGTCGTCGGCGATGTATAGCAGACAGTATTCCGGCAATTACGGTTATATGGAAACCAAGCTTAATGTGTTAACAAAGCCGTTATTCATATATACTGGAGACCATGACATAACGTTGACATCAATATGACAGCTTTGTTTGTGACGCATTAGGTTTGACAATGAATTTAAAGTATAGTCGAAATATTACCATGATTTGTCTGATAGCTCAAATATCGAGTTTGCAAGATGTTATTCATCGCACTACGTTTCTTGCTCTACTTCTAAATGTCGTTGGCTGTTAAGGGTTCCTTAGTTCAAACCATGCAAATCGTGCTTCCAACCGTCAAGATTACCATTGGTTATCAACCTTATTGGTATTTGTTTTCTTCATTGGTAAACATAGGCGTCCGCAGCGGTGGGCAAGGGGGAGGGCACTTGCCCCCTCCCTTAGGAATGCGAAACAAGGAATATTTCTTGGTAACTAAGCAGTGATTACATACAATTACACATAAAGTGGCAATCGATGGTTATACGAATGAGAATTATTTACCATTAAGAGTTTTGGACTTCTTTTCTAAAGCTCTATTCATGCTTTATCTCATAATAAATGTCAAAAACCCCGTTTACACTACTAACATTTTGGGTATGGCACTGCTAAAATTTTGGCACGAGTGTTGCCATTTTTGTGCACGGCACGGGTGATTTTATAGTGTAAACAGGGTGGACGACTTAAAATTTCAAACCTGTGCTAGCATTACGTCACACGATCATAAGCTCACCGCATACCTTGGTTATCCCGCTTGCCCCCTCTTCCTAGAAAGAATCCTGCGGACGCCCATGTTGGTAAATATTTAAACGTACGTTTACTAGACTTGCGGGGTTTAATGTTTTAAACTCTCATTGATCAAATTATTTCTAGACAGCAAAGATTACTCTAATTTATCGCTAAGAGGTTTGATGAAGGTTGTCGGGTAGTCGAATAATAATTTTACGAAGGACTTCTGAGGTTTTGCAGGGGCGGATCCAGGACTAAAGAAACGTGGGGCGTGAAAACGAGCTCCGAGGGCACGAGAAATTTCTTTTTCCTGGAGCATGCTTCCCAGGGAAATTTTGAATTCCTAGGTATCTGAAATGCTATTTCTAGCATTTTGAATGGGTAGTTTTAAGCGAGATTTTAAGAAAATACCTGGTCATAAATAGCACAATTTTTTTCGAAAAATGAAGCACAAGTTAATATCTTTACAGTTTATCTCTGAGCCGAATGTTATTTTAGTCACAGACAATGCTCATCAACGCATCATGACAATCACCTCCATATCTGCCTTTACCTGTCGGAGAGCATTCCCAGCGGTAGTGCATGTGTCTCTCACCACTGTGACTAGGGTTCGATTCCGGCCGCGTGCAGTAATCTGATTAAAAGTTGCCTCGGTCACATGTGAGAAGAGTGTTGCCCAGTTTGACTCTACCAAGCATCGCAGGTTTTCTCCGGGTCCTCCGGTTTCCTCCTGTCATAACACTGGACCCATGAGGGTAGGCCCTTACTGGACCTCTAGGGAGACCAGCTCAGATAGCTGATAGGGTTATCCAGTATAAATAAAAGCACTTTACCTTTTTTTTTTACCCAGATGCGACTGTAAAAAAACGTGTTTTAGTAACAGAAGTTAGGTAGCTATTTCGATTATCATTACAGAAAACTGAGTCCAGAGTATGTAAACAGGCGCATATGCGCAAAATGGAAGGCGTACGCCCCTTACCCCCATCCTCTACATCCGCGCTTGCTTTGATTCTTGCTCATAAAATTGTTTTCCCTGGTCATTTTGGTGTTGGCTCGTGTATTTTTATTCTGTTTTTAGCTTCTGCTGGTCAGCACATGTGAAATTTGAAACTAATCAAATGTATCGAATTTCCAGTAATCGGTCGGAGTCCTCATGGTACTTTCCAGTACCCAGTAACTCACACACACTCACATGCACAAGGACTAGTACTACCAGCACCCAACTCGTTATACTAGTTGGTACGATCAGCATCCGCAGCGCAGTAGAGTAGGTGCATAGGGAAAAGCTGACTGGCTAAACGCAAAAACATATCGCCCTTTTCTCGCACGAACAAGTGCAAGCGTCTGTGGGTATTAAATTAACATATAATATTATTGATGATTTATCAAGAAAAAACAAAAGAATTTAAAGTCCAATCAGTTGTTGTAATACATACAACGTAATATAGTTGTTGTAATATATACAACGCACATGTATCAGTGAAGCAGACAGTAGGAACTTGCTCTTTTAACAGTATATTGTAGTATACTTCTTTATTCTGGAAGTGACATAACAACTGTACAACATCTCCGGGTTCCGCCCTTTTTCCTTTTACTCTCACGTGACATGACGTCACGGTTACTACACCTCTCCTCCTTCGGTTTCAACTTTTTCTCTTTAAAATGTTGCCTACAGTTTTAACAAAATGTGAACTTACATCCAGTTATATATTAAAAGTTAAATGTCAAGAATATCCGTAGTAGCTTGGTGGAACTCGATTCCGCACTGGTGACCGACCGGAATCTTCAATTTTCACTGTTCCGTTCAACTCACTGCCACAAGGGTTAGGCTGATTGAATTGATAGCTGTATTCCTCTGGTGGTCTTTTTGGTTCTTTTTCTTGGTTAGGTTCCTGGTTTTCTTCCTCCTCAAGTTCCTTTGGGTTTTCATTCGGCTCATTCATTCCGGTTGACTTTCGATTCAGAATTTGGTCCTGGTGTCTCCTCGTATTTTTCCCACCCTCTGATATGACTGTATAGGAAACTGGACCTGATTTATTGATTATTCTTGCGGGGATCCATTTGCTTCCTCGTCCATAGTTTCTGACGTAAACGGGATCTTGCGCCGAAAACTTCCTTTGTCGAGTATTAATGTCATGGTGCTGTTTCTGTCTTTCTTGTTGAACTGTAACTGTTCTGCTAACATCTGGTCGAATTAGATCTAACCGAGACTTTAGCTTCCGGTTCATAAGTAACTCTGCCGGTGTTCGGCCCGTGGTAGTATGTGATGTTATCCTGTACTGGAATAAAAATCGATAAACTTTGGTTTCCAATGTACCTTCGCCTTGTTTCTTAATGCCTTCCTTCACCGTCTGTACTGCTCTTTCAGCCAGGCCATTTGATGCGGGATGATAGGGTGCCGTTGTAATGTGCCTTATGCCATTGAGTTTGAGAAAAGTTTCAAATTCTTTGCTTGTGAAGTTTGAGCCGTTGTCGCTCACAATAATCTCAGGTAGTCTGTGCGTTGAAAATGTCTGTCTTAGTCTCTCTACCGTCGCTGTACTTGTGGACGTTTGCATCACATGGACATCTATCCACTTTGAATATGCATCAACAATAATTAACAGCATTCTGCCATAAACCGGGCCAGCAAAGTCAACGTGAAGTCTTGACCATGGCTTGTGAGGGTATTCCCAAGGATGCAGGGGGGCAGCAGGAGGCATTTTCTGATTTACCACGCATTTTTCACATGTTTTTACCTTGGCTTCCAAGTCAACATCCATCTTGGGCCACCACATTATCGATCTTGCAATAGATTTCATGCGACAAACTCCTGGGTGTCCCACATGCACTTCATCCACCATACTTTGTCGGTGTTGTTGAGGTATCACAACTCTTTGTCCCCATAGTATACGTCCATCTTCAACAGTCAATTCGTCTCGACGAGTATAATAGGGTTTTAAACTCTCCAGAAGTGTTTCTGAAGTATTTGGCCAGTTGCTTTCGATGTAACGCATTACCATAGACAATTCTGGGTCCCTCCGGGTTGAATTTCTGATTTTTGCGGATGTTACAGGAGTGCTGTCCAAACAGCCTAACGAGAAGTCTATGTTTCCAACCCTGGGAACACGTGACACTGTTTCATTGGCTGGATTTCGACTCAAGCCGTCGGCATTGGTATGCTGGCTACCTGCTTTATACTGGATCGTGTATTCATAAGCTGATAAGGTGAGTGCCCGTCGACTAATGCGTTCTGCCGCTGTAACTGGAATGCCTTTTTGTTCGTTAAAAAGTCCTTGCAACGGTTTGTGGTCAGTTATTATGGTGAATATCCTCCCATACACATATTGATGAAACTTGCCAAGACCAAAGATTATTGCGAGTGCCTCTTTTTCCAACTGTGAATAATTCTTCTCTGCCGGTGCTAACGTGCGTGACGCATATGCAATGGGTCTCTCCCAACCATCTTCCATGACATGTGACAAAACCGCGCCAACCCCGTAAGGTGAAGCGTCACATTGTAAGAGGACTTCCTTCTTGCTGTCATAGTGCACAATCAGTTTGGATGACTTAAGCATTTCTTTGGATGTTTCAAAAGTCCGCTGTTGCTGTGGTCCCCACTTCCATGCTTCGTTTTTCCGTAACAGCTTGTAGAGGGGTTCAAGTTCACTTGCCAGGTTTGGTATAAATCTGTGATAATAGTTCAACATGCCCAAGTAAGCCCTCAGTTGTGATACATTATTGGGCACTGGTGCCTCTGTCACTGCTTTGACTTTCTCATCCACCGGTTTTACACCATCTTTGTTGATCTTCTGCCCCAGATACACCACTTCTTCGGCCAAGAATGCACATTTCTTGGGGTTCAAACGTAATACTGCATCTGCTAACCTCCGAAGGACTTCTTCAAGGTTTTTACGGTGGGCCTCTTCATTCTCTCCAGATACCAATATATCATCCACCCTTACTAAGACATATGGTATTCCTTGCAATAAATTCTCCATAACTCTTTGATGTATTCCTGGTGCGCTTGAAATGCCATAAGGGAGTCGGTTGTACCTGAACAATCCTTTGTGTGTGTTGATTGTTGTGTATTGTTTGGATTGTTTATCTAATTTTAACTGTTGATAGGCCTGACTCATGTCTAGCTTTGTAAACTGTTGACCCCCATTCAGACTAGCGAAGAGGTCTTCAGATTTGGGAATCGGATAATTGTCTAATTTCGATACTTTATTTACTGTCATTTTGTAATCGCCACATATTCTCACGCTTCCGTCTTCTTTCACGATTGGTACTATTGGTGCTGCCCATTCACTGAATTGTACGGGTTCGATTGTTCCTTCATCGACTAGCTGTTGAATCTTATTTTCAATTTTTGCTTTCAAGAGGTAAGGAACTGGGCGGGCTTTGCAATAAATTGGTTTTGCATCTTTGTCGACGTGAATTCGAGCCTCTGTGCCTTGTAACGTCCCCAACCCGCTCTGAAATACCTTTGGATACTTTTGAACCAACTCTCTCACGATACTAGTCACGTTCATCGAAAAGATTTCTCCCCAATTTAATTTAATTTCGCGCAACCAATTTCTCCCTAGCAACGACCGTGTTCGGCCCTCCACGACAACAATTGGCAGTTCAAAATACTGTTTGTTGTATTTTACCTGAACTTTCGATTCCCCTTTCACTTTGACTTTCTCCCCTGTATACGTCGTCAATATCATGTTTGTTGGCTGGAGGTTACCGCCGGGGTTAGCAATTCTCTTCCATGTTTCGTGTCCGATAACTGAGACGGCTGCTCCTGTGTCAACTTCCATCAAAAGCTTTTGGTTGTTGATTTCAACGTTGATCTTCAAAGGCTCCGCCTTTTCTTCTCTTAACTCATACATTCCATAATCCTGGTTTATACCCTTTCTATTTTGTTGTAAAAAATTGGCCGATTGATTCTGTTGGACATTCCTTTGATTGTCGTTGTCTTTCTCTTGATTTTGTGCTCGATTTGATTTTCTAGGCGATGATCGATTTGACTCGCTTCTGCACTTTCGCGCTATGTGCCCTTTCTTCTTACAACGGAAACACGATGCATCAACAAACTTACATTCGTCTGAACGGTGATTTCCGCCACATCTGAAGCATTCTCTGCCTTTCCACTCTCCAGCAAGCTTATCTACCGTCAATTTGTGGTCTTCTTCACTGGTTTGTTCATCTCTCAATGCTTGGCTGTTCTTTTCCGCCAACTCCATGGCAATCGCAATTTGATGCGCCTCGTTAAATGTTAATTTTGGTTCTGCCAAAAGTCGTCGTTGAATACGATCGTTGCGGATTCCACTCACGAGCCTGTCACGTAATCGTTCTTCCAATGTTTCTTTAAATTCGCAGTACTGAGCAATCTCTTGTAGTTTTGCCAAGAATTCTGCTACAGATTCGTTCGGTTGTCTGTCTCGGGTGTCAAACTTGTGCCGTTGAACAATCACACTAGGCGTCGGTTTCTGATGATCTTTCATTACTTTAACTAGTTCGTCGAATGTCTTATCTGTCAGTGGATTAGGCGCTACTAGACTTCTGAGTAGTTTATAACTTTTGTTTCCCATTGTAGTCAATAATATGGCTCTTCTTTTGTCAGCATTCGTTATTCCATGAGCTTCGAAATAGAACTTTACTCTTTCCACATAAAGCTCCCAGTCATCATTTTCCCGATCAAACTCGCCAATCTTCCCGTATGTGGCCATCGTTGATTCTCAAATTGTAACAGAATTGGTTTTATCCTCGTCGCCAATGTAGTATACTTCTTTATTCTGGAAGTGACATAACAACTGTACAACATCTCCGGGTTCCGCCCTTTTTCCTTTTACTCTCACGTGACATGACGTCACGGTTACTACACTATTAAAAACGACGTTTTGATAGTAATGACCGAGGCTTCAGACAGAGGTTCGTACATCAAGCATCTTCTCTCTATCGACCAAGAATTTTTAGTAGATATATTTATTTTTCCACTATTTTTGTTCATATCGACGTTTTTTTTTTAAGTTTTGCGGATGGGTTTCAAAAGCGGAGTTCCCCAACGTAGGAATTTGAAACCTGGACTGCACTTTGGCCATCAGAGTGCGTAATTACTAAGGATTCTGGACTGGGGGTCGAAAAGTATTACAAAATGTTATTCATTTTATCTGTTTTGGATTAAAAATATCTAATTCACAACAAGTAGTCATTGATGTTACCGTAGGAGAGAATGCTTCTGTGTTTGAATGGGAATTGGCACTAGTTCAATTGACTTGCGAATAACACAATGCCTTTTGAAGTCTCGACGCCTTGTTAAGGATTGACGTTCCAACTGGAATGTATTATCATACATGATTTTTGTTTGCTGGTGAAACTTGGAAATGAACCCTTGTAAGAAGAGATAACACAAGTAAAAACACATTGGATCTGCAGACAGGTACAAATTTGCGTTGAGCTAAATTTCCTGGTATTCTGGGATACATTTGGCCTTTCAATGGTACAGTACTTTCGAACTACTGGAAGGAACATAAAATATAAATCGTATTGCTCACTTTTGCAATCTCCGTGCGAGGAGCCTTGTCCGAAATCATGAAACAGTTGAATTTAGATATGATTGAATAAGAAGTACATAAAAAAAGGTTTTATGAGCAGTGGCATTACTACAGGGTGGGAAGGGCGGGTAAAGACTACAGGCACTAGAAAACAATAGAAGTTGCCTGATGATCACCTAGACACGTGAAACTGAGTAGCGACAACAACAATTTTAATAATGTATACACATTGGAACCCCGTTAATACGGCCGCCAACGGGCCGTAAGTATCTGCATTAACGGAGTAGGGTCAAATTTCACGGCTGGTCTCTTTCAGGTGACGTCATGACAGTTATATCACAACTGTACTTCTAAACAACTGTTCTTAAGGTAGTCATCCACACCAAATTTTCGGAAAAAATCGAAAAAAATCAAATTTTTTAAACCCACATATCTGAATTCCTTAATTTATTAGCTTTCTTTTGATGTATTGTTACCCTAACAATTTTAAGTTGAAGTACTATTTTTTAGTGATTTCTATGACATCTTTAAAGTCAATTATCTCAAAGTAGCATTTTTGGCCTTCCGGAGGTCTTTTAAAAAAGATAACTCAAAAGGTATGAAATGACCTGAAATTTTGAAATTTTTTATAACAAGTATCTTCCCTTGTTCCTGAGCCTAAAACTTTGTCTATCCTATCAACAGGTGATGAATTAATCCAATTTGAAGCACCCCATCATGGTGATAAAGAGGTGTTGTCATTTTTTTAGTGAAAAAGACAAATTAATAAAATATTTTTAGGTTCAGCATCTAGATTTCCCTTTACTGAATGCATAAAAAAGATTTACTTGATTTTCTAGCCATTTTTTGCCAAGATATCCTTTTTAAAAAAAGACAACTTAAATCACCCCATTGGAGGTCTGTATCTTAGTTGCCATGGCAACACATGGCTCAATAGCTATATTGTTGCACACACTTTGTCAATGCCTCTGTGACCAAAGTATAAATAATTTGTTTCAGGCTATTCTAGGCTTTTTTAAAATTCGTGTGGAGGACCACCTTAAGGTGGTATGGTACTCTTAGATGCGATAACTTTGGGTGAAGCAACTACCCGAAATATACGAAAAGAAACTTCGAAGTTTCGAGCGAAGGCCCTTTGTTTTATATTATGCAATTATAACCTAGTTTCCTCCTTAATATATTCTGTTATGTGATTTACATTTTTTGTTTACACTTTGTTTTCACCACATCCATCTTATTGGTCTATTTTTTATCACGTGATCACTTTTGTATTCAACAATATAAAAGCTCATGTTGTTTTCCCGACCCACGTAACTAACTTCCCGACGAAGAGCCTTCGCTCGAAACGTCGAAGTTTCTTTTCGTATATTTCAGGTAGTTGCTTCACCCAAAGTTATCGTATCTTGTTATCCTCGACTACTTACACTGGCACCCATTGCTCAAGATTTTATGGTACTCTTAACATTTCAAAAAGTCGACTTTTTGGAATTATGAAATTTAACATTATTAAACATTACTTTTTCATTTTTCGTTGCTATTTTCTTGATTTCGACAACTCAAAAGGATTAAATATTGAAAAGAAATTGCCCATCCTTTTAATTGTCCCTTAGCAACCGCCATAACAAAGAATGGTTATTGTCAAATTGTTATCACTGGACTGTTTCTGCAATGATTCTTAACCACTCCTCCCTCCTTATCGTAAGATTTGAATCCATTTTACTGTGTATTAACGTGAGGTGACCAGCGGTAGGCTGTGATTTTGGTGCACATTGGATTGTTTTCTTTGCGAGAGACGTTGGTAATGTCGGTCAGTCGCACGATTTGTGGCTGGTTCGTCAAGCATGAAATTCGGCTCCTGCATAACAGTCGCAGCTGGCCTAAGGGACATCATGTAAAATCCGAGGATGGCCGATCTGCCAGAAGCCTTTCAAAGAATCGAGAGGTGCCTTTATTCGTCGAGAATTTGCTCCCGACGTGGGCGTTCTCGGCAGAGGCGCGACTGAGAGTCATAACAGGTTTAGGGCTGTAGGTGTGTGAAAAAATTTTATGAAAAATTTAGAGTGGCATATCTTTTAGATATGTACGTAGGTCTCTCGCTTAGGATATGTTTGGCTTTGTGGTTTCGAGCCCGAATTAGACTTAGTATAAGATATATTATATGAAAGAGGGAAGATGGGTGCTGTTGAAGATATACAGAATTACCCATAATGCAATAGAGGCATTACATGGCTATAGCGTGATAAGTCTATGCCATCCATGTACACAAAGGCGTGTTATGCGCGATCACTGCATGCTATCGTGCACACCTCCACAATAAGCGAATCGGTGCGTTTGTTTACATGATCGTAAAGGGTGGGACGAAGGTGAAGAAATCGGTCTGTTCCGAAATTGACAGAGATGTCGGAGCGAATTGAAAGTATAGTTGGATGAGTAATTTTGAAAAATGAAAAGCAGCTCCATTCATGCATGAGACGAGCACGGAAACATTTTCAAAATTATTATGGCATTGCCATAAGAAGCAGCATTGGAAACCTTGCTGAAATGAAAAGCAATATCCTTGCTTCTCTCTTTCATTGTGCTTCCACTGACAAGCGGCCGTTTGTCGGAGTTTGTCGGAGCCAATGTTTTTTAGCTAGGAGTGTATGATGCTGTGGCCCTCTTTAACGTTGGTGGGAGGGTTACTGTTGAGATTTTGGAAGGGCTGGGAATGAATCCAAGAGCATTTTGTCTTGCTGGACTTCAACAAACAGATTCCCTTCGTGTAAGCAGAGCGAACTACAAACCATCAGATGTTGTAAAAACACGCAGGAAGTTCCTCGGAGGAAAAAGGAAGAGGCAAGGAGACAAGAACCCGGAAAGAGGAGGGGAAACCTATTCAACAGGATCATTTTAACAGCTTTTTGACTTTATTTGGTCTGTAATATACCGTTGATCCTAATAAAAATTAGTTTGAAAACTTTAAACTCAATTTTCTCAGGTTGCTGTCTTGCTCGGTGCCAAAAACTCTCCTGCATTTAATATTTGTCCAATTGGTGTCAAATTTTCAGCATTTGTCAACAACAAATAGGTCTATGATGTGAACCTCAACAATCACCCATATAAGAAATAGTTTTGGAAAAAAAACGATCACTATATCTGTTGTATCGAACTGTATTTTGAAGCAGTTACAAATAAATTAAAATTTCACGACTTAAAGCTTCTAATCACTTCTTTTTTTAGGTTCATGTCATGGGTACACGTATTGAGGCTCTATTAAAGTTAGTTTTTTTATTTGTTTAGTCTTTACTTTAGTCCCTATAATTTTTGGCATAAGTCCCCTAAATTTCACCAAGGCGGTAGTATCTGGTTACCATGGAAACAACATGCTAATAAGTGGTTGATTTTGCATCAGTAACTTATTTCCTATCTGTTGCACCAGAAATATGTTGAGAAAAACTCAAATTAAAAAATTTTGTTTTCAAGAGTACCATACCACCTTAAGCATCCGGAATGCAGATATAATTTGAAACGGAACTAAACAGTAAGATGAACATAACTGAATTTTATAAACAGGAACAATCTGCTATACATACTGTCCTTTGCAAAACAAAGGCCCCAAACTCTCCAATTTTACATGTTAATTTCACTGATAAATTAACTTTTAACAGGATTTTGAAAAAAACCTATGACTTTCGATTGACTTGTTCTGTGCAAGTGCAATGACTTAATCATCTTGCTATTTAACGGATATTATTGTTGTCAAGTTTTATTTTCCTTTGTCATTTAATAGGAGTGGTATTACATTTCTGATTTTGTACAGGAAATGCCTTTTTTAAAAGTCAACAATATGACATGTCACAGAGTTTTTGTTTCAAGATTTTATTTCGTTATTGTTTCAAGATTTATTTTCGTTTATCACTAATCTGTCCTTGGGAATGCAAGTTTGGTTTGAGTGGCTGCATTAACGAAGTGAATTTATAAAGGAATATGTACGTTAGGATTTCACAATGTGGCCATTGGCCGCATTAATGGAGTTTTCTTATAAGAAAATATATGGGCGTTTCGTCGGGACAGAAATAAGTGGCCGTAATAACGAGGTGGCCGTTTGGCCGGGTTCTTATATATATATATATATATATATATATATATATAAGTAAATTTCATCTTACTAAGTGTAGATGTTTGTAAGCTTGGATATATATATATGATGAAAAGTTTGTTCTCAAGCTTTTCATCATATATATATCAAACAAACTTTTCATCATACACACACACACACACACACACACACACACATATATATATATATATATATATATATATATGAGGTTAAATTATATATATAGAGGGTTAGGGTTAGGGTTAAGGTTTGAGTTTGGGTTAGAGTTAGGGTCGTAACCAAATCTAAGCAAGGGGCCCCGCCGTGAAATTTTGTCAAGGGCCCCACCGGTTGTTCATCCGCCCCTGGCCTGTCCACATGCGTTAGGAAAATACTTTCCATTGACGCGATTGTTTCGTGTTTAAAATTGAAAAATATTAATGACCAACGTATACGAGCTAGAACAAAAGCACAGTCAAGGAAAATAATTAAAAGGAGATTATAGCCAATAGTGTTTGAATTTTAAATGAAACGGACGTTTACGATGATTTAATATGTCTTGAAGTCGCTGTGGAATAGTGAAAATTCCTGCTGCGTGATATGGAGCCAAATGTTGAAAACCGGAACTATCCCGGTTTTATGTGGATACATAATAACCAGGATCGCCCAGAGGGGGGTAACAGGAGCAACTGCCCCGGGGCCCGACTGCGCCTACGACCACGCCCACGCACACCTGGGGCCCAAACAAAATGTAAGCTAAAGCCATCAACCCATTTTTTGTGGATTTTTCCCGTATTGTTACAATGTGAATCACGAGTGGTATTAATCGGTGCAGGCTGGCGATAAGCCAGAAACCTCTCCGACCAAGGTAAGACTATCCAAGCCTATTTTTAATATGTCCATCTTTGAAGGCCCGTTTTACACTTTGATCCGTTTTTGACTTTAAGCTGGTTTCAAATTCCCTAGTAAACGGTCAAGTGAAAATTGAGCGCGATTATTTGGCGCTGTCTCTGTCAGAATAATTAAAGTCAGCGCACCCACTTTGATTGCTTTATCAGTAGCCGTTTAAACGCAACTGAGCTAAATCGTAAGGTTAAAGCTTAAATCGTGAGTCTTGACCCTGAAAGGCTGAACGAACTTGCTGTTCTGTGTATTGAAAGTGAGCTGACAAGAAAGGTTGTCTTTACTACCGTTATTAAGGTTTTCGCCTTGAAAAAGGCTCGCAAAGTAAAATTTTAATTTATAAAGTCAGATAGTCAACTTGCACTTTTGAACATTTCACATTCTTGATCTGTACACTTTTAAATTACTTTTCAAATCAACTCTTTTTAAGTCCATAAATATACCATTATTATTGTTGCTTACTTATCACATTGTTTAATTCATGTAAAATTGATGTTAACTGTCTTCTTGAGTCTCAAGGTGAATAGTTTGAAAAAACAGCCTAAATATCTCTGGCATCTCAGGAATTTGGGGGCCCACGAGACTACCGGTCCCCTGGACCCGTTCTTTCTCTCGGCGGCCCTGATAATAACCATACACGTGACACAACACATTCTTATAACTTGACTTACGATTGACGTGAATGGTGTTTGAATTTGATAGAATTTTACGAGGATGGCCTTGTCAAGACATATCACGGATATAGAGGTAATACCAAAATTAAAGTGAGCTTTTAAATATCGGTTTGATGGCGCCACGATAGACAAGTATTTCGTTGAAACGCAATTTGCATTCTAACTTTCTAACCCTACCCATGCTAAGGGTGTATCACGTTGAATTGGAGTAATTTGCTAGTAAGAATTTCAGCCAGGCTGAAATTCCATTACTCACCCCGTGGTGAGATTTTCGTCAAGTAATTGCAAGACAAATTTTCAAGGGATTTCTTTTGGGAGGACAGATGAATTTGTTTATATGAAGCCAGAACGTGTGTGTAGTTTGTTCCAACCACGAGAGAGGGCCTTTACGTCATACCTGATTATCATATCTCAACCCGGTGAACTGCACTCAGACAAGATTTGTAACCTGCACCCAGACAATATCTCGTGTTTTTTTGGGGGGGTGGGTTTCCAGCAGAGTGCTTCCTTTAAAATTTTCCTACTTCATTCAACTGCCTACGTACGCAGCACCCCATTGTTGATACTGCAGTTGAAGATTTGGGAGAGATTGACATGTTTTAAAATTTAAGAAATTGATAGTCTTCCTTGCCCCCTGCCTGACCCCTTGTCCTCCTCAACATTTTCCCCAGGATTTAAGAAGGGCACCCTAGCTAAGATAGGCTAGGGCACTTGATTCACTACATTTGTGCAAAAGTATTGTTGACGACCGTTGACAAGTCATCAGCTGAGCACACTAACATGCTAGCACTTTACTGTGATCAATACTTTAATGCCTGGGGCTCATCCCTGTGACAGGTTAAATCATCTGACATTAGCTGAGTTGAAGTACTGAAGTGCACCTTTGCCCCTTAATAGTGTAAGACAATGTTTTACCCTTTTAATAGGTTGAGAAGACATCATTTAACCCAGGGCTCGACCCTATGGCAGTCGTGGCTCTATGGGGGGACTGGGGAGGGTCATGGCCCACCCAGATACTGTAACAGTTTACTTGTTTTCACTATTGTAGAGTGCATACTATTTTTTACAGATTTGAGATTTATGGCATTTTTACATTAATACAGCTCTTGCCCCTACTTGGATGAACAAATGCTTGTTAACTCAAGTTCTGCATGCACTGTGGGATTAGCTTGAGCCTGCTACAATAAGTTCAAAACCACCCATATGTACAACAAATATGAAATTTTAATTCTGTAGCAATTTAAGTAATATTTTCTAACTCTTAAAATTACCAAAAATCTCTCCCAAAACCTGGGAAATGGCCTTTCTGAGACTCTAGAGTTTCAAAACTTTCTGGGGGAACATGCCCCCAGACCCCCCTAGCAAAAATGCTTCACACCTTTGGTGCTCACTTACTTCATCCCTAATTGCCCCCCCTGGTTAAAATGTTCTAAAACCACCACAGCCTTATGGTGAGCAAAATCATCTGGCAGTAGCCAGAGTAAATACTAAAGTATGTCCTTTCCTCTTAATGGGTTAATTTAAGACATTGTGGTATATAAACTTCCTTAAGGGCAAGCATAACAGTCCAGTACTCTAAAGTTACTTGGAAGAAACACTGCTCCTCCTGCATGCAAAGAAAAATCCTTGACACACCATTGGTAGAGCATTTGAATTTAAAGGCTGGAATGTTAGTCACTACTGGCTCCAATAGACTTTTGACTATTTTCAATATTTTCCATATTTTCAGAAGACAAATAAACTGATAAGATACTCAAATTACATGCTTATAATGGTTTCACTCTCTTCAGTTGACTGGTCATGAAGTCTATACAGCATTAGTGTTAGACCCTGAACACAAACACTAGAAAAGATTAATTAAAAACTGAGGCAAAGCCATGTTTTCTTACATTCTGTTGAACATGTTTCATCAAGGGATCAAGCACTTACTCTAATATTTAGTACACTTTCTCAAAGAAACCAATACTTCATGAGAAATCAAAGTAAAAGTTAATGGTGTTAGAAATATTATGGCCCAGGCAATAAATTTAAATACTGTGTAAAGGCATTACTAAAACATAGAAGTATGTGTATAAAGAATTTATTAATCTGACATTTCATCTCTAAACCTGCAACATCTATTGATTGAGTTATAATAATATATACAGTATTCTGGTTATAAATATATTCAACTATTTACAAAAATAGGTGAAACACTTTGTGAGAGAAAATTAAGTCAATACTGCAAGCTAAAAGTTGGCTAAATTTACATGAATGCACGATTTTGATTGTGATTTCAAAACATGTCTCACTCATGTTTTTGTTTTGTTCTTTTCCTTATAAATGATTAATTAGTCTGAGAATTAATCATGCAAATTTACCCATTAGACTTATACCTCAAGGACTCTCAAAACATTAGTCTCAAGCAACAGTCTTTTTCAAAGCTACCCTAATATAATGTAATTCTGCTTACAAAAATAAGGTTAAGTCAGCTTTTGTAGATAAATTTCAACCCCACCAACTGTGAGTTTTTATGCAAAGGGTTTGAATGAATGGGAGAAGAATGAGCTGTATTTTTTCCTAAGAGAATGAGATTGTATAAGACTGGCTATCTCAAAAATTTTAGTGCATTTCAAGATTTTTTAAATGATGGAGGGAAGGAAATTGAAAAATTTGCACTATAGTTTAGGAGTAGCTCTTGTGACTTTTAAATTTTTTAGTTTTATTGTAAGTTATTAATCCTTTATCCTCAAAGCTAGCTTAAGTTTCTTGTGTGGAGAAAGTAGCAAGGCTGTTTGGAAGGTTATTTACTAGCTTAACCAATGAGTTAAAAACTCCCAACATTGACATGTAGATTTTATGATGAGCTGTTGTTTGGACCACTGGTTTTTGTTTTTCATGTCTTAACAGTTTTCCTCATTTTAACTGTCTGACTACTTTTAAAATGTTTACTGAACAGTTTACATGGTTAGACTGCATCAAACACAAAACAAATGGTTTATATGTGATGCAATAATTATTATATGGCTGTATCGGTAGACTATGTATTATATTGGACATCCTTTTGGACAATGTCCAAGTGGAAGTTCATTTTATTTGGACTTATACATGTGGGTTAACTCTTCTTATTCATTCAGGTCTTCATACTAAATTTCAGAACATTCTTGCACTAAATCCTAAAATTCAACCACATGCCTCTGTGGTCCCTTCTGCTGTTTCAAAGAGAGGGAAGAAGCATTGGAAGCGGAACAAAGATAAGTCTTGCTCTGTAAGTAGCAAAAAGTCTAGACCATTAATGGTTTCAACAAAGTAGACTGCTTTATGCACATTGAAAAAGGATCTATGACACTATGTTATAGTTGGGGGTGAGACTCAAGGGGGATGCAACACCCCCAAAAGTTTTAGAAATCAAGATTTGGAGGGGCAAAATCAAAGATCTTGCAGGACAACCCAGAGTTTAAGTATTCATTGATGTGATGAGATAACTTGAATGAAACTAAAAATGGACTGTAAAAATATTGTTTGTGTTCAGAAAAATATTGCTTGAGTGATGTGATTAGTGTGTCAATATTTCTGATGGCATGCCAACTCAAGGTGCATGCCTGCTTACAACAAGGGCTCTACTTGGCAGTGGATGCAGCCAACTTCCCTCCAATATTGCCTGCTCCAAAAAAATATATCTATGCACACATACACACACACCCATATATATGTTTATATATAAAAAGCATTGTATAGTTAACAGTATACTTGGAGCATTTTTATACATTGCCAACTGCCATCACGTATGCAGACTAAATGAAGTCATGGCAGTCAGGCTTTGTATGAGGCCTATTTGATTAAAGTTCACTACAGAGCTGCAAGGCAACACAGATTCTGGCAGGGCAATTTTATCTTCACCCCCCCAAAGAAAAAGGCCTAGTTACACCCCTGATTATAGTGTCATTTTGTTCCCTGGCTTAAGGAGGAATGAATGACCACAGCTAAGAGTTTTTGCTTGGTATGAATTAAGATATTTCACATCATGGTATTTCCTGAATTATTTCCAATTTTCATGACTATCATGATAATGATCATGACCATCATCATCATCATCATCATTATCATCATCATCATCACCATTATCATCAGCTTTGTAATTATCATATCACATCCTATTTCACAGCTGCTATCATTGTCATTTGGATTTAACACCATTATATCATCATTAACATTATCACCACATCACGTAATCATCATCATAATCACTATCATCAACATGATCATCACTGCCATCATCATTATGATCATCACATCTAGGCCTATGCAGCCATTATCATTGTCATTCTATTTTACCACCATTATTCTATTCTACCACCATTATCATAACAACATCACCAAATCACATCACATCCCTTTTGTTGTCATCATCAATATCGTCATCATCTTTATCACCATCATTATCACCATCATCAACATCATTATGATCATTACCATTATCATCATTATCATCATCATTCTCATTCTCGTTATTGTTACCATCATCTCATCATCATTACTATCAAAATAGCACGAGTCCAAAGGGCAAGTGCCATTTGAGGTCTTTGAAAAACTCACAAGTGCCTATTTTTCCAAATTGCTCGAGAAATCATACGGTTACCAATTAATAACATGCATGAAAGAAAGTAAATGGTTTGAACCTGGGAGAATCGTGACATGTTTGAGGAAGTTGATCGTCCAGGTTAGTGTAGTCTTGAGAAAGAAAGTCACTTCAACCAACAGTCTTTCTCAAGACTACACTAACCTGGACGATCAACTTCCTCAAACATGTCGTGCATGAAAGAAGTAAAACAGTACCAAAAAAGGGTAATTCAGTGCAAATTAATGTATTACATTTTTAGCAATGTGATACCATGAAATTGCGCTGCAGAATCAAGGGTTTTTTTCATGTATATCATAGATCAAGTAGTCGATTTAGGGCCAATTTTCATGATATGATTGTTACTTACGATTGTTCGCTCTGATTGGTCCAATTAATTCACCAGAGTCTTGCGAACGTATTGCTACATCAGTGAACATTAGTGAGCGAATGGAACGGGGGAATTGTGGCTTTGAGAACACATTGCATTACTCAGGACGTTAATTAGTATACGGTAATCTTATTTTCTAAGTCAGCTCTACAACGTACTTTGTTTTTGTCGCGTAGCTGGTACAGTTACATGTAGATTAGGTTTTACCGAATTTATGTGGAGTTTTTAGTAGTCGTTTCGATTTATGTTGTGCAGAGTTTAAAGTCAAACTGTTTTTCAAAGGGTTTTTAGTGAAGTTTTATACTAAATCTCCAAAACGTCGCATAAGCAATAAACTGGTTAAAACTTTAATAAGAAGAACGACTACGAAAACCACAACCAGAGGACAATTTGAAAAAGTAAAGAATAAAACACAGACCGAAAATTGTCATCTTATGACTTGATATTCAAGTTGGAACAAGAAACAGACAAGTTGAAAACGGTAATATTTCGGCTCTATTTCAGAGTCATCATCAGACTAAGATGTTTACAAAGCTCACTACGTTATTTATATATGTAATTAGGCAAATTCATTCGCTCAAATCCTTTATGTCTTGGAATGGTTTTCCAGCCAAAGTTAGAAACTTGCTCATTAAAAAACTCAAAGCCAAGCATTTCGGCAACTCCACCTCTTCCAACAAGCCCTTTGATGACAATGATCCCAAAATTTGGCTAAGATTTCCCTACCTTGGTAAACAAGGTGAATTTCTTGTTCGAAACTTAATTAAAAAACTACGGCGTAACCTAAAAGTTAAAGTTTTGTTGTCATTTATCAAACCAAAAAAACTGCCTTTTTCGTTTCTAATAAAGATAAAATACCCGACCTTTCTCGAAACAACGTTATTTATGAAATCACTTGTCCTGGTTATAATAACAAATATGTTGGCAAAACAGAGCGCTGTCTACAAACCCGCCTTTCGGAACACTCTTACAACATCAACACCAGCGCTGTAGCACAACATCTTCTCAACTGTCCACATGCCCACTATCTTGGAAACCTCAATTCTCTCTTTGATAATCTTAACAATTCCTCTCCGCCTTCCCAATCATATCTCAATAATTTTATCTTTAATAACTTTAAGATAATTAATTCTTGTAAATTCAGTAGTTCGAACCTATTACTTATTTTAGAAGCTCTTTAAATCAAACTTAATAAGCCGAGAATGAACAGTGGCCTAAAGGCCAGCAAAGAACTTTCACTTTTCGTCTGATCCGACATTTCCATATTTCTCAGCCACTCGACAATTGTCTGGCTTTTCTCCTGTCTAGCTGTCAATCTCACATGTGTTAATATCCGACTATGTTAATTTCGTTGTTAATAACCGATGACATCATCCTTGTAATTACATATATATATATATATATATATATATATATATATATATATAACGTAGTGAGCTTTGGAAACATCTTGGTCTCATGATGACTCTGAAATAGAGCCGAAATATTACCGTTTTCAACTTGTGTGTTTCTTGTTCCAACTTGAATATCAAGAACGGCTACTCTTAGATGATACATGTTTCGGACTAGCTAGTCCACCGTCAGTCATAAAGAAGGGATGGGTTAAAATACAGAATTTATATAGCTATAAAATGCATAAATTGCAATATATAATAAAGATATGTGTAATATATGGTAAATGATTTACATGAGTTTAAAATACAATCCTAAGATTGGTATGCGTCAATTGTTTGTTAAGTTTAGGTTTTTGTCATTCTATATGGATGGCTTCCGTAAATCTTAACTGATAGTTGTTATTGGCGCCATCTATAATCACAAAGGCACCTTTACCTACAATATTTTTACAGTTATGTGACTTTGCAAATCCTTGTAAACATGTGAGTTTCTATCCCCAAACAGATGTACGCGAACACGTGTGGAGAAATGTCGTCTTGTTTCGCCAATATACTCGGAATTACGTCCGGTACAAGGAGATTTATATACAACACGTACCTTAAGGGATTTGGGGACAGGATCTTTCACCATAAACAAACAACCAACTTTAAACGAAGTAAAAATAAGCTTAATGTTTATATTAGTACAACACTGCTCAACCAGAGAAGTGTAATTTTGCGTTTAGAAAAATTTGATAAATGCGTATACTGCAATTTGAAATAAATAGATGCGTCATTTCTAATTTGGTGTACCTTGGGTGAAGAATTATGTATATTACTGAGATATCGATCAATGGTCCTTTCAATAGAAGGACCAGGATAGGAATTTTTCTCTAAAATGCAAATACGTTTCTGTATATCAAATTGAAAACCAGTCCAGGTATTACTGATTACAATAATACCTGGGACCAATAACAACTATCAGCTAAGGTTAAAGGAAGCCATCCACATAGAATGACAAAAACCTAAACTTAACAAACAATTAACGCATACCAACCGTACGATTGTGTTTTAAACTCACGTAAATCATTTACCATGTATCATACATATTTTCATTATATATTGTAATTTATACATTTTATAGCTATATAAATTTTGTATTTTAACCCATCCCTTCTTTATGACTGATGGTGGACTAGGCAGTCCGAAACATGTCTTATCTAAAACTAGTGGTTTTCCTTATTAAAGTTTTAAAGTTTTAAACCTGTGAACTGTCCAAGCTGAAGGACAAGAGCAAGACTTATTTCAAAGTTGGTTTTTAGGCGAATGTTACATGCACGTGCATTAAGGGGCTTGGTGATATCTTAGACGATACGTGGACGTTCGTCAAGCTTGTAGCTAAGAGAAGCAATTGTTGAGCCCCACACAAGATTCAAGTCGATCTCATTGGTCTTCCGATGGTTGCGGGTTCGATCCTCGTCTGGGGCCCATAAATTGTTTTTCTGAGGTCTGAGCTTGAGGAACATCCAAATATCGTCTAAAACTAGTGGCGTACCTAGAGGGTGGGCGACGTGCCCACCCGGAAAAATGAATTTGTTAAAATTGGAAAAAAGGAAAAGAAGGAAGGAATGAAGGAGCAAATCGAGAGAGACAGAGACAAACACAGATAGACAGACAGAATTAACAAAGGAATTTACGCAGGTAAGGATTTACCTATTTAGAAAGATAATAAAGAGCTTTAGAACTACAGGAAGATTTTAGGAAGAATGAAAGACAGCTAGGAAAGAAGGGATTTAGGAAAAAAGGACTTTAGAACGGAATGGGTTAAGAAATGAAGGGATTTAGGAAGGAGAATTAGATCGTTAGGAAGACATAATTTGGAAAGAAATTGATTTAGAAAGGAATAAGGAGTTTATGATGGAAGGATTTAGGAAGTTATCTTAAAAGTACAGGATTTGCAAAGAAAAAGATATAGCAAGTGTAACGGGCCGAGTTGTGGCAATAACGCACTCCAAGACTGTTGGTTCGAATCTGTCTTTATTGATATTACTTTTGACCTTTTATACATTCTACGTTACCCTTGGTTAATCATCCGTGCTACCATATGAAGTATTGCATGACATCCTTCCCAAATGATGGGAAACGATTCTATCGTAACCTACGTAAGGGAAGCCAACTCCTACATACAAACGGGAAGTGATTCTACGCTACTATTTAAATGTGGGAACTAATTCTACTCAACTAATTTAATGCGGGAACTGACTATACATAACTAAAGCTGAGAACGTCAGCAATTAACATCCGTTACACAAGAAAGACATTTAGAAAGGAGAAATTTTAGGATATTCAACTAGGGATTTAAGAAACCTGAAGGAAATTTAAAAATCTATGAAGCAATTTTGGAAAATTCTTGGAAGAAAGCTAGGTGGGAGGATGTAGGAAATTATCAGACGGTTGCATACCTGGGTCTTTAAAGCTGGGTACGCCACTGTCCAAAGCTGGTTTATGAAACAGTTTTTAGATATCTTTAAGATTTGGTATTAGTGGGACATTGGCCTTGTTGTGAGTGGGGAGACTGCCTTAGTTCAATTTACGTAATTTAATGCAAGTTTTCATTCCTAATATCCTCACAAAAGTAGTCTGTCTTTCCTAATATAGACATGTGGTGATCTTACCAAGAACTTTGATGACATAAACCGTACAACTCTAAGTGAACGAGGTGCATTGAGGGAAGCAGCAAGGTATCTCTTTTCCTCAATTTTACTCAGTTTTTTTTAACATAATGTTTTATCAAGTGTAAAAGTTCAAGTGCGTTGCGCCAAAATTTTTAGAGTCGATAAAACAGATGCCGTAAGTGTTTTATTCAGCTTCAAAAACAAACAACATAACGGTCATAATGAATTTGAAATAACGGATTGGACGTCATTGGGGATTGCATTTCTACCGGTACAAGTTAATCTGTTGTAGTTTTTTAAGACGTGGTTGATTTAAAAGGCAGAAGAAAAGCTGCCAAAGTGACAAAGTTTGCTGGTGATTAAGATGTCATTGGAAAAAATTCCATGTTTGTTAGTATTTATATATAAGAAACCCCTTTTACCCGTGATAAAATAAGAACTGCCAATTGGAGAATACACCTGCTGAATATTAATGATTTTTGCAATAGCTTATAATCATACTGCACAGACTGTCTAACCTAATGACATTGCCAAATTGGGATTTTACTTGGGGGATCCAAGGGTGTACTGCCCCAGAAAATTTTGAAGTCTTGATGTCTTGAAATACCATTTCTAGCTATCCCAGACGACCAGTTCAATTGTTCGTCATTTTGCGTTTGTTTTTTTTTACTAAAATGCTGCTGTATTGGAAGACTAAGTATGGTAATTCCTCAGACTGAGGCATATACATCAAGACAAAGTTTGAAAAATAGAATATTACTGACTTACTAAAAGGCAACCAGTCTAATTTATGTTCTTTTCATTCCGGCCACCTGTTTACAAAGGTGCCGTTTTTTAAACTGGTCTCCAAAGGATTATCTGCATTATTAGAATTTGACGAGAATATTAGACCAGAAACCATAATCAGCAGACAATTTAAGTAAATAAATTACACAATTACCACAATTACTGCGTCCATTCTTGTTGTTACTTGAATATCAAGCTACAGAATGACATTCTTCAGTTTTCGTTTTATTCTTTATTGACCAGAATATCTTCCTAGGTTTCTTGTTCCATGAAGCAGATGTCAAAATCAGGATTTTTACTATCTCGACAGTATATGGGTTGAGATTCGGGATTTTCAAGGAAAATCAGGATTATTGTGACGAAATCGGGATGTGTGGACAATCTGATGGCATTGTATTGTACTGCCTCGCAAATGTACTGTACTGCATGTATATAAAACAGTGGATCTGACGTAAAAACATACAATTTAAATTTGTTTGAATATTTACATGGCGGTGAAACTATATCGACCTATTTGTGGCGAAAACCGTGTGTTTTAGCTCTTACCCAGCTAAATAGGGTCGTATGTGACCCTACGTTTTTCCGTCGGATTTCCACCCATAAGAAATCGACAAATAGAGCCGCCAAACACAATTTCAATTTTTAGTTGTGACATTGTTAAAAAGAAATACCAATTAAGCGAGCTAAAGGGGCCACCGTCTCTGCCCCCCAAGTCCCCGGTTCCCTTCAAATGGACAGTGAGTTCTCGGAAGCGGAGCCTCTGCAGAGTTCCACCCGCGTCAGTCCACCCGCACGTGGGTTCCAAGATGGTGGCTGCGTTGCTTTTTGCTGTATAATTACAGAGTAGTCCAGATGCCTTTCATGTGGGAGACTTCGTTCGGTCTTCAATAAAGATATCACGCAAAATCGCATATTTAAGTGCGTTGACTTAGAAGACTTCAAAAATAGTCGGCCGCTGCAAAGTTAATAACAGTGGCGTAGCGAAGACTATGGGAACCTTGAGGCAAACTTAACTAGTACGAGTCTCTCTCCCCCAATTACCAACTTGATGCATAAAACAAATGATGCCAACGACAGTATTGTACAAAGAAAAGCATAAGCAACTCAGCTGCGAGGTTATGGAATAATACACCAAAATCGATTAAAGAGAAAGAAGTTCCTTCAGAAAAATTTAAGGCAGTTCACTCTGTAACATGTAATTAAGTACAGAATTGACTCGAAAGTGTAAATTAGGATATATATGTATATATGTAGGGTAGAAGTTACATATTTAGGGAAGCAGTTTTTCAATATTTCTAAGTTTTATGTTTTTATCTACGTATTGGTTTTAGACTGAGTGAAACGCCCGACTTGAAAAACAGCAGCCTGCGTGTGTGAAATAAATAAGAAATAGATAATACTGTAAATAAGTGTAGGGCGATAGAACTGTAATGGCTTTTGGCATATTCTTATAATTTTTTACTACAATATTCAGAGCAAACGAAAAGGTTGATTAGGAAGTGGCCAACTGGTTCTGTTTTTTTCCCTAAGGTGTTTGAAATGTGCAGATGCTCCTTGTCAGAAAAGCTGCCCTACCCAACTGGATATCAAATCATTCATAACTAGTATTGCTAACAAGGTGGGTGAACTTAGTAAACATTGAAACTCGGATTATTCATACCTCTAGCTGTTTCTACAGGCATAGATTGTGACGATTTATGTCAATTATTTATGTCGATAATTCTGAACAGTCGCGTAGCCAGGAATTTGAGAGGGGGGGGACAGGGAGGAGTTTAGACAAATGTACCGACAAGATGTTAGCAATGTACCTACAAATATTGAGGATAAGTCAAAGCTAACCAAACCGACGTTATGAGAAACTTGAAATTCGATAAAGGAATAAATGATTTATACTGTGCTAGCTCTGACTGTTATAATGGTATTAAATTTCGAAAATGATTCACAAAAGTGAGCTATGATATATACCAACGTATCTTCTATTTCGACCGTCGCCGCTACCACAACCGCTTTGTCCAGAGGGTTGACTGGATCTATCATTTTCGTCGGTTAAAAAAAAAAACAAAAACACAAAACAATTCCTTTCGAACATTTTGTATTGAACGTCTTTCCCGTACTTAACTTTCGCCGGAGCTTATTTAACAATTTTTTTTTAATTTGATAATTCAAACGCAAACGGAATCCGCTACAGACAGGCTAATGTACCGACAAATGTACTGGTTGTACCGACAGACCTTGTCAAGACAAAAAGTGGGGGGCAACTGCCCCCCCCCCCCCCCTTGGCTACGCTAATGAGTTTGAAATAGGATCCAAACGCTGTACGTCCTCACGGATAAGCGTTGAGTTGTCACGAGAATGTCTCTTGCTTTTAAAATGGATTACACGAGCATATTGTTCCCAGTTGACAAGATAGCTCAACAGGTAGAGTAGCGGTCCACAAAATTGAAAATACAAGTTTGAATCCTGCTCAAATCAACTTTTCTAGTTGACTTCAGCAGGGTAGGTTGAACATGAAATTATCTCCTCATGTTGCCCTAAGGGCGGTTCTTAAATAGAAATAAATTTATTACTGTATGATTTATTACTGCATGGCTTATAACTGTATGATCTATGACTTTATGATTTACAACTATATGATTTATAACTATATGACTGTCAACGTAAGAGTTACGAGTGGAAGTATAGTTTTGTTAAATTTGTGGTTGTTAGCTCAGTAGAGTCACGCTTTAGGCGAGGTACGGGATCTATATTGGTATCACCAAAACGAAATACAGAAACTAAGGTTTACGAATGTTGAGCTGTAGCAAGAAGTTCTTCTGACTCTAGGTTCTCTTCTTGGTGACTAGCTTCGGTTTCTCTGCTCGTCTGCTCTCTTTGGCTCCTCTTTTCTGCTCTCTGCTGTTGGGAAAGAAGCATCTCTTTTTATGCTCTTGGTGGGCAATTTTGGTTGACAGTGACTGACTGTAGAAGTTAACCAATCAGATACATTCTGACCACGTCTCTCGCTCTGCCAGGTGAAGGCGTTGTTTGGAATGTAACATGACTAACAAGGATGTTTGAAAAAGATTTTTCGATACTAAATTGTATATACTTCTTTGTAAAATTATAATAGTAAAATCAGAATGTATTAGTTCTTATCTCAGTTATGTTATTTCACAGTTTCACATCGTATTTCGAGCTGAAATCTAATCTGGACAGGAATTACATCAGATCTGGAATTCATCAAAGTATCCAATCGATATAGACTGGACTAATGCAAACCAGAGCAAGGATTTAACGATACTAACTTGTACCTCGACCTTACATTCGATAACATAAACAAAAACCTTTTAAGCTACACCTTTAACTATTATTCATGACATTTTCGAGAGGACCAACTATGGTGCTAGTCACAAAAATAAGATAACAACTTTACATGTCTAAAACCAGACAAAACTCAAACAAACATTACAACTTTCGTGATACGATCGTCTACCTATAATTTGGCAGCTATTTTCACAATAGACTACGTTGAAGTTTGATAAATTCCATTTAGTTCATAATGACATAAATTGCAGACCACCAAGTTAATGGAATGCGTGTTTCATGAAAGTTTTGTTATTCCTGAATAGAATATTCAAAATCGTTAGGGGTGAAAGCAGTGAAAGACTTTCTTTGAGTCGAAGTTTTAATGAATAAAGGAAAAATATAGAGATTTTAATCCTCGGTTTCCCTACGGAATTTAACGTCTGTCCATCTTTAAAGGGTTTAGTTGACATGTATATCTAATTATGGTAAAGAAAGGGTTAATGTAGCGATGAAGCTAGTTTATAAAAAGAGCAAAATGTTAGGTCGACTTTTGAAGTAGCAGTCAAATTACTATAGCTAAAAATGAGAGTAAAGTGTCTAATAGGATTTAAACTGGATGCATAGGAGGAACTGCGGCACCAAAAATGTTCAACTCTTCTATTACAGAATTACTATGGAGCAGCGAAGAGTATTTTCAGTGATAATCCTTTGGGTTTGACATGCGGTATGGTATGCCCGACTAGTGATCTGTGTGTTGGTGGCTGTAACCTGTACGCCAGCGAAGAAGGACCGATCAACATTGGAGGTCTTCAGCAGTTTACAACTGAAGTAAGCATGGGAAAAGCACGGGGTATTTTTTTTCGCCTCTTTTTGTTTAGCTGTTTCCTAGGAGGACAGGTCTTCCCTTATTTTATTGTGAAGAACTCCAGACGATTTTTCTCACCAAAAGGATACTTCCGGAGAAGACGAAGCTGAGCCCTTGTGTTAACTCGCGGATTTTTTTTTTCTTTTTTCAGGTTTTCAAGAAAATGCGTATCCCACAGATTCGAGATCCAAGTTTACCAAAAGTCGAGGATTTGCCAGAAAGCTACATGTCCAAGGTTTGTAGTTCAATAGGCAAGAGATAAAGATATTAAAATTACTTGCTTTGTTTGTTTTTGTTTTTTTTTTCATTTCTTAGAAATTTAAACTAGTTTATTCAGTACACAACAGGTAACTGCTTAATACAAGCCATATAACATACTTCTTAGAACAAATAATGGATTAGAGTGACCATCTTTTGTGTACAGGCAACATGGCTGTGTCCTTCTCTCTCAGTCATGTCGGATTGTCGGATCAAGTCGTGTCATCTTGGGAGCAGGTGATAGAGTTTTACGATTTAATTTCTTTAGATAAAACCATGATGGAAATATAATATAAAAACGAACTTTATTGCTGACGTTTCGTTACTAAACAAGTAACATCTTCAGAGCAAAATAAATTACAATTATTACTTGTAAAATAAATTACAATAAATTTGCAAAATAAATTACCATTATTACTGAAGATGTTACTTGTTTAGTAACGAAACGTCAGCAATAAAGTTTGTTTTTATATTGTATTTCCATCATGGTTTTATTAAAAGCTATCTGCTGGGCCATCATATTCTTAACAAGATTACGTTTCCCGCCTGGTACTTCGATTGCCACGATATTAATTTCTTTATATGTCAGCGTGATATATACACGAGGCCAAATAAAAAAAATTGTGTAATTCTGGTTACCTTTTGAAAAAAATAAGGTAGGTAAGTCACCTTTTTTTTAATTTAGGTCAGCTTGGAAACTGAAGAAAATGGCTTCGAAGTTGTCTGGAGAAAGAACTGTAAATCATTGAGCTCTAAAAAGACTGGAACGATACCAGCAAACTGTATTTTGAAGCCAACATGGAGGCAGACATGTAGGTCAGTTTGCAGGTCATTTCAGTCACCTACGCAATAAAACACGCAACCTATTGCGAAAAACTTAACGTAAATTTCAGATGTTATGACAGTTTTCGCTTTTATCCATAGTAAAGGACAGTGTCGGTAGGACTGCATATTTGTCAGAATTAAATGTGAATGAAAAGTACAGGTATAATACAACTTTTTCCCACGCGTGTTTTTGACCTACACGGCTGCCCGCATGTCGGCTTCATTCAATCGTGAGGCCTGGTATGATGAGGTATCGTTCCAGTCTTCTTAGAGTTCATTACTGTGAATTCTCTTCCGCCGACTGTTTAACCACATAAGAAGACTACTTGGAACAAGTTTGCATGACGTAGCAACATTCTCATTGCCAGGCCCCTCATTCGCTCAATAGCAAAGTCATACATAAAAATCACTGGCAAAAATGCAGGGTCGACGGGGCTAACCTAGAGTCGGTCGGACAACCACACAATTTTTTTTAACTTAGTCTGACTTGTGGTGCCCTTAATGCCACAATAAATAGAAATTTTGTTTGTCTTCCTGCTTAGGTTGCTTTGATTGGATGTGGGCCAGCGTCTTTGAGCTGTGCCACGTTTTTGGCAAGACTTGGTTACAGTGATTTGACAATTTATGAAAAAGAAGACTACCTCGGAGGTCTAAGGTAAGGATTGCTAGAGAACGTTTTCATTGCCGTACGTCTTTTGATCCGATGGTAGTCCAATGATGCCGAAATTTGGAATTTTACGTTTGTTTCAAGGATCTTAAATATTGAATGACAATGACCGTTTTTTGTTCTTTATATAAAACTAATCTTGGGATCTTATTAGTTTAAAATATGTGGGATGTAATTTTATGATATGTAATTATCCCCTAGTTCCCTTGGCAATGACTACGAAGGCATAAATCAGACTTCAACGTTTTTGGGTGATGATTCTTGATGTTGATTTCTGGGGTAGCGTGGTGTTCCCGAAGTGCAACCATGATTCGTGAAAGGTGGCCCGCAAACGTACTTCGAAAATGGAATTCCAGTGAAAAATATTGCAAAAAAAGGCAATTTTCCAGAACAAAAATATGCCATATCAGGTTGGAACAATGATTTTTCCCTCAAAAAAAGGAGGAAAATTGCCGACATTCAGAAATGGCTGACTGGTATTTTTCGAAACTAGCCTAACCTTGACGATTGACGTCATCGAACTTGTCTTTACTATCCTAGAGCAGGGCTCGAAATTCAGAAAAAAAATTAGGTCACAAAAATGCGACAAATTTTCGAAATTTAGTCATAGAATATGACTGGATCTGAAGCTTTAGTCGAGAAAACAGATTAAGGTTGGTTGTGGATTTGTTCCGACCGCTAGATATTGCATGTTGCGAAAGTTGTACATAAAATACAGGGACGGATTTAGGGTTAGGCAAATAAGGCAGCTGCCTAAGGTGACTTACGACCGATCAAAGCGATTTTGATTCGCAACATGGCATGTTCGACTCGTCGTCGTCAAAATATCCGTATTTGCTATTCCGCTGTCTAGCCAAGAAGCATTTGCGTGCATTGCACTAGCGAGTCATTTGCGGTGAGATTAACAAACATCGAATTAAATTTCAATCATATCTCAGCGGCTCCTCCTCTCCCAGGCGATCAGGCCGACATTGGTGTTAGATTACTCACATGCTAAATATTTTGCCTAAGTTGGTGTTTGCATCAATCCTTATGACTGGCTGAATTTCTTCGAATGCCTTTATCATGGGCGGTGATCGGCTTGCCGACGTTTTGCCTAAACTGTGATTTGTCTGAGGGTCTCTGATTGGCTACACTTATTAGCTGGTTCTTTTAACAGAAGTTAACAATGGTGCAGCGGCATTTACTTTGTAGTTTCTTGCCTAACTTGCCGAACTACATTAGTCATATGATCGAAATTCTGTAACATTTTTGGCCTTTAGCATCGATTTTGCCTAAAATGCTGATTTGCATATGCTGCGCTACGTTGGTGTTAACAACACGAGGAGAGCTGAATAAACTCCTTTGTCTTCTTCGAACTTATTTGAACAATGTCTGTCTGCGTTGAAGAGAAACGACGAGAAGTCTTTGCTGCTATTGTATGACGGTTTGTCGTCGACAAGAAGCAGTCGCACTCGCTCGACGCCTGATCTGAAACGTCTAGTGAATAAGGGGCTCCTCCACAGAAATTTTGGAGCGGAGACTTACATCTTTTCATACGCAAGGAACGATCAGAACAAGCAGTGTAATGCTCTCGTGTGAGTAAAGTTGCTGGTCTTCACTTACTCTCTTCAAACTGTTAAACTTAGTGCGGGCAATACACAAACGTGGTCTTGAGTGAGATTTCACTAAAAGCAGAAACCTGTAGGAAGAATTTCAGGATTTTGATAAGGAAAAGTTAGGTTCACTTTTCTTAACTTTCTCAGGTGGACAGACATATTTCATGATAATCTGACACAGCCGCAGTCAACTAAAAAATGTTGACTCGAGCAGGATTTGAACTCGCACTTTCGAGATCTCGGTTCGCCGCTATACCTGATGAGCTGTCGAGTCCATAGGGATTGGAGGCGAGTTTTTATTTAACTTAAGTGCACGAGATATTCTCGCGACAACTTAACACTTATCCATGAAAGGATGTGGAGTGTTTCAATTCTATTTCAGGATCATCGTAATCATCCTAATTATCCTAATCATCCCACTCAGGTGGGATAAGGAACTTTGCTTGCACGAGCTTTCACGTGATCCGAGATTAGCTAAAGGTTTTATGGAAAAAGTTCATGGAAAACATGGATGCTTTTTGAAGTAGCAAAATAGTTTACGAGGGTAAACAATGATAAACCACAATTTGGGTGCCAGAAGAAAAATATGAATCTTGACAATTTTGTTAACCTATTGAAATATATTTTTTAGTTGATGGTATTAGTTCTTCTGAAATTCTTCAATCTCATGTAACTTTGAGTATCGACGCACGGCAATGGCAAAGAGTAATTCCCCGCGCGTTTTGGGAGTTTTGATGTCAGTCTGCTCAAATGCGTTTCCAGGGACTATCGTCCATTAGTTTACGATCACCTCGGTTTTCTCTAATATACCGCGATTCTGAAAATCACTTAGTAACCCCTAGTTAATGTCAGTTAATGTTAGTTAATGTCAGCAATAAACAGAACGTAGAAATTCAAACTTATTTTTAATCACCCAAATCGAATAGTACTATACGACAACATTCTGTATGAAGCCCCTCCGTGGTAATGAATTAAGTAGGTAAGTTACCTCAACCTGGATAACTACGTTGTTTATTAACCGGAGGCGAGAAGCTCCGAGGTTAATAAACAACATAGTTACCTCGGTTTCGGTAACTAACCTATACTTAATGTGAATGCTTCTGTCGTTTAATTTTTGGTCACGACTTTGTTCAATCTTTTTCTCAGTTCGTCAGAAATTCCACAGTTCAGATTACCTTACGACGCTGTATCTTTTGAGATTGAGCTTGTGAAAGACCTGGGCGTTAAGGTACATCAAGTAAAGTGTAACTGTTCGTTACCAAGCTATTCCTATCCTTTCTTGGTAACAAAAATGTGAACAACTGTAAGAGAATCACTAGTTACCTGGATCACATTTGTTAATTTACATATTTCAATCAATGAAGCAAACATGCAATAAATCAATGTGAACACTTGCTTGAGAAGTAATATTTAAAGCCCTCCATTTCGGACTAGACCGGGTTTTCAAATACTCGGAATTCGTTCCAGTCCGAGGCGAAGCCGAGGACTAGAACGAATTCCGAGTACTTGAAAACCCTGTCTAGTCCAAATTGGAGGCCTTTAAATGACTTCTCAAAATCGATTAGTGTATTTGCACAGTCAATTAGCGTATTAGTAGTGAATGAATGGATGAATAAACCGATTGCGTGACTGGAAAAACAGTTCAAGTCATGTGCCTAGTACTTCCATGGTATTTCACGTTCGCTCACGTGGTGCCATTCAGCGCGTCTGATTGATTGATATACTCATGAATTGTTAATGAGTTTGAGAAGCTGTTTCAGGTATCTCAAAACAAGATAAAATAATGAAAACCCAGGGATGTAGCCTTTTTGGTAGTTTGTTGTTGTAATTCTTTTGATACACGTACCTGAATTTGGTATATTTGTTTTAAGAACAACTCGGCAATTTTCCCGCCGAAACCAGCCGGTCTGTACAAAAAAAATTCTTGAAGGGCTAAGCAGCCAATCAGTGTGCGTCATTTTGCGGACAGATAACGTCATTTTGCGGATAACGAGCTCAGCCATGTAATACTTAATGTATATATACATACACAAGGCGATGCCAATTAGCTATACAGTGTATCCTGACACAGGTTTTAAAGTGCATATAATCGCTTCACGGTTTTTGGTTCTTTGTAAAGGAAATTAAAAACTGGCTAGTAAGTTTTTTTACAGTTTTTGATTTTGTCCATTCGTTTCCGAGATATCTCTCTTTAAGTACTATCAAGAAGTCCAATTTCAAACTCCCCGCCAAAAATGTCCGCGTATGTTATCAATGCTATATGGGGCCTGGGAACCAGGCAGATTAAAAGAAGCAGAACCACAAGATATGCTTCCATATGTGTCAGAGTCCGAGTTTGAGCTTGACGTGATGAATATTATACGAAATATAAGCATTTTTGATAACTTTGTGGTCAAAACGCCGCTGGTTTCTTTGTTGTGTGAAGTGTATACTTTCCTTGTTCCCAGGCTTCTTTAATGCGCGACTTTTTCATGGTATATTGAAAGTGATATAGCTCCAAAACGAATGTACTAAATCAAAAATCGTAAAAGAACTTATCAGGTCTTTTTGGTTCCTATATACAAAATATTAAAAACTGCAGAGGGTTTATATGCCCTTTAAACGAATTTAGTAAATTGTTTCTGAAACGTATACTAAGTAGCGTTTGGTAGACAGGAAAAGTAATCATGTTGTATTAACCCTTTAAGGGTCAGCGTCCTACATACAGGACATCAAGAACAAAAGAACAAGTGAACGAACAAAGCAAAAACAGTGAAAGAACAATGAACAAAAGAAATCGAGTTCAACGTTTAAAGGGTTAATTAGTTCTGTGCTATATACGTCGATTTTTGAGACATTCCCCTGTTGGAGGAAAAATCCTTAGGTACAAAAGTATTTCTATAAATTACTCGATCTGTTGAACGTGCTTACAAGTTGCTCTCTATCTTGGTTAGTCTGGCTTCATATGAAAACTATGTACTTACTGACACTGATCAACCCTTTGACTGATAACTAAAATTATCTGGAGTTGGTCAGAGTAAAATTGTTGAGTTGCCTGATTGCACCATTGCCCATTTAACCCTTTAACGCTTAATATTTTTTTCTATCGTTCTTTGTTCTCTCTCTGTTTTTCTTTTGTTCTCTCACTGGTTTTTTATATATCAGACACTACGTCAACGGGTTAAGGGCTAAATATTAATATCTTCGGAGTTTCGTTTACGAATTGTTAATGATTTTCGAAATATAATTAGTTTATTAGTTTGTGAGAACTGTTGCTTGTTGCACTCTTAAAATGAAATAAAGTGATAATAATAATAATAACAATATAATAATAATGATAATAATAATGATAATAATAATGATAATAATAATAATTATTATTAGTATCATTATTATATCATTATTATATTATTTGATTTGATTTGATTTGATTTTATTTCATTTTAAGGGTGTAACAAGCTACTGTTCTCACAAACTAATAAACTAATTATATTTCGAAAATTATTAACAATTAATTATTATTTTATTATTCATTATTATTATTAGTAGTAATTATTATTATTAATATAATTAACAGTACATTTATACAAATTATAATTCTTGTTTAATACTTATTTCTTGTTACTGTTATTCTTATCACCAAGATTGAATCAAGTAAAGGACTTGGTGCAAACGGAATGACTATCCAGTCGCTACGAAATGAAGGAAACAAAGCTATTTTTATTGGCATTGGTTAGTACCGGATATTTTAAACTAAGTAATAAAATACCAACGTTGATGACCGGTAAATTTTTGTCTTGACAAAGAACGCGAGTGAGAATGGGTTTCTTGTTTCGAAAATGGCCCCTGTGATAAAATTTTGACATTCAACATCCCGTTTTCATGAACAGCATGAAATTTTTACCAAATGAAGTGGAGCCTATACTAACTTAAAGTAAAGTGTTCGAATTTTACATTTGAAGACCCATCCGGGACGAGTTGCAAAGAATGTTCGTCAAGCGACTACGGCTGGGAATCAAACCTGTGGCCCATTTGAATCTAGTCTAGTGCTCTGCAAACTGACCTACGAAGGTTGTTGCCGATAGCATAGTCACAAGTTGTGTAATCCTTGAAATTCTCACTAACCTTGCAAAATTTCGGCTGACAGGAAGCTTACTAAATTTCATATTCCAATTCAGTAAAGTAAGTTTTCACGGCCGACAATGACCGAACTGTAATTCGAAAGCTTGCAACTTGATGTGGACAAATTAACCTTAAAGTCTCAACATGCGAAGAAAATTTATCGCCAATTGTCTCAAGAGTGTATAGATATTCGGAGGAAATTTTTTCAAGTATTGAACATGTCGACAGCTCTACAGAAAAAGGAACACAGGACAAGTAAGCGACCACCCACCAATGTTGTGTGAAACCTTTTACATCACAACTGAAGAGGCCGTTGTAAAATTACGGGTTCTCTGGGAACAACTTTTGAATAATGGCGGAAGGAGTTCTAGCAATTACGGAGGAGAAAATAATCGCTATGATGTTTGTTTTTCGCTTTATTCCTCTTTTTTCCATTTAATTTTCTTTTTGAAAAATGTAAACGCATATTAGCCTAAAGTAGTACTGAGATGTATGATTTGGAAATGTGGGAGCTTGGAGATATCTTGAATGACAGATGAACGTTCGTCAAGCTCTATCCTCAGAAAAATGATTTTGAACCTCAGACGGGGATCGAACTTGCAACCTTTCAGTACTGACCCGCAACGAACCCCAGCCATCGGAATCAGCGACAAAAAACGGCAATTGCCGTGGGGAACGTCAGTGGCGGCAACTTTTTGCCGCCATCTCTGTTTCTCGTCCTTAGGTTATATAATAATATTGTCCAGCTGAAGTGAGCTTTAAAAGCATTTGCAAAGATTGTGGTTTTTTAAATTTTCACTAAAAACTTACATGTTTCGTTCAACCTAGCCATCTTTCTTTCAGCTTCACCTGATTGAATGACGAGCGTTACCGAGAAGTCTGTAGCAAAGTCTGCCATTTCGAAAATGATTGCTAGCCTGAACACAAGAGTTCTCTTTCAGCCGAGCTGCGCTTAAAGCCTTTTCGATCCGCAAATTGAAGTGCTGAATATTAATCCCCAAGTTTAGTTTACATTCCGCGAGCTTACATTTAGTTTACATTGCCAGAGATGATGTGGGAAACGAAATTGATCAAAGAGTCTATTATGTCAACATTTACTGATTATACTATGAACTGATTTTGTAATATTTCAATAATGTATTTATTCTCCAGTGCACATTGGTTTTGTTAAATAGCTGCATTTAACAATTCTAAATAAGGTCCGTGATTTTCCAAGAAAAAGATTCTGCTTTGATGTTTTGCTGAGCGAGCTTTTAGTGATGTTATTTTTTGTAAACGCCTTAGGCACGCACTTAAATCTTCTTTTTATTTGTGAACACTAGAGAGAATCTAAGGTTACGTCATTTGTGAATTTATTCTTTTACGCTTACGCAACACACCGTGTGTTGCGTAAGTGTAGGCAACGTTATCACGGATTGTTACACTTAGAAAAAAATTGCCGCCGTGAAAAGTAGAATTGCCGCCGAGTTCAATCATAACGGAGGCAATTTTCAGCTTCCGGAAATTTTGCCTAATTCCGATGGATGGAACCCGCAACCTTCTTTTAGTATAAAAAAACCAAAATTGCAGCTGAAGTCATTATTTACGTGTCAGGGGCCCTTCAACAGGAGAAACAGGCTAAACTTAATTTTCAAAATACTGGTGAATTCATGCTGTTACAGCCCTTCGTACCGTGGATAACTGTTGTAACTTTTAAAGTGGGAGCGATTGGCAACGTTGGGGTATAAGAGGGGACGGCATATGAGAGTAATATAAGAGGGGACGGCATATTAGTCGAAATAGCCCTCCTAGTTTTTCCATGCCTAGTTTTCCTATGAGCCCTAATGTTATGTCAACCTTGTGTGACAGGTTATCTCATACGAATCAAGTCAAAAGGGGATATTACATGACCGTACCGAGCTAGGAATTCTATCGTCGAATATTGCTCACACTTGACAATATAATAATCTCGGCACGTCGAGATTCATGTTCTGGTTCAGTAGAAACTGATGTAGCAGCGTTGACAAAATCGATGACGCATCAGCGCGTTGTGATTAGTGTAAAAGAGAAAAACGACATCTTCATTGTGAGCGATGAAAGTACCATCAGAAAATATCTTCAAAGCTAGCGGTAAACATATAATTTTTTTTTCAGAGCAGGAGAAATCTTAGTATTTCATCAACGTCCGTGTAAGAAGTCTAATATCTCAGGAAGGAAGAGAAATAGAGAAGATCTAATAAGAACAACTAAATTTTCGTTCCACATGTACTTTGTTAATATAATAAATACATTTTCATGCAACCACTAACAATGCACGCTTGGAAAGTTGGCTGTACCAACAGTTAGTCTTCTGCTATTAATCTTGTTTTACTAACCCCTCCCATGCCTTCGCAGATCCCTGAGGTCCAAGTCCTTCAGGATGACGTCCAGAGGCTCAAAAAGGTGCTTAGGGAATGCGGGTCTTCGTTTCCTATGTATGTCCATACAAATTCATAGTTAATTTTTAACGCCAGCCTTTGGAGCCCCCTGGTTTCTACGTCAATGATTTTTCAAATTTTCTGCTCTAGATTTTCGACATGTTTCGCCACATTCTTCAAGAAAGTGGACTATTTTATAGCCAAGCGCTGTTCATACTTTTTTCTTATTTGTGCTTTATTTTAAGGCCTTCCACAACCGAAAAGAATACGTATTTTTGAAGGTTTGGAGGTAAAACACGGATTCTATACGTCAAAAGATTTCTTGCCTCTAGTTTCAAAGGCTAGCAAAGCAGGTGCGAATCAAGTTCTTACTTTTAAATATAGTATTCGGAAATTGTGGCCCATATGTAGTAACAAATATCGTAATATGTTTTGATGACTGACCTGTGTCCTAGTTAAGCCTGGTGTCCATTTGATCGTCACGACCGCTACGGTCGCGGAAAGAACGCACTGGCGACCCTAACGATACAGTGGACACATTGAGGTTTCTGATCCGGGCAACCGTAGCGATTGGGGCAACTTCTATCGCCGGATTTAGAAACGTATTCTAATGCTGCGATCGCGGCAATCTATCAACGATCAGAACGACTCCATGGACACACTTTGTCTGAAACGTAACAAACGCAGCGATCGACATATTTCCCATAGTGCGTTATCGTATCCACGATATCAATATGGCGGGAGTCGGACAAAATCGTCATTCGGCTAAATGGAGGAGTTGCAACGTACTGTGATTGGACAATAAGAATAGTAAACAACGGAGTTCGTTGTTTACAAACCCAAAAAATGTGTATAAGCCTAAGGGTTAGGGTTAGGGTTTATACACCTTTCCAGGGCTTTTATAGAATGAACTCTGTTGTTTACTATTCGTATTGTCTAATCACAGGTCAATGCAATTCCTCCATTTAGTTGCATGTTTTTTCTGTTTATATGCCCAGAAGAATCCCGCCAATAAATCCTAAAATCAATCAAATGGACATCAATGTAAATGTTGGTAGTGATCGTGGCGATTGCAATGCAAGACAACCGTGGCGATCGTGACGATCAAATGGACACCAAGCTTTAAGAGATTCTCAAGCTTCTTGTCCGGGTGATCCCCTTAGTAAATGCCGAAAAGTTCAGCGACTCCTCACACGCCCTGGAACTCTATCTGCTGCATCCCCAACACGCAGTTTCTGGTTTACTTATGGAATATGTATGGTTCACTGACTGGCTATCATGTCCTATTCTAGTCCGGAACAAGAATTAAATTACATTCGAGTGGGTTACTCTCACTATATCAAAGATACGAAAAAACTGTGTACAGACTGTCTCTTTGACTTCAAGGGGATCACGAACTCAATCTGAGAAACACAGTCCTGGTTACTCGTGACTGGTGGAGTATGTCTATTTAAAGGTGTACGGGACGGAGCAGTAGAGGGAAGTAGAAAGGTAGACAGGCAGAGAGACAGGGAAAAAGGATGGTTCACAGAGTCGTGGCTAGTTAGGTGTGTAATCAGGTAGCTCAGCGGGTTAAGTATCTTTTGTTCTATTATGAACGAGACCCCGGGGATACACTTGATGTTAAAAAATTGCGCAGCTAACTCAATTTCATAGGAAACCGTAGTCACTGCTTCAGTCTAATAAGAAATAAGTTATTCTGCTCCTGGATGACTAGACAGAATGGTTGATAAGCAGAAGTCCAGTGGGTAGAAGTCCGAAGGTGGGAGTTCATACCTCACTTAGGTCAACTAAGTTTTTGATTGAACTTAGTGAAGTGTTTACCCTGAAATTTTGTCTTTGTGTAACCTTGAGGTAGATGATGATCGAACGTAAGACACAGTTTGTAGCCAAATTGACGTAAAAATTACTCACGATTTGGCACCGAAATCACTCACTGAGATTTTTCAAAAATCTAATGCTTCTAGGAATTGTGATCTACAGGACTCATTTAATAAACTTGATTTACCATTCCCGAAGACGGAATTTCTTAAAAAAATCCTAAGCTATAGAGGAGCTAAATTGTGGAACAGTCTCACTAGTGAATTGAGAAATAAAAACTCTTTCTATTTTTTAACTTAATTATCTCCTCGACCGGCTGGCAATAATATCTTCAAATTTTCAATAAATAATGATTGTTGTGACGTGTATAACTTATAAGATTCTTTGTGATGACAGTTTTTAGCTTATATTGACATTATTTGTAATTAGATGTAATTCCACACACCTCTTGAAAATCAGTTTTAGCTGATTGGGGTAAGCGTGGTTAAATAAAGTTTTTATCTTTATCTATATTATGAAGTTGGGCGATAGCTTTATTACATTTTAGGGTGCTGATGGCACAGTGATAGTGCGTTTGCCTCTTACCACTGAATAGAGTTCGATTGCGGCTTCAAGCAATTATGCGATTAAAGTTACCTTAGTCACATGTGAGATAAGTGTTGTCCAGTTTGAGTCTGCCAAGCATCGCAGGTTTACTCCGCGTACTCCGGTTTCCTCTTGTAGTAACACTGGACGCATGAGAGTTGACTCTTACTGGACCTCTTGGGAGCACAGCTTAGCTAACTGATAGGTTTATCCTGGATAAGTAGGCACTTTATAAATTGACACTTTAGTTTACAGTTAAAAGTTTTCCAGGAAGTAATGAAAATCTAGGAGGGAAAGATATCCGATACTCACCCCTCTCATGGTGTTTGTTTTCTCCATGCTAGGCATGTGTGGCTGTAAGGCCAAGCTTCCGCAGTTATCTGGTAATGTCATTGTCCTTGGAGCTGGTGACACGGCGTTTGATTGTTGCACATCAGCCCTGAGGTGTGGCGCCAGACGAGTGTTCGTTGTGTTTCGGAAGGGATTTACAAACATCCGCGCAGTCCCTGAAGAGGTCAGTAGTTTGATTCCACATGTCAAACAAATAAGCGTGTCAGGGATATGGATAGGCCATTAAACCTTCTATTTGCAGTTTGGCCTGTCTTTAAATCTTTCTGTTACCTGTTGAACACAGACTAGCTGTACAAATACCGCAATGCAACATTTTACATGCAAGAACGCGGAGTAAAGACTAAAACTGAATGGAATTGAAAAGAATGAAATTGAGGCTCTACGTGTATAATTTGTCTTGTGGTATTTAAGCAGTTGGTTCATGAATACAGTTACTTGTCTACTTTGAAGACATACAGCCAGACCCGAACATTAAACCTAATCGTAAATCGAATGCCATTTGTAACATTACTCCTAGCATGAACGCTAACTCTAACCCTCTGCCTAAAAAGTTTTATAAAATCAAGAAGAAAAATTCAGTTTTTGCAATTTGCAGGTTTCACTTCCGTGATATCCGTGCGTCAGGTGGGGAAATGTAAATCATTAGACTACGCCGATCGCCAAACCCAGCGCTTTTTACCCACCCACCGCATCATGTTTGATATTCTGTGCTGCGGGTTCCCCATCCCATTCAAGTCGCAAACATGAGTCCAATTATTTGAACTTGGCTTCCACTTGACGCCATGATCAACAGTCCTGGGAAGTAGGACGTGAAACTGAAAATGTGTTTGAATTTGAATAGAAATTTAAACAACAGCATGCCGAGAGGGGTCGTTGAAGATGCGGTTTTATAATTTCAAATCTAGCCAAAAATTGAATTTTGTGAAACAAACTGCTCAAAATATCAGTATTTTCAGTGTTTAACATATTTACCAGGAATATCCTCACTGTTTACTCCCAGGACGCTTATCCAAAATCCGGACAATCTTACGTACACCCCAAACCAAAACATGTTTGGCTGTTAAAGTGTTTCATATTTTTTATGGTTCTTTTCTTAACTTGATTGTTAAACGTTTTCATGTTCCTTTTTCACAGATGGAAGCTGCAAGAGAAGAAAAATGCGAGTTTCTTCCATTTAAATCTCCCATGAAGGTAATTTCTTATTGAATATCCTTTCGCATCGCACCGAGTAAAATTAGGGTTCAATTTCACGGGTGTTTTCAAACCATCTGAATCGCAAAGGGACAAGCGCAAATTTGGAAACTTTGTAAACACTTTTCAGATTTTACCTTATTTTACGAAAACCGTTGTAGTTACTTGCTCACAATTTTGAGGCGAAAATTTTCTCGTCCATTCCTTTTTCACTTGAATTCCAAGTTAAGAATGACATGAGGTAAAAAGTTCAATCAATCAGTCAATCAATCAATCATTTATTTAACCACGTAACGTCCTAAGAGCTAAATTAAGCTCGTTCAAAATACGTACGTGCATTTAAAAGTACAAAAATTAATAAAACATTAAACTTAACAAAAGTTGCAAGCCATTATACTTATCAATAAGATACAATTTAAAAACAATTAAATATATTATATTTACAATAAGAAGAGTATTGATCATTACATAATTATTTATAAAGTTACTTAACAAAGTAATTACCTAAAATTTAATATCGTTAACTTTTCTCATAAATGTCTTGAGGCTTTCCTGTCTTAAATCGGTTTTCAATAAGTTCCATATGTTTACTACCTTATACGTATACGAATTCTTCATCCATTTAAGGTTATACTTAGGCAGACTTAAATTAACCCCACTACCTCTTAAATGATAGTTTGACTCCTTAAAAGTAAAAAAAATTACGTATATACCTAGGGCCATGGCAGTACAAGGACTTGTAAAGCAGTACAAGTGATTGGCAAATTCTTCTGTGCTCTAAAGTATTCATATTTGCTATGCTAAGCAACTCTTCATACGATGTTGATCTGCTATATCTTAAAAGGGACCTCAAAATATAAAAATTTGCATCTTCAATTCCTTTTACTTGAATTCTACCAACACCTAATAGGAGGGGGTTACAATATTCGAAATGAGGCAACACAACGGCTTTATAAAGACGTATCATCACAGCAGTTGGCACTAAACGGTTAATACGACTTAGAGCTGATGATTTAGTATATGCTTTCTTTAACTGCAGCGAAATATTCTCTTTAAATGACAACATCCTATCAAGTGCAACCCCAACAATCTTAATTGATCCTTGAGTCTCTACCTTTTTACCATTTAAAGCAAGATCATATTCATAAGAACACGGCCCGATAGGCTGTGCTTGAGTCTTGTCGTTATTAATTTGTAGACAATTATGATCAAACCAAAACGTTAACAGTCTCAGTTCAGAGTTCATTATAAACTGCAGAACAGTAGGAGAGGTGTCAGAGAAATATCCCGTTGTATCATCAGCATACAATCTCAGTATCATGTTTGGAACAAAAAAGTTCAAGTCATTAATAAAGATATTAAACAATAAAGGTCCCAGGAGGGACCCTTGCGGAACTCCCACTTTAATATCCCGATAACTGGAGCATATGCCTTGCACTTTTACCCGATGCCTACGGCCTAGAAGATAAGAAGACATTAATTTCAAAGCAGACGATGAAAGCCCATATGCCTTCAACTTCGCCAGTAGGAGATTGTGATTAATAGAATCAAAAGCCTTGCTAAGATCTACCGCTATTGCGACCACAGCCTTTCTGTTGTCTAAACTTCTCCTCCAATCTCCAGTCATTTTCAGAAGAGCGGTGCAGCATGAGTGTTGTTTTAGGAATCCGGACAAGTTCAAAGAAAGGTGGTTGTTTAAGGCTCGGTACATTTGATCAAACAAGATTTTCTCGTACATTTTCGAAAGCGTAGTTAAAATCGACACGGGACGATAATTCCCTTTGTTACTGCTTTTCCATTCCAATGGCCAGGTATGATTTGCGATGAAATAATTTATTAACTTGGTTACTTCCTCTGCCAGCACAGGTGCTGAGAGACGAAGTAAGCGAGGAGATATTCCATCCACCCCAACTGCCTTCATTGGATTTAAATTATTGATTACCTCACGGACATAGCTAGAATTAACAGGCTCAAAATTGAAATTATCCATTGATTCGTTCTCTGTAATCAGCTTAATACTCGGATGGTCGGCAAAATCCTCTGGTTTCAAAGACTCGTCCACCTGTACCACATTTGAAAAATGGTCATAAAAGACCTCAGCCACCTCACTTGGTTACATAATAAGACTACCATTCTCAACAACAATAATACTACTGATTCAAAAAGTGTTTGACTGAGTCAGACGTCGAGCATCGTCGAATTTTATCTTTTTAAACTTTTTTATACCTTAAGACTTAGATTAATTCTTTATATGAATTCTTTGTATTTGTGTGACGCCCCTCATGAAAACCATCATTTGATGATGAGGGTAGCGTGTATAAATAAAGTGACATTCACTCTGTTTACTCCCTGCCGAATAAGGAAGCAGAGGTTTCATTTTATGCCAAAATTCTCCTGGGTTCTTGGGTGATGTAGCTACGTTAGAACAAAATTCCTTGACACCTTTACGTTTGAGTGAATTGCCGTAATTCATAATAATTGCCGTTACTCATCTCAAAGAATATTATTAATTTAGGTCAGTTACAGCAGTTATCAACCTTTTAAGGTGGCTCGATAAGAAAAAAAACGAAAAACATGAGATTTTTAAAAACAATATATTTTTAAAGTTTAAGTATTAAACTTTCCTATACAATTGTTTTTTTAAACAATTGTTTTTTTAAAAAATTGTTTTTTTAAAAAATTTTTTTAAACAATTGTTTTTTTAAAAAAAAGTTTGAGTTATTTCCTGCAATTTAGGGCATTTTATAATGTACACTGTCATATTTTGTTCCGGTTACCATGGAAACTACATCTGTTTTGCACGGAATAACGCATATAAAATGCTTTATTAATTTTCATTTTGCAAAAAGCGAGCATCTTTGAACAGAGGCCTCTAACTTGAACTGATTGTTCACATCAAACGTTGCAACTGATTTCCTCAATTTGTCATTTTTAGGAGTTGATTTGACACGAAATTTTCACTGGGTATTCATGGGCTTATTAGTTGTGCAAGGAACTAGGATATTTGAGTTTGTACTAGCCAAACATAAGTTATGGATTTTTTAGTCAGTGGACTTGGGACGTTTTTCTCCATCTTTATTGAGGATGCTAAAAATTTATGAAGGCATAGTCATATCTACTTGATTCTAGTTCCTTGCAATAGCCCTAGCAATGCTGATAATATCCCATACTCTCACTTAATATATATTTAGAGATATTAACTTTCCCCCTACCCCCTAATTTTGATCTCCAAAAAAGTTGTGATTAGTATTAAGGGTGCTACTCTTATGGAATTTAACAAATGTGCACCAAATTTTTTTTTGTTTAACGTGCTAAGTATGTTACTTCTGCTCAAGGAATATATTTTCAGTACAATGTGTCTGTTATGATTAAAAAAGCTGTCGAAAATGTCCAATTTTAGTCCTTCTGGCAAAACTTTCAGTCCTTCAGTCCTTTAGGTGACCCAAATTTTATCTGTACCAAAAGAAAACGTTCGTACATTTATTTTCAATGTATCTTTAGTGCAAACTTTGAGTTCTATGACAGTTTTAATGAACACAACTTACCAAATTATTAGTAGACTGTAGGTACTCAATACCTTGTATTACATGAAATATCTCCTAAATGGTTGCTAGGTCCTTCAAGACCGCGAGCTCTAACGACTTCTCCTAAACTCTGTTTTAGAGCATAAAAATGTCAATTCGCTCAATATCTGCGAGATAAGTTGATTAGTTTTTGCAGTCCAAACTACTGACGAGTTCTGATCCACCTAAATATTTCTGTAACACGAGAAATCCGCTTTTAATTTTGTGCCTTCAAGTTTTGTATTTTTGTTTTAAAGTAGTAAAACAGCAAAAACTCACATAAACTCGCTGTTGGCGGAAATTTCTTCCGCGACTCCCTTTTTGATTCTATGCAACGCATCTGACCTCGGATTGGTCGCTTCATAAGGATCAAACAATAGAGCGAATTGTTTGGGCATACTTCTCCTGGCCATACGAAGTCCAGTTTCATATGATCGTGAGTCAGTGAGATGAAGTTCTACAAAACGAGAACCATTTTTGTTGGCTTTAATGTTGTTAAGTAACCAACGGACGAATTCCGTGCAAGTGATTCTAACCAATCACCAGCGAATAATTTTGCCTTCAATTAAGGAAATCTTCCTTGCTTGCATGAGTATTATAACTTAGGGAAGTACCCTTAGATCATGCCGTGAGGTTGAAATGGTGTCCAGGAAACATTAGGTAACTTGTTTTCAATTTTTAACCTGGTGGAACAAGCTAGTATTTCCTGCCCAACCGTGTTAGATACTATAAAAGGTCGGTATTATTCGTACAAAAAGGCCTGAACTAATGTAAAGTTTTCAAATTAAACAGTATCTAAATTGACACTCATAGCTATGAGAACTCCATCCAGATCAAGTCTTTGTTATTTGTTTTGTGCTAACCTTTATTAGCTTCTATTAAAAAATGAACGGTAGGCAGATCGAGGGTCGATGATGTTCCATGAAAATTTCTTTGTCGTAGTCTTTGACTTGGAAAAGTTACGCTTGTTAGAACGTTGTAACTTTCATGTGTTTGTTTTTCAAATCAAGGTGCATGTTAAGGAAGGTCGCATTTGTGCAATGGAGTTTTGTCACACCGAGCAAGTGAGTTAGAATTTTGTGAATTATACAGAATGTATGACCTCAGAGGAAATATTGAGTTCTGTGGAAACATTTAATCTTAAATCTCCTTTGAAATTTTACTACATGACCCAAATTGGGTGGGAGGTTTAATAGTTCATATACCTTGCTTTTTGGTATAACTTATGATTATTATCCCAGACGGAGTAAAGTTAATCCAAAAATGCGGTAAAATTTTATGACCTAACCTAGAACAGCTTCGAAACTGACTGGGGAATTTAGATATTTAATGTCGGTGAAACTACAAAGAAAACCGAGAAATTCTTGTTACAGTGATGAGGTATTTTCGTCTACTGAAGTACCGTGATGACGGCATCAACTACAATCAAAACTTAAATAATGGGACCATCGAACTACAACTAATCTTAGCCGACTTTTTAAAATGTTTTTGATTAAACTACAGAAAGTTAGTGTCAAAGTTATGAAACTCTTCTGACGAAACCAATGAACGGGAGGGGCGGACGAACGAATGGATGAACAGACGAACGGGAACTGATGGACGAACCAGTGAATGAATGGGTAAATGGACGGACGGGACGGGTAGACGAACCAAAGAATGGGTGGATGAATGAGTAGACGGACGGACGAACGGAGGAGACGGATGGACGAAACAGAGAACAGGTGGATGAGTGGGTAGACGGACGTACGTGCGGACGGATAGGCTGAAAGGATGTAGATTCGGGTGAACGGAGATGGATGCGTACGTTCAGGGCCAGAGAAACAATAAGTGTTCCACTATCTTTCAGTTGGATGATGGAACGTGGGTCGAAGATAAAGAACAAACACTGAAGATAAAAGCGGATTACGTCATTTCAGCGTTTGGATCTACCCTAGCAGATAATGAAGGTATCATTAGTTTCTGGATATGACTTAAATTCAGGCAGCACATTTTTAAAGCATTTAGGTATAGGCCTTTCAGCCGAGATATGTATATTCCCAAATTGTGTGCAAAGAAATTTGAGGAAAAGTTGACCTGCTTAGCCCGCTATTAAACAGAGGTGATTGAAAGTAGATAGTAGATGGCAAATTGTGGACTGTGGACAGTAATTTGAAGATATAAACAACAGACCATGGATGGTATTGTGCGGACAGTGGATTGTGGAGTTTTGTAAATGCATTAATTCACGGCGTCAACTTACTCGTGGCAACATCGTCAGGGCTTTTTGGCCAAATTTTCTGAGTTGATAGACACTAGAAATTTAGGAGGATTTTTTTTTCTTCTCATTTTATATCCCATTCTATTTTTCCCAAGACGACTAGCTAAAGTTCAGCCAAGTAATTAAGCAAGGTGTTCTTCCGCGATGACGTTGGAATTCGGTGGTTAAAACAGTGAAATAACTTCCGGGAACACAACCAACCTTTACATGAAGAGAAAAATGATTATATTTCAATACGTTTCCTTAGCAAAGTATAATCTGTTGTGTCTGTTGTTTGTGTTAGTTGTGAACGCTTTGAAGCCACTGAAGTTTAACAAGTGGGGATTACCTGAGGTCAACCAGGAAACCATGACAACGAGTGAGGCTGATGTGTTCTGTGGAGGTGATGTAGCTGGTGTTGCTAATACAACCGTGGAGTCAGTAAATGATGGAAAGCAAGCTGCCTGGTACATGCATCAGTATATTCAGGTAAGTGGTTTGCAGTGTTGTTTACGTGTTGTGTTGTATTGGTTGTGCTGTGTTGTTTTGAGCTGTGCTGTGTCGTGATGTGTCGTGTCATGTCGTGTCATGTCGTGGTGTTGTTTGTCTAGGCGTGTATCGTATCGTGCGGTGAGGTGGCTGAACACAGTTTTGCTAGATTTCTAGCACCACGATCGTAACATTGGAATGACAACAGCCCATAACTCCAAATTTGTCAGAGAAGGAAAGTATTAACAGAAGTATTAACTGGTATGGTAACATATAGGACTTTTCCTGCTTCCACAGCCACAACAGTATTTGAAAGTTACATCGAAAATTCAGTTTTTTATACGTTGGTGGAAAATCTGGTCATTAAAAAATTTGTAGAAATTCGGTAGAATTTTTGCAAACGTCGTAACTCATTCGATCAAAACTTGAAAACGAGAGTTGAGCTGAAGAATTTTGCAGTATATTCTGTCGTTCTGTGAACCAGTATTTTCTTGAAAAAGTATAAAAATTGTCTGTCGAAACGGTGTCCATCTGGTTTTAGAGGAGAAAATTTAGTTACTGTTAGCTTTGTGCAATTCTAAAAGAAAAGTTAATGATTGAATTTTCCGCAATGTTAACAAAACTGAATCTTCGAGGCTGCTTTAAATGACTCATGTTGCTATGGAAACATAGAAAATCCCTAAATACCCGGCCAGCTCAAATTGCCATCGCTGTCCATCTTTGCCAAATTGAGAGCTATGGACGAACCATTCCAGACTAATGTCTGAGGGAGCAAGACGTGGAAACCTATCAAAACTGTGTAAAGCCACCTTAAAAAGAGAAAACATGACGAGAAAATTGTCTGCTTCATAAGAAAGATCTTTTGAACTGATGAAGTTTCGTTTGCAGTTCATCAGTTTCTGTCCTTAGTTTTGAAAGAATTGAGGTAGCCTATGACGTCACATTGTTGGCACAACATTTTGACTTCTTGGAAAATCGTGAATATTGTTGTGATTGTTCAGCGAAGACACAAAATCTATGAACTCGAATTAAAGTCGTCGATCGTGAATTTCACAGTTGTAGACAGTCGATAGACGTGAGGCTTTTCATTTGATTGGACAAAGCAGTTAATGACCAACTTAGTTTTCAGCATGTTAGTGTTTCGTAGTCGCACTCTTCGGGCCTTGATGGAAGACTCTCCTTACCTACGCCTAGAGAGCCAGCAATTCAGGCTGACACTGTGTCAAATCGAAGAAACTGCACCGAGTTGGCCAGACATATAGTTATATGGTATCAAGGCTCAACTGTAGATGATAATTCAGTGACTGCCCTGTCTGCACACGATCATATGACTCTAATATAAATAGAAATGCCCAATACATTTTACAAAGTATCACCATAGATAACCATTAACAATTGAATAAACAAAGGCCAGAAGAATTTAACACATATTTATTGACGAGCGTTTCGTTGTTATGTATGGCGATACTTCGCACAATTTGTTGAGCATTGTTATTTATATAAAAGTTAAGATTTCCGCCTGGACAATTATATGACTCATTGTATTTCCAGTGTCTCATTGTTTCTCTGTTGACCACCAATGTCTCTTTGTAGTCACTCTATGGGCTAACAGTTGTGCAAGCCCCCACTCTGCCAAATTTCTATACTCCAGTGGATTTAGTGGATCTTAGTGTGGAGATTTGTGGTTTGAAATTCGAGAATCCGTTTGGACTTGCAAGTGCCCCTCCAACCACTACATCCGCCATGATGAGGCGCGGATATGAAGCTGGGTGGGGTTTTGCCTTGACCAAAACTTTTGCATTAGACAAGGTAAGAGAAATTTTATTGGTTTCGGAAAAGTGTTTTCTGAAAACAAATGATTTCATTCTCTAGCCGAAATATACCTCAGTTTTAAGAAATTAAGTTCCACAAGAATGACTAGTGTTCCCAGCGTACGTTTTGGCGTTAATGCTTATTATGGATAAACACTTCGTTGGAGTAAGTATGATCTTGCACATCCTAAATCGGGATTCGGACTTAGCCAAACAAGTTACAGAAGCTGGTTAAACTTTATTGCACCTTAAGAGCACCCTAACCAAACAATAAATTAAAAATAAAAATAATATTCTTCAAGATTCATGTTTATAAAGTGTGGGTAATTCATGAAATTTGAGTGATTTTCTTTTCGAAAATGAGGCATCCAACGTTTTTGCACTGTTTTCGCCTCCTTACCGGTGCCAACATAGGCTGAAGGGAGTTTTATAATCACAGTAAGAGATTGACGGGACGGGAATCGTAATCTCGTCAAGAATATGAACGCCCAGCGTAGCATGCAAAGAAGAGCTATTCATCATTACACTTGTAGAAATATTTAAGCGAGCATATTGTTCCCAGTTGCTCGATTAGTAGAGCAGCGGTCCAGAAACTCGAAGGTGCGATTTCAAATCCCGGTCGAGTTAACTTTTCTAGTTGACGTCAGCAGTGCAGGTTAAACATGAAATTTACTTTTTATGTTACCCTGAGGATGATTCTGAAATGGAACGCGGCTTACTTGACCTATTTATGTGAGAAATGACGTGGTTTAACATGCAAAAGCTTGGTTTACGAAACACAATACTTTTCACACATGTTAAAATTGATTTCGTTTTAAACGTGGAATTGAAGAATTTTCCGCGTGTGAAATACCTGATTCATGCCCGAAAAGCCAGTTTAACGAGTTTCCTCATTTCTGAACATCGCAGGACATGATCACGAACGTTTCACCTAGAATAGTTCGAGGGACTACCTCAGGTCACCAGTACGGTCCTGGCCAAGGTTCGTTTTTAAACATTGAAGTGCTCAGCGAGAAGTCAGCTGCGTATTGGTGTAAGTCAATCACTGAATTGAAGCATGATTTTCCTAAAAAGGTGAGAACTCCATTGAATGAATGTACTGTTTCTAGTATGACTATGTTTTATACTGTTGTTTATTAACTGTCCGATTCCATGGAGATTTCAGTCCAGTTAACCTTGCTTAGATCTCATTCCGGCATTCCGATAAAAATGCTTGAAAAGAAGGGACGTAATGCGTACAAGCATCTACTAAAATTTAGTGTTACATGTAAAGATATAGCTCACATCTGGGCAATGGACTCACAAACATTAGAACTACGACAAAATGTTGTTGATAGAGTTTGTCTTGGAGGGAATGACCCAATATTTACACAGTGTGTTGACGACTTCAGGTCAGTTTTGACAGGTATTTGACCGTTGAAATGCTTTTTTAGCCACTGATTGACCTGATAGCTTGCATGTTTTAACCTATCATGAATATTTGCCGCTAGATTCTCCAGTTGCACATACTTGAATGTCACTTTTTTCACCAGAGTCTGAAAAGATTCTGTTCAAGGAGTATTAGGCATTTACGCCTGGCTATTTGAAATGGAGTATATAATGAGTGAAAGGAAATTTTCGAGTGCCAGAATGAAAGTGGACTAAATTAAACTGAACCGCTTGTCTGTGTCCTCACGATAGCACATGCACGATATACCTCTTTCTTCATACATATATTGCGTACAGATAATGGCATCTTGAAGTCTTGAACTCGGAGCGTAATAAAAGTGCAGATATCGGGAGTTTTCCCTGAGCTTTTGACCAATCGTAGTCAAGGGTTTGCAAAAACATGTCCAGTTATAGCCCAGATTTACTGTCTCTGTTACTTTAAACCATATTTTCCTTCGAAAGTGTCTGTCATAATTGTCCGTTCAACCCTTTGAATGGCAACTACTCGTGCACGTACAATTGCTGATTAAAAAAAATCAAACCGGCTAAAATATTATTTACCCAAGTGAGATATCTTTTCTTTGAATGTTTTCAGATCCTCATTGCCAGTATTATGTGTGGATATTCAAAGGAAGACTGGACAGAACTTGCGCAGATGTCTGAGGTGCAGTTGTTTGCAATTTTGATTACATTACAAACTGGTATATGTTTCCTTAGATTGGAAATCAAACCGTAAACTCGATGAGAGCATAATCCAGCTTAGGCGATGACGATGTATGTTTGATTAAAAACTGGAATTTTAAGATCTGAAAGAAACCAAGGATCGCTGATATTGCACTCATAAAACTTTCCTGTGTCTTCGAATAAAAAACGAATAATATTGACGTTACTCTTTTCGTGGATTTATAATTATGTTTGTTTAAAATTAATTCCACAGTAGAAAGGAGAGCTTAAAGTACTTGTACAACGAAAACATACAAAATTTATGTTTATTATTAAGTAAGAGAAAAACGTGGTCTAACACTTCACTGTGTTTGGATGTCGAATTTACATACTTCCTCGTGTTTAATGTATCACATGAAAAATAGTGGAAATGGACAAAGTAAAACAAGCCAGTTTACAAAAATAAAGATTCGTCATCTATACTACAAGTAACTTTGAAACCAGGCTTATTGCCATTCATTGGAGTCCCCAGGATCTTCCTTCACGGAGGATAAAAAATTTGTGAATGTGATAAATTATCAGAATATGGAAGCTCACCCATTTGTTTTGAAAACTTCATCATATTTAAATCCCGAGAACCCAAATGTGCGTCTTCGTCCGCTAGTTAGCAAGGTTACGCTAAAAATGTAAAAGAATTGATGACCAAGTGCCATATCATCAGAAGGATGTTCTTGAGAGGAACTCAGATTTACACAGCAGACCACACCGTCATTCCACGACTAGTTAGGTTGGTGTGTCTCCTCTTCATGCGCGAAACCAAAGGCGAGCGATCGTGTCAAGTGACCGGAACAAAGTTGTGGAATCTTTTCATTTCTTACATTTGACAGGAAAATGCTCTTAATTCTTCTGAAAACATACAAGATAAAACATTGCGAAGAGGAACATCTTGAAAACTCCTCTTCGGAATATGTTTTATCTTGTACTTTTTCAAATTGTCGACTGGCTCTGGCTTTGTCTGAGAACGTTTTGAGGAATTACTTAAGTGAATAGGACTTAATTTTTAATCCTTTACAATCTTTTACGTTAATATATAGCACACAGATTGTGTAACTTTGCAATTTGTTACTCCAGTTTCTTCAAATTGTGTTGTTAATCGTTACATTTTGTTATCTCACTTCATTAATTATTACTCTCCTTTCTTGTTAATTAATAGAATTTATTTCGAGGAGCACTAGTTTATCACTATTTTACAGTGAAGTGTTTTACTATCCCGCTAAAAAATGTGGGAAATATTTCTCTTGATTAGGGTCTCAGGGAAGGGCAAGTGTTCCCCTCAGCTGCTGGCAGCCATGTTGCCACAGCAACCTAGATACGTAGTTCAAGCATTATTGAAAATAACACGCATTCTACACGCGCTCTGATTGGACGAGCCTTATTCTCTCAAAATACAGACACCCTGACGTCATATTAATTTTCTCTCAGAGTGCAAAGACATAAATGACGTCACGAAAACTCAAAAACCCTTGGTTATTTTATAAAAAAAAAATAGAAAATACCTCTCGTAAGCAGCATGCATTGTGGTTTATTGAAGCCTTGGCAACATGTGTTGCCTAAACGGCAGCCACGATATGTTAATAATGATATTAATGCGATATATGTCGAACTTGCACCTGAGCTCGCCGTCTCAGTCTCGGTGGCTCAATTGTTAGAGCGTCTCACCGGTCATCGGGAGGTTGCGGGTTCGATCCCCGTCTGGGACTCAGAAATCGTTTTTCGGGGTTAAAGCTCTACAAACGTTCAGCTGTCATCCACGATATCTCCAAGCTCCTATATTAGGGACTATAAGATCGCGCGACGGCGACGGCGACGGCGACGCCAACGTGAACATCAACGTCAAAACCGGGAAGAGGTTGGGGAGAGAACGCCTTTGAGGACGCGGCACTTCAACCCTTAAGATTTCTTACCACGCTTTCACGGCGACGTTGGATAAATAACTGCGATGCAGTTTATGATTTTTAGAAATGTGAGAGCTTGGATATAACTTAAGAGAGATGAAAGATCGTCAAGCTCTATACTCGGAAAATGATTTCTGAGCCCCAGACGGAGATCGAACCCGCAACCTTCTGATGTCCGCAACCTTCTGATGACCGCAACCTTCCGAGTATAGAGCTTGACGATCTTTCATCTCTCTTAAATAACTGCGATATTGTTAAAATGAATAAAACACAGACCGAAAATTGTCATCTTGTGACTTGTGACCTTTTTTCAACTTGTCTGTTTCTTTTTCCAACTTGAATATCAAGTCACAAGATGACAATTTTCGGTCTGTGTTTTATTGTTTACTTTTTCAAATTGTCCTCTGGTTGTGGTTTTTTGTTAAAATGACATCTTTTAAATTCACCCCCGATTTGTTACCCGATGGTGTACAGCAAGGCTTCTGCCTTCCTAGACTAGGAGGAGTTTTTGTTGCTCTGTCAATACCCTTACAAAAGGTTTCACCTACCATCGAAGAATGAAGCTAAATGTAAGAGCAAATACCCGTAAATTAAGAGATGAAGTGTTGTAACTTATCTGTAAATAGATTCAGTAATGACTGTTCGAACCTTCCAATCGTTTTGTAACCAGAAATAAGTGATAATATAGCAGAAATCGTAACCAACGTTCTTACGTCACAGCCACAACGCCAAACCACGAGTTCTCGCATTGTCGACGGCACGTTGCGACATAATAATAATAATAATAATAATAATTTAAACTTATTTACACATGGTGGCCTTTCAGTTTCCTGTTTTTCAAAGGGCCGTGTTAAGTTATGAACAACTGTATACGATACTAATTACAAACTGTCAATATATAAACAACTATATACAATACTAGTTTATAAACTTACAATATTACTCTACAGAAAACTATTGTGTGATATTATTATTGTCCCGGCTCAATTGCATACATCATTAATCACTCTCTTAAAGGCTTTGACGGTGATTTCATTTAATTTTGTCATTGGAGCTTTGCCTGCTAAGGTTTCATTCCATAAAGCAGCTCTCCTGTAAGCAAAGCTCCGTTTTAGGAAATTTGTTTTAGGCTTTTGCAAATAGAGCGTTTTATGATTACTTCGTAAGTCATACATGTGGTTAGTAGAGACCTTAAACATCTGTGTTAAGTATTCTGGAGCCATACCCTTAAGCACTTTGAATATCATAACAAGTTCTCTATTTTTTAATAATGACTGGATAGGAGTCCAATTAAGCATTTGAAAAATATTGGAAGATCTCTCTTCATAGTCTAAACCAGTTATGACTCGGGCCGCACGCTTTTGAAATTTAGCCATTTTTTTAAGGTTCGCTTGATTACCATCGTGCCATACAGTAGAGCATTAATTAAAATAAGGAAGTACAAATGTCTTGTATATAGTCACTAAAGTTGCTTGGGGGACATAGGGTTTTACTTTTCTAAGTACGGCTATAGAACAAGGAATCTTTTTGCATTGTTCATCTACATGCTTCGTCCATTGTAATTTATCTTCGATTATTACCCCGAGCACTTTTTTCTTATAGACTCTTTTGATCGCATGGTCTCCAATTTTAATTACTGGTTCACTTGCTAACTGTTCTAAACGCTTTCTCGAGCCGATAAGCATGTACTCTGTTTTTCCTTTATTCAACGTTAATTTGTCGGCGTCTAACCATGATTTAAAATTAACAATGTCTATCCCCAGCTTATATTCAATTTCAGAGACAGTCTGTCCGGTTGCAGTTAGACTTGTATCATCTGCAAACATAATAGGTTCGGTCATTTGTAATATATTTGGCAAGTCGTTTATGTAAATCGTAAATAGAAGTGGTCCGAGATTGGACCCTTGCGGAATGCCACACGAAATATTGCGGAAAGTTGACAAAGAATTATTTACTTTGCACACTTGTTTCCTGTTGCTAAGATATGATCGAAACCATAATAGTACTGACCCACGAACTCCATAGCACTCTAATTTAGATAATAGAATTTTATGGTCAACTGTATCGAATGCCTTTTTAAGATCTAAGAACAACACCCCATTAATCAAACCGTCGTCCATGTTCGTCAACCAGTTATTTGTTGAATGGAGTAGTGTTATTTCAGTTGAATGATTAGTACGAAAACCCGATTGAAATTTGAATATTATTTTATGTTGTTCCAAGTGTCTCATCAGTTGTTCTTGTACTATTTTCTCAAAAATTTTAGCAACTACAAAAATAACAGAAATAGGCCTATAATTACCACACGAATTTCTTTGTTCTGACTTGTAGATAGGAGTTACTTTGGCAGTTTTCCAATCATCAGGAAATATACCTATCTTAAGTGACAAATTAAATATGTGTGTCAATGGTTCGACAATCGCTTCTCCTGTGGCATGCAGCAGTTTTACAGAAATTTTGTCGTAACCCGATGATTTACTGTTTTTCATATGGTTGATTCCTTTCCTGACTTTATCTCGGAAAATCGTTTGGAAGATAAAATTATCCGATATAGGTGTCACGAACGCCAGTGGATCAACACCATTTGGTATGATTTCATCGGCCAACTTTGGGCTTATACACGAGAAGAAACGATTAAATTCGTTTGCAATGTTGTCGTTGCCTGTAATTTTTTCCGCATCAACAACCAATTCATTAATTATGGTAGTTTTGGATGTTTTGTTCAACAGTTCATTTATCACTTTCCAATTTTCTTTATGGTCCTTCCATGTATTCAACTTTTTTTAATAGTAATTAGTTTTTGTTTCTTTAATTATTTTGTTCAATTTGTTCCTACACTGTTTGGAGGCATTAAGATCATACATTGAGTTAGTTGTGACCGCTTTTTTTTGAGAAAATCCCTGCGATGGCTAAGGTTCTTAATTTCTCTTGTTATCCAAGGATTATAAACGCTTCTAACTTTCCTTTGTCTTAAGCCTAGTTTCCATATAGTTGTAATTGTTGTAATTCTATCGCCGATAATCGGCGATGAGCCCTTACAACAATTACAACTATATGGAAACGCGTGTTGTAATTGTTGTAATCCAATCGGCGATGAATCGGCGACTGTTGTAGAAGTTGAATCGAGTTCAACTTCTACAACAATTACAACAGTCGCCGATGCGGTCAAATTTAATGGAAACGCTTTCTACAACAGTCGCCGACAGTCGCCGATGAAAAGAGGGCACGTGACATGAGTAGCCAATCATAGCACATCTTCTGTTGCCATAGTAAAGTATCGCAATCACGAGACTCGCGTGGATTGATTCCATTTCCAAAGAGAAACCTTAAACTAGAATTTCGTGTAGAAGAAGGCTGACAAAAGACGATCTAAACGACTCGAGATAAAAATGGGCGACTCAAACATCAGTAACGAAGAGTTTATGGACATTGTTAGAAACTATCCTGCTGCATATAAGCGGTCTTCAGTTGATTTCCGCGACAAAAACAAGAAGGCCAATTCTTGGCGAGCCATGGCTAAAAGTAGCACGCATTGGGCATGTAGAAGCACCCTTCTGTTTAGCCGTGCCATCCTTCTCGCAGTGCTTTTCCCTCACGATTGCTTACAATCTTCAGTTTGTTATAGAAATGGACTTACTACAGAACTGCCTTTCCAGACGCCATGTAAACTGTACATCCGCATGCGCAGTTTCGACAGAAATCGGCGATTGTTCGACCGAGAAGTCCTGTGAACTAGCGGGAAATCAGCGACGAATTACAACAATTACAACGATATGGAAACTAAAATGTTGTAATTCCGTCGCCGATTATCGCCGATGGAATTACAACAATTACAACTATATGGAAACTAGGCTTTAACGGTGCATGCTTATCGGCCAGGGAAAGAAATATAGCTTTCACTGCACTCCAAGCGTCATTTGGGTCATTAAATCGGCGGAGATTGCAGTTATTAAAGGCTCGTTTTAGATCATTTTCAAACACTTCCCTGCTGAAATTTTTAAATTGTCTTGTTTCGATAAATTTTGGTTTATCTCTCTGTGCACTAATTTTACGGCACATGTATACCAGGCTATGGTCGCTAATGCCCAAATGTATGACTCCAGAAGCAGTAGCAGTTCTATTTCCCATTTGAGTAATAATAACATCTATTAACGTTTTTGTATTAGCTGTTATACGAGTAGGCTCTTTAATGTGTTGTTTTAACTGATAAACATGCATCAATTCAAGTAGTTTCTTAGTGTTTGGTCCAGCTGTATTTGCATACAGGTCACAATTTAAATCACCAAGGATGATCAACTCTTTGTTTTCTGAATCAGTTTTCTGCAGAAATTCTTCGAACAAGTCTTCTCAAATCAGAAATATGTCAATTCAGAAATATGTAAATTATGTTTATATCAGAAATATGTAAATTCAGCGCTTCGCATGAAATCAATTTCTTCCATTAAGAGTTGGTATTGCCGTTGTCGCGCAATCTTGAAGTCCTTCTTTCCTACGTATATCGTATCAGTTACATAGTGTGTGTATTTTTCTCCTCAGGCCGCTGGTGCGGATGCTCTGGAATTGAATTTATCTTGCCCGCATGGAATGGGTGAAAAAGGCATGGGTCTCGCTTGTGGACAGGTAACTAATATTTATAATGGATTTGAATAGTGAAGTCAAACAATGGCGAATTGTCAACACGGAGGGAAGAAATTTACGCGTTATTTGTTGATTTACATTTATATCTCTTTCTTCATCAGGATCCCGAAATGGTTCGAAATATTTCACGTTGGGTTCGACATGCCATCAAGATCCCGTTTTTCGCAAAAATAACGCCGAATGTTACTGACATCGTTTCTATTGCTCGAGCGGCGAAAGAAGGTACGACGGCAGAACAAACATCATTCTTATTGGCCTTTTGGTCTAATTTCTATCTTGGAGGGTAAATTCAACAATTGTTGCTTAGGCATAAACCTCCAGCGTTTGTACCAGAGAAAATTTGTGTACCCTTGCCAAAATTTCACATGTAATTTCACATGTGAAAAGCATACGGAATTGGAACATTTTCGCAGATGAAATTTTCATTTCACATATGAAATGAGAACGTTTTCGTATATGAAGTACCTAAGTCACATGTGAAATGAACTGGTTCTAAGTTTCACGTGTGAAATCTCAGTATACGAAACAAGTATTTCACATATGAAATGGAACTGCCACATATGAAAATTAATTTCACTTATGGAATTGAAACAATTCGCATATGAAATATCATTTTCCTTTGTAAAATTGCATGTGAAACTTTTGTAATGGTAGAGAACAGCTAATTCTCTTCCCGCGAGCAGTCATAAGTGTGTCGGCATATTCAATACTTGCGTTAAGATACAACTCAGGCTACATAATGGAAAATCGTGCTGGCATAAAAAAATCAAAGGAAACTAACGCGAGAAAAACAAAAAATATTCTAGAAATAAACTTCCTTTCTTGCAAGAGAGTGATATTTGTCCATAGTGATAAATGCAGAATGCCCGACTAACAACGCAGTCTGAGAAAACTTTCATAACTCAATATTTTGTGTGTACGTTTATATGTATCTGTTTGTCTCTACATTTACTTATATGTGTGTAACGGATGCGACTCTTGTCCTTTGAGATTGATATTTTACCGAAAAAAACGTAAAGAGGATCGACAAGACAGTCAGACAAGTCGAGTCGTTCAACAATATAAAACAATATCTACACTGTTCACTGACACTGAGGTGAATAACTGTTTTAGCAGATACCTCGCATGATTGTTTTCGCATATGTTTTTTTAAATTTATTAGAACAATTTTACCGAATTCAGTCGGGTTGTCGCTGCCCACTCATCATTTGCAAACAAAACATTTTAAACTCATCCTAAGTGCATTTATCGCTAAAAAAACTAAAAGATATACAAATCTTTGAATACTTTCTCGCCAAATTTAGTTGCTTTTTAAGTATTGTATAGCACGGCGATTTAGTTTGTTTACTAAAAAAAGTTCTTCCGTAACTTGAACAAAACTGGACGCCATCTTGTTTTGCTCGGATGTGAATAGTGCAAGATATTCCGAGACAGAGGAACCAATCAGATTGCACAAAAAACACTGTTCACCTGCGAAGTATATGCTAATGTGATTAATGTAAACTAAACAAAGATACAAATATACCATAAACTTCTAATTACAAACATTAAAGAAAGTGTGACGAACATAGTACTTACATATTTGACCAAAACAATTAGCCTGTAGGTTATGATTTACACATTTTCAACGGTTGTTCGTCTTACTAAATACCACAGGATACGTCAAGAGTACAAAGGTTAAAACCCGTGCCATGAGCCATTGCGAACTGGTAGAAATGGCGCGAAATTAAAAATTATAATTTGTTTGTGTAGCTACAATGTGCATATCTATATATGGTGTAAATGCCTATGCATGTGAATTTGCACATGGATATATAAATGGGTATCGAATGAGTACATGTATGATGGGTACATGGATAGTATATAGATGTATATAGATGTAGATACGTGTGTGCCTGTGTGGATATGTACATGGATATGAAAGTTGTGGGTTTTATTGGCTATCCAATGAAATGTCCCGATATCTTATCTTTGGGTAGGTTATAATATAATACTTGAAATAATATAGTACCTTTTACGAGAAGGTAAGCTATGGTTGGTTGAAAACCATGTTTCTCTAACTCTGTACATACTTAGTGTAATACTTAAATTCAGAACTCAAGTCCATCGAATAGACCAACAAGGAGGACTACTTTATTTCCACATGCTCACATGCTTTGATGCACTGAAATTTCCATACGCCCGTCAAAAGGGCAGCACAGCTATTTGCATTGTATTTAAATGTTTATGATAATGGGAATGTTTATACTGTACTCTTACTTCATGAATAACGATTCATGTCATTGTGACCTCGGTAAAACAGCGATAGTTTTAAGTAATATTTATTCAGAAAACATTTTTCTACGATTTCATAGAGTTCTTGAAACAGAATATTGGAAGAACGTGCTCCCAGTCGGGTTCCCACTGCCCTTCCTTGTTCTCCCCAATTACCACTCATGTTTCTATGAATCTGACAGCGCCTGGGGAAATGTTTTTTGTCCATATCCTGCGTGCTCATGTCCTTGTATGTAAGCATCTGTATCCACATCCGTGTCACTGGCTTTAGCTTAGGCTCACACTCTGGCTACAGCACTTTCTCTGTCTCTATCTCTATGTCTATTACGCCAGGAGCGGATCTAGAGTAAAAGGAAAAGAGGCATGTCCAAGTTTAACTTGGCACGTGGAGCGCGGCGCAAAGAGTGCAGGAAGAGTATCCACCTTTTCCTGCGTATTTTACTTTTTATCTTCTCTGCTGCTAATTTAGTACATTCTTGTGCATTATGTACAAGTAATTCATGTACAAGTAATGGGTATCATATATAGCACATAGCTCAGGTATGATGTCAACGTTTTCAAGTCGCGTTTTACAGTTTTTGCGTGGTACAGAATGGTGCAGTAGCTTTCCATTCCATCCCATGATGCTTTTAGTAATGAATTGGAATGAAATACTATAGAACATTTAGGGGAAAGCAAACTCCCGTTTTTTACTTTATATTAACAAGAAGAAATGAAAAGGGGAGTCTAGACCTCCTGACCCTGCTCGTCGTTCCGCCACCAGAGATAATCTCAATCCCTCCCTCTTGCTCTGTCTCTGTTTCTTTGTCTCTGTCATATGTGCTTGTGTATCTATTGTATGTTCAGTTGTGTGCGTTTCAGTGTTGTAGTCAAGTCCACCAAATCCGAGTCCAAGTCAAGTCAATTAGACTCCGAGTCCGAGGATATCGATCTGAGTCAACCTCTCTCGAGTCCGAGTCCTTAGCATTTGAAGTTCAAGTCTGCGTCAAAGTCCGAGTCCAAGTCTGACTCTTCAACGTATACACTTCATGCTTCTGTAAATGAACAGCCGCGTAGTACCCAGTATGTCGCATAGATAAATACTGTAATGAGAACACCTACCGAGATATCTCTGACATTTTAATTTCACTTTCATAATTCACAGCAAAATGATAGATTGCACTTCAAAAAAAACGAGTCAAGAAAGCATTTCTGCTTCGAGCCTTGTACGCCGAGGACGCATGATGAGACCTTAGGAATAAAACCTTTCTACAGTAAAACTTGGTGCTGGTAGTGAAAGTGGTTTCATTGCCAACTTGCACAATCGAAAGTATTTTAGCTGGCTGTAAGACTTGAATGTTGCCGCACGCAAGACGTCGAATATACTATACAAACTTTCGGCTCAAAATTGATGGGAAAAAAACGAAAAAGCACTGAAATTTAGCTGGACTCGTACTGAACTTGCACAGAACTCTCGATTCACGACTACTCGAGTCCGAGTCCGAATCCAAGTCCACCGTCCACGAGTCTGAATCAAGCACTCAAGTCCGGACTCGAGTCCTACAACACTGGTGGGTTTTATAGGTCCATCACAATTGTATAACTATGTCCTTTAATTTCAGGAGGAGCAGATGGAGTCACGGCTACGAACACTGTTTCAGGTTTGATGGGCCTCAGCGGTAAGGGAAAGGCTTGGCCGTCTATTGGCAAAGAACGTCGAACGACTTATGGAGGTGTTTCTGGGAACGCTATTCGTCCAATCGCTTTACGAGCTGTCTCTGCCATTGCACGAAACATGCCAGGGTTTCCAATATTGGCCACTGGAGGAATTGACAGCGCCGATGCCACCTTGCAGTTTATCCATGGCGGGGCTCACGCTGTACAGGTAGGAAGTTACACCGTATACAGTTATAAGTAATAGATACAATATGAGATACAATATACTACGGCTCGCATTGTAAATCCCATAGAAATCGGCTGCAAATATTGTATCTTTCTTAAAATACAAATACATTCAAATGGCTATGTTTACCGATTATTTTGAAGTTTAAACACAGTTTTTAAATACGTAGATACCATGGTGAATGGTAATTTAAGATAAAGTAGGAGAAGATGAAGAGTAATATACGCTTAAAGAGGTATACACAGTTACCAAAGACTGTTGGATAGTTTAGTTCTTAACAGAACTGTTTGAAACTTAAAGAGGTAATATTCTACGTAAAGAATACGCCTAAAGAATCAGAAAAGAAAAAAAAAAAAAAAAAAAAGCACGATGCATTTCGGCAGACACTTATCAAGTGCTATACGTCTGCTAGCTAAAGAGAAAGAAAGAAACATATCACCTGCTTATATAGTCTAAAGAAAACTCGTGACATCAACCCAACGGAATGTGGGAGGGTCAAAATAGCGATAGTTTGAAAACAAATTCCTTTTGCCGGCACAGATCAGGATCATTAAGTTTTATGTAAATGGCTTCCATCACCTTCAATTGAAAGGCGGAACGGCATTTGTAAAGAATTCTAAAATTATCATCTGAGTAGTTTTCGGCGCAAGATTTGTTGGACAAAAGATGTTTGCCAACAGCTGAGTCGCAACTGATCAATTGACCGGAGCGGCATAGTCGTCCTGGTTGTTGACGTGATGGCTGAGCTCCATTTCTAATCATGCTAGGAACGTGTTGTTTGATCCTATCACCCAGTCTCTGATTAGTTCTACTCACATAGCGAGATCCACATTCGCATTTAAATTCGTAAATAAAACAGCTACCTGCTTCTTCATCTAGCTGTTTTATTTACGAATTTAAATGCGAATGTGGATCTCGCTATGTGGGTAGAACTAATCAGAGACTGGGTGATAGGATCAAACAACACGTTCCTAGCATGATTAGAAATGGAGCTCAGCCATCACGTCAACATCCAGGACGACTATGCCGCTCCGGTCAATTGATCAGTTGCGACTCAGCTGTTGGCAAACATCTTTTGTCCAACAAATCTTGCGCCGAAAACTACTCAGATGATAATTTTAGAATTCTTTACAAATGCCGTTCCGCCTTCCAATTGAAGGTGATGGAAGCCATTTACATAAAACTTAATGATCCTGATCTGTGCCGGCAAAAGGAATTTGTTTTTCAAACTATCGCTATTTTGACCCACCCACATTCCGTTGGGTTGATGTCACGAGTTTTCTTTAGACTATATAAGCAGGTGATATGTTTCTTTCTTTCTCTTTAGCTAGCAGACGTATAGCACTTGATAAGTGTCTGCCAAAATGCATCGTGCTTTTTTTTTTTTTTTTTTTTTCTTTTCTGATTCTTTAGGCGTATTCTTTACGTAGAATATTACCTCTTTAAGTTTCAAACAGTTCTGTTAAGAACTAAACTATCCAACAGTCTTTGGTAACTGTGTATACCTCTTTAAGCGTATATTACTCTTCATCTTCTCCTACTTTATCTTAAATTACCATTCACCATGGTATCTACGTATTTAAAAACTGTGTTTAAATTTGTTACCACGACAAAATCGCTGTTTTATCATTTTGAAGTTTGAGTAAATTTTAACGGAAAAAATCGAAAGGAAAAGTTCATTATTCTAATTAGTATCTTGTATCCTATTTACAGCATACTAATTAGGAGCCAAAATCTTTTGTCATTTCTTCGTGAATTTTCAATGTGTTTTTTAATGATCTTTACTGGATTTACACAGTCTGTTTGCCCAAACTTGTATTCTCGCAACCTGCCACAGATACTTACCGTAAGGCTTGTAGCCACGTTGGCCGGCGCCGGTCGGGTATAATCGGCACTATCATTTGCCGATCGGCACTCAATCGGCAAATAATCGTCCTGCCGACGGCCACAAATTTTAGTAAACACAGTATTAAAACGTAACACAAATATTTACTATTCTGAGGAAAACAGTCACGAATAAAACCCCTGCTCCACTCCAGCTGGGTTGTAAATTAGCCGGCAATCAAAATATCAGGGGTATTCAACTCTCTGAGCCACATTCCAAAAGCTAGATTATTCTGTTGGCCAGAAATCAAAAGAAAAGACGCAAACCACGAATTAGTGTTGTTTTGTTTATGTTAAAACAGAGATCAAACATTCACTATGTGTGACTATGACTAAGGTAAACACGAAGTTCCATCATCATTAAAAAAAATTATCTGGGAAAAAATTAAAATGTTGACCACTACAAGCAACCTCAATACTTCATCTTTTGATCTTGTGAGACCATTTACAACTATAGGTTTAGCTCTTCAGTGATATTTACTAGTGATCTTTCTTCAGTACTTCAGCCATTGACGAGCTGGGCGGAAATCGTAGGCAAAGTATAGACAAGACAGCCCAGCAAAAAACACGGAATACAGGCATTGTTAAAAGGTAAGCAACGAAACGTAAGATCTAATAAGATCTTGATAGACCTTTAACAACGTCTTTGTTCCGTGTTTTTTGCTGGGATGAAGCGCGCCTAAGCTTTCATTTGCTTGGGTTTTTTTTTGTTAAAAGAATTACACCGTTATTATTATTATTATTATTATTATTATTATCATTATTATCATCATCATTATTATTATCATTATCATCATCATTATCATTATCGTCATCATTATCATTATCATCATCATTATCATTGTCATTATCATTATTATTCTCAATATTATTATCTCATATCTCATTATCATTCTCGCAATCATTATCATTATTATTGTTGTTGTTATTATTATTGTTATTGTTATTATTGTAATTTTTGGGTTGTGTTTGTATACATGAAAAGGAAACTTTAATTGTCATCTATAGTATTTACAAGGATTTAAATGTTTTATAACCGAGTAACTAAATGAAAGCGATTCACTTAGAGTATGTAGCATTCAAATCTGATTTTATAAACACTAAATTGAAGGTTAGAGTCTAAATTTATCTGTTGCGTATAAAAAGCATTATTTTTAAAACGATGTCTTCGTTTGAAATTTTAAAATTATAAAATTTATTCCCATCCTCCAGAGTTTTTCATTGTCAAACGTCACTAATTCTTTAGGGTGCAATATAACGTAATTTATAGAGCCAAGGTAACATTCGCTTAGCTCCCTCAAAGCCAAGCATTTCACTGAATGCTTTGAATCCGGGAAAGCTGCGATTGTGTATTCTTTGTTTGTTCGTCCAGATTTTATTAAACTTCGAAAAATATAGTTAAAACTGTTTGTTTGTCCGACGTTTCGGCTCCCTACTCGGAAACAACCTTCAGGAACGTTGAAAAGTCAATAGGCGTGAGCGTCAAGTTGACGTGGACATCCTGTTGGCGTGACTACTCGCGTGGTATTCCTCTCGCGTCTGGTTTGTCCTTCGTTGGCAACAAGTCTCGAATAAGTGGCTGGTAGTTCGCGAGATGAAACCAGACTCGAGAGGAACACCACGCGAATAGTAGTAATAATAATAATAATAATAGTACAGTTATTGTTCCCATATTTCTTTGGCAGGCTGCTAAAAGAATTTGGTGCATGTATTCTCCAAGTGGCATTCCTTGTTGCCTTGCCCGTATTCAGTCGTCCATCTTAGCGTGGATGTTTGGGCTGCTGATGTCAGCCTTGATTGTGGTTTTAAGGACATTAATGGCTTGCAGCTCGACGATATTCAGAAATGGGGAATATGGCGGTAGCTTTGTCAGGCGGCTGGAGTCTTTCGGGCTAACGGCATTGCGGTGGGCTGTAGGTCCCACATTGATGAAGTTCGTCGGTTCATTTTCATCGAGGTGTTCCGCTAATTCAGCTAAAAACGTGTTGAATCTTTCCATATTCACTCCACCCTGATAAATCAAACTAGCTTTCAATGGTATTGCCAAACAAATCGTCACCTTTCATCCACGTTGACCACAGACTTGTCGATAGACTCTTTCTCACACACGGGCCCTCCCACAACTTCGAGTGGTACAGATGTTATGTCAGCATTCATCGGTTACTATGCAGGGATTCACAACCACTTCATTCAAACCAAGAAGCGTAGTTAAAACGTTTCTCAATGACATCCTGGCGGTTACGATCTGCTGGAAGAGATCTTGCAAGCTTCACACTAACCAACATCCCGTTTAAGGCTTTTCCTACCATTCTGTCGTTGAGTTCAGGCTTCACTGGTTTACGTCTTCTTAGTTCCTGATGGATCTGTCGAAGTGTGAGCTGACAGTTTTCTTCAATTATTGCAATCAAACGTTGCTTCATTTCTTTGTCCGCTGTCAGATTGTTTGCACCACCACGTGGTCTTTCTTCAGTCTTGTTCTCTTTGGTATACATGGTAATGATGCTTCTTGCCGTTGACCAGTTGACACGTAAGGTGTCTGCAACGGCCAAATAGTATTCGCGGGGATCTTGGAAAGCTTTAACAAGGCTTTGGCGCATTTTGTTCGAAATACGATTTCTCCTCATTACAGCCATGTTCAAAGTACGTTCAACTTTTTGTAGCAATTGCCTAAATGATTGTGCTTTATCGGGTTAAAGCTTGGCATTTTCATGTTATTGAATGTTTGAACGCGTTAATGACAGTCCCTTGATGATAATGAAAGTCTCTTGAGCTTGTTGAAAATACGTCTTGATGTAAATGGAGTTAATGAAGCAACAAATAATTTAAGTGAAAAAGCATTCACGAAAATGAAAACGCATGATGCGATATTGGATATCCTTTACTGTTAATGATAATTCTACTTTAACGAAAGGCAAAAGGTGTATATATTTATCGGTTCGTTTTCCATATTCTTCGGAGGTTCGCCTGCAGTTGCATTCTAGGAAGCGTCCACCGAGAACAGCTGAGACGCGAAAACGATGTCCCCCTTCGGAAAAATCCTCCGTACGACCCTTCAAGGCTCTCGTGAGACTCCGCGAGCCGCTTTTTGAGCCGACGGTATTTGTTTGAAAATGGCCGAAAACTGTTTTATTTTAGAAATTTAAAGGTAGGTATCGTAGAAACTATAGAAAGTCAACGTTTCCTCGCTATCGATGTATGTATTTGAAGACAAAATAAATGGCTGAGTGGAGCTTCCCTACAAATTTCACAATTATGTGGGATTGCACGTGTGTAATGCGCTTGAATTTTCTTGTTTTTTATTTTCTGAATTTAACTGTTTAGGTGTGCAGTGCTGTCCAGAACCAAGATTTTACTTTGGTACATGACTACATCACTGGTTTGAAGTGCCTGTTGTATATGGAGTCTTGCAAAGAGTTCGACGACTGGGATGGACAAAGTGTCCCTACCGAAAGACACCAGCTGGGAAAGCCGGTGCCTAACATAAAGGAAGTCGTTGGAAAGGTAGTTTTATATGTTGTCTTAACGTGACATTGCTTCAAGATCTATATTGTTGTCTTAAACCTTCTTCGTATCTTTAGAATATCTTCGTGTTTCAGTGATGCATATCACGTTAAATTAACGTGGATGAAACCCTATTTATTATTTTCGAAGACTTAGGAGAGATTCGGTATAGTTTTCAAATCCACGCCCGCGATCGTTTCTTCTTTGGTCAGTTATTTTTCTCGTAATTTCATATCACTGATCTCTAGAGAAGACTGGACTGAGCATCCCACGTTCAGCCGGAAGTGGATTGCGGTGGCCATTGCTGAGCGACCAACTGTGTGACCTGTATGGTCGTACAGGGTTTTCCGATGATAAAGCTGTCTTTCGACCTACAAAGTCGCTCCGTTTTGCCATATAGAGGAACAGAAAATATTTTTGAAAGTGCTGAGTAAAAAGGTTTACAACAACTTTGGTCCCTTACATTAATGAAGCGCATTTTCTCAGAGTATGGCCATGTGTTTTAATCGTAGAAATCTCCAATCTTGGACGAAAATTGTTGTCAGCTAGTTACAATATCCTAGTTCTGGAGCTCATAAACCTTCGTACATCCTTCACAACCTCTTGTTCAGTTGTGTTCGAGGTTGTTCTTGAAATCCCTCAAAATGGATTTCTCGAAATAACAAGATTGAAAAAGGGGAATGGGTAGCGGTTGTTGATTTACGATAAACTAATTCATGGTAGGTCGAAATTCCGAAGAATTTTCTCGACTGTTTTGTCCAAGTTTGTGTTTTTCAATTTCTAAGAAAAAATGTTCATTAATCTTGAAAGCTTTGGACAAAATTCAGATTGTGCTGTTAAATTGATATGTGAAATTGAACAGTTGGCTGGCCGGCTTCAGTTAGAACTTTCAAGGGCTGTTGTACATGTTATATTAGAAGCATATTGGAAGTTGTCGTCATGTTTCCAAGGCGACACCGAGTAGAATTTAAAGGCTATAAAAGCATCATTTGCTCTCCGATGATTATTGTTAAATTAAAAAGTCCACTTATCAGTCTCAATACTGCTTAACGCAACATTTGTTTCAGTAGCATTTTTAGCTGAGAAAAACTTTGGGTAGCCTTCTTAATTCATCTGTCATTTCGACGGTTTTGTATGTTATATAAGAATAATTAGTGTGTCATTTCGGCACAATTTTATTTCACTTTTTTGGTTGAAAAGAAGAAGAATTGTTTATTTGTACTTGTACCTACAGGGGGTTGTCAAAAAAAAAGAGCCCCCAGAGGAAACACGTTGTAAATAATACTTAATGCAAATTTGTCCAAAATTGTCATACAATTTTTGTGGAGAAGTTCTTATTTTAAAAAGTTGGATGTCAGTGTGACAAAGTGTGAAGAAAGATCGGAAATCAGAAAGAACAAAGTGTGGAAAAGGCAAAGAAGAAATTTGGAAAAAATCAACAAATTCTTGGTTGTATTCGTGCTGGATGGAGTGCTAAGTAGATTGCTACTGAGTTTTCTTTAAGCTATTCGTAGGCCAAGAAACTTTGTCGGCGACTAAAGAACGGAGACAAGGGCAAAAGGAAATCTGGCTCTGATAGACCACGTAAGACAACGCCTCGAGAAGGTCGTTGTTTGATCGGAGAAGCTTTAAAGGCATGAGACTCTGCAGAGGTCTTCCCAATGGCTGGTGATCTGGCCAATACGCCAATGGAGCGCTCATCAACTAAAATTTCGACAGCAACCGTTCAACGACGTCCCTTGGAACGGAATATAAAGAAGTGTGCCAAAACAAAGAAGCCATTTGTAAGCGCGGTTAATCGCCGTAAGCGTGTTGAATTTGCTTGGCGACATCTTAACTGGACCATAGAAGAATGAAAAAAGGTTCTTTGGTCTGACGAATCACCCTATTTCATCCGAAGTCAAACCCGTCAGTATGTTTGGCGTACTCCCCAAGAAAAGTATTCTCCTCGATGCTTACGAGGCACCGTTAAACATCAGAAGAAAATAATGGTGTGGGGTTGTTTCTCGTGGTATGGAGTTGGTGTTCTGTATCACATTATAGGATTACTAAATAAGAAAAAATACAGACAAATCCTAATTCATCAAATGCCTCCGTCAGCTCGAAGACTTCAAGGGGATGACTTTGTTTTCCAACATGACAATGACCCTAAACAGACGTCGCTCCTTGTCAAAAATTATCTGCAAAACCAGCAAATAGAAGTTTCCCCTGGCCACCCCAAAGTCCAGATTTGAATCACATTAAGAACCTGTGGTCAGAGCTTGATCGTCAAACCGAACGAAGAAGTTGTAATAGCAAAGACAAAGTATTCAAACAGTTAAAAGAGCAGTGGGAAACTTGCGCCCAGATTATTTAACGAAACTAGTTGAAAGTATGCCAAGAAGATGTGAAAAAGTTACTAAAAGCCGTGGTTACCCCATTGACTATTTAATGACTGGGGTTTTTTGTTGACGTTTATTGACATTTAAATAAAATAATAAAGCAACTGTTTAGTGTTTAGTGTATGAAACACAGTTTAGTGTAAAATTCATGTAAACCGTCATTTCAGAGTCATTCCACAACAAATATTATCTAAAAACGGGGTTTCTAAGGGGGGGGGAAGCTCTTTTTTTTTGACAATCACCTGTATGTAATATCTACACAATAAGTCACTTTTAAAGAGCAATGTACAGTATTAGAATAGTTGGATTCCTAAAATGAGAGCTAATCTAGTTAGGTACCCATTAAATAGTAACCTTTACAAAATTATATCAGGAAAAATAAACAACGTAACATAATGAGATTAACAATAAAGATATGTCCATGTGATTAGGATGTAACATAAACAATTTACTTATCCGCAACACAAGTTATATATTTTAAGTTCTCGTTTGAAGCTATAGAGGCTCAGTGCCTTTAATTACTTGTTAAAACTGTTCCACGTCTATGGGCCAATAACAAGCTTGCAGAGATATATTTTGTGTATATTTAAACCTGTACTATATTTTTACTCTGTTTTTGGCTGGCTATATTCTGCTATGTGATTTATACGTATTTCATAAGTGGTTTGTTTTCCCTTTCAGCACTTGCCAAATTTTGGACCTTATCTTAGTAAAAGGGATGAACTTGTTGCCAGGTATAAAGCTGATATGGATTTACAAGCACCTGAAAACCTTCCAGAGAAAGTCCGTCCACCTATCACTAGTATCAAACCTACTCCGACGGTTAGGGTATGTTCAAGTCTTCAACTGTAACTTCACTCTTAGGGCACTCGATTACGTCCTAATTACTAAAAACTGCAGGCGTTTCTTTTAATCCTCACTAATATTTTTTCCCATTTGCAAGAAGTCTTATGCTGTTTTCGATGTTTTCGCCCTAATTACAAATTAATACGTTATTCTTCAATGTAGGATATGATTGGTCGAGCTCTGGATGCCATTGGCAGTTACGGTGACCTTGACAACAAACAGCAAGTGGTGGCGTTAATTGACGAGGAAATGTGCATCAACTGCGGTAAATGCTATATGACCTGCAATGATTCTGGTTATCAAGCGATCACATTTGACCCACTGACGCATCTTCCGCATGTAACAGAAGACTGTACCGGATGTACATTGTGTTTAAGTGTCTGCCCGATTATAGGTAAATCCTTTATTAAGTTACTTTTATTAAGTTACCGTGCATTCAACCGAGTACTGTGTCTATTGTATAGCTTTGCTTCGTTGAAAGCGAATAGTATCAAAACTGATTACTGACTTTCTAAACTTGATAGTCTTTAAACGTCTGATGATATTCGGAAAGCCTTTTAGATCTACTCAGTGTTGCCAGAGCGAAATGACGGCAACTTCTGATATGTTCATGTTGTATGTGTAACGACCGCTTTTACACCTAATTGAAGTCGATGACACGCCTTTGTTATTTCGTTTATCAATTCAACTGGAAAGTCCGCCACTGTTGTTGGAGTTCAATCAAAATTCAATAAAAGTGTTTGATGCCAAAAATGTTTTTTCTACCTTTGACATTGTGTTACATTCATCCCAGGTAATATTCACTCGCATATTTTCAGGCTAGAACTAGTATTCTTCCACTTTTCAAGAAACTGTATCAAGCCACCTTAAGTAGAAACAAAATTCAAAGCCCGTGTTTTGAGCGTTTTCGTCCCATTCAAAAACCTGCAGGTTCCTTCACGTTTAAAGGGTTTTGAAATTTCCCACTGTAGCTTAACACTTGACGCGAAAATAACATGCTTGGAAGAATTCAAAATTGGACAAAATTACTTCCCAAGGACAGTTTTCGTAAATAAGAGTTAAAAGATGTTTAAAAAAATCGTCCACACAATAATAGGAAAAAACGTTCCAAATTTTTACTACCTGCCTGCCAACTTTCGTGCCTACCTACTGACCTACCTACCAACATACCGATCTACCCACCTGGCTTTTGCTAACTAAACTACCGACTAATCAACCTGCCTACCTGCTTGTGTACCTACCTACCTACCAATCAATGTACCCATCTGGCGATTTCCTTCCGAACCACCTACTGATCGACCTACCTATCTACCTACCTACATACCAACCGAAGCACAAAGTACCAATCAAATTACAATCCACTTATCTCTACGTATCAATCAACCTACCTTCATGCTTTTTAATATCAGCCTGGGTCAGGTGCAGATTTGTCTATAAGTCCCTCAGATTTGTCTCGAGCATATCTTAAGTCCCTTGAGAACAAGTCCCAAGTCAAATCTCAAGTCTTTGAGTACAAATCTCGATCCTCTTACATTGCCAAACCAAGTAGCCACACATAAAATCCTAGTGATTGTGAAAAAAGCTCCCTAAGGTAAAATTAAGGAATTTAATATTTCGGAAAACGACTTCGGCTACGGTTAAAAACCAAGTTTCAGCAGAATCCAAACGAGTACACTTTCGGAATGTACCCCATGTTTACTTGTCGTGTGAATGAGCTCAATGGACCAGCGAAAAAATGGCGCGAAAATTCGTTTCTTACTTCATGTAATCAAGCACGAAAACTATCGGTCAACAATGTCTGATAACACGGGCTCTCACATCGGATAAATACTGTGTAATAAGAAAACTGTCTTTAGTTGAAAGTCCTGCCGATTACTCTCTCTTGCTTTTCGCGGCACGTTTGGTTGCAATAATAGTACTTTTAGGTTCAAGTCAGACGCAAGTCTTCACACGTCTCAACAAAAAAGTCTCAAACACCAGGTCCCAAGTCTTAAGTCAATTGACGCAAGTCCAAATCAAGTCGCAAGTCACAAAATTTTGCTACTCGAGTGCGACTCGATTCCTAGTCGCTACTCGAGTTGACAACACTGGTTAGGCGCGTAGCCAGAAATTTTTCTTGAGGAGGGTTCAATATGGAACAGCTTTGGGTCATTACAAATTTTTAACAAGCCCAAAAATGTACCGTCTTCCTATATATACAACTCAACTCCAGTTTATCCCATCAGAACAGAGTTTTCTGGGCATTGTGGAAGCTTAAGTTAGACTCGCGACTGTACCTTATAAAACCACTTGTTAGGTAAAGGTAAAGTAGAAGTAAAGTGCCTTTATTTATACTGGATAACCTTATCATCTACATAAGCTGTTCTCCGTAGAGATCCAGTAAGGGCTACCCCTCATGGGTCCAGTGTTACTACAGGAGGAAACCGGAGTACCCGGAGAAAACCTGCGATGTTTGGTAGAGACAGACTGGACAACACTCTTCTCACATGTGACCAAGGCAACTTTCATCAGATAACTGCGTCGGAGCCGGAATCGAACTCTAGTCACAGTGGTGAAAGACACGTGCACTGCCACTGTGCCATCACCACCCCACGACGAGCTCGCATTTTTCGCTTCACTCCTGTTATGTTGTGGAACTAAGGTCAATTTTGGGGGCTCCAGCCTCCTGGTATTTTACTGAACTTCAAAAAGTAGGGTCTAGATTGGATTTACCAGTGTTCAAATATCAAGGCTTGCCAGATTGTGACGTTGTCTGACGACGGTCATGAACTCATTAAATTGTAAACTCAAGTTTGTTGCAGCTATGGGAGGGATTTGAACCGCCCGAATCCTCTCCTTGACTACGCCACTGGCCTGGGTACATGAATGTTCTCCTGGTAGCATTCCTCTATGCCTGTGCTAGTACCTTTATTTCGATTATTAATCGATTTACTTTTTTTAGATTGTATCAAAATGGTGCCAAGAACGACTCCTTATATACCCAACCGTGGTATCCCGCTCACTGTTAAAGCTGAAGCTTGAGTCAGTAATTTTTATTTTTGAATTAATTATACTACTCAATTTTGTAATGCATTTAATATATAGAAGAATCAAACAACTGTAATAAAAATTATTCCCAATTTTTTGTTCTTCTTGGATTATGGAAAGAGGATTGTTTCTGTCAGTTTGATGAACTGGGAATTCTTGCCATGGAGTTGCTTTCTCTTCAAACGTAATTCTTTAGTAAATTTGGTAACGAGGTTTTGGTGTTTAAGATAGAAATGTCAAATATAATTAAAACTCTAAACGATATAGCTTTTCATCTTCACCATATTGGTAATTGGTGATGCTCATGGTCGATTGTCGTTTGTTCAAGCGTAAAATAGAAGACAATGTAGCCTTTCATCCTTACAATATTTCTGGTTAACACTGCTCATTGTCGATGGTCATTTGTTCATGTCTAAAATCGGTGACAAATATGATTAATATTCAAAGCAATGTAGCCTTTCATCCTTACCGTATTACTAGTTCGTAATGCTTGTGGTCGGTTGTCGTTTCTTCAATTCTAAAACAAATGGCAAATATGATTATAGGTCTTAACGGTGTAGTCTTTCATCCCTGCTATATTAGTCGCTCGTAATGTTTATTGACGATTGTCATTTCTTAAAGTTTGAAACAGATGAATGGCAAGTGTAAAAATAAGATGCAGTTAAGTTCTCAAAGGAACTGTATGGGGCGATAAACGAGAGAAAGGAGAGAACTCTTTGAAAGTCATCACGCCGTCAGAAACATCATCGAAAATACGTAAATACAGCTTAATTATTTTAATTTATTTTATTTTTTTAAATTTTTTTTATTGTATTTACTTTTTAAAGACTTTCAATGAGTTATTTCGTTTTACTCGTTTACCGTCACTAATAAAATCGACTCATCCCTAACAAAGTTCAATAACACCTCTGTATGCAACACCGCTAAAACGTGCCCTTACTTCTGTCTGGGTGGTACCAAAGGGGGAGAAGAGGGGGCTACAGCCCCCCTTTGGGGAAACTTAGCCCCTCTGTCGCGTATAAGTTAACAATCCGTTGGGAATTTTCGCTGACGATAACACATTCATGTATAGCACAAACTATGAGTACTTGTTATTGATTTAGCCAAGAAAGACAAGACTTTTCTCTTCATGTCAAATCTGAAAGTAAACTGTTTCTAGACAGTTGTTGCGATTATTCTTGTGACAAAAATGTTTTCGATCTTCAAATAAGGAGGTTAAAAAGAGAGCGTGGTCCTGGCCCCTCTGGTTTAGCCACCTCGTCGACGACATTAACCCCTGCGTCGGGGAATTCCTGACGCCACCCCTTTTCTCTTTGCTGTTGAAGTTACCCTAAAAGGTTATTAGTTTCCAGCTACAGTTTCTATAAGTAAAAAGAAACTAGTTCCGTCGCTAGTTACTTTCCTAAGAGAAGTAACTAGTTTCAGTAACAACTTATTCACGAAATAAGACGAACTTGTTTTAAAGTTACAAGTTGCTTTCCCATAGTTACTAACCACATAATTTCATTGTGAAATATTGAATTATTATAGTCCAACAGGAAGGTGTTATTACTTATTTAAGAAGAAACAAAGTCATTTGTTGATAGGGAGTTAATAGTCGACCATTAACTCTCTTCAAATTCGTTATAAAATTTGTCTAAAAACTCTCTTTTACCTAGTTCACGCTGGCGATATGACGACATAAAGATCTTTTTTCCCCCCTTATCTCGTTATCTTGATGTCATTATAGACATTTCTGGTAGAGCCTGTGAAACGGTCGGCACTAGAACGTAACCACTGAAACCAAGTGACCGTGTGGAGACTTGGACTGAAAAATTAAATACTTGATTTATCTGATAACTTTTTGGAAAATAATCGTTGGGATTTAAGTTAAAATGTCACCAGAGGTAACACGTCAACGATTAGGGTCAGAGTTAGGATTATGATTAGGATCCTAATCTTAGCCCGAATCCTAACGCTAACCCTAACTCTAATCCTAATCCTAACTACAACATTCACGATAATTTTGAATCTTGGGACCACTGAAATTTCAAGATTGTCCTCAATCTTAGGTGAGAGGATACCAGGTGAATAAAATACTCAATTTTCCAGCCCCAGTCTCCACACGGTTACCTGGTCCCAGTGGTTACGTTCAAGTGCCGTCCCTGTGTGAAACAGGTTATCCAGACAAACTTTGCTGATCACTTGGTTGTCACCAGATACCAGTCGTGCGCATTTTAATCAGCCACTCGCCAGGTTTGGTATAAAGGTCGGGTTGTTACACAAGGATCGAGAAGACGCGTTGGGACGATTTTCTTTTGAAACTGGCAAAGGATGGAACAGAATATACAAAGGAACTTGTACAATTTTTGAAGGAACGCGTTCCTTGGGATCGTAATTAGTTCCTTCCATTCGTTACTTTGCTAAAAAAACTAACTAGTTGCCTAAAAAGTTACCGAAAAGTAACCTGTAACCAACGCGTTACCAACTGACAAACAGCCCTGTTATACCACTAGGAGTATTTAAAAAATTGCAGGGGTAGTTTCACGTATGTTTAACGACCTCATATAATATTTCTTCGCTACGTCCATCACTCGTTTACGACTAGGAGTTGACGCAACCACGACGGCAAACGGACGACATGTCCTTAGAATTTTCTGTTCAAGACAAACTGAATACGTAGTTCTTGGTCCCAAATGTATTCTCCATGCCATCCTTACTTGAAACATGACGTGAGTGAGAGCATTTCTACGTTCATATGACGACGTCAGCACCAAGGACATAGAAAATGTTTGGTAATGTTCATGGGATAACGTCAACTCACTTACTGCAATTACTTCAAACGTTTAAGTGGAGGAAATATAAATACGTAGCGTTGAATACAAAGTCCATGATGCGATATTTCTATTCGATTTTTAAACAGTTACTTGAGTGAGAGGATTTCTACGTTCACGTGATAAAATCAACACTCAGGACGTACGAAACGTTTGGTATTTATAGCCGATCCGTGATGTCAGTCTATGATGCGTGATTTTTAAACGTTACTTGCTTTGTTTAATACCCTAATGATAAATGGACGTCAACATTAAGTTGTACTTAACGGCCCATTTACACGATACGATTGTCGTTTACCATTATTCGTTCTGATGTATCCGATTAACTGAGTGGAGTCACCCAGGAAGTCTAATAACGAATAGAGGGGGATGGCAAAAAGGAAGTAAGAACTAGAATAGCAATGCGCAATGTAGCATATGAAAAGCAGAAACGATTGTTGACTGGTAAGCTGAAGCCACCAAGAGCCAACATGGACCCAGAGAAAGGTAGGATCGCGGGGAGCCTAAACTTTTCCAATGTCAGAGGCGGCAGGGGTATGGGACAAAATTTTACATGCATTTATTTTGAATAAATGGTATTTATTGACTGTTCTAAATGAGGTGAATGTCTAAAATTAATTTATCCTATATCATTAAAAACAATTAACAGATTAGCGCGGCACGCCAAGCAGCGGGCTCCTTGCGTGGCCTGGACTCCGGGGCAGTTAACCCGGCTACCCTTCCTCTTAGCGCCCCTGAGGTGGAGTGTTACCTTGTATAGATCAGCAACGGGGACAATAATTAAAAACAGCTGAAAGGAAATTTTAGGAAAGTTTTAAGCTGTGGATATGGCTAGAGATGTTGAGAAAAGGCTGGAGAGACTGCAGGAGTTATGAAGAAGTTTTGCAACTGGTTGATGAGAATAACAGCCTCATAAAGAGCATAAAAAGACAGCAGAAAAACTAACTAGAACATTTTTGGCGTAGTGAAGGATTTTGATTAGAGTTAATGGAAGGAAGAAAAGGAGGAGGATGATCAAGGGGCAGAAAAAGAAAATATCTGTTAGATGTCTTGGGAGCTGGAAGAAACTCTGAGGAGTTGGATCGAATAAAATCGTCTATCCTTATCCCGAGTAAAATAATAGAAGCCTGATCCTGCAGGAAAGCCTGCCAATTGTGTGAATCTATTCGGACAAGTGAATGCTTAAGTCAGGTGAAAATTTCACATCAAGTTAAACACCCTTTGAGATAGTGTAAAATGTAATTTATGGTACAACACGACAAAAATAATCAATAAACGACAAGTTTCATCATGTTCAAATCTATCTGTTGCATATATTTTGCCAGAACTGATTCAACATGCATAGTAACTGTTAGATTACACCAAAACGTTCATGACATGACTTTTTCATGGACTATACGCTCTATAGTGTACACTGTTAATTTAAGCATCTCCGTTCATGAAATCTACTTTGCTGTCGTTTATGTCGACAACTCCATCTTTGGTCTTTCTGGCGTATCTCCTGCGGAATTTATCGTCTACATGGAGCAGGAAGTACGCGTCCGGCCAAAGGTCCTTGATTGATCCCTGTGGGAAGTAGTCACTAAGGTGATGTGTCTTTTCTCTCATCTCCAGCGTTTTCTCGAATTCTGCTGGTTCCACGCATTTTCTTTTCTCCAGTTTGGATTTCATGCAGGAAACGTTGCCTATCAAACAACTTAACTTTGAGGTGCTACTGGTATCTGTGGTAACTTTGATGGAAAAGAAGGCAGACGCGTAGCCAGATCCATAGCAGAACATGCCGATTCGTCGTCCGGCCAGTTCATCAGCGGAAATGCTATGGACAGGAAGGATACGACATAACGATGGTTAGAAGTGATTGCTTGTTGGGACTCTTTCGCTAAGGTTTATTGTAAAAGCTAAACTGAGCCAAGTTGCACCGAAGTCAGACATTTTTGACAGAACTCGGGCCCATTCATTTAGAGCCAGCTCGCTGATGCGTTAGGTGATCCGAACGGCTCAGCTCTTTTGTGGAACAGCATTTGTATATAGGCATGTTTTATTACCGTGATGTACCAAGACGACTGGCCGCCGCTATCATATTTGCCGATTTTACTGCGATCACGATACAGTTGCTTGCCATATGAGACTGTGAACTATTTATCGTGGTATTCCGTACCACGTCGTGGATAATTTAATCTAGTGTTCCTCAAATGGAGTGGGAGATCCCCTTCGGGTACGCAAAGTAATTTGGGAGGGGTCACGAGACTAACAGCGCGCAAACCGTTTGTTGTCACCTTGCTGAAGTGACAGTAAACCAGACAAGAACTGTCGAATAGACTGCAACTGTTGTCCCGAACTGGAGAAGAAAATCGGTCATTTAATAAAACATGTCATTTAATAAAACATGTATTACCACACTAGGTATTCTCCGTTGCCATAGCATAGTGATGGAGCGGATGCAGGAAGGTGGTTTGCAACGCGTGTTAGGGGTGGCTAAGCATTTCGACACTTGCTAAGGATATGGTCCGAACAAGAATCTTGAGAAGCCCTGCTAATGTTACATTCCACAATTTTACCGTTTGTTTTCATTGAATTGTTCTAAACATATGTCAGTAGAACGGAACTTCTTTTTCATTAACGCATCATACTAGATTGTTAAAATGTTATAATGGTTGATATAACTGATATAATAAGTCGCCCAAGAAGTTACCTAGCAAGGAGAGAGGCTAATCCGGCGTACACTGAGGCCGTGTAGGCATTGCCAACGTTGGTGGCAAACAGCAAGGCTGGTTTTGTCTTCTTTTCAAAGACTTTCAAACTACAACTCATCGATGCTTTTTCTACCAACTTCGCCTTTGCTTCATCTTCGTAAAGTTGATTCATAGTCATGTCACTGGAAAACGAAACAAAAAAGTGGGTTATGAGCATTAGGATCTCATAAAAAGCTAACGGGACTGTAAAACTTTCACGTCCTATCATTCTGAAAAAAACCATGGCTTATGTGTTGCCCGAATTGAAGGCAAGGGTACTTGTAAACTTGGCGAAGTGAAAAATAACTAGAAAATATAACAGGTAGGAAATTCATGAGCATTTACTCATGCACAAACAATATCCTAACACGACTTAATACAATAAACTTTATTTTTTTATGTACTCTCTTGGGTAACCATCGTTATTCGGACCCACTGTGGGTCTTCAAACGCAAAGGTCGAGGCAAGAAAAGTACTAAATAAAACATCTTTTGAGCGTTAAGCTGAAATGATTGAAACAAATGCAAGACTGATTGAAACAAATGCAAAATGAAACACCATCCGAATAGGAACATTTTGAAAACATAAGATGCAAGTAAAAATCGACACAAATATGAACCAATTAACAAGATGTTCGTCATCGGATGGTGCTTTATTTTGTATTTTTTCAAATTTTTGGCTTGGTCTGTTTTGTTTTGTTTTGCTTTTTTTCCGTAAAACGCTACCTTTTTACTTCATTGGCGCTTTAAAAAATTGAGTGTTTGATATGATGGAATTTAGGTTGTCAAGTACATCTAACGCTGCTAATTAAGCGCTAATGTTAAGTATCTCGTCAGGACCCTCGTGACTCACAACTATCAATTTAATCAGGAAAGAGCGGACAGATAATAAAAGTTGCCAAATCTCCGTGTCGCACTTTCTCATCTGTATAATAAGACCCCGAATTTCAGTGCTACAGTAATGATTCGAATAAGCGCCCTGGATACTAATTTAATTTTCAATTTATGATTTTAGAAATGCGAGAGCTTGGATATAACTTTTTAAGAGAGATGAAAGATCATCAAGCTCCATACTCAGAAAATGATTTCTGAGCCCCAGACGGGGATCGAACCCGTAACCTTCTGATGAGTATGGAGCTTGATGATCTTTCATCTCTCTTAAAAATGATTTAATTTTGGGAGTTCGAAGGGAGGCGCTTATATCAATCTTGAGAAAACATCGCAATCTGATTCCATAAAACCCCAGAACTTTAAAAACGATCTTAACAAGAGTAATAACAATAAGGATTTAAACAAAAACACAACTGAAACGATAGAGTACGGTATCCCAGTTCACTGCTATAGTGAACAAGGACACTGGAAAATCGACTTGTTGTTCTTGCACCTTTCCATGCTAGAACGGCGAACTTAGCCATGGCCGAAAGATTTGAAGGAGAAACCTGCCGATTGAGAGAACTTTGCTCTCACATGGACATCAAAGTCGAAAAAATGAGAAGATCAGTTTCGCGGTAATTACTAATGTGTCATGACGAATAAAACGTTGAAGGACAGTTGATTTTATTCTGATATTCATGCATCTCTTATCGGTTGGGTAATCATTTACATACAGTAGTTCCCTATCGAGAGAGGAATGAGGGGTGGCGGCTTATTGGAGGGAGGGCGCTTATTCGAATCATTGCGCTATTATACTCCGTAATATTTCATAAGACCAAACAAAGCAAAATGTTAGCTGATTTAACTACAGTTTACATCAGGTTAATTCCATTCCAATCAACATTTTTACTCAACCACCCATATTTTTTGACAGTTGACAATGATTTTCCGTCAACGATCCCAACAGAGATGTTTGACAAGGGCGACCGCTCTCTCGCGTCCCACAGCAAGACAACTGGGTTTCAGCTATATTCATTGTAAGAGGTGATGTAGGATAGATACGCGTTTGTCCCATGTACCGTGCCAAGTATTTTGTAATAAATCTTGTGCATGAACCAGGCAGATCATCCATTTGTAACGTCCAGCCAGAGGTCGGTCAAACTTACCTGAAGGTTTTGAGGTCATGATACTTCTGCCCTGGCAAAGTCTTCCCCGATGGATCTCGAAGGAAGTCGATAAACATCAGTCGTGCCAATGACTTTTGCGTTAGCTTGCAAACTGGGCTGTGAAACACCACATAATCAATGTCGTCCAAAGAGGCTGGATATTCACTTTCCGCATTCGTGGTGGATATGAAACCATTAACTTGCTTTGATTGTTTGCTTGCACCTTTGGCTAGGTAACCTTGGTAGCATCTCTCCAGGGCTTTTAGGTAGCACTGAATGGACAACTTGCCGTCCACGACGGGATATTGAGAAACGAGATCTGGTTTGTAGAAGTCATAGGCGTGTGACATATGCACCGAACGTAGTCCTTGTGGTGGAACAGAAATAACAAAATGAAATAAATTAACTATACAATCGTCTGTGCTACTCTACTGTTTATGAGCAATTGATCGAACGTGTGAAGATTTTTCTAGTAGTGTCGTACATCACTGACCTACCGTATGATAATTCCTAGTCACTTAGGTGCAACTGACCCCAACCCATCTTCATTGCTAACGAAGCTCTAACTCGAATTCTTATCCCCAGTGCAATATCAATTGACAATTAAAAAAACAGAGGGAGAAACGATCCCTGAAAAGTACAATTTTCGTACTCAAAATACGAGTGAAACATGAAATAGAGCGAGAAGGTAAAATTTCAACTTCATTCAAAAGACACAGTTCAACGTCAGATGCCAAGGGAACATGCCATGACTACAAAAAGTTAGCATTGAATGTTCCTACCATTTACCTCAAGCGTTTCCACCGGCACTCCACGTAAGATAGACGAAAGAAATGTTTACCTATATTAGAGGAGCTTTGGGCCAGTGAAGGATACTTGACAGTGCTCTGAAGTAGTCTACAAGTTGTAGGAGTAATTGGTAGTCATTGGCAAGCCGTCGGCAGAGCAACGCGACCCGCTGTTAGCTTACCGTCACAAATTGACAGGATAATTGTACATATGCTTTCTCAAGAATGGGCTTGGTCGGCTACCGCCTCACTGAAATTCCTTAGTTCAAACACCGACCTCTACTTAATTCTTTTCAATTTCACCAAGGAAATCGAGATTAAACGCATTTTGTCGAGCGTATGGCGTCATGAATTAGGTATTCAATCAAGACATCTTCGATTCTTTCCCGCGACTTGGGGTGCTTGAGTCGAACTTATCTTCATATCGGTGCTAAGAAACTAGTTTCTTTCTTTTGTTTAGAAGGGATCTTTTTATGTTAAACTCCGAGCAGGGACGATTTTAGAACGCTTATAATTCTACGTTATATTCTTTTCCGAGAATATGAACTTGAAGAACGTTTAAAATGGTCCGCAAGCGCAGAAAAAAAATATTCGACCTTTTTAACACATATAAAACTCAACACAGTGGATGATCAAACGAGTTAAATATTACAATCGTTTAACCCGAGAGAACACAAGCCGCAGCTAAAGTGAGCCGTGAACGCACGTAATATGGTAATCCGTGAAGCACTTCGCGGTCAAAAAAAGTCGCGACCTATCTCTCATTAATAGCCATATTTCCACCTATGATGTTCAAGATAGTGTTATACCTCTTTCCACAATTAATGGAGCATGTGGTCCAATCAACATAGCAACTGCTCCAGCTCCACCAGAGGGCCGTGCGTTTCCAGCAGCGTATACAGCAATATCGGCAGAAACAACGAGGGCTAGTCGACCTTAAAAAGAAAAGTACATTTTGAGAAGTTACCAGAAAACAAAATGAATTCTGCTGGTCATAGGTGCTCTTTGTGGTGCAAAGGCTTAACTATTGAGTACCAGAACCTTGCGGCATCCTATTCAATCAACTGTAAGCCAGGTGAAACGTGATGGGAGTAGTAGGACACAGGGCTCTCTGTCTTCGTCGCTGTCTCTGTCTCTGTCTCTGTCAGTTTTCGTGTCTTACTCTACTCCCCTTCCTCCATATCCCTTCGTCTTCCACTCTACTTACCTATCACTTTCACTCTTAGCCTTTCTTGCTCTTCCGTCTCCATCTCTCTTTTACCCGCGCTCCCTCCTCATGTCCATTTCTTCTTACTTCATGCTCTGTTTTCTCCCTTTCTCTTTCTGTCTGTCTGTCTGCTACGGCTTTCATTAAAAGAAATTTTTAATTGATGAAACTACGGTAGATAAATAAAATTTTCTCTCACTGTCCCTCTGTCTGTCTGTTTGTCTTTCTGTTTCTCGCTGTTCTCTGTATTTCTGATTATGTCTCTGCCTCTTTCCCTCTCTGTTCCTCTCTCTGTCACTCTCTCTCAGAGTTCTTTTTTTAAAGCGTAGTTCTACACAAAATGTGCAGTTCTGAATTACGTAATTTTTAGCTTGTTTGTGCAAAAGATCATCGAATCAAAGCAATAATAGAAAATTCATGTAGGTTGCCTTTGATTAATGTACTAAGCCTTACAACTACAAGTAACAACTAAAGTCCTTTTTAAAAAGTTTATTTTGATGGTTTTAAATATATATATATATATATATATATATATATAAAATAACACGCGTCCTACACACGCTCTGATTGGACGAGCTTCTTTCTCTCTCACAGTTTAGAGACACGGTTGACTTCAATTTCATTTTGTATTAGAGTACAGAGACATAAATGACGTCACGAAAACTCGAGAAAATCTTGGTTATTTTATAAAACAAAAAAAAAAAATAATAAAACAAAAAAAATAAAATTTTTATAAAACAAATAGAAAATAGCTTTCGTGTCTCTGTACCGTGATAGAAACATGAATGACGCCATTTCAAGCTAAAAAATACCAGAAAACACTCGGCTGCGCCTCGTGTTTTCACAAGGCATTTTTCTGGTTGAAATGACGTCATTCGTGTTTCTATCACAGCACAGAGACACTCAAACAATTTTCTATTTGTTTAATGTAATCTATGAAATACACAAAACATATACAGTTGACTAAGAATGTCCCTTTGAAATATTCCTATCGGCACCATAGTAAATGTTCATAAGAGCCCACGTAACTCTTCAGCGGCCAATTGTGTTTCTGCTATCGGCACTGATCTTTTAGTTGGTTTCAAGTATAGATTATAGATTTTCCCTAATACCTTCACTTTCAACTACTGTTGAATACTGTATGTGATTGTACTATTTTCAAAGTTTTTCGGGAGGGTGTGGAACAGACCTATATATTATCAAATGGGTGGTTAAATGGATACTGCGTCAATGGGTATTAGTAAAGAATGCATTGGTCCATTCGGCCTTATGGTATCAAGGTTCGCGATACGGGAACGATAGAAACGGCCAAATTTTGGCGGATGGGATGAAATACAACTCAACATTTGGTGTTTTTTGTTCCCTGCTTTTCCCACAAAATGCCTCCGTTCATCCGTTTTTGTAATAAAAATGGTGCAGCACTAAATTATTCTTAAAAAAAAACCTTCTCTCTCTGTCTCTGTCTCAGTCACTCATTCTGTCTGTGTATCTGTCTCCGTCTTTCCCTCAGTCTCTCTTTTTCCCCCGCGGCCTCATTATGATCAAAATCAAGTCAAAAGAAAATGTTTTTGTCAATTTGTCTTGTTTATGTAAATCATACCCGTGATGGTTGCCTGTATAGGCTAATCAATACTAATACAGAAAGATTCTTCACGCACAACAGTCATTCACTCTTTCTAGAGGTAACTATGAGGCCACTCAATCGACTTAAAGAATTATCAACTGGTATTCATTGGTTTAAGGAGAGCAAGAAAGATACTCCTATGAATGACCTCTTGTAAAGTCAGTATTTGAGCTATCGGAGAAGATGAAACAAATCACGATAATATTTCGACTGTATTTCAAACTCATTGTCAAAACTTAAGCCTGGTTTCCATCTAACCGTAGTTGCCGAAATACTGGCTGCGATACATCGCTGACACATTGTTGCATCCCAGATGAAACAATTTTTTATGGCAACGCTTCCTTACGGCATGGCTGATGCACCGGTGATGCATCGGCCATGCCGGGGAAAAGTAGAACAAATTCTACTTTTTTCTACTATCTTCTGCGATGTCTGTGATGTGCCGACCACATGTCTTCCTTTTCAAATCAAATGATCTCCAATTATCCAATCAAATCTACAATTCTGGCAAAAACTACTGAGACAACACTTTAAAATGAACACACTTTTGACAACCCCCCTCTCCCCCTTCAATGTTGCGAGTTTTTGGTCAATTTTCGCTTTGCGTATGACACAGCCAGCATCATCTGAGATGGTGGAATGAAGAAACATTGATCGAGAGAGGTGAGGGGGAAGAGCGAGTGATATTCCCTCTTTCGTCTTTTGTATGGTTAGTAGGAAGACATTTACAACGCTGTCCTAGTCATTATTCGTCAGGATTGTAGTGGTAATTGTAGAATCAAAATTGGGGAGGGAACATTAGAAAGACCAGAATTTGACACTAAGGCTTTTTGAGATGCGTTCGAAATTAGAAAGTTCTCCATGAGAGAACATGTAGAGATTTTGAAATACCACTAAAGAAGCGTGGAAAGAAATTGCTGAAACTCTTTGGATTACCATTGAAGAAGCAAAAACTAGATACAACCCAATATTTTTCATACCAAAAATTTTTGTTTTCTTTTAACTTGGGTTCTCAATAAGCGTCTTTGCTGCAAATAACCAAGAAGCATAGCAAGAGTAGGCCGAAGCAAAAGTTTACGATTTACTACAGCCGCCATTTTTAAAGAAACCGCCAAAAGGTCAGTTGGATACCGGCTTAGTTATCAAAGACGTATCTGGAAGTGTTCATCTCCGACACCTATACAGTCGTTGGCGATCTATTGCAGACACTTTTCCGGCAATTACGGTTATATGGAAACCAGGCTTAATGTGTTAACAAAGTTGCTATTTTTATATACAGAAGACCATGACGTAACGTTGACATCAAAATGACAGCTTTGTTTGTGACGCATTAGGTTTGGCAATGACTTTAAAATAAAGTCGAAATATTATCGTGATTTGTCTTGTCTTGTCTGATAGCTCAAATGTTGAGTTTGCAAGATATTATTCATCGTAGTACGTTTCTTGCTCTACTTCTTAATGTCGTTGGCTGTTAATGGTTCCTTAGTTCAAACCATGCAAATCGAGCTTCCAACCTTTCCACGTATGGAAATCTATTTACTATTTACGTGATGTAAATTGACCGACCCATATTTATACGGACACCCAGTTAATACGGACACTTCGTCTTGTCCCGATGGTGTCCGTAGCAATTAGGTTCCGCCGTACACATGGAGTGGAAATTGCTGGTTATATGAATGAGAATTATTTACCATTAAGAGTTTTGGACTTCTTTTCTAAAGCTTTATTCATGCTTTATCTCATAATAAATATGTCAAAAATCCCGTTTGCACTATTAACATTTTGGGCATGGCATTGCTAAAACTTTGGCACGGGTGTCGCCATTTTTAAACACGGCACAAGTGATTTTCACAGAGTGAATGGGGTGGACTTCTTAAAATTTCTAACTTGTGCCAGCATTACGTCACACGGTCATAAGCTCACTGCATACCTTGGCTATCCCGCTTGCCCCCCGGAAAAAATCCTGCGGACGCCTATGTTGGTAAATATTTAAACATAAGTTGACTAGACTTGCGGGTTTTAATGTTTAAACTCTCACTGATCAAATTGTTTCTTTGGGACATTGGTAGCTGTGGCCTAGACAGCAGAGATTACATAACTTATCGCGAAAAGATTTGACGAAGCTCATTTTGGTGTTGGCTCGTGTATTTTGATTCTGTTTTTAGCTTCTGCTGGTCAGCACATATGAAATTTGAAACTAATCAAATGTATCGAATTTCCAGTAATCGGTCGGAGTCCTCATGGTACTACCAGTACCCAGTAACTCACACATACTCACATGCACAAAGGCTAGTACTACCAGCACCCAACACGTAATACTAGTTGGTACGATCAGCATCCACAGCGCAGTAGAGTAGGTGGTGTTATTGACACTTGTAAAACTTAAATTGACAAGTTTAATTTGGAGACATTGGGAAAAGCTGACTGGTTAAACGTAAAAACATATCGCCTTTTTCTCGCACGAACAAGTTCAAGTGTCTGTGAGCAGCTGAGTAGACCTCTTGTAAATAGGTGAAGTCATGATGGAAGGACAAGAGTCAACATATAGTACGTCATTTGTAATTGTATATGAAAATAAAGTATAAAATTGAGTGATGCGCGGTTTTTACTTGTTATGATCAGGCCAGGCGTTGAAAACAAGGAATGTGAATATTCCTTTTTCTATCCTGTTTTTATTGTTCTTGAAAACGAAACTAAAACATTTCATTTAAGCCTTGGGCTCTTAGTACTGGGTCAGAGGACACCGAGTTGAAATGCCAGAAGATCGTCCTCGGACTAGCAGCAAATCAATCCCATAACTCTAAAAAGAACAATGGGAAGATTTCTCAAGAATACCGGAAACGTTAACGGCAGCTTTTCTAAACAGAAATTTTCATTCAAATCAAAATTAATGATTACGTTGTAGTTTTGGACTTGAGTGTTCGCAAAAACCTCCATGCGCCACATAGTGACTGTGATAGAGTTTCTACGTTTTAATGGTGACGATAACAATTTGACCTTGAAAGATTTCGTTTCCCCACATCAATCTGTTGGCTAGATTCTCTTGAAGAAAATTCCCAAACTCATTAATAATTCATAAAGCAAAAACAATTGAATTACATAACTAATCAGTGTTTAGAAATCAGAGGAAGATTACAGAAGAATTTTGTTAACTTTCGACCGGATTTTCGCCTAAAATACTGGATCGTTTGAGAAGCAATTTCAAACACTTGTTAAGTGTTCTTCCTCCGATTTCAAAACACCTCGTAACCCGTTAAAAAAGCTCGGCTTCACCTCGTTTTTGAACTCGTTTCTCTGTATTTATCTTACGGTCGAGAACGCAAAGATTCTTGTTCACGCTTTTGTGGTCTGTCGTTTGGACAATTGTAATTCTCTGCTAGTAGGCTCACCAAAGTACTTAATTCAAAAATTTCAACGTATTCAAAATTGTGCTGCGCGCCTTGTAGTTCAATTACCAAGGGCTGCGCGTACTAGTCCTGTTCTCCAGGAATTACATTGGCTGCCTGTCGACCAGAGGGTTATATTTAAAGTTCTGTTAATTACTTATAAAGCATTAAATAACTTAGCGCCTGTGTATATTAGTAATTTACTTGTGCGATATGTACCATCAAGGAATCTAAGGTCAACTTATAAATATGTTTTACAAATACCTAAGACTCGCCTTAAAACTTATGGAGACAGGACATTAAGCTTAGTCCGTCAGTTTCTGTTTTTAAGAATAGACTAAAGACGCATCTTTTTAGAGTTTCTTATTATTAATTATTTGTGTATTTGTATTTTTCTTTTGTATGGTTTTTAATTTTGATTGTTAAGGGATATAGAGCTTTTGTATATACCACTATAGAAATAAAGTTCTTATCTTCTTATCTTATCTTATTTAGAAATCGGAGGAAGAACACCAACTCGTGTTTGAAATATTACTTAAAAAGAGGGAAAAGATCCAATGAATTACAACAATATTTATTTTCCTCGTCCTTGGTTAAATCGTGAATCAGAAGATCTGGTAGCAAGACGTTCATTGTCAAAGTCATCAGCACCTCGATCTCCATTCCGTTGGACATAACGCTATGAAACTCCATGACTTCGTTTAAAAATCCACTTCTTCACATGAACATGAACTTGACGCGTGCTACAGCTCAGACATTTTTCATATTACTGGTATTTGAATCTTTCAGTGCTTTAATTGATATCACCGTTTTATTTTGTCATGTACCGTAGCTTCATTAGTTTCATTCGCTTTGTAATTTCTCATTAAGAGCCACAAGTTTATACACGTTTTTACCCGTCACCCTCTTAGACAAAATCGTCCAACCATTTCTTCTACTATCATCCGGAATTCATAGCCACATTGGTGATGCGTGGTTATGTTCAAATGCTGAAACTGAAATGACTATCTCAGTCCCAACTCGCTAAAGCTCCCTAATATGAAACCGGAACGGAACCATCCATCAACAGGATTCGCGCGAACATAGGGGATTTCCTGGGTGCCGTTTTGATTTCTTTGTATAGCATTGTACTACCATAATTTCAGATGTCACCTCACTCAGGTGAGTGGATGCACTAGCTAAGTAAATAACACTGTAACGAGGGTTCATTACAAGATTAACAAAAGTCTACGGAAAAGTTTGTTTTGAATTTGGTTTGTTTTGAATTTGGCTTGTTTCAGTTTGGCCAAATGCGAAACCACAAGCCCTGTTTCAATAAAATAAGATTCACCCGGCTCACAGATGTTTCACATTTTCAAAAAGATGGTAAATGGGCGTTCTCTAAAGGAGTCAGTTAACCCAAAGTCTCAGCAATGGGAAAGACTCTGATTTTTCATTTGAAACCGGTCTTGCCGGTACTATTCTATCATTTTGAAAACTTAGTCTTGTTTCATTCCATAGAATGATTTTTTCTTCCATGTTTTAAATCATTATCACTTCAGTGAAACGAACATGATATTTACTCACCATCCCAGGCACTGCTTTCAACCCAATCTACTGCATTAAAAAACGCCTGGGTGCTCCCATAACAAGCATTAATGGTGTCCACACCTTCGATGCTAGTATTACCACTCTTTTCAAACACCTGCATCAAAACAGTTTTCACCGACTTCGATTTATCCAAAATAGATTCAGTGCCCACTTCCAGTCGACCTATATCGCAAGGATCAATCGAGTTCTTTTCAAGTAAATTTTTCATCACAGTGAGACTCAAGGAGTTGGTATCCTCACGGTCTCCACAAAATCCCATGCCTGTTTGTCCAAGACCGATGGTGTACTTTCCTTTACTGACACCATCATACATTTCCAACGTAGCTTGATCAACGTAAGTCGAAGGAAAGTAAACTTCCATGGCAAGAATACCGACATCGTCCGGCCACGATGTGCGTTCGTTGCCGGGAGAACTCATCGCTTTGGCTAAAATTTGAAAGGTGATGACACTTCTTTACAGCGAAACAAGGCTGTGTGATCGGTAGTAATTTTCTGAGTGGCACAAGCACTCTGAAATGGTTTTAGTATTATGCCGGTCATCCGGGAAAGTAACACGGATCAACTGATGGAACATTAAGTTATCGTACTTGGTACGACCAGCATTGACAGAACAAGGTTCAATGACCCGTCAGGAAACGTGATATGAAGTGTCTTAATAACAAACATCTGTGAAAACCATTCGAGACATGAGGTATCAACGCAATTTGATTGGCTATTAAAGGGTTAAGAAATCACATCTTGTACTGACCTAAAACCTACTTCAAAACCATAGGAGGCAGTTAAAAATAAAACTGTCCAAATTCACGATTACAGTTCTTTTTGTGATTCATTCTTAATATACTACGTCAGAAACCTCGAATTTACTTCAACCGCAAGTCGTAAAAGTTAAGTAAGGTTTTAGGCGCTGATATTTGAGTTCAACGGATAGTAGCCAAAACATATCGACACAAATAGCTGACTAAGGTTAGCAAGATCAAGAATTAGTTAGACATTAAAGCATTAAATAATATTGTAATTTTTTGAAATAAGCTAAATTCTTAGTATTTTTTTACGTCATACTTTGTAAGCTACTACGACTTTTTAATTTGTATGTATATGTTACACGGCTTTCCGAAAGAGCATTACATGATGAGGAGACTCCGTGTTTAAGGAAAGCTCATCATCATCATCATCACTAAAGTCAAATCCAGGTTTAGCGTTTATCGCCTTTTGACTTGCCGACTCCACGAGGCCAATCGCCGTGCTTGTCTCCTTTTGTAGGCGAACGCCACAGACGTAGTGCGTGGGGCAAGGACTGGAAGGTAGGAGTCAGACGGTTTAACCAGCATGATATTGATATGGATATCCACGTGAATCCAGTTTATATCTAATTTCTTACGCATGTGTTTTGGAGGCTTAAAGTTACGGGGACGTAGGAGACGGTACGGCCATAGCCTTTCCACTTTTTATGAAGTTAATCATATGCCACGCGTAAAAACAATTATGGTAAGTGGCATGATATACCTGGCGAAACACTGTTCAGATTTTTATAGTGACGAATTATTGTTAAGCGGCATGGCCGTACCACTAGAAATATGCTTCCTACGGGCCTGAGCTAGCTTAGGTATTAAATTCGATTATAATATAATTGATAATTCATCAAGAAAAAACAAAAGAATTTAAAGTCCGATGAGTCGTTGTAAATATTATACCACGCACATGTTGTATCGGTGAAGCAGACAGTATGAACCTGCTCTTTTAACAGTATATTAAAGACAAAGTTTTGACAGTAAGGAACGAGGTTCAATCAATCCACAGGTTCAATCAACATTGAACGCATCATCCCTCTTTTCGACCAAGAATTTTTAGTAGATATATTTATTTTCCCACTGTTTTTGTTTATATCCACACTTTTTTTTAAGTTTTGTGGATGGGTTTCAAAAGCGGAGTTCCCCAACGTAAGAATGTGAAACCTAAACTGCACTTTGGCCATCAGAGTGCGTAATTACTAAGGATTCTGGACTAGGGATCGAAAAATACTACAAAATGTTATTCATTCTATCTGTTTTGGAATAAAAATTCTAATTCATAACATCTAGTCATTGATGCTACCGTATGAGAGGATGCTTCTGTGTTTGAATAGGGATTGGCACTAGCTCAATTGACTTGCAAATGACACAATGTCTTTTTAAGTCTGGACGCCTCAGTAAGGATTGACGTTCCAACTGGAATGCATTGTCATACATGATTTTTGTTTGCGGGTGAAACCTGGAAATGAACCCTTGTAAGGAGAGATGACACAAGTAAAAACACAATGGAGCTGCAGACAAGTACAAATTTGCTTTGAGCTTGATTTGCTAGTATTCTGAGATACATTTGGCCTTTCACTGCACAGTACTTTACAGAACTACTGGAAGGAACATAAAATATAAATCTTATTGCTCACTTTTGCAATCTCTGTACGAGGCGACTTGCCCCAAATCATGAAACAGCTGAATTTAGATATAATTGAATAAGAAGTACATAAAAAAAGGTTCTCTGAGCAGTGGCATTACTACAGGGTGGGAAGGGCGGGTAAAGCCCACAGACAGTGCCGTACTGAATGGTTGATCATTGGGAAAGTGTAGCAAGGTTTTGGGCTCCCCTACAAAAATGCGTTTCTTTAGAAAACTAAGTGTATGTGGACTGGCACGGGTGGCTGCTATAATCTACTAAAGCAGTTTTTATAATTTTTAATATCAAATTTCGGAATATTAATACAGAATATTGTAATTCTAGAATGTCGCATCCCCCACGCAGTCGACGTGGCCTTACCTTTAGAACTGATACATGAGAACTTTGATTACTGAAGTAGGGGCCTTTTGTAACTAATGTAAAGGACTAAGTTACTTTGGTCATTGAAATAAGGGCCCTTCATACAGGAACTGTACAGCATGCAGGTTATGAAATGGGGACCTTCCACAATAGATATTAGGGAGTCGAAGAAGACTTTCTTTGGTCACTGGAACAGGGTCCCTACATAAATGATATGGGAAGTTTAGTCACTGAAATAGCCTAATTAGGAGCCTTTCATAGCTGATATTGGAACTTTAATCCCTGAAAGTCTAAAATATACCCCTTCATCATTTCATTGGGAGGCGTTATACCCCACCCCACCCCCCACCCCCCCATCCTCCCACTTGGCACGGCACTGCCTACTGGCACAGAGCAAAAGGAACTAGTTAGGCCCCCCGAGCATTTTGTGACTTTAATATTATTTTCATGTCATGATGGCAGGAATCTGCTCCAATAAAGTTTCAAACTACTTCCAATTCGCAGCACGATCAAACTGTCACATTTACGCGAAAGTTTGATCCGCCGCCTCTGTTTAATCGATCTATTTATGTGTGGCAGATTTACCAAAGAATAAAAATGAACGGGCGCGAGAATTTTCACTGAAGTTCCCCTGAACATAACAGATAAAATCCTGTACTTTGATTCGATTCCTTGGGTCTTAGACCTACAACGTGACCTGCTTCTGTATTCTAATAAGTAGTTAATAATAACATGCAGTAGTGGTGCCAGGAATTCCCCGACCAAGGGGCTAACGTCCTCGAAAGGGGGGCTAAACCTAAGGGGCCATGGCCACGCCTCCTTTATAATTTCTTTAATTGGGGGTTGAAAACATCACGATATTTTTCACAAGAATAATTGCAACAGCCGACTAGAAACAGTTTACTTTTAGATTTGACAAGAAGATAAGAATCTGTTATCTTTCTTGGCTAAATCAATAACAACTGCTCATAGTTTGTTCAATATATAAATGTGTTATCATCAGTGAAATTTCCCGAGGGATTGTTAAATTTCCCCCGACAAGAGGGCTAAGGTTCCCCGACGGGGGAATCGTAGCCCCCTTTGCCCCCATAAGGCACCACCTCTGTTAACATAACTTTTTGAACAGAATAGTATCAAGTGATTTAGGCTCCGTTTTAAGAATAACAATAAGTATCAGTTGCCCCTGCTTACTTAATATCTTAAAATCGCCACCCATATCAACCTGGATTGGGCCCACCAAGTAATTTATCCCAAGGGCCCCCAGATGTCTAGTTGCGCCACTGTCTATGAGCATGCTTAGATTAAAAACTGTTTTATACTATGGGGAAGCTGAAGAACAAGCTTGCATTGCTGTCGATATTTCTTGCCAGTTTGTCAATATAAGCTTTCCATCACAAATCGTAATCGATTAGGATTACAAGTAGTTTTTTTTTGGCTGGAACACAGAAACAGTGTAACACTTGACCCATGAGGGGTGGCCTTTACTGGACCTCTAGGGGAGAACAGCTCAGGAAACTGATAGGGTTATCCGATATAAATAAAGGCATGTAACTTTACAATAATACGGTAAAAATAGTTCAAGGATCCGTTCTCTCAAGATGTAGTGACGCATGTTGAGTCTAAATAAGCATGACTTTTGTTTTTCCAGTTTTATTGCTATTTTTCATTTTTGATTTTGTCACACCAACTTTATACTTGCCCCAACTCTATATTGAACTCGGCTTCGCTTTGAAGCAGGGGTTTATCACTTGTATGAAAAGCATCGGTGCACATGAACAAGGGAACATGTTTCATTCTACCATGTAACAATGCAAATGCATAAGAAACACAAAATACATATGAAATACGAAGGGAATACAGGGTATGTATATAATGTATATATTGCCAAGTAACATCTCAACGAGAAATATTGGCTAATGAAGTAGAAAACAGTAGAGCGAGTAGAATAGAAAAAAAGTTGCCTGATCATCACCCAGACACGTGAAACTCGGAGTAGCGACAACAACAATTATAAGGTTATATTCTATTCTATTCTAATGTATATACATTGGAACCCCGTTAACCAGTCGCCAACGGGCCATAAGTATCTGATCGTATTAACGGAGTAGGATCAAATTTTATGGACAGTTATATCACAACTTCACTGCTAAACAACTGTTCTTAAGCATGCGGAATGCAAATATAATTTAAATGAAACGGAACTGCACAGTAAGATAAACATAACTGAATTTTATAAACAGGAACAATCTGCTATACATACTGTCCTTTGCAAAACAAAGGCTCCAAACTCTCCAATTTTACATGTTACTTTCATTGATAAATTAACTTTTAAAGGATTTGGAAAAAAAAAGACTTTCAATTGAATTGTTCTGTGCAAGTGCAATGACTTAATCATCTTGCCATTTAACGGATATTATTGTTTGTCAAGTTTTATTTTCCTTTTTCGTTTAATAGGAGTGGTATTACATTCCGGACTTTGTAAAGGAAATGGAATCTTTAAAAGTCAACGATATGACAAGTCACAGACTTTTTCAGTTAAAAAAAAAGAAATCATTATTGTTTCAATACTTATTTTCGTTTATCACTAATCTGTTCTTCGGGATGCACATTTGGTTTGATACCAGATGTGCAATGTGCACATTGTGGCCGTTGGCCGCATTAACGGGAGTTTCTTATAAGAAAATGTATGGGCGTTTCGTCGGGACAAAATCAAGTGGCCGTAATAACGAGGTGGCCGTTTGGCGGGGTTCCACTGTGTATACATACATACATACATACATACATACATACATACATACATACATACATACATACATAAATACATACATGGTGATTGCTACATCTTTAACAGATGATAGCCGCCTATAACAGTCTGCTTTATTTGTCTTACTGCGCCGTTCATGGCCTCTCTGGTGACTGAGGAGACCAGCCTTCGACTTCATTGGCTTTAGGCATATGTAGCAGATGGACTCCGTTTGTTTAACAGGATTAACTGGATCAGGTTGTTTAACAGCATTCTTGTGTACCAGCAAGTGTCTTTTCAGTGCAGCTGATATTTTGCAGATTTTGTTGCAAAATACACAAGTGGTATTGCCAAGATGGGGAGGTAGATTGTCACCCTTAGCTGTCTTCCAGTTATTGTCATGCACTTTCACATGGTTCCATAGCCTGCTTTGGACAAGAGTACCCGATCACACATACCACACTTCCAAGATTGTTTGTCGGCCGGCAGGTCTGGGTGACATCTTTTCCGAAGACCACGTTTCATCTGAGCGTACTTAATGCGTTTATCCTTAAAAGTACTGCACCCTTCCCTAACGGAGTCCTCCATTGTGCACGATTCAGTGCCAGTTTCTCCCAGTCTTGCATATTTATACACAGTGCCTTCAAGTTGTTCTTAAGGTTATCTTTAAACCTTTTCCTAGGCTTATGTTGTGGACGCTTCCCTGTCTTCAGCTCCCCATAGAAGAGTTGTTTAGGAAGCCGGTTATCCTCCATCCTCACAATGTGTCCAGCCCAGCGCATTTGATTATGGATGATCATGGCTTTAATACTCATGCATTGAGACCTTTGGAGGACGAAAATGTCAGGAGTTAATGACTTCCAACTGATGTTAAGAATGCGCTGCAGACATTTCTGGTGAAATCGTTCCAGACATTTGATGTGCTTCCGATATAATGTCCAAGTCTCAGATGAGTAGGGTAAGGATATCAGGACACAGGTTTTATATGCACTGATTTTTGTTCTGATGATAATGCCACGGTCTGACCAAACTCTACTTTCCAAGTTGCCAAATGCGACAGACGCCTTCTCGACACGCGAGAAGATCTCAGCATCCAGGGAACCATCTCTTGATATGGTACTTCCAAGGTACAGGAATGTGTCAACAACGTCCAGTCTCGTACCTTTAACTAATATCGTTGGCTCAATATACGGCTATCCCGGTGGTGGAGTAAACATCACCTTCGTCTTCTTCAGGCTAATTTTCAGGCCAAACGCGTCGCAGGCATCTGAGAAGTGATTCATTATCAACTGCAACTCTTCCTCTGAGTGTTCAACAAAGTCAGCATCGTCTGCACAGAGTAATTCTCGGATCAGACATTCAAAGCTCTTGGACTTGGTGTTAAACCTTCTTAAATTGAATACCTTGCCACTTGTTCTGAATTTTAAGGCCACTCCTGCTCCAAAGTCTTTAAAGGCGTGTGATAGGAGCATAGCAAAATAGATCGAAAACAGTGTTGGGGCGAGGATATCACCTTTCTTCACTCCATTATCCACCACAATTTCCTGTGAGAGTGTGCCGTTGAATGCGAGGCGAGCCTTCATGTTGCAATGCAATTGCTTCACTAAGATGACAAAGCCAGGAGGGCAGCCAATCTTTCTCAGAATTGTCTACAGGGTATCACGATTTACGGTATCAAATGCCTTGGTCAAGTCTACAAAGACCTGATATAGTGGTACTCGCTGTTCAATGCATTTCTCTTGTAGCTGTCTCACTGAGAAAATCATGTCCATAGTACCTCTGCATGCTCTGAAGCCACTCTGTGATTCTGGAATGACTTGAGGACAGATGCTCATCATAAGCCTGTTCAACAAGAGCCTTGCAAAAACTTTTCCAACTACTTCAAGAAGGGTAATTCCTCGATAGCTATCACACACGGATTTTGAGTACTTCCCTTTAAATATGGAAACCAGGATTTCATCAATCCAATCTTGGGGTATAGGAGGGCCGTCCCAGAACTGATTGACTAATTCTAGGACTGCCAAGGCAACATTGCTTCCCCCATTATGCAGTAGCTCACCTGCGATGCCATCAAGTCCAGGTGCTCTAACAGTGTTGATTTGCTTGATGGATCGTTCTACTTCCTCAAGTGTTGGTTTGAGTGACATGTGATGAAGTAATTCTCTCTGTGGCAAGTTCTTCATTACAGAGTCATCAACAACAGAAGGATTAAAGAACAGGTTGGTATGATGGTCGGCCCATCGCTTTAATATGCCAGCAGGATCCTTAATCATTGTCTTGCCATCAAGGGATTTCAGAGGTCAACAGGAGACGATTTAGGACCAAAGACTTCACGTAGAAGAGTATACAATGTTTTTGTGTCATGCCTATCAAAAGCAATTTGAGCTTCATTCGAGATGTTACTCCACCAATCATTTTTTATTTTCCTTAACTCACGCTGAAGAACTGCTTTATGCTCTTTATAAGCCTTGTTTGCAGCAGAATGATGTTCCGCAGAGCTACTCAACAGGGACTGATGTAGTTGCTGTTTGATTTTTAAGAGTTCCTCAATGTTGGCGTCATTGTCGTCGAACCAATCTTTATGCTGTTTTTAACAAAGCCAAGCAAATCTGCTCCAACTTTATAGACCTGGCTCTTAAAATCTTCCCATGTTCCATCGAAGGAGATGTTGTTCATCGTGTCCGAAAAAGCTTTCTGAATGTCCTGCTGTGCTAGCGTAAATACGTTTATGCGCTTGAGGACTTTTACTCCACTCATCCGGATCTTTGATATTACAGTATCTCCAAGTGCTACATAAAAAGGCAGGATGTTTTCTTCACTTGATGTAAGGGTTGGAGCATAGATAGAAAGAAGCGAGAGATAACGATCACCAGGCAAGGGGACTCGAAGCTTCCTGATGCGATCATTGATGCTACATGGCTGCTCCATCTTATCCACTAAGGATGTTCTGATGGCAAAACCAACGCCACCATCACGCCTCTCCCCTTTCGGTTTGCCAATCCAGAATACAGTGTATCCTGACAATGATTCCTTAAGATGATCCTTACCGGACAGGCGTGTTTCTGACAGGGCAGCCATGTCGATATGCAGACGCTGTAATTCTTTGGTAACGAGAGCCATTCTGCGTTCTGGTCGGTTGTTATTGTCACAATCCAGAAGGGTTCTCACATTCCAACAGCCAATGTTAAGTCGAATTCTTTGCTGTAGAAATTTCTTGTTGCTTGTTTTGTCCCTGCATTAGATGAACCACCGTTAGCCGCAGGGAGATAACTAGCTAGGTTTTGAACAGGCAACTTTTAGCGCACCTTTTCTAGCACCTTCCCAATATACTGGGTGAGCAGTGTTCTCCCTGAATAGGGCTGCTCAGACACAGGAGACTCCACCAAAATTCGTCTCTGTCCGTTAGGACGTGATAACGGCGTTAAGATAAGTCTCCTACCGCCCATGTGCAGATTTGTGAGTATATGCTTCCAACTGGTCAAGCCTGCATACGTCGCCACTCTTCCATCGCCATGGGGCTTTTAAACAACAAACAGAAACAAGATGTAGATGGAAAAACATCGTTGAAGGCCCAGGAATAAGATGGCGAAATATCCTGCAGACAGTGGCTAGGATGCAGAGACATCCATACATCAATGGATTATAGTGACAAACGCTTGTACAACACGAGTGCCACTCTCAGTTTCGGTGATTAGTATCTAGTGACAAGCCGCAGCAAGATAACTAGTAATCACTTCAACCGCAGGTTTTACTGAGTTTCCTTCTCACCAGATGACATCGTTCGTCTTTTCGGAATGCCCAAACACTTTCCAATGACCCATATCTTCGGACACTGCCCAGAGAATATACCGTCCCTTACTCGGTCCCTGAGATAACTTTCTGTTTAAAACAGGTGCACCACGAGAAGGTAGTTAACCAGGAATTAGGTGACCAGAGCCGGTAAAAGATTAGTCACCCGTAGCATACATACATACTTAGAAACATACAAACATAGACACACACCAACATACATACATACATACATACATACATATACACATATACATATATGAATCATATTTAAATTTATATTTACATACGTCAAACATTTACGTTTATGATCACTGAAAGCCAATTTACATTTCATTTACGCATTCAATACAGTAACCAACGTCAAAGAGAGTCAGGAAATTCCAAGCAGTATATACAGTTTATACATTTAACAAATACATTTAAATACATACATACATGCATACATACATACATACATACATACATACATACATACATAACGGGTGGTGACCAAAAATGTGGACAAATGCGATAAGCTTGGGACAAAGTAATAATGCATATGACAAAACTACAAACACCAGCAATGTTCAACACTTTATTTCAATTTTCCCAAACTTGATCTATAGTAGCAATCTGGGTGATGTGTCAGCGGCTTTCCTCATCTTAGTCTTAACTGACGACATCATGTTCCGGACAACATTCCAATCAAGTTCGCGGAGACATTTCTTAATCCGCAATTTCAGCTGATGCTCTGTTTTGGCTTTCCAGTCACCATCATACACTCTTGACTTTAAAATTCCCCATAAATTTTCAATTGGACGAAGTTGTGGCACATTTGGAGGATTGTCGCCTTTTGCAACAAAACGAAGATTTTTCTCATTAAAAAGAGCAATAATTTGAAGAGGCAAAAGCCGGCCAAAAGACATAGTTGTTATCTGCATGATGCTGTTGCAAGAATGGTATTAAACGGCACATAATACACTCCTGCCGATAAACATTTCTGTTGATGCTGTCCCTGCTTGGTACAAAGAATGGATCAATGTGTCCCTCTTCACTGATTGCCAACCACACGAGAAGTTTTGGCTCAAACTTTTTCTTGTCGTAATATCTGATGCTTGGAGGAGTTTCTCTTTATTTTGCGAATAGAATCTGTCATTGCCAGGCACGTGACAGTGGCAAAATGTAAAATATACCTCATCATCCATGACAACTTTGACACTTGACGAAGGTTTCAGCACAGTTCTTATCAATTTTCTGTAGCACTTTTTCTGCCTCAATTCTTTCTCCTCAGAACATTCCGGTGCTTTTTCTCTCTTTTAATTCTTGCATCCTTTTTTTCAGCACTTTGTGGATATAGGATTTGTGAACTCCGAATTTTAGAGCTAGTTTTGCTTGGGACACACCACACTTGTCTGTTGCTGCCATCACCAGCCTATTCCTTTTCTAAATTGTTAACTTTTCAGCTTTTCGTCCACTTCCAACCTTCCTTTCCGTTGTTTTCCTTTCTTGAAAAGTTTTAATAATCTTATGTAACGTGCTCCGGGCTATTCCTAGCTTGCTAAAGTGGTTTACAGTATGAGCAACACCTCTATCACTATGAGTTTTATAAAAGTGTACAACAAGATCTTTTCTCTGTTTCAAGTTCAGTCCACCATCACTAATACGATGTACTTTAGATATCAGTATTGCAATAATATCAACTAGGGTAACCAGGCCTTTGCACCCAGGCCTCTTGACAGAGATTTTGTTGTTTTATTATGTAAAAATATTCACGCGAGTTTTGTCCACTTTTTTAGTCACCACCCGTTACATATATATATACATACATACATACATACATACATACATAGTGATAAATACATATGTATTTAACAAACAGAAAATTGCTTGGGTGTCTTTGTGCTGCCAGAGAAATATGAATGACGTCATTTCAACTGGAAAAATGCCTAATGAAAACACGAGGCGTAGCCGAGCGTTTTATGGTATTTTTTAGTTGAAATGGCATCATTCATGTTCCTATCACAGTTCAGGGACACGAAAGCTATTTTCTATTTGTTTTATAAAATAACCAAGTTTTCGTGACTTCATCCATGCCTTTGTGATTGCCCAATGATTGACGATGAAAATGCTAATAATGGCATGTACTTGTAGCCTTTATGCTAATGCTATGCCATGTGGAGCAGAATAAGTATAAATTTTTTGTTTTAAAGTAAATAGTAGGGCCTATATTAGTGTTGTAAAGGTGTGGCTGTAATTGCCAAACGGACAGGATCAAGGACTTAAAATTCGAATTATTTTGTTGCGAGCTCGATGGTTGCCTAGTTGGCCATGCAGTGTAGACTTGAATAGAGAAGTATGTATAATTACAGAAAAAGAGTAAAATATGCGAAACATTGTCTCGTGCATAATGATCTTGAGACACAACCCTCTTTAGGGACAACTCTCTAGACTTTTTTGAGAATTCAATGGCTCAAACTCGTACTCAGTCTATTTACTTGCCACTCGCCTTCATTCATGCTGACTCAATGGTCAATATATCGCAGGCTCACAACTTCATACATGTGCATAAAATTTTTAAACTTAGTTTTAAATCACTTAGAAAGACTTTTATGACATTTCCGTGAAAGTCTGTTTATCTTTTTTTAAACAATGAATAATTTGGATAGTGATAGATGCACATCGTGGCCGGATAATGTCGGTATTCTCGCCATAGAGGTTTATTTTCCGTCCACTTACGTCGATCAAGCTAAGCTGGAAACGTATGATGGCGTTGGTAAAGGGAAGTATACAATCGGTCTTGGACAGCAGGGCATGGGATTCTGCGGAGACCGAGAGGATACACATTCTTTGTGCTTTACCGTAGTAAAAAGCTTGATGGAAAAGAACTCGATTGATCCTCGAGACATCGGCCGACTCGAAGTCGGTACCGAGTCTATTTTGGATAAGTCAAAATCGGTGAAATCAGTTTTAATGCAGTTGTTTGAAAAGAGTGGCAATTCTAACATCGAAGGCGTTGATACTATTAATGCTTGCTATGGAGGAACACAGGCTTTGTTTAACAGCTTAGCTTGGGTGGAAAGCAGTGCTTGGGATGGTAAGTCAGATTGAATAATGTTTTTGATCAAAACTGTTAAACTGTAATAATTAAACAATATGTGTACTATAACATATATATATATATATATATATATATATATATAACATCAGAAGCTCCACTCTCAAAGTTTTTTTAAAAATTATATAAACATCATGAAAAAACTTTATTAAAATACGTTTCGGGGCACTGCCCCTTCCTCAGCTCCAATATATTACAGAACAGATGTCCTTTTATAAATAGTACATGAATAAATTTAAATTATTAGCCAATAGGCATAGTCCTTCAAGAAAGCTACATTAAAAAAATTCCACATGAATATCAACATTCAATTAGCCATTAAGAACATTAAGACCCAACATAGCAAGACAATTAAGTTTATCTATCCAATAACTTTCCCTAACTGTAGGTTGGGCTACATCTGTAACATCAATAATTTGTACCTGAACCTCATCTACTCCATGATGACCTTTGCTAAAAAAAATGAGCATGCAAATGTTCACCACAAATGCCTCTATTTCCATTACCAAACTTTCTCAAAGAGCTTTTATGATTATTAAACCTTGCCCTAAAAGATGTTTGTTATGGTACATCCCACATACTGCTTTAGATATTTTTTGATGGTAATAAGATAAACAACCCCACTAGAATAACAATCAAAGGAATGGTTAATGTGGGCATCCTGCCTATTAGTACTACTGCAAAACATGTGACTAGTTTTAACAAAGCCACATATTTTACATTTTTTATTTCCACAAATAAACATTATCCTTGCTACTTCCTCCACTAGTTTAAGCTTAGCCCTAACTAATTCATCCCTCAAAGTTTTTGGCCTTTGGAAACTATGTAATGGTGTCTCAGGTAATATAGCCTTAAGTACATTAGTTAACATATCTAGTATGGCCTGAAGCTCCTTAAGTATAGTACATGATGGACATTCAGAAGTGCAGGGTGGTAATTTAGAACAAGACTCATATGATCTGATTTTTCCAGATCATAATTCCTTTCTTTAAAAATAAGCTTCTTATCATTCAAATTTTTTACCCTGCTAATCTGCCCTTCCGTTGAGTTCTCACTACAGCCTCTATTAAGCTATGTGTCCAGCTTCAGACACCTGCCAAGGCCCTGGGATGAACTGCATCCTCCTGAAGACAACACTATTAAGATGGACTCATACTTTTGACCCCTACTGTATGTACATATGTACAAACATATATATATATATATATATATATATATATATATAAAAATCAGAACCTTTCCATAAACCAAGTAAAACATTAAAAATTAATCAAAAACTTAGTTTGAAAATTTTAATTCTTAAAGAGGTTTTAAAAAAAGGAATGTGGACTCTTGGTTTGTTCGAGCCTTTTAGGTCAAGGTAGAGGTCAGAAAAGAAAAGATCTAGATAGGATCCCTTCAGTGATGAATTTTCATCTGGCGTTATCAGGAGTAGGGAAAATTGTGGACTCATGCTATATCTTTCAAGCTTCAGACAACATGAGAGTGATTTTTCATGATATACCTATGGTGGCATGTAGGAGACCTCATAACTTGAGGGATGACTTAGTGAAATCTAAACTTAAACAATATAGGGAAGAGAGAAGGGGTATGAGGAAATGTGGTAAAACATGTTGTCAAATTTGTAAATTGGTTAAGGAAGGGGATAAATTTTATGATGAAAAGTGGACTTATCATATAAATTATTCCTTTGACTGCAATAGCAAAGGAGTAGTTTATCTGATTAAATGTAAAAAATGTTTGAAGCTATATGTTGGAAGTACAATCACTACATTTTGGACAAGTTTTAACAATCACAAGAGTAGTATGAAGAGATATGAGAGAGGATAAAATGGTATTCCTGGGGAGCATTTGTATGCCCATTTTTTTATGAGGGCCATGCTGGTTTGGCAGATGTAGAAGTGATAATTATTGATATGACTAATGTAAATGATCCAACCCAAAGAGAAGGTTTTTGGGTGTACAAATTCAATACCTTTATCCTGAAGGGATTGAATATAAAAGACTTCATGTAAATATTGAGATTTTTGTGTAAATGATATGGTAATTGTACTAGAATGAGAGTACAAAAAGACACCAGTTGGCAGAACACTTGCTATACCTTGATAAAGGGGTAGGATTCCCGAAACATCAGTTGTTTAAGAAATAAAGTTTTTTAACTAAGTTTTTGACATATACGGTATATATATATATATAATATACATAATATACACATGTATATAATATTTAGTACAATTACACAGGTCATTATTGAAAGTCCCACGAGATGATTGGCCAGAAAATTAAGTCATAATTTTTGATATTTACTGTAGGTGATATAACAGTGAAGTCTCAGAAGCAAGATGGTGGCAGCCTTTGAAAATGTCACCAAGGAGATTTTAAAGTGCTCATTCACTACTTTCTTTCAAATTATCACCTGTGTAATTATACCAGAACAATTATTTGCCTCAGGCTCAGTGAATGTTATTGAATAACCTATTCATTTTGCCATATGTGAATAATTGTTATACAGTATATACCAGTATATATGTATGTACACCCTAGGTTGGTAGACTGTCAATATGTCAACTAATCAAACATGTTAAATACGTATCTATAATAAAAACAAAAATTTAGCAGCAACACCAGTTACGTGTACATCTACTTGAATAAGATATTGTGAGTGTCGTGCTTATGTTGGACACTCTCTTCTTCAAGAGCCCTTGTTGCTTTCATCATCCTTGGCTCCATAATTAACCAACTGACTATCATTTTTAACTTCCAGGTCGCCTAGCCATTGTTGTTTGTGCTGATATCGCTGTATACGCTGCAGGCAATGCCAGACCTTCTGGTGGAGCTGGAGCTGTTGCTATGTTGATAGGACCACATGCTCCATTGGTTGTTGAAAGAGGTGTGTTTTTGAGGAATCATTTTACTGCCTCAGCTTTGAATATAAATACTATTGTAATGTAAGATTTTTTAATGGAGAATTTTTCCAAGAAACATGAGTGCCCAGCGAATCAAGGAAACTTTAGGTTGAGGGAATTAAATGCCAGTAAAGTCTATACATATTCCATAGGATGTTGGTCTGAGAAGAATATGGGAACAGTCTCTCATTAGAATGATCTGAATTTTAATGTTTGGTAAAAGAAATGTATCTGTAGAGTTGCTGTTCCACTACCCGGAACTACCGAGTCAGGAATTGAAGTTTCAATCGAACTTTGGAAACAGCCCTTCTTTTTTTTTTTGAGAACAAGTTTATGCAACGATCAAAGGCTTCTTGAAAAATCTAACTATCTATGGATTGTCGGAAATCAAATGTTCTTCCGTAGATGTGGAGAGAGACTTAATGAGCAGTTATTATCATTATCTGATTGCTGAATATGTCGTGTCCTTACAAAGGATGACAACCATTGTGAACAGAAAGTAATGAGTTAATTAACATTTTACGCCATAATGGCTCAACTTTACTTGACAGTTTTGTTGTGACTTAACGTACTGAAACTTCCCCCCCCCCACCAGGATTAACTTCCACTGTCAAAGTTAACTGAAAATATTAAGTAAACATAACTCGCATTTCAGGTTTCTCGGCCACATCTCTATCAGTGGAACCAACGAGTCGACTGGCTACGTTGTGTTCATTGTAATCATTATAATTGTCCGAGAGATTCTTGGAAAAACCAAACGCTTATCCGTGGGGATGGACAGAATCACGAAGAGAAAATTTCATGATTAACAGTACACTGTAACAGTACACTACAGTACACTGCGGAAGTCATCTTCACACATTGAGTTTAGTTGAGCGGGATTTGAAGGCGCATCTTTGAGTTTGCGGACCGCTGTTCTACCAGTTGAACTATCGAGTCAACTGGGAACAGTATGTTCGCGACAGTCTGTCGTGCACTTATTACGGTTAAACAACAAGTCAAGTCAACTCAGTGTTTCGTGTTGACTTTCACAGTGTAGGTTGATGACGAAATTTTCTCCTATACTACCCTTGATGATTCTCAAATGAACCTATTATTCGTGTGGTTAATCTAAACTTAAATAAATCCTGGGTTGAAACAGTTCATTAAAGCAAGTTTTTGTCTTTCGACTGTCAGGAATGCGTTCAGTTTATACCGCCCATGCGTACGACTTCTACAAACCAAACTTAAGTTCTGAGTATCCAGTTGTGGATGGCAAACTATCAATCAACTGCTATCTCCGTGCGTTGGATAAGTGCTACCAAAGTTATAAAGCAAAGGCGACGCTGTGTGCACATCATCAAAGGAAAGAAAGGAGTGCTAGTGAATGTACTGGTGGAAAATTAAGCTTAGATCATTTCGATTATATGGTGTTCCACGTGCCGTTTTCGCGACTGTGTCAAAAATCTTTGGCAAGGTTGATGTTGAACGACTTTATCTCCATACTCGAATCAGAAGATGTGAAAAAGTATGACGACTTAAAAGATTTCAGGTGAGACTGACATTGTTTTCTGCATTACAGCCTGGTGAATCAGGTCCCCTAGGAAATTTTTTTACCGATTGGAACGCTCGTACAACGTGTTCGCATATGAGTGCCCCGCAGTATAGACATACACTGCAACATATTATGCATGGCTTAGACACAATATTTAAGTAAGCAACCAGAATTCCAACTTTGTGATTTTTTTTGTCCTCGATTTTTCCTCGGCTGCCATGTTCCTAGCAAGCGTTTCCGCTAAACGAGTTATTTTACTACAGGAGAGTTGACCTCTTCTGAATTTCTTGGAGTCATTGTCCTAACTTCAACGGCAACAATGTGCTAATTTTTTTTTTTTTTTCACTAAAAAAGCAATAACGTTTAACCGACAACAACAGAAATTTTTCATGATAATCTGACACTGCCGAAGTCAACTGAAAAATGTTGACTCGAGCGGGATTTGAACTCGCACCTTCGGATTACCGGTCCGCCGCTCGACCTATTGAGCTATCGAGTCCACAGGGACTGGAGGCAAGTTTTTATCCAACTTGAGTGCACGAGATATTCTCGCGACAACTTAACGCTTATCCATGACAGGATGTGCAGTGTTTCAATTCTGTTTCAGAATCATCATAAAAACTTGATAAAAACTCGCCTCCAATCCCTATGGACTCGATAGCTCAACAGGTAGAGAGGTGGACCGGTACCTCGAAGGTGCGAGTTCAAATCCCGCTCGAGTCAACATTTTTCTATTGACTTTGACAGTGTCAGACTATCATGAAAAATTTCTGTTCATGTCTATCTCTGAGAATGATTCTGAAATAAAATTTAACCAAATTCAACAAGTTTCTTGGACGCTTGCCAAGAAATTGACGACGGCAGAAGATTTGAGGAAAAACATTAGAGGTACCGACAATGAGATGGACGTACGGTTAATTATTTACTCGGTGGCTTTATACACTGGCAGTCAAAAAGAACTACTCAAGCTCAGTTTTTCTCATTGCATAGGGTTTACATTGTTTATAGGCCGGACCTAAATACTTTAGCTAAACTGCATGACAGAAAACTCAATTTCCAGATCTTTTGAGCAAGTCCCACAATTTTCCAGAAGGTTTTTGCCATTATAAATAGTTTGCAGGGACAGATGTGGTCTCTCTGGAATTTATTAGAAGGTTCAAATCATCGATTGGTACAGCAAGAAAACTGGAAAAGGGAAAAACTTATGGCTCCAAGGCCAAGAATAAGCCTAGAGAATCGTGGAAAAGTGTTGGCACTATCAGAGGAGAGATACACACAAAGAGAGATCGCCATTCAAGTTGGGTGCAATCAAAAGAGTGTGAGTGACATCTTAAAGAAGCAACGAGACACTGGCACTGTAAGAGATAAGAAAATTCCTGGGCGAAAGAAGAAAACATCTGCTAAAGAGGACAGAATAATGGTCAGAAAAAGCAAATCAGATCGTTTTAAGACTGCCCCGGAGATTAGAGCAGAGATGCAGATTGAACACGGAGTCAATGTTTCATCTTCAACGGCTAGGAGAAGGCTGAAGGAAGCAGGTCTGAATGGATGCAAATCTAGGTAAAAGCCACGGCTCATTTCTCATCACAAGAAAGCCCGTCTGCAGTTTGCAAGGTCGCACAAAGACTGGAGTGCAAGAATGTGGTCTAGAGTCATTTTCAATGATGAATCAAGATTTCTGCTGCACAGGTGTGATGGTCATGTCTATGTGCGGAGAATGGCAGGGGAAGCATTAAGAGAAAACTGCATCCAATCCACTGTAAGACATGGAGGTGGAGGAATCACGGTGTGGGGCTGCATCACTCAAAAAGGTGTAGGCATGTTTGTGAAGGTCAACGGAAGGTTAGATGGTGAAGAATACATTGGTATCCTGGAAAACGCACTCATCCCATCCACTCACACGCTGTCAATGCCCAGAAACTGAATATCCCAGCAAGATAACGCAACGTGCCACACATCCAGATTGGTGCAACGATGGTTTCACGACGAGAATGTTACTGTGATGGAATGGCCAGCTCAGTCACCAGATCACAATCCAATTGAGAATATGTGGGACCATCTGAAGAGAGTTGTCCAAGAGAAAAACTCAGCAAACATGGGAGAACTTTGAACAGCTATCAATGATGCCTGGAAAGAATTTCCTCACAACTGTCTGGTCAATTTGATTGACAGCATGCCAAAAAGATGTGAAGAGGTCATCAAGGCTAAAGGAGGGCCCACTAGCTATTAAATCTTCCCTTATTAATAATTTGGATAGCTGTATCTGGCATCATTGTGTTTTGCATTGTATTTATCTAATAAACTATGTTCTTTTTGTTTGAGGAGTTCTTTTTGACTGCCTGTGTATATTCGCTCTGTTCTTAGATCTGCCCCATGCAAGCAATGCATTTTGGAAACTTCTATGAGCTTTGTGTCAGATGTTCTACGTTCGTTTTTATAAGTGAGTTTTAGGAACTTGAGCTAAGTATAACGTGTTATGGGCACTTTATGAGAATCTGAGCTGTGCATAACAGGTTATTCTTGTGTCGGAGAAACCTTAACTATGCACGCATTGTTGTATGCAAATTGTCGAAACTCGAACTGGTAGAAGACGTCATACGACAGTTTTGGAAACCCGAGTTGAATTTTGTTGAAAATCGATAATAGCTCGGAACAAAGAGTACAACTAAATCGGGTGCGACTGAATGAAATTGAGAGTATGCGTGTGTAATGATGCACTGGGGGTACCTATGCAAGTGGTTTTTACGGTTTACATGTTTAACTGTTCTCTGCTGATATGTTTCTAGATATTTGAACTTTTTAAAATAAAACGTATTCCGAAAAATAGAGACATCTTGGAAAACTCAAGATATGAGTCAAAACAAGACGAGTATATGAGGCTGTAATATTTCAACTTTATTACAAAGTCATCATCAGACAGAATGATTTTGTGACTCAAAAGTGGTTTATATTTTTGTTAAATTTTTTACTTTTTACTGGAGGAACTTTTAGACCCAAAGAATCTACTTTTACTTCGTTACTGTTCAACAAGTCATCTCGTTAGAATTCGATGAGGCAACCTTGACGTAAATGGCACAGTTTACGGATTTCAATAAAACCACCCAACAGTTGTTCCAACCTCGTTCTCGCGCCCTTCTCTCCGTTCCACCTGCCTGTCGAAGGGGCTTTTTTGTTGTTTTCTACTGTAGATGTCATTTTAACTGGTTTTAATACAAAGATTTCGTCACTGGGCGTAAACTCTAACTTTTCAGAAAATTCTTTTTACTTTCAGTACTTGAGTACTTCTCAGCTCAGTTACTGTCTTACTTATACTTAAGTCGCTTCTTTGATGTTTGCTTTTACTTTACCTTGAGCAGCTATTTTCCAGAATAGCAGTACTTTTACTCAAGTAGATTTTTCCGGTAATTTGAACACCACTGGCCAACACATTGGTCTGCATCTTTTCAGTGGATTACTTATCACAGTGCTAGTTCATATTATGTGCTTTTCTTCGGAAGTGAGAATTCGGCTTGAGAAATTGAAGATGACGTTGTCAGGATTTTGGTTTGTCGGTGGGGTGGAAAAACAGAGGCGAAGTAACTTCTTCTCTTAGATCTTTTGATGCTTTTCAATTCTTCTGGAGTTCTCTTTATCCGAAACGGACTTGAGGTGGATAAGGTCCATCGTTCGGACACAAGGGGATAGATCAGAGTATGCCGATGAAGTATGAGCTGTCAGAGTCCGTATTCTAAACTTCTTTAGAGATATCTCTGTGTCTAAGAGTTTCTTTTGGCATTGGTAGTAAGCCAGGAATTTCCGTATTCTTTTGTTGGCAACGTTGAGCCAGAGAAATTTTCGGATAACATTCCTCTTCTTGCAGCTTAGTAGAAAGTATAGGTCAAGTTTTGCTTTTTCCAATTTCAGTTCGACGCGTTGAAAGTTGCGGGAGGCAGTCAACGTTCCTTTGTTGTATCTTTCTGTTAGAATCGTAGCTATAGATTTTCCCGGCGGAAAACGTAGTCGTAGTAAGAAAATAAGAGCCCAGCTCAATATCTTATAGTGGAAACCCATGAATTAATGAGATTTAAATTATTAAAATTAATATTATATTAAAATTATATTCAAACGGTAAGTTTGAATATAATTTTGCTAACGTTTCGTTGCCACATGCAACATCTTCAGAGTGGATAAAATACAAAATTACGAAGTGACATTTACGGTAAAAAATTTCTATTCAAACTTACCGGTTGCCTTATTTATGCATGGGTTTCCACCTTAAGATATTGAGCTGGGCTCTTACTTTTTTATTACGACTACGTTTTCCGCCCGGAAAATCTATAGCTACGGATCTAACAGAAAGATACAAGGAATGCTGACTGCCTTCCGCAGCTTTCAACGCGTCGAACTGAAATTGGAAAAAGCAAAACTTGACCTACTCTTTCTACTAAACTGCAAGAAGAGGAATGTTATTCGAACATTTCTCTGGTTCAAGGTTGTCAACAAAAGAATACGGAAATCCCTGGCTTACTACTAATGCCAAAAGAAACTCTTAGACGCAGAGATATCTCTAAAGAAATCTAGAATACGGACTCTGACAGCTCAAACTTCATCGGCATACTCTGATCTATCCGCTTGTGTTCGAACGATAGACCTTATCCATCTCAAGCCCGTTTCGGATAAAGAGAACTCCAGAAATTGAAAAGCATCAAAAGACCCAAGAGAAGAAGTTACTTCACCTCTGTTCTTCGCTTGCGTTCTTATAGTCTTCGGAGATGAAAACTTGTACAGTTATGTTGTAGTATCTAAACCTTCCAAAAAATCACCAGCCGGTGAAAGCCTTTCTCTTGAATGCCAGCCACAAAATTCCAAGTAGTCTCATAGAGGCGTTTACCTGTTTTCGTAATCTTTCGACTCTACTTCTTTCAGTAATCTTTCAGAATAGGTAATCTTTCAGAAGGACGCATTAAGTTTGGTCCTGCCCGACGTTTCTTAGTAATCTCATGCAAACCAAACTCTGAAACAGATACTTATCTTATTTGAACAACAGACCCTCTTCTTGAACCTAAAAAAATGAAATTTCTTCCACAGCGGATACTGTTAACAACTGGATTGTATTGTGTCGTCAAAATGCTGTAATTTTTAAGAAATTGAATCTTAGGTAAAATAACGTGATTTTTTACTCAGCTAAAATCTATTGCCAGTCGACAATTTGAAAAATTATAAGACAAAACATAATCCGAAAATAACCATTTTGTAAATAACTTAAGATATAAGCTTAATGATACACTTTGTCTTGTTCTTAAGCTCATGTCTTGAGTTATTCACAAGATGTTTATTTTCGGATTATTTTTTGTCTTATATTTATTCAGTTAATTAAATCTAATTCGCAAAATATTTTTATTCGATTAAGTTACTACTTGAGATAACGCTGAATTGCTTGAAAATTGCAAGATTCGGAACTACAGGAACACAAAACCCAGATGGAACCTGACGCACAGAAGAAAACCCGTTTCGAAGCATTCCAATGTTTCAGTGGAATAGTACCACTGTTAACAAATCTTCCTGGCTTAAGGGTGTTTTTTTATTATATCTACATGTACTGACGTTGCTGCGCTGTTCTGGTAGAAACGTCGACTTGGAACGTCTAGGCGATGATCCGGTTCTAGCGAAGGAAGTTGAAAAGGCCTCATTGAAGTGTAGCCAAGCAGTGTTTGAAGAGAAAACCGAGCCGTCATTACTGATACCAAGGAATGTAGGAAATATGTATACACCCTCTCTTTACGCTGCTTTGGCATCCGTTTTTATCAGGTAAACTTTAAGTATTTATTTATTTATTCATTTAGTTATGTATTTATTTATTTATATATTTATTTATTTTTAAATTTTTTTATGTGACTAAGATTTTTATAAAATTCCTTATTATGTAAAAGTTTTTGTAATTTTAAATTTAATTCTACAAGTCGTCCTTTGATGACAGTATTCTTATATATACCGAAGGAGAAAACCTGTTATAAATATTGTTTATAAATTATACTAAAAAGAAATGAATCACCTGGATAGGCATGTTGTCTTTGAGAAGTTAGGGATTGCACTATGGAGATGACTAAGAGTTAACTTTATTGTTTGTATTGCAGTAATATACAAGAAAATGTGGAGGAAATGCAAACGTTTATAATCGCCTTTTAAAAAATTTTAATCACCTTTTCTGTGATTGGTTCAAAGATCTTAGAGACTGGCAAAAACCAGTCAGGTTAAGGTGGCTTTTGACGGATGATGGTTTCTTTCACGACAAAAAAAGAAAAGCCTCCATAGGTTGCCAAGACACTGGGAACGATTCGATCAAATTTAAAAGTAACTTTGTAACTTAATATTGCCAGTGAATTTCCTGTGTTTTGATGAAGCGTTTTCAAGTGTTGGTGGAGGAAGAGAAGCGTTTTAAAACCACCTAATGCTTTAGTACAACTATAGACAGGATACTTTAGTTCGTACGTCGTTAGTGATTTTTCTCGAAAATTTTCTTGTATGTGCTCATCAGTTAGTATTAGCGTGGTTTCTCGCGCAATTTTGTGGTGGAAAAACCCAGAGACAAACAGGTACTCGAAACCACGCTATTCCCTGTATTTGGAATTTTTCAATACAATTGTGCCACTGATTGCTAGAGAAGACTGGATCGAGCATCCCATGTTGAGAAAATAAAGCCGGAAGTGGATTGGGGCGGCCATTGCTAAGGGACCAACCGTGCGACTTCTGTATGGTCCGTATAGGGTTTCTGTTGATAAAGCTGTCTTTCGACCTACGAAGTCGTTCCATTCTGCCATATAGAGGATCAGGAAATACTTTTGGAATTGCTGCACAAAAAGACTTACAACGACTTTTGTTCCATAGTAATGGCGCGGGTCAAATTTCGCTGGCTTCATTTTCTGAGCTTTTTAAACAATAGAGTGCTCGACGTAGTCTTCTCTACAGATCAGAGAATTGTGCATGGGAGTATCTGACATCAGCAGACCCACGGTGATCATCCAGGAAGGTCAGTGACTGGCTGTTTGGAAAAGTTGTTTGTCATTTATTACACACTTTTTTCAGCAAGTAAAACTTGAAGTGGATATGATGACATTAGAAAACCGTCAGTGAAGTCGTAGTACAGCTAAACAATGCGAACAAACTACGTCCGATAAGTGTTGCCAGGTGATGTCTTCAATAACGTGTCCATGGTTTTACTTTTGGTGAGGCTGAAGGGGGACAAAGGTTTCCATCAGGGAGGGCAAATAATCAAGTGAATGATATTATATTAACTGAATTGTTCTATTCTTGTGCTGGCTTGCGAAATTTCTTACAAACTTGTCCATACCAAGGGAGTTTGCACGTTCAGACTGAGATTCCTCGTCCTGCTGTCAGCCATTGTGGAGTGTAGTAACAGCACAACTTCTTGTGCAGTTGGATGTCGAGAATCGCCGCTAAATAGAGGTCACTGCCTGTCATACATAATACCAGCAGTACTTTAAAAAAACATTGAATCAAGTCGACACGTGATCTATTTAAATTAATTTTAAATTTAATTGCCGTTCAGCAATTGCCAAATTTAACGATGTAATGTGCGGGTCATGTTTGAAACATTACCGAGGATGATGGGTTTCTATTAATCCAACGCTTCAATTATGAATAGAAAATTGGCCCAAAAGCTTTACTTAACTATGGTACACTAACACCTCAGTAGGGAGGCACATGAGGTGGCACAGCATTGATTTAGGGTGGCACATGCCCCCCTGTGTCCCCCAGTGGACACGCCACTGGGTGTCCATGACGGCGAGAAAACAAGAGCTTTACAATGAAAGAAATTGGTGTGGTGTCCTACAAACGTTCACATTGACTTTAACATTGTCTCTTGGTTTGGTTTACAGTAAGTCATTGTCAAAGCTGCGTGGAAAAAGGATTGGAATGTTCTCATATGGTTCTGGTCTCGCGTCTGCTATGTTTTCACTCAAGGTCTCAAACGAGGAAAGTCCAAGACTTACTAAGCTTCTCGAGAACTTGTCCGACATCCCAGCAAAGTTGCAAGCTCGTAAAGAAGTCACACCAGAGGAGTTCGCGAAGATTCTCGAGGTCAGAGAAAAAACCCACCATCTTAACAATCATACACCGGAGGGACCTGTTGAGGATCTTGCGTGTGGGACTTACCTTCTAGTTCACGTAGACGAGAATTACAGAAGGAAGTACGCACGTAAAACAAAAACCGGGTTGGTGGACTTTGATGGTAATAATTTAGAAGAATCAGTGGTATCAACAAGCCCAACTTGTCAGCTCTACTGACATTTCGTGTTTGTCAGAGATATTTTAAGATAAAGACTGATTGTTAAAATGGCTGAAAAATTTTAATTTTTGAGATAAATCAAGATTTTCAAATTAGGATTTAATGTTAAAACTTTCATAAATTTGGTATGATGAAGAACAAACCACCTCTTCACTTCCGGTGGCAAATACTACTCGGTGGGATAACAGTTGGACACTGGACGTCTAAAAATTAAAATGTATTATTTATTGGTAAACAAAGAATATTAGACTCTAAAACAAGCTTGGTGTACCCTTTGCCACTGAGTCGTATATTTGGGAAAACTGATGTTTGGCTTGAGAAAACTGGGAAATCGATCACATTACCGAGCTATCTTATCCAAATCATCCCGACGATGTTGCTTCGCTTTTTTTGTGCAGTCTGTCTATCTGTGTCTCTCTCTGTCTCTCTGTCCATATTTGTTAGTTGTTCTGTCTGTCAGTCTGTCTATGGCTTTCATGAAAAACAAATCTAAACTTGATGAAATTCCGTTTTTAAATAAAGCTCTGTGTCTGTCTCAGTCCGTCGTTGTTTGTATGTCTGTCTGTCTATGTGTTTTCTGCTTGTGGCCCTCGAGCCGTAGATTGCGCACCCTTGGCTTAGCCGTATGCATTGTTCTGTTTACACTAATTTACACCGCTCGGGATTGTTTCTCATGAAATGTTTCCACTTTTAGCCATGTTTGAGAAACGAAATGTTTCCGCATCAATATTTCCTTGTTTGCCCGGGGCCTTAGTTTCGACTATGAGGAAAGTGGTCACTCCTTTAGGGTCGCCGCGAACGACTTTTGGCTTCTTTTCTTGAACACTAGTTGCTCAATTAAAACACAGACCGAAAAATGTCATATACAGACTTCGGTCTGTGTTTTATCCTTTACTTTTTCAAATTGTCCTCTGGTTGTGGTTTCTAGTTGCTCAATCCAGTCTTTTTTTAAGATCATTGAAAAACCCTCGTCCAGGCTGGTAACGTGCTTCCCATAGTCTGCGAAGAACAAAACAAATCCATTCTGGGTAGGGTAGTACAAAACAGTTTGTGATACTACGAATGCATGCTCAGGAAACTTGGGAATGTTTAAGTCTTTACCGGCGGGATGTCGCCCCTTGACAATTAAGTTACATCGTCTGGCGTTAGCCAGACTAATACAATACGAAAATAATCCTGCCGGAAAGGTTTGATTGGACTTTAGTCGGCAAAAGTTATCTTGTTTTACCCTACCATTATTAACGAAGAGTGTTAAATTACAAAATGTCCAACTGAACTTAGCTCACACTTCAGTTCAAATGACACAAAAAGTGCAAGGACTGTGAAAGATGCTAGATTAGACACGCCAAAATAATCCCACTTAACCAATACGGGGTTTGTTCCTAGCAGCTTTGTAGAGCTATTTGTGGTATGTGGAGTAGGAGGAATCTCCGTAAGCGTTCATTCCGGTTCAGAATCGCTTTGGGAAAACAGAATTCATTTAAACAACCACCATATCGGAAGAAACGTCGGGTTCCCTCTAAGCGCATTTACACAATACGATTGTCCCACACGATTGTTCGTTTTGAGGTATCCGATTAACTCACTGGAGTCTTCGGGACGTATTGCCACATTGTTTCATGATTGACGACATTTTCTTTGTTATTGATGATCCTTTATTTAGCTTACATACTCGTTAAACAATCGAGCGACTGATAGCCCGGGCAGGGAATTTGATATTCAGCAGGGAACAATGGGGCTAATGAATTAAGTATGCTGTATTATAAATTCAAGGGATGTATGCTGAGCTTCCCAGGGATGTATATGTATACATCCCTTGAATTTATAATTCGAAACCTTATTTAATTTACTAAACTCACTTCGACTAAATGTATAATTCCTCTGCACACAATTTAAGATTTTAACGTTACATACACCAACTGTAACAACTTCGACATTTTCCTTCTGAAAATACGTGAAAATCCTTCGAAACGAAAAATGTACACTTCTCAAAAACAACGGAAATTTCCTCTTAATATTATAAGTTTGATAAGATTTCTTAATCTCACTGAAAGCGCTTCTTCCCATATCGATCTGTAAACTATTCTTTAACGGATTTAGATTTCACATCACATACGACTCCCAATTCAGTCCAACAACGAACTCCCCAAGCAGACATGATCTTAGTATTTGCAGTAATCCTCAACGCCTCCCATTTCTCCAGCTCTTCGTCCGTCACAAATGAAATGTTTCTCTCATCTTTGAAATTATTTATTGACAAATTGTCATCTTTTCCCTTCTTTAATTGATTCGTCGTTTGCAATATCAGCAAAAAGTTCTTTCATTTCAATGAAATTCAGAGCGAATATTTTGGTCCGAAAACATGACGTTATAAACTTTTTAATTCATAGCCTCCTTACTTGCGACTCGACCAAATGCAAATAACTCTGATCATTTGTAAGACGCCTTCCAGTAAAAAAACAGCATTGATATTAAAAATCACTACTTATAAAATCTTTTTAGCAAATACATTAAACTTTTGTTAAATGCCAATCATCCATTTTATTTCAGTCCAATGTTTATACATTCACATGTCAAAAACATGTTTTCCCAAATAAAATCCTTTAGTTAGAAAATGCATCTTATCATGAAATAAGTTAGTTAAAGCCCTCAAACGTCGGCTTTACGCCTAATACAACCCTCGGGCTACGCCTTCGGGATGTATCTGGCGTAAAGCCTCCGTTCTCGGACTTTAACTCTTACTTAGTGAGCGAATCGTGTGCAATCGTGAACAGGAATTGTGTCCTGGAGACCACATTTGTATACACCTGGCGCCGGTTGTTCAAAGCGTGATTAACGCTAATCAAGGATTACCAGTTAATCTGTTGTTTTGGTTTCGTATATTTTGGTTGAAAAATTTAGTTCACGTTTCACAACTGAAAACCTTTATGTATGCACCCGAAATCTGTTACAGAAAATTCCAGTTTTGTCTTAGTTCTTCTTATATTTTCCAAATTCCAGTTTTTCTTTTTCGGAAGGTTATCCACAAATTTTTGGCTAATCCTGGATTTAAGCTAATGGCCTTTTGAACAACCGAGCCCAGGACAAAGATTCGTATGTGACGTAGGTATCGTGTAAATCGGCCTTTAAAAACGAGCCTCTCGTGGCGTATGATTCAGCAATCCACGGGGGACCTTTAGTTACATGCCACCGCATCAATTTGTCGATTACTGACGGATAAGATTAGCAAATGGGTCTGATTGAGATGTTTAGAGCAACTAACGACTCCAATCAATACAGTCTAAGAGGATCATCCACTGCATTTCATATGCCCAAACCCAAAACAGAATATTTAAAGAGCGTCGGTTATAGTGGGGCTAAATTATGGAAAAGCCTGCGAAGCGAATGCAGAGATATTCAATCATTGAGGTCTTTTGTTAAAACATTTCAATCCTTCAGGCATAATATTTCACGGTATACCTCATTGATTTTTAAACCTTTTACTTAATATAATGTACAGAAATTTTACAAACTGCTGAGTCATTATGTAATTGTATTATTTAACCATTTGTTTTTTGAATGTACACGCCCTTCTTGGAAACCAGTCTTGTCTGAATGAGCCATCAACGTGTTTAAATAAAATTTTACGTGACTTGCCTTAGTAAAAATTGCCTTCTAAATTAGCAATGGTTAACCACGAAATTTTGTCTTCAAGTTGCTCCGAGGATGAGTAATCGCTAACACACCGCCTTAGTAAACCAATACCAAGACTCCTGCATAAACTCCAAATGACAAGCAGCTGCCATTTGAATACCTGACCTTAAAGGCTTCATATGTCAGGATGGCTTAAAATAATAACATACATTTAAGTAACTCCGTCCTTAAAACAGCTCGGTGTTTGTTCCTAACCATGGCTAGAGAAAAAGCTTATGGTGAAAAAGAAAAGAAAAAACTTTGTGGTACGAACAAAGCAACCAGAGTGATTATGTGCATTTTAGCATTGTTCGTCGTTGGCCTACTTATTGCAGTCATTGTTCTCTCTGTTGTCAATACAGAAGCCAATAGTACGATTCCCAGCTGTTCCAGAGCATCAAATTTACGACCACAGTACACTAGATCGAAGGACCTCTTTCGCGATTTGACCGAGGATGAGATCGTTCGTGTTCGTGACTACGTCTTAAACGAGCCTTCCTTGAAGATCACTTCGCACGAACTCGCGTCAGTCAATTCAAATTACATTTTCTTGATCGAATTGCAAAATCCTGACAAAAACGAAGCCATCGCCTACCTTGATGGAGACGGACCTAAACCAATGCGAACCGCCAACGTTGTTTTATTTAAGGGAGCCGCATCACCACCAGTTGTCGAAGAAATATTAGTCGATTTCAGTAAACCGATGAAACATAAGGTAAATAAAATTCTCACTAATAAACCTATTCCATTCAATACACGCCCCGTTAATAAGCTCGAAGAAGGTCGGGTTGACGATATGGTTAGCGATTTCGCCAGAAAAGCTCATAAGATTTTGAACGAGAGTTACGACGGCTACACATTCCACAACTGTACTGACCGTTGCCTAACGTACAGTTTGAGTGGGCCTGCAACCATTCATAAATCAGGCGAACGTCATTCTTGGATTTGGTTTATTCGATCAGTACCGGGAATGTACCTCCATCCAGTCGGGCTCGAACTGTTGATACAACGTGAGGGAAGCGACGTGAGCAAATGGAACATAGAAAAGGTCTACTACGGCGAGACAATTTTTGACTCTGTTGAAAAGTTTATTAGTTCGTACGAGAAGGGAAATGTCACAAAGGTTTTCCTCCGAGCTCCCAAAGCAGACGAACTTTTGTATTCGACGCTTGAAAGACGTGAAAAGAGACACCAGCCATCACTCCCGTTGCGCGAACCGCAGCAGTACGAACCGGACGGCAAACGGTACACGGCAGAGAGCAACCACATTGAGTATATGGGATGGAGTTTTGACTTTCGCGTCCGCAGTTCGTCAGGTCCTCAGTTGTTCGACATAAGATTTAATGGTGTGCGAATCGTTTACGAGTTAAGTCTGCAGGAAGCGGCGGCGTTCTATGGTGGTTACTCGCCTATGCAATCATACACCGATTATCTTGACAGTATGTGGGCAATTGGTTCGACATTTGAGCTTGTAAAAGGCGTAGATTGCCCGAATACGGCGACCTTTTTTGACGTAGTCTACTTCATCGACTCCTCGCAACCAAGCAATCGCCGTAACGCCATTTGTGTATTCGAACATAACACAGGAATACCTCTTCGCCGTCACTACGAAAACGATTTCGAAGGTAGCTACATCTTTTATGGTGGTATGCCTGGTTCTGCACTGATCGTAAGGACGATCTCTACTCCCTACAACTATGACTATATCTACGACTACATATTCTACCCTAATGGTGTTGTCCAAGTGAAAGTGTCGACCACTGGATACCTCCAGACTACACTTTGGACTCCAAAAGAGGACTGCTACGGGACGGAAGTGCACAAAACAGTAGCCGGTTCTATTCATGACCACCTGTTGCATTTTAAAGTTGACCTCGATATTGTTGGTAGAAACAACAGCTTCGAGACAGTGTCCGCTAAAGCTGAAAATATCTCTTCAAGGTGGTTTCCAAACAGACGCCACATTCAAAAACGGGTGGAACGCAATCTAAAGCAGACGGAGATGGCCGCTGCATATAAATTCGATTTCAAACAGCCCAGTTATCTGAACTTTTACAATCCGGAGAGGAAAAATCTTCAAGGCGTTCGACGTGGTTATCGTGTTCATTTGAGCGGAATAGTGGACCAGTTATATCCTAAGGACTGGGAGTTGACAAATGGATTCCACTGGTCATTCTATCAGCTGGCGGTGACTAAGTACAAGAAAACTGAAGACAGAAGCAGTTCGATATACAATCAAAACGATTTGTTCAATCCTGTCGTCGACTTCTCAAAGTTCATTGAGGATGATGAAAATATCGTAAACCAGGATTTGGTGTCGTGGATAAGCGTGGGCCTTATGCACATTCCACATTCTGAAGATATTCCAAACACTGCTACCTCGGGGAACTCGGCTGGCTTTTTTCTCCGGCCGTTTAATTACTTCGATGAAGATCCTTCAATGGTCTCAAGAGATGGCGTCGTGATTACACCGACGACTGGTGGCTCCAAGGTTAATCGTTTTGGAAGGCCAGCTCGTCCTAGTTGCGTTCCTCAAGAGGAACCAATCGTTTATTGGGGAAGACAGGTGTGATTGCTCAGTAATGATTATTATTTTCGTTGGTGTATCATGGATTGTCGATGAATGTTATTACTGATGAAGAGATGCATTACTAATCCTCGGTTGATGTAGTTTAAAAATACACGTATGTAATCTTATTCAAAACACTTAATAACTAAGCCTTCATTTCACAGATTGAACAATTTCATGAATAATCATAGGTCTGCAGTGGAAATAGCCTTAATAACCTTTACTTTTGTGAATAAAGCCAGACGTTTTAGAACGGAAGTTTACTGTAACTGTCAGGTAAATTTTAGGACTGCTTAAACAGTAATGGAGTCTTGTTGCGTTGTCGTATGGTTTTCAGACAAATTTTCCGACAAACCCGTGTCTCTCAACTCCCCTCGTTTTTGTCTGAACATCTCTCTTTACATACTGCCACTGATTGCGACAAGAAATCTTCAATTTACGAGGACATAATCTTCAATGACCACCCCGTTTATAGAGCGGTTTCACTGGACGTCAATAACCGATATTTGTCTTCCTCGACAAAAGAATTTTGACATATTTTTCTGTCAGACCAAAAACCAACACCAGCCGACTGATTGAAAAAATATAAAATAAAACATAATCCGAATAAAAGCATCTTGAAAAACGGGATATTCTAGCTAAATCAAGACGATAGAGGGAATCAGTAATACTTCGACTTTATTACAAAGTCATCGTCAGACTAATTAAACTACAACAAATATCCAGGGTCTTAATGTAGGTTGAATGCATGATATCATCTATTAAGGAATGACAGGACATTATCCGTGTAATTTAATTAGTATGATGATGACTTTGTAATAAAATCGAAATATTAGTGATTCCCTCAATCGTCTTGATTTAACTAGAATATCCAGTTTTTCAAGACGCTTTTATTCGGATTACGTTTTATTTTGAATTTTTTTCTGTTAGGTACACCAAGATGGCCCCCATGCCCTTTGACATTTTAATATCTCGAGGTTAAGTGAAAGCCCTCTGCCATCTGTTGAGTGTATCTGCAGTATGATTGATATTCTGTACCTGACAGACATTTTGGACTTAGGAGTATCTCAATATATCAATCATGTACTTACATCGAACGGTTACAAAGCTATCGAAGCTTAATTTTGGTGAGAAATGACGCTGTGACCTTGTTTTTCATGGGAAATAGTTCTTTTGTGAACGCATTTTCTCACGTAGTACGCGAAGATTCCTCGATGAGCAATAGTCAAGTTTTCAGAGCAGAATCTCATGATTATAATGACGTAATTGCACTGAGCGGTTACTGAACAATTCTTGGTTAATTATGCAGAAAAATGACCCTTATTAGTGACCTTGTTTCCGATGGCAAATAGGTCTTTCTAGAAGATTTCTCACATAATTATTGAAGATTCGTAGACGAACAGTAGTCAAATTTGTAAAACATAATCTCTAGATTCATGTTGTAAATTTGACGTAATTACATGGAGTAGTTACAAAGCGATTCGCGGTTAATTTTGGAGAAAAACGACGTTTGTGATCTTGTTTCTTGTGGAAAGTAGGTCATTTTTGAAAATATTTTCCCACGAAGTTGTTGAAGAACCTTCGACGAACAGTTGTCAAATGTTTAAAGCATCCAGATTAAAGTTATAAATCATCATGAAGTTACACTGAACATTTGCGAAGCGATGGGTGCTTCGTTCTGGAGAAATAGTACCATTATGACCTAGTTTCTGAAGGTATTTTCTCGCTAAATTCTCTTTAATTACTCAAACCGCAGTTAAATTTATGAACCAGCATCTCCACGTTCATATTATAAGTAATGACGTAATTACATCAAGCAGTTAAAAAGCGATTCATCATTACTAAGGGAGAAATGGGAACATAGTAACCTAGTCCTTCGGAGAAAAATAAATGGTATAAGCGACTTTCTCAAACACATTAATAATTCATAAAGCAAAAACAAAAGAAATATATAATTAATCCGTATTTAGAAATCGGAGGAAGATTACAGCTGAATTTTGCCAACTTTCCGCTGAATTTTTGCATAAAATACTGGTTCGTTTGACAAGTAATTTCAAACACCCGTTACGTGTTCTTCCTCCGATTTCTAAATATCTTGAACCCGTCAAAAAAGCTGGGCTTCGCCTCGTTTTTAAACTTCTTTCTCTGCGTTTAGATATCGGTGAAAGAACACCAACTTGTGTCTGAAATATTACTTGCCGCTTTACTCTTACTTGGCAGGATCAGTCGTGTTTTGTTTTATTTTGTCTAACACCAGATCATACTTGCCATGGGAAGAGATCCTGCCGGGAATGGGTTAATTCAGGGCTGTCCAATGTGCAGCCCATCTGACCCCAGGATGCGGCCCAATTTAGATTTTACATATGAGTTAGCTGGCAGCCATTTTGGATTTTTACTGTCCTATTAATTAAGGTAATCGAGACACTCTACTCAGATACATTTTGCTTCATTTGTTTCGAAATTACGCTCCTTTTAATTTGCCTTTAGATATGATTTATCACTTGCTCTTTTTCATAACTTTGATGTTATGAGGTTTTGCTGAATTTTATTCATAAAGCAATAACTGCGTTCTTTCTTGCAATAAACAACAAAAGAACACCTAACCCTTCTTATAAAACTCATTGATAATTCATAAAAAACCCAAAAGAATTTAAAGTTTAATCAGTAGTTGTAAATGTGATTCAACTACTAATATTTGTAAATGTGATTCAACTACTAGTAGTTGTATCACACTGATTTTCATGAACATTTTGTGTTATTTTCTTGATTAAAATCATTGAAATCTTCACCAATTTTCAAAAGCACGAATGTTTCCATACATTCGTTTCATAAGTTTTTTAGAACATTTGCGTCCGTGTTGTATCGAATACACAATGACTCTCTTTAGGCTCCTGCTTGTATACTCGATGCAACACGGCCGCTCATGTTGTGAACATTACGTATATTAAACCAGCATTCTCGTAGAAACTTGTATTAATAAGTAATTAATACTGAAAGTTAAATGCTAATCTGGAGGTTACACTTCACCGTTGTTATCCTAAAAACAATTCAGGTAGCCCGTGTACATATGAATTTCAGATTATATGGCCCATCTTTGAAAAAACGTGGACACCTCTGGGCTAAATCATCAAGAATCTTAGAATAACTGCGTTAAATTTGTAGAGTACTGTAGAGTCGTCAGATTAAGTTTATAAATCATAACGTAATTGCTTAAAGCGGTTACAAAGCAATTCGTGCTAAATTTTGGATGAAATTCGCCGTTCTGACCTAGTACTTTGAAGGAAAAGTATAAGTCGTTTTTGAAGATATCTTTCGCTTATTTTACAAAGAATTTATGGATTGGCAGTAGATAAGTTTGTAGAACAGAGTTTCTAGATTACTGTATAGATGATGACGTAATTGCAAAGAGCGGTTATAAAGCGATTCGCGATTAATTTTTGAGAAAAACAACCTTTAGGCTCTTGTTTCCGATAGAAAAAACTTAGTCTTTTTGGAAGATACTTCTTAACGAATTTGTTGAAGAAGATTCGATGACCAGGAGTCGAATTTTTAGTGAAGACCAGGGCCGTCGCGAAGGAAGTTGAACTGGGAGGGTGTGAGCGTTAATTTTGCCGACAAATGGGCGTGGTCGTTGGGCGTGGCCAATCAAAAAGTGAAAATCTTAATACGTTTATTGTATTTAGGATTATCAAAGAGTTATGGAAGTTTATTATCTATTTTGGTTGCCACTATCAGTAATATATAACTACATAAGTACAGCATGCTACCAAATTAATTTAATTAATTTAATTAATTTATGATCAAGAACATTGCAAACAATACGACCAGAATTGAACTATAATTAATTAAACTGCTACGAGAAGATACTAGTGACGTAGCTAGGATGTAAAATTTGGGGGGGCAGCACTATTTTTGGGGGGGCAGCACTATTTTGGCGGGGGCAGCACTATTGTTTGGGGGGCAGTTGTCGACGTAAGCTGAAAACCCAGACTACTCAGCGACTACTTCATGTTGTCAAATGTAGTGGACTTGGTATAACGTTACAAAAATAGGTCAGAATGGCCAGCGAAAAAATATTTTCCATAAAATATTTTAAAAATCTATCGGATTTTGGCATATTTAAATTATATTTGAAACACTTCAGAATTTTCTTTGGGGGGGCGAGGACAAATTTTGGGGGGGGCGATTGCACCCCGCGCACCCCCCTAGCTACGTGCATGGATACTACACCAAGATATTACACCAAGTACAATCACTACGAATCTATTCAAATTGTGTTGTAAATAATACTGTGAAAACACAGAAAACTCCTGAAATTCAACGATCTGTATCAACATTAGTACTAAAGTCTAAAGTACCTCTATTATACATACATGTATATTTGTTTTAATTCGTTCTTCACAGCTTTCCTGTAAACGTTGCTTCCTTTTTGTTTCTTCAAAAGGGTTTTTCGGTGCTCCTAATTCTTCGTACGGGACAATTTTATTTTGCTTTCGGTATTCTGGATGGTACTTATTGTTATGATCTACCCTGTAATCATTATCGAACACTCTAGTACATACTAGACACTTAAGTTTAACTCTTCGTCATTTTGTCGCACGACCTGTAGTACTACTACTCATTTTACCACTTTCTTCTTGCTTGATTTATTTAAAATTATTATCAAATTTAGCACAATATGAATTATTCAAATTAAATATATTTGGCTACCATCGTTGCGAAACGCTGCGGTCAATAGGTCAGCCGTCAGCGTGGTCATCGTATACGTTATGTAATAACGCTAAAAGAAAACAAAATGTTCGGTGACTACGATTCCGATCGGCGAATGCTTATAACAGCAATACTGTGAAAGATAGCAGAAGTGATATTTTTACCTATACTAGTGTTGCTCAGTGTGCTGAGTATGTATTAACTATAATGTATTCTATTGCGGTGCCAGTGAATTGTTTATTTATTGAGATCTCTCCAAAGGCCGAAGCAGTCAAACAGTTTTGCCGACAAACTATTCATTTGCCGACAACGGCAGTTTTATAGGGGGGTGTCACACCCCCGACACCCCCCTTCGCGACCCCCCTGGTGAAGACTTTCAGATTAACGATAGAAATCGTAACGTAATAACACAATGCGGCTATAAAAGATTCATAATAAATTTTCCTGATCTTCGTAGAGCAGAATCTCATGAACCACAAATCATGATTATAATGAGCAGTTACTAAGCGATTCGTCTTTAATTTTGGAGAGAAAAAAAGGCATTATGGCGCAATTCTTCGAATCAGACTACGTACTTTTTGCGAGTATCGTCCACTATGATTCATAATAATCATATATTAACAGTAGTTAAATTTTTAAAGCAGCATTTCCAGATTAAAATTATAAATTACGATGCAATTATTCAGAGTGGCTGCAAATGTTTCGCCCTTCATTATGGTGAAAAAGATCCTCTATGACCTTGTTGTTGATCGAAAATAGGCCGTTTTTGAAGATATTTATTCACGTGATGGTTGAGGGATAATCGATGACTGGTAGCCAAATGTGACAATATTTATAAGCCATGAACTTATTGCAAAGCGGTTAAAAAAGGCGATTTGTATTCATTAAACGTGAAAAAGGATTATTAATGCACAGTTTTCCGAGGAAGACTAAGTTATTTTTTAAGTTATTTTCCCGCTTATTTAATAAAGAATTCTTTTGAATACTAGTCAGAGTAGAGTCTCCAGATTAACGTTATAAATAAAAACGTCGTAACATGGAACGGTTGCAGAGCAACGCATGTTTAATATCGGAGAAAAACGACATTTATGACCTTGTTCAGCTTAATATAAGTCTCGTTTGAAGGCATTTTCTCACGTAATTTCTGACAATTCGTCGATAAACACTCGTCAAATTTTTAGAGCTTGTTTTCGATGCGAAAAGAAATCTTTTCATAAGTTAACTTTTCTCGAAATTATTGAATAATCTCCGATAAAAAGTTGCCAAGTTTTAAGAGCCGACTCTACAGATAACATTGTAGGACGACATATACCGGGAATTCTTTGGAATGAGCGACAGCAAAACAATGAAAAATCTGAAAGAGGTCAAGAGGTTGAGGGAAAAGTTCATTAAAGAGCACCCACATGTAGACCCCTCTAGATTTGGGTTCGATGTCATAGCGAATAGTAACGGCGAAGATTTATTTCAAAAATGATGACATCCTCAGCACGGTCATAACGAGTAACACATTCGATAACTCATCAATGATAAGGTACCTGAACATCATATATAGCTTCCTCTTTATAGGATGATCCTGTGGGACCATACAGAAGATCACAATAAGCAACTACAGTAAGGTTCGGACTGAGGCTAGTTTTGATGTCTAGCTCAGTGAATACATCCTACCCCACCCAATAGAGAACTTTGTGAGATATTCAATCGCAGTGATCACTTTTTCTCAAGGCTTCCAACCATAGGAAAGACCACTGATTTTAGGAAGGCTGAATGGGATGATACTGTCCCGTACTATCAGCTGATATTTTCCACTTAATGAGCCACAAATTAGTATGGAATCTCTATCCAACACCTTAATACATCTCATGATATGAACCCTGTTGTAAGTTCCCTGTTGAGATTCCACCTGTATTTCACAGCGGGAAGGCTGCGAACGAGGACGAAGAGTCGGGAGAAAATGAAGAGGTTCTCAAAGGAATTCAAGGCGAAAGAGATCAATAGGATCATTGATCACGTGCATAGAGTCCACAGGTATGAACCAGCTAGAGCTGGTAGGATGAGCATTATAAAGAGAGGCTTCTACCTTGCCAAGAATGCAATGAAACATGACCACCAATGGTACATATGTTAAAGTTGTCAAAAGGGTACACCACCATTCCCCAGCCATACCTGAATCAATCCGTTGAGAGCTTTGTGTACAGTATCCTGTGAAATCAAGCCAAAAACAAGGCGAACCATCACTATAAAAGAAAGTTGTGTAGGGAGCTACAATCCTGGCCAATAATAACTGGAACAGGGTTGCAAACGACTCCCTACTAACCGTACCAAAGACAAAAGAGGGAATATCGCTCACCCCTTCGCCCCCTACTCCATCAATGTTGCTTCTTCCACCATGTCAGATGATGCTGGCTGTGTCACACACAAAGCGAAAAATTGACCACAAACTCACAACGTTAAAGAGGGAAGGGAGTATGAAGTGTGCTTATTTTAAAGTGTTGTCCCAGTATTTTTGGCCAGGATTGTCTGTATATACATTTAAAAACATTTATTGCATTTTCACTTCAGCCGTAGCCGCAAAACCTATTTTTAGTCATAATTCACTCATAACGTAGTAAAACGGTTACGTAGACGTTAAAAGCTACTATCGTTTTTGCTAACCACAGCTGTTTTCATCCGCGACTCTTAGAGTTTCTGATGTTCGCATTGGATGGACGATATAAACGTGCGCCGCTCAAACATTGCATTCAGTCATATTTCTCACTATGTTTTAGGTAAATTTCAGTCGACTTTTCGTTTCAAGTTTAAAAGTTAAAGGTGGATGAGTTTTATCGAGCTTATATCTTATGTTCATTTTGATTTTCGTGGAAACAAGAGGCCTGATATATCGTATTTTTAACATTTTTCACTCAACCTGAATGAATGTGCTTGGTAAACTCAGTGTTTACACAGTGAATTGAGAGAGAAATGTCTGAAAAACTTGAAAGCTAGAGGTTAACGCGTCAGAGAACACGAAATTAAACGCAGAACTAGCAAATAACGCCAATGAACTAAAATAATCCCACAGAGAAGATAAACTTTAACTTTACAGTGTCGTTTTATACTGAGAATTGTGAGACGAGAAATGTCTTACGGTTGGACGTTAATACAGACAGTGTTAAATAACATCTCTCTGTGTATGTCCGTCTCCATTCCTCGCCATTTCTTACCCTCGCTGTCCCTCTCTGTCTCTCTATGTTTCTCTCTGTCTTCTTACCGCCATTGCTTCTGTCTTACTCTCAGTAAATCAATTATCCATTATGCGATAACTTTGGGTGAAGCAACTACCTGAAATATACGAAATATGGGATTATTTTAGTTCATTGGCGTTATTTGTTAGTTCTGCGTTTAATTTCGTGTTCTCTGACGCGTTAACCTCTAGCTTTCAAGTTTTTCAGACATTTCTCTCTCAATTCACTGTGTAAACACTGAGTTTACCAAGCACATTCATTCAGGTTGAGTGAGAAATGTTAAAAATACGATATATCAGAATTCTGGTAGCAATGATAGCCGCAAAAGACATGAAATGCGTCTCATTTCCAAACTCGGCACCGTCCACCCCCATGGTATTAATGAGCGTTTTTCTTATGTTTAAGTCTATTTGTCTGGGCCCGATGTTAGTTTATGTATCTGTATTACTAACCTTTTCCATTTTGTTCTTGTTTATCCGCATATTATGCAATTATAACCTAGTTTCCTCCTTAATATATTCTGTTATGTGATTTACATTTTTTGTTTATACTTTGTTTTTACCAAATCTATCTTCTTGGTCTATTTTTTATCACGTGATCGCTTTGGTATTCAACAATATAAAAGCTCATGTTGTTTTCCCGACCCACCCTACCAACTTCCCGACGAAGGGCCTTTGCTCGAAACGTCGAAGTTTCTTTTCGTATATTTCAGGTAGAAAAAAAAGTTTCTTTTCGTATATTTCAGGTAGTTGCTTCCCCCAAAGTTATCGCATCTTGTTATCCTCGACTACCTACAGTGGCACCCATTGCTCAATTATCCATTACTATGGACCAACATTGGTTAATCAAAAGAGAAATGCAATCAATTAACGTCCGCACATTCGCCTGAGACGGTTGTAATTCCTGTAGACCAACGAATAAACGACAGATATGATGACGGAGAAAAAAATCATTGAAAAAGGAAGAAATTATGATTGTTTACAGTAAACCCTTCAATTGAAACAGCAGTTAAGGAGTACAATAGGAATGTACAGAACGCCATCGACCTGTGGGTTGAAAGTGACACAAGGGATGATTGGTTGTCTGCTTTCAAGTTATCCAAGCATGACTGAAAAGGTCTTCCGTGGACACGAGAGGTGGTATAAAATAACCCTGTACAGTTATTATGACATTCTTCTCAAGATCAGAAGGGGAGAGTAGTAGTCGATAACCTTACCCTCCCTAACCTCCTTAGGCTCACTGGACCTAAGGCATTAAAAACTCTGAAAGTCACATTTACAAAAGGCGTCGACGAAGGGCCGAAAACTGAGACCACTTTCTTCAACAGTAGGGTGACCACCGTGGCCAATATTGAAGATATTGGAGAGTTCGTGGAGACCTGCGGTCCCCAAATTCGTGACTGGATCGGTATGGGACTATCGAATGGGTCAAGAATAGAATACTGCGTAGACAGTGATAAATAAGGTAAAAAGTTTAAAGGTTGATAACTGCCGTGACTGATCTCAAAGAATTGCAACGTTTCAAGCAAAGGCCCTCCATCAGAGAAAGAAATGTGTTCTGAAACAGTAGTAGCAACTGGACTAGGTTTTATACGAAAAAGAGTTGTTTCTCGAATTTTATTGGTTAACTTTTTCTCATATAACTCCTTTTCGTAGAAAACCTAGTCTAGTTGTTATTCGTATTTCAGAACGCGTTTCTTTCTCTGACGAAAGGCCTTTGCTCGAAACGATGGAATTCTTTGAGATCAGTCAAGGCAGTTATTAACCTTTAAACTTTCAAACCATATTAATATAGTTGGACATGACCATCTCCAGAGGTTCCTTATCCCTCAAGCTGCCATATGAATTGAGGGGTAACAAGAAGAGTCAGGTCAAAATTAGGACCGTCCCCATACTACTCTGAAATTAAAGTCGTACTGTAAGGATTCTCTATAAAGGGACTTAAATCGATTTCATGAAGTATGATAAAAAGCTCCTTACGGTATTTGTGATATTTGCTGATTTCAAGAACATTGACAGAAAGACACGGGCAGAAGAGGGCGAAGAAGGGAAAAGTTACAACGTCAAATCTAAAGATTATGAGTGCTGTGGGTGTGGCCTAAAATAGTCTTGTCAACATAATAAGTATAGCTACCCCATCGAAATATAAAGGGATGAGTAGGCTGTATATTTAAGTTCTTGGTAAGGGGGTTCGGATTAGCTGACGATTGTCATAAAATCAGGTGCAATGAGCGCAATAAAAAGTCGAGAGACACGGTTAAGCAGACCGAGAAATGTATGTGATGAGCATTTTGCTAAAAAGGATAAAACGAAGTCAATTGTAGATGGTGTGACCGGCGAGAAACTTGGTCAGGCCCATGAAGAGTGTTGGGAAGTATAAAAGCCAATCACTAGATTACCTGTTGTCTTCCACGATGTGAAAGGCTGTGATGGATATTTTATAATGCTAGAGTTGGGTGTTTTAGAAGAAGACAGGAGTAATATCGAACACTATTCAGAGTTATATATATATATATATATATATATATAGAGAGAGAGAGAGAGAGAGAGAGAGAGAGAGAGAGAGATACTGATGGTTGGTGAATCTCGTGAAAAATGTTCCGCAAGAAAGGTGGCGGACGCACACCAAATCTTGGAGACCACATGTGGGTGGACTGGTGTGGGTGGAACCCTGACGGGACTATGCTCTCGTTAACTCGCTGTCCCCTTGAGGGGGGTAGGGTAGAGTAGCAGAGACTGCACTCCCTTTGCTCGCTTGTTTGATTGTTTTTCTAAACAATGTTATAACTACCAAATTTGAAATAGAGCTTAGTCCTTTGATTCGTTCATTTGGTATGTCTGAAAGCTCGAAGAACAAACGTAGGGTCGTATACGACCCGACTTGTAGCCTAAGAGTTAACCGATTCTCCAAAACTATTCTACATATTTTGTCCAAAATTTACCACTTTAAAATGCTAACCCTACTCTATAAAACTGATGAATTTCTACCGGAAAGTTCTCTCGAAGTCATATGAATAAAGGATTGTTATATCTGACATTGTGTGACAAAAATCAATAAAATAATTCTCCAAAACTACGCGACCAATCTAGTAAAAATATCATGAGATTAAAGCACTAACTTCACTCAATAATCTAAAAATTGAAATCATCTGAATAAAGAATTGTAGCATCTGACATTTCATGACAAAAACCAATAACATAATTCTCCAAAACTCAACGACCAATTTAGTCAAAATTTTATCAGATTGAAGCACTGACCTTACTATATTAACTGATAAATTCCATTTCAAAATCCCTTCGAAATCATGCAACTAAAGAGTTGTAAAACTGTATGTGATATTTGATGACAAAAATATTTGATATAATTCTCTAAAACTATACCAGCAATTTAGTCAACATTTTGTCAGATTAAAGCGGTAACGTTGCTCAATAATTTGTTAAATTTTTCGTTCCAAAACACCAGTCCTTCGGAAACATGTGACATTTTATGACGAAACTATAAGAAATTGTTCTAGAAAAGAACGCAACCAATTTACTCAAAATTTTAAAAAATTAAAGGACTGACTTTACTCTATAATCTGATAAATTTTCACTAAAAAATACCTAAAAAATACCGAAATCATAAGAATAAGGGATTGCAATATCTTACATTTTATGACAAAAATATATAAAAAAATTTCTCTTAAAATACGCGACCAATTTAGTGAAAAATTTATCAGAGTAAAGCGCTAACTTCACTCAATAATCTGATAAATTTTAATTCCAAGATACCTTCAAAACAATGCGAATTAAGGATTGCAATATGTGACATGTAACAAAAATATATAAAATTATTCAATAAACTACACGGCTTATTTAGTGAAAATTTTGTCAGATTAAAACAGCGACTTTACTCAATAATCTGATCAGTTTTCACTCCACGATGCCTCCTATATCACGCGAACAAAGAATAGAACAACTGGGCGGTTGTCATAGGTCATAATAGGCAACAGAGAAACTGAGCGGTTGTCATTCGCTACTTCATGATCTCCTTCCTTCAAAATCGGAATGACTTCCGACCTTTTCCACACCAACGGAAACACAGATGTTAAAAGGGAACCGTTCACAATCTCTGTTAAGACGGGGAGAACATACGGTAAGGCATCTCTAATCACAGCCACAGTTACTTTATCCCATCTTTATTAGGCGCTTTATTAGGTGGAAACGTGCAAATAATTCTGCGTATTTCAGCCCTTGGTACTAGGCGGAAGTGAAACTCATCTGTTCCATGTATAACTGCCAGTGATGGGCGCTGCAGTACGGGGAGGTTGTTTTATGCGGCAAGTTTCTTGGACTTTTCTGCTGCACGTGCTCCAACTGAGGTGAACGATATATTAAACTCATCAGCTAGAACCTTTTCATATTCCATAAAAACAATCCGAGATCTAAAGTTGCTTCAAAATTGGCTTCCAGTCGAGTCCCGACCTGTCAAAATTCTCGAAATTTGAATCTCACCATTTTAAAGTCTACCGTGCAACATAAGGGAGCAACCTCTTCAAACGAATCTGCCACTTTAACCATTAACATCTTAAAGAGCCGAACTGGAAGCTATGGAGTATGAACATAAATCAAAAATTGAAATCTCGAAATATCACTCCGCCGATCTGTAGTAAAGAGCCACCTATGCTGAGGAGAGAGAGAGATTTGTTAAGGCCTGGTTTTCACTAGTGACATAAGCATAAGCATAATGACATAAGCAATCGCAGTAGATACTTGGTTGGTAAATCCCTTTGTCTGATGAAGTACAAAGAGCTCGGTCGACCATAAAGTGCTCACTACGCTTGTGCATGTCGTTATGCTTATGCTCATGTAACTAGTGAAAACCAGGCCTAAGGATTGCTTTAAAGTTGGTTGTCCTAGATAAAGCTAGTGACTCAATCTATAATGATCCAGTAGAAGTGCCTCCAAGACAAATACAGGAACCGTGCCGCAAAAGTACTGGAAATAAGAAATCCTCTCATCCATCTGATAAATCCTACCCTGAAACTAAAATAAGAGCCCTGTCTAGCCACTCGGAAGAATCTGACAAAGAAATCAAGCGACAAAAGAAATCCAGAGATGGTTTCAAATTCAACGACAGATTTAATTTGAATGGAAACCCAATTTCTGATGCCAGTTTTAACGCTCTTTGCCTCGACTCATGTAAGTCAATCGGCCAACCGGCTGGCCCTGACATCAATAACGAAACTGGAGATAAAATTTCGAACACGTGGCGTAAAATGTCAGCCGCTCGGTAAGAAGATAAAATACAATATTCACTCGATGAAATGTGTACCAATGACTTCACCAGGGAAACCATAATCTCAGAGTGGAATATTTATCAACAACAAGATTTTGTCAAGTCAAAGGGAGGAAAACAACAAACTCCATAGCCAGTAAATGAATCTGATAGAAATGACATGCAAGGAGACCTTTCCACACCAAAATTGAATATGGACCGTCACCAAAACTTTGTCATTATTGTCGAAGACTCTATGATAAAAGGCGTTCAACCAGTACTGGTTCGTAGCTCAACACATAAGAGTGTTCTTATTAGAACATTTCCGGTGGCTACAACTGAAGACATGTTAGACTGTCCTAGTCCGTCTGTCCGAAAACCACCAAGCCACCTCACTGTCCATGTCAGCGCAAACGACCTGAAATCGCACGACGCGACCTCTATTGTAAAGAATATTCCAACTTTGGGTAACAACATCAGGAAGGAAAGTCTGACTATCAAAATTATTATATCACATTTTATTACAAGAAAGGACACGTCAAATCTTGACGTCAAAATCAATGAAGTTAACTAGCTACTCATGGAGTGGTGAATCCAAAAAGGCTACACGATTCTCAGTCGTTCGAATACTACTGAAAAAGGCCAAGACAGGTATGGACTTCATTTTAACCGAGCTTGCAATAGTGTTCTGGCTCGTAATTTAATTAATTTTTTAAAGCAGTTTTAGTGTTACATCTGTCATCGATACCTCTCATAGTAGTCCTACTCATTATTCTTGATTCCTGACCGACACAGATAATAGCTTTGCCAAATTACCTTTAAAGGGTCTTACATTTTTGTATTTGAATATTCAAGCCATAACAAATAAGCTTAACCAAATCAAATTAATGATTGCAGAATCTTCTAAAGATAGACCAAGAGGAAAAATTGTCCTTTGTTTCTCCGAAATTCATCTAAACTCATCTAAACTCATCTTTCTCTCACTCTGATCTTGAGGTTAATGGTTATTGTTTGCGAAAAAAACCGTGCTTTTTCAAAGGGTGATGGCATCCTTGTTTATATTCCGCATGGTATAAGTGGTAAATCAATTCCTGATGCCGTGGTAACAGACACAGAGCACAGAGTTGAGAATATTAGGGTAGAGTTCCAATTTTCCCACTCAATACCTTTTCTTGTATGCTTTGTCTACCAGCCTGACACTACTACCGCTTAGCGGGATCATACCTAATTTTAGTGTGCAGTTATAAAATGTAAAATGTGCAGTGATTAAATTTGTTTTGTCAGTTTTGATAGGCAGGATTATGAAACTGTGCCGTCATAGATAGTCGTACAATGTCGTGGCATTATGTACTGTACCTTGGTTTTGGCATTTTTGAATATCAAGTGTAGTCTATTTTAAATTCAGTGGTTACACATGTTATCATAAGGGTGTGGTCAGAAGTTTTCAAAGGTGTGCTTCCGCCTGGTTAAACTTTTCGGAAAAATGTGCAGTGATAAAAAATTCTTAAAATTAGGTATGGGCGGGGTGATCTTGATCATATGCTTGCTATTGCTGACGAAACAAAGAAGGAGATTATTATACTGGGCGACTTTAATGTAAATGTCCTGGTAAAACAAGAATACAAACCTCTAGCCACTATCATGTCTCGGTATCATTTAAAACAGCTTAGGCCCAGTTCAAACGTCAAACTTTTCATGTGCCGAATCAAATGAAAATCAGTTTGAACAAAGGATTTTGCTCATTAACATTAGATTCGGCACATGTAAAGTTCGACGTTTGAACTGCTCCTTATTAACACTATTACCCGACCTATGTCCGGAATCGTTATCGATTATATATACGCTTCCCATAGTGAGACAGTTCATTGCTAGTAAAATCAATCCTCCAGTGCTCAAGATAAAAAATGATAATCGAACCACAATCTACCGGAAACTTAAGTATTTTGACAGTACATAGTTAATAGAAAAATATTATTTATTTTTCTATTAACTATGGACAGTACCAAATTCTGTGCCGATCTTAAAACCTTTCAACTAGACGTAAATGAAGGCAATGACCACCTCGATAATCTTCTTGATATGTAGCAAAATTGCTTTATTTTGGTTGTAAACAAGCACGTTTTGTTAACAAAACGACGCATTAAATCTAAAAGTTTACCTGGTTGGCTTACCGAAGATATTCCTCAACCAGGGCGCCTAAGAGATAGATTTAAATAAATAATACAATAAAGCAATGATGACTAATGATCCAAACTTCTGGATACTCTACAAAAAAGGCGTAATAAAACAGTTCATTTAATTAAACACTCAAAGAACACGTACTATAACAAACTCTTAAATGAGAACGGCAATAACCCAAGACGATTATGGGACACCCTCAGTTGCCTCATCCCTTCTGATAAACCAGATGCATCAACTTCTCTTACCATTGACGGAGTAATTTATGACAACCTTAATGACATTTGTAGCCTGTTCAACTCTTGGTTTACCATTATTGCGGACATTTGAACTCAATGACAATTTAATCGAGAGTATTAATTGTGGTGACCTTTTTGGGGTTGCATTTGATTAGCATCTCAAGTGGGACTATCAAGTTGCCAGTATTGCAAACATAATGTTTGCTCTCGACTTCATTTATTTAAACGCATCCGTGACTCACTTCCTCGGAGTTACCGAATAAAATCTTATTATACAGTCGCCGCCGCTTATATGCAAATCCTTTTTGCCAACTCAATTTTTGCATATAAGCGGATTTTGCAAATAAGCGGGTTCCTGTCCAGGACGTGCATCCAGGAAAATTCATTCGCATAATGCAAAAATGATCAAAATAACCCAAGCTAGATTCAATTTTATGACATACAACAATGCATTTTAAGAAACGACAACAAGTAAGTTTTAAATACTGTATTTATCAATAAACTTAAAAATATACAAGGGAACTGTTTTTAGTTTTGAAAATAATGATTAATTAATCTTTGCCTTTTGGAAACATTTGAACACACATCAGTAGAAAAGTTTGAAATAGAGTTGAATGATTTCCAGTCATTGAAGCCGTGCAAACAAAGATAGTCTTTCATATCGGCTAAATTTGATATGAACTGAGCGTGAGTTATTACAGACTTTGGTTCTGGCTCGTCATCTCTCTCTTGGGCGTTTACTTGCTCGTTGATGATGGAATTCTCGTCTACGGTGGTGCTGTTTCGAAGTTGTCTGCTGATATAATTTCATCGAAGGTTTATAGCTCTATGCCACGTGGAGACGCCAACTGTTGACCCAACGGAATGTCATCATCTTTGTTCCACACACCTTTATCGTCATCGGATTTGGATACAAAATTTGCATGGCGGAAGCAGTTGGCGAGGATTTACGTTGTTATTTCAGACCAGGATGCAACAATCGTATTCATTGCATCCAACAAATCGAACTTCCTGGAAAATTCGATTGCATTTTCGGAGGATCCGGCGTCATTAGCGGCAACCATTCTCTTAATGATGCCATTGCGGTCGTGAGCCTTCAGCGCTTTGATGATGCTTTGGTCACAGGGCAGGATAAGGCTTGTGACATTTGGACGGAGAAAAATGAGTCCAATGTTTGTAAGGGTTATGTCTGTTGGATGCGCTGTACAGTTGTCGACTATCAAGGCGACCCTTTGTTTTGCTTTTTGCAGTTCATTGTCCCATTTTTTAATTCACGCCTCAAAACTTTTCCCAGTCACAAACAGTTCTTGCAATGTTAAATGTACTTATATTAACTCATTAGCAGGGCTCATCCTGTTGACAAGCAAAATTGTCTGGTGTTCGCCAGAGTAAAATTTTAGAATGTTTCCTTGCCCCTTAATTGGTTAAGCCAGATAAAATTAATTGCCCATGCAATACAGTGTATTGTCACAAGCAATAAGAAGATGGTTTGAGTCATAGATGATTGTAATACTGATCAGCTATGTGTTAAACATTTGACACGTTATCTCACCAACCTTACTACACAGTAGCCATTCAAGTCTTTCATTAGATCAGACCCCTCACAAGGCTACAATATGAACTTACCAATACAAATGGATGTGGTAATCTGGTGGAATCATCTTTGGACGACATATGAGAAGGGAAATTTAATATTAGGCTTAATAATGTATAGTGTATTTGAGGTTTTTGAAAAAAATTGTTGCATTGATTGGTGTCACAAAGTGACACCAATGGGAGCTGGGTTTTCTGTCTTCCCCATTTCTTATTTCTTCTCTCACTCATTGGTCCAAAATCACTCATGTCACACCATTGGTACTAACAAGATGTCTTTTCAACTCTCTGTACTTACTTGAATTTTTGCAAATGTTTCGCATTTTTTAATGTTCATTAGTGACGTGTGCACAGAAGAATAGTTCTTAAGGCTCCTGATCGATCTTTTAGAATAAAGGCAAAACATCAAATATATTCACAACTGTCGTGTCAGGGCAAACTCACAAAGTTAATTACTCCACGAATCGCTACCAGCGAAAATCCTCGTCCATTTTTTTCTGAAATTTACCAAAAGCCAGATTAGAAATTTCAGAGAAAGTGTTTTTGAGGTCTTTTTTTATTCGCTTGTGGATGCGTCTTATAAGTCATGGCACTTTGACACAAATGTGTAACGGTAAGCAAGGAACGTATTGGGTTCTTATTACGTTAAAATACACCTTTGAAACTATTACCTTGCTCTTTTGCCTCGACTTTTAAGGGTAGTGCTGGATTATTTAGTGCATTACCAGCGGATGAGAAAGGTCGTCAAAATATTATAAAAAAGTTATACAACATATCTGAAGGGCGTTGGTAAATTCACCAATGATATCAAACTGAACTAATTATTTTTTTATTTTTTTTAAATGATTTTATACTTTTTACCTCATTACCTGTTTTTGTAAACACGCTGTTTTATAGCGTTGCCACGTATATACTTATTTCACCTGATTACTCACGGTTCTTTATGTGTGTTCGGTAAGAGATTGTTAGTAAAACAATAAAACTAAAAGAAACTGTTGCAAGTGCGTCAATCACTCAAATACGTTCCTTCCTTACCGTTACACATTTCTTGTGTCAAAGTGCCATGAATTATAAGACGCATCCACTAACGAATAAAAAAAAAATACTCAAAAACGCTTTCTCTGAAATTTCTAATCTGGCTTTTGGTAAATTTCAGAAAAAAATGGACGAGGATTTTCGCTGGTAGCGATTCGTGGAGTAATTAACTTTGTGAGTTTGCCCTGACACGACAGTTGTGAATATGTTTGACGTTTTGCCTTTGTTCTAAAAGATCGATCAGGAGCCTTAAGAACTATTCTTCTGTGCACACGTCACTAATGAACATTGAAAAAATGCGTTATCTTGTTAGTACCAATGGTGTGACATGAGTGATTTTGTGGAAAATAGCCCCGCCGTTCGCAGCTCTCGACGGGTGAGTTTTTAATTACCCAAGCTAAATTTTCTAATATATTATAATACTGTAACAGAGCTTTCTTTTAATATAGAATTTATTGTAAAATTAAACATACCAGAGCATCAATTTTGACTTTGAACTTTCGTCATTTACATAGTTTTGTCACGTGTTGAAATTAAAAAACTTCGTGCTCACTTAAACGTCTATAAAAATGCCCGTGTTTCTGATTTTATTTAACTTCCTATTTCAAGAAATGCCAAAATATTGAAGTGTTCAATTTCATTCAGATACGATAAATCATTTCGCGTCACGAGCGTGTTGTATTTTGCTAATTTTCAGCCGATGAAACGTCGTCTCTGACTCTGTGCAGTATTTCACGTATAACCTCAAAACGAAATTCCTTTGGAAAGCTTTATCGTGATCTTCTATAATAGTTCACCAAAAGCATTATGCAGACAAAATATGAAGAAGTCTGAAATTTCATGTTTATCCACGAGTTCTCGATATTTACTGACATCCGCTATTAAATATTTTGAAGTAGCGGCTAACTTCCATCCAGGTTCTTGCGCGCAATGGGTATGAATTAGGGACAGAAAGTCGCTTTTGTAAAAAAAAAGAAAAATAGTTGGAGATTAAGGAGACCTAATTTACAACTTGCAATAGGGGAATTTTTTTTATGCTTTCATTAAATGTAAGATCTCTATGGGATTTCATTTATTCCAGGAAACTATAAACACTGTTTGGATTATTTAATAAAATACAAAAGATCATTGAGACTAACAAACAGATTTATCTCTGAAAAATTAGGGGTTTCAGTCTGTTAGTGAAGTTCTTTACTATATCTACCATACAATTGCACTACCGTTTTATATTCAACAATCCAAGGTACCTGTAACATTAATTATTTAGCCCAGACTGAGACCATACTGCTGCCATACACAGGAACATACACATCCTCGACTTTACGAGCCATTTAAAAACATTTTGACGTATTTCTTTATAATAATAATAGCTATTTACTGTTTTTTATAATCATGTATATTCATTCAATATATACGGTAGGCACCCTCCAATGTTTATTTTGGTTAATTTTAAATATATTTATAGGTTTTCGAGAGTGTCAGTATGTTTTTTCTAATGTCTGATAGCTCCTATATTACCACAAAGTATATCCACATCCTCATTCAAAGAATTTTTTTCATAAAAACCTTGAGACTTAGTTTACACTTTAGGTTTTCGTAACTGGAATCTGTTTGCTCAGGATGAATGGAATTCATGAAGCCCCGGCATAAAGTTCATAATATCTAGAAGTTCACAAACCATATGAATTTATGTTAGTTACTAAGTTCACTCATTTCTGGAAGTACTACATGAAGGGTATACTATTTGTTATCTTCCTGAAGTTCACAATCACAAACGTTTCCAAAGACTTCATTGAGTTGAGGTTTATCATGTTCTTTTTGATTCATGAAGTTTACTAAGTTCATCAATTCCAAAAAGGCCAAGAAGACGCTAAGTTCCTGGAATTTACGAAGTTCATGAAATTTATGATATTCACTAACTTCGTCACGAACTTCAAGAACTTCGCAAACCTCGTGTTTATAAAATTCATCAACCTCAAGAAGTTTATGAATCCCATAAAGTCCATGAACTTCGTTCTGTTCATAAAGTTGATAAATTTCATGCAGTCTACAGATTTCAAAAAGTTTTTAAAATTCGTGAAGTTCATGCAGTACATCAGGTTCAAGTGTCCATGAGATTTATGAAATTTATAAAGTTCTGAAATCTGTGAAGTAGTCAACGTTACAAGAGAAACAGTTTCGAATATTACATGGAAACTAAACGGCAAATTCTATAAGTTTTGTCATAACTTAGAGCAAAACTATCAACTGAAAATATAAAGTTTTTGACTCTCCATAATTGTTGTATAAGGAATTAGTAATAATTACTTTGTAACAATTTCATTATTAAACCTGTAACTAAAAGTTTAAACTCTTGGAAATCAACTATTGTTAGAGAGGAAAGCGTGGCTGACGAATGTTTTGGCACTCCTATTTTTCACTTTCGCCGGAGTCGCTTCGATGTAGATCTGCCACTAAAAATCTGTGATTTTATCTTCTCGTAACAAACACTCACATTATTATCCGGCGAACGGCCGTATCCATAATTTAGTTTATAAAGCAATCGCATCACACCTTTCGATAAAGCATCTTTCCAAGAGAGACCACAGTATTGAAGAGTATTAATAATCAGGGTTTAGCAATGCACTGCCAAATTCCACCAAGATGGAAAATTCGAGGTGTCAATGTCGTAGGAACGTGTCCCAGGACTAGACTCTCGTATGCATTGTCCAAAAAGTTTGCTGTGGGGATAAAATTTTGTCCCCGCAACTGTTTGCATGAATTCAAATTGATCTGAATTCACGCGACAAGTCTCAGGGGGGAATGGTCCGCCCGCATGATAACTCGAGAGAATAGCTCATCGTACAATTCTCAGCCAGACAGCTACAAACTCCGAGAAGAGACGATCACAGAGCTTCATTTAATTCCCAACAAAACTTCGACAAATTCTCTCTCACTGAGGTTTCTGTTGACAGGGTGCATGGCTTGACAAACTGTAAGTCCATGCGACAGGTCCCATCATGTGTCTCGAAAATGGAACATGTACCTGCGACGTATCTCTGAGGTTTGGTGTCTCACGTGTCCCGATATGCATGTACGCAAAGGCTAAGTCCTTGTAGCTAGGGAAAAAGAGAGACCTTGGAATTTATTTTTATTTTTCGTTATGTCCCGGCGGCTAAGCTCGCTTTCCCTGGTGTACATGAAAACCGCCGGTAGTTCGGGGTCTGTAGTCTATGAGTCAGTTGGCACCACTCTAGGATGTTGTGGGTTTGTCCGTCAGCAGTTTTTGGAGACGGAAGTAATGTTTCGAATTGCAAAAAAATAAAATCGTGGAAAGGCATTTTTTTTCTAGTTTTAAGATTAACTTCCTGGCTTTAAGAAATAAATTCTTGATACGATTTAGCCATGTAGATTTTTTTCTTTCACGAAGTTTAAGAAATTACATCTTGATTCAAGAATATTTTTCCTGTCAAGTCTAGATATATTTTCTTAATTCAAGAAAATATGCTTTCTTTTAAGAATTTCTTTCTCATCAAGATAGCCTATTCAGAAAAATTATCCTGTCTACGGGACAAGATAACATTTTTTAATTTAATGAAATATGGTCTTAAAGCAAGAATTTTTTTCTTAAAATAAAAATTTTATTTTATGCAGTGCGGTCTTGAGTATTTGGGTTACCGGTAGGTACAGGTCGGTTTTGCAGGGATCACACAGACGCAAATGTTCGGTAGTTTCTTCGTATAAGGAGGAATTGTATTGAAGACTGAAGAGGGCGCTGACTGTTTTCTTCGGTCACCAGTGGGTAACTGCGTGCAGTCATGTTGTGATACTTGTGGACAGGCGGTAGGCTGATTTTGAGAACTGACATTAGGACGTTGGTTCCCAGGTGGTATTGGTCAAAGTAATGATCTCGATCTTCTGCTGGGATTTTTTCTCGATCACCCCATACTGTCGGAGCGAACTTTTGTGGAGGAGAGAGGACCACTGACCAAAATTTCAACTCTTATTTCCCAAACGTTCAAATTTTAAAAACATCTAAGGTATTATTATAGGTGGTTTGCACTTACGTGGGAAATTTTTTTCATTAAAATTTCAGGATAAAGTTTCATGTCATGCATACAGATGGAAGAAAACAACAAAAGGCAAAATGAACGAGATATGAAGCCCTTTGCGAGAGAGTTATCTCCGAATGAAAATGTCAAAAACTCACTAAGTAAACATCACTGGTGTAACTACCGGGGTGGCCTGGGGGGAGTTTTCATTTATTTCATTTTTTATTTTTAAAATTTTAACAGTTTTACTTACATCCATGCTCCCCTATTCACTTTAAAACGAATGTATAAATGTACAAACACGAATGAATTGAAAGTGTTTGCTATGCAACACATCTACGTTAAACTGTTATTTATATTATATATTTAAAATGTTCTACTAGCATAGTTTCTTATTTCTACCCTTAATTACTTCTGAGGACTCTGTAAAGCTTGGCTTTGTGACCTCAAAAGGCGCTGATCTAAAGTGCTCATATACGTTGGTTGTGTTGGTTAACTTTAATACTTAATTTTTGTAACTTTTACGTGTAAATATATTTTCAGTTTTTTTATGATCTTGTAAATAGTTTCTGAAAAGCCCTTCCAGGAAGAAATCTATTAAAATATCATATCATATCATACCATATCATACGTTGATTGTCGGATTGGTAGAGTCCTAGCATATTCTGTACACGAATGACATTTTGAAACAAAGAAAAAATAAATTCTCACTGAATCTGAAATATTTTAAGACATTTGATGTGTCAAGAATGCGCTTCATGAAGAGGAAGTCTGTAGCAAGTGTTTGCTGTCCATTCTTATTTTTTCTATTTTGTTTCTTTTAACTTTAACAATTTTAATTTCGAAAATAGTAAGGCGACTATAAGAGCTTTTTAATCAATTTTGAGCTGTTGAAATAACGTTTCGAGCACATCTTCTACTACTTTTAAACAAATGTTTTGAGCAAACTAATGTCTTAGGAGATAATCCTGATGAAAATGTAACCAGATTAGGTTTTATCAATTTGTGTTTTATGGAATTTTTGAGCACGTTTCCTATAAGTGGTTTAGACTTTAATTTTTCTAAAACTTAATGAACGTATCAGCACTAACCATTTCCGGTCTGTACACGACGTTATAATTTTACTTTGGCTGACGCCAGACAACTTTACTCGTCAAGGGGAGACTTCTCGGACAGGAAAGGATTAACTCTGGCCCATAATGAGGAAACGACCTGATAAACACCCATATAAATTTTGATGCACCAATGCGTTTATCTTACCCTGGACATTCCTTTTACACTCCTTCGTCATTTTTACTGGCCCACATATTTCCGATACTAATGAATTAAATACTTATTATTCTCCTTGCACAGACGGAAAAAAGTCAGTTCTCTTTTGTCTCGCAAAAAGGTCAGGATAGTTTGCGCTCCCCCTTTTGCTCGTCGAACGCTTAGATCTCAATCTCCTTTCCACACAGTGATGTTGTTAAAGTTCATCAATTACTATTTGGGATTAGCGTACGAGTATTCTTTAAGATTAGCTCAAAGCCTTTTTGTGACACACTCAGCCTCGCGCGCGAAACGTTAATCAAACAAAATCACACGAATTATGGACGTGTGTTTTATTCCCACGAAATTCCTGGTTTGTGACGAGGTAAATTAGAGCCTTTGATAATGACGGTTAGAAAACTCTGTACACTTGTTAAGTCTTTGTGCGTGAGATTTGCCATGCAAAATATGGATTAGTAAGAAAATTGATGGTTTCAATATTGCCACCAATCTCGCCTACGTTGCCAGGGTACAAAGGTAGCCAGTTCATGTTCGTCCAAGGTGCGTCAACACACCAGGGGTCAAGTAAGTAAGCTTTCCTTGCAACACTTCTTTAAAGACCTCTTAAAGCTTAGATCGGCTATCACACAGTTAATCGACAGTGTTCTATGCAGCATAACCACTTTTTCGGTTTTTTATTGGAGACAAAAAATCTGCACCTCCAATCTCTTTTATAACTTTCGACTATATGTAGTGGAGTTTGCATCTAAAAAAGTGACTTGGTCCAAATTGCTTTTCTTCCCTTCTCCTCAAGGCAATTAGCTTTGCCACTGATGCACTAAACAACATGGGCACAGCATTTTTGTCTTCTAAGTCTCAAAGGAGATGCTTTGATTGTAGACCATCCATATCTTTAAAACAGAAAGTAGGAGAGAGAAGGAGAAAGGCACAAGGGATAACCAAGACTGGTAGCATGAAGGAATAAAGACGTTTTGACTGTTTGAGTTGGATGAATCGACAATGGGACGACAATGAAGGTGAAACCTACAGCTGCATTGGGTTGCGCATTTGGTTGGTGTTTGGATAGCGAGCCACAGTGGTCATGACTATTTTTTGTCAGCCATACCATCAAATTGGTTGCGACGGGTGGTGTCTGCATTCAGCTGTGTAACGAATCAGAACAAAATAATACTTTCGAAGCGTGCAAGATTCCCAAGGTCTCGGGGCAGGAATTCCTGGAAATGATCAACCGTCCACAGGAGCAAGTTCATTCTTTGATGAACGAATTGGTGAACACGGCCTACATGGGCTTTCTTTCAGTCGATTGTTAGAAACGATAGCATTTTTTTCAAATTCTTTACGCTTCGATATTAGCTCATCTTTCGTAAGACCACTTTTGTTTTCGTTTTCAATGGTTATCGTAACTCGGGGAGCAACAAACCCAAGATGGGTTCCGTTCTGTTTGAGTCCGCGTCGGGTGCCATCACTGAAAGGCCGAGGGATTTGACCGTTGCATGGTCGCGAATTCTCTTCAGTATCTTGACTAAAGACAGGATTGTCCATTCCACTCCTGAAAGCATGGTCAAAAACGCCACATTTATCAACACTTTGAAGATTGGTTGGGAAGCTCACACAACGTGGAGGTGGACTGTCTACCGTCGTGCTTTTGGTACTGGTACTTAATAAGCTGCATTTGTGGTTATCGCCCGTGTTATGTCGGTTATCATCCAGGCTATCTTGTTTGAGGCCTGATCCTGGAAGATGGTCTCCTCCCAGACTCCGTCCTCGGCTGTTTCGATTCGGTACAATGCCATTTGCAAATAGCGACATCCGTTCTCGACGCGGCCTTAAAATAAGACGAAGTTTTTGGTAATGTTTGTAATTTTCACAGCATGAAAGAAAGATGAGGAAGAAAGCCTCAGTGAATAACCATTTTGGAATGTACAATAAACATAGTAAAACAGAAACAAACTCAATTGAAAATCAGATTAAAGTTCAAAATCCCTATCTGGTATCATGGTTTTTTTAAGTTGAATTGGGTGGAGTACAAGTTAGCTGTGAAGTTTTACGGCGTCCAAAAAATGTTTTTACCACCAAATTTTTAGTGTGGAAAATACACGTTCACCCAACCAATGGATGAATAATAAAATTTAAACAAAAGCAGCTTGACTGAAAAACACAAAGGGCCAGATTCTCAACTTGTTAAACGACTAATAAAGCCAGAATCGAAATTCCAATACGTTACCTTCTGGGACCTAGGTATACTTCTGTCGTAAGGTCGTCGCTACTATTTTTTTCCGAAATCTCATGTTCGGCATCAGTTTGCTCATTCCCTTCAGTTTCCGGTGCCTCTCGAACCAAAGCATTGGCAGCTCCGATAAGTGCTTTACGTGGTTTCTTCGGGAGTTTCAATTTGGCTTGGGCGTGGCGATAGTACAGGGAGAAGTTTGCTCCTATGATGGATATCGGTAGGGCAGAAATTAACATGCTGACTCCTGTTAAGTGAAAGGCAATAGTCACTTGAGTAGAATAAAAATTAAAGTATAAAGGCGCTGTTATCCATTGGACTTTTTCCCCCGATTGTCATCTTTGTTTATGCTATTAACCCCAGGACAGTAAACGCAGCAAGATTTCTGGTCATGATTTGCTAGAGTTTGTCCTCGTGACTTACACCGGTTTAATGTATTCCTCAGGATGACGATCGAGAGTCTCAGAATTACAAGTATGACATCACCTTTAGATACATATGGAGCTTTAGTATTTTGACTTGGCGATGAGATTTCTCATAAAATGGTACGTAGAAAAACAAAACTGTAAATCAGGAATGCCCGTCAGAATCACGTCTTTTGTTGGCAAAACTTTGTGTTAGCAATTCTTAGTAATTACGCAATACAGAAATTATGCAATGCATCAAGGTCTGAGCATTAGGTGAATTTCAGATCTACTAACTGGGCTGAAACTTCAAAATCCCAAGGTTGGCATTGAATTTTGGTCGTGTAATTGTAGGATAATATTTTTAACTCTTTGGCGGCCGCAAGAAAAATGGTTGTTTTCAACAAACCGTATTAAATAATTTTTTGGGGAAGGTTATTTAAGTCAATATGGAGGTTAAGTCATACACGGTGGATTTTAAGAGGGTCTACCACCAACGAGTTAAGGCTGGTTTCCATATAACCGTAACAGCCGTAAAGAGGCCGGCGACAGTGCTGCGACAGTGCTGCGACAGTGCTGCGGCATCGCCTGCGACGGACTTATCTCTAATGGAAACATTTGTTCACGGTGTCTGCGGCAGTCGCCGGCACACTGTCTGCGGTGCCGTGAAAGTTGAATTCATTTCAACTATGCCGACGGTTACGGCACCGCCGGCAGATCAAAATTTTAATGGAAACGTCCTCACGCCGGTGCCGGGGACATGGCGCTGTTACTTTATTGTTTCTTGTGAGTCAAAAATATGGCAAGTTTGGGATTCAAGATGGCGAGTAGGGATGGACCGAATATTAATAACGAAACTCCCATGAATTGTATTCAAAACTATCGCGTTATTTATGACAAGAGCAACAAATTTTAGTAAATATAGTGGACTATCGTTTTATCCCCCTCAACGGGGTGTTTTACCCCGGTGGTGTTTTACGAATTAATATTTCGTTCACTTGTATCTGCAATTTCAATTTTACTTAAAAACTCTGAGGATGAGAACAGTAATAAACCAGCAACGGTCCACTAACTTGTAGAAATATTCTCTGTCATGAAGTTTTAATTCCTGAAAGAGAGTATGAAACTGACCACGTACACAGCGTTGCAGGAAAATTTCTCGAACCCAGAAACGGTGTTTTCTTTTCATCTTTTTTCTCGCCCTTCGTCGATTCAAGTAATTGATAAGGAGAGCAAGTTGACACTTCAACAACAACCTTCGGTTCAAGGCAGCCATTTTCAAATTTAAGTCTGCGCGCCAATTCTCGAAGCAGACGTGCGATTTGGTCGACTGCCCGCCAATGCCACATTCAAATGGAAACACTTTTTAAGGCGCCGCCGACAGTGTGCTACGCAATGGCGCAGGCGATGCCGCAGCACTGTCGCAGCACTTTCGCCGGCCTCTTTACGGCTGTTACGGTTATATGGAAACCAGCCTTTAACAGAGTTTTTAATTTCATTAGCCCAGCAGAAACTCTCCCTGTAACCAAATCCTTAAGCATAAGCGTTATAGGCGTAACCATGAAGCCAAAAGTCAAGAAATGAAGAAGAAATGAAACTTTTGTGAAAGGGAAGCTCCGAAACAATGCATCAAGAAAAACATAAGCATAATCCAAGAGCAAGACAACGGGAGGACTAAAGACAAATCCCAGTCCCTCAGTGACCAGTATCGGGGGTCAGAGGCAATCTGTATCAATGGCACCTCCTTCTTCAATGCCAAAATGAAAACTACGAAAAATGACGGCAGTGATGCTATGATAATATTCCTGAGAGTAAAATTGCAATTGCCTTTGCGGTACTTAGTAGAATAAAACTTAACTAGAATAAAATATTTTACTAAAATAAATTTACTAGAATAAATTTACTAGAATAAATTTACTAGAATAAATTTACTAGAATAAATTTACTAGAATAAAACAAATTTATTAGAATAAAATAAAATTTTACCAGAATTTACTAAAATTTACATTAACTAGAATTTACTAAAATTTACTAGAATAAAACTACTACTTTACTAGAATAAAATTGCAATTGCCTTTGCGATGCTTTTTCATTTTATTACATTTTATGTGTGTTAATTTTATTTCATTATACCTAAAATTTTCTCACTAATTAACAATTTGGCAACCCCGTTATTTTGGCGCCCAAGAGCAATTCCTTCTCTCTGCACACCTCTTGCTATGAGTCTGAAAAATGCTTCTTATTTTGTCTTCAGGTGTACCGAATGAACATGTTCGACTCTCCGCATTTGACTTGAAAACAACGCTTTGTTTTCGTCTTGATCTTATGTTCATGCTTACTAGGCTTATATCGCCTTTCGTCTTTTACTTTCATGATAACTGTACACTGGAATTTTGTGTATTCTAAGAAGCCTTTCGGTTATTTTTTGACGACTTTTTTAGTTGGAACTAAAACTAAAAAAATGAAAACTAAAACTTCTGAGGATTCTTTAAAGAGCTCAACTTTTTGAACTGGGCTTCGGCCTAAATGGTACCGACAATTAACAGAGACGGATCCACATCTCATATCGGAGTGCTAAAACTGATTAACAGCTTCCAAATTTTCTGTTTATGGCGTTTTAGTCACATATTTTTAGCACTTTGGGTTCACCCGTGGCAATCATTTAAAAAGTAATCAAAGCATGTTACCTGCGCAAATGCTGCCAAATATTTTCCCCTGAGTGGTCAAAGGAGCCATATCTCCATAGCCCACGGTCGTTAGCGTTATTATGGCCCACCAAAACGCCTCTGGGATAGATTTAAATTTGGTTGCTGTTACTCCACTTTCACACAGATGCAATATTCCGGCGAATATAAGAACGGGAATCATAATCAACAAGAACAAGAGGAACATTTCTTTAGAGCTCGCCACGAGCGTGTGCTTCAAAATCTGCAAGCCCAAAGACATCTTAAAGAACCGAAACAAACGAAGCATGCGGACGAGAACCAGAACTTCTCTCACGATGTTGTCTCTGTCAAAAGCAATGGTTAAATAGAAAGGAATGATGGCGATGAAATCGATCCAGTTCAAGAACTGCTTCGAGAACTCCAGGATATCTGGACAGGTTGCACATCTTAAAATGAACTCAGCAGTAAACCAAATTCCACACACGTAATCTATGACTTCAATTATTGTCATTCCAGTCACGCTTCCTTTGACGTTGTCATCTGAGGATGCACACAACGACATAACAGATACGACGACGAAGGCCAATGACACCCATATGTATACCTGAAAAAGAACATGGATACATTATTGTAATAAAATCCACGACAAGAATACCCAGGGACAAGTTAAACATGCGCGGGACCCCTGGCATATCTGCAATTAACCCAACACCCCGCTAAAAAGGGTATGCAGAAAGGGTGGCCTGGAATATGTATCAATCATGAAATGCGACGAAAGCACAATATACAGTGATTACAATGCATTTCATGGTTAACCATTAAATCTCTTAATCGTACTCGTACATGACATTCATAATGATTCATTAAACAAGACAATATTACGCCAAAGGAATATCAATGTAAACAAAAGTATATGTACATGAAGGCCTGAAACTCAGATTCTATATATAAAATATTTGTATATACTAAATATCCTGATAGTAATTATCACCTGCTTCTAATTACAATATAGGGCGTTTATAATTCTGTGACTGTGAACTGATACCTTTACTTGTCGTCTTCATATTTTAGATGATATAGCTATGCACGCCGTTAAAAGATGAGGAGGCAAGACAAATGACATATTTAGCATCTTACACAGCAATTTGATTACGTATTAGATCCAGTTCAAACGCCGAACTGTTCATAAAATTTTTAATCAACAAAACAGTAGAAAATGGAAATTTTACAATCAGGACGATAGGTCGATAGCTAAATACTTGAGGCTGTTTAACCTATTTCATCGTTATTTAGCTAAAACAATTGGAATTGTCACCCCATGTTTAATTTCTAGCCTTAAAATGCTCTCCCTCTAAAAAGCGCGGGGCCCCTGGCACGTGCCCATAGCTCCCCCCTCAATCCTCTAGTAGCAATAACTGCTAGGAAAAACTATTGAACTAGAGTTCATGATATAAAACGGGGGTTGAAAATGCATTGCTTAACCAATCCACAATGAAAATTTGACTTTCTTTGTGCAACACAAACGTGGAAAAAAAACACATTAAGACTTTCGCGACTGGAGGTCTTTCCTTGACGAGTAAATTGTCTGCTGTTGGCCATAGTAGAATACTAAAGTACTTGTCATTAGTTGCCGAAGTGTTAAAAGAAGAAACAAAAAATGATTAATGGTGAACTCCTTTCAGAAAGAACAAGTTACTTTTAAACAAAAGACAATCATAAGTATTATTCAGAAGTGTTAAGGACTTGAATATATGCTCAGCTTCGTATTAGCAAATAAACAGCACTTAGTTTCGCACAACAAATGAACAGCACTATCCATGAGATTTCTTCCCGCTAAGCTGGGATTTATCTTTTATAATATTGCTATATGGCAGATAAAACTTAGGTTTGGTCGTTCAAAGCGTGGATTACCCGGTTCACTCAGTTTAGCCAACCCTATAGATATTGTAAACCTATCGCAACATGAGAACTGAAGGCCTTTAATTGAAATGTATAAAAAATTTAAACAAATAAATGATTGTCCATGTCTCTCTTATGTTGGTACCGATTATTTCCAGACACAACAAGTATTATGACTGGCAGTACTAACCCCGCACCAAATTAAATCATCGGCATGTCGCAAGGTAAGGATTCGACTTTTCTGTATCCTCCACTTTTGCGCTCAACAAAACATTTTTTCTTACTCAGAGCTATTTGTATTGGGCGAGATATCTCGGGATATATCAGGGCCGTCGGAAGCGGGGGGGCTGGGCAGGCTGCAGCCCCCCCAATAATTTGCAGCTTGAAATTTCGAAAAGCAGAACTCTAATCTCGTACTTGCAAAGTCTAAGAGACGTTAGAATAAACGTTATCAATATATTTACTCGCAAGACATTCGTGGCCTCACATTAGAATTTTGAGCTGGGCTACTTGGACTGGCATAAAATGTTCCAGGTTACTGAGGTTAGTAAATAATGCTGATGTGGTTCTCATTTTGTTATGCAAAATTCGAACTATGCCTGCCGCAAAATGGGCTCGCTCAAATTGCAGGAAATGGCGTTTCCAAGTTCTACATTTCAAAACTTTCCCCCGGACCCCCTAACAATGCCATCACTATTTTCGAGTGTGCTGAACTTTTCAGCCCCCCCAATATGAATTTGCTTCCGACGGCCCTGTATATGGTTATATTGGACTCTTGGGATTTATTTCTGTTAATCAGTTTCAGGGCCTGACCTTTCACAAAAGAGACTGACATGATTCGGCGCCCTCGAGATATCTGAGAGATGGCGAAATGGTAATCATAGAGGGAGAGGTATCTCGGTTGCACATGAACCGTTATCAAGCATGAGAGATATCTCGAGGGAATGAGATAGCTGGAATATGATGAACCAACGTATGATGTGGTGGATCAACGAATTTAAAAAGGGAGTTCCGAAGCTGTGTATGAGGTACACACATTACGTCATACGCACAATTACGCCGGAGAAACAGTGTGTAGCCCAGTTCTCGTCTAGTCAAGGGTGGCTGACGGTATTTCCGTCTAAATGAGTGAAGAGGTTATCCTGTTAAAATATTTTCAAATAAATATATAAATAAATAAACAAACAAATAAATAAATAAATGAGGGAAGGAAGGAAGGAAAAAGAAAAAAAATGAATGAACGAACGAAAGGACGAAAGAAAGAAGGAAAGAAAGAAGGAAAGAAAGAAAGAAAGAAAGTAAGAAAGAAAGAAAGAACGAAAGAAAGTAAGAAAGAAGGAAAGGAAGGAAAGAAAGAAGGAAGAAAGATAGAAAGAAAGGGAGAAAAAAAAAGAAAGAAAGAAGTGCACAAATAACCCATACCATAGGCATAAAATTTCTTTGTCGATGAAAACGACATTTGCTCAGGACTCATGATTAGGAACTTTATAGCCATTAGGAACTTTATAGCCGGGTGATGAAATCGAACTACATAAACAAGTTTTCAGCTACAGGTAGACACAACTCTTAAATTGGAACTAAAAGCAGTACTTTTGTTCAACATAGTTTGTTTATTTCGTTTGGCAGTCAGAAATAACTGGTTATGGTACGTTTGCAGCACGTACTGATAAGAAGATGATGTGCGTTAGATTTACGCAATTACGTTATAATTTGTTACGAATTAAGAAAACGTCACAAGAGGTGCAAATGCAGCAAACACAGTTTTTGTTCTGATAGTTTGAACGCAAGTTTGATCAGGAAAGGCAGAAACTATTCGCAGGTGAAATGGTTTAAGAGCTCATGTATCCCAAGAATGATGTCTGTAAAGTGAATGGGATGTAAACATTTTTGACGCGCTAACTATTGCGCTAGCTGGGCTGAAATGTAGAGTGAAGAATACAAATGTATACTGCATACGTTTGTAATTTCCACTCTTCGACTACTGGATTGCTATGTAACATTACGCATCAGTAACGTGTCACCAAATATTCAACGGTGTTGAACGAGACAGATGCGTGCTGTAATTCATTCAACAAAAAGGCTTTGTTGTAGGACATCAATTATTCAACCTTTGCTTCAACAAATGACCACATGCTGTGACATCTGTTGAGCAACATATGTTGAACTGTCTACAGGTCTCTGCCATGAATTACGAATGATAGGCAATATTTGATAAACGTGTTCGAGCTCAGGATGAACAAGCGACCACATACTTCGGTCATTTGTCAGGCCCATAAAACCATTTTACATCGTTGGTCGTTTCTTGTACAATCGGTCGTTTGAGCCTTCACAATCCTTTTAGTTGTATCTATGAGAAGACGTTCCAAAGTTGCGTTCCCAATGACTAAAAATGACGATTTCATCAATGTCAATAGCCATTCTGGATCCAATTATTGCATGCAGCAGTCAATATGGGGACAGCACTCTGGTCTTTGTGGTAATCATTTGAATTAATAGCACTAGCCTAATTATAGTTATCCCCTTTTAATATCATTCAACAGATTTTTCAAAGTTTCTGAGAACTATTTAGTCCAGGTAAATAAGAGAGGATTTAACTTTGATAGAACATGCCTCAAAGGACCAGACAAAGATTGCACACTGACTAACATTTTATCCTGAATGACGGGCAAGTTATCGCTCACCTACGTATTGCTTGCGTAACTGGCATCAACCATTATTATTCCAGGTTTGCTTCACCGAAAAACGTCTGTTAAAGTTCAGCCATAACTACTGAAATCTGTTAGTTTAGACAGACTGCAGGCGCTTAAAAAAATTTTTTTACCCAAAATTTAGGAACCAAATTGAAAATCTTTCTTGCAGAAAAGTAAACTAGTTCAGGTAACTGAATATTGAATATTCAGTTCGGTTATAATAGCCATGACACAATAAGATATTGTCGAGTTGTTCATTAACTTGGCAAAGTCCGTTCCAAAGGCTAGTTTTGGATTAAAAACTTTTTGAATATCAGCTCTTAAAAATTTAAGCAAAGTAAGATAAGCATGAAAAACCTGGAAAAGAAGAGATTAAGACAAAGCTCCGAGAACTGAAACATGAATGAGTGATGCAAGTATTGCATGGCTATTAAAAGAGATGGTGCGGTTGCAAGAACTACTAAAACAAATTAACATGCTATAAATGTTTCGCAATTTTTCAGAATATTCAAGTTAAGATGTTACACGAAAAACCTCTGGTGATCAAAACGGCTAACCTAACTGCGTTACTGTTTCATCGACATCTCGTCATCGTGGAGGCAAATAAAACCTATGGATATCTAGATTCGCTATCGTTACAACGTACTTTTCGTGTGACAGCTGTTCTCACAAATCGTCGAGAAGTAAAGTAAGTAGACAGTTGATTGGACGACACCTCTGCGCTGAACATCAATTGCTGTTCACCAGCGATCGGTCAACAGCTACAGATTTTTTAAAGTTGGAGTTATCCATTTACGTATACTTAATTATATGGGATTCTTGCTTCATGTCTTCAAGTCAGACCAGCCGCCGAATTCAATAAAAGCCAGTGATGTGGTGCGATTTTTGTCACTCGAAAATTATATCAGTTTAGTCATTTTATGTATTACCACTGTCTTCAATATTAGATAAGGTATCCCTTGGTGTGAAGCCTCAGCCATTATTGCCGATACAAAAAAAACCAAACGCGTGTAGAAAATTCTTACTAGAATTAACGATCTGATATCAATCAAGACTAGATGGAGGCGAGGTTGTGTCTGAAGTTTAGCATAACTGAACAAAAATACTCGAATAACCATTTCGGCATTCATTCTACTTGGATTTCTATTTACTATTTAGTGGAGTATTAATTTTTTGGTTTGAATCTCTCAAACAAGAAATATAGTACGCAGATTTTATCCGAAAAGGAGAATAAACATCATAACTTTCTTAACATTTACGTACATAACCTGTAGCTCAAAGTTTAAGTGTTACATTTGAACATACTTTTCACAAATAATAAAAACTATCTGCTTAATTTAAATATTTATTTGCAAGGTTGCAAGGCGTTCTTGTCTCGTATTCATGCATTCACCAGAAAAAAACGTTCAAGAAGTTTCTTTCAAGCCATGTCGCTTAGTTATTTAATCGGTACAAAAGTGACTGATCTGCCATTTCGTATAGCACGTTGTTAATGACATTCAACATCACAGATGATTAAATCAATACAGTAAACGTATATGTGCTACAAAGCCCTTTCAAATTTTTTCAATAGGACCAGAACAAGGCAAAAATCTGAAAATGCTCTCTTGACAAGTAGCACAGCTTTTATGTACTTCAGTCATAGCGCCATTACTCATAAATTATTCACTAATCGCCAGCCGGTGAGCAGAGGTGTTTGGTTTCAATGAAAAGAAGCGATTTTACACAAGGGTCGATATTCTAAGTCAAATGTTGTGCAACCTCGCTGCAGGTTTAATATTAGTGAAACCAGAAAGGCATGTAGTCTGTGTAATATCAAACCCAATTTAGCTAACAAGACATCCACAAACATATAGTTACAGCCTTGTATCGAGAAAAACTAATGACAGATAGAACTATTGGGCTTTGTTTATCTCTCATGGAAACAATAAAATTTAATTCTCTTCCCTTTACGCGTACCTTTGCAACCTTTGAGGAGGTATGATCGTCGAAGACAGACCAAATTTTCGAGCGCCATCTTTGCCAAGCCGGAGTGTTACTACTGCGATGCTGGTCTGATGATTCACGATTCTCCCACTCATCTTCGTCTTCGACCGAGCCGTTCTCCTCGAAAAAGTCCGGTCCGTTGAACACCTTGAGATTCTCCTGAGCCTCTCTATGTAGAGTGTAAGTAGACCAACAACACGATTCCATTTGTTTCTCATCGATACCCCAAAAATTAAGTTCCTCCTCAAACAACGGTCCGCAGACATCTGATGGACAGTGCAATTTTCCGGTCCTGTAAAAATTCAATATCTGTTGGAAGACACCCGGATGGCGATCGAAAAAATATTCATTTTTCTCTGGATCATAGTCCGGGAAATCGTCTCTTCCCGTTATCCAAGCCAGCCGGGTGTCGGGAAAGTTTCTCAGCGTACTTTTGAAAGTCTCATGGCGGACTCCGCCAACATTTAGAATAATACGGTCCTTATTACGTAAATCTTTTAGTTCGGAATCCATCTCGTTCATTTTCAGTGAGATGGCCATTTGGTATATTGCGGTTTTCACCTTTGTTCTTGTTCTATGTAACAGCACTTGGCACAAGTCAGTCGTGAAGTATTGATTCTTGGTGAACGTCGAGAAGGTCAACGAGTAAGCGAACAAATTGAACACACATGTAAGCTCTCATCTGTGTAAGTTGTGTTGTTGAAGGAGTTGGAATTGTTCCAAATGCGATTTCAGACGAAAAGTCTCATGTCCGCAGGTCTTCAGAAAGTCTAAATCGTTCTGGTTTCAGGAAAACTTCAAATCTTTCGGTACATTTATCAAACTTCCTCTTAAAGATTACGAGTTTCCCTTGTTGCTAGGTTGTTATTTGACACTAAATTCATGTAGTCACTCAAGTTACGAATAATCGATCCACCTGTTCCTCTCTGCCAAGAATGGCAATTACAAATAGTCTGTCCCCATTGGCTGGGAAGAACTTCATGCAATTTCCACGCCAATCCCCTTTTCGTGTGACTTAATCACAACACCATGTACATTAATTTAGGCGAGCACGAGAAGGAAGAGGACAAGGAAAGTATAGTTAGACTTCCCGACAATGGACTTCCAGTCACTGAGATAAAAAAATAAAAGCGAAAATGTCGCTTTCCGTTGCGCTAAGTCTTTTTTCTGATTGATTATCCTGATTTGAACAAATCATTATCTGGATTAACTACCAAACCTCCATTTCAATGCATGTTTTCCTGCCGTTAGCCTTTCCCATTCGGTTTCGATAAAAATCTCCCTGTTTAATATTTTTTAATTAAAATGTAGTGCTTCGTAATGTTACGATGATCAACAGTGCATCGTATTAATTAAACCTTTTTAGTACGTTTGTACATAGAAGTATGAAAACACCATGGTCGAGGTAAGTCCGAACGGGTTCTGGCTTAAGACATTGAATATTGCGTTCCCGGACTGCTTGTTTTCGTCAAGTGATGTTTCGGAGAGGGTTGGAAACTTAATATATAATGGTCATCTTGAATCAGTTGAGATAATGGGCAATTAGAAGAAGACCAGACAGCGTTGACGCGATGAATGAACTTATAATTTGTCTTATGTAAGTTCTGTCAACGTGGTGAGACAGAAATGACGATTGGTGACCTTCAAAGGATTTTTAAACGTAGGCTATATGGAGCAACATCGTCGTTGACTCATGCATGTTTCACCGTAAAACGTCTCCATTTTTCACGCGAAATAGTCCACAAGATGCCTCCCTCATGTGAGGTGATTTTAACCCAAATATCTGAGACAGTGTGGCAAAACAGCTGATAGTAACGTTTGTAATTAAATAGTAATCAGGAGAGTAGATGAGAGCCGCTGTGGACAGATATAAGCGTTTCAAAACTAAAATAAAATAAGTCCTCGTGAGAGTTTTATGTCTTAACGGTACACTGAAAAAAGCACAGGAATTAACTTTTTGGTCAAGGATATTTAACTCTTTAAGGCTGAAACTATTTCCTTTCTTTTTTGTAGTCTCCTTGAGTTTTCTTTTTTCTCTCAGTCGTCCTGTTGTTCTATATGTCCAAGACATCAGACACTGGGCCTTAAGGCCTTAATGTCGCTGTAACATTAAGTATGACGTGTATTAATTTTCTCAGCAGCTGACACACGCCACGGAATATAGTCAATGTTATTTTTAACATAAATACTGTTATGCATTCTTCTTTCACATAAATGAACCGTTTGTGCGCTCGAATTCTGCAAACTCTGTCGTAAAAAGCATATAAACAAGAAATGGAACCGGTAATTGTTTCCGTAAGCTAGTTTTCCAGGGCTTCCTCCACCAACCCTTCGGTTTAAATCCCCACTTACATTTAGGACAATGAACCATTGAGTCCCACCTTGTTCGTGTTTTAGGACTACACCACTGGAAACGTCTTAACTTGATGCCGAGGTTAGAAAGGTGCACACATCCAGAAATGGAAGTCAAATTGTTACCAAGTGGTTTACCATTAAATTTAAAAATATTTTCATATGCAGTGATTTAAGTATCGCAAAAAAATGGGAGGGAGCAAAATAGTGCTGCGAGAAATTTTCCGTCAATATGTTTACGTCGGGGTGATTATCAAAACGACCCAGGCTGACATGAATGCTTTGCCCAAAATGTATTCGAACTCGAGCAGCGATCTTTTGAATGAAAAGCAACACGAATTTAAATATGAGAGTTCTGGTAAACTAAGTCCTTCTGTTAAGGCGCTGTTGCACGAGCGATCTTTTGTCTCGCAATTGTCATTTTGGTGTTTACCATACCAGGATAGTCTACGCTGTAAGATTTCTGCCTGTGACGGGCTTCTGATAGTCGTCGAGGCTAGCGTTAGTTCAATGCATACTGTAAAGAATCAGTGCAAAGAATTCAGTGCTAAGAATTCAGTGCAAAGAATCGCACATGTAACAGTGCTTTTAGTCTTAACTATGTATCCGTTTCATCAGCTTCATTTGAAATACCTAGTCTCTTAATAATTTTTATTGCTGCACAATTTTTATTACTGTATGAACACTATTTTTTTTTATGATTTTTTGTCACAGTTCTATTTAAGCAATTTCCAGTTAAGTCGCTATTTGTGAACAGTCATACTAGCGATATTGCTTGAATAGCCAATAAACTTTATAGAATAATAAGTTTTTATGACATTAAACATTACTTCATACGGTACGTGCATTTTATTAAGAGCTTACACAGCCTTATGTAAATGACATGTCAAACAAACAAAAACCACCGACCAGATTTTTCCCATTACTGATTTGTATTTGTACCTACACATCTTTCCGTACGATGATTAGGGATTTAACATCATCATTCGATCAAAATACAGGGCTGGACATGAAAAATGTGCTTGTATTTAAGGGAAAGAGCGACTGTACTTTAGTGGGAACAGTTGATGCCGTCACATAGTTGCTCCCGTTTTGAATAACTTTATCGATATTAATCGTAACCCAAAATCCTAATCGTAACCTTGTTTTTTTTACTGCAATGTGACGACCTTCCTTCGTCGTCGAAGGTATTGATAATTTATATCCAAATTATTCCGCTACTTTCATTATTCCGCTACGTACTCTAGTATAGCCTAAAACTAAAATCTACTATAACCGTGTATGCAATAATGACAATGTTACTTATCTATCTAAAAACCTAACAGTAGAAACGGATGTTCAACAATCACGTCTCTACTGTCCCAGGAATACCCTAGCGACCACGACTCCAACGTCTATCTTGTACCTGATTCGTCACCGAAGACTCAGCTCACTTGGTACTCTTGATGTTTCTTCAATCCGGACCTCTTCAAAATTCTTAGACGACATGTATTCCTTCTCTGTGAACAACGTTCTCCTCTCTGCCTTCGAATTTGACAATGTTCTCCCTTTTTATCCTTTTCCCCCTGCATTATTTACATATCACCCATATTATTACCAACTAGTTCTAATTAATACTAATCCATAATAATTAATACTAATCCATAATAATAACTCAGCTCCTCCTCTTAGACCCATAGTATCTTCCATTAACGCTCACAACTACAAATTAGCCAAATATTTATGTGCTATTTTGTCACCTCTCATACCAGACAAACACACGACTAAGGATTCTTTTTCTTTTGTTGAAAAAATAACCGACTTAGACCTCAATAACAATTTTCTAATATCTTTCGATGTAGAAAGTCTTTTTACTAACATTCCCTTACAAGAAACTATTGACATTGCTGTAAATTTAATTTTCGATGACAACCCTAACTTTCCAATCAACAGAAAAGATCTCAAACAATTGTTTCTATTTGCTACATCACAGACCCATTTTTTATTTGATGGTTAATTTTATGATCAAGTTGACGGAGTAGCTATGGGTTCTCCTTTAGCGCCAGTACTGGCCAACCTCTTCATGGGTTACCATCAGCAACTTTGGTTAGAAAATTACGACGAAACCCGTGTTTTATTTTATCGTAGTTATGTTGACGACACCTTCTGCGTATTTCACAATGAGCACGACGCAATGCTATTTCTTGATTATTTAAACCGTCAACGTGTTAACATCAAATTTACTTTTGAAAAGGAGAAATATGGTAAACTTCCTTTCTTAGATGTTTTGGTAACCAAATCAACAAACACCTGCACTACAACAACTTTTCACAAAAAAACATACACCGGTCTGCTCATGAATTTTTTGAGTTTCTCACCCATGAATTATAAGATAGAACTGATAAAAACACTAATTGATAGGACCCGTAAAATAAATAACACGGAAACCGGGTTCAAAGAAGATCTCAACAAAGTTATTTTTACTCTTAAACGTAACTCACTTCCTTTCCACATAATACACAGTCATCAGTAAATACAATGAAGAACCAAGCCATTCTGACCAAACAAAACACACAGATGACAAACGAAATACATGCTACTTTAAACTACCATACACCGGCTTTTACTCAAAAATACCACAACGCAAACTCAAGTCGCTTATATAACGGTTATGCACCGACCTAGAGATCACACTTGTTTTTTCACCATACAAAATTAAAAATCTTTTTAGTTTTAAAGATCCGATTCCTGGAGAGCTTAAATCTTATGTGGTATATCAGTTTACTTGTGCGGGATGTAATTCCCGTTACATTGGCGAAACCACTCGTCACCTCACCACTCGGATTAATGAGCACACACAAACTGACAAACATTCCCACATATTCAAACACCTTCAAAAATCCTCTGCTTTCAAACGTCAGTATAACTCCTCATGTTTTAAAATCATGGACTCCGATAAATCTGTCCTTTCTCTTAAACTCAAAGAAGCGCTACATATTAAGAAACTCAAACCCGAACTTAATGTTCAAGTCCATCATCTTAACACCATGTTTAGCTTATAATTCCAATATACACATATATATAATATTTTTTTTTCTTCTTCTTAACTGTTCTTGTCTACCACACTTCATTAACAATTCTACATCCTACCACTTCCATTAACTAGTTGCACCTTTGTAATTAATCATTCTGACACACGTGTGAGAATTTATATTAGATGAGTCATACACTTGTAATGTTTATCAGGTCACATATAAATATCGCTTGTAAATAACGTATTATCATTTGCACCGAAGATGGCATGAGTTTTGCCGAAACATGTATGCAATAAAGAAATTTGTCGTTTACTTGAAGTCTTCATTAATACTAATCCCACAGGGTAACATACAAATCCTTAGCGAAACCCATATCGTTATTCTAACATCATGTGAGGTAATGTATTGTGATGGTGTGTTACAATGGTGCGGTTTGTGTCCGCTTAACTGCCGGTAACAACGATATCCAAAATATTTTCACCGTTATTTATTCTAACTTAACCTCTAACCTTAACCCTAAGCATTTATTAAAACGATTTTATTCTAATATGCATTTAGTAGTCTAAGATTAAATTAATATATCTTAATGTAATATTTGTACAACAATAATAATGAAGAATGCAATCGAGACGGTTAAGTATTATAGATTAAGTATTATAGATTACTTCATGGTCTGTGTGTGGTGTACAATTTTTACTTAAACAAACCAAACGTTTCTTCAAGTGCAAGACTTGAAGCAGGAAAACAGTAGTTGTCGTGGCTTTGTAGGCAACTGGTTTTGCAATTTTCTATTCAACATCCGTTTTTCATTTCATTGAGTACAAAATCAGAAGAGGAATATTGACAACCACTGTCACTGGAGAAGTCGAAAGATATGGTCTGGTTGGTAAATATTCACTGTCGTTGCTAAACCTCTTTTGCGTTCTTGGTAGTTTTACCTGTGTTCGGTTGGAGGTTGTAGTACAGTGCCAACGAGCTACCAGCAATCGAAGGAAACATAACTACAACCAGAACACCATAGAGAGTACAAAAGACTCCAAATATCTGGCCTGGGAGTGAAATAGGAAAGAGGTCTCCGTAGCTAACAGTTCTCACAGTGAGTAGTCCCCACCAAAGCGATGCGGAGGTGTTGGTAAATTTGGATTTCGCAACAAGGTCGCGCCATGGTTTCCCCTGTGTAAAATAAAACACTGGAGCACACTAGGACAAAAATCAATAGGACGAAAAGTAGTAGCAAGAAAAGCCTCCAGCTTGCCTTGAAAGTCTTGCCAACAATCTGCAAGTCGTATAAGAGTATAAGGAAGCGAAATATTCGTAAAATTCGAAATAAGGCTAGGATGTCTATTAAGAGACTTTAAGCGTTTAGAATAATAAAGTAAGCCGGTATAATGGCAAGTAAATCAATCCAATTTTTGGTCATTTAAAGCAAAATTTGTCAAGGAAGGATAAAAACTCAGTCTCAAGATGAACTCACAGGAGAACCAAACGGTGCAAATAGCTTCAGTGACTAGCAGAAATGGTCATGGACTATCTGGGTTAGCTCTAAACGTTTCTGCCAAGCATCGAGGACAAAAGTATCACCTAATTTGACAACAGCAGAAAAAAACAGCGATTACAATTGTAACAACGGTAACAACAGCAAAGACAACGACAGCAATGACCACAACAGCAATAGCAACGGCAACAACAGCTGCAACAACCCAAACACCAACAATAAGAAATGCTAACAAGTGCATGTCAACAGCGCCAAATTATCATGTTCCATAACAGCATTAGAGAAACAATAAATTTGATCTTTGTCAGTGATTATTGTTAAAGTGGTGGAATAACAGGGGTGGGAGGGTTTGAAAATGTTTTATAAATTTACGAATATGTGAATGCTATACGAGGGATCCATAGGCAAAATATTACGACTAAGGACGCTTGATTGGGTATGAAATACCATAGGTTCAGGTTTAGGGTTTAATAACAACAAACAAATTTCATGTAGTTATCCGCAATTTATCAGAAACAAACACAGCAAACTAAGTAAATACGTTTTGAGACGGTAAGAGGACATTTACTCTTGCAAAAACTCTGCGAAGGGTCCTTCTCCGAAGGGGTTTGAAAGAAAAATGAGAAGTAGAAAAAAATACTCATGTATTTCTATTAAAAAAATAACCTTTATAATGAGATATGCATACATATATCTATGTCCATTGATCCAAAATATTTTGCCTTACATATTTTATGGACTTTAAATCAACTAAATCTTTCATTCAAGTGCATGCGTTTATGTAACCTTCTCTTTCTGAATGTACCTTTCTCTTTCTCTTTCTCTTTCAAATCTGATTGCATAACAACTGGAATAACAAGTATTTATTACATGGATTCAGCCTTAATCTTTACACACTCCCAACTAAGCCAAAAAATAATGAAAATAATATCGTTTAGGGAAACACAGATCAATGAGATAAAAAGAAAGGAAGACGAATTGGAAGTTCATTATATTCTAACATTTCTCGGAAATGTACCCAATGTGATACAGACCAAATGGTCTTGTGCTTAGTTACTCATGAAGACGGAATTGTTTTGGCTGGTCAACTATCTCGATTAGCCCTTATGGTTATTACAGGTGGCCAGCACTAAGCAGTTACTTCGCAGCCAGTCATTTAAATGTTTCGCCCTCATCACCAAACACTTAATAGTACTAATAAAGTCGTTGGTAATACCTTATAAACTGAACTTAAGTAACCGTGCTGTCCTTAACATGGCAACAAAGCCCGCGCTGCTCCTGAAATAGGTTTCCATCGAAAGTGAACATGAGGTACTAACCACATATTATCTTTTAAAATTTCCCTACTGAGGACATGTTACTAAGTGTTTATAGAAATGGTCAGGGGAAGAAAGATGAAATGTCGGTTTCCAGTGGCACAACCAGGAAGCTGCATATAATATATGCAATATACTGTCTTAAACGTTCGCACTCATGTAATTACATTAACAAGAAATAACTTAGCTAACACACCTTAATTTTCTTGGAATAGTACTACTGTAAGCAAAGCGGCCACAAATATAGAAATCACGACAAATGTCAGCGATGACATTATGAATGACCCTATGTTGAATGAGTTCAAAAAGAATAAAAAGAATTAATACTATATCAGCAACTATAAGTAAACATGCATTCACAAACTCATTCATATCAAAATTATAGCAGAAATCCAGGTTGACAAATAAAACCGCAAAGAAGGGTTTAAATTCAAGTGAAGATTACATAAATCTGGCCTGATTTCAGCGCAATTCTGAGAATTGGGTTTATTTGAGACATTACAATCGTCGACAAATTTAATGAATGGTGACCAATGATTGACCAGGCGGAAATCCAAGCTGAAAATAAGAGCCCCGCTCAAAATCTCTCGTATTTTAAGCCTTGCTTCACCTTGCTCTTATAAATTTAAGGGACATTAATCCCACTTATTAGCTTGTACATACACTTTTCACTGACGTGCTGTCGACAAAGATACGAAACAAAAACGTGATTATCCTTTAGGAATGAGATGGATTTCAGCGGTAGGTATGTTGTTATCTCAGAGACTTGTCTGACTTACATATGGACATCACATGAAGTAAGATGACGATAAAATAAACCATAGCAATAGTAGCTCAGTACGATTCGTCGAGGATTTCCTAAAATTCAGGCTTGTATTCCAAAAACTTGAAAGTTCGTCTTCGTTTTGCAACCTTTCGTTTGAACTTTCAAATACAGTGTTGTCTTCATCGTTGCACGAATCAATATAATTCGTTTGGAAGTCAAGAGCTTTAAGATTCTGTTGCGCCTTTGTAGTGCGTATAGCTTGGCTAGCAACATGACTCCATCTGCTGTTTGCGGATCCTCCGGAAGATCAGTTCGGCTTGTAAGGTCTACACATCCCCTTTGGAAAGTGCAATTTGCCGGTCTGAAAGTAGTTTGAAAAAGAACTGTCCTGTGTAGATCGTAATCTAGTTTGTCCTTATTGTATGTTCTCCATGTAAGCGAGCAGTGTCTCCGGTTCATTCTTCAAACCGTTTGTCAGATTATCTTGTGTTTTTTGGAATGGTTCTTCAACGGGTGTTGCTGGAACACGACATTCTGAATTTTTACGAGGTGAACTGAATGTCAGTTCAGATGTTTTCAACGCATCCCGAAACGTCAACGCCAATAATTTGTCATGTTGAAGCGAGTTATGAGTTCTTGGTATCCTCTTGCTTTATCTATTCATTTGCTGAGCGTTGTTGGGAACAGCTGCAAACTTTGTAAACATACACTACAATGATCAATCAGTGCCAATATGACAGGACAATGTTTCTCGCCATGGGTACGATATCATTATGCAAACTGGCTTTTTTTATCATTTTTAATACAGAAATCGGTTTAGAACAGTGTGGCATAAGCCAAAAAAAATCTTGAGCACGATGAACACGACTAAAATTTTGGCACGAGAAAAGCATTAAATTAAACTTGACAGTGCTGTATCATGATGAAGAATGTCTTGAAACCTGTGCTAAACTTACTCGCGAAAGCTTTTAAGCCTGTGAAACAACAGGTTTTTCTCAGTCTTTTGGTGCTACATTAAGTTGCATGATGAGTGTTCGACAAACCCTTACATCCTGGAAGTCTCAAGAACATCTTAAGGCCTATCCACACGACACGATTGTCGTACACCATTCTTCACTTTGGCGCATGTGATTATGTCATAAAAGCACAATTCCTGTTTACTATTCGCTCGCGAATGTTGCAGTTGGTCCTAAAGACTCTTATGACTGAATTGGATACATCAAAATGAACAATCGTATACGACAGTCACATCGGGTAAATGGGCCCTTACATGCCTACATCAGGTTCTGCGTGAAATTCATTGGAAAAATGTATCCGGAGTGTGTAGTCCGGATCGGTGTGACTGTGACAAACACTTACGTGGGGTGCTACTGTGTGTCCATTAGCTTTGAGGACGTTTAGACATTAACTGCTTTTGATGTCAGCATCCTTATTCATCTTTGTTCAAAACTGCCCTTACTAAAATTTTACAAACCATTTCACACATGGAAATTGTATTTCATATGTAAAACTTTTCAATTCCGTATGCATATGAAATGAAAACTATTTCAATTCCATCTGTGAATCTTCCATTTCACATGTAAAACATATTTCGTGTGCCAACATTTCACATGTGAAATTTTAAACCAAGTCACTTCACATGTGAATTAGGCCTTTTGTATGCGGAAAAAGGTCCGATTTGATGGCTGAAATGAGGGCCCATTTGTGAAACTGTTTTAATTCCATAAGTTTTTCGCAAGTGAAATGATATAATAAATTTTTGTAAAGGTGGTTGGAACTCAAACTAGTCTTCCTTTTCAAAATACTACATAGTCAAAAGCAGACAGATCATAAAGTAGAGTACAGAGGTGCCAAAATTGGGTAATAAACTTGGAACTGCTGCAAGTTATTTCATAACCATTAGTTTGGGTAGCAATGCAGACATAGCCAGCATTTACAAAGTGAAGAAGGCGGTAAGAATAGGGTTCTGGAAGGTCACGCTCTCAGAACCTTTTTATTTTTTTTATTTTTTTAATTTTTTTTTAATTTTTTTAAATTTTTTTGATTACATCTGTGAATGGTTCAATCTCATTGAGCAACTTCATTTATTTTTATTTTATTTTTTAATTTTGATAACTTCACCTTGCTTGGAGTAAAATATTTGCCAAAATTATTTACGCAAACATTCGACCATGTACACGTATTTGCTCGACCAAACGAACAGATCAGAGGCGTAGCCTGACTCTTGTCCGCCCAGACCTAAAATTTCGAGATAAGCTCAAATGACCTAACTTTAACCAAAATAATTTATTTCGGTCGGTATTTATTTGAAACCTGTTTACATATATAAATTGTTCAATATAATTTTAGTTAATAACTAATTAATATTTATTTATTTATTAATTAAGTAAATTAATAATTAAAATAATTAATAATAATATATCGTTTTTCCTTAAGATCGTAGAAGCACAAGCGCTAATAAAGACTTCAAGTAAACAATAAATTTCTTTATTGCATACATGTTTTGGCAAAACTCATGCCATCTTCAGTGCAAATGATAATACGTTATTTACAAGAGATATTTATATTCGACCTGATAAACATTACTAGTGTATGACTTATCTAATGTAAATTCTCACGCATGTGTGTCAGAATGATTAATTTACAAAGGTGCGACTAATTAATGGAGGTAGTAGGCGTTGAAAGCAAGATGTAGAATTGTTAATGAAGTGTGATGGACAAGAACAGTTAAGAAGAATGAAAAAAAAATTATGTTTATATATGTACAGTATATTAGAATTATAAGCTGAACATGGTGTTAAGATGATGGACTTGAACATTAAGTTCGGGTTTGAGTTTCTTAATATTAAGTTTTGTCGTTTACTTGAAGTCAATATATAGTTTATTTCATATGTAAACCTGTTTAAATATGAAATAAATTATATTATTATAAATATAATTTATTTCGAACACTAAAAAGTTCAGGGATTAAATAGTTCAGGGAGTAGCAAGTTTAAAGATAAAGTCGAAGCATGGGAAATTAGCAGAAATTAATTAGTTTTAATACTATTTGAGATATTTTAAGCAAACATTTGGCGAAACTTGAACAAAAAAACTCGTTAACTCGTCAAGCCCTTTATTCGTGATGATAGTTTCCGACTTCCAAAATTTATCGAAACTTCTGGTTAAACGATCGAAAATCCTACCAAACTATATCATATTCTCCAAAGCTTCGTATTCTAAACAACCATAAATGACTGTGGATAAACATCTTTACTTTTTGGCGTGAATTCTCGACCTCCAATCAGCGGCAAAGCTAAGCATAGCAACAGGTCATACTATGCAATATATAAAATTATGTACGATATTAAGACATTAAGCAAGACGTAACCATCAACAGGCATTTTTGTATCAATTTCTAGTCATGCTCAGCATAATCGCTGGCTTGACTATTAATTGCAGCTTGACTATTAATAGCTTTCATGTTTTAGGCTGCAACATGAGCATAAAGGTTGATTTCCTCATGAGCCATCTCAATGAATTTCTTGCTAATCTTGGAGATGTGAGCGATGAACATGGTGAGCGTTTTCATCAAGATATAAAGGTTATGGAGGAGAGATATCAAGGTCGATGGAACACACATATGATGGCCGACTACTGTTGGAGTATTCAAAGAGACTGTGTAGACATGGAACACTCCAGACGCTCTCATAAGCGGAAGTTCGTTCCATAAATGTGTGGTTCATGTACAATCGTGCTTGTTTTATCCATTATGTTTGAGAATTAAGTGGATGTATTCAATAAAAGGAGATGTTATCTTATATTTCACTTATCATTTCAGATCCTATTGACATTAAAACTTATGGTTTTAAGGTCTAGGACTTGGTAAACTATGCTGACCAAGGAATTATTAAGCATTATATCACAAAATATGGATATGCTATAGAATAAAAATCTGATGTGTTAGAAAAAAATGGATACCATATTTGAAATCAGCACCTAAAAATTAGTTAAAAACAACCCAAAAACCTAAGTCAGCAAAAAGTGTGTTGGCCGGTGTAATTCATGAAAATACTAAATTATCAGAAGCAATACGAATTTCGGAAATGTGATTATAATTAGCATAAAGTTTTAACAATTGTTAGCTCGATTTCCGCTTTAAATACGGATTCTTTTGAAACGCTGTATCATATAGTTGAATATGGTACTTGATTTGATTTCGAAACACGTCGAAGATTATTAAAAAACTTGGACATCGCCTCGTCTTTCAACTAAGGTCTCGGTGTTTGGAAATCAGATCAAACACTACTTCTCGTGTATGACATATTACATCATAAATAAGAAGTGTTTTATCAGGTGTCCAAACACAACGAAATTTGTTGAAACAAAGGGCAATATGTGAATTTCTTAACCAACTTCGAGGTGTTTGGATACCTGATTAAACACTTCGACCAAACATACGACATAGCGTCTCGAACGATTTTGTATTCCAGGTTAAAATTACGCTAGTGTCTTCCCAAATATCCCAATATGTCATTATAATTTTTCTTAGAGCTAACAATAATTGACGTTAATATGGTGTCAGAAATAATTATCAAAAACCACAGGTTTACTATTTACTATGATTAATTTATAAAAAGGTAGACCTTAAATCCTAATTTAGTTTTGGCCTTTCAATGCATAGAACAAATAAGTTAGTGTAAGAACAGAATCGTCGAAGAACATTTTTCAGTACTAACGTCTTATTAACCGAGAGCGTGGTCATTACGGGAAAATATCAGACCGGGGTCTTGACAGTACGGACCGAGCCCGGAGGGTAGGGTCCGTGCAAAAAGACCCCGGTTTGATATTTTCCAGTAATGACCAAGCGAACGAGGTAAATAAGAGGTTTATTATGGGGCTTGTTTTAAAGAAGCAAAATATACTCAGTCTGGTAAAACATATTACATCCGTATAGCGGGACAAAGAGTTAGTCGTTAAGCGCTTTTGCAGGGACAGAACCAGTCGCGTAGCCAGGAATTTGAAAGGGGGAGCAGGGGAGATTTTGGACAAATGTACCGACAAGATGTTAGCAATGTACCGGCAAAGATTAAGGAAAAATCAAAGTTAAACAAACCGAGGGGATGAGAAACTTCAAATGCGATATAGGAATAAATGATTTCTACTTTGCTAGCTCTGGCTGGTATAATGGTATTAAATTTCGAAAATGATTCGCAAAAGTGCGCACATCACGTGTGCTATGATATATACCAAAATATCTTCTTTTCTGGCCATGACCGCTACCACAACCACTTTGTCCTTTATGGTTTTAGAGTAGGCAATTGGAACCACACTGGTGTTATAGTTATGTAAATGTGATAATTTAATGACTGGAAGTTAACATGGTGCCTAGAGTGCCCTTTAAGTCCCGGACTATAACACGCGTGGGATGGTTACACATAAGGGTGTGCCACGTAGAATCGATCGAGTTAGTATGAGTCTTGGTCTCAGAGTAGATGTAGGGGCCCACATAAGTATTGTAAGAAATAGCGAAAATACCAACTGACTGGAAAAGGGAAATATAAACCCACCACGTTTTGGATTTTTACGAGGTGTTAGATGGTTACGCAGTTGGACATGCAGTGCAGAGTTTAAAAATTGAAAAAGAAAACAAAACAGAATTCCTAACCAACATTTTGTATTAAACGTCTTTTCCGTACTTAACTTTCGCCGTAATTTATTTTTTAATTTAATAATTCAAACGCAATCGGAATCAGCGACAGACAGGCTTAATGTACCGACAAATGTACTGGATGTACTGACGGACTTAGTCAGGACGAAAATTGGAGGGTAACTGCCCCCCCTGGCTACGCTAATCGACAGAACACAATGAAAGATCAATTTGCGGTGAATTCCCGAGTAAAAACCAATAAATTAGACATCTAAATGAAAACAATACAATAAAGTGAGGGTTTTCGTGCAGCAGATTTTTCTCACAGACAGGCAAGTTTTGGCGGGCAAACTTCCCAGTTGCTTTGAAGACAAACAAACAAGATTCAGCAAAGTTTTACAAAGGGTTAATCATAAACGAATTGCTTACGACTTCGTTAAACCTTTTCCTCGATGACTTTAATCAGAAAAGTTGACCAATAAATAAAAAAAACACGTAGTCTTCGGCAAAAACAAGTTCTAAACATATGCTGATACAAACCAGAACCTGGAATGGACCGGCCCATTACGGGAAAGTAATGACTGCCGGTCAGAACGGCTCAGCCAATCAGAACGTTCCATTTCACCGGAAGTAGTGCCAGCCATGTAATAACTTCTTGCTAACCGAGAGCGCGGTCATTACAGGAAAATATCAGACCGGGGTCTTGACAGTAACGTAAATCAAAAGCCTTGGTCTGATATTTTCCAGTAATGACTAAGCGGACGAGGTGTATAAGAGGTTTATTATTTTGCTTGTTTTAAACAAGCAAAATACACTGATAAAAATAAGTAAGTTATACTCGTATAGCGTGACAGAGTTGCCAAACGATTTTGCAGGCACAGAGCGCACTGCAACTTCCCAAGTAAAAACCAATAATTTACAAATCTAAATGAAAATAATGCCAATAAAGTGGGCTTTTTCATGCAGTAAGTTAAATCTTTTCCTCGATGACTTTAATCAGAAAAGTAGACGAATAAATAAAAAAAAAAAATACGAAGTCGTTGGCAAAAACAAATTCTAAACAGTTGGCATTAAAAATCCCGTAATGGACAGACCCATTACGAGAAAGTAACGAGTGCCAGTCATTGTCTCTCCCAATCAAAACGTTCCATTTCACCGGAAGTAGCGCCAGCCATATATAAAAATACATTTTACTATGATCATTTTAAAAACAAACTGGAATATCGATTTACGTTTTATGGACCAAACGCTGTTAGTGTGGAGAACAAAATATTTTACACAAGTAGGCATTTTTCAAAAAATTTAATAGGCTGACACTTTTTAGCATTTTGATTACTTTTACACACGATGGAATTTACAATATCTTACACTTGTGAACCATTAGAATATTTAAGTAACATTTTCAATCGCGGAAATACTATGGTCAGTGTAAAACTAAAACACTAAAAATATAATGGTTTGGAGACGTGAAGACCGATCGCAAAAAAAGCGTGCAGGAAAAAATAGATAGTAAAATGTCACAACGCATTATGGAAGGCGAAATTTTTGCATTTTTTGTGGGGTATCAAGAGTGAGAATTAAGAATGAATTTACAAATAAATCAAATGCAATACACCCAGACCTTAATTTTTTTTGTACACTCTATTTCAATTTGGGTTTCTGGATAGACAGAACATGATTATTAGTCGATTGAAATGTGCTGGTCTGTTTCGCAATCTATTTCTTACTGAAGTCTTTTTTAGTTTTGTTCTTTAAATTTTCCGATATGTGATTTTGTAGACTTTGTTTGGTTTGTAAGACTCTGGAGGTAATAATGCTAGTATTTATGGTTATTACACTTTGTTCATACTTATTAACTCTTTAAGTACGAATAGGGATCAAAATGACCCGGCAAAAAAACCCCAAAAGAACCAGTGAGTGAAATAAGGTAAAACAAAGAGTGAACAATGGAAAAACAAAAAGAGAACAAACAACAAAAGGAACAAAATTCGGGAGTTAAAGAGTTAACGGCAGTTGTTCGATGTTGGATAGTAGACTTAAAACGTAGAATCGGAAGATGCTGAATTTTGAAAAACGTTTTTTTGTTTGAACTATTTTTTATCACTATATCGAGATTAACAAGCTACACCTATATGACTAAGACGCAATGGTAATGCCTGAAAAGAGACGATCACATGCTAAAGAATAAAAATTACCGATTCACATGAAATAAGGTTTAGATAGGAAATTAATCGACTCGTAGGACATTCATTCTGCTCGTAAATTAGCTGTATATTGTCCAGAAATACATCGCAATCCTTATTAGAATTTTTCAGAATGATTTTTAAACTGTTTTTAAATACTTCTAAAACATCAGTGAAATTTCAGGAACAGCGTTTACGAACCACAATCATATGACTTTTCGAAGCAGTCTTATGGGGTTAGCCAGCAACAGCGTACAGCCGGCTCTTTTAAGACAACGATTTAACCAATCTCATGCAGTATCTACTTTGACACTAATTTTTTTCAGTAATTATTGTTTCACCTGAAACTGCTCACAATTTCAACCAAGAACTCATAATTGATGCTCTAGGAACAACTGTTCAAAATAAGATCAACGCCAATCAAGAAAGAAAATGTAAGCTGCCGTTTCACGTCTTTAAAATTTGGTTACAAAACTCCAATACACTCACCAAAAAACTGGTTCCTAATCACTCTAAGCATTGAAATATAAGTCATTTAACTGGATAGCACACAACCATGAAATCATTAAAAACCTCAAAACATTTTTTTCTCACTGAAGAGTTTGTAGGGAGATGTGTCAAAAAAATTTCGCATGCCACCATTAGCGATGGAACTATGATTAGAGTGGACTTTGGTTTTAAACGTCAGTGAGAGGGAAGATTAGAGCTATCCCACTCTCGAGTTCCTAACGATTTTTACCGTTGATGTCAATTAGTCTTCAAGCTCCCAAGCCTCCATCTCACACACCAATTCGATTTGCCAATAACGTTCCCATGAGACATCAAAGACAACGTAACATGTCGACAAGTGAATACCATCAAGAGAATCACAAAGGAGGCAAACCCATTCGATTGGGGGATTATTGTTGAAACTTGAAAATATCCCAAAGGAGTTTTGAGTTGACGTATCAACAAGTCTGAAGAGGTCTTTCTTTAAAACCCCAGACCAAAACTGCTTTAACATAACTTTCCCAAACTATGCCTAGGTTAAGCACGCCTTCTGGTAGACGTACACGGTTGGTTTCAGGCCAAAATACATTTTTATAGGTCTACTTTTTTACTTTTATTTTTTTATGTAGGTCATTATGGTTATGTTGAATCATTATGACATTAAAGTGACTTAAAAGAAGTCAACTTTTCACGTATACTCCGCCTTAACTTTGAGAGACCTTGTATTGTGAATTGTAACAAGTACATTTTGTTGTGTTGTTAAATCCTTACCAGCAAAACGCGATTTACAATAACCAGAGCGCCCCTACTTCGGGCGGTGCAACGAGAACTAATCAAGATGATCGATGTGTCATGCTATAGGGGACTACTAAGAGCGTCCTGTCGTACAAGATTGGACAATAAATGGCTTTTTGACCACTGATTTGTTATGGCCTGACAAGTCAATTTTGGATGAACTTTATCGAATGAGGACGTGAAAGAATCACTCACATAACTTGCGACTGCTCATTCGGCTTAAAAGCTCGGATGTAAGGAAGTTATTACGGATAACATCATGGTGGTTCGTGACTTCCAAGGAAGAAAGAGCTCTTTCATTTGTAGGTTCCTCTAAGGCCCGTTTTAGACGGCGTACTTTCATGCGGCGAACCTAAATCCAGCGATTAAGCACGGCAGAGGTACGGCGTCTAAATCAATTAAGTTCGGCAGGTTTTGATTAGGTGCGACACGAACATTAAATTCGACAGAAGCTGTCGCATTATGCGGCACAGGAGCGACTCCGGTTTAGACGTCGCTCTCTTCATGCGCCGAACTAAATGCATAAATCATAATAATGTATTATAATGTCAAAACTATCCCAAAATGCACCAGGATAACCACGCAAGCATGTGTGCGTCTTGGCGGAATTTAAATATTCGAACATGGAGCCTTGCAATGTGTGCTTTCGCGTTACGAGTTATCGTTGTATTAGATGCACGTTACCTTTATGTAACCTTTGTTCGGTTGAGGAGTTAGATGATGGTACGTGTGGACGGATTGCTGGCAAGCAAGTTGGCTACTGTAAGGACTGCGATGACGATTCAGTCTCGAGGGAAATAGAAAGTTGCCATACACAATGCAAATGGCGCCGTCAAGAACAAAAGACTGAAGTGGTACGTATTCACGTGGGCTTTTGATTGTTTAGACCATTACTTGCCTTAAAAAAGCATGAGATAGTGATCACACACGTTCCTTTGTTCTTACTTGCTCATTAAAGAAAGGCATACTATCATTTGGTCAAACACCATTTTGTTTCACCAAAGTTTACAATGCGCCTATTAGCTATGCTATTGCATAAATTAATATTTAAAAACTGTGTTTCTGATTTGAATATTCTAACATAAAAGATGTTGCTCCATCTGGTCAAGATGACTATGCAGAGACAGAGTGTGACATCACTTATGAAGGGCATGGAGATGCACATGACCTTCTGAAGCATAATGATGAAAATAGTGAAAGTGAAAAAGATGAAGATGAGGAAGATAGGCTTACACATCAAAAAAAAAAAAAGAAAATACAAAAAAACCAGGGCGAAAGGCCAAGTGGAGTGATTCACTGGTCAACGATTTAGTAGATGTTATTGTAAATGATAAAAACTACAAAAGAAAACTCATCTTTACAAATACAAAGAACCAAAAGAATGGTGCTATTTATTCAAAGATTTTAATAGAAATCAAGGAAAGAGCGGCTACAAGAAATGAGCCAGTTCCATATACAGCTGTTCAACTACGAACAAAATTTAAAAAGCTAGTGGGTGAATGCGAGAGAGCTGCCCTTACAATTAAGACGGCAACAGGGATCAAGAGATTCCAAGATAATAAAGGGTATGGACAATGGTTTGATCAGTTGTTTGCTCTTATAAAGACAACAGACTCCTGTCAGCCAGATCAAGCAATTGAGCCTTCTGCTTCAACATCTACATCTGGCAGAAGCTCAAGCAATACTGACTTAGAGGAGTCAAGCAGATCGCCAGATCAGAAGGAGGTGATGCAAAATTGTTTGTGCCAGTGAAAAGAAATAAGAAAGCAAATAAAATTGGCCCAATTGAAGAATCAGTCAATGTCATTAAGCATGCACTGGAAAATGACCCGGTCAAAGATCTTTTGGCATTCATGAAAGAGGCGGCAGAAAAATCACGGCAACATGACTTGATGCTTATGCAGATGCTGCAACCAGCCCCACAACAAACCTTCCCACACCCAACACCACAGAGTCCACAACCTCAGGGGTCACATGCAATGTATCTGCCACCAAACATGCATGCAATGTTTCTTCCCAATAACGTGGTGAATACCAGATATGCTGGCACTGCCCAACCTTCACAACCTAGTGAAGTTCAATACTTACCACAAAGGCAGTATTATAATGACAAAAATGGACAAAGTTACTATAGTTTGTAAACAGTTGTGCATTTTATGGACAATTTATATATATATATATATATATATATGTACGTATATATAAACCAAAGGTGAGGACCAGGAAGGTTGCAGTGTTGGTTTGAGAAAGAAGAGCGCTCAATACCATACAAGCAGAGCGAATAAAGAAGTAAAATAGACAAAATTTTTTGCTGTCGCTACTCTGAGTTTCACGCGGTCAGGCGATCATATATATATATATATATATATATATATGTATGTATATATATATAACTACAGACGCAGCCGTTTCGGCCTATTGGGCCTCATCAGTGTAGTGCTGATGAGCAGGATGGAGTAGCCTACATTATATAGGCAACTCAAATGTCCCACGCATGTGGTACATCTAAGCCATGCCAGAGCGCTCTAACTAGAGACTAGTGAGCGTGCGCATATATATATATATATATACATATATATATATATATATATGGTTTTATATTTCAGCATGATAACGATCCAAAACATACTAGTGGAGTGGTATCGAGATATCTGAAGAATAAGAAAATTAATGTGATGCAATGGCCAGCGCAATCACCAGATTTCACTCCTATCGAGAATTTATGTGCTGAGCTTAATCGGGCAACGAAAGACCGTAAGCCAAAGAATGAAGAAGAGCTGTTTGACATACTCAACAGTGCACGGCAGTCATTAACACTAGAATACGTGCGTAAGCTCAATGAAAGCATGTAGAGTCGATGCAAGGCGATAATGAAATCAAAGGGAATGCCAACAAAGTATTAAACGAGAATGCTGATGCATGTACATGTATAATGTTGTAGTGAACTAAGGAAAATAAATGTAAAGATGTAAAATCACTTGTGATAAGAACGATGGAAGCTTCACAGGCAGGTGGCCACTGTTTTTTTGAACACCCCCTGTATGTGGCAAAGGATAGGCCATTCTTCATTGAATGGTTGTGTGACAGTAATATCAATGGACACGGGAAAATCCCTTGATGTTGAGGTACTAAGCAAGGCATGCCATGTCTGCCAAAGAATTGAAAGAGGAAATGATGGAAAGAAAGCAGAGCAAATGGCAGTACATACAGGCAAGTGTAAAATTAATTACAAAGGATCGGCACCATCAATGGAGACTGAGAGACTGAAACATATTTTTCAGAGGAGTGAAGAAACGCATCGCTTGCACTACACAGAATACTTTGGTGATGGTGACAGTAAGGCATATAATGAAGAGCAAAATGTGTGCAAGAGCCAAGTTTATGTGGAAAAGAAGGAATGTGTTGGCCATGTCCAGAAGCGACTTGCTACAGCTTTACGGAAATTAAAAAAAGAGAACAAAGGTCTTGGTGGAAATGGGAAGCTGACTGATTCATCTATTGATACTGCAGCCCTGGTCCCCAGAACATGGGGACCAGGGCTGCAGTATCATAAAGAAATGGAGCTAGGAAAGTGCTTTTTAGATGGAACGAAAACAGCTGACAAGAAACGTGTTCTGAAAGCACATTATAAGAAACGGGACTTCGCAAAAGAGAAGAAAAGTTATCTGTGGCAAAAGAAAAAAGAAAAATGACAAGTCAGAAGAGCAGGAAGGGAAAACATATGAGGCAGGAACCTTTTAAACTAGTATAAGTCCATACATTACTGTCTGAGACATTTTGTTGGTATTATCCTAGTGACAAACAGAATGTTTTTTTAAAGCTGTTTTACTCAACTTAAAATGGGCCGATTACCAATATTTCATGCAAGGTCTCTCAAAGAATATGCAAGCAATTACTATAAAACTCTCATGAATTATAAAATATGCATGTAGCTAGGAGATGAACCAAAAGAATCTAATTCTGCTGCATAATCATGAAAAAATTTTCTCTTAAGTCAAACAGCTCATCATACTGCCCACATTGAAAAGGTTAATCGTTGATTATAGCTACATTTTAAACAGTCAAAACGTCCAAATGTTGTTTGAAATTATCAAACTCGTATCTATCTTCACAAAACAACAAACAAACTTCCAAAAATTTCGCAAAACATGCTTCAGGAAAATTAGAAAAAATCGGCATCCTATTCCACCTGAAGTGGTTCAAGGCGAGACAAGCAGCCGAATGAATACTAACTCTCATGAAACTTGATTTCACAAACAACCGATGAACAACAAAATTACTCAATTCCCTTTCACATATCAGCAAATGCTTCTTAATACCCATCACCAATATGCAACCTTTACATTCGGGCACATTCGACAACACATTTCCTATATCAATCTTAGTAAATTTGCTATCGATCTTATAAACATAAACGGTAGCATAATCTAAATACTCGTGTTTGAACATGAATGCTCTCATCGTCTTCAAATACATATCTCTATGATTAACGTAACTTTGAAAGGGAACTTTACTAAAAACGTCTGCCAACCTAGAATTTTCGCAACAAAAACTTGACCCGTTCCTTCTCTTACTACCAGCTATCTCAAAAATCACTGTCTTTCCACCATCTTCATTTCCAACGATACCAAAGGGCGACGACGTTGACATAATTTTCATTTCGTTATTGGCCAGACCACAAACAAACTCGGACTGCATACTGCTTCCAAAATGAGTAGTAGCTAACGGCGTCGCTGTTGTTCCTGTTTTCACCGAAATTCCAAGCTATTCGACTTCTTTTGCTTCTTCTTTTGACAAATCTCTTTTCCGGAATTCTGAACTGGTTGACAAAGAGACAGGTGTTGAATTGTCGCCTGTGCCGGAATTGCTGCCGTGCAAAATGTCTGCATCTGACAATTCGATTCCATATCCTTTATCATTTCCGGTACCAAAGGCTGATACACACTAGAAAATTTCATCTGTAATAGATTTTGCATCGTTAAACACTTCCATAATTCTTCCCTTCTGAATGTGATTCTTGTCTTCCTGTTCAAACGTGAGCATTCAGGAATTAAATGATCATCGAACTCGTGTTCGAACTTACATACTTGTTGAATGTCAACAAAAGACCGAAGGTCAAATAATTCGGCAATAGGTTCCATGCAAAACTTACTAACACTTCCAAATCTAACGTGATCATTCATTAAAAGCAAAAGTTCAAACGCTAAATCTTCTTTCAACGTTTTCGCAAACAAAAAAAGCTCAACAGTGATTCTTAAGTAATAAGGTAAATTGACATAATAACTTAGCCGAAAATCCTTATTAACCCCTTCTTTATGAACTATCAAGTAATACAGACAAATAGGAAACGAATCAGTTCCAACTTAGTAAAAAGTACGAGTTTCTTGAATTGGTGAAAAAGTCAACAAAAGCGTCCACGCAGGATTCCTTTCTCCTGGCCTGCGAAGAAATATGTACTTCCCAACAACGCTATTCAGATGCTGAATTCTGTTACTTTTAGTCATGTACAAATAGCAAGACAAATCGTTAGGATTTTTGCTAACATCCATTCCATGACGCAGATCATCTTTCATATATATATCCATAACCACAATCGAAAATACATAAAAATGTTTCTTGATATTATCAACACCGAGAGATATAAAATCATGGAACAACTTGTGATGTCCACAATCAAATCTCTTTGAAGGACAATTCATCTTTCTTTCAATTTCCAGCAAAAAAAAATGTTATTACTCCCTACGCATAAAACTTCTTTTATCCTTTCTCAAAAGTAAACACGCATATGATCAGCAGAGGAAGCGTGACAAGCGCAATCCCCTTTGACAAATGATTCAGCATGCATATGATCAGCATAGGAAGCATGACAAGCGCAATCCCCTTTGACAAATGATTCACAAAAGCCTAAAAAACATACATATGATCAGCAGAGGAAGCGTGACAAGCGCAATACTCTTTGACACATCGCACTCCTCTATTCTTAATTCATTCCAACACCATAAAAGCAACAGCCTATTCAATTTTTTTTCTCAACTTCAATGGAAACCGAATGTCCTCTCATCACAATTCTCACTGGCCAAGAAAAAACTACGTTTATTTTCTATAACGCAAAAGTATTGAACTACGTGTTTGAAGCAGATTTCTGCAGGTATTCAACTCCCAATCTAAAAGACTTAGTGACCCTAACAACGAGATTGAACATTTGTCAACACTGCACCAGCATCGCCTTCAAGATAATTCAAAACATCGGGAAACCTTTATCATTCGATAAACGAACAAAAACATTGACCAATAAAACGGAGACACCTCAAACAGAAACATCTCAAACAGAGACATCTCAAACAGAAAAAAGAAAATCACGCTGCGTTTTGTTTTAGGAAAAAAAAAATGATAGTATACATTGTCTTCTCAATCTTCATCAACTGCATAAACGGCTTCGACGAATGCAACGGCTGGGGACATCCTGTAGCCGAAGGAACAGATTGCCCGAGTACATATTACAGAACAGGAACCAACAAGCTTAACACAATATGTTGCATTCCTCAACCCGATTGTCCTCCCGGTCTCCTTCCTGAAACGCCTCAAGATCCCAACAAAGAATACGACGGAACTTTAGAAATCGGTTGCACAGTTCCAAGCAAACCTGAATCAAGTCCGACATCGCCAACATCGAACAACAACCCCCCCTACGAAATACACATCGAAGAATCAAACCGACCATGGATACCCTTCATCGCGATTGGGTGCACTGTTGCAGTATTATTATTTGCAGGGTGTGTTGGATCAGTCATTGTGATAGAAACAATATGCTCTATGAGAAAAACGATTACAAAACAGTATAAAGTTTAAAAAACCGTCATGAATTGCCTTTCTCGATCGTTGTTTCGTAAGATTATCCGGTGTAATAGCAACACAAACAATACTATGTAATCATACTTGTTTTTTCAAATAAAGTTTTTTATTATTATTATCATCATTGCGAATAATATTTTCCATAATTCCAATATATTTCTTTTCCCGGCTTTATTCTTTTCGATGCAAACCCAAAAGGTGAAAACTTAAATCGTCCCGGAATATTTCTCATCACCATATTCTGCTTCCCAGGTCTCCTCGCATCATTAGCATACCTAAGAGCACCGTCCGTACTCAAATTAGCATTAATACAACGAGCTTTCCTTTCGTCGCTATCACAATAAGCATACGGAGCAAGTTTACCTTTGCCGTAATATTTATCTAATTTATGACTTCTTATCCTCCCTCCAGTATACTTTCCTATTTTTTCACCCCTTTTAATCGATCTTCGTCCCGCAAACAAACCGAATCCCGCGTTAGGAATATCAGACTTCTTCACTCGCAAATTATCTTGCTGTTGCAAATATACCCAACATTTTTTCGTCCTTTTCGTCCTATTCTTGCAACTGCCTCCTTTCACTTTGATCGCTTTACATCTCACGCTAATAACTTTAGGTAAATGATTCCTACCCATTTATTTTGCACTACACATAAAAACAACAAGGAAGGGAAGAATGGAAAAAAAAGGCTTCGCAATCAAGTCAAACATACACTTTAACACCCGAATAATCTTTCAAATTTCTTATAAAATCAATTATTGCATCTATACGCAAAACCACCAAAGGCGAAACCATTTTATAACAAGTCAAAAATGCTTCCTTGGGTTTTTTCAATTCACCAACACTATATTCAAAAATATGACCGGGATCCCCATCAACCGTGGCGAAATGATAAATCGCCTCTTGAAACAAAACTTGAACGAAAGGACAACATTCGTCATCATCTTCAAAACTACCAGCCAACACGTCTTTATTGCTATCATTCTTCTTATAGATCTCGACAACAGCATTAGGAGAGCCCATGGTCGTCTGTCAAAACAACAAAATGTCCTGTTGGTGCACAATAATCACAATTCCTAACAAAACAACTCACACCGAAGATCAAGACGAAGCAGACGGCATTCGGACGAGCACCGAAATCGAATTCGACAACCAAGAAATAACTCGAGAGCAAATAACCTTGCACTGCGGCTGTCATCTTCCGTTGGGGAGACGATTAACAAGATTTTTAAGAATAACAAGACAGCAACGATGACCACACCACCAGGACAAATAAAGTTTTCCAAAGAAGAAATAGAAAAAATCGTAAGTTACATCCCTTATAATGAACAGATAAGAAACAACTTCGAAACTTCGAACGAAGAAATCTGGCATGTCGGGTCTGAAACAATGCCAAGATTAAGCATAGTGTCCGAAATATTCAATTACAGAATAAATCTGTCACACGAGATGAAACAATACGAAGGCATTCCAGAAAACATAAAATTAGAAGATGCTTTGAAAAGATTTCTCGATCGGTTAACAGAAAAAGCAAAATCAACAGTCAAAAACAAAACATCTCACATGAGACTTTTCTTCGACAAATTCCCGACAAGAGAATTCACGACCGCAACCGTTTTAAAAGAAGATATGACATCCGATCGATTATATGACATACTCAATGACCACTTGCAAAGCAATTCTTCCGAATTGCTAGAAGGAGACTGGACAGGAACAATGGTAGTATCACGAGTAATCCCACAACCGTCAAGTAAAAACAAAAACAAATCCTCAAATAAACACATCAATTTCGGAGACATAAGAATAAACCTGTCAAGAAAAACAAAGTTATCAGGATCAGGAAAAACAGATCTTTCAAACGATCATAACATAAAAAAGGCCATAAAAGATCTCGGAATCACAACCGTAGAAGTCCAACAAAACTGCTTTGCCGTCGCAGTTTTCGCCGCTATGAAAATATTAAACAATTCACAAGAACGAAACATATTCTTAGCAGATCAAACAAAATTCTCAAAATTATTTGCAATTCAATTAAACGAGATTCAGCAAATTTCACTGGATTCAGATGAAAATGGAAAAGAATGCCAGAATTTCGAGAAATTACATGACCTTTATTTAAAACCAAAAGGATTCGACATATGTGTTTTCAACGATCAAGACGATCCTTCCCAACGCACTTTAGCATTCGACTCACGACTAGACGACAACATGACATATTACAAATTAAATGACAACACGATCAACCTCAGAAGATGCAACGAACACTACGACATCATTCAAGATATAGGCAAATATCTGTTCGGCAGAAAAACAAACTTTTGCAAGAAATGCATGAAAACAGTAAAAGACAAGTTGAACCACATCTGTTTGACAGAATCCCTTTGCATAAAATGTTATTCAAACTGCGCATTGTCCGATTTTTCGCGAAATAACTCTTCCAAATGCCCTCTATGCGACATTTATTTTTACAAGCAAACGTGCCTGTCCGAACATTATCGGAAAAAGCACCCGTCCCCACAAGGAAACAAACTGTCAACCTGTCAACTTTTCAAATACTGCAATGATTGCAATTCCATTGTCAGACGATTTTCTTTCACGAACAACAAAGAACAAACAACAAATCACAACTGCAAGAAAACATACTGCAAAACTTGTAAAAAGATCAGAGAAACACAACACAATTGTTTCATTCCCATTCCTAAAAAACAGAACAAAACCGACAAAATAGAAATATACGTATACGGTTTCGAAACAAAAACCGACTTCGAACAAAACGGAATACTCGTTCCATACTATTGCATTGTTCACAAACTATGCAATAGATGTTCGAATAAAAAATTCAACGATTTGACAACGTCTCATTCAAATTGCTGCAGAAAAAGATGTCACAAATTCTCCGGAAACGAATACCTTAATTCATTCAGCGATTATTTCATTCAAAAATCAAAACAAAACTGCAAAAGCAGATGGTTCGCTCACAACGGTGGTAAATTCGACTCGTTATTTTTGCTGAAAAAACTAGTGTGCGATTGCAACTTCAACCCAATGCATAACCAACGGAAACAAAATTATCAGCATGACATTGGGAAATTGTCAAGTTCTAGACAGCATGTTATTTTTCAGATGCTCTTTGAAAAGAACAATAAACATGTTAGGCATGCAAGACGAGGAAGAAAAAGGTTTCCATCCTTACAAATTCACAGACATCTCATACGTCAGGAAAATGATACCAGAACATTTTTTCGACGTAGAAAACATGACGGAAACAGAACACCAAAAATTCAAATTATGGTATGCCAAAAAAAGAAAAACAAATTTACAACTTCGAAGAAGAACTTTTCAAATACTGTTCAAACGACATAGACGTATTGAGAAAATGCTTATTGAAAATGAACTCCATTGTCAAAAACGCCACAGGAATCGAATTCCTTTTCGACAACCGAATAACCACCTTGTCATCCTTATCACTCGTCGTCTTTCTTGAAAACTTTGCAAAAGAGGATTCATTACCCATAACACCAACAACAGGCTATCCAAACGTCTCGAAAAAGAACAACAAACCACAAAGCATCGCAGCAATGTTATGGTTAAACGACCTAAGCAAAACCATTTCAAATTTCAGATGGAAAAACCATCCCAAAGGGGAAATAAAAATAGGAGCATTTTCCATAGACGGCTACGATCCAAACACGCAAACAGCATACGAATTCAACGGATGCTTTTACCACGGATGCAAAACATGTTTCAAACCTCAATCTTTCAACCCTGTTTGCAGAAAAACATTCAAACAACTGGAAAACGAAACAAACCAAAGAGCCAAATACATAGGCAGCATGTGTCGAAAGTTAACCATTATGAAAGAATGCGAATTTTTAAAGCAATTAAAAGAAAAGAAAACAAACCTCAAACAAGAAATAGAAAAACAACCTCATTTACAAGAAACTTTCCAAATAGACATGCGCGATGCTCTTTACGGAGGACGAACATCTCCAATTCATTTATTCAAAGACACTTTTGGTAAAAAGAACGCCAAAATATTCTATATCGATTTCAATTCCTTATATCCTTTGATACAACACAAAAACCCTTTTCCTATTAACCATCCTGAAATATTAACAAACAAAAAAGAATGCCTCGAGCAACTAATCAGACTAACAAAACCAACATCATCCGAAGAAAACACAATGGGTTTTGCAAAATGCACAATCCTACCACCGAAAAAACTGTTCATTCCCACTCTCCCATTCAGACTAAATGGAAAGTTATTATTTCCCCTATGCGCACAATGCACAAAAGAAAAACAAGCAAAAGAATGCAAACACGAAGACCGACAAAGGGCAATAAACGGCACATGGTGCATAAGCGAAATCCATCAAGCAGTTAAAGACGATTACAAAATACAACACGTCGCACAACTCCTAATCTATCACCAACAAGAAAAAATATTCGCAAATTTCGTTGCAAAATTTTACACACTGAAACAAAAATACTCAGGAATACCTAAAAACATCGAAAACAAAGACAAATTCTTCTCTACGATGAAGGACAGAACAGATAAATATTCATGTTCTTTAGTATTATAAAATTTAACATTCTATACCTGTTGACTAGTAAAGAATTTCGTTAGAATTGCACATGGTTCTAGTCATGCCTTTTTACCACCATAATTTATGCATTATCTTTTTTTTTTCAAAATGGTTTGACCACAGCTATGCTAGATATTGATTTTTGTTTGTGGATTAAAAATAGCTTTGTAGTTCTGAAATAACCAGTCTCCGTTTCCCATTTTTTTTAACTTGGCCGGCCTGGAAAGAATCACCAGCAAGACTACATGTTTTATGGTTATTATCAAATTACTCATTTTAAACCCTGGCAATAACTACATCCAGGAATACTTCTCAAAACTCAAAAAAACAGTAAGTTGATGGCAAATCAATGCAAAAAAAATTTGATAAGGTATAACTGATTGTCATTGAAAAAGTTACATGGGAGGTTTCAATAAAGGGTTTGGTAACAAGCATGGAAACAGCAACTGGTTTTTTTATGTTGTCCTTTTAAAGAGAAAGGATCAAATATATTCAAGTTCGCAGGTCAAAGTAGTGTATTATCTGACAAAAAAGTTATTCAATAAACCAATGGTTTGTGTCTGTTTATTAAGCACTTGTGGTTCCAATTTCGGTGACAAAATAAACATTACCTCTCTCCTAGATCTGATATTATAAAAAGTTTGTGAGTTCAGGTTAATGCGAGAACAGAAGTACGGCTAATTTGGAAGTAGTAAAAATATATTTCTCTAAAAAGCACAGACCAAAAGCAAATATACAGCGACAAAACCCGACAGTCCATTCACAATATTGGTCAGTGGTCGCTCCCATGAACGCAAGGACTCAATGTTCCTAATGTTACGCTATTTCGTTGGCTTCACTTTGTCGGCCAGAGCAAGCAGTCCAGTTATATAGAGGTCAGTGGCAGCAACTGACTTCAAGGGAACTGGGTCGTAATTTACGGGTGTGCTGACCCTGGTACCTAGGTTCAAATGTCTAGCGAACGCCCCAAACAAACATCTCTCTTAGAGGGCTCTCTTTACATAATCTGTCAGTTGGTAAATTCAAACAAATTCGTTTTGATCTGATTGAAAAATATTTTTGACAATGCTAAGAACTAAATTTCGTTCAGTCGAAAGACCTGTTGCTCGTGGAAAGCGTTCGAGAAAACCAAAAACGCCAGAAGAATCGGGTGAGTGGAGCAGTTTGGTGAAGCAGATTCGCTTGGATGAAAGTACGTCAAGCCAGGCAACACCTTGTTACAAAATCTCAAAAGGATATCGTTTTCAAGATGTTGAAATCCTAAGGCAAGTTATCCTGGCTTGTGCTATTTGTAAAGAATGCCTTGTGGGAACATTACGTCTACTAGAAAAGCCTGGTGGTTGTGGAATGGCGAAAACGATGGTGTTGGATTGTTCCAATGGTGACTGAAGGCCTGCACTGAACTTCCCACGTCAGAGAGAATTATCAGAGGTAAAGCCCGTTTCTACGACATTAACCGCAGATCCACTCTGGCCATGAGAGCTATCGGAAAAGGCAGAGCTGCACTGGTGAAATTTTGTGCAGTCATCAACAAGCCAGGTCCAGCAGCGAAAGAATCTTTCACGACCCATGTGAAAGTAATTGCTCATGAAGTAATTTCACAAGAGATGGCACAGCATGAAATTCAGATGGCTGCTCGTGAGATAAGAGGCAACAGTGGTGTAAAAAAGAATCAAGCTGTGGATGTTGCTGTATCATGTGATAGTACATGGGCAAGAAGGGGAATCCAATTATTATTTGGTATGATTTCACTCATTCATGTGGAAACTGGCAGTCCTAGACTTTGAGGTAAAAAAAGTAAAGTATGTTTTAAGTGCCAAAGCACAAAAAAGATCTGGCCCCCTCTTCTGAAGAGTACATTGACTGGATGGAAACCCACGGACCAAAGCGTACAGCAAACTTTGACAAGTCATCGAAAGCAATGGAAGCTGAAGGAGCAGTGAACACCTGGGCAAGGTCGCTGGAGAAACATAACCTGCGTTATGTCCATTTTGTTGGAGTGGTGACTCCTCGTCTCATAGAGATGTTGTCAATTCCCGCTCATGTGGAGATGTTGCTGTGCGGAAAAATTGAATGTGTTGGCCACATTCAGAAAAGAATGGGGGGTAGACTAAGGAGGAAGAAGAAAGACTTGAAGGGAATGAAACTTGTTGATGGTAAAACCATTGGTGGTCGTAATCACCTTGCAGATAATTTGATTGACACTTTTCAAAGATACTATGTAAAGGCATTTCGGCAAAACAAGGGAGGTTTGGACGGAATGGAAAAAGCAGTAAAAGCTATTTGGTACCACTTTGCCTCAACTGATGAATGCCCTATGCATCAATACTGTCCAGAAGGAGCTGATCCCTGGTGTAAGTGGCAAAAGGATAAAGTGAATGGAACAAGAACATTCCAAGCTAAAAAGGTTGCTCCAGCAGTGATGAAGGAAATCCTCCCGGTATTTGAAGCCTTATGGGACAGGAAGCTTCTTGAAAGTGTCTTAGAGGGCCTCTCACAGAACAATAATGAGGCTGTAAATCACCTGGTTTGGGACATCAGCCCGAAAAAAATTTTTAATAGTCCCGAAACAATTCAGACAGCTTGTACATTAGTATTTTCAATGGTGGATCAAAAAGCATTCAAATTATATCGAAAGGGCTCAATTTGAACGCTGGAGAACACTGCAAGGCTGGATGTGCTTCCATTGATCAAAGAAGACTATATGCTGCTGTACAGAAGCTGTCTGAAGAAGCTAAAAAAATGACGTCAAGTTTGTAGGACTGAGCGGAAAAAGCGTACAGAGCAAAATGAACAGGAAGAGGGACCAACATATGATCCTTGAGCTATTGGAAGTTAATTAGTACTGTCTTAAACCAAAACTGGTAATTAATGTTGTATTGTTGAATGACTTTTACTTCAGTAGGAACAATGTTGCTTCCATGATCGTTGTAAAGACAGAAAAAATGTTTACCGAGTTTTTGATTTTGTGATCAAGGGGCAGCTCGTTTGAGAGAATGTTTAGCTTGATTTTAACCAAATTTGGTAGATATATGTATTTTTGCATGTAGAATGCAATGATATAGTAAAGTCATATGAACAAAGCATAAATCAGTAGATGTAAACGAAAATGTAAGATTCCAGTTTTTAGTTTTGTATTGTTGCTATGGAAACCAGAACCCCCGAGTGTTAATCAAAAGTGTATTAAGCCAACGCGTCAAAACAAATCATGCAAGTAACATTTTATTTCCGTAATGTAGGAGGTGTGACAAGAAACAAAACTGGGTGCATAAAAATTTTTTTACACAAAACACAAACAAATGCTGTCCCTTTCAATCCACTCTTCTCCATTCGCTTCACCCCTCAAAGCACTTAGGAAACCCTTTGTCTCTTAAATAGGAAGGGATACATGTAACTCTGATGAGAGACAGTAAAGGAATAAAACTGGTGCAAATGACGGAACTGTAGCGCGAAGGTCATACAAATCAGACAGATCAGCCTGCAAAGCAAACAGATTGCAAAAGAATATTGCCTTCCGTTTCAAGTGTTGGCATCGCCAACTTTGCCAGTATATGCTCGAAATATGCAGAAAACAACTACCTAGAGATTACAAGGAAGTGAAAGTAAAAGAAATAAGGTAGAGGTTTGGAAGTTCAATACTACTCCAGCACGGCTTGAAAATCTTTCCATCATTCAGAACGTATACATATCGTTTGATGGTTTGAAAGTTTGTTTGACAACACACCGGAAAAATCACGAAAGTTAGGCCAAGTTGCCTTCGACTCCGTCCATACGACCGGTGATTAGTGAGCAGATTTTGGCTGGTATAACTTATTAAATCAATCATGTAAATAGCTAGAGAAAAATAGCCACACCCCAGGCAACAAGCTCAAAACCTGAGTCGCAAGAGAGTGAGAACAATAGAAGTCAGAACTCGAGCAACAAGAGCCTGAATCCCAGCGATACGAGTCAGAGCCCCAGCAATCACGTATGGATGAATGGTTGGAAAGTTTCTTTGACAAAGTACCAGAACAGTCAAGGAGTCAGCCAGAAAAGTCTTCTACCCACGTCACTGCAGCCAAAGATCATAAAACACTGACTTTCAATTGCTAAATGGCTCATTAAATTAATCAAGTAAATTGATGTGATGTATGTTTTATTAACCTATGCAGTATTTCGAATGGTTTCAGCCTGGGCAACAGTGAATGCGTTATTTTGGTACAGTAGACAGACGCCAAGCTTTCAATTCTTTTGTCCTCATGATCGGTACCCCTTCCAAAAAGCCTTGCCTCTTGGAAAGAAAGTGAAGGTTTACATCCAGTGTGTAATCAGAAAGACTTACCATAAGCCAGCCAAGTTGTGATTGGTGAAAGACAAAATGAAATTAAGTTTTGCAAGGCCATAATTCTTATGTGACGATTAATGTAAAGTAGTATAATTAGTTAATTAATAGGATTAGCGTAAAAGCATGTATCGAAATGTCTAGATCACAGTGAAGGAACACATGTATCGTCACAAATACATATGGTGTATCGAAGGTTTTAGGTGTCTTTGATGACTATGGTGGAGCGTCGGGTGCCTGTCTTAATCGAGGTAAATCTGAAGGCTTGTGACTCGGTCGCTGGCGCAATCGTACCGACTCTCCGTATGGGTTGATCTGGACACCATCGTGTTTGAAAATAGTAGGTTACTATTTTGAAAATGAAAATACTGCAAGTAAATTTTGCGACGCTGTGCTCGGAAAATTTGAATCTGTGTTGTCGAAATGGTCGTCAACTATGTATGGAAAAGTAACCATGCTCAACAGCCTTGCTGTACCTACATCTTGTGGTACCTACTTAAAATCTACCCACCAACCCGTGAGTTGGTTGATCGCCTCACTTTCAAAGTCTGGAATTTTCTCTAGCCTAAAAAACCTGAATTAGTTCGTCGAGAAACCTGTATGTCGCCGTTTCAGAAGGGCGGTCTCCATGTGGTACACATCACTACTTATTCATTCCGTACACAACACTACTTATTCAGCATGTTCTTAAAGTACAGTACTGCTAAACCGTTCCGTGCAATACCTAAAAGTTCATGGTAATGTGGTCAAACTGTTGTTACCTGGGGAAGGACTGAGGCGAAAAATCTCAGGATCACTTCGTAACAAAATGAATATCATAAAAATGACGCATTAGCGTATGTTCACTTCTATTGCATGGGTTTTTTGTTAATTTTACAAACGGAAACGTGCTGGACGTCACATTGATCAGTGTTATCATATTTCCTTAAGTAGTAAACAAACGCAAATACATGTAGTAAAGGAGGTAAATTAAACGGAGAACTACAGACATAAACCTTCCTCAAATTAAATTATCAGAAAGCTACTTGTACTTTCGAAATACCCTGACAGGAGGTACAATCCTTCCAGTGGCGGAGTGGAGGCATTAAAGACCTTACGATTACAAGGCGGCAACGGGGACGGAGACGTCGAACTCGAAAACGCTGACTGCGCATGAGCCTCTCGAGAAGCCCACGTTGTCTCAAGCTAATACGACGCCGTTTCATGCGTTTTGACATTGTGTGAAAACGCCAGCAATATGTCGAAAGAAAATAGGTAAATATGACCTCTAATTATATGTATTTTGTTCAGTAGTTTGAGATTACATGATAGAAAAAACCCCCAAAAAACCCGGAACGATTTAATGCAAATTAAGCGCAAAAATGTCGCAGTCATGAATATTTATTACATAGCTATCCAGCATAACATCATAGCTTCATGTCTAATGTGCCAGTTCTATACATTGAGCACAACTATTGAATCGAAAATGCTTAATGAATTTCTCATATTTTAGTCAGAGAAAGCCACGTAGATCAATGAATTCAGAAATTTATGTCAACAAAAATAAACACTGAGTTATGCTTGTGAATGTTGTAGAATTATGTCTACTTGATAAATACTGATTTGATCCATACTGCGAACTTTCTTATTAGAACTCAACCTATGAAGTGGTCTGAAGCCCACGATATACAATTTTCTGAGAGAAGTGATGTTCTTTCAGCCATGGCTTCATAAAAAAGGTAGCTCGGAAAGAGGAGAAACTTGGGCTAACCTGGCCACACGTTTGGGGAAGTCTAGCAATCCTATATTTCGGGTGCCACATAGGTCCCTAAGAGACCGGTACCTTCTGTTGGAGAGAAGGTACAAAAGGAAAGTTGCTGAGCAGGAAAGAGGCTCAGGAATATCACCAGAGCATACTGAATTGGACCAGCTAATGGAGGAAATTGTTAGCCTGTTTCAAGAGGCTGATAAAGCTGAGGTGGAGAAGAAGAGAAGATTGGAAGAAGAGGCTGCTGAAATAGAGGAAGTGAGAAGAGCCTCTTTGGAATCATTTAGGGAAAGTAAAGACAGAAAAAATGATGAAAAACCATGCCCGAAGAAGAAGAGGACAAGTGGTGCTGATTCCATAGCTTTTATTAAAGAAAAGGTTGAACTGGAAGCAAAACAGAAGGAAAGTGAATTAGAGTTAAAAAAGCAGGAGATGGAGCTAAAGAAGGAAGAAATGAAATTGGAAAGGCAGCTGAGGGAACAGGAACTGGAAATGAGGAAGAGAGAACATGAAGAAAGGGTAAAGCAGCAACAGGATACTACAAAGTTACAGGAACAAACACTACAACAAATGCAGAACACGAATATGGCAATGTTGCAACAACAACAGCAACAAACCCAAGTATTTTTTACTTTGCTGCAAAAAAATTGCTGACAAGTAGGGTATTGGAAATATTCATAAATTGTTGGTGAGTTAACATTGAAAAACTTTGATGTTGTTGATCCATACAACATGGCTCTTGCATTGTGTAGCAGTGCACAAGTGATGTACATTTTCCCCACAGCACTTAAGTGTATCTTCAAATTCTTTTTAAAATCTAGAAACTTAAAGTAATTAATAATGTCACCAAAAATCCACTCGACTGAAACTCTGACTTCACTCAGACTTATTCCATTCCTTTTCAATGTTTGTTAACCTGGCTCCTCGAAAAGGACCTTGAATTTGTTGTCTTGTTGGATAGGCTGGGTCACCATAGATGCAAAGTACATTGCCACTTGAATCAAAAGAATGATTCTGCAGTTGTTCAAGAACTTGTGATTGTGCTAAAATTGCACCGTCATGTCGTTTACCTTCCACTGGTCCAAATAAATTTGCAATCAATCCATTTGGAGCAACAATGGATTGAAATTTCTTAACTCTCTTCCAACTCTCTTCCAACAAATAAGGCCCCTGGAATAGATAAAGTTTCACTCGCTGATGTAAAAGACGCCCTACCTATTATCCTTCCCGCGCTGACTGAGATTGTGAACTGCTCCTTATTAACTTCAGTATTTCCAGCAGCTTGGAAACATTCAGAAGTAATTCCAATTCTCAAAGAAGGGGATCATAAAACGCCGAATGACAATCGCCCTGTATCCTTACTGCCTGTGGCCTCGAAGGTATGTGAACGTGTTGCACTGAACCAATTAATGGAATACATGTCTCAGGAAAAGAGTCTCACGGACCATCAAAGCGGAAACAAGAAGTTACATTCAACTGAAATGCTTAATATATTTGTATCAGATATGATTCTCGAGGCTATAGATAGGAAAGAGTTAACGGCGGTGGTGTTGTTGGACCTATCAAAGGCGTTTGACAGTATTGAACATTCACTGCTGTTTGAGAAACTGCGTTCCTTGGGTGTATCCAGGAAGGCAGTTGCTTGGTTTAAGAGTTATCTTTCAGAAAGAAGGCAGTCAGTGCGACTTGGTCATATACTTTCAGAAGCTCGCATGATCACACATGGAGTGCCTCAGGGCTCCATACTTGGCCCGGCATTATTTAACATCTATATTAACGACCTTCCTAATGTTCCTACAGTTTGTCCTTTGGAATCGTACGTCGATGATTCAAAAATGTATTTGTCATTTTCATTGAAAAACATCAGTGCTGGGGGAACCCAATTTGAGGACGACTTAAAGAGAGTTGCTGCATGGTGTTGCTCTAGTAGCCTACTCATCAACCCTGGAAAAACTAAACTCGTTCTATTTGGTACCCCACAAATGTTAAGTCAAGTTCAGGACTTTCGAGTACCCTTCCTTGGAAAGATACTACGACCCGTTTCTTCAGCGAAAGATTTAGGGATGGAGTTTGACAAAAGCCTGAGTTATGATGAACATATTGTCCAAGTAGTCTCCAAATGCACAAAGTCACTTTGTCAAATTAATCGAGTCAAACACATTTTGGACAATCGGACCTTAAAAATGATTATAAATGCCTTAGTTTTTAGTAAACTATATTATTGTTCCTCAGTGTGGGCAAATACTTCTACGAAGAACATAGCTAAACTACAGAGCGTACAAAATTTTGCTGCTAGAATCGTCACAGGTATAAGGAAGTATGATCATATCACGCCTGCACTGAAACAATTAGATTGGTTGCCTGTTGATTATATGTTGAAATACAAAGATGCTGTTATGACATTTAAGTGTTTGAATGACTTAGCTCCATCATATCTTGCCAGAAGATTTGTATCTAGGTCGCAAACACATGACCGAGACACAAGATGTAAAAACAAGTTGCAGATTCCCCTCTATCGAACTGCATCGGGGCAGCGTTCTTTTTTATATAGGGCGACTAAATTATGGAACGAACTTGAGGATGATATTAAGAATATTTCTAACATCGAAACTTTTAAGATTTTAATAAGGAACAAATTATATAACGAGTTTTGGAATAGTTGCATGAATAGTTAACTTTTTAACTTTTTATCTTGTTATTAATTGTAATGTATAGTTTAAATTCACGTAGGTTGAGTAATTAATGATGTTAATGTAAATATAGATTTGTAATGCACATAATTATTAATTGTAATTATTTCTGAAAAGCCATAGTGGAGAAATAAATTACTTTATGTATGTATGTAAATACATTTTATTGAATAAACTTTTTTATGTCCATTGTACATGACTCTTTGGTGCCTGCCAGGCCTGGATATGGGTCTGACTGTGCCGTCAATGAAGCCTCAACAGTTGCTTAAAGCTGCGCCTTTCTGACGAATGGCTTCTGCGAAACCTTCCAATTGAGGGCGATCTAACCAGGGTTGTTCAAAGGTTGTGAACAAATGGTGCCAGGTATCGTATATTATACCCGTCGTTGTATTCGCTATCATGCACAGCTGAGGCTCTGGTCTAAAAAATCGAGGTATCAAATCTACGTACCTGCACGGATAGGCGAAACGCTTCAAAAATATACACATTGCCTCAACCACGTTAACTTTAAGGCCATTGTAACAGGTGATCTCAGCTGGTATACGAAGAACATCGATCAAATTATGAATATCATTACGATAAAATCGAAATTCCGTCTTGCATTCATGGTCGGTCATATCATCCAAATTAAAGTTATTATATGTAAAATACGGAATATCAGGATTTTTAGGCTTGCTGGCATCATATAGAAGTGCAAACTCTACGTCGTCTATTACATTACACCCATAAGCCAAAGCAATTGCTTCTCTAAGCTTAGACATTTCGAATTTATAGTCAAACTACAATCGACGTCTAGTGCGGTTCTACAGTACAATCGTAAGGTTAAATTTAAGCGGGAAACGCCAACGTCAACCGCGCGCTCGTTCCAGTCCTGAGACGTTCCCGTTCCGGTTACCATCATGTAATCGTAAGGTCCGTATTTATGGGACCTCAGTAAGGCCCTGTTCACATGAAGAGAAGTTGTCCCTGGTTGGAGGGTTACCCTGCTCCCCGGATCAACTTTTAGCAAATGTTTATATGGGGAGAAGGAATGTTGCCTCTCTCTGATATGGCTTTGAGGGAATTGGGAAGAGTTACTTGTTACTTGCTGAACTTTTTAGTACAGCTGGACTTTATCAGGATTAAAATCGACTGAACAGAATTCGCATGAACACTTGTATTGCTTTAGGCAGTCGATTAAGGATTCAATCTTTGCAGAAGCTAAAGCCCACCTTTCACCTTGACATTTCACAAACGACTTTGGCTGTGATTTGGTATTTCCTGCCATTTTGGAAATAACAAAGTTTGTGCACACCCATTATATCTCATAAAGTCCCTCCTAAGCGAGCCAAAGAGGGACAAAGTGTTTACATGACAAAAAGTTGTCTCGTCTCCTGGTGTCACCCTACCTTGCAAAGCAAGTGACCCTACACTCAAGGTTACCCTTTCCCTCGTGACAGCTTTGTCATGTAAAAGAGTCCCTGCAATATACAAAGAAATGTGTTTAAAGTCATCTCGCCCAGGGTCACTCGGGTGCTTTAGGACCAGGACCTCCCAACCGACTGTACGTAGGTTTTTCACTTTCTTAACAAGCCCTGATGTCGCATGTCCCCGTTCCATGAATTTCCAATAATCGGTAGTCCAAGTGAACGCCTACGGGGTGTCTTGTTCATGAGGTTTTTGCGGCATTTTTGTTGTCGAATGGCGCCTTGTCTTTAGAGTATCGTCGGAGGGCTTTCTGGCAACGTTTAGTTGAGTGGAAGACGAGGGTATGGAATCAACCAAAGTCTCCTCGCGGACTGACGTGCTTTCACGTTTAACGACGTGAAACCTTTGGGGGGGAGAAAATTCAAATGCCAAGAGAGGTCTAAAATGCGTTGGCACCAAGCCTCTACCTTGCAGTACTCTTAAAAACGTTGAATTACCAGCCACAGGTGTATGCTATCCAGTTACATTAAGATAACTTAGTATGTATTTTTTAGGCAGGGCCATCACATGTAGCCTAAACACATCATGGTAAGAAGTTGCCATAATATGACAATTAAACTGACATTTTTATTTATCGGAAATCATCAGTTAATGTCAGTATTTCTGATATATTTTGGCAATTCACCACCGTGTTTCTGCGGAAAATGGTTGCGTCGAACTTTTTAGATCAGTGATTATTTCTTTGCTTACATTTCTGCTTACCACACTACGGGTACACAAATCTACTTCACCTGGAATCAAGGTCATACTCTGAACTTGTAGTAGCATAAAGGCATCGCTTTGCTCAATAGCATTTTCTTTTCATCTCCTAGGAACATTATATTCCTAAAGAGAAGGAAAATAAAATTTTTTGTAATTAAACACAAAGCTTAACTAGTCAAAAATCATTGGCACGGTGCTAGCTAAAGAAAAGTTTATTAAGGGCGGATCAAACGGTGTTATGACTAGTAGAATAGAAAATCGAACCACATGTGCTATTCATGCGACTGCTCTTGCAAAACTGTTGTATCTGCACAGTCAGTTTTAAATACTAAAGTTTACCACCGTATTGCTGAAATGACTTGCGAAAGAACTCAGTTCAGTTATAAATTGAGGTGAAGCTGGAAATATTAAATATACCTCCAACGACTTCAAAGGCGTCTGTTATGTTTAGAGCTTGAGTTGGGATAAAAGTTTGACCATCAACTCTACCTGACAATTCAAACTATTAACTAAAGTCTACGTTACAATATCAGGTTTAATGAAACTTGAAAATGTATCCTCGGCCTATTATACTTCATTTGTCCTTCACTGAATCGACTTCTTTTTAAACTAGCCATAAAAATCTTTTTAGTTACATTAAATACATTTATGAAGTATACGTTCTACCTTCAAGTATCAGGTAGCACAGGCTGGTAACAAAAGTAGATGTGCCGCATGCTGCCAACATGGAAAAGCTGTTGTATTGTGACTTTCCGTAGCTATGCTTGCAGATGGTTCGTCAGGTCGTTGATGTCTGCCCTTCATGTATTTAACATCTAGAAGAGCCACACTGCAGTCAGACCTTGACGCGTTTAGCTATGGCTTTAGTTGAGAACTATTTATGTAAAATTTTTATACTGCAGTTTCATTTACAGGCCAAAGTGAATGAAACACTTAATCGTGAGCGTTGCTGTACTTGTGTATTATGCACTACAGTACATGCACCAAATGTATTTTTACATTCTATTTCAGAATCATCCTCAGGGTATTATGAATTGTGAAGTTAGTATTTTCACACCCTGGAAGACAAATGCAGCGTTGTAACGAGTCAATCCAACATCGAGTCTTAACGATTCGAATCCAATCACTTAAGTGTCTAATCGAGTCCAGTCGAGTCGAGTTATAAAGACCCCATTAGACCTAGATATAAGTTGTAAGGAGACTAAAAGCAAGTAAAATCGCCTGGCGTAAGCCAAAGTATAAAGAAAAATCAGGTACGGGCCGACATGACTAAATGGCGAGTTCAACAATCGTTCTGTGTTGTGGTCAAGTATGAATCGAGTCAAGTCATTTACGGCAGAGATTACATGTAACCGAGTCGAGTAATTCACCGAAGAGTCGTGTCGAATCGAGTCGCCGAAAATTACATCTCGAGTCTAGTCTTTGGCGAATTACTCGAGTCGTTACTATACTGAATAAAAGTTTAACTGGATACTGCATGTAGATCAATTGCGGAGAGTACATTGCATATCTGCGGCCCACTGTAGGAAGTATGGAAAACTTATGCGGTAAATAAGTTCTAGCGAATAAACAGCATTATCCATGCTTTCAACAAACGAACTTAAATTTTATCCGCAAAATTACGAGTTATGCGCCTCAGTCCTATTGCAACTTATGTTCAGTTGTTCTAACCATTATTCGCCGGAAAAGCTATATTTCATTTCCCGAGATAATGACTTTCTTATCTCAAGAATTGTTCCTTTATTAAAACTCAATACATCATTATTTCAAGAAATGTCTCTTATTAGAATTACAATTTTCTTATGCTAAGAAATATTACTTTTCTTAAGATAATGACTTTCTTATTTTGAGAAATATTTCTTCATTTGAGATATTTTTTTATACGAAGGAATAAAGTTCTTGATTCAAGAAAATTTTTGCTTACTAAGATGATCTTTTGCTGTGTATCTGGGCCTTGAACAACAGGTACCTGTAAATTAACAAGTCTCAAGTCTGCTACACAGACGATTATGGGTACTGGGGTTCAGTCTGAATTACCAATGATTTAGTTTCAGTTAAAACTGAATATAATGCAATGTTTTCAATCAACAAACAAGCGGTGTCCTTACCACTCGCACTACCATCTTTCGTCGTGTTGATTTGACAGTTGATTAAGGTACTGAAAACATCTACTCGTTGAAACTGAGGGGATTCTACAGGTATCTTTCCATGACAGGCTACAATAACTGGAACTATACCCCCATGTGCATAAACAGTGTAGGTAAAATATTACTTACAGATACAGTACCGCCTGCTCTGTCTTGCTTCTTTGACGCCTGTCTTCGTCGATCTCCAGTTGTGCCCAAGTCTATCGGAAGGTTTTTATTTGAAAATGGACGTGAATTAACGTTGGCTTGTTCAAGTTGTAACGTACGGTACATGCACTTTAGCATCCCAACACATGTTTATCTCCACCGGGTGATGACAATGTTTTTGGGCGGATACAATATCCGTCAAAGAGTGGGCAACCCACCATTTTCCCTCAAGGACTTTCAGTTTAACATCGTGTCACTCCCATCCCCTAAGAAAACTGCACTGTAGTTTATTAGGTCAGTGTCCAAAGACGATGTTACGATGAAGGGATATCAGAGGTACACATGTATAATAGCTGAAAAAGGCTGTACACAGATGAGATGATTATTGGACTAGGCTACAGTATTTTGATATCGAGAATGATCAAAGTCAAAGGCTGTGTTATCAGCCGAATTCCATGGCTGAGGCTGAATATACAGAGCAAGATCTTAATTTTTCATATCAAAAAAGCCGAACACAACTATTGTTTTATTACACATTTTCAATTGCACATACGTGAAGACGACTTGTTTAACCAGATAATCCAGAACCTGCCGACAACTTTAAAAAGTATAAGACGAAGCAAAATCCGAATAAAAGCGACATCTTAAAAAACCCAAAATATACGTTGTCAACAAGACTAAATGACAAAATGATGGTAAATTTTCGACTTTAATCCAATGTCACTTGGTCTGAAGACCAAGTGACTGGGTTTTCAAGATGTCGCTTTTATTTGGATTTTGCTTCGTCTGGTACTTTTTAACCAGATAGTGCCTACCAATGACATCGTGCGCTCAGACAGGACAAGGAACTTTCTCTTAAACCCACTTGTCGCATCGGACAAATGGAATAAGTATTTTTGTGGCCCAGATGACAAAACTACTTGTCCGTAAAAGGAAAGACGACTGTAAAAGACCATTTCTTATGTAACTGTGCTGACAAAAATTTACCTTAAAGACAATCTCCTACATCTAGCTCAATCGTCAGATCGGAAAGTGGTGATATGATTTTCCTTTGTGTGAACTGAAAAGGCATCCGTCTTTGAGTTCGGACGGCACAAATTTCTTACCATGTTAGAACTTGACAACCTCCGGGTTTACTACGACCAGTAGCGCAGACATCGAAAACTTTAGATGTTTATAAACATAGTCAACGACAGGAGCAAATGTATACTTAAGAAATAAAAACTGTTTTGCCGTGTTTATATAGCCTGATGCAAACATGAGGAAAAGTTGGCAAAACTCGAAAGCTGCTGTGTACGCCCGTGACCGAATGGAGCATTCTGATTGGCTGGGACGCTCTGGACTGGCGGTCATTACTTTCCCGCAATGGACCGGTCCGTTACGGGATCTGGTTGTTTTTGTCAACGATTTGTGTTTTTTTAATTGTCAGCTTTTCTGATTAAAGGCATCAAGAAAAAGATTTAACGAAGTCCTAAGCGGTTCGTTTTTGGTTAATCCTGGGTAAAATGTAGGTGAATCTCGTTTGTTAGTCTTCAGAGCAACTGGGAAATCCCCCCCCCCCAAAAAAAAAAACAAAAAAAAAACTTGCCGGTCTTTAGGAAAAACCTGTAGCATGAAAAACCCTAATTTATTGGCATTGTTTTCATTTAAATGTCTATTGGTTTTTACTCGGGAATTCACACCAAATTGACCTCTCTTTTTGTTCTGTGCCTGCAAAAGCGCTCAACGACTAACTCTTTGTCAGGCTATACGAATGTAACGGGTTTTTAGCAGACTGAGTATATTTTGCCTGTTTAAAACATGCCATATAATAAACCTATTATTAACCTCGTCCGCTTGGTCATTACTGGAAAATATTAGACCGGGGTCTTTTATGTACGGACCACGCCCTCCGTGCTAGGTCCGTGCTGTCAAGACCCCGGTCCGATTTTCCCGTAATGACCGCGCTCTCGGTTGATGAGCTCTTATACTCGATATCAAATGGTAAGTTCTTATTAGCTCGTATACAAATCAGAGCTTCGCATTCGCGCCAAGAACAAATTCAGGCCTAAAGTGGCTCATGTGATGGGTCATAAGCGTGTTTGCATAGCCTGATATAAACACGGTAACTAACCCAATCATTGCACGCGTAATAAGGAAACTTATTTTATAACAGTCGTTACTGTATGGCTGCCAGCGAGGGTTTTTAAAAAGCAATGTTTGTCCTTCTGTTAAAGACGTTAATCCTGAAATAAGTATTTAAATAGTCTCAGTAGGTCATTTGCATATGTCATATGTTATACTTTTCGTGGTTGTCACTGAAAAATTTTTTCCCCTTTTAACTACTGGATGAGTGCAATAAAAAAGCCAGTACTTTTCATAAATTTTTATGGAATACTTGCATATTCTGAAAGTCCCTTTTATTGGAAATCACTACCTAGCCACTCTACTTTTTTGAACGCTGAATTCGTGAATTTTGCTAAGTCTAATTTTGTGCGTGGTCGTTGAATGTTATGTGTTTGTTAAAAATACAGTAGACCTCGTTTATAAAGAACAATTTATTTTTAATTATTTTACTTTGTATGTGAAACAAATGATGTATTCACTGGAAGAATTACATTTAAATTATCACTCAAGTAAATTACTACGTGACGTGGGTAAAAACTGATCCCAAGATACTAAGAACCCTCCTACCTTTAACAGAAAAGTGTTCACAATTGTTTACTGTGACTGAAAGTCCATTGTTGTTAACTGTAGTTCATAGTAAATGTTACATGTAATTTCTGTGGCAGTAACTACCAATAAGTAGCAACATCGTAATTAAGTAGCAAAACTGTAACTATATCAGGTAAAGTATTGTAATTATAATTTTTCAGTTATGTGCTGTCAATATACAGAGTTCCATTTCATAGTTAATAATAGAGTATAACTTTCGGTAAACAGTTACGGTTGTATGTATTTAGATGTGCGCAAAATCATGTCAACCAGGAGTCGTAAGTGATGCCTCGGTAAAGCTTCTTTCTTGTTCAGTCCACTCGGTAGCGGTTAATGTTCTGTTGATTGACGTGCTTGTAAACAAGTAATGCTGGTCTCGTCATCCATCCAGTAACTTTTCACACTGTCCAAGTCATTAAAACTATAACTATTGTAAGAAAAATACTGTAAACACTCACAACAAATACCTTGAGCTTCTTTCAACTAGGCTGCGCGATACAAGGCTGACCAAACGTTTGGCTATGCATCATTTCTAGACACGTGGCCGCTTTCTTGAACCCTCGGACTTGGGTGGGTCTGCGTGCATCACTTTGACTTTCATTCCCAGGACTTCGTGCTCATTCAAGCTTTCAATAGCTGCATCAGCGGCTTCCTTTCGAGCGAATTTCGCGTATCCAAAGTTACGATCGCCGACCATCCACACGTCGATCAAGTCACCAAACCGACTGAAAACGTCCTTCAGGACTTGTTCAGGAGGGGCCCTTGGCTGACAGACCACAAATAAACGCGCTGCTACCTCGGCATGCGGATCTGCAAATGGTTGTGGAGAAGGAAGGGCTGCCGTCGTATATGCAGATGATGTGGCCGACGGGTAGGTAGGCGTAGCAGGTGTAACTGCATTAAATTGAATGGGGTTGACCACTGGCATTGGTGTACTGGTGTTACTGGTGGGGAAGGTGGGAGTTTGCATACTTGCCACGCCATTATTCCTGTTGCCATTTGGATGATCTTCAGCATACTTCACTACAAGTTTTGAGCCCGGTGGGTACTCAAAACCGTTCAACTTTTCTTTAGCATAGATGGCTGAACCAATGGACTTGTACATGACGTAGGCAATGCCACGAGAATCCCTCGTGTGGTGGTTGCGCTTGAGGTCACAATAATCCATACCAGGAATGAGGTCGAACAGAGATGAAAGTTGCTCCTGGGTAACAGTTGGGGAAACAATAATGAATAGCCGGGTATTCGTAAAAGATGACGTAACTGAATTCGTGATAGACTCGGATACTGCGGCCTGGGCTGCCATCATGGTGTTAACGGGGTCCTGTGTAGGATAGCTGAAACCTTGTGATTCCAAGTATGGGTTAACAGGCATACCCTGCATGGCAGCAGCAAATACAGACATGGTTGCCTTTTCTTTTGCCACTTTCTGCCTTGATAACTTAGCTGACTTTGGTTCAGCTATGACGGCTTTCAATGACTTATCACAATTCTCAATAGCTAGTGCAGCTGTCGATGGCTTGTTGAACTTTACATAAGCTACACCTTTGGATTCTCTTGTCTCGTGATCCCTGACTATCTGTACATACTCGATGTCACTGTTGTAGTCAGCAAACTTGGCTCGAAGTTCTTCATCACCAAAAGTCTTTGGACAAAGGACGAAAACACGACTTAGGTCTGATTCACTTTGGACCTCATGCTGTTTACCTGGAGTCTTTGACTGAGCAACCATAGCCTACAACAGAAAACAGTTATTGTGTGGGATCTGAAAATAATACAGACTATACTGCAATTCAAAATTTCATTTTCCTTATCAATTGCTGATATAAACAGTGGCGTAAATATGGGGGGATGGAAGGGATGTATACCCCCACTTTTTAGACAAAGGGGGATGAGTATTGTAATCATCCACTCACTCTCGGACTTGAGATTTTCGAAAGAATATGAGTATCGAATGTGAAATTCCAGTAGATTAATTCAAGTATTATATTTGCCGTGCATTGTTTTCTGTTGACACACCAGCCAGCTACAAGCTAGGTCTGCGTGATTATTTTTCCCGCGTCGTCGCAATTGTCCCCTTCGTAAACGGTCTTTGCCATCCTAGTTTTCTCGCCTTGCTCAAGTGTACCCTCCTGTACCCAAACCCCGTTAAGTCGCATCAACAAAATACATGGTCAACTTTTTTTTCCTGTTTTCTTTCCTTGACTTTAAATTCAACGACGGATTATCCGGGTCACCCAACCCAAACCAAAACCTTTATCTAACTATCTCAGTAGGAGGTTCACTGCCTCCTTTATACCCTAACTTGACCCATTTGTTATAACTATAATTTTTACATTTTGACCAAACGAAAGCTCGAAAAAAATCAAACACTCCAGAGTAACAAAAAAATAGTTTGAGTGCAATTAAAATAAAATAAATAAAAACTCTATTTCGCCACGGATTCGGACCCTCTCACTCCCGATCCGTATTGGTTGCTTTAACCCTACACTAGGCTTGCAGGCATATGTGATTTCATCATTTAGCGAGGGTCCTTAGGGCAACGCGTAAAAAAATTGGGATGGCAAACACCGTTTTCGAAAGGGAAAATAGCCACGCCGTCACGTGTGAGGCCTCGGATTGCTGGGGTTGATTGAGGATGTGATTACGATAAGATTCATGCATGGGAAAGATAAGTCTTCACATACAAGAAACGAGCACTCTTGCGGGGTTTTCATTCATTGTGTTAGTCATTGACTCATTAAATATTGCATGTGTTTGCCTTTTAACAAGGCCGTAGATCGACATAATAGATCAACCCAAAGTTCATTAAAACATGAAAACTGTGCACATTATTTAGCTTTGTTTTATCCTATCCAAATGGCCTCACACCAATGCTGGGTCTTCAGGGCGTAGGACCCTTAAATTCTCACCATGCAAGCACTACATGCACTTATTTTTGAACTGAAGCAGTAATTGTTTTTGAGAACTTACCCCCCAAAATTTTTTTATGGATTAAGATTTACGCCCCTGCATATAAATACTTATTTACTGTACCTATCTATCGTACACTCTCATCATTTCAGTTAATAATTGCCATCTGCTGTACACTCACAATCAATTGTTAGGATGCTTAAAAGGATTTTACAGTACAGTATATAATTTTATGAAGCTAAAGGTCTTGTTTACGACCAAACCAGGACAAGGTAAAAATGAAATGCAACTAGAATGCCTTCCCGCATGGAATCAAATCTGTGATGTAGAGAACCTATATGTAATGCAGTTTTGTAATGCAGTGTTGTACTGATTTACTTAGCAGTGCTCTACCAGCTGATCAAAGACTATGAGCAGTAACTTCTCCACAGATTCACCTATTACACCTATGTTGCTATTGATACTGCTAAGTGCATAGGGTATGCCAATTAAAGTTTCCACTGTACACAATATCTGGCACTATACTTGGTGTCAATGATAAGGACCAGAGAAATTTTAATCCACATCACAGAACAAAAGCTTTTCTTTCACAACCAAATCAGGACAAGCTCCAAGCCAAAAGGCCTTTTGACAATAAATGGAACCAGCAACCATGTTAATGTACAGGTACATATTAAATTTTGTGGAAAGCATACTGGCAATTTATTAAATTGTACATAAAAAGTGTGAAGGGTTTGCCACAGCATAAAGATCTCTGCATGGTAATTTATGTCCTTTCCTTCAAACCTACAACTACAAATGAATTTACAGTCTACAGTAATTTACATGGGTCACAGCATCTCTGCTCCACCAATGCAACCTGAGGGAAAAAAGACTTGATGCCATCAAATTTCTGTGCTATCCTTGAAAAGCCAAGCAAAACATTACAACCAACATGTATTAACCTAAATGCAACACCCCTTCAGGTTGCATTTAGAAGTTTTGGAAGTACAGTATAAGCCATAATTAAACAGCAATATATCACAAAAGGATTTCCTTAAATGTTCCAATTTAACATTGGTAGAAAGGGAGTTACTAGCAGAACTTCAAATACATTGAGTTATTTCTGCATTTGCACAAGATATTACAATTGGTAAAAATCTTTACCCACACATCAAATTCAAATCAAATTCAATATCATTTTGCCACTTTCCTCAGTATGTTTGCTGATCTGAACAAATTGGATGGAGTTGAAAGTAATTCTGCAAAGCAATCAGGGCAAATTTCCAAAGCAAATACATTGAATACACAATTACTGCACAGTCAAAAAATGTCACAGCTCACTAAATTTAACATGAAATCACAATTATTAAAGTACACCAGCCACATGAGAAAATTCTCATTTGTTACCTGGCTCAGTTAACTATTACTTCAACCTGACTGTTACACTTCTGACATTTACATAGTTCACATCTCAGGGCTCAAATTTAATTTTATCTATCCTGAGCCAAAAATGGCCTTGGTAATTTCATCTGCTTGTGGCTATCCACGGCCATTTTCTTTTTTACCATGGCCAAATATTTGGCGATAAACCACTTTCAAACATTCAGAGCACCAACTTAGGCTTTTTGAGTTTTTTGTTGGTTTGTGTTTTAACATACTTGCCTTCACAACATTCATTTATGCAATCAATTTTGCACAGTGCTGTACTTAACAGCACAATGTGCATGTGTGCCACTTATGTAGGGCTCACAAACAATGAATTGTTTCTGACCTTGATGCTGGCTTCCCAAAGCAACATCAGGGAGTTGACTTCAATTCTATCCTCCTCTTTATATTCTAGCCATTTTAAATCCCAATTTTTGCTGTTGTTACCCTTGAGTTCTGTCACCACCTTCTCTAGAATGGTTATCAGCTTTACTCTCAGTTTGCAAGCTGTTTACTCCTGAATTGACTGTACTAGCAGAGGTATTAGTTGGTTTAATAGTTGGTAAAGAATTAGCAGTATTGTATGGTTCATTAGTGCTGTAGGCACATTGCAGGGTTCAAATTATTAAAAAACTGTTCGTTACTTTTCAGGAATTTGAAGCTCTATAATAAAGATTATATCACCATGCCAATAACAACAATAATAGACTTTGCTGAACTTTTGCAAATGTCTAATGTTACATTTATTTCTCATTTACAAAAATTAAGCAGAAATATTTCATCATATCCTTCCAAAACTTCTAGTTTGCAACAGAAATTTTGGAAGTATTAGCTACAATTGTTGTTACAAGTAAATGACAAGGAAGGTTTTCCTTACACATTCCAATTTATTGGTGGTAAGAGGAAATGAGCAGAATTTCAAATAATTCAAGGATATTTCGGTAGATGTGTGAGATATTAGGTTCATTATTGCCTTTTCCCGAACATCAAATTCAAATCAAGTTAAAGTCATTTTGCTGTTTCATTTCAGTATTTATACTTGTTTCCTTAAGCCATGTTTATGGGCCTGGATAACTGCACAAAAAAAAAATTGCGTATACCAGACAAATTTGATGGCATCAACAATAACTCCACAAAAGGATATGGTGAATTCCCATTACAAATACATTCAGTAAACAATCACATTTTGCTTATAAAATATATCAATGCTCACGAACATATATCAATGCAATTAGCAAGATATGCATGTGCTTTCATGAAATACCCATCAGGGCCAAAAGTGGTCTTAGATTTTAAGTACAATTTCATTTAATCCATGGCCATTTTTCCTTTATTGGAGGCCATGGCCATCATAAAATTTGAGCCCAGCATGCTCTCTTGTTGATTTTGTCACAGCTTTATTCAATTTTTACATGCAAACCATTCAGTCACTTTGTGACAAAGTTTTGTTCCATTGTTCAAATAGTTTCACTCAGCTCTTCGAATGATTTGCCTTTGTTGTTAAACAGTATTTAAAAAATTCCAAAGGGATGGTAATAAGACTATTAAAACTGCACCCAAGGATATTTAAATCCATATCATGACACAAAAATGCAAATGTCTTTTCAGAATGTCTTACTCAAATACACCATCAACACAGCTATCTTAACAATATTGTCTTGAGCATCTTCTGACATCTTTTACTCTTAATCAAGGATATTAGTAGCAAACTGTTTGGAATATTGTTATGTCTTAGGTGGTGCTCTGGCCATAAGTCAAAGGAAATAAGAAAATAAGTAACTTTGATAGCCTCCTTCCATTTATAAGAAAAAATGTGTCACAGATGTTGCAAAATTTTGCATGGATTGGCTGATATAGTGTATCAGCATATATTGTTTTGTTGGGTTATTTTTGTTTTTTTTTTAATATTAATTACTCGGTTGTTTAATTTACATGTATAAATGTCAACATGCTGATTATATCAGAATTTTAATTGTTATCAGAGGTCCCTTTCTGCTAAAACATCATATTGGTGTTCCATTGTTTATTTTAAATTTAATATTCCATAAAAGGCTAGCTCTTTCCTTAACTGTCAATAAGATACTGCAGTATTTTGAGTGACAGCCCTTAGCCCTTATCAAATGTTGGTATTTCATTTAGTTTTGGCTGGAAAAACCCCCACACCATTTAGCTTTTCTATTATGCTTATATTTCAGAATCATCATGTTTGTGGAAGTTGATCATCCAGGTTAGTGCAGTCTTGAGAAAGACTATTGGTGGAAGTGACTGACATTTCGACAGCCTTAGCGACAGTCTTCTTCAGAGTCAAAAGGAGAGTAAATGTCAGGTTTGCCTGAATCATCCTCAGGGTATCATGAAATGAAAGTTTTTTCAGGGTATTATGAAACGAAAGTTTTTTCAGGGTATTGTGAAACAAAAAGTTTTCATTTCTATTATGCTTATGGTTGCCAAGTTTACACAAATCAAAATATTCTGCTCTTATATGAAGCCAAGATATTTCCTCATTCCACTATACCCACAAATATTCTTGAAGCACTCTTTAAAGAATTCTATATCAAAATTGAGGAGTTGTCAACTAGGTATATAGTATAAATATCCGTTTTATGCTCATCGCATGAATTGAAACTGCAGATTTAATGCACCACTTAAACTATAGTTTTTGCCAAAGCCTTCAGCTACTACTTGGCCCTCATAACAACAGTAGGTTAAGGTCTAAATTCACAGGTGCAAGAAATACCTGTTATCAATTATTCATAAGTAAATGAAGTAGCCCATCTGTTACAAAAGGTTAGTAAGAAATATTTGAAGCTAAATATTCCAAATCATATCAGAAAGGAACGGAAAGGAACGGAAAACAACAAGTGAAGCACTGAATAGTTAGGTGAATATAAATATGTCCAACTTCCTTTGAAAGCAGCTGGATGAATACCTCTTCAACTATCACTTCTCAGGTTTGCACGTGGAAACGAGGGTTTGATAATTGTGTGCTTAGCTGTGACGAACTCTAAGCAACTGAGACGGCAAGAACTTCATCTTACTAACACTGAGTTTTTAGAACTTACTTTGATAGGTTTTGTGTCATTACCAATTATTTTTCCATCCAAATATTCAATCGCCAAGGCAGCGGAAGAAGCTTTCGAGAACTTAACAAAGCAAATTCCTTTATTTTCTTTCGTCACCTTGTCCTTGACCATCCACACATCTTCCACCGTCCCATACGCCGAGAAGCTCTCTCTTACTTCCTCTGCTGTAGTGGTACGACCACACACAATAAAAACACGCGAAAAAGGAGGATTGTCTGCATCTACTCTACTCGACATGGAGCTGACCGTAGTAGCTTCCAACGCCATTTTTAATCTCATCCACTAACGTGATCAGGTGTTGTTTGTTTGATTGATGAAGGTTGCAATGGATATTGGGTAACGCTAGTGGGTTCATATTTGGAGATCATATCAAAATAGTGTCATATCCATGTCATCTCTATGGGTTCAAAGGCACTCACCAGAATTAATGAGTTTGTTTTTTGAGGGTTTTTACCATAGAGATCATATAAAACTAGAAGGGGCACGGTAACCTGATATTGGAAGCCAATTCAAAGCCGTCATTTTGAGTAAAATGGAATGCAAATTGTTCTTCTCCAGGCTCTTTTCCGTTTATACGAGAACCTCGAGGACGAACAACTGCTTTTCCCGGTTGGTTTCGGTTGGTTTACGTTAACTGCATAGCAGGAAAAGCGGCTTTTCTGATTTTTATTGGTTTATTATTTTCTGCTTTAATTGCGTTATATTCTTTTTCTAAAAAAGACCAAACATAGAGACAAAAGTGTAGCGGCTACACTGATATGACCATGATTTTTAACTTTTTATCCGGGTTTTGTTTGGTTTGTCTCTCAGTTTATCCATTATGGCAGCCTTCGATTAGTTACCTGCACTTGCTGGACATTAAGCTACAATTTCCGTTCTTTTCAATAAATGATCTCTATGGTTTTTACCCCGGGCGCTCATGTGCAGCAGGGGTATAGTAATAGGTGTGTCTGTTATTTTGTCAATAGACCGTCCGAGAATCCAGCTACCAGGTACAGGGGATATGTGCTTAATCGGTTCACTTCTTGTTCGAGGCTGTGGTTTTAACTCACTGACCTGTTTAACTTCTTGGCTCTTGGGCACAGACTAGGACCCCTATCACGCGACGTCGGCGCTGTGATGTCAACCTTACGTGTAAAGAGCCAAAAAATATCGGAGAAATGCCGAAGCTTTGGATAGTAAATACTGATGTTTCGAGGAAGGCCTTCGTAAAAGTGAAACGAAGCAAATGACTTTCCATCATTCACATCTTATTTCTTTGGGGCTGTTTTTACGGGAGGCAAGCCAGCCCGGTAAGCCAGGGATGGGGCGGAATTACGACGGGGGGGCTTGAGACAATAATACAGTATTTTGTATGCTTCTCTGGGAAATTTCACAACAAGTGTTTTAAAGCGTAGTTGTTTCAACATCACATTTGGAAAAAAAATGGGGCGGCTACAGCCCCCGCTGCTAGGCTTTGGTAGATTGTGCTAGCATAATTTTAAGCATAATTTACCAAAACGAGCATTATTTTAAGCTTTTATTTCAGTTTAGCACTGCTAGCATAATCCGAGCTTTTATGCGTTGAAAACAAAAAAAACCCATCATAGTTCTAGAATAATTCAGTTTGTATTTTATTTCTGTATTGTTTTTGGAAAATATTGAGGTCTGTGCTAAGGCCCATGGTCAAATATGGTCCGGCAGACTCCAGGTCACCCTGTACATATCTGAGAGACTGAGACTCTCCTCAGGCCACCACGCTTATGGCTCGGCGGCTCGGCCCCTCAGGCCTCAGATCAAAGATGGCGTCGTCCTTGAGTACATCTACTTCCAACACTTCCAGCCCTTTCAGCACTTCCAGTGCCGTGCCGAGAGCTTCAATCTCTAGAGAACGTGTTCCTAAAAGTAATACCGGAAAGTACAAGGAAAGAGGTAACTCAGATCCAAAGAACATGAGTCCTCGTGATCGAATCGAAGAATTCCCAGGGGAAAATTTGTGTATTCGAGGTGGAAAACTGTTTTGCAATGGGTGTAAGGAGATATTGAGCTGTAAAAAGAGCATTCTCAAAAACCACTTGGCTTCCAAAAAACGTGCCGCAGGCACAGAGAAGTTAAGAGTGACAAAAAAGCGAGATCAAACGATCGAAGAAGCACTTCGTAAAGAAAAACACAACAAGGATATCACGTTGCCAGTCGAGGAGAGAGCATACCGTTTACAGGTGGTAGAGGAGTTTCTTAAGGCTGGAATACCCATACGTAAGATGGACAAACTTCGAACGCTTCTTGAAAGGCAAGGCTATCGGCTGAGTCACAGTTCGAACATGATGGATTACGTAACGATAATATACAAGCAGGAGATTGAGAGAATTAAAGCAGAAATTCGCCAAGGAATATCAACAAGGGACGTATCTGTCATTTATGATGGCAGCACGAGACAGGGTGAAGCGATCGTGATCCTGGTCCGTTTTGTCGATAATGATTGGAATATCGTACAACGACTGATCAGAATTGATATTTGTGCCAAGTCAGTGAATGGCGACCAGCTTGCTCAAGTGCTCAACGAGTGTTTAAGTATCGAGTACGGTGTGAGAGGAGACTCTCTGATAGCTGCCATGAGAGATGGGGCCAGCGTGAACCAAGCTGCGTTAAATCGCATCCAGTTTATATTCCCAAAGACATTCAATGTTGTTTGCTTGTCTCACACTCTGGACAATGTCGGTAATCATTTTGTTATCCCCAATCTGACAGAGTTTGGCAATCTGTGGATCCGCTTATTTTCGCAAAGCCACAAAGCGGGACTAATGTGGAAGGAACTGACTGGACGTAAGCCGAAAAGTTACTCCGAAACTCGCTGGTGGTCCAGATGGGAGGTGTACAAACAGCTTATGGAACAATTTGGTGATGTACAACGATTTATAGATGACATGGTTAGGGAGAATGTTGCTCCTCAGACCTCGCGTCAGTTGGTTGATTTCTTCTCAGATCTAAATAAGGTGATCAGTTTCAAGCTTGAACTAGCACTCGATGTGGGCGAGGTATTTGTTAAGGCCATTTACGTTTTAGAGGGAGATGGCCCTCTGGTTTTGTCATACTTTGAGACATTACAAGGAGTTTGCAATGCATGTCAGAATGTACATTTACCCAATGTCCATGCCGTAGCTGTAGCTATAGTCGACGCGGACCCCGCACAGAATGTTGCAGCATTGGAACAGGAGGCCAAAAGGAGTGTCCAGCCTGCAATTCAGTGGTTTTTGCGTAAATTTAATGTGGACTTGCACAACACGTTGAGCGCATTCAAGGGCGCACGAATAATGTGTCCGGTAACTGTGCAGTGGCTGCGGCCGACACCAGCAAATGTGGAGGCTCTACGCCAGTTTCCGTTCTTGGACAGTAACGATGTAATTAATGACCTCGTTACGGAACTGCCTAACTATCTTGCCACCGCCCAGGACGTCATCATGCCCTGCGAAGAAGATAAAGTGAAGTGGTGGAGGCAACAATCTGATAACCTACCCCATTGGTCTTCTGCAGTTATGAAGGTTCTGCTGGTGCAGCCGTCGTCTGCAGCCGCTGAACGAGTATTCTCTATTCTTAACTCATCGTTCAACGATTCACAAGAGCATGCTCTCGTGGACTATTTACAGGCTTGTGTCATGCTTCAGTACAATAACCGATAACACAGAGATTAACAACATGCATAGTTGTCTTTATACTGAAGTGAGGGCTTTGCCTGGATGGCGTCTAAAACAAGTATGCGGGCTATAACTTTCTGACCCGGATTCAGAACCCAGAAACGGTTGATTTTGATATCATTTGTTAATCATTTGGCTTTTCGAGGTGCGCGCATGCGTATTTGCGATGCTAAAGACTGTAAGACTGGAAGGTGGACTATATGAATGTTCATTAAAGTCAAAATTGATAGAGTTAAGCTACTGGTGATCTTTATTTTCCTTAAAATCTAAGTAGCATAATTTCGGTGACAGAGAGCATAATTTTCAGAAAGTAGCATAATTTTGGCATAATTTGTAAAATATATGAGCACTGCTAAAAGCATAATATGCTTTTTTTTCGGGCATAATCTACCAAAGCCTACCCGCTGCCCCTCGGCTACGTCGTCCCTGTAAGCTGGATAGTCCGGTGAGACGAGTTTTGCCTCGCCTTTATATGGGTGAATGTGATCCCGGCCGCTGAGATTATTTACGTTGAAATTTGGCGCGAAAATAATGAAACAACCGTAGCACATGCCCACTCCCAAAAAATTCATCCCGGTAAGCGGGCCAGCCCGCCTAGTAAGTGTTTACATGAGAAGTTTTCATCCCGCCTACCGAGATCTCGCCAATTCACAGGTGAGATCTCACTTACCGGGCTGGCCCGTTTGTCTATGTAAACGGAATGAAAAATTAACTACAAAATGGTAATGAGGCGAGATGTCGCTTAGCGGGCTGTCCCGCTTACCGGGCTGTCTCGCCTCCCATATAAACAGCCCCTTTTAGTCTGTCATCAATTTTTTAATCTTATTGGTCATTTCTTTTGACCAATTGTCACGACTTTTTTACCTAAGAAAACAACACCTATTTTTTGTGTCACTTTACGATTCATTTCGAGGAACGGCTGTCTCTCGCAACGCCAGTATTTCCTATCGAAAGTCTCGGTAGTTGCTTGACACCTTTATCGCGTCGTTCAACACTGCTTCCGCAGCACTTAACTTTTATACCAAATATTTTTCGAATAAGCCTAGTTTTCTCACTATACCAATACGAAATGGTGTAAAACTGTTATCGTAATCGCAGTAACTTGAGTTCGGAAAAACTGATCGATGAATTGACATCTGGTGAACACATTTGTGGCAATTTACTTTGGTTCCGGTATGATCACACTCCGGTATCCTGCATGGACACGGTCTGAATGATAAACCAATATCCAATTTAAAAATTTTGCTTGAAGGCAATTGACTGGTCGCAAAACTGTTTGAGCCATAGCCCAAATTCCAAAGTTGTTAAATGTGCTGTTCTTGGTCCTAAAATGATAAATCCCGTTATATCACCATTGGTTCAGTTTCTTTTGTTATCAGGAAGTTGATAAATAACTTATCAACCTCATAAACTTATTCATGAGGTTGATATCTACTTATCAACCTGTAAATCTAATAGATGGCTCAACCTGGGACGTCCTTGCAAATATTAAAAACGACTTAAAACGTAAAAACAGATGATCCATAACACAAGCAAACAAACCGAGAACATTTATTCCACTAGTAAGCACTATCGCCATCAATATTTCTTTTGGAAACTTTTAATATTCTCTGCAATATCCAAACATTTAGCGGTCTTATATCCTAGAAAATGGAAATATCTGGAACGAAAGTCAACTGAAATTAGCCAAACTTTCCTAAATTCGTTGTAGAAAACCTCACCAATGGTGATACAAGATGGTTATATACCTTAGACCTCGGTATTTAAGCGATATATCACCCATCGGGTTTCTCCCCCAGGTTCATATATCGCTTTAACACCTCGGTCACGGTATATAACCTTTACTTACACCACAGAAGGACATATTTTGAGGACGATTACCAGGCCAGAAACTTAGCGGACGCCGGAAATATGAGGACACAAATGCGAAAGGTACCGACACTGAGTTGGACTTCCGGCTCTTTACTTATTCTCTGTCTTGGTTCTGTTTTTCTGCACCCCGGGACCCACTTGGACGCGCTCTAGCCTCTAATATAGTCTTTTCTACCCGCCTGATCCCACTTAGCCCCCCTTAACCTATCTTAGATTCCCTTAACGTTGCTTAGTCATTCTTAGCCTCACTTACACACCCTTAAACCACCTTACAGCAACTTCAGCGAGGTGAGCCTGACTAAGACCCACTCAGACCCACTTAGGAGCCGTCCACACTAAGATCGATCTAAATTGAATCGAGCTGAGATCGATCTCAGTTCGCTTCGAGAAGGCGTTCACGCTTGAAATGGACTCGTTTGGATCGATCTCAGTTCGCATTCAAGCGTTCACACTAGGATCGCTTAAATTCGCTTTTCAGTTAGATCGATCTGAGATCGATCTAACTAGCTAGTGTGAACGGGCCTTTAGTCTCCATCTGAGATATGTCCCATGTCCACTAAGAGTAGACGGACGCAGTGACAGGAATGAGACCTTAACTGTGCAAAGAGACACCAGCTTGCTTCCAAGGGATAAACTTGTGATATGGGTGTTAACAGAACCCAAATATCAGCCATCATACAATAGAAAAGAAATTAGAATAATATTAGCAAGTCAATGTCTTAATATTCTAGCCTTAAACGAGACACGCTCAGATCCAAGTATTCATAATGATGCTATTTATATTTGGGGTTACGATATTATTAGATCTGATCATTCTAGAACTGGAGGTGGTGTTTGTTTGTATAAGGCAATTCCTAAGCTATCAAAATCGACAAGATCTTATCAAGAGTAGTCTTTAAGCATCTTGTATTGAGGTTCACAAAGCTAATTCCAGTCCTTTTGTAATTGCAATAGTCTAACAGACCTCCAAATGCCACTGTGGAGACATTTTATAAAATTGAGCAACTTATAAAACTAGTTGATAATGAAAATAAAGAACTATATATATACTTGGTGATATTAATTGTAATATGTTCAATGAATTGAGCCATGCAACTAAAAAGCTAAATTCAGTCATAGAATTATATCCGTTATCTCAGATCGTTAACAAACCTGCTCGTGAAACAATATCTACATCTTCATTGTTAGACGTTCTCTATTCAAGTCAAGATATCATAAGAAGGATGAAATTCGAAATTATAAACACTTTAATGGCAGCAGATTTCAAGATCTACTTAATCAAAACTGAGAGTTATTAGATAACGAACTATGCGTTAATCGAGTCTGGGCAAAATGGAAAATCTTCTTCTCTGATGTGTTGAACAAGCATACACCTATTAAAACTAAGAGAATCAGAAATAAACCTAATGTTCCTTGGCTAACTAAGACAATTAGACAAAAAATTTTTGAAAGAAATCGACTTAAAAGATTTGCTTTAAAATCTAATTCTGAACATGAACGGAAAACTTATAAAATACCTACGAACGCAGTTACCTGCATGTAGAGAAAGCGTTGACCAGCTGGGATGTTAAAAGAAACGTTTAGTGACCTTGGAAACGTTCTTTTCTCAGTTCACTGACAGATTCAATCTTCTGCATGTCATGTTGTACCCATCGGTAAAAGAGCGGTAGATCATTATGTTATTTGTCCCTTTAGTTCTTTTACCCAGTTGTCTTGCCGTGAATTCGGGAGTGATAATGTTGTATCGGTGTTGTTCTACTTTCTAATCATCTTGCAGAGAGCGCGCGTGCATACTAGGCCCTTATTATTTATTTTCTAATTTTTAAACTATATTTTCCAATGGTTAGAAATAAAAATTCATGCCTCCTCTTTTATGGAGTCATATCGTCCTCGCCCGCTGGACCTTTGGGGTAAGTTAGACGTCAGAGACGTGATATAAGACAATGAGTTAACTGTCTGAAGATATTCGAGCTCCATTTTATGTTTACCCAACGTTATCGTGGTTTGCGATCTGAGAACATCTTGTCGCTTCTGAACATGAGAATGCGATATACCACCTGCATTGCACAAACGTTAGGGATTTTTTTTTAATTAAGCCTTTTTTGACCGCAAGAACATGAGACTATTTCACGACTTAGAATTACTGCTATTATTTTTTAGAAAAAGAAAGGGACAGAGCGCGATCATATTTCAGGCAGCGCTGGTTCCAAATGAAAATTTCTTCTGTGAATTCATATGTAGTCACTTCCTGACACCTCAGTTAATGAACTTAAGCTTTAAATAATGTATCGATCTATGACTCTTTTACGCACGTGTACAATATGCATGAATTGCGAAGATTCGATTCTGTGTATGAAGTAAAAACAGCACTCCTATAATTTATGCTATATTCAATTTACGGATGAAATCTAAAAGAATAAAGTTTTGTCATTAATACTAAACGAACTCACCGCGTTTTGGAACTTCTATTTCGAGGAAATCGACCTTGACTGGTCTATTTAATAAATTTGAAAGTTTTATACCTATTTCATTCAACAAAGTCTATGCAATTTTTATTTCCCTATTTCGCAATTTTAATTTGTTTTCGTCATGTCTGGTTTTTCACGATAAACTTGAAAACTTTAAGAAAATTCTAATCGTTAAAGGTTACAATGATAATTTTTTTAATTTCACAATCATCCTCAGAGATACATGAACAGAAAATTTTCATGATAATGAATTTAACCTGACACTGCCGAAGTCAACTGAAAAATGACTTCGGCAGTGCCAGATTATGATGAAAAGTTTCTGTTCGTATATCTCTGAGGGTGATTCTGAAATAGAATTGAAACACTGCACATCCTTCAAAATAACCTTTTAAAGCATGTTCTCTGATCTGCATAAATAACTGATAGTAGCATGACAGGTTTGTGTGGAACAAAATGTAATGCATGGCATAAGACGAGAAGGCCTTACTTTTACTGATTTTTAATTTCTTATTAGCAATGTAATAAAGCGACAAGCACGGCATACAATAAACTAGTAAAACAAGTATAAAAATCCGAGGAAATACTGTAAAGTATGTTTGTTACACATGGCAGATATATACGATGGGTTACAATTTGCTTAGAACTTTACCAGACGTTATAGAAAGCAAATATCATGTACGACAAATACAACACATCTCGTGCGTTTTAAAATTTAAAAACCACTCAGTCTTATATAACAAAGTTGAAAAGAAACGGTATCGTTTAAGTGTTCGATTACTGTGTCATGATAATAGTTCTAATTTTCATACCGTAGATGATCATCAAAGCGATATCTATGTAGCGGCATAAGACTCAAACCTTCTCCAGGAACTGCATAAAGCGGTGATGAAGATGAGTGCATAACAGGATTAAAAGGCGTCGCGTTGCTCTGTAATCTTAGTTCGACAAAGTGAAATTGAGGTAGTGTTGGAGGTGGAATTACTTACGAGGGCGGGAAGTGGTCGAGGTGCAAGAAGCTTGTCAATGGTAAATCCCCGTCGGTGGTTTGTGGTGGGAGCGTGAGTGGTTGTAGGGATTCTATGCTGATCAGGGATAGGTTGAACAAGTTGGCGAGGAGTATCGAAGGTGGGAATCTTTGTTCTTTCGGCTAACGATGGTAGAATTTCGTTAAGCTGTTGCTGACGTGTAAAGATCTTCTTTCGACGTCGGTAGCTTCCGTTCTCGAACATCATTTCACTCGCAGGATGAAGTGTCGAATAGTGGGCTCTGGTCTGATCTTGCGAATCGTGTGGAAGTTTAATGAAACAGTCGTTGCGCAAGAGATTATTTCTTATGGAGTTTTTCCACTTGAAACGACATGTCCTGTAATATGGATAGCGGTCAGCGATGAAGTTTCGGATTCCTGCTAAAGTCGTCTTTCGCCACAGGGAACTTCTAATAGCCATCGTGATCAGAGCGACGTAAGAACAGAGTGGTCTACCAGGTGGGGCTCTGGAACGCTTTCTCTTTTTCGTGGAAGAATCACCAGAATCCGTTTTAGATTGAAGTGTAGACTTTTGAGGAAGCGTCTGACATTCACCGTTCTCTTTTTCTTCATAATTTGGATTAACTTCTGTTGATGTGCCCTTCACTTCTTCTGAGCTGGTTTCGATGTTCGGCTTTTCTATAGCTGACATTGTCTCCGTTGATTTCGATTGAGTCGTCTTTCTCGTATGAAGGCTATCGTGTCAGTGATAAGTCACGAGCTAAAACGCTCTTTTGTGTCCGACGCTGGGTAACATAAGCAAAGCCGTTTGAAGAATGGAATGACAATGTCTATTGTTCTAAAAATAATAAAGAATACGCCGCCGAAATTGTGCACGTTTCTCTCTCTGAAGCCACGCCAAACGCCATTAGGGACGCTTTTTAATGGTTCTTGTTCGTGGGTGTCAGCTTTGTCAAAAGAATGTGCGCGCGTTTCTTTTATTCAAAACTACACATTTGGACCAACGCAGAGAACTGAGGTACCATGTAACAGAACTGGAAGACCAAATTGACCGTGAAGGCACTTTCTGGACAGTGTGCGTTTAAATCCAAATCGGAATCTGTTCCTTGCTCTAGAAATAAGCGGAAGTATTTCGCGGCCTAATATCGTAGCACTTTAATGATAGGATTTTCAGAGAATACGAAATTAATATTAACTTCCTTAGTGACCAAATGATTATATTCCTTGCCATCCTTAGATCAGCCTTCGAATTACTGAAGCGTGGTTTTCTTTAAGAAAGCGACCAACCGTGAACGAGGAAACTATTGCTCAAAGAGCACCGCCGATGAAATATTTTGAAAGGTTTTGCAAAGCGAAACCGACGAAGTGTTGGCAACGTACTTTTTTTGGTAAAGACAGATTTAATGGTCGGTTCCCCTTTTTACCTCAGCTGAATACAACTACTACAAAACTTTGCAGTTTGTTAATTTTTATGCAAACATTGAATTCCCAAAGCGAACGTAAAGACAATAGCTCCGATTAATATTACAAGCAAGATTTCGAAAGGTATTACGGTAGTTGTATTCAGCAGATGTATAAGGGGAACCGTCCATTATTAACTTATTTTTCGACATATTTTTGAGTAATCTCAAAGTCGAAGTAAAAACTGACATAAATACACTAGCATCTAACACCAGAAGTTAAAACATCAAACCTCGTTAAATTAAACTTCTTAGATACCATAAAATACGGTAAAGATAGGTAAGATATCAGTAATCTATGCCAACTCATCATTCTCAAGTGACTCCTTGAGATTTTCTTTCACTGTGGTTTAACTTATGTAAAAGAAGATAATTTTTGAGGAAGTTGATCGTCCAGGTTAGTGTAGTCTTGAGAAAGACTGTTGGTTGAAGTGACTGACGTTTCGACAGCCTTAGCGGCGGTCATCTTCAGAGTCAAAAGGAGAGTAAATGTCAGGTTCGCCTGTATTTGTATCTGGCTCGTGCGTGATAAGTGGGCGGTCGTATTAGTCATGGAGGTGTGATAGTTGGTGAGAAGCAATGGGTATACGTGATACCAACTTGACGACAGTCGAAAAACAAGCACTCAAACGACTAAAACATGACGAAAACATTGTTATACTTCCAGCAGACAAAGGACGCGTTACTGTTGTTATGGACAAGACTGATTACTACGACAAAATGGACGAACTAGTTAACGACAAACAAACCTACGAACTACTTAAACGAGACCACTGGCGTAGCTACGAATTTCTTCAGGGGGGGCGAAACTATAAATTTTCCGACAACTGGGCGTGGTCAAAGGAACGTGGTTAAAAGGTGTGGCTTTTAAAAACTGTGTACAGATGAGACATCATCAAGGAATGAACAAGAATAATATCTTTATTATATTTAATATTTACATCAGATGGCGATATATGTTCGCTATGAAAAGCCGGCTGCCGTTTTCAAATCAGCTAAGTGTGAAGAAATGGTAATATGCTAGTATATAAACATACAATTTCAGGTATTATCGAATAGGTAGATCGAGGTAGATCAAATGTTTCTATGGCTATTTCTCTTCAAATGTAATGTACTCAGACAGGCAACACACTGAACACAGAGTTTTAACTTTTAACGTTGAAAAACGTTTTATAATGTCACGTCCAAGTACAAATATATTATACGTGTGAATAATTAATTACTTTGCCAGTTCGCTTCAGAATTTCCGACAAGCTTCCAAATTTTCCGACAAACGGCACCCAAAACGTCGAGTGGGGGGCGTTCGCTACCCCCTGGCCCCCTGTAACTACACCACTGAACGAGACCCTGCACCATCACTTCAACGAAAACTTAACAACAAAATTTTCTCAATGAGAAAAACTAACACGATCACTCAACAAACTTACTATCGACTCAGGCGTTCGGTACCGCGATCACCAAAGCTGTACGGACTACCGAAACTTCACAAGCCACAAATACCCATGCGACCTATAGTTTCGTTCTGTGGGTCGCCTACTTACGAACTTTCCAAATACTTAACACCCATACTGCAACCACTAACCAACAAGTCACAACATAGACTACAATCGACTGAAACCTTCATCAACAATCTCAAAACAGTACAAATACCACACAACCACAAGCTAGTGTCTTTTGACGTGAAATCACTGTTTACCAGTATTCCGCTTCAACTGGCGCTAGAATGCACCAAAACTGCCATCAACGAATTTACTGACGCACTTCCTTTACCTACAGGGGACATCGTGGAACTACTGGAACTTTGCCTCACATCAACTTACTTTCAATACAACGGTAAACACTACAAACAGTTACATGGCACAGCAATGGGCTCACCCGTTTCTGTTGTGGTTGCTGAAATTGTAATGCAATCCATAGAGGAACGAATTCTTGCAACTTACAAACACACGTTACCTTTTTGGTTTCGTTACGTTGACGACACGATTACTGCACTACCCGAAGACGAGAATGACGAGTTTCACAAACACATTAACGAACAGAACAGTCACATACAATTTACCAAAGAGATTGAAGAAGACGGAGCTATTCCGTTCCTAGACTGTTTGGTAAGTCGTGACAATAACAAACTACAGACCACTGTCTACAGGAAACCAACGCATACTGACAGACTACTGGACCAATCATCGTACAATCCAACCTCACACAAAGCTACCTCCATCAAAACACTGACGAGACGCGCACAACTCATTTGTAACTCACCCGACGCTCTACGCCAAGAAAATGACTACTTACAACGCGTTTTCCACAAAAACAACTATAACTCTGACTTCATCAAACTTAACACTTACAAAGACAATGAACGCGACGATAACAACAGTCCGACAACAACTACAGCAACGATACCCTACATAAAAGGTACGTCTGAGATTATCTCGCGTATCTTACGACCATATAACATACGAGTAGCGCACAAACCGATCACAACTTTACGACATGTACTGACTAACGTTAAAGACAGAGAACAACCACACGAAAGACAAGGTGCAGTTTACAAAATTAATTGCTCCGACTGCCAAGCCACTTATATAGGAGAGACTAGCAGAAACTTAAACATACGACTCACAGAACACAAACGAGCGACAAAAAACGGAGGCAAAACCAACCACATTGCCGAACACCACCGACAAACCAAACACAACATTGACTTTCTCAAGATATTGGATGAGGCCATCCAATCACTTGTAAAATTTGGAATTTCTGTCGTACTTCATGCACAGTCCAACAAAACACAGGTAAAGAGCGCTATTGAAAGCTCTTTTCAACCCCACAATAAAATAGTTGTCGGATGTTCTTCAGTGTTTCATTTCAAATATCATTGCTAATTGTGATGTTACTTGCAAGATCAATAAGAAGGGAAATTAATGTAATTCTTTGTAATAATATGACTACTCAGTAGACCTCTTGTGATGGAATCTACACCTAAACGGTGTAATGAAAGTGGTTCAATGATTTTTCATGCAATATCACATCAGCATTTCCGGAAAGAAGCCAAAATTTTGGACAAGATGATGCTGTCCCGGAAAAAGCACCATGCACAGTCTGTATCATACCATCTATCTCCTAAATGAGAAAAGAAACAAACATTTTCAAGTAAATCATTTCTCAAAATGTGCATGTTATCATGAAAATAACAATGATTTCTGTGCATCAAGAATCAAACCCATGTATACTTCTGTTTTAAAAAATATTTCATTGACAAACAGCAGCACTGTGGCCATTTAAATTTATCTTAGAATAAATTTGCTTAATTGTGAAATAAGATATTTTTTTCCTTTTATATTAATCTATCTTGAGTTGAATGAAACTCGCGCACATTCTTTTGACAAAGCTGACACCCACGAACAAGAACCATTAAAAAGCGTCCCTAATGGCGTTTGGCATGGCTTCAGGGAATCAAGTTTCGGCGGCGTATTTTTTATTAATTTTAGAACAATAGACATTGTCATTCCATTCTTCAAACGGCTTTGCTTATGTTACCCAGCGCCAGACATAAAAAGAGCGTTTTAGCTCGTGACTTATCACTGATACGATAGCCTTCATACGAGAAAGACGACTCAATCGAAATCAACGGAGACAATGTCAGCTATAGAAAAGCCGAACATCGAAACCAGCTCAGAAGAAGTGAAGGGCACATCAACAGAAGTTAATCCAAATTATGAAGAAAAAGAGAACGGTGAATGTCAGACGCTTCCTCAAAAGTCTACACTTCAATCTAAAACGGATTCTGGTGATTCTTCCACGAAAAAGAGAAAGCGTTCCAGAGCCCCACCTGGTAGACCACTCTGTTCTTACGTCGCTCTGATCACGATGGCTATTAGAAGTTCCCTGTGGCGAAAGACGACTTTAGCAGGAATCCGAAACTTCATCGCTGACCGCTATCCATATTACAGGACATGTCGTTTCAAGTGGAAAAACTCCATAAGAAATGATCTCTTGCGCAACGACTGTTTCATTAAACTTCCACACGATTCGCAAGATCAGACCAGAGCCCACTATTCGACACTTCATCCTGCGAGTGAAATGATGTTCGAGAACGGAAGCTACCGACGTCGAAAGAAGATCTTTACACGTCAGCAACAGCTTAACGAAATTCTACCATCGTTAGCCGAAAGAACAAAGATTCCCACCTTCGATACTCCTCGCCAACTTGTTCAACCTATCCCTGATCAGCATAGAATCCCTACAACCACTCACGCTCCCACCACAAACCACCGACGGGGATTTACCATTGACAAGCTTCTTGCACCTCGACCACTTCCCGCCCTCGTAAGTAATTCCACCTCCAACACTACCTCAATTTCACTTTGTCGAACTAAGATTACAGAGCAACGCGACGCCTTTTAATCCTGTTATGCACTCATCTTCATCACCGCTTTATGCAGTTCCTGGAGAAGGTTTGAGTCTTATGCCGCTACACAGATATCGCTTTGATGATCATCTACGGTATGAAAATTAGAACTATTATCATGACACAGTAATCGAACACTTAAACGATACCGTTTCTTTTCAACTTTGTTATATAAGACTGAGTGGTTTTTAAATTTTAAAACGCACGAGATGTGTTGTATTTGTCGTACATGATATTTGCTTTCTATAACGTCTGGTAAAGTTCTAAGCAAATTGTAACCCATCGTATGTATCTGCCACGTGTAACAAACATACTTTACAGTATTTCCTCGGATTTTTATACTTGTTTTACTAGTTTATTGTATGCCGTGCTTGTCGCTTTATTACATTGCTAATAAGAAATTAAAAATCAGTAAAAGTAAGGTCTTCTCGTCTTATGCCATGCATTACATTTTGTTCCACACAAACCTGTCATGCTACTATCAGTTATTTATGCAGATCAGAGAACATGCTTTAAAAGGTTATTTTGAGCTTCTAAACTCTTGGGAAAACCAATTTCATCACTGGTTGTTGTGATGAAACCATTAACTTCCAAGCCTAAACAATAGTAACAACAGGGTTCAAAAACTTTGACATATTTTCAACAATTTATTGACAGCTTTTTAGTTTTGTGATAAAACCCGTTATCAACTATTAGGCATTGGTTTGACAGTGAAAGTGAAGAAACCCATGTGCTAATAAAACTTGTGCGTGTAAATGGCGAAGCAACTTACAGACATATAGTGCGTCACAGCATTGACACTTACGTTGATAAACAGAACGGGATTTGAGAGTCAAACGGATACGAACTTTGAAACGAAGATAAGTTGCTAGATGTTGAACCGGTCGAAAAACGACGTAAAGTCGAACTTCCTGGCAAGCTATATGGGCCAACAAATCAACCACAGACCTTGCCTAGTTTCTTGTCAACTACACCTACAAATGCCGATCTCTGGATTACGTATGTGCCTTTTTTCCACAGACTAAATTTTTCAAAATTTGGCATACGTATTTTAATGGGATGTGGCGTTTGTCATCACCTTCTTTGTAGTTCAATTATTTGAATAACTATACCTATTGTATTTCAATAAATTTGAGGTTTAAGTAACGTAAATACAAGAAGCAAACGAGTGATTCTCACAAATTTTAGTCATTACTTTTTCTCCCTTTCGCACTGTTCAGATTGTAGCTTATGTATTAAAGAGTGTGCGAATTAACAATTACACCCCAGCAGAACGAAGGCTAGTGCCTAATGTCGTTTTTGAGATAATCACAAAGAATAAAGGAGTTGTTTTTCTTGTTGGTCACAAAAAAGGGGGTACTATTGTCATTGTCCCCTCAGTCCCTCATTCTCTGTCGGGTCTGTTCGTGCAAATCTTCGATTTTAATTTTGGTAAAAACAGAAATGACAATATTTTACTCAGACTATTTTTTTTCACGATTTTAATTTGGTTTTTGTTAACAATGTACCTCCTATGCCCAAATGTACGGTTCGTACAGCTATTATACATAAAACGCCTTGTTTTTTCCTTCGCTATTTAGATATTCCAATTCGTTTTCATCCGACAAGATTTTTTATGAAGAACTTGAAAAACGTAAAATTATAATCCTTAATGGCTACAATGATAGTTTTATAAACACATGATGCATTCAAAACTTTCTCCGCAAAACACTTTGTCCACCATTAAAAAGTTACTACCGGCCTGGAAATTGGTTTCTATTTTACTTCTTGATTTGATAAATTTTTGACGAAATTCAAGGAGAAAGATATGAAGAATTATTTAACTGGCATTTATCATAAAAGACAAGATATTGCTATCGTTACTCGCATGATTTCAAAGGAATTTTTGGGTGAAAATTTATAAACTCCTAAGAGAAGAAAAATCGTACTTTAATCTGACAAATCTTTAGGTAAATTGATTATTAAGTAGATTTTGGGAACTATTCCATTGATCTTTGTGATAAAATACCAGATATTGCAATTGTTTGTTTACATTAGTTTGAACCAATTTTGAAGTATAATAGGTTGATGCGGTTTTCGAAAAAAAAGAACAAAACGAATACCAATACCGGTAAAAACATACGGATAATACCGATATATCCATATTTCGCCGCGATTGAAATTTAATGAATATTAAGTCCAGTTTTTTGACCAAGCGCAAAAATATCACAAGAAAGACGTTTTACCAAAGAAAGTGTGGAACTAGCTCCATGACATGACAAAACATCCAACAATAGGGAAAAAAACGGAGCTTTGGCCAGAAAAGACAGAAAAGTGATAAATTTCTTCAACAGGTGGCAAAATTGACCCAAAAATAGTTTCAAAACATGCAGGGCTCACAACACATGTTATTCTACGGGAAAATCAGATAAAAGGATCGTTCTGTCTCCCCGGTAAGCTGCGACGAGTCTGTTTATTTCAAGGAACAAAAGTGGTGTTACACATGCTAATTTAATCTCAAGGGGCTCGAAGTTTTTGGCAACAAATGTTATGGCTACTGATAATAGTAATAAATATGTTTGGGACGTGTAAAACAAAACAAGGAGACTGCACTTTCACGCACTCGTGTTACGGCAACTTACAGGATGAATATATTTGCACGACCTGAACCGAAACTGTTTAAAAACGGCATGAATTAAAAACGGAACAACACGTGGTATCGTGAAGATGCAAATTTCGAGTGTTTGAAATGTAAGCCGGCTAATTCGCTATATTCTTTTCTTTACTCTCAGCGGCATTGTTTGGAAGATCGTCATCAATTTGACAGTTCTTGGTTAAGTCTTGGTCAAACAGAAAAGTAAACAACAAAAACACCGATAATCCGTTGTAGAACACGCGCAACACCAATAATACCGTAGATATCGGTATATCAATATTTTGGAAATTAAAAATCCAACTAACCGATATTTAAAAAACTCCGATATTTATCGGTATATCGATATACCGAATCAACCAAAACTATATAAATGTATCAGCGTATTGGTGGTAAGAAAATATAAAAGATTTCACCTATCTATTGCAAGATTATGGGTTTACCAATGCAAACTGAGTTTAAAACGTAACGCATACTTTCGTTACCATATTATGTTTAAAAATTACTAAATTACTTTTTCTTTTTTTTTTTTTTTTTTTTATTCAGACTCCTATGTTGAATAACTCAAATTATTGAGCCAAAATATTGAAGCAAAACATTTTGCTGGCCAAAAATTTCTTACGTTCACTAAAATCTTTCACTGTATTTGTCCTGGTGGGTAAACTTATAGTATTAGTACTATCGTCTTATCATCATTTCTTTTAACTCAGTACAATAAGGAGAACAGTTATCCGAAAGAGATTTGTTTGGGAAATTATGGCATTTTTTTTCATTTTTCTAAAAAACTATTTTAAATGTAGCAACAATATTTTAACACGGCACTAAGCTTTAACACAAATTATAAAACAACACGTGTTCTACGAACGCCCTGATTAGACGAACCTCATTTTCTCTCAGAGTACAAAGACATACTGACGTCATTTTCATTTTCCATTTTAGTACAGAGACATTAATGACGTCAGGAAAATTCGAAAAAACCTTGGTTATTTTATTAAACAAACAGAAAATAGCTTTTCGTGCCCCTGTACTGTGATAGAAATATTTATGACCCCATTTCAGCAGGAAAAATACCTGAAAACACTTGGCTACACCTCGTGTTTTCACTGAGCATTTTTCCGGTTGAAATGACGTCACTGATGTTTCTTTTACAGCACAGAGACGCTCAAGCAATTTTCTAGTTGTTGAATATAGTTTGCTACGAGTTGTCTTTCATTCTCCCAAATCAAATCAAATATCTTGTGAATTTACTATTTTCAAATCCAAGGTGGTCTTCTCTTCGGCATAACACTTCAATTAAGAGTTTAATTGCTTTTCATTTGTTAAGCTACCAATTGAATTCCTTTACCATCCTTCCACGTCCCTTCGCTTAAATCTACTAAAGGCGCTTTTATTTGAAGAAGCCGACGCTCACAAAGAAGGACAACATACGTCGTCTACAAAAAAAACACCGCCGATAGAATGTTTCTCGGTTACAAATAAGAAACACGTAAAGTTGAGGGACGATAGTTTTTATTTGTGTTAAAACAACAAATTCTGCTATTCCTTTGGTATATTACTACGTACACGTTGTGTATCACAGGGTCTTTTGAGAGACTATTGAGTAAAACAAGAATAGAAAAATATAGGTAAAGGTAAAGTGTCTTCATTTACACTGGATAAGCCTATCAGCCACTTTAAGTTGTTCTCCCTAGAGGTCCAGAAAGAGCAACCCCTCATCGGTTCATTGTTTCTACAAGAGGAAAACGGAGTACCCGGAGAAAACCTCCGACGCATGGTAGAGTCAAACTGGACAACAATCTTCTCACATGTCACGAAGGTAACTTTCATCAGATAACTGCTTGGAGCCAGAATCGAGTCCTAGTCACAGTGCTGAGAGACACGTTGTTCAAAAACTCGCCAGTAAACTGTTTAGTTTCAATAAAAAAAACTGTCAAAAAGTGCTGGAAAAACTTTAGCCATTCTAAATTTTCTTTGACGAGAGGCTGACGAGAGGCTGACGAGAGGCTGACGAGAGGCTGACGAGAGGCTGACGAGAGGCCGACAAGAGGCTGACGAGAGGCTGATAACTAGCAAAGGGTTTCTTGGAACGATCTCCATGCCATTACCAAAATAACAAAGGTTCTTATAAACAATGCATCATGACCAACTTCTATTTTTGAGCTGTTTTATTAAAAAATAGTAAAACTGTAACCACAGATTTTTCAGCAGCGGAGTTTTAATACATATGATTACTTTACCACATGAAGATATTTTTTTTTGATTGATTTATCTTCAGGTTTAACTATGGAAACGGGTGTTTCTTTGAGAAAACCGATGCCTAAAAACGTTTTTCAAAGAATGCCGCTAATGGAAATTCCTGACGGCTTCAGATGGACAAACCTGTGAAGTAGGCCTCTCCATTATCTGTTGTTTTGAAACAATAGACACTATTATTCTTGATTTAAACGATATGTTTAAATCACTCTACCTCGGATTTAAAACCACCTCTTCGGTTGCATTCTATCATTAGTACACCAGCCTTCGAACAAAACACACGACTTGATGAAAGTTTATGAAAACTACGTCAGCAGGTGAAAAGAAAAATACCTAAAAAAACATTGGACATTCGAAGGGCGAAGTGAGAGAAGCTATAAAAAGCAAGAGAAGAACGATAAGGCACTACCTAAGAAACCAACACTTCACTCTCCAACGGAATCCCCTGGCTTCTCAACAAAGAAGCGAAACTGTTCCAGACCATCAGCGGCAAAACCACCCTATTCCTACGTCGCACTCATCAACATGGCTATTACAAGCCCCCACGCCGTACATCGCTGACCACTTCCCTTGTTACAGAAAATGTCCTCTGAAGTGGAAGAGGAGCGCCGTTAGACAACCTCGCGCTCAACGACTGTTTCATGAAACTCCAGCGTGATCGCAACGATAACACAGAGCCCACTATTTAACAGTGGATCCTTCCAGTGAAACCATGTTTGACGATGGAAGCTACCGACGCCGAAAAAAGAGATTCACACGCCAACAAGACCTAGACGATATTCTCCCGTCGTTAGTCCAACGAACGAACGTCCCCTCCTACGACACAGCGCTGCAGATTGTCCAACTTATCCCTAACCAAACCACGGTTCCTCTAGTTGCGAACGTGGCTACCACAAATCAGAGACAGAGATTTTCCATGGACGACATTCTTGCGTCTTAGCCTAGTCCCTTACTATTAATTCTTTCTCCAGCACCACTGCAAATTGAATATGTCTACTGAGGATTCCAGAGTAACGTAATCCCTTGGCATCTTGGTACATCCTAGTCACCCACACTATTCCCTAATTGTGCTGTACAATATTTTTAATTACGGTTATAGCTTTAGCAAGTTGTAAAAATAATCGAATAACTAGAACACTTTAATTTTACTGGCTATAATTTTTTTAGAAGTCAACAAAGCGCTATAATCACTTAAAATTAGCACAAGTATATGAAGATTTTGATGACGTTTTTAAAAGAATGCTGTTACTAACGATTATGTATATTATAGATTACACTAAGTTGTAGCCCCGATATTCGCGGGCGCGCATAATTTTGTAAAAAAAACCAAACAAAAACATATGGTCGATTATAAGAGATTTAGTCTTTCAAATTCGTTTTAAAATAAGTTTTATCAAGAAATTGGTTTCGCCTGTACCATTTTACTACGTTCCCAAGTCGGTGGGAACATTTGGTCCTTCGACAGCCGAATTCTTGGCAAAAAAGGCGAGAATTTGGAGTTTTTGACAATTCAAGATAACGGAAAGTATAATAGCAGAAAACGTTGAACGATTAAAACAAGAGGAAAAGAAGACAAAAACAAGACTAACAAGGGAGATAAACAAATTACAAGATTTATTGGAAACGGGTAATACAAGTAAGAACACAATTAAGCGCTACATCAATAAGATCAAAGCTGAATTTTCAATTATTAAGAAGATACTGAATAAGTTAAAAGAACTGTCCATATTAGAGAACATTAAAGAGTCCAGCATTGAAGTTGAGAGGAAAGAAAGAGAGAGGAAAGAAGTAGAGAAAGAATTTGAGGAAATTGAATTACAAGTAGATAATATTATTGAGGTTGCTCAATTGCACTTAAAAGAAAGATTAGAAAATGGTGAATTTGAATCTATTTTGCAGTCTCAGCGTGGTACGGAGTCAGTTGTCGGATCAGAATCCAGTCATTCAGAACATGAGCAATCCCACCAATCGGAATTATCTGAAGCAAGCAAAAGAGTACAGGAATTACATTTCGAGGAAATTCAGAAAGAGGAAGAACTTAGCCGGAAAGTTGCAGAACTAGAACTAGCTAGACAAAGAACAGAGGAAGCTCGTAAAATCGTCTCCATTATCGACGCAAGGTCTCAAAACACCCCCCCCTCCTAATCAAACTCACCCAGACAAACCTTGCCACAAGTACCAAACTCCACCAACCCATTGGTCAATACCATCCTGACAGAGCCAGAAAGTATAGTGAAAAAGACTAACCTCAACCCAAATGCCACAGTATTTCAAACGACCTCTCAATCCCCTAAACAACTTACCCACGACCATGAATTAAGTGATAACGCACACTCCCTCGAAGACTACCCTTGGTTAACCCAACAACCACATCTACATCCACAGCAACCGAATAGTCCTCCTTCGACAAATCAAGGTAAATACAAGGCTGTTAAATTAAAAGGTGTTGAACTACCTACATTTGATGGTGAAGATAAGGTGGAGTATGAGCAATGGAAAGCTGCGTTTATGTTTGCAGTTGATAGTGCAGATATTGCTGTGAATGAAAAAATGCCACGTTTACAGAATAGTTTAAAAGGAAAAGCCCTCAAACTCATCAAGGATCTTGGATTTTCTGTGAATGCCTACGAAAAAGCAAAGGAGAAGCTTGAAAAGAAATATGGTGGCCCTCGAAGGCTTCAAATAAAAACTTTGATTGTTCTTAAGAATTGGAAACAAGTGCAACCGAAGAATTTGGATGAATTGGAAGAATTTCTTAATGTGTTAGACAGAACATTAGTAGTTTTGAAGGACACTTGCAATCAACAGAGTGACCTATTTGGGCAAAGCTTGAATTTGATAAGTAAAGGGAAATTACCTGAAGAAGATGTGCAGCATTATAAGTCGTGGCTGATTGAACATTCAAAGGAGGATAAATTTGAGACTTGTACAGTGGTTAGAGCTAAGAATACAAATAATGGAAGAAGCTAGGGAAGAAACTAAAGTATAAAATAAAACATATTCCGAAGAATAAAGTCATCTTGAGAACTCAAGATATGAGTCAATGCAAGATAAAACTATAGTTCCAACTATATGCAAGATAAAACACAGTTCCAACTATAGTTTTATCTTGCATTGACTCATATCTTGAGTTCTCAAGATGACTTTATTCTTCGGAATATGTTTTATTTTATACTTTTTGAAGTTGTCGGCTGGTCAAGAAACTAAAGGGCTTGGAACTAACAAAAAGGATAAGAACAGTGACCAAAGAGTGCATTGAAAGAAAGAGGATTCAAAACAAGTTCAAAGGGCAATATCAAATGTGTTGTTCAATCCTGCAAGCTAAATCACCCTCCGTGGCTATGTGAGGAATTTAAAGCATTACCAGTTACAAATCGAAAGATGTTGATCGAAAAGTCCAAGAGATGTTATCGATGTCTCGGATTTGGCCACAAGGCGGCAGAATGTACCAGGTCAAAAAGATGTGGTGTTAATGGTTGTGTCAGCACTCAACGTAACAGGTTACTTCATCACTTACATAACCAGGAAGCACCTGGTAAACCTGAGCTTCGTTCAAATGCTACAAGCCAAACAGCAGAAACCACAGATTTACCACAGAATGGTCGAAGCTCACAAAATGGGAAGGAAACCGGGCAATCAATAGAAGATGCTGAGAATACAACTGATACTAAATCTAGATCGTATGTCAATGGTTATACAGACTGTGTCTCGTTAATGGTATTACCAGCTGTTGCAAGGAAGGGCGACAGACAGCTCAAAGTCAACGTGATGCTAGATCCATGCTCAACAGGTTCCTATGTGTCCAAAGCCTTGGCAGAAGAATTACAATTGAAAGGAGAAGTACAAGAACTGACAATTGCTGGTGCTGGTGGATCGCTTGTTAAAAAGCAGTCAAAGCAAGTCACTGTCATCATAGAAAGCTCAAATAATAAGTTTTCTGAAAGTGTGAGTGCCAATGTTCTCGATGACATTGCTGGTGATACCCAAGCATTTAACTGGGCAGATCTTAAATCAAAGTGGCCCCATTTGCATTCTGTCCCCTTTGAGAAAACAGCAAAGAGAAAACAAATCGATGTACTGATAGGAAGTGATTACCCCCTGTTCCACCATGTTCTAAAGGAGGTACACGGCAGTTCACCAACGGATCCAATTGCCAGGCTTACACACTTTGGTTGGGTTTGCTTTGGACCAACTCAACTGGAGAATTATTGGCGTAGGTCACGTTCACACTCTACTCGCACATACAGATAAAGTCAGGTTGAGCGGAGTCCCGATCAGCAGCTACGACAATTTTGGGAACTTGAGACAATTGGGATCAGGGACAATAACGAACGAACCCTTGATGAAAGAGAAGCGGTAGCCAAGGTGTCTAGCAGTGTTGTATTCAACGATGGAAAGTATGCCGTGGGGATTCCGTGGAAGAAAGGGAAACCACATCTTAAAAACAACTACCACATGGCATTGAAGAGGTTGGAGAATCAAGATAAAATACTAAGAAAGAGGGGATTAGAAGCTGCACAATCATATCACAGAATAATAGAAGACTACGAGAACAAGGGTTATGTGATAAAAACAGAGAAGACAAACGAAGAAAACCAATGGTTCTTGCCACATTTTGCGGTAGTCAAAGACGACAGGACAACCACAAAAACACGGATTGTTTTCGACGCTGCGGCAAAAAATTCTGGGAAAAGTCTGAACGACGCTATCCATTCAGGGCCAAAGCTATAGAACGACGTGCTAAACGTATTGATAAGATTCCGAAGAGCTCCAGTCGTACTATCCGGGGACATCTCAGAGATGTTTCTTCAGGTTGGGCTGCTAGAAGATGACCGTAAGTACCATCGATTTCTTTGGCGTGGTTTAGACAGTTCTCGAGAATCAGACGTATACGAATTTCAAAGGCTTGTATTTGGCAATACAGCCTCGCCATTTTGCGCACAATTTGTTGTACAGAAACATGCCAAAGATAACGAAGAAAAATATCCCAAAGCCACGGACTCAGTAAATGATGCTATGTACGTGGACGATGTTCTTGACTCGTGCGAGATACCTGAAGACGCGATAGAGTTGCGAAGAGAGCTGTCAGATTTGCTGAATTCGGCCAATTTCCGATTGAGAAAGTGGTCCTCCAATGTTAGATCGGTGTTAGTGGATGTTCCGGAAGAAGACAAGCAACCTGGAATAGAGATATGTGAAGATGATCAAAAGCCACGTGTGAAAGTTAAAACCCTTGGAGTGACGTGAAAGTCGGACAAGGACGTGTTCACCTTCAACGTAGAATTACCTGAAATCAAAGAATCGAATACCAAGAGAGAAGTATCAAGTGCGATTTCAACCTTATTTGATCCACTTCAATTCCTTTCCCCCTTCACGGTAAGAGCCAAAATTCTTATGCAGGATATATGGGTAGCGGGATTGATTGGGACGATCCACTTCCAGCTACTCTTCTAAAGCGCTGGCATGATTGGTTGAGAGAATTACAACAACTTCCTTCTGTGGAGATTCCACGATGCGTGCGTGAACCCTTCTCTAAAGAGACGGTATTACATATGTTTTCCGATGCCTCGAAAGATGCATACTCTGCTTGTGGATATCTCGTTTGTCGTTATGAAAACAGCCCATCAACATCAGTTTTGATCGCGTCCAAGAGTCGAGTTGCACCAGTGAAGTCCTTAAGCATACAAAGACTAGAGCTAATGGGAGCTGTTATTTCAACACGTTTCGCCAATACGATATTGAAATCCATCAACGTATCCCGAGTCATTTACTGGACTGATTCTACCAATGTGCTGTATTGGGTGAGAAATCAAAATCGAAAGTTTAAGACCTTTGTAGCAAACAGAGTTGGGGAGATCCAAGAAACGACAAATCCTGAACAATGGCATCATGTTCCTGGCCATAAGAATCCTGCAGACCTGGCAACTCGGGGAATGAATATTCATGATTTGACAGAAAGCAAACAGTGGATAGAAGGACCGCCGTTTTTGTTGCAGAATGAAGAAAGCTGGCCTCAGCAAGACTGTGGAAGAGATTCTTTACCTGGTTACATCGGTAAAGAGAACAAGACTGTCAAAACACAATTATCATTAGTAGCTGATAACGAATTTTTAAGTCCAAAAAACTATTCGAGTTTTCAAAGATTTATTCGAGTAACAGCGTGGTTACAACGGTTTATAAGTAATTGCAAGCATCGTGTTATAGATAAGGTATTGAACTGCAGTTTGTCTCAGCAGGAAGTGAAACGGGCAGAACAGTATTGGTTGAAACGAGCACAAGTCGAAGGCTTTGGAGCTAAAGGTCAAAAAAGTTTGGAGAACTTGAATTCCATGAAAGATGAAGACAGTCTGCTACGATTAGGTGGTCGCTTACATCATGCAAATCTGCCATATGAAAGTAAACACCCAGTGATATTGCGCAAGAAACATCCAATTACAAATCTGGTAATAAAAGACGTTCACAATAAACTTGGGCATGGATCAGGAGTGGAACAGGCACTTACAGAATTACGTTGCCGGTTTTGGGTAATAAAGGGACGAGCAGCTGTACGTGAGATCATTAATCACTGTCAAATGTGTAAGAAACGATTCAACGCAAAACCTCTTGGTCAAATGATGGCCCCGTTACTGAGATCCAGAGTTACTTCTACCTTGAGAGCGTTTGAACGAGTTGGTGTGGATTTCGGAGGTCCATATCTCACGAAACAAGGCCGTGGTAAGAGTAGAGCGAAGAGATATCTTTGTTTGTTTACATGCCTCGTTACTCGCCCGGTCCATTTGGAAATGACATATTCTTTGGACACTAATTCTTGAACGCCTTTTCCCGGTTTGCATCACGGAAGGGGACAACTTGTTATGTCCTGTCCGACAATGGTACCAACTTTGTAGCGGGAGATAAAGAGTTGAAAGAACTTGTGAAGGGACTTGATCAAAAGAAAATAGTTCGCAAAAGTTCAGGAGCAGGTGAAATCGAACGGCAGTTCAACCCTCCCGCTAGTCCACACTTTGGAGGTGTTTTTGAAATCATGATTAAAAGTGCAAAGAAAGCAATAAGAGGTGTTATTGGAAACGCGGAAGTCACGGACGAAGAACTGCTAACAGCAATTTGCGGTGCTGAGTCCTTATTGAATTCGCGACCTATTACGTACGTTAGTCCGGAGGGAAGTTTGCTGAAGAAGCAACGCAAGAAGAAATCTACAATCCTCGCAAACGATGGCACCGTATTCAACAATTAATTGGTCAAGTATGGAAACGTTGGAGAAGAGAGTTGCTTCCATCACTTAACAATAGAAAAAAGTGGTTCAGCCCTACACGTAACATGAAAGTTGGAGATATTGTTTTGATCATTGATCCAAATGCACATCGTTGTGATTGGCCTTTAGGGTGTATAGTGGAAGTTTATCCGAGTGAAGATGACTTAGTGCGTGTGGTGAAGGTACAAAGTAAAGGCAAAGAGTACTTGTGACCAATCCACAGATTGTGTCCTTTGGACTATGCTTAAGGAACGCTACTTTTGACGGTGATAATACTGAATTTTGAAGTTGAAGTTATGTCAAAAGAAACCATGTGGTCAGTAGATACGAATTGCATGGAGCTGTGACGTTTATTTGATTTATGGTTGTCTCGAAAGGGAATCGAATGTTTCACATTCGGGAAGGGGATGTTACTAACGATTATGTATAATATAGATTACACTAAGTTGTAGCCCCGAAATTCGCAGGCGCGCATAATTTTGTAAAAAAAGAAACATATGGTCGATTATAAGAGATTTAGTCGTTCAAATTCGTTTTAAAATAAAAGTTTTATCAAGAAATTGGTTTCGCCTGTACCATTTTACTACGTTCCCAAGTTGGTGGGAACAAATGCTGTTTTTTGATCGTTTTCGACTTTTTGTATAGACGATTTTCAATCAAACGTTTTGGCAGAAGAATCACCCTATTCCTACGTCGCTCTCATCACCATAACCATTACAAGCTCTCCTCGGCGTAAGATGACTTTCGCAGAGATCCACAAGTACATCGCTCACCACTTCCCTTATTACAGAAATTCTCTTCAGAAGTAGGGGAACGCCGTCAGACACAACCTCACGCTCAACGACTGTTTCGTTAAACACCCACATGATCTCCACCACCAACACAGAGCCCATTATTAGACAGTGAATCCTGCCATTGAAACCATGTTCGACCATGGAAACTACCGACGCCGAAATAGAGATTCACACGTCAACAAGACCTGGACGACGTCCTCTCGTCGTTAGCGCAACGAAAAAACGTCCCCAGCTACATGACAGCGCCGCAGATAAGAAAAGGTCCGAGTTTGAAGCTTTAAAAGACGCTAAGAAACTTCTACTGTGTCTTTGACAATTACTTCTATTGATACACTTAAGAGGAGAAACGCCCTCAGACACCATTTGACGCTCAACAACTGCTTCGTTAAACTCCCGCGTGATCCCAACGGTCAACACAGAGCCCACTATTGGACAAAGGATCCAGCCAGTGAAACGATGTTCGACAATGGAAGTTACCGACGACGCCGAAAAAAAGAGACTCACGCGCCAACAAGACCTAAACGACATTCTCCCGCCATTAGTCCAACGAAGAAACGTCACCACCTGCAACACAGCACCACAGATTTTCCAAACTGTCCCTTACCAACGCATGGCTCCTGTAGTCGTAAACGTCGCAACCACAAATCGGAGACGGGGATTTACCATCGACGACATCCTTGTACCTCAAGCCGCTCCTTTACTAGTGATTCTTGCTCCCATACCACCGCAAATTCAATTTGTCCACCACGGATTCAAGAGTAACGTAACCCGTTGTCATTCTGGTAAGTTCTGGTCGCCCAGCTATGATTTAAGAAGTAATAATGCTAAACTGTATTTACCCAAACCGAACAGAAAAGCCATGAAAAGAACTCTTAGGTATCGATGTGCCCTGATCTAGCACTCTTTCTCTCAAAACAATTAATTATACATCTCATTTTAATAGTCAAGAACCCTAACTTTTATCATTCTTATTCTTGTACATAGTGTTTTAGCTGAATATATTAGTTTAATTGTAAATATATTACCCTAAATAGCTCTTATTTTACCACACGGCCCTATGAGAAGTAATCCCATGATAAATTAATGAAGCTACTGTGTCTAAAGATGTTTAAAGATCATTTAGATAATATCTCCAAAAAGGTTTCAGGTAGATCAAGTTTGCTAAGTCGCATTCAACCTTACATCACAAAACGGACAGCCTTGTTAGTTTACAATGCCACTGTTTTTCCCATTTTAGATTATTGTAGTATAACATGGGAAACCTTTTTTTCACAGGAGAATGATAATTTACAGAGCTTACAGAAACGAGCATCCAAAATAATTGTAAATGCAAATGTTAACTTTTTAACTCCTATGGGTAATTCAAATTGGGTATTACTAGTCTGTTGGCGCCCTTATAAAGTAATACTTGTTTTAAGCGTTTAAACTCTTTAGCACCTGTTTATTTTAATAATGCTTTTACACGTCAAAGTAGTAGACATACTTACAATACTAGTGACAAAGATATGATTACCTTACCTGAGTAAAGTGAAATTTTGGGAAAAATACTTTTAAGTTTAGAAGAGCAAAGACTTTTGGTTCTCTTCCAAAAGAAATAAGGGACATTTAAACATTACAGTGTTTCTCAAAGAGAGCTAAACGCTACCATTTCATGAATGTGTGAAGCTGAAGTGTTTTCGTGGATATAATTTTATTGTAAACCTTTTTAGTACTTTTAAAATATAGTGATGTATTTTATTATCTCAAACACAGGGCACCAATAGATGACAGCATTCAAGCGGAATAGACTGCAATGTTAAAATAAATTTACTACAACTATTTTCAGAGACTATGAATTAACAGAAGAATAGAAAGAAAGAAATATAGCTCATATCGATGACACATTGTTGAAAAACTTACCAGAAAACTTTCTAGTAAAAGGACTCAGCAATGTAATACAGGCACCGCATGAAACAAGTTGAAATATCAACAAAACGTCTGCGTCCTAGAAAAACATCTCCGTCGATATCAGACTGTCTATTTTCCATATATAAGAACGACTCGTTTTCAGTAATGTACTCTGTTGACGAGAGGCTGATTGCTGGCAAAAAAATTTTTTAGAACATTTCGATGCCATTACGAAAAGAACAAAGACTCTCACAAACTAAGCATAAAGGACTAACTTTAATTTCTAAGTCTGACGATGATTTTGTAATAAAATCGAAATATCACAAACTCATTTCTCGTCTTGTTTCAATCCATATCTTGGATTTCTCAAGATGCTGATCTTCGGATTATGTTTTGTTTTATAAAAGGATTAAAGTTCGGCCATGTTAATATAACCAGTCTCTTAAAACATCTAGATGAACCGAAATTATTCCTTCTGCAAATACCATTTGAAACCTTGAGTTTGAATGAAACAAGACTAGACGAAACAGTTGGTTGAAGTGACTGACGTTTCGACAGCCTTAGTGGCGGTCATCTTCAAAGTCAAAAGGAGAGTAAATGTCAGATACAAATACAGGCGAACCTGACATTTACTCTCCTTTTGACTCTCAAGATGACCGCCGCTAAGGCTGTCGAAACGTCAGTCACTTTAACCAACAGTCTTTCTCAAGACTACACTAACCCGGACGATCAACTTCCTCAAACATGTCACGATTCTCCCAGGTTCAAACCATTTACTTTACTAGACGAAACAATTCAAAATAGTATGGTTGAAATTACAGAGTATGAGTTAGTCAGACGAGACAGAAATAGAAGAGGCGGCGGGGTCGCTATTTATGTCAAAAATACGTATCCATTTATTTTAAGAAACGGTTTAATTCCTAACAATTTTGAAGCAATTTGTATTGAGCTAACACCTCAAAAGAGTCGACTACTCGTAATACTAACTTGGTACAGGCCTCCCGATACTAATACAGAGGTTTTTGACTTGTTTGAAGAATTTCTGCAGAAAACTGATTCAGAAAACAAAGAGTTGATCATCCTAGGTGATTTAAATTGTGATCTGTATGCAAATACAGCTGGACCAAACACTAAGAAACTACTTGAATTGATGCATGTTTATCAGTTAAAACAACACATTAAAGAGCCTACTCGTATAACAGCTAATACAAAAACGTTAATAGATGTTATTATTACTCAAATGGGAAATAGAACTGCTACTGCTTCTGGAGCCATACATTTGGAGATTAGCGACCATAGTTTGGTATACATGTGCCGCAAAATTAGTGCACAGAGAGATAAACCAAAATTTGTCGAAACAAGGCATATTCAAAAATTTCAGCAGGGAAGTGTTTGAAAATGATCTAAAACGAGCCTTTAATAACTGCAATCTTCTCCGATTTAATGACCCAAATGACGCTTGGAGTGCAGTGAAAGCTATATTTCTTTCCCCCGCCCGATAAGCATGCACCGTTAAGACAAAGGAAAGTTAGAAGCGTTTATAATCCTTGCATAACAAGAGAAATTAAGAACCTTAGCCATCGCAGGGATTTTCTCAAAAAGAAAGTGGTCACAACTAACTCAACGTATTATTTTAATGCCTACAAACAGTGTAGGAACAAATTGAACAAAATAATTAAAGAAACAAAAACTAATTACTATAAAAACAAGTTGGATACATGTTAGGACCATAAAGAAAATTGGAAAGTGATAAATGAACTGTTGAACAAAACATCTAAAACTACCATAATTAATGAATTGGTTGTTGATGCGGAAAAAATTACAGGCAACGATAACATTACAAACGAATTCAATCGTTTCTTCTCGTGTATAGGCCCAAAATTAGCCGATGAAATCATACCAAATGGTGTTGATCCACTAGCGTTCGTGGCACCTATATTGGATAATTTTATCTTCCAAACGATTTCCCGAGATAAAGTCAGGAAAGAAATCAACCATATGAAAACCAGTAAATCATTGGGCTACGATAAAATTTCTGTAAAACTGCTGCATGCCGCAGGAGATGCGATTGTCGAACCATCGACACACATATTTGTCACTTAAGATAGGTATATTTCCTGACGATTGGAAAACTGCTAAAGTAACTCCTATCTATAAGTCAGAACAATGAAATTCGTGTGGTAATTATAGGCCTATTTCTGTTATTTCTGTAGTTGCTAAAATTTTTGCGAAAATAGTACACGAACAACTGATGAGACACCTCGAACAACATAAGATAATATCCAAATTTCAATCGGCTTTTCGCACTAATCATTCAACTGAAACAACACTACTCCATGCAACAAATAACTGGTTGACGAACATAGACGAGGGTTTGATTAATGGGGTGTTGTTCTTAGATCTTAAAAAGGCATTCGATACAGTTGACCATAAAATTCTATTATCTAAATTAGAGTGCTATGGAGTTCGTGGGTCAGCACTATTATGGTTTCGATCATATCTTAGCAACCAAGTGTGCAAAGCAAATAATTCTTTGTCAACTTTCCGCAATATTTCGTGTGGCATTCCGCAAGGGTCCAATCTCGGACCACTTCTATTTACGATTTACATAAACGACTTGCCAAATGTCTTACAAATGATTGAACCCATTATGTTCGCAGATGACACAAGCCTAACTGCAACTGGACAGACTGTCTCTGAAATTGAATACAGTGCGACCCACGGTATTAGTTTTGTAAGAGTTTTTGCAGTAGATATTCTAAATAAGCAGCATTATTCGTGAAAATTTGAGCTGTTTTTTTGAAAATTGTGGAAACAATCGTTGCAATGTTTACATTTCATATTGGTCACGTGATTAAAAAATCTAGGCGTTCCTCTATAAAAGAGGTGGTCCACTGTATTAGTTTCAAAAATCAATGATCACGATGGGACGTCGTAAGGACGTGAACAAAGGTGAGAAAAATATTATCATAAAAGAAATAGCTAAGGGTACAACAACCGAAGCTATTGCTGAAAAAATAAATCGTCATGTTGTGACAGTCAAAAGATTTTTGAAAAATCCCTCCAAGAGGAAACCTCGATCTGATCGTGGAGATTTGAAATCGGTAACAAAGCTAGATATGAACCGATTGAAGAGAAGCGTCCGTAGAATGCCTGGAGCCACAAGTGCAAGAATTTTTGAAGAGGCTGATCTACAAGATGTTGCAAAACCACCCGTAATCGTCTCCTCGAGAAGATGGCTGCGATCAAGAGTCAGGATAAAAGGCCTCCCTTGACCTCAAGGCACAAAAGTTTGCGTCTGGATTGGGCCAAGAAGTACATGAAAACTGACATGAAATTTGTCCTATTCACCGACGAGTCGAGAGCTACATTAGACGGTCCTGATGGCTGGGCTAAAGGTTGGGTGTATAACGGCGAGCAGGCTCCCACGAGGCTGAGGCGTCAACAAGGAGGTGGAGGTGTGATGATTTGGGCTGGTATCATTGGAGATGAGCTCATTGGTCCTGTTCGTGTGCCTGAAGGAGTAAAACTGACCTCTGATACGTATTGCCAGTTCCTGAAGAATGAACTTGAGCCATGGCTGGATGACTTTCCTTTGTCACGACTGAAGAAGATCATCTTCATGCATGACAATGCACCATCCCATGCAGCAAAGGCTACAACTGAATTTTTAGAATCACTTGGATTTAAGGACGATACGCTAATGGTTTGGCCCCCATACTCGCCCGACTTAAATCCCATTGAGAACTTATGGTCTATAATCAAGCGCCATGTTTATACCAATGGGAAGCAGTATTCCTCAAAAGGCGACCTGTGGATGGCAATAAAAGAATCCGCAGCTTCCATCCCTAAGTCCACTATTAAGAAACCAACAGATTCGGCAAATGAAAGACTGTATGAAGTAATCAGACGTCACGGGGCCCATGTAAATAAACAAAAAAATTTTATAAGTTAAATTGTCACGTTTTCCGGTTTATCACTATGTGAATTTATAAAATCTTGTGTGTCAATGTATCAACATTGAATATAAATCAATATCAATAAAAAATTTAACGAAAAATTATTTTTCATTTCACCCTGATGCACTTAACTTTGTTTTTCCGAAATGAAACTAATATCGTGGGTCAGTAGAAAAAGGAAAAAAATCAAATAAAGGTAAAATTTTTCATCAACATCAATTTGTTAAACTCGATTCAAAGTTTTTGAAGTATTCTTTAATAATTTAAACAACCTAGAATAGTTTCAAGCCAGAATGGTGTCAATTTAATGACTTTTTACGAAAACTGGTATTTAAACTAACATCGTGGTTCGCACTGTACAAGCTGGGGATAGACATTGTTAATGTTAAAACATGGTTAGACGCCAACAAATTAACGTTGAATAAAGGAAAAACAGAGTACGTGCTTATCGGCTCGAGAAAGCGTTTAGAACAGTTAGCAAGTGAACCAGTAATTAAAATTGGAGACCATGCGATCAAAAGAGTCTATAAGAAAAAAGTTCTCGGGGTAATAATCGAAGATAAATTACAATGGACGAAGCATATAGATGAACAATGCAAAAAGATTTCTTGTTCTATAGCCGTACTTAGAAAAGTAAAACCCTATGTCCCCCAAGCAACTCTAGTGACTATATACAAGACATTTGTACTTCCTTATTTTAATTACTGCTCTACTGTGTGGCACGATGGTAATCAAGCGAATCTTACAAAAATGGCTAAATTTCAAAAGCGTGCGGCCCGGGTCATAACTGGTTTAGGCTATGAAGAGAGATCTTCCAATATTATATCAAATGCTTAATTGGACCCCTATCCAGTCATTATTAAAAAATAGAGAACTTATTATGATGTTCAAAGTACTTAAGGGTACGGCTCCAGAATACTTAACACAGATTTTTAAGGTCTCTACCAACCACACGTATGACTTACGAAGTAATCATAAAAAGCTTTATTTGCAAAAGCCTAAAACAAATTTCTTAAAACGGAGCTTTGCTTACAGGGGAACTGCTTTATGGAATGAAACCTTAGCAGGCAAGGCTCCAATGATAAAATTAAATGAAATCACTGTCAACGCCTTTAAGAGAGTGATCAATGATGTATGCAATTAAGCAGGGATAATATCATCACACAATAGTTTTCTGTTGAGTAATATTGTAAGTTTGTAAACTAGTATTGTATATAGTTGTTTATATAGTTTTTTTGTATAGTAATATTGTTAGTTTATAATTTAGTGTCGTATATAGTTGTTCATAATTTAACACGGCCCTTTGAAAAACAGGAGGCTGAAAGGCCACCGTTGTGTAAATAAGTTTAAATTATTATAATTATTAAGCCTCGTTTCCATATAATCACGATGACCGCTGTGGTCGCTCCATAAAATTAACTCAGCAATCGCAGTCATCATATGAAATCCATGAACTCAGCGATCGTGGAGACAGTAAATTTTTTATCTCAGCGATTGCGATAGCTGTGACCGCTAGGATCGCTGCGATCGCCGAGTTAAATTTTTTGAGTGATCACAACGATCGCAGCGATTACATGGAAACCAGACTTTGGTTAACATGTGACATTTTTATAATCGATTTATCTTCAATTTAACCACGCAGATGCATTTTTCTCGACACCCACAAACAAGAAAATTTTTCAAACAACGCCGCTAATGCAAATGTCGTGCAGCTTCAGTGAAGAAACCTTTGAAGTTGCGCGGGATTATCTATTATTTTAAAACAATAAAGGCTATTATTCTTTCATTTAAACGCTTGTTTTGACTACCAGAACTCCGACAAAAACTCCCGCTACTCTTGCAATAGCTATATTTGGTGTGACATTGCCTCATACGTTTTTACGGAACAAGGAAGGAAAAAATGAAGAACAACCCGTTGAAAAGATTGAATGAGTTACTGATAAAGTTGTCGAAACCACTCCGAAATTTATCAGGCGGCTTCATATCCACGAGACAAGAAGCCGTCCAACTTAGTGGCTCTAGCCTCATACACTTTTTTAAACACCTCACGAAGCCCCTTTTTCGTCTCTAATAATTTCTTCAATTTAGTAAGTTTACAAATATTAAAAAATACTTCAAAGACCAGTCGTAGGATTTCAATTTAGAATTACAACCTTTACGAAATATAGACTTTTTGATCCCGAGTAAAAGTTTGTAGGACGTTTCGTTTAGTTTTAAAAACATAATTTTTGGTAACAGTACGGTTTCTTAGTCACGGTGAATTTCTTACGATGGAATCTATAGCTAAAGGGAGTAACAAAACTGCTTTAGCATTTTTTTTTTTAATCTCTAAAACGTCAGTATTACGAGAAAGAATCCGAAGCATGGAGAAAATGCCTGTATTGATAAAAAAGACCTTAGTCGATATCATACCACCTATTTTACAAACTATACTAAAACGATTCATTTTTAAAGCATGCATATTTAACACAAGAGAATGGTAGTTGAATTTCTTAAAGAACTCCTTAGAACAATCGCTATTCCATAACCGTAATAACAAAACTTTTTACAAACCATGCATTACGACAAACTTTGATTTCCAAGCTGTTTCATTAACAAATAGCAAGGATATACAGATTTTAGAGGAGACCAGATTTCATTACATTTTATTAGTTTTCACATGAGTACATTTTTACGGCTGATTTATCTTCAGTTCAACAACGCGAACGGATGTTTGCCGAACAATATTTTTCAAAGAGTGCCGCATAGGGATTGCTGGAAGGCTTCAGAGAGACAAACATATGACGTTTGCAGCACTATTATCCGTTGTTTTAGAACAATAGATGCTATTATTCTATTATTTAAACGGTCCATTTTAATCATCCTACCTCGGATACAAAACCACCTCTTCGCTTGCATTCTTTTACTGATACAACAGCTTTCGAACGAGACAACGACTTGGTAAAATTTTATTAAAACCAAGTCAGCAGGAGAAAAGAAAAATACCACGATCAACATCGAGCTCTCGAAGGGCGCAGTAAGAGAAGCTAAAGAAAAGCAACAGCAGAAGAACGATGAGGCACTTTCTGAAATCCCAACGCTTCCTTCTCCTACGGAATCCTCTGGCTCCTCAACGAAGAAGCGAAAACGTTCCAGACCACCACTGGGAAAACCACCATATTCATATGTTGCCTTAATCACCATGGCTATTACGAACTCTCCACGGCGTAAGATGACCTTAGCAGAGATCTAAAAGTACATTGCTGACCACTTCCCTTCTTAAAGAAATTGTCCTCTGAAGTGGAGAAACGCCGTCAGACATAATCTCACGCTTAACGACTGCTTCGTTAAACTTCCGCGTGATTCCCAAGATCAACACAGAGCCCACTACTGGACAGCGAAATATGCCAGTGAAACTATGTTCGACGATGGAAGCTATCGACGCCGAAAAAACAGATTCACACGCCAACAAGACATAAACGACATTAGAACACTATAATTTGCTATATATAGCATAAATGAATGAAATTTTGATGACCTTTTTAAGAGAATGCCATTTTTTGTGAGCTTTGGCGTTTTGTTTGAAGATGGTTTTCTATGAATTTTTATGTTTTCGCTTTATTTAATGACTAATGAATAATGAAGTAACTTCACCATGAGTTTTAAAGGATTATTTTGGGACGTTTTTCACGCCTATCAAACCGATTTTGTTGCTTATTTTGAAATTATAATTAAGAATCGTTATTCTAGGGAGAGTTCTCCTAGATAAAAATTACTTGTTCCGTAACATAAGGGTTCTTTTTCATTTCTCTTATTCAACTTTTTTTCCTACTTGAAGAATTTATTTAAAAAAGAACTGGGGTAACGATAATGCAACCGTAAATTTACTGAAGTAGTACATTAAAGTTTAAAGTCGAGTTGAAACTTGAATACGTTTCGAGAAAACAACTAATGTATGGTAAAACTACGGCTTCAGTTTACGCTTTTTTTGTACAAAACCGGGTAGTTCTGTTGAAATTTTAAATTAAATTAAGGCAATTCAAAAACAGATATGACCTAGTCAATTGCAAAGTTTGTCAAGGTTTTATCTAGTCATATGCAACATCGACGAATAAATAATCGTTAAAATAGCATATAAATAAATTGGTCAGCGAATAATGCACGATGAGATAATCAATCATATTGGTGGATCAGGAACAGACAATAGATAGCGATTGTTCATTAATAACGTTTCACTGGCTCAACCTTCAAAGCGACAGCCTCCCGCCAACAAGTTTAACAGTTTGAATCGTTCTCCTGTACTTGATATAAGATGCTTGATCGCATCTAGGAAGAGTTCGTTAACTGTCTGCCGAAAGTCGTGGGTTTTCTCCAGGTTCTTTGATTTTCAACTTCAGGCAAAACTGACATAATAGGATAACATGTAGTATAGTCATGAAGTAAATACCTCATGAAATTGTTTTTTTAGATTGAAAAATTCTGATGGTAAGAAAATCTGAAAAATATTACACTGACACTTACAGCAACAGCTTATCACTTATTTACATCCCACAATTCTGAAATTGAAGGAAAGTTTTTGTTAAGATTATAAAATTAATATTACTTTAATTGACATCAAAAATTATAACAAGTACTATACAATGTTTTCTATATATTATACAGGAAAGAATAGCGGCCATTGGGTAAGATGAGATTCTGTTTGGTTTTACAGTAGTCTACATCTTTCATCCCAGTGGGATGGTTATTTTCCATTCAGCCCAACAATAGGACCCAGCGGGGCACGACGTTGCCTGCAAAGTCACAAGAAGGCCAATTAAGTCAAGTTCTATGCCACAAGCAGCTACATATCGAATTAAGTTTGGCTTAAGCGAAAAGAATCCTTACTTTATATTTGGAGACACGTCGTAGTAACCGCTCTCCATAAGGACACTCTCGATGACGGCCTTTCAAAAGGAACAATCATGCACAGTCAGATTGCGACGGACGTTAGCATTGTGACGAAACACAGTGGGAGACAACTGGGAATTAGCTGGCTATAACAGTGACATCGGAGTCAATTTCAGGGTTAATCGTTTAAAATTATCTAAAAACCAAAACTCTGGGACGTCTAAAAACAGCAGATAACGTATTGTAATTTGAGCATTTAAACAACCATAATCTTTCTTCACTTGAAACAACGAGCAAACGAACCAATTTCTTTTGCCCCCGATAACTCAGATCCGCCGTTCTATGGTAAGAATTGCTGCTGATTCGGTATGTCGAGATAAATCAGCAGCAATACCAACATCATGGAAAATTGACATTAATCTAATCCGAGCTAAACCTTCAGTTAGTAAGACTCAGATGGTAAGTGTAGTGAAACTTAACTCAAGTAAAATCTTTTCCTTTCCTGAGCATAAGTTGGAAAGATGTTCTCGAGTCCACCAGGTCGATCAAATTTGCAATCTGACAACTGGTGACAGACTTCATAAAAACTTTCATCAAGCTGGAATCTTCAGAGAAAGTTTTTATACGCGCCAGGTGGGGACCGAACCCGTAACCTATGATGGCGGTAAAAACCTTGAATAATTGGATTCCCGAGTCATATGGAGGGCAAAGGTTGAAAACTTGTTCTGGCTTGTGTTGGACATATGCATAGCTTATGTAGCAGCCTCAACTTGACAAGAATTCTAAATTTATGCATAGCATCACAAATTTCACAGGCACAAAGAGATGATGAGCAAAGACTAGTTTTTTTGGGTTTATTTTAGTTTTTTGTTTCACTTAGTTTACCTTTTCAATTTTTATTTTCATTCTTTTTGTTATAAAGCTATAATTCAAACAGCCAATCAGAAACAAACTTGATATTGCTTAATTTTAACAATAAAAACGTCCGGATTCCAATGATTGCAGATTTGTTGGTTCTCTGGATCTTTGACATTTTACATCAACTGCTTTTCAGGTTATGAGACTTGAATACCCATTTGCTATGAATTCCCAATATTTCTGGGTCGGGCTAATTTGTGCGCACTTGCGTGACATGAAAAGTTTACATGAGTCTTCATGAAAGCCAATACTCAATAATCTTTCATATCCTCTCTCTGCTAAATAAATTGTTGCTGTAAAATGATCAAGGTAATGTTTCTAAATGCCTTCATAAAATTCTACACAAGGGATTGCGGCTTGGTTTTTAATCAGTACCGGGTCTTTTCTTCAATCAAATTGTCAAGACAAAATAATACGGTACTCTTTGTAAGTCTACTTTCTCAGTGTCATCGCAACAAGGAAAATATAAAAATAGGCAAATCATAAAAATGAGAGTCCAGTTCAAAATTCGAAGATGTAGAGACATCACGTTGATATATTTAACTTTACATTTGCATCTTGTTATTTATATTAAAAATATTGGGTTGACAAAAAACGACCGTAAACCTTTACTAACTTATGTTCGTTTGTTTTCTGTCTCGCGAACGTGATGGCTGTACACCTTCTTATTTTTAGGTTGGGCTTCCATCTTTGTTGTTCGTCAGATTTACGTCTGCTAAATCCTCGATGAACGTTTACATAAATATTTTTAAAAATCCCAAAAGAATATGAGATTACACTAAAACTTTTCGACGGGCATCGTTCGTTTACTTTAAAATGACACATGACTTATAAGGCATTAATAAGAAGTTTACAGACCTACTATTTAATTACAGACCTATTAAGTGCAGCGGAAAACCTCTCAAAAGTATTAATGCAGCCAACTGGCCGGATCATCCTTCCGTTCAGTAAGTTTAATATGAAGTTAACTAGCGCGATCTTCTACAGAATGCCATTCATCAGCACTTTTCATAGTTGCGTTGAGATGATTAAGCCAATATTTAAAAAGAGAATGTTGAACAGAATCACATTGACTTCCATTGTGACTAGAGTAGTGAATTATATTACGATTTGGTATTCGACAATGATGACTGTCCATTAAATGGACGATGATTGGTCCATTTAATGGACGAATTTTCCGTGTAGGTACGCTGTCCGACAAAAAGTCGTGACCTACTTAAATCATGTATGTTGTACCATTGATTGAACGTTGTGAACGTTGGTTTAATGTCAAGATTCCAGGTTTTGACCACCATTAACTAGCTGGTTGATGAAATTGGCAAAAGTAGGTATGAGCTCGCACGACGGACGTCATGGGGAAGCAATACCTAATATGCCTGGCTAGTTTTGATAATCCCAGTCGCTACGGTTTAAAATTTAGCATTGGAGTGCACCTTTTTACTAGGGTCTTCGTTCCCATAAATTTGTTGAAATTTAAGTCCTTCAGGGTCCATTTCATTGTTTTAATCATTGCATGCATCATTGAAAGAAAAAAATTTAACAATACATCTTCTGGAACGCATTCATGTTCAACATCACGTAGGCAATGTTGGTATAAAATCTACATTGCTTTAATGTCCCCTTTCGATCCAATCGCAGGAATCAAATCTAAAATTTTTAGTCCAACGACAAAAATGTCCGAGGGTATTGCCTTGAAATTTGGCTATCCTACGAGAGTTTTGTTTTACCATTGCCAAACTTTTACGGTCACAAAGATTTAAATATCCGACCATGTCCGACTGTGAAATTGAAAAGGAAGTGCAAACGGAGATTAATATTCACAGTTGGGAAATCTAGGTTTGCTAACTGCATGAAGTAGACGATATTTGAATGATATGAGTTCCATTTTAATAATTGTCTATTCTCAGTGATAATTATTACGTAGGTTGAGAGGTAAGCTTAATACGTCACAAAATTTCTTGGCTCTGACATTGCAGCAAGTGTTGGCCAACACCGGTAAGCTCAATCGTCGGCTATAACTGGCCGCACTGTTGACTTAATAAAAATATTGTTGGCCATACCCACGATGTCCACTAGTATATTTGACTGTTGAATTGGTATTTTTATTCTGTTTGCAAACCGTTTAACTAATAAGGCAGTGTTCGCAAAAGGTGGCGAACCATGTGCAAAAACAGAAAAATTATCTGATCCCTGACGCCAAATGAATACCTTTCTCATTCATGTTAATGGTTAGTTATACATCAAAAGCATACCTGCATCTGTTCGTACGTAATACCTGCACCGTTAGTATCGCCCTCTATGATGGCAGCTTGGATAGGAACGGCTGTAAAGACGAAGAAAATCGAGACTGAAAAACCTATATTTGACGTTGCAGTTACGGAATATAGTCGTTAATCTACCTTCACAGCTACCGGTACTTTGAAGTGTGAGGTATGAAGGATGACCAAAGCCAAAACTCAGATCAATGATGTCTTTTGACCCTTCAAGAACCTAAATGTGTTGAAAGATTTTCGTTATTAACAAAATACGATCTGTATTAACGGATACTGCAGTCAAAAAGTAAGTAACGTTTAAATCAAAGATTCTTATGTAGGAATGGTTCGAGATGTAAACAGTTTTAAAACAGGTGTAAACAACTGGATAACTTCAGCAGCTACTATAAATTGTTCCCCCAACGGTCCAGTAAGGGCTACGCCTCAAGGGTCCAGCGTTACTAATGGAGGAGACCTGAAAAACCTGGACAGACCTGTAGTGTTTGGTAGAGACAAACTGGACGTCTCTGATGTGAAATGTTACCAAGTTAGCTGTAATTAGACAATCAAAAGGAGCCGGAATCAAATCCTGATACGAATAGTCGTTTCTTTGTATAAAGCCAACAGATTTCTCGTTAGTACGAGCCGAGAGACCATGAGAAAAACAAAAACGGTGGTTTGCAGATAAAAGGAAAAACAAACATAAGGTATCCTACTTCCGGCAGTTGCTTGTTTGGAACGTCGATGCTAGATCTTGTCACTTTTTTTAGCCCAGCTACGCTATGAAAAGTGACCGGGATTTAGGAACGAGAATAGCGTAGTTTATGAGTTCTTAACGCGGAGCGCAAATAGTGAACCAGGTTAAATCAAATTAAATAAATTCCATAACTCACGCGGCGAAAATGCCTGTGGACAGCCACCACCAATTTTAAACTAATTTTATACGAACTTACGTGATGTGTTCTTGCGATCCATTAAACTTACTTTTTTAATTTCACTTTTTAAGTTGACAGAACTGGTCTGCGGGGTGAATAAAGCCCTTTTAAATTTTTCCACTATTCGCCTGTGCGGATTCCTTGTTAAAGTCGGAGGAAGCTTAAGTGAAAAAGAATTGAATAGAGTAAAGTGTTAATCTAAACAAGCATATTCGTGAAACTCCTGTAGGGTAAAGCGTCCATATGAGAAAGACAAGAAAACTGTTTCAATTTATGTGGGGAGTTGAATAATTGCGTCCAGTTGTGATAATCTTCACTAATCTACATTCACGTTACCTTAAAAAGTATTCTAGATTTACGACATGAATATCAACAGTTTTATAACATGAAAGTTAGAGGGTCAGATATGAGACAGTTTTAAAAAGGCGTTAGCAAATTACGTTGCATAAGGCGTAACCCTTTCCGGTCCGAAACGTCTCCCCTTGATGAGTAAAATCGCCCAACGTTAGCCAGAGTAAAATTGGAAAGTCAGATAAAGGCCGAAAAGAGTCAACACTTTTAAAATTAGAACTATCTAGTCCACCTTTTGCTGTTTATTACCAGAAAGTATACTATCATTTACGCCAACCTCAAACTCATTAACGCGAAAATACATTCATTTTATCCAACAGACTTCCAGTACAGTAGATGCTCAACCATTTGCATTGAAGGGCACTCTGTAGAGACAACAGACGATCATTAACACCATTCAACTATACATAAGGGATAATAAAATTTCATTTAGGCAAGAAATTTCTCTTGCGTCATTGAAATTTTTTTATCCCTAATGTATAGTTGAATGGTGTTAATGGTCGACTGTTGGCGCTACAGAATGCCCTTAGATGCAAATGGTTGCGTATCTACGGTAATGAATGTCGACTGAATAAAATGAATGTATTTTTGCGTTAATGAGTTTAAGATTGGTGTTAATGATAGTATACTTTCTGATAATGAACAGCAAAAGGTTTAATTACTATCCAGTAATTGTAAAGCAAATGAAAGACCGTTTGTCTTTCTGTTTCTGAATAAATTGCTAAGCCACCGTAACCATTATTCTTTCTTAAATTGTAAACGTAGTTACGTATACTCGAAACCTCCTTTTACCCAGTCTTAGTCTCAGACTGTCCCAGGGTCGGCTGCTCGGATTCTAGATCTCCATCCTATCCTGTCTTTCGTCATATCTACAGTCAGTTCCTTCTCATTAAGGTCTTCCTTAACACAGTCTATCTCTTCTTTGGTCTTCCCCGTCCTCTGTTTCCTTTTATATCTAGCTTCAAAATGTCCTTAACTGGTTCTCTTTTATCTCTCCTCATAATGTGACTTTACCATCTCAGCCTTGTTTCTCTCACCTTCTCAGCGATATCGACTATCCCACATCTCCTCCTGATTTCTTCATTCCTTATGTTGTCCTTCAATGAAATACCCAGGATCCATCTCAGCATTCTCATCTCCGTCCTTCTCAACAAGTTGTCCTCTTTCTTCTTCATTGTCCAACATTCAGCTCCGTATAGCAGCACTGGTCTCACCACTGTTCTGTAGATTTTACTTTTCAATTTTGTTGGAATTTTCCTATCACAAATAATTCCTGTGATATACGATAAACGTATACTCGAAACCAACTTAAATATTTGTTTGGAAATCTCTCCTCTTTCCAAGTTTCGTAAGAAGTATTATTATTTGGTTGTTCTTGCAGGTTTTCGGTGTTGTCTGAAATCGTATAAGTTTGTCATACTTGAACACTCTCGAATTTTTCAAAAGGTCATGAAAACCACGCCAACGAATTTGGTTTCAATGGTAGCAAATTAGTTCATCATATTCACATATCAGATAATAATGCGACGTAACGGACAAGTGGAGTCGAGATCCAACCGGTGTGCACGCGCAGGAACGCAGGCTTACATATAGGCTGACATCTAGCTTAGCTTTTCACTTGCTCTTTCCATTTGAATAACAATGAACTGGATTGGCAGTTTATCCGTGCATGGGATCAGATTTATACTCCGCAGAAGCTCTTTGGGCTTCCGATAAGTAGGCCCTGAAATTCAGCAGCATAACCAGTACGTTGTGACGCCCCCAAAACTACACGGAAACTTATGAATTGCATATAATTTGCATTGGAAAATAAAACTTTCCTTCTTTTACGCTCGGTCTTTGAAAACGTAAAAAAGCAACTATCGACCTTTGAAGTTCCGACTCGAATTAACCCTTTCCGGTCCGTACCCGATTTTGCTACTTTACTCTATCGCCAGACGATTTTACTCGTCAAGGGAAGACGTCTCGGAGAGGAAAGGGTTAAGGGTACCGTTGAGGGGTCTATCTCTATGAAATCTTAAACGTATATCGAGTTTCAGATTACCTGTGTAATAAATAAGATTTTATGTAGTTGGTGTAAAATTTGCGATATTGGGTCGTTAATTTGACGGACCTTCCGAGGAGAGATGCTGAGCGTTGCTGCAGCAGATGCTGTGAAAAGTAAAAAAAAAAAAAAAAGGGTAAATGTGAAGTGTCTGTACTATGGGTATAAAAACTAACAAAAATCTTGTTTATTTCAACAAAATTATTCACTGAGACATTAAGTTCTACATCTTATATCTTCTTAAAGTGTATTAACAGGGTAAAACACACATTTAAAGAAATGTAACACCACCATTCGTATGATTTTATAGCTGTATATAGAAAATTAACGATAATCATAAAGCACGACAGTAAACCGAAAGATTTGATGAGCTGAATGGCTTTAAACTGCAATTTGGACAAAACTGTCAAGACACTTCCTGCATCAACGTATTTTCACATTTAATCTAGGTAGAATCTTTTCTTAACCCTCCCGCTTCCCATCCAAAGTTTTTATGGTTGCCAAGCACAACAACCAACCACTTGGTCCAACAATGAGTTGGAGAAAGGGATAATTTTTTTTTTTAGAAAAATTACAAAGATTGTAAAAAAACACAAAAAAGAGAGGTAGTCCCAAAAGGTTTTGTCCAGGAATCACGACTTTACCAAGTAAGCTTCTTGAGTTTTTTTCGTCCCAGGAACTGATTACATGGAGTGGGCTGGCCCGGTTAACTGGGATGAGTTTTACTGAGCAATTATGAGGGTGATTCCACAACAATTGGTTGGGGAAGATTTGTTTCGCAAAAAATTTGGCGCCAAGATTTGAATCCATCGTAAAAAAATAGTGGGTCAGACATCTAACGAGGCAAACTTTGACAACTGTGAACTAATGTTGCACCATTTAGTCTTATTTACTTCATTTTAGTGCAGTTTTACGGAGTGATTTATGTCTACGCACTCTTCCATAAGCACTGCTGTGATAGGCTACTGATTTCTACGCTGTTATACACACTATCATGCGGAGACAAAAACCGTGGATACGTAAGCGAAACGAATATTTATGCATCAAATTATTTTCAACCCGCCTTATTATTTTCAACCCACCTTATCGGGATGATACGATTACATGGAAGTTTTCAGCCCGGATTGCAACTACCGGGATCCCGGTAAAGCGGGCTGCCGCGCTTACCATGTAATCGAATATTTGAAAAACTGTATTGTTTATATAGAGATTAAGCCAGCCCAGTTAACTGGGCCAGCCCACTCCACGTAATCGGCTCCTTAATCTTGAACTGGTCCATGAAAGCAGTTTTTTTCTGCGACACAAAATTGCTGATGTTAATGAAACTCTCTCATTTAATAAACATTTAACACTAATTCGAAAGGTTTCTTCTTCACTTCAACGTTTCCTAAGAAATCGCTACAATAAAGGCTTCTAAAGGGAGTTTACTTCCCTGAAATTAGCGAAGTTAAGCAAGCGGGAAAAATAGCGGTAACAAGGCAGTTCACAAGCTATCCGATTGATCCTAAGTAAGAATACAACTTAAATGGACACATCTTGGTGAAGCGTAATGTATACATACGTGGTCTTGCTTTGGCTTGTCCTGCCGTTTGGCGTCGCAGCATTTCAAGGGAAGAGCTACAGAGAAAACAAAGCTCGTAATTAGACACCCAGTATGCTTTACCTCCGCACTGTAGAATCTTTCAGAAACTGACGTATTCGTAAAGGTTTCGCAGAGGTGTAGATTATGTGAGAGAACATTTGAAAACAATAGTCTTAACTGAACTTGAAATGACAGAGGAACTTCACATTAAATAGTAGCAGCACAGGAAGTTGTCATAACTACTGTTATGCCTTTGAAGCAAAAAGTTCTTGCAAGGCGATAAAGTTATAGATTTTCTTTCTTTTAGTTAAACATTGATAAAATATATTTCACGCAAAAAAAATGTTACGAGTAATTTTAGTTAGCAAAATAACAAACAGAAACTACTGTAAAGCGAAGACCAGCTAGGTTCACCTTGAACACTCAGATGTGGCTAAGCCAATAGAGTTAAGCAATAAAATCATTTGATGAGATTAAAAAGTTTGTCGAACTCGACACTGTGTAGTTTCTGCGACCCAGATGGGGATTTGAAAGCGAACCTTCTGATCACCGGTGAGTTGCTCTAGCCCAGGGCTGTCTAACATGTCGACCGCGGGCCAAATGCGGCCGCTTGAGCCCTGGGTGCGGCCCGTTTGAGATTCTTTATATGGATTATTCAGCATCCATCTTGGATTTCTACATGTCTTATTAAGGCAATCCAAACTCTCAACTCAGATACGTCTTGCTTGCTTCCTTATCAGTCTTCCAGCATAGTTTTAGTACACCGTTGTTGTACTAATGACTACAATTGATTAATTCCAAAAGATAAATGCTAGTTAAGAGTTACACTTCACCATTGCTACCGATCAAAAAAATCACGTGGCCCGAACAAATATGTATTTCTGATCATAGGACACTCCTTTGTAAAAAAAACTTGGACTTCCCTTGCTCTAACTACATTGACTTACTCCGAATCAGAGGTTCCGATTCTCGTCTTGAACTCTGAAAAATTATCTGAGTATCAAAGTTCGACAAACGTCCTCTATCGCACGTTTAATTGGACCTAGCACATTCTCCAACTGCGCGTTACAGCCATTGTCATATTCCAAAACATCGCACAGAGAAGAAACGTTCTATAACGAACTAGTTCACAAGTGTAACCATCGCTCTACTCATGAATCCAAGCACCTAACGGGCCAAAGCATCTCACTGGCCAATACAAAATTATTAGTTCGATTCCATCCAGAAAAATTTACTTTTTCTTGCTATAAGAGGTCGGCGAATCTCCTGAATCCTAACTCGCAAATTTTTCATCTTGAACAACAAAATTATGTGGAATAACGAGATAGATATTTAAACACGAAAATGGCGGAATGCCATAGTAAATTCCCGATGAATATCCGAGGTTAGTATACTAAAACATTCATGAAATCATCGACATAGCAGTTTTTAATTAAGCTGCAAACAAAATGAAATGCAATTTCATCAATCAGTAAACAGTTCTCCACACGTGTTTATCACTTTTTCATCCACACTGTTTACAATCCATAGTTTTATTAAGTCCAACATTCAAATATCTACCTGGACTGTGAGCGCCTTTTCAAAGGATCTATCGGATTGGGGGTCACAATATCCGTGGGTGACAATATACTGGGCAGGGGAGACTTGGTTTTATTGATAGATGAAATATCCAACAGAAGTTGCCGTCGTTGTGTTTCACTTCGATTAGGAGGGTGAGGAACGGAAACCAACGGGCCACTCTCACTACCAGCACCGGTGGACGAAGTGCTGTGCACAATTTTTCCAGGACTATCGCCAGATTTTGACATTGAATTTCTGGAAGAAATGTCGTTCCCGCTCGAATTGCACTCAGTAGTGGGAGATATACCACGCGAAAGAGCATCTACTGAGCCAGCATCGATGTGTTGGCGTTTCTCTTTTTGCAAGCTATCTTTGTATGTCTCGGCTGCATCAAACGCTCCATCACTTCCATCACTTCCTCCACCAGCCCTCAGACTGTAGGCTCCTGCACTACTTGACAAGTTGCTCATTCTATCCAAACGTTCTTGGTTTGCCCAAAATAATCGGTGATAATTTTGCATGTTCCTGTTGGCTTCGTGAAAATGCCTGAAAGGGAGAGAATGTGACGTATCTATATTCTTTGTTTAAATTTAATGTGGATACTACATATTTAAAACTTATCTACAAATTTCAGTCCACATATCATAATAACATAAGACGTGGTCGGACAAGACTATACAAAACAGCTAAACACTCGAAAACGTCTTTGCAACCACTCTACCCATTCGGTTGCACCAGAATACTTAAACAAAGGGGCCGTGGACTAAACATGTTGTGGCCAGATAACATCTTTACGCTAAAAATAGGTACTTTTCGCAACAACGGTCCAATTTCCACAAAATATGTGTGCCCAGAACCCCCCACTCCTCCACTCCACTCCTCCAGAGATGTCATCTGCTAATTCTCACCTACCTTCACCACTGTCAATATAGGTTAGCAAAAAACCTCGCGGCATCAAATAACCGAAATTCAACGAGTATTATGGCCGAAAATCAAATTCATTTGGGTTATGAAACGGGTCCTTCTCAAGGAAGGTTGAGCATACCTAAGCTAGCATGTATATTATTCAGTTTCAAATTCTAAAGCCTGTCAATGTAAGGATGGTCTCTAAAACACTCTTATAGTGGTCTTTTCTACATCAACTATGCTTCAATTTGGTCGGCGATTTACGAGCGAATGTTCACATTCCAGGCGACTTTACAGCTTCTTTTTCACCAGTTTGAATTTTCAACAAAAACAGCTCGTTAGCATTGCTGAGCATATAATGCTGTACGACTAAACGTTTACTTAATACGATTACTTACTTTTGTGTCCTCTTTCGTTCTCGTTCAAGTTTTCTTTGCAGATTAATCTCATTTACACGCAACTTATCAGTGTACTTCATCATTATTTCACTTATTATCGAGCCCACCTTAAAAATTCCAATAAAATGCAATCAGGAGCAATGTGAAAATAAATCTTAACGTCATATGAACGGAGTTCTTGATGGGATGCAAAACAACAGGACAATTTATTGCAATAAAGTACATTTAATTGTGTAATACTTCAATGAACTGCAGTTCTGATTATGTTTTTGATAACAAAAAGTAATGCCCAGAAAAATAGATGATATTAGTATAATTACAAAGGTGATTATCGAAAATCCCGCGCGTTGCCAAACACGTCATGTTTCTCAGTAATCATCGACAGGTGAATATAACGGTAAAGGTATTTATGCAAAATGGCAGCAACAATTGTAAATTCAACGAACTCGATGAATATGTCTTATCAGGTGAAAAACCACTTCGGCCATGCCCCTCATGGATTTAAATCCGATTAAATACGGTCGCTCATTCATTAACCCTTGACTTGGCACCTTTACAGGACTTCTTTAATGAGTAAAATCGTCGGGGGTTAGACAGAGCAAAATAACATAAGTTGCTAAATGACCACTGTGCCAAATACAGTGTTAGACGAGATAGTTTTTAGCCCTTATAATTTGGCACATTTTAAGCACGCCTCCGATTTACGAGTAACGATGACTGGCGTTAGTATCAGTAAAATTATCTAGCGTTAGCCAAAATAAATCAATGAATAAAAGTAGAATGCTGCATCGATAGTGCTGAACAGCCAAATGGGTCCGGGAACTGTCGAAATTTAGGATAAATTAGAAATACCAGAATTTTCCTTCATAAGTTTCGACAGATACCTGACCCGTTTGGCTTTTTACATCAATGAATTAGCCTAATAGCAAATTGTGCCAAATGAAGGGTTAAACATTACATAAAGTTTTTGAACTCCACGAAACCATATTCTTTGTACACGTAAAAAAGAGAGTTAATAAACTTGCAAGACGAACTTGTATCTACAGGCTGAAAATACCGGACTGATGTCTCATTTCTCCCAGACAATAAAGCGTTATTGATCGCTACTTTATGAAATGTTATATGGGTTCTTTAAACTATAGAAATTAAAGGTCTCCCCTACCCTTTTCCCTGCCTCCAAATGAAAAGTGCGTTCCTCCTCTTCCTTCCACTTTCTTCCTTCCCACCTCTTTCTTTTTCATCCTTTCTCTCATTCTTTCTCTCAATAAATTGCTAATACATTTTAAACATAAGATCACTTACTTCAACGATGTCCGGTCTTTTTTTTGGATCACTCGTTATACACCTAAAAGGAATACCGTGTCTTATTTAAAATCTCTCGAATCAAAATATTTTGGTCATGTTGTGGAAGGTAATTCAGTTAACTCTACTCGACTAATTTGCCACTTTGGCCAATTATATCAACCAGTTGGTTGCTGATTCGATATTTAACGAGACATTCTTGAAACACAAAGAACTACACAGAACATGTAAACAGTTGTAGTTTTAAACAATTATTTGAAATCATTGAAATATCATCATTAACATGTTGTAGCAGCTGTATAGGCAGCAAGAATATCAAACTTGCACCTAAGCTCGCCATCCGAGTCTCTGTAGCTCAATGGTCAGAGCGTCTCACCGGTCATCAGAAGGTTGCGGGTGCGATCCCCGTTTGGGGATCAGAAATGATTTTTCTAAGGTTTGCACCTGACGAACGTCCAACCATCATCCGTAACAACCCACATGCATAATATTAATCTCATCTTTACAAATAGTCATTGCAGGATTAACAAACATGTCATAATACCTTCCTACAGTTTCTGGTAACTTATGTGAATACAGTTCACCAGGAATTGGCTCGTAATCAGCTTCGACGATCTGGATAAAAGAGTTCAAAAAAATGCTAACAATTAGACGTTCCCCCAATTCCGAAAAGAGCAAACTGCGTTATGTGATTCACGTTTGCAGTAAGCTACCTTGGTTGCGAGCTGCAGCATATTCGATGAATAAAAAGGAGGCTTTAGGGTAGCCATCTGATAGAGTAAACAACCAGCAGCCCAGACGTCAGCCTTTTCGTCATAAGGCAAATGCTGAAGAATTTCAGGACTAAAAAAAAAAAAGCATAAATGAAACAAACGTAAATACACAAAATATTTCTTCGAAAGATAGAAACGAGTCAAAGAATTTCAAATATATTTTGACAAAATCAAACTGAGTTATAGATCATATATTTTCGCAACAATAAATTACCAAACTAAAGATAAAACCCGATAAAACTGCTTCGAAAAAATTACTTTCGGAAACTACTAAGTGCACATCCTTTTTTTACCGTTAGTTTACCATCTTCAGACAATTTAGCTCACTTCTTAGGCCACACGGCAGTAAGTAAACAAAAACCGAAGGTTAAGGTAGTGTGAAGAACTGGAACTGACGTGCAAGACCGCGAAGAGGACTGAAACTGACATACGAAATTTCCCTCAATGGGCTGCCATCTTGGCTTCACTTTTTGCCCGTGCAAATGACTAAGAGTTACTATTTCAGTTACCATAAGTAGAGTTCACGGGTACAAAATAGAATAGGAATAAATGACCAGGATTGGACAAGGTATAACAAAACAGAATGGGATAAATGACTGAACAGATTAGGGTAGAACGGGATGTAACAGGATATAAAAAGGTAGGACAAGACAGAAGCATTTACTGCATAGATTCTTATGTTGATTATTTAAACTAACCACGAATATAATATCGTTCCAACTACTGAAGTTAGTTCACTTGCATCGGGCAACTTCTGTCTTGCTAAGCCAAAATCAGCTATGAAAATCGGAAAAAGAAAAACCAAACCAGTTCATCATCACAACATTAAAATATTTGACCATCGCAAATTATAAATCTTAGTTACAAGTAGCATTGAAATAATAAATTTTGTTCACTATCGGTAAGTGGAAGCCCCAACTAATTGTAGCTTTTCCACAGCTGCGAGTTGAACTGGCTGCATGTTGAATCAATTTGGTTAAAACAAACCATTTCACCAAGCAATTCACCAAACTCATCCAAACATGAACAAAGTTGTTGTTTTACCCGCTTCTTAGAGACTGTACAGTATATACGGAGAGCAGGAAGCGACGTTAAGTGTCATGTAGTCGGGAAATTTTCATTTACATGGAAAATATTTCAGGCGAGAGTTTATTCCGTCTCGCCTCATCGGGATCCAGGCATTGGTAAGAGAATCTTCGCCAAATAAACGCTCCATCCCAGCTATTCCGGGACAATATCATCTTGAGCTTACAGAAATTGAGTTGAGTGATTCCTCACTCTCTTCCCTTGAAATGGACGGATAAAATTGTCCTACCAAAACATCCCGTTTCACTAACTTATTCCATCCCGCATCCCTAATAAACAACCCTTAAAGGCAGAGATCATTAACCCTTTCCTGCCCAAGTCGCCTCCCCTTGACGAGTAAAATCGTTTGGCGTTAGCCAAGGTAAAGTAGTCTGGCGTTGGCAAGAGTAAAATACCCAAGTCGGGTATGGACCTGAAAGAGTTAAACCCTCCCAGAAATATAGTAATACCTACTTTACATCATCAATTTACATTTGCATATTAATTCTCGAATATTTTCTTGGAAAATATAATGACTCTTGTGCTCAAATAATGAAAGTTCCTTTTGCAAATTTCCCTCAAATGTACAAATTTTTTCACGTATAAAATTAATCGAATTTCTCTAACTTAAATCACGTTTAAAAAACGTTCAGACCTCAAGACGAGTGGTATGTGTCGCAACTAAAATATATCTCTGCACGAATAGGCATCATACAGGCCATACTGATGGTAAATTTCATTAACACATCACCAACAATGATCTCTGTATATACCCGATCACTTGTTAACAGTTCCTATGCCCAGTAGTCGTCGTTGGTTTTAATCCGAATATGGAGAGAAAGTGGTTTATGTATGATATTGCACTTAAAACATAATGGGGCCACATAATGTAGAAACAAACTTAATACCAGGTTTATCATTAATTTTGTAATTTCACCGAAACCGCAGTAGTAAATATGACAATGGAAACCAAGCTTTTTAAAGCATGGTCTAAAGCCGCTTCTACGATTAGTGTTTTTTGTGTTTGTTGGTGGTCCCGAATAACAAACTCGTTTTAATCATTTCAGATTTTGGAAATCTAGTGAACGATGACGTTTGTCAACAGTAACTGTAAATTTTTGGTACTTACTTATTGTGACTTTATCGTTGCCTCCTAGCATAACGTTATTTGGCGTCAGATCCCGATGAACTATATGTTTTTCTTTATGAAGATACCTCAGACCTAAAACCATCTTGGTGAAGACAAAGAATAAAAAAAAAAAAAAAAAAAAAAAAAAAAAAAAGCGGGAAGTAAATGTATTGAAGAAGTATCAGATGCATCGGACGCCGCTTGACAGCGAGAATCAACCATTTTCATGAAACTGTCTTTTTAGCCTGGTTCTGAGACATGCTCCATCACGAAAGTTATTGGTCTGTCTCGCTTGGACAGAAGTTTTGAAACGCTGTTTCGTGAGATAAAACGCTCAAAAGCGAGGGTGAGATTCTAGACAAACAGTGCGAATCCCAGGGCCACAACTAGAGGGAGGGTTGGAGATTCGCGACTCCTGTCTTTTTTACGAGACGTCTGATGTGTGTCCTGTTAGCGTCAGTTTTTTGCACTTATTTCCAAAAGCCACGTCGATCTACTGCACTCGAATTGATTAGAATTACCTCAACGGTGCCTTGAAAATACGTTCCAATCTCTGCCTTTCGAAATTTCTGATTGCGCCCTTGGAATCCCGTAATTTGGGGATTATGGACAATCGCATTCTCACAGCAACGTGGTAAGCTCAGGTTTACTTTTGCCTTGAAGTTATCCACAGATATTCAAGACTCTTATAGTTGACGATTAATTCTAGTATTTAGCAAAACTATTGACTCCTTGTTCCTGGTACCTACAAACTCGATTATCTCTTGCATCCAACTAAATTCCAAACTCTTTGGATTAACTCGTTATAAAAGAGTTGGTTTTCCGACAAGGTCCGTGTAAGCTGATATTTAATGCGGGGGATTTTAATAAATCAGCACAAGAAGTGCGTGATCCAATCATGAGTTGAAGCATTAGTTATTGGGACTAAGATCACAGAAATCCCCTTTGTCTCCTCCAGTAATTTGAGGGATTACCTCCACAACTTTCCAGGTCAATCACGTCAATGCTGCTTACTGCACTGGTTAAAATGGATCGGATTAAGATGTTTAAAAAAATTCCCAGGGATGAAAACTTACAAGAAAAATAAGACGAGATGCAAACGCTTCTCAAAATGTTCGGGAAGTGAAGGTTCAGGGCTTTTAGCCGTACGGTAGATCAGTCTTAGCCAAGGTAATAAGTTATATTTATTTTCCATTTGATTTCAGATAGACTGTTGTGCATTTCATCTGGAGAATTAGAACTTACCACGACTTGACCCTTTTTCATCATCATTTACCTGAACAAATATATTCCAAATCCTTTCCTCTGAAAATTTATCTTTTTTTTCTTTTAGGGAATTAAAGTGTTCACCGAGAGGTGCGCCCTCAATGAACTCCATTATCACATACAGCTTGTCCTCTGAAAAAAGAAGGTAAATCCGTCCGAATAGACGGTGCACAATTGAGTCATGAGTAACAACTTGGTAGGGAAACAAGAGTTTACTGGGAAGCACGTTAGCTCAACGTTTACTTCATATCTTTTCCACTATAACTAGGAGAATCGCCTAGTAGAATTCTAAAGCATAACCATAATACATAATCAGAGTAATTATTCTATGTATTGTTACTTCATATGTTGTGAGCAGCAGGGATTAAGTAATCGGTTTTCCTGTCATTCAGTTTGTCTACCGCGCGGAGTTCTGGGTACGATAAGTCAGGATATGGACAGCCGTACTTAATGGGAAACTGGCTTAAAATATTGACTTTACAGCTATGTAAATACACATTTGCTAGAAAGTCATATAACGGATATGTAACGCGTCTGTTGTCGTTCCCCAGAAAGGTTATTGTTATTATAAAATTACCACTTACTTTGCTGGAAGGCTTTAAAGTACTTTACCACATTGGGATGACTCAGCTAAAATGTGTCAACAAAAAAATGAGCAATAATGAAAAAGTAAGCATAAGATTAGGAGTTGACAGGGTTAGGGGAACCAAGAAGAAGTGGGTTAGGGCAGGAAGAAACAATGGGTTAGGGAGAGGAAGAGGGAGTGCATTACGGGAGAGGAAGAGCAAGAAAAGGTAGTGAGGGGGATGGGTGGGGGCAAACCGTGAAGGAGAGGTAGACGGAGGGTAAATTGGTATAACGTGGGTTAACTTGACAAAATCCGAGTGAAAAAAATTTATAACAAAGTGGAAAAGGCTTATTGTAATTTCCACCCAAGATTTCAGAAATCGGATTACCTTTTCTTTCATGATTTTTGTTTCTTGAATGATGTTACCAACGCTCTTGTTTCTCTCTTTCATGGTTTTTCCAAGATTTGGATTACTTAGCAAAATTTCTTTCATGGCACAACAAGTTCCGTCGCCATCTTTCTTTCTAACCTGGACAGATTACCGGAATATTGATAAAAAGCTGGTTATGGTAGTATAAAAATATACTAAGGAGATCGAGAAGCTAGAGTTTAAAGCAGGGAAATACGAGAAGACGACGACATCGACCAAGTAGAAGAGGAAGCCGAAAGACAGGTAGCCGAAAGCCTGAGTTTGCCTTAATTGGCAGGCAACTGCAAGAACACTATTTTCAAGTGTTGGCAAACCTACCCTGTTAGCCCAAGGACTAGAAGACAATTTGTACTGCAGCTGATGCTCCTGACCTTAGTTGATTGAGAATGAATAAGCCTTAAATGTTGAAACAGATCAGCACCAGTCCTAGAATAAAACAATATTCAGACCTAACCCTTGCAGTGGCACACCTAAACTGACCTTAACTGGTTGGAAGTGCAGCAGAGGAATGTTAAGGTCAAACTGGGTATACCCGTCAGGGAGTGCTTTGAGGGACTTTAGAAGGCTGTAGATTCCTTACTCCTTCCTTACTGAATAAGTTGGGCGAGTAAGGGCTGGCCCTGTGGGTGTTCTTTAAAATCCATTTTAATGGTAAAATTTCCTTTCCCCACAAGTTCCCTGAAATGTGCTATGTCTGTTGCAGCCTTGCATGGCGGGATGCTGGGCGCCCGTAGAAGGTTGACACCCCTTTCAGGGTCCTAAGTTGGATGATGCGCGAACAAGAACAAGAACAAGAACAAGAACAAGAACGAGAAGGAGAAGGAGAAGGTGAAGGTGAAGGTGAAGAAAACAAGAAAAAGTATAAGATTAAAGAGGAAAAGATGGGAAAGATACATGTTTGCTAATACACTATGATACCTTATAAACGCTTCCAAAAGCTCCGGAACCTAGTAGTTCCAACACATCATAAGATCCGACCATTCGAGTTGGAGCTCTTCGCTTATTGGTCGCCTCAATATTGGATCTAATTACAGAAATCTGGTCCTCCTGAATTAGGAGAGGAAAATGAACTTAGAAAAATACTTGCTTGCATGACGAAATTACGGACATAATTATATGACATAATATCAAAATGATGTTATAATTTCGACCATGCGAAATCTGATTCTCATTAAATGGGATTGTGGGTATTTAAACATTAACTTTTATGAACGTTAATTTCTGATAACGTTTAATTAAAACTGTTGTACAACTCACTCAATGGGACATTCACATACAGCTTGTGAAAGAATAAAAACTAAATCACAGCGTTGATTTAAAGCCTCTTCACACTTTCAAACCGATCAGACAATTGCAGGAAAGGTATCGGAACGGATAGCAATTTAATTAGTACAAATATATTAATAACAGGGTTTCGAATGCAATTTGAAGAACTTACGCCCGAATGAAGTTTCTCAAAGATTATCAAGGACGAGTCCTAAGGACGAGGGCTATTTGAGGTGTTTGAAAAACTCATGCGTGTTTTTCCAAATTGAACAAGAAAACATGCTATTATTACAAATTAATAATATGCATGTAAAAAAGTAATACAGAGCCAAAGAAAGGTAATTCAGCACCGAAAAAAAAGACAATTCTGTGCAAGTTAGTATTATCTTTTTTCTGCTGTGTTTTCTTAAAATTGCATTGCTCCTAGATTATCAGAATCAAGAAGTTTTTTCACGTACATTATTAATAATAATACAAAAATCATCAAAGAGAAAACAATGTCTATTGACTCCAGGCGTCATATTCGGAAATTTACAAATTTCTTCCGATGTCTGCAATAAAGTTGTCCAAATATTCGAGTAAATAAATCTAAAATTTCAACCAAGTCAGAAACGCAGTAAAAGAACGCTTGACGTATTTTATCTATAAAATTACACATTTAACATTTGCTGACTCTTTCGCTACCAGATCGTATACTCCTATCAGCCAAAATCTGTAGGCGTGAATTTACTTTCACGCACTCAATAAAAATGGAACTAAGGTTATAATGGAGATCAGATTTAAGCAACGTAGCCCGGCTTTAGTCCGGTTCCACAACGTTTTTGTTCAAGGAATTGATTCTTGAATTGATTCTTTATTTCAACTGTTAGATCCTTTCAGCTTAACAAAACTGGTATAACTAGGATGAACAGTATCTATTAAATTACACCATCGACGACAATTATAAAAAAAAAATTAGTATTTACAAATATTTAAGGAGAACTATGCTATAAACTACAATTGTGAAAATTTTTCACCATTGTAGTTTATAACTACCTTTTGCATTCATCACAATCCAAAAGGTAGTTATAAAAAGAGTTCGTATAAAAATATTTGAACAGGTTAATTTCCCTAAAGTGCACAGGCAACGAGTTTCAATCCTTCGCTCCAGCATATGTAAAGATAATTCGACACATCTTACTGTTTACTTTTGGGAGATGTAATCTTGTTTTATCACGGAGTTCTGTTTCGTCTAGCGCTCCGTAATCTAAAAACACTTCTCAATTGCTGAGGACACTCCAAATTATTTAAAATTTTAAAAATTAGAATCTAACGTATAGTAAGATAGCAGTTTGGTAAGTTAGTTCACATCAATCTTCTCGCAAGAACTACCCTGTAAAACTAAAGGAACACTCCAAAGGCTTACTTACAGAAAGGTTGTTAATCTTGTCCACCAACGACTTGTAAGCATTTAGGTCTCTCACATAATGTCCAACGTCAATAAATGTTTCAAAAATGTTAGGAGGAAAAAGTCTAAAACAACAGCACGAGAATGACAGATTACGGCACGTCTGGTAGAGAAGTAAAATGTTTGGCTGGATACGTACATTTTAAATAACTGTCGGTTCCTTTCCATGCTGAAGAGAAATCTTAGAGCTCTCAAAGCGCTTTTCTGAAATACAAAATAAGAATTATCAAAAAGATTAAAGAAATAAAGATTAAAAAACACGACCATAAAACAAAACTAACCAATACATCTTACCTTAACAAAACGAGAAAAAACCCCGAAAAAAACAATTCAATCCAACCTAACACAAACTCAAACGAAACGAAACAAAACCACACAAAAAAAAATCAAACCAATCCAAACGAACCAAAACAAAACATAAAACAAACTAATAATACCAAGCCAACAAAACCAGACCAGACGAGAACAAGATCAGGTAATGACCAAACCTAGTCAAGCAAAACCAAATTAAGTCAAACTAAATAAAGTCAAATTAAACTAATCCAAATAAAAGCTAAATTAAAGCCAACCCAACCAAACTAAACCAAACTACAGTACACAACACCAAGCACAAAAAAAAATAGAGCCAAACCAACAAAAACAAACAAAAAAAAAACAAATCAAAAACTAAGCCGGACCAACAATACAAATTGTAACAAAACAAAGTAAACTGAAATAAAATAAAGTAAAGCAAAACAAAGTGAAAAAGCTGGAAGGTGCCAACGAACATCAACAGTGATGTTTGGTTCAACAGATTCGACTGTTTTCGAGTGTGAAACGTTCACGTTCGCTCGAATTCGTGGACAGGAACTGGTTGAAATCGCATGGTTGATCGTATTTTGGGCTTTTTTATTTGTTTAAAAGAGGCTGCGAAGGTACACACACGCAGCCTTTTCAATTTCTCTCTTGAACGTTTTAGCTTGGACGTTATATATATATATATATATATATATATATATATATATATATATGTTTTGAATGTATTTCGAAATAAGAGTATCAGCAGAAGCACGTTACATCCTACAATGGTACGTACTTCGCGCTGCTCGTTCACAAATTTTCTTTTCTTGCTTGCAAATCTACTCTGATAATGACAAAAATAGACGTCACCTGTAAATTCTCCACACCATTTGCCTGCTCTGATAAAAGTGACTGTCCCGTAGTCTTCGGCGACAATATTAACGAACTCAGTAAGTAAATACCATTAGCCTTCATAACGAAATAAACTAAAACAATTAATACTCAAAGGCTTTGTTTCAAACGATTATTAATTTGGTAATGCATAACAAAGCAGTACGTTTCAACATCAGAGGATCCAGATATGCGTGTTAAATTTTATAATTTCCAATAGATGATTTTCAAGAAAGTTTCAATCCTTCTATGCTCTTATCTACCTTTCATGAAAAGTGAGGTTGTTACACATGTATGCATGTATATATGTGGCCATGAATGGACGGACAGATGGATTGAATGGGATGGGATGGGATAGGATGGGGTAGGGTGGGATGGGGTAGGGTGGGATGGGATGGGGTAGGGTAGGATGGGATGGGGTAGGGTAGGATGGGATGGGGTAGGGTAGGATGGGATGGGGTAGGGTAGGATGGGATGGGGTAGGGTAGGATGGGATGGGGTAGGGTAGGATGGGATGGGATGGGGTAGGATGGGATGGGATGGGGTAGGGTAGGATGGGATGGGGTAGGGTAGGATGGGATGGGGTAGGGTAGGATGGGGTAGGGTAGGGTAGGATGGGGTAGGGTGGGATGGGATGGGGTAGGGTGGGATGGGATGGGGTGGGATGGGATGGGGTGGGATGGGATGGAGTGGGATGGGATGGAGTGGGATGAGATGGAGTGGGATGGGATGGAGTGGGATGGGATGGAGTGGGATGGGATGGAGTGGGATGGGATGGAGTGGGATGGGATGGAGTGGGATGGGATGGAGTGGGATGGGATGGAGTGGGATGGGATGGAGTGGGATGGGATGGAGTGGGATGGGATGGAGTGGGATGGGATGGAGTGGGATGGGATGGAGTGGGATGGGATGGAGTGGGATGGGATGGAGTGGGATGGGATGGAGTGGGATGGGATGGAGTGGGATGGGATGGAGTGGGATGGTAGGCGATATGACATTGTAGGCGATGTGATGATGGAATGGACCGGAAAATTTGTCACAGAACTCACCTGAACAATTTGCTGACCATTTGTGTCATTCAGCACTAATTCCGTCAAAGCAGTGCAAGCAGCTTCAAAACGAGAAACATGAATATCGTGAATTTTCAGTTTGAACGTTCAAAGAAATGTAATATCAACGACAACGCTGGCATTGGACAATCTATGAAACTCCTTTGTTTGAAATACAAAATGCAATTAGTTTTATCCGACAAAATTGGTTAATATTACATAACTATATGTACTCACCCCATAACCTGAACATGAATATTTCACCCACAAGAAGTGTTTCGTTACATATCCAAACACCGAGAAGTTTGCTGAAAACAAAGCCGTGGCCGAGTTTTTTTAACCAACTTCTCGTTGCTTGGATATTCGATAAAACACGCCTTTCGAGTCAGTGCATATTACATCTCAAACAACTCCGCACTTAAAGAGAAAACAAACTCAAATTTGTCAAAATTTTACGCTAAGACAAGATACGCTGTCTCGGCATTGATATTCCATTGTGTTTTCTTCGTAATTGATTCATGAGTTTGAAATTCATGAGTTTGAAATGCGTAAATCCAAAATAAAGTACGTATCATCTATTATTGATTCTCAAACAAACAGACAATCGTTGGATCGCACTTTTTTTCTTTTGAACCCAAGAACCGTCGAAGAAATCTGAGTTTGTTTCTCGTGCGTAAGTACCTCCATACGTTTGTGCGCATATTTTGAGATAAAAAGTTTGGCTTCTTAGGACTAAATTTCCTACTTACCAGATTTTAAAGACAGTATCTCTTCAATGTTATCACCTTCAACCTTGAATAAATGTGATTAAATGTTGAGAAATGAACTAATTTGTGAAGCAATTCAAAACCAAGTCATCAGAGAATTCATAATAAGACAGCATTGTGGATGAACCTACGTTGAGTAGTGGTCTCGCTAGCATCTGCTAGCCCGTACGGAAGAATACGGTGAAGACAAACACCGCAGATAATATAAATGAAAAGTAAAGTTTTTTTATTTATTCAAGATACTCCTGCCACCTAGCAAAGCTGTTCTTCCGAGAGGTCTAATAAGGACCATCTCTCATGGGTCCTGTATTACTACAGGACGAAACCGCTGTGTCCCGAAAAAATCTGCGATGCTTGTTGGTGTCGAACTGGACAATACTTCACATATGTGGCCAAGGTTAACTGTCATCAGACAACTGCACGGAACCGGATACGAACGAATCACTACCACTGTGCCTCCCCAATTTGAACAGGATAGGATGGGACAAGATGGGAAAGGACGGAACAAGGAGTAAAAATTTACCATAAGACAAGAAAGGGTAAAATAGTCATTGTACAGCTGGCGATTAGCCTAATGTCCTGGCCGACAAATGGGAACATTTAACCAGGTTAAACTCAGTAGGTGAGAAAGGTGTATAGTAGGATGCAAAACAGAAGAAACAAAAAGAATGAAAAATAAGAAAATCAACTGAAACAAACAAACAAACAAAAAAGAAATCGATCCAAACCAAAAGAAACAACACAATAGAACAAAGATCGCGGGAAAAAGAGGGAAAAAACATACACAACGAAGGAAAAGGAAATTAAGTCGACGGTAGAAAAATAAAACAGACTAGGAAATAAAGAAAACATAACAAAAAGAAGAAATCAGTAAAAATAAGAATAAAATAAAATAAAACCAAACAAAAAAGTAAGGAAGGTTCGTGAAAAGAAAACTGTCTAGAAGAGAAAGAAGGAAATAGAGAAAACAAAAAAGTAGAGAAGAAGAAGCAGAAGAAAAAGGAAATTTATAAAGAAGAAAAAAGTGAAACACTGAAAGAAACACTGAAAGAAACGATGATAGTCAATGAACGAGAATTGGAAGAGATAATGAAAGAAACAACGAAAAAAACAATGAAAGAGCCAATAAGACAGACAGAGGAAGAACGTTTAAACGAAAACATAAAAATGACAAAAATGGGAGAAAAAAAAGAAAAGAAAACTTAAAAGAAAAAAGAAAGCCTGAAACAATGAAAGAACCAATAAAGCATTGAAAGAAAAATGAAAAGAAAAAAATAATTAAAGAAGCAATGAAGGAAAATCCCAACAGAACAAAAGTTGATAAACTGAAGCATGACAAAAAATAATCCAACAATACATTCTTACGTCTGACGAGTCCTTTGCCCCACCTTCGCTGGACATTACCAGGATGTTTTGATCAGATTGGTATACTCGATCTTTGCTATAATAAATAAAAAAAACTGTCATATCACGTCTTTTCCTCTTCGTTTTATACGTTGGATATTTCTTCGTTTTTCTCATCTTTTTATTCACCCTTCTACTAGTAAGATTATTAAACTTGTATCATTAGGATTAGCTACGAAACACCAAACTTTGGTATAAATGGCCATTCGTCGGACAGGCATACTCTAACAAAGGGGTTCCCAACCTGGGGTCCGCCGAGACTAAAGGGTCCGCCGGGGATCCGCGCAAAAGGAACGGGGTCTGCAGAAGGTAACTATTTTTTTTGGCAAATAACTACCTGCAATATTGGTCCAACTATTTTTTATTGCAAACTACCAGTCAATATCGCAAATTCCGAAGAGTGTAAGTGTAACATAAGAACTCGTAATTTTGAGGTATTAACAGGTCACAGCTTCATCTCATGTTACATGCAGCCACGCTTCGCCTGTTCACCCCGAACTTTGTTCGTACAGAAGAATTCTCCAGCGTTTATCTATTCATAAATTAATCATGAGTTCGCAACGATCTGCCACTGGGAAGATTAAACTACGAGGATACAATGTTGAGTACTTAAAATTTGGTTTTATTCCATGCCGAGCTGAGCAAAGCAAACCTGAATGCATCTTTTGAGGAGAGATTTTAAGCAATGAAGCAATGAAACCGGCGAAGCTGCAGTTTCAGTTGGGGAGGGGGTCCGCCGAGATTTTTAAAATCAGTAAAGGGGTCTCTGGGAAGCAAAAGGTTGGGAACCACTGCTCTAACACATACCATTCCAGTAAATTATACAGGGGTTGCAGTTAAATCAAGGGTTACGTGTGCCACACTAGCTCTTACAGTGATTATCATTCTTTCGTCTAATTGTCCATTTCAACTTGAATCTTGCTGCCCAAGATTGTCCTCCGACAGTCGCACGGTGGCTAAGTCACAGGATTGATCAGTATGTTCCCCATAGTTTTGAAGGTTGATTTAAACCATTTCAACATTCGTTCGAATATTTGTTAAATGAAACGTTGGTATCGTTTAAATGTGTCTTGCAGCGTTGTTAAAAACTGTTGTAAAATGTTGGGAGTATTTGACAAATTTGAATTTCCTTATACTTTGCTTAAACACTATTTCAGAATCATCGTCAGAAATACATGAACAGATACTGTTTATCCTCTCATGGATGAGCGTTAAGTTGTCACGAAAATATCTCGTGCACTTAAGATGGATAAAAACTCGCCTCTAATCCCCGTGGACTCGATAGCTCACAACAGGTAGAGCGGCGGACAGGTATCCCGAAGGTGCGAGTTCAAATCCCGCTCGAGTCAACATTTTTCATTGGACTTCGGCAGTTGCTTAAACACCACTTCGAGTTTTTCTTTGTTCTCGATAACATGATTCGTGTCAACAGTTCTTTCAACAATTGCTGATGACATCAAAGAGCAAATATTGAGTGATTGACGGAATGAAGGCAGCACAGCGCGGGACAAGACTCAAATCATACTTGCAATGATTTGCAAGTGTAGACATGTCATTCGTTTACAGGCATAGAACTTCGTTTGAAAACGCATCGTTTTCAAAACGGTCCACTCTTGACAGCATTTTTGAATCCTCAGTTTTGCTTTTTTCACCCTAACTATTCTTATCATGTGAATGGAAATGTGGACGTATTGAAATCGATGAGCTTTCAAACGAAAATTTTTCCCCTGCAATTTATGCAAACGTGGTCTGAATGAGATACTTAACCCTTTACGAGACATTGTTGCGATTTGGCAAATTATTAATTTTAAGGCCCGTCTGCACTTGCGATTTTGTGCCTCGCGATTGACATCTTGGCGAATGAGTTAAACTGGCGAGAGCATTGAGGATGAACTGGAGCGAATCAAAAGCGGATACCCTGCAGCATAGCCTGTCGTGGGGCGTTTTGCATACACCAGGAGGACAATCGCAACGCACAAAATCGCACGTGTGAACTGACCATAACATTGACTGGCGTCGAACGATTCCATTCGTCAAGGGAAGACCTCCCGGAAGCCTGCCAGGTAAAGGGTTAAGGAAGCTTAGTTTGAGAGCTATATCATTCAATGCTCCAAGAAGAGTACACAAACTACTTTAGAATAATCTTGAGTATAGAACTGCCTTAATAACGTCATTTTGACGCAGAAGAACCTACTGAATTAATGACAACAATAGAGGTATTCCACCAAGCACGCGAACTTCATCGCTAGAATCCGCATCCTCTGATAACTGAACGATTATCCACACCTGACAAAAACAGAAGGGATAACAATGAGTGAAGAATAAATAGAGTGGGACCAAAACATTACCTCGAAGCAAAATACAGTGCAAAACAACTATACAGACTTCTTTGTCCATTTACAAGCGGTATAAAAACAACTCAAAGAATGAACTGACCAGATTCCACAGTAACTGTACATTGTCGGAGTCGAGTAGGCTAAAAGACAATATACCAAAACAAGAACTACGTTTTCGAAGTTTACGATGGATGAAAACGTTGCTTAACCAGGAAAAGCCTTTGGGTTTCGCGTAAAAAAGTAGCATGCTTAAGTCTTTGGGGAGACTGCGACAGCACACACGAGCAATTGGCCAAATAGGTAGCTTGGTTTCATGCAGTGGCAACATACTGTAGCACAAACACAAAAGAAAGGTTGATATACCATACATCGATTTATAATAGTATACAATAACATACGGTATGCCAGCAACAAACTTGGTTTGTTTGGGCTGGTCAGTTCGATCAACGGATTACTTCAATTCTACTGTTGACATCTCAGTTGGCTCCAAGCAAATATCTGCCAAAAAATCTTGTCTAGTAAAACTTTTTAAATTTGCCAAACTATAGACCAGAAAATTGGTGCAAATTTTTTAGGCGGAAAACCAGAAGACAAAAAATCATTCACTTAGGTTCACTTGGCGACTTTGGACTCAAAAAACCAGTGCCTATTCTTGGAGACATTTTCAAAGTAGCTGTGCGTTAGAAAGCAAAAATGCTGTAAAAATGATAGTTATAAAGAGCTGAATTTACTGGACCATCTTAAGCTAGACAACCAATAAAAATATTCAAAAAGCAAAGACGTACTTTTCCTTTTTGAGTTTCTTGACTTATTATGAGCCAGCGTATGTACGCTGCCATTGTCGGATAACCAAATAATTCAAAGCAACCTTCAGCGCTTCATAACTCTAACTTTTAAGGGAGCTTATTTTCTAACACTCAACCACCCTAAGAAAGTCTACCTACAATCGACACCGACTGTTAAGGAGGATAAGTCTAAAATGAAAATAACTGAATGACTTTCAAATCTTTTATTGGTTAACCAAACTTGTACAGTTATTACTTTATGTAGTTTAGCAAACTTGAACAGTTTTACCAGATAACTTTTCTTGGGGATGCTCAGGTGCTGCTGACAATTTCCTAGTACTTCTAAGATGCCAATCGTCGAATTGAAGTAATCCACCGACCAAATTTGGACCCAACTGGTTGCAATTTTTCGCGACGAACGAAATGTAGAGGATTGACTTTTACCGTCTATATAGTAGCGAAAGCCCTGTTTGAAGTCTGGGTCACTCAGAACGAGAGCAACAAGAAAAAAATTTTCAATGTAATTGATTATAGGAGGATGTGCCCACCAGGGTCGAGCGACGCGAGCGACAAAATGAGGGATTTCTTTGGACATGGTGTGTTTCGTTCGCGTCACTCGCGTTCGGTGTGACTCAGCCTTAAGATTCAACCGAGATCGGTTACTAACATTGCAACGCTGTCTCAGCGCCAATCGACTGAAAGGAAATAAGCAACGATGGGAACCTAGTCCAGCTCTCCTCCAACGTTGCAACGAAGGCTAATCAGGCTGGATCTTCCAGAGAGCTTTCGCTTCTAAGCATACGTAACTAAATCAGTTTGATGTTTAGGAAACATGAGAGCTTGGATATATTGAAGTAGATGAACGATCTTCAAGCTCGATACTCAGAAAATGATATCTGAGCCCCAGACGGGGATCGAACCCGCAACCTTCTGATGACCGGTTAGACGCTCTAACCATTGAGGTACCGAGACTCAGATGGCGAGCTAAGTTGCAAATTCGATATATATATGTGCGACCTAAGCGGAAGCCACTATATATTGATAATGATTGAAGCAGTTTGATGTTTAGGAAACATGAGAGCTTGGATATATTGAAGTAGATGAACGATCTTCAAGCTCGATACTCAGAAAATGATATCTGAGCCCCAGACGGGGATCGAACCCGCAACCTTCTGATGACCGGTTAGACGCTCTAACCATTGAGCTACCGAGACTCAGATGGCGAGCTAAGTTGCAAATTCGATATATATATATTTCATACGTAACTAAATGCCAAACATTTTTGTAGGTTTGGAGTACGTAGTTGTAGGGTATGGTTCACATAAAAAATAATTTAAAAATAATGCGCTCTCATTTAGTGAAAGTCATGTCTAAAAACCTCCGTAAAAATGTTTGTGGCCGCAACTGGCGAATAAGTCATCAAAAATGTAAATTCTGCTTAAGTAAACGACAATGCCAAAACTATTTCTGCTACACATATTTTCAACGAGTTACTACGGGAAACTATGGTAACAAGGAAAGTGTTCTCTCTTTGTCATTTATTGTATTAATGTTACCTTAAGCATATCCGAATGCCTTCATATACTTTGACTTGCTCCTTTGTGTTGATATCTGAGCAAAGAATTCTCAGTAAATTTGCTGCTAATCTTTAAAAACAGAAGTAAACATTTAGGTGAATGCAGTGAACAAGCACAAATAACTCAGCTAAAAGGCCATAGATAGATGGCAAATAAATAAGTTTAGGACAAAAAGGTTGGAGAAAGAGAAGGGAGGGAGGAATGGATCCATGCAAGGTGTTATGCACTTAAGACGCCTTTATTGAGGCCCTTTCTCGATCAGCAGTATAGCGTAACAGAACCTAACGTAAATGCATGCTAGCGTCTTTTATACCTTTTTTTGAATATTTTACATACCTTTAACATAATAAAACTGATTAAATCATTCAAGCGATTAGTTTGTTCTCACAACATCTCATCCTATTTCAATTTTGGAATCGATCAGGTGGATAAACTTCACGGCCTCCCAATGCTGTGTAAGTTGAATGTCTCTGGATTCTGAACACTAATGTTGACAGAATAGGAATCCATTGAGCCGTTCTCTGTTTCGTCGTAATCAGTCTCACCCCACAGGGCATATCGCGTCTTCTGGTTGTTCCTTCTCTCATTGATTACATTCTGTGTCATGCTTCTTTCTTCTGTTTTCTGTCTCTCGAAATTCATTTCTTCTCGTATAATCTTGAAATGTGACTTGTCGCGTATAAACATTTTCCCGTTGTCAAATCGGGCGGTCACTGCATGCCCACTTACTTTGATGACTCTGCCTGAAAGCGGACTCAGTTGGTCTGTTCGTCTGTCCTTCATGAGGATTCTGTCTCCAACGGCAATTGTGGATTTTCTCACATTTCTATGCTTGTCGTGGATTCTTTTGGACTTAAACTTATAAATGGTGTCATTTCTTCTGACTTCAGCATCGTTTCCACGTTTTCGGATCTTCAGAATCTCTGGTAAGGTCCCAAGTCACATCTTCCACCCAAACATCAGCTCGTATGGACTCCTTCCAGTAGAAGGATGTGGTGTGGCACGATAAGCGTTTAACATTCCTTCAATTAGAATGCGATATTTCGTCCGCTCTTGTTTTGTAATTCTTTCCATTTTCAGATTTTGCATGAATTTCTCTGCCTCACTATTTCCTCTTGGGTGCCTGAGTTTTACTAGTTTATGGATAAATCCTTTCTCATGGGCGTATCTCTTAAATTCGTGACCATTAAATGGGGTCCTCGATCTGACTTGAGCTCGTTCACTGTGCCAAACATCGAAAACCACGATTCGAGGATTGGTTTCACACAGGAAAATGCCGTTGATCTGCAATAGCTTACAACAGGATAACGACTGTATACGTCATATCCCACCAATGCGTAAGTTCCATCCTTGAATGGACCCATGAAATCCACTGAGATTGTGTGCCAGGGACCTAGTGGCAGTGGCGTTGAGTGAAGAGGCTTGTCTTAAGTACGATCATAAGTGGCTTGACAGCTTGAACAATTCTTTATAATCTCTTTAGAGTTTTGCAATGCCAGGAAACCAGATCTTCTCTTGAAGAAGCTTCAACGTAGGAATTTCACCTGAGTGCCCATCTTATGTGCCTTTTCGGCAAATTTCCTCCGACAGTTCATCGGCGGAATAAGTCGGTCCTTATACAGAATGACATCACCGATATCGGAAAGTTCGGGCGTTCTTTCAGATAATGGATATTTGTGAATGCCCTCTTGCAGAATACATAGGTCAGTAAACGTTTCGGCGTTTCTGTTTATCAGCTTTGCTTCTTTAATTCGAGCTATCACTTCTAATTCTTCACTATTCAGAGCGTAGATCGTCTGTGTCGGTTTCCTTATCTGGCTCTTTACGTTGGGATTTGCTACATAGATTTTCTTAAAATCACTTACTGAGATTAAATCGACATCAGCACCGGTATCTGGATCAACCGTAATTTTTGTTCCGCATATGTGAACAGGTAACAAAATGTTACTAGTATTTTGGCCTTTTACTGCTCGTATACCCAACTTCTCGCTCACACACTTGTAAAATTCTGGGTCAGAGTCCGACGTATCAGAAGACTCTTTAGAAGAATTGTCCGTAACTGGACCATTACGAAATCCAGCGGCTTTGACTCGCTTTGATTTATTATTCAGCTTTCTCGAATAAAATTGTGCACTGGTGACCCAACTTTCGACATTTATAACACTCTTGTCCCATAGCTGGGCAAGTGACGTGCGATTTATCACGACCACACTTTGCGCAGGCTTCCTTCTTGGGCGACTGTTTCTCATCTTGTGGTTTCTTCAGATTTTTACGATTCTAGAATGAATATATCTTCCGTGATTTCTTTCTCTGACATCTACTACCTTTCCATATTCTCCGTATTTCAAGGTCGAGTGGTTCGCTCTTCATTGTCGTTTTCATTTCGTCTCTTTGTACCTTAGTATCTTGCTTTGTAGTTGCATACTTTAGGAAATCCCTAAGCGACCAGTTGTTTTCCAACGATTTCGCTTGAAGATCATCATCTTTGCAAGTTAGTATCAATCGATTCAGAATCATTTCGTTCTCATATCCGTGAAAGTCACACTCTTTCGCAAGTCGTCGAAGTTCGAGTTCATACTGTGCAACCGACTGACACGGTTGTCGGACGGCTTTAAATCTGAATCTCGCGTGAAGTCTTGTATTCTTCGCCACATACACACGCTCGACTTTTGCAATCAACTTTTCATATTCATTCAAGTCGTCTTCTGGCTCGGTTGCGTTCTCGTCTATTGACAGGATTTTTTTTCCCCCTCCATGAACCAAAAGCCCTGCCTTCTTATCGTCTGGTTTTGTAATATCATAATCCATTTGAACCTCTAATCTTCTCTTGCAGAGTTACCATTTGTGCGTAGTCTCTAAAATATCTTCGTCAGGTTCGAATTCTTCAATTTTCAAACCTTTCCTCGGTTTAGGAGGCATACTGTCTTTGTTTAATCCTCATCGCCAATGTTACACACTTAAGGCGCCTTTATTGAAGCCCTTTCTCGATCAATAGCATAGCATAACACAACCTAACGTAAATGCATGCTAGCGTCTTTTATACCTTTTTTTGAATATTTTATATACATTTAACATAATAATAAACTGATTAAATTATTCAAGCGATTAATTTGTTCTCACAACACAAGGCTGTACGCACGCACGCATCTACTCACGCACGTAAGCATTGGTCTGTAAGGGCGGTGAGTGAGTTGTTGGGTGGCTGTGTTAGCAATTAATGTTCTACGTTTCTTCCTTTCTTTCCTTCTTGCATTTTTAGCTTCATCAAATTAAGCACCTTTTTGCCTGTGACGCTTTTCGGGTAATGGTGTAGGCAGAGGATGGGGTTGGGCATCTTGCCAACTCAGAGGAATTTAGGAAAAGTTAGGAAAGGAAAAAGGAAAGAAGATAGGAATGATGGGGAGGTAGGGAGGAAGGGAGGGAGGGAGGGAGGAAGGAAGGGAGGGAGGGAGGGAGGAAGGAAGGGAGGAAGGGAGGGAGGAAGGAAGGGAGGAAGGGAGGGAGGAAGGGAAGGAGGGAGGAAGGGTGGAAGGGTGGAAGGGAGGAAGGGAGGAAGGGAGGAAGGAAGAAAGGGAGGGAGAGAGGGAGGGAGAGAGGGAGGAAGGAAGGAAGGAAAAAGAAGGAAAAAGAAGGAAGGAAGGAAAAAGAAGGAAAAAGAAGGAAAAAGAAGGAAGGAAGGAAAAAGAAGGAAGGGAAGAAAGAACCAAGGAAGGGAGGAAAGAACCAAGGAAGCAAGGAAGGAAGTAAGGGACGAAAGAGGGGAAGGAAGGAAACTATAAAATAACGAAGTTAGATAGCAAGCGATAGGATGCTTCGTAGTCAGTGTATTAGGTAAAAAGTAATTTTCGAAGTTAAGTGACAAGAAGGGTAGTATATCTGCAAGGATTAGCTCGATAAGTTAGTTAGAGCGGTATATAGATGGGGAGTTGGGGAGGAAGTTCAGAACGACGTAGAATTATTTGAAAGTCCAAACACCCTCGGTCGAACTGTAGGGAAAGCCCATGAGGATCACCAATCATAGAACAGACAGACAAGTTATTTCTACGCGTACAGTATGTAAAGACAAAGAACTGTTTCTACAAGTTAACTCTTTGGTAGCATGATTAGTCGTCTATTATATTACTCTGGTTAACCCCAGACCACTTTGGTCGTCCAAGGAAAGGGTTGAGCTGACCTTGAAAAATATACGAGCTTAATTAATGAAGTATAGTGGGTAAACTTCAGGTGAAGTCATTTTTCGAACCCCTGTTTTCGTTCAAGAGTAGCAGGTCATGTCCATATCACCTATGTCATTGGTTTGGACATGAGGCCAGGTGCCAAACCTGTCATATGAGAATTAGGTTTAATTAAAATGCAAATGAAAACTTATTTTCATATGAAACGTTTAATACCAGCCTTCGTTCTAAAGCAAACGAGAGAGGTACTCAGGAAATCACTTATTTGACAAAAAGAAACAGTTTGTGACCGGGTCATGGTCTCTGGGCGATTACTGTGTTGGTTTTTCGTTAGGCTTGAAAAGTTTTCGATGAAACAGTACGGTTACTTTTCTTTTCAAGCTAATTTCTACTAAAATTTGACGAGTAAATAGTACGCATTGTTTACTTGTGAAGCGAACGCGTTTCGTTCTAAAAAGCAATCAAAACCTCACCGACAAGTGGCTGAAATATACGTTAAATTTAAAGAAGTGTTGAAGACGTGAAGCCTCATGAGGCTACAGAGTACAGAACAACACCTGCTAGGGTATTCCGCCATTTTTCTTAGTGAAAAACTGGACTTTGTGTGATCCCATCAATCAATCCAGAGTCAGTTTGAAATGCCTTCAAATACCTATACCCAGCCATGATTTTTGTCATTCAGTTTTTGTTCAACAACGAGTTCTCAATCGCCAGACCATCAGAGCTATCGGCATTGGCGAGTTGGCGAATTGGCCAACGTACTATCTGTGTACGACATCACGACATGCCTGTAAACATAAAAACTAAACTTACTTTTTTGAAGCTACGTCATAGTTTTCTATAATATGTAGAAGAACCTCGACACTGTTTAGGTCTCCAATGGCAATCTTTGGTTTTTCGCTGCAACAGAATAATTTCCAGAACATTCGAGAGACATTGTACTAATGGATAACTAAGATTGCTCGGTTGTCATTGAGGTCATTTGACTACTACTGGAAAACAAACAGCAAAAAAGGGCAACTTTAATGGGATAATTTAAAAGGATACTCTCATCGTTACTTTAATACAATACCCAGTTCAAAAACATACCGCTCATAACCTAAATACAAAAAATGGAAACTGACTTTTCTCATATGTCAGCGTAAACCGAGACTCCATTGCAAAAGAGAGCAACAGACTTCTTTATCTTAGCATGAAAACTACCCATTCCAGACCATTATGAGGTTTATAACTCGATCAGTACGGTTACTCCAGACACACAACCTTATCCTCAGGACATTTAAGGGGTAGACGGAGAGCGATAAAACCTCCCTGCAACGTCTGGAAATTATGGGAAAAAATTTTCCAATATTTTTGGAAACTTTTAATGTCAGTTTGACCACGATGCAGAACAAGCCCTCGAGAATTATGAATAATTTAAAGACGTCCGTTTCATAATTCAAACAGAAACTAGATCGCTCTTCACAGATTAAACAGCTTGACTCATGGTGTTAGGCTATTATGTGAATAATTAGGATAGTTTTGTATATAATATTGTATTCTTCCCTGTATTGTATAAAATCACAGCTCTTTGAAAACCGGCTTTTGCTGAATAGGCTACCGTGTTGAAGTAATTTTCATTCGTGATGAAAGGTTAAAGTTATCTGTTTAACTCTTACATTCGTATTTGGATAATCCTAGGAAACCAACGCGGGACTGGTTGTCGGTAAAATTTACCACAGATTTATATACTGAACAATTTTATAACGAGTTCTCCAGGTTTTTCCTGCACGTTTCTATGTCTCGCCGCCCACCCTTAAACCCACTGGACGTGAAATTGCGAGACATACTGGTTAGACATGAAAGTCAGCAGAAGAGTTCTACGTAAGTGGACAAGCACGGTTAAACACCTGGTCAGCTAGTGGTTCAGCGTATTAGAACGAAAAGAAATCATCTAATTTAGAGCAATAATACCTACCTTTGAGATAAGCCAATCAGAGCATGCAGAGAACAATGCAACACCACAATGTCCGTGGAATATAACAACATTACCAACGGCTGAGAAGATTTTTAAAAAGTAGAAGAGACTTATGTCAGCACAGTTAAGACCGACTAAAATTTTTATAAAACAACTCAAGTTTGCAACCAGTTGAAGAAGACAATGTAAGTGTGCGTCTCTGGTTTGAGATACAGTACTCCAAATAAGTTACCTATATTAAATAGGGCCCCGTTTTCATAGACGAAGTGTGACCCTCCTAAGTGGGTGACCCCTCTAGGAGAGTCAAAAGATAGCCTCTGTTTACGTGGTCGAGGGTGACCCTTCTAGCCGGGGCAACTTTACTGGTAGGGTCACCCTACCTCTACCTGCAGGGGTGGACTTAGAGTGGTTCACTGGGTTTCCAGAAACTACTCAAGCATTGGATCAAACATTGGAAAGCGACAAGCTATTCTTGCCAACATGCCTGAAAATACTCGGACCTTCCATATTCTTATTCTATCAGTTGACCAACTATGCCGACCTTAATATACCCCCCTAGGAAAATTTTCTTTGGTCATGTTTTTTACATTTACTCTAAACAAAAGCTCCCGAAAGCCGAGCCAACCTCGGGGAAAACTCGTGAACCACTCAGCTTTCAATTTTAATTGGCTGTTATATTTGTGAACCCATCAAAATTCATCTTCATTGGCTTAGCAATTGTTAGTGAACCGCTCATGAACTACTCGCATTTTTACTCAAATATGGCGTCGGCATCGCCTAGGGAAGATCCAACTTGCCGCAAAGAAGACTGTTCGCGATTTGATGTGGGACTAATTTATGGAACTATTGCGAGATTTTCCGACGCAGAGAGGTTTGAGAATTTATCCAGAATGTCTAGAAGCCAGATGTACAGTCTAATTTCCCGCAACAAGATCGTAGAGAATTCGGTAAACTCCGAAAATTCAAACAAGATTGACTAATTCTATTCCCGTGGCTCACGTACTCCACATATCTTGATGGTGCTTTCTGCTTACTACGTCTTTCTTTCGAAGTAAATAATGGCACAAACGCTGCGGCACTCGATAGGTTATTCCGCAAACCGTTCAGTTTTGGACCTCGGCTCGTGTGAGATTTCAGCAGCACTCGAGTGGAAAGTGTGAGACCCATAAAATATGTCCGCCAAATGCAGCTAATGCTAAAAATTTAAAATTTTCCCGACAGCGTGCCTCTGGATGCCCTCCAGAAGTTCATTGACTAATGAATCACTCATAAGAAATGCTGGATCCACCCCTGGCGTGATCACTAAGGTTTCGGTCCTTCTCACAGAAGTCATTTTCTTTGTTTGTTTCTAAGTTCCTTGATTGCAAAGATGGTTGAGACTGAGGTAGTTTTCTCTTCATTACATCATTACTTGCCCGATATCTTCACGCTTTTTCAGCGAAACATGATCCGTCTGGGAGGGTTACCCTACACGATACGTTAACATGGCTTAAGTACATCTAAACAAAAAGATAGCCCTGCCGCCAGGGTTACCCTACCAACCTGGTAGGGTTACCCTAGCACTCATGTAAACGAAACGCATGAAGACAACTGACTAGGGTGACCCTTATAGAAGGGTAACCCTCCTAGAAAGGTCATCCTACCTCTTTGTAAACAGGCCCTAAAAACAAAGGGAAAGGGAAAGTCTTTATTTATACTGGATAACCCTATCAGCTACCTGAGCTGTTCTCCCTAGAGGTCCAGTAAAGGCCATCCCTCATCGGTCCAGTGTTACTACAGGAGGAAACCTGAGTACCCGGAAAAAACCTTTCTCACACGTGACAAAGGTAACTTTACTCAGATAACTGCACGGAGCTGGAATCGAACCCTAGTCAAAGTGGTGAGAGACACGTGCACTATTATTATGCCACCAGCACCCCAAAATAGGCAGATAAGTGAATATCTGGACAAAATAGGTAGATATCTTCGGAAGATATCCGCATCAAGTGGTGATCCTACTTAAAATAGGTAACGTATTTTAAGTACTATATCTCAAACCACAGTAGCACTCTTCCATTATGTAAAACTTTCATTTACCGTCTTTAGAGAATAAATCATCACTGAAAAAATCTACATATGATTTATCTACCAATAAGTCAATCCCTTCGTCCGTCAATCCTTCCATCGATCCCTTCCCTCGCCCTTTCACACTTTTACTGTCCGTCCGTCCGTCCATCCTTCCATCCGTCAGCCCGAACGCGTGTTCATTCGTTCGCTTCCCTAACCCTTCTCTTTATCTTTCTTGTTCCCTTTCCCTTTTCACTTCACCCTTCTCTTCGTAAGCTATCTGGATTAGCTTTTAAATTAGTTAACCATACCTTATGAACACCACAAGCAATCAACCATTCCCGTTTCTCATCATCTGCAGTTAGTTTCTGACAAATATCTATTCAAAACCATACATATACAATGTACATGCTACTTCCTTAATCCACTTTATTGCTCTCCAATAAATTTAGTTCCCGATTATCTGTAACTAAGGGATACTATTAAGACTGGGTTTTATCAAAGTCTATTGAGTCCTCAACATTATATGCAACGTAATCCTACTAATGAAAACTCCAGGCAAACACTAAATACTTTTAGTATAATTACACAGGTGAGAATAAAAAATCTCGCGAGGTGATTTACGTCATAAATCTCAATAATCACCTACAGGTGATAATAACAGTGAAAACTTAGAAACAAGATGGCAGCTACCTTCGTAAATGTTACCGAGGAAATTTTAGAACTGCTATTTGACTACTTTCTTTCAAATAATCACCTGTGTAATTATGCTAAAACGATTATTCGCCTCAGGCTCAGTGAATATTATTGAATAATCCCCTCAACTTCGTCTCGGGGATTATTCAACAATAATCATTTCGCCTTCAGCGAATAATTGTTAAGTGAACCATCAATAAGGTCCGTACGGGAAAGTATTTACCTGAGCTTTCAAGCACAAACCAAGGGACCAAAGATCGAGGTCCGTGTGAAAAACCCGAAGGTAAATTTTTCTAGTACGGACTGAGCAAACGAGGTTAACAAAGAATTTATCATATAGCTTTTGGTTATCTTTTCCATTTTTAACTGGGTTTTTGTCATCGAATGTCACTGTTTATCTTACCTTGCAGCTTGCTCGTTTTGTTCTAGTTTCCACCAGTTAAACATTCGTTTATCATACTTTTATACATTTAGCTTTAGACAAAAGCAGTACTGTGTTCCTGCACATTTTATTATTCGCAATTTACTTACTTCATTCACCTTAAATTTCAATAAAACTAGCTCGAAGATTTTCGCGCCAAAACTTTATCGTCCGGAATAGAAAGCGTGTTGGGCCGGTACAATGTCATAATTTATTAGACGGGTCAGCAACCAATCAGAATGTGTAATTTGGCACATGGCTCGAAAAGCTAGTTCACTCATGTAATAAAAATGCTTAATGAAACTAGATTTATTAAAAATGCTAACTCACTTGTCATTTCTCTTAAAAGGTCAACAGCACCTTGTCCTTCTGCATCCTCCAAGTAATCTTCTGTCAGTATTTCCAATCGCTACGAGAGAACAAGTTCAGCAAATTAAAAAACATCAGAACGGGAGGCGACAGCAGACATGTATTTTTGTATGGATTTATACACATACACGCCTACATGACTACCTGCCTACTTAAACACCCATCCACCCACCTATATATCTGGTACAGAGTTGTAAATTAGTACACTAATGCTACAAAATTAAACAAAAACTTAATATTGTTTGAGGTCCCTATATCTGCACCAATTTTCATTTTTATAACACTTGAATTCCCAGTCAAGTTTAGTCTCCAAGTGACGTTAAATCAGGTTGACTAGATTCTGATTCTATAAGATTGTTACAGAATTTGAAAATTACTTCAAAAACAAACATGACTTCATAACCTGAATGTTACATAAAATTACTGTTATTTTTAGACCAAATAAAGCACTCTATACAATTCTTAAACGGCTTAAAAACGAACAGTTTCCCTAGTTCATTATTGAACTAAGTTTAAAACTTAACGTCGCGTGAGCTTCAGAAACTAACGGTCGTGGTTTTCCTTTATGTTCTTGAAATAATTGTAGCGGTTCGCAAACAGTCCACTAACCTCGAATTTCAGAATGAAGACAAAGAAAAACTGACAAAGAACAAGGCTCGAAATGAGCTTTTTATTTTTCCGAGGAGCCAATTGCCAACTGAGTCAAAAATTGAAATAGCCGAAACGTCAGTGTTGTCGCCTTTTTTTTTCTTTTTTTACCTTCGTTTTGCCCGTCTTTTTTCCCCTTCCATTTTCTTACTTTTCAAGCAGTTATCACGCACAGTTGTCATACGAGTTTGTACGTCAGCTGTGACGATCGACCCCAATACGATTGTGTACTGTTTCTTATTTCAGTTTTGCTTTAATTCAGGACGATTCGAACTGCTTCAAGTCTAAAGTTCTTAGTAACAAGACCAATAATAGTCTTCCATTCAACCCTCAAGTTCACGTCTTCATGGCTAAAACTCTCTTTAGACTTTGGAATGTCATGTCCGTGACTAATCAATTCATCTTTCGCGTTCAACACGTCTCGTTTTACTGTTTTTGATGTCTTTGAACTTTCTGATCATCATTAAACCAATTGGAAGCAGTTATAGCGATAAATTTTCCAATTTTAAATTAGTTTTCAGCATTCGGATTTCTCTATATCAGTTTATTTTAGGGACTAAATTAAGGTAGAATTTTCCTTAAAGTTAAAACTTATAAGAGAGGAAAGATAAGCCATCAGAAAATCTATTCGACCCCACTCGCATTTTTGCCCCAATGATGACCAGTGAGTCACAGTTTGGAATCCTGCAAAACCAAATGATACTTACGTAAAAAATGGCCACGAATCCATAATTCATTCATATACATTTAAATTAGACTGACAAGCCTCGTTCTTATGTTTGTAATTCCAAAAGCATGCACATAAAACGTACAATGTTTAACTATATAGGTTCTATATTTCGGTTTCAACAATGACACGAATAACAATGACACGAATTATGATAAGTGATAGAAACATAGCACCCGGTCAGGCTTTCAAAATGATGACCTTCGGAGGATTAAACAAATCTTCCCGTCAAATCTTACAGAGATGTAACATCCCCAATTTTCTACAAGCTGGCAGGATCCATATTTTCAAGCGATCTTCAGGAGATTATTTCCCAACGTGTCACCTCTAACAGCACTTACGATATGCAATATGCCGGTCCTTTGTCGATAAAATCAACGACGACACACTCAGACGTGACTGAAAATAAACTTCCAAAAGCGTACAATCGTCTTTAAAATTGAACAAAGCGGACAAAGTTGTTTTACTTTCAAAATTCTGAAAAGTCAACAATATCTCATCCTACAATCTTTGGGTTACTGTGCGGGAAAATTACAAAATTAAACGAAACTTACCTGTAAGTTGAAGTTCGATTGGGATTCTGTCTTGTCATCAGTCCGGAACGGAGGAGTCACATGAGATGCGCATGCGCATTGCTGGTCAGTGTTCAACGTGAGTAGTACAGGAAATCTTGGAACGAAGGAGATGGGAGGGATGGGTAGTTAGGGCATGTGACTCCTTCGTTCTGGACTGATGACAAGATAGAATCCCAATCAAACTTCAACTTACAGGTAAGTTTCGTTTAATTTTGTGATTCTATCCTGTCATCAGTCTATGTCACTACGGAGTCACTTGAGATTTCAAAGTCCCGTACTACGAAGTACAGTAATATTGGGTAACATTTATTAACATAAAATTGTTTAACATAACATCAAGCTATTTGCATGCAATAACATTTTCCGATGCTCATTGTTTCAATAGCATTGCACCAAAATTTTGGCTTGTCTTAGTAGGTTTCTCATAGAATCTAGCAAATGTAACAGAGTTTGACCATCCTGCCGTTTTAAGGATCTCCTTTATATTAAGACCTTTAGTCTTAAAATTGGATGTCGATGCAGCCCGACTGCTATGAGCTGAATATTTCTCAACATCAATACCTGCTGACTTGAGAATCCATTTGACCCATCTGGCGATAGTATCCTTTGACACTGGTTTAAATGGTTTAATAAAGCTCAACAGTAGCTGAGAATGTTCCTTCCTATGTTGTCTGGTCCTTTTTAGGTATTCTTTCAGGTGTTTAAACACACAAAGTTTCCTGTCTTCTTGATATTCAAGTAAGTCCATTGGTGCAAGGTGTTTCCCAGGTTTAGTCTGTTTCAATTTGTCACTAACGGCTATCCTGTATCTGTCAGGTAATTCTTACATGCAATTGACATCAATTTTGTGGATTGTCTGCCCTCTTTGTCCAGTTGTGAGGCATCATAACATGGTAAGCTTAAGTGTGAGCTCTTTAAGTGGTATTACAGATACTTCATCAAATGTTTTTAAGTAGTTCAACATCACATTAACATCCCATATCTCTGTATACTTGGGTAAGGCTGGTCTAAGTTCAAAGATGCCTTTCTTGTAGCGACACACCAAAGGATGTTCCCCAAATTTTACTCCACTTTCAAGAATAAATATGGTAGAAAATGCTGAACGAGCAGTGTTTATGGCACTGTAACCTAGACCAGATTGGTACAGTGAAACAAGAAACTCAATAGGATTCTTCAACCCTGGTTTAAAATTGTCAATTTGATGTTCCTTACAGTATGTTTGCCATCGGCGTAAGTATGTTCGGTGTTGCTTCGACGTGCCTGGCCTCCATGAGGCCATAAGTATGTCTTTTGCTCGAGATGATAGGTCATGTCTGTCTAGGTTTTTCCTGATAAGAGACAGATGAGAAGGTTCATTTTGCGCTATATTGGGTGGGTGTTCTGTGGATGGCTTGGCAAGCTGAGTAAGTCTTTGCTGCTTTTGACCCGGATTGGGTCCTGTTTCATCATTTGGAAGGCTTTTGCATACCAGCTTTGTTTTGGCCAATCGGGCAGTACACAGACTCCCAATGCTTCCTCGTTCTGTATTTTGGACAATACTGTTGTTATGACACTGAAAGGTGGGAATGCATAAAATTTCAGATTTCTCCATTGTAATGTAAATGCATCTATTGCAAAAGCATTCGGATCTGGGCGGTATGACACATATTTGGGGAGTTGTTTGTTGATACGAGTGGCAAATAGGTCAATTTCAGGCATAAAGTTCAGCCTTTCCAAAGCATCAAAGACCAATAATGCTTTATTCAGCATCCATTCTGACTCCCTTTGGTTTCGGCATGACTCATAATCTGCTACTAAATTTTGTTTGCCTGGGATGTGTGCCATGCTGATCCAGATGTTTTTGTCTATGCACCATTCCCAAATTATCTTAGCCATTCTGTTGCACTGATCAGAGTGGCTTGTTCCCATATGGTTAATAGTATTAACAGCAGTGGTGTTATCACAATATTCTGATGTGTGAACCACTTTTGTCTTTGGCAAAGGTTTGTAGTAGGCCAAGAAAAATGGCAAGCATTTCTAAATAATTTATGTGATGCACAGCTTCTGACTGTGTCCAAGACCCCCTGTAGATATGCCTTTGCATTCTGCCCCCACCCTGAAAGTGAGGCATCAGTGGTAATTTGATGTAAGGGTTCCTCATGTGATAAGCTTTGGTAGGATATTTCTACATTATCCACCCACCACTGCAGTTCCCTTTTGGCTGTCTGTGACAATAGCAAGGTGGCGTCAAAATTACCTTATGCTTTTTTCAAAGCAAGAATTTTATTCTTGTCTAAGTCTCTACAATATAAAGGGCCATGCTTGACACCAGGAAAACTTGCCACAATTTTACCAATGATTCTGGTCACCAGCCTTATAGTTTGGGGTTCGCTTGATTTAAGTAATGATTCACAAACATTTTTTAAATCAATAGCCTTATCTTTAGTTAATCGAATAGTCATTGTTACTGAGTTGATAAGGTACCCTAGGGTAGCTATCTCTTGAGAAGGTATAAGCAGAGATTTAACAGGGTGTACGACCAAGCCCAGGCTATCAAGCAACGTTAGTGTGTCAATGACATTCACAACACATTGCTCATAAGTCCGGCCTTGGAGGTAGCAATCATCAATATGGGCCACTGATATATGCCCCATCGTACGTAAGGTGGCTAAGACAGGTTTCAAGATCTTAGTAAACTTTCTGTGGGCACACGACAACCCATTGGGTAAGCAGGTAAATTGGTATGTTTGTCCTTTCTAGGTAAACCGTAAAAATTTTTGGTCAACTGCCCTTATGGGTATTGAATAGTAGGCATCCTTCGTGTCTAAAGAAGCCATAAAACAATTTTGTACAACTAGTTTAACTATGTTGTGGATAGAATCCATTTTAAAATGGTGACAAACTACTTTTTCATTGATCATTTTTAAATTGAGAATGAGTCGATAAGTTCCATCTCGTTTTGGAGGCAAAAATATGTTGGAAACAATTTGCCCTGCCTGATGATCTACTTCAGTAATGGCGCCCTTATTGACCAGTTTGTTCACTTCTGCATTAACTATTGAGTTTTCACATGGGGAAAATGTTTGATCATGTAATCTGTGCTGGATAGGTGGTTCCGTATATTCGATATCAACCCATTGTATATTAGACAAAATTTCCTTGTCATTTGTGATTTTTGCTCAGGCTGGAAAATGTTCAGCCACCTGTCCAGCTTTAAATATTTTGCATGAATGATGCAAGTAAGTTAAAATTATTGGGACAAATTTTTTAAAATCACTTACTGAGTTTCTGATTTTTCCCCAATGTTCAATTATTTCTTCTCTGGACCTGCCTGCCAAGACATTCTCCTTGTCTTTTGTGGGTTCCTGGGTTGGCCTTTCCATAAAAAATTTTGCTGTAAGTGTTTGTGAGCTTGTTCATTTTGGCCTAACCGGGCAGGTTTTTTGTGAGGAGGGTAGCGTTTGCTAGGGTAACGTTTCATAGAAGAGCTAAGGTTATTGGCCTCTTTAGCATCTTTCAGGGTTTTTGCCAAGTCATTGCCGAACAAACGTTTACTGTCTGGTTTTTCTTCCAATGGACATATCGCTGAATATTCCTGTTTTATTGCAGGTTTAATTTGGTCCTTCCTGAGCTGTGACAGCTGTGTATGAGCATGTGCTAACATGGCTATAGTGTCTACATATTGTGCCAGTAACTGGGAATGATCCCATTGTCAGATTTGTCAGAAACTAAAGCATTAGTTGTCTGCAAAGTAGCAAAAGTTACTTTGAGGACTGTTTGTTGTAAATTGTACAATTGTACATCTGTTCTTTTTTTCAAGGAGTTTAGTTGACTCCATATTTCAGGATTGACCTTCCTGCATGACATGCCTGGGCAATTTTCAGGTCGTTTGTATTTTTCAATCATGACCTTTAATTTGTCTGGGTTCAGCTTTTTACCCCATCGTTTCAAAGCAATATCAGCCAACTTTGGCTCAATGTTTGGACCTAAGGCTTCGTCTTCGTCCGACAAAGATTTCGTCAGATCGTGTAAGATTTTCGCTTAGCCTTCGGGTTTATTTTCCCGCTCTTTTGAGTCAGGGCGACTCGTGTTGGTAAGCTCCGCCAAATCTGCTGCCTCGTCGACACTGTCTCCAGCAAAAATGCTGATTTCATCATCAGTTTGTTGGCGACGTTGTCGCTTCCCTCTCGACCTAAAGGTTGAGGTTTCAGAGTCCGATTCATATTCGGGTTCATAAGTATTGTCGAGAGTTGACGGTCTCTTTCTGCCCGTTGGGCGCTCGCCTTGTAAAGGCTTGTCAACATGTGCATTTTGCGTGCACATTTGTTCTAGCAGGCAGGCCATTTTGCCCATGTTGTTGTTTTTGTTAGCCAAAGTATCGTCTACATTTGGTCGAAAACCTGCTGAATTCGCACAATTAGGTGTACCGACCGCCTGAATTTGCTCGTCTGCCGATTGGTTTTGTTCATCCATATTCATGAGGATATTCACCTAAGCTGAAAGAAATATTGGAAAGTATGGTACTTACGTAAGTCTTCCTGTTTCTCCTAACAATTTTATTAAAGTTTGAAACGCGGTGGTACAAATTTATATAGGATTTCGTCTAGAGATACTTCGTTGCTTCCTTTCCAGCGAAATGCTAAGCACTGACCAGCAATGCGCATGCGCATCTCATGTGACTCCGTAGTGACATGGACTGATGACAGGATAGAATTCAGGATTATTTATAACAACTTACTTTCCACTGCCAATATCGGGTGAAAACTGGTTCCTCTTCCAGCTTACTTTGCAAACCTCGTTACAATTGGTAACTACCGACTGAACTGACGAAAATTACACGTCATTTCACATGTGAAAAACATATGGAATTGGAACAAATTTCACATATGAAATGGGAGCGTTTTCACATATGTTCACATATGAAATACCTAATTCACATGTGAAATGAGCTGACTCAAAATTTCGCATGTGAAATCTTGGTGTGCGAAATAAGTATTTCACATATGGAATGGCAAATTCACGTATGAAAATCAGTTTCACATATGAAGTTTGCATTACACATATGGAATTGGAACACTTTCACTTTTGAAATACCATTTTCATATGTGAAATTGCATGTGGATTTTTTGTAAGGGAAACTTTGCAACTCAGTCGTAAGAACGAAGTACTGATTATCATAAGTAGCAGGTTCGACTGCCATCGGGTCTAAAAAAGTTTTTTCTGAGCTCATAAGTTTTGAGAATGTCTACTATCGTTCATAACCACTGAGCTAGCCCATTTACTGCACGATGTTCATATCACGACAAGCATTACTACATGAAGATGCCTCTTTGGCTGAGATTATAAGGAGGAATGTGTGGCAAAAAGTAATGGAAAACCACAATACCTTAGCCAATATCTTCACACCTCCCAATTCAAAAAACAGTTGCTATATTACCCGATAAGAGGATTAGAAAAGGTAAGAAACATAAAATTAGACAACAACCGACCATATAGTAGGACATGAAGAACTGCATTGTAGTAAAGTATATGGCGGTATAATTTAGTCCAATGCAATGGATTACAGTCCAGTAGAGTGAAGTAGAGTGAACTGGAGTGGAGTGAGAATGGGAATGCTGTGAAGTGGGAATGGTTTGAAGTCACGTGAAGATGAAGTGGAGCGGACTAGGAATAAGGTGGACAGAAACGGAGTGGTAATTAAGTGAAGTTGGAATGGTTGGAGTCGAACGGAGTGAAGTGGAATAGGAGTGGAGTAAAGTAGACAGGACTGGGAATGGAGATGAGCGCCCGAGAGCGAAACTTTTGTATAGTAAAAATGTACAGTGGAATAACGTAGGGTAGGTAGGGTAAGGTAGGGTAAGGTAGGGTAAGGTACGTAGGGTAAGGTACGTAGGGTAAGGTAGGTAGGGTACGGTAGGTAGGGTACGGTAGGTAGGGTACGGTAGGTAGGGTACGGTAGGTAGGGTACGGTAGAGAAGGGTAGGATTAGGGAGCACTGGTTATGGTAGGATAGGGTGGAGTAGAGTAGAGTGAAATGCAGTACCCTAAGTGAGAACCACAACGAATACTCGTGTTCTTATGTTTGAAGAAAAGCAAAATCATTAAATGTGGTGTAATCATCTATACTGTATTTTGCCGCTGGAGGGTAACAAGTTGTTCTAACCTGTTTTGTCAGGGTATGACAGCGTGTATCAAAAACTGGACAAAAGCAGCAATATGCAAAAGAACGTCGGAAATAAAAATTTAAGTTTGTCGTATTTGAAAAAACTCTTAACTTTCTTTGAAATTACAGCTGATATTTCTTTAAAAAAACTGTTATAAACGTTTTTTGCACGACGCACTTGAAAACTAGATCTGAAGCCACGAGAATATCAAAGTGTTTGCTTCATTCACTCCCCTTGACGAGTAAAATCGTCTGGCGTTGACGACTTTAAAATGATAAAAGTCTTATGCCGCCGGGAAAGGGTTAATTGAGGTGTTTACAATGCAGCTAAACTTACATGTGAACAGTTTAAGAACTTACCTGGTAGCTTTGATCCCTCAGCAAAATACGAAGACATGTGAACACCCGCAAAACGCTTTGTTGGGGAGCTCGATCGATCCATTCTCTAGAAAAAAAAAGATTACAAAACGAGGTGAGTGAAAATTGGAAAAAATATGTACCTCAGACACATTCATGAAATAAAGATCGCAAAGATTATGGATTGCCAATATTTAATGCAATATTATTGTTGCCCTAAAATTCCGCGAAATAAAAGTACCGGCCACCATTACTTTCATTTTTAGTTTCCACGGACAGCAGCTATTTTCGGGTGGTTCAAAGATGATAAAACGAAATTGTGAAAGTCGTCAAGCATGCATCCCGAAAAAAACAAGTTGTATTATTCCGAACTGACTTGTTTAATTTCCTTGAAGCTAACTTTATTTTAAATTAAATTGGTTTTTAAAAATACCTCTTTTTGAATGAGTACTTGCCGAAAATACAGTATTTATCTTAATCCTTCTTTAAAAAAGTCGACAAAAACTACGTCCGCCATGTCACTGCTAGACAATTCCATTCGTTGGTTGACGGAAATGTATTAAATCTTTTTGTTTCATTATAGCTGTTACATTTACTAATGCATCCAAACTAGCAAGATAGCCAAGGTATACCTACTTACGCGAGGGCCGCTACTTTCGGATAATTTAGAGACATCGCAAATCTGCGATGTCTCTAAATTTGTAGGACCGTTACTTTCCGAATCAATGTATGTTTTAACAGAGGGATCACTGCCTTTAAGCGAAGTACTCAAATTTGTAGGACCGTTACTTTCCGAATCAATGTATGTTTTAACAGAAGGATCACTGCCTTTAAGCGAAGTACTCAAAGGGTTACTTGAACAGTATACTGCTCTTTCATTTGATTTTAGACAATAATTGGCATGACACAACGACCGAAGTTATGGATCAAAAACGTCTTTGTCTTGCCAGTCCAAAGAACTGTGGGTCACCGTGTCCAAGAAACAGTTCCAGAAACGTAGTATACAGTTCTACAGTACGCTTCCATTCATGAAATAACTAAGAAGTTCGTAATTTCTCAGGTTTTTTCTGGTTGACGTATCAAATACGTTCAAATTATAACTTGACACAAGGCTATTGCATATACACTAAAACAGAAGCCAAGTGTCCAGGGTCTGTATCTGTACTTCATAATAATCGTTTGACAAGGACAATGAAATTGAAAAAAAAAGAATCTGATGTGTGTTGTAATATTAATTATTAAATCGAGCACATGCAACCAATTTGTAACCATACATCCTAATTAGATGAAACCAGCTAGCCCGGCTATCGGGTCAGCTCGCCAAACAGATTAGCCTGCCAAACAATGATAAACTCACTAAAGAAAATACTGTGATTACATTGTAATGAGCCAGCCTATTTACCGGGCCAGCTCGGTAAACGAGGCCGCTCACCTCATGTAATAGTAATCACAGTGGATGAGCCCCGCAATTGGGCTAGCTTAATGTCAGGGAGCATGTGCACATAGTAAAGTCAAACAACGACCCACCGCGGCAAGCGGGCCGGCTTACTTCATGTAACATCAAAACTTAATTGTTTCCGGCTACAGGGCTAGCCCTTTTGCGGGGCTAGCTCGCTTTCATGTAATCAAGGTCTTACGAGGCGGATTGTGCTCAGGGAATGTAATCTCCAGGCAGTGGACAATGCCATTTGCTCAAAACTTACCCGGAAATTCGTGGAAAACGTTCGTATTATTTATACTAAAAATTCGGACACTGTCATTTTTACTCGGACAAATTTTCGTCTGCCCGCAGCAAAATACTTCCCGGGCTCTACGCACCATACATCTCCATATAATATGAGAATGTCCCTTCCACAATTGTTAAAAAAATCAATACAAAAATGTACGTACGAGCACGAAAGTCGCTGTTTCACTAATGTATCCAAAATCTAAAACAATCAAAATCAGTATTCAAGTACCACAAATTTTACTTTGAGTTACAGTACGTTGAGTCGAACTTATTTTATTATACATTCAAACTTCATTCCTCTTTCTTATTGGTCGACATTTGCCAGTTAATTCTTAATGTCCGAAGGCCGTGACATCATTTCCACCGAATATCGTGAATTATTCGACGGAGCTGTACAAAAAAAATTGAACAATGATGACGTTCAAAACTTTAACATATTTCGTTTTCAATTTTTCGTTTGCGGTTTACGCGACAGTAAAGACTATACGAAATCTAAGCTTCTCAGTTCCACGCTCAGAAAACAAAAGGCTATCGCCTACCTTTTTATTATTTCCTCATAATTTATGACACAGCCAGAACATTTTTTCCTAAAAACGCTTATATTTCACACGGCTAGGTTTCCTCTGTTCTTTTGGGGGAATATATTCAATAGCCTCTGTCAATTAACAGCCTAAAAGGCTGGTGGCACTTTCTATCAGTAAATGGGGAATACGAAGCCATAAACAATGAAGGAAGACAATAGTATAACAATGAATTTATATTCCCCTCTCATATTCCCTTCTCATATTCTCCTTTCATATTCACCCCAAATATTCCACTGTAATATTCTCCGCGCCACTCCTTATCTTCCTTCTAATTTGAAAAAATAAGGAACACCAAGTACACTTCAACAATATATATTTTAAGTAAAGGTTATATACTGTGACCGAAGTGCTTAGGCGATATATAAACCTGAGGGGGAAGCCCGAAGGATGACATGTCGCTTAAACATCGAGGTTACGGTATATAACCGACTTACATCATCGTTGGTGAAGTTTCGAAAGAAGTAATTAACTTGCCTAACAAACGCACAGCAATGCCGAAATTTTGGTAGAAAGTTCTTGAATATCTTTGTGAGGTTTATAAGTTAGTTATAAACCTCTCGAGAACAAAAGAGACTGAGCCAACGATGATATAACAAGTCCCATAAACACGCAAAACATCTCACATTTTACGTACAACTGAGCAGTTGCTTATATTGAGAGCACATGACCTAGCTCGAGAAACGCTATCGTCTACCTTAAATTCCTTTGTTGCTGGCTATTCATGAAGCAGTCCTTGCTTCTTTGTAAAACGTCTGAAACGGACTCTTTATCTTTTCAACTAACCCTTTGGTAGGCATGAAAAGAACTCACATGCTTATGACCTGTTCAGTCGGATTCGATTCGACACTAATTTTGTGTTCAAAAAATCTCGTCCGATTCACCACTCCACTTTATCAAGTTCAAGCATATCAAACCAACCAACCAAATCACTTCGCAATTTAAATATACCTCTTCAAAATCCCACTACAGATGTTCATACTTCAGTTGTATTATTTCACCGCTTTAGATACGCATTCCAAAAGATCCTCAGAACAAAAGCATTTCTTTGCAGTTGTCTCTCAAATCAACCTCGTCCACGTGGAATATAAGTAGGTTATTTTGAGGCACTTCGGGGATATGTGATTCATTCACCTCGGGCTACGCCCTCGATGAATAAATCACATATCCCCTTGTTGCTTCAAAATAACTTATACATATTAGAACGCTTGGAAAAGTTTACGAAATATTCTGAAGATACGAGTGAGATAAATCTCCCCAGGTGGAAGTTGTTGGTCACATTCGATGTAGACTGATAAATTTAAAAACACGTTTTCTTGCACACAAGACACTAAGATCATATTGGAGGTTGTGCCAGAGATGAAATATTTTTGTTCCCCAGTGGCCCAAACCTTTCAAAACTCCACATATCTAACCTCATTTCCCTCTTCAATTCCAACTCCCATAAGTCATGTTCAAAATCATCAAATCTTACCTGGGTAAAATAGCTGCTGAGTTTATGCGCAGAAAATTTTCTTACACTTTGGAAGTTAGAGCTGATAAGAACAAGAACACATTTCATTAAAAACGAAAAGATTTACTTTAATTGCAGTAAAATCTTTTATACTGTGTAGCCAGCCCTCTTGGTAGGACTAGTCCTAGTAAGAGGGCTGAATTTCACCTTGCCTTTACATGGGAATTTTCTGGCTCTTCTAGCAGGGCTGGATCTACAACGCATGCGTAATAGGAAGGCCGGCTCTTCTTAGTTTCCAGCCCTCCTAGGCGAGATCTCGGGTAGTTAATAGCGAGATCTCGGACAGGCCCTCCTCTCATGTAAACGAAAACAAATTTTACAAGGGAATCCACAGGGAGGCAAGATCTCGGCAAAAAGGGCCAGCCTACTGCGAGGACTGACTCGCTTCCATGTAAACACCACCTTAGTAAGAAGCAACTTACTTTATAAAACGCGTTTTTACATGAAATGAAAGCTTGAATATCTGACAAACCGTAAACTAGAAAGCATAATTTGCATGTAGTCACGATGTTGCGAGCGAATGACCAGGCGGAAATCGTAGTCTTGTTATGAATATCAAAGCCCAGCAGAGGATTTTAAATAGACCCATAATGAACTCATAATAATGGAATTATAAAATATTTAACTAAAGTTTTGTTGCTACACACGCAACATCTTCAGTGTCCTCAGACTGAATAACAATTTGGGACTCGTTTAACCCTTAACTAGATGTATGTTATTTACCAAACACGAGGTCCCTTCAGGTAAAATGCTGTTTGACGTTTTTACATGAAAATGTGAAAATTTTACGCGAAAATGACGGGAAACGTTTTCACACTACGAACCAAATTTGTTTAGTGGATAATTTTTTCCCCCCTTAACCAGTCAACCCTTTCCAGTCTGAGACGTTTGCCTTGACGAGTAAAATCGTCTGCCTTTAGCCAGAAAAAAATTGTCTCACATTATCCATTGTGAAATCGTCTGCCGTTAGCTTGAGTAAAATAAAAAAGTCGGATACGGACCGAAAAGTTAAAAAAACTTTAAATTAGACATTAAAACATTGGACATTCGGTTGAATTAGACATTGACTGTGACGTCCGTACGCCACTAATACATATAGGTTAAAGGCCAAGGAAGAGGTCTTTACAAGTTGAATAAAAACCAATACCCGCGGCCTTTAAGTTGTTTATATGCTCTTTAGACCATATACTCTTGTTTTCCAGAGGTTTTCAACATTAAAAATTCATGCCTCTAATAGTTTGATTTTAAAAAGAAAGTTCTCACTGGGAAAAGTTATGGCGGACAGTGACGAAGAACTTTTTGTTACTCAAAATTCGTTTATATCGGCTGAGATAGCTGAGAGTGATGTTATATCAGACGAAAACGCAGATATTGAGCAAAGGTTTGATCGGTTGTTAGATAATGCAGAAATACAGGAACGAGTTCGGCAGTTCGTTCCTTCGGTCACCCGATACAAGGACGAATGGGCGGTGAGAGCGTTCGAAGCGTGGCGTTCAAACAGAGAAAAAATGGCGCTACGTGACCGGTCTATCCGTTGTTTTAAGACGCCTCTCAAAGATATGTCGGCGGACGAGATTAATGATTCGATTTCGCATTTTGTGTTTGAAGTTAAAATCCAGGACGGCACGGAATATCCTGGTAACTCGTTGCATGGTTTGGTTTGTAGCATACAATGTTATCTAAAAACTCAATGTGGCAAACATTTCCGATTTTTTAACGATGACTTCTTCAGCAAAAATAAGTACATCATTGGATATTGTTATGACAGAACGTTCGGCGGCTGGTATAGGGGCGCACTGCAGAAGAGCTGAAGTCATTTCGCTCTACGAAGAGAATCAGCTGTGGTCAGACAATATTCTAGGGGACGAAAATGGCAAACAGTTGGTGGAGACATTGGTATATTTGTTCGGACTTCACTTTGCATTACGTGGTGGAAAGGAACATCGGCGTCTTCGTTGTGTGAATTCTCAGATTGTTATGAAGTACGATGGTCAAGGAAAGAAATATCTTGAATATACTGAGGATGTTAGTAAGACCAACGCTGGTAGTCTTGACCACAGAAAAACAAAACCAAAAGTTACTCGCGCACATGAAAATCCCGACTCGACGAGATGCATAGTTCGCTTATATGAAAAGTATTGTAGTCTTTGGTAAGAGTCGTACGTGTATTGCAATATAAGTTTCTTTACATGTAAGTTGGATTTAATCACGCATGTTAATATCGATTGCATGCCGCGTGGAAGTATTTAGCTGTGATTTTGTGTAATTATGAATGGTTTTTCACTTTATAGTCCGAAAGAAAGAACCAGCGACGCTTTTTATCTTACCCCGTTAAAAATCCCGAAGACCAATTATTGGTAGCCTACAGTTCCGTTGGGGCACAACAAGTAAGGTAGCACGGTAAAGCGATTGTGTGAGCCTGGAGGAGTCAGTGGCGGATTAAAACCTTCGAGCGCCCAATAGATCCCAGCTAGATTCACTCTCTTTTTAAGGCTTCAGCTTTAAATATCACCGATAAGATTTTTATAGCTATATTGAATGTGAACAACAATTACATGAATGAATCGGTGAAGTTATAAAAGAAGTCAAGACCAGTCTTAACAGGCAAAACAGTACTACAGTACTAGTCTGCCCCTAGTAACACGCACATTAGTGAATATTAGTAATATTAGCATAGGAAAGTCGGATTACAATATAATGACGTTCATTCTACAGTTTTACTGTGCATTTTCTTTATGGCAAAGAACTAATCATATCATTTACTGGGATCGAACGCATCAACTCCGATTCCTTATATAGGAGTGAGGGTGGCAACAAACACGACTGACCCATGGTTGAGCTCTACTAGTCCTTGATACGTTTCAATACGGAACAAGATAAGTGAAGGAAAATGATCATACGGATGTAAAGTTCATGCATAATGCATTTTCAGTTCATAATACATTTTACGTCTTAATGGATCGATTTCGCGGTAACCAAATAGCCAATTCCTGTCACCAAGTGGGAAAGAAGAAGAAAGCCAATATGGCCGCCAGATGAATCGTTCAGTGTCAGTCACGGCTCACCTACGCAGTTTTTTCAGTCTCATTCCTTTTAACATGTTTGTACATTGTTTTTTGTTAGGCTCTTTGTTTAAAAATATTTACATAAATATATATATACATACATATATATATATATATATATATATATATATATTAACATAATGATAATGAAATACTTAACTCTTTCGAGGGGGGAAGCTCTCCCTTTGACGAGTAAAATCGTCTGGCGTTAGCCAGAGTAAAATAATAGAATACAATTAATAATAATTAATACCAGAAATAATAGAATTAAGAATTCAGTCGTTTGGACGTATTATTTGACCGTCGATCAAAAGTACACCGTCCTGTTTTCTTCAAAGTTTGAAAATCGTAAAAGGTAATGGTTAGTTATTCGGAAAATCAGTCTTTCTTTCGTATTTCTCTCAGTAATACCTTATGAATCCTTTCATTCCTTCGAGCTCTGTTTGAATACTCTTATAGTCTCTACTTGTAGTAGTTTACCCCCCGGTCAAAACGCATGTAAGACTTGCAAGTTATCAAGTACGAACCCCTGAAGAATAAATGTGTCTGTACTTAGTAAGTAAAAAATAAAACATGGCCACATTAAAAATAAAAAATAAAACATAGCCACATAGACAAACATCTTCGTGGGGACTTGGCCTTCGTGGACCCCAGGCACGTGCCTATAGTACCTATTGATTAATCCGCCACTGGGAGGAGTTAAAGGTTTTAAGACAAACCACAGCTTAGGAGCCACAGCTGCAACGAGGTTATACGACGCCAGAGCAGACGAGCAGCTTATATGTGAAAAAACAGGTTAGTTTTGATGCTACATGTGTAATGATCTTAATATAATATTATATGTTTAAACTGTGTGCTGGTTTTGTTTCAGGATTTTGTCAGGACATATATAGTTTCTAAAGTAAATGGTTTGAACCTGGGAGAATCGTGACATGTTTGAGGAAGTTGATCGTCCAGGTTAGTGTAGTCTTGAGAAAGACTGTTGGTTGAAGTGACTGACGTTTCGACAGCCTTAGCGGCGGTCATCTTCAGAGTCAAAAGGAGAGTAAATGTCAGGTTCGCCTGTATATATAGTTTCTGTCAAATCTGTCTAAAATAAGTGATTTTGATAATTCATTTGATTTATTTTTCCAAATTATGAGTCGGTGATTTAAATCATTTTAGGCCACCGGTCTGGCTGTACGAGCGTACAAAAGAACAGGCAAAGAACTAGAAGAAAAGTTTTCTTCTGTATTGTACGGGAATGCAACACAGTCAAAAAAGATGTGTGTTACGCCTGTTGGGGGAGAGGGGAAAAAGGCTGAGGAACCTGGAGAAAAAACAGAAGATAAGAAAAAAGCTTGTGATATAACTATTAACTTTAACATAAACTCATGAAATGGACTTTTTGACTTGATCAATTTTGTGTTTTAGATCGACGTTGTGTGATTTTGATTGATATATTACTGTATGCATGGATGCACGCTTTTGTTTCAAATGTGAATTAAATAAGTTTTGTTACGCTAATTTTAAGTAAATTGGTGGGAGGTTATTATTTTTACGTAATAACCTAGTAGCCGGTTTTTATTTCCCGGTAATAACTTGGTATCCGGTTTTTATTTCAAGCAAAGACCTCTATGTCAACCCCGCCTTTCCCCCGGAAACAATCAAATACCACCGCCTGCTTTGAGAGCGGACGTTATTACGCCGAAGTTAAAAACTGACGGAAAACAAAAGCGTATGGTCTGATGAGTTTATACCGGCAGTAAGACTGTCCAACCGTCTCGATATGACGGATTTTGTCCCGGGTCCTGACCGACTACAGGTCGGAACAAAGAAAGTCTCGCTTTGTCGCCCTGAAAGTTCCCACGGTAATCACTTCCGAGGAAATGAGATAAGACAATCCGAGCTGAAATAGTTTTGCTGTGCAATGTGAAAGATGTTTGACAGAAACGTACTTTAAAACTGAAACCCTCTATATCAGGTAGCCCTTGATGAAATCTTTGGCTAATTTCGAGCATTTTATCCAGGTATTTGTCAGTTTTAAAATTTGATTTGTAGATAGTCAGAGGTTTTGCCCACGGAATGTTACGATTCAATCGTGAAATTGACCTGAACCGAGATTCTGTTGTCTGGATGGTGGTGCCCTAAACTGTGGACTTAAGCGTTGGGGGTACTTGTAGCTGTAAACACAAGGATTTTGTAGCTTTACTAGTGCGTTAACGGAACATTCTACTACAAAATCTTGATATTCATTTCCGTCCCAACGCGAATAATAAAATTACTCTTTTGTCTTCTACTAGTCTTGCCTACCCCAATTTGTAGTCTTGTCATCCAATCAATTGGCATCCAGCCCCGTAAAACTCCGGATTTTTCTTTTTTCCAACTTTACGAACGGGAAATGCTGTCGAAGTTTCTCTCTTCATTCATGTCTATTTTTGTAATCGTATAGGTTATTCAAGCCGAGAAATTTTTGTAAACATATCTTATTCTGATGCTGCTGCTTGTGAAGTGACGAAACGTTCTCATTAAAGTATTTTCGAAATATCCTGATGTGTTCATGTGCGACATGTCGTTCCTTAAAATTATTCACTGGGCAATAATTTTTATTACCAGACTTCGGTTTCCGCCTAGTATGTCTATAGCCGAAATCTTCCCTCAATAGGTAGGAAATGCTATTTCAGAAACCCAAGAATTCAAAAATTTGCCCGAGGACACGCCCTTGGATCTTCTTAGGGGCCATTTATACGATACGACGTACTGTCGTATACCATTGTTCATTTTCATGTATCCGATTCAGTCAGCGTCTTCAGGACCAATTGCAACATTTGCGAGCGAAAAGCAAACACGAATTATGCTTTAATGACATAGTCGCATACACCAAAGTGAAGAATCGTTTACGAAAATCGTATCGTATGGATAGGCCTTTAGAAGCCTTTGGCTACACCGCTCGGGGAAGTGTCCCGATCGGCCACAACTGAATAGTTAGACAGCCTACGGACTGCTTGCTAGTCAGTCAGAAAGTGCGATTTTCTAGGATTACGGACTGGGAAAAATACGTTGTCATAACAACCCCACGTTCGTGGCATATTAAAATCTAAATACAAAAATCCTGCCCTCTGATTCGTTCATTAGTGGGCGGATATTTCTGGTATCTGCCTACTAGGTTAGGAAAAGTTTTTAAAAATTTTGTTAACGTTAATAAAATGCCAAGAGGTTTGAAAACTATGAAGTAAAAATGACTTAAAATGGTTTTACTCAACGCAAAAAATCTTCCGTATTTACGAAAAAAAAAATAATTAGGGACGCAAAATTTGTCCACTGCGTCCCGAGGACGCAGAAAAGGACAGAAATTAAGTATGAAATTTTTGGCCCACTTTAAGTACCCTGGGAAAAATTAACAATCCATTAAGGAATTTTCATTGATGAACACATTTATATATTTTACAAACTATGACCAGTTGTCATTGATTTAACCAAGAAAGATAGTAGACTCTTCTCTTCTAGTCAAATCTAAAAGTAAACTGTTTCTAGTCTGTTGTTGCGATTATTTTTGCAAAAATAACAGTGTTTTCGACGTTCAGATAACGAAATTATAAAGGGGGCGTGGTCATGGCCCCTGAGGCTTGATGAGACTACCCCTGAGGTAGCCACCCTCTTGCTTCTGAGCCTTCACTGTTATATTCACCTTTACGTATGTGAATATCAAGATTTATCCCATAATTTTCTGGTCAATTACCACACAGGATTCTCAATAATCACCACAAACGATTTTTGATAATCACCTGTGTATTCAGTAATAATTATTATACTAATTGAAGATATCAGTCTGACATTGCACTAATATATACTGTACAGATCTCATCCTTCATCAATAGATAGAAATAAACTAGTTGCCTATAAAGGAACTCAAGCTCATCACTATCATGAACTATCTTCCCATGCTACTTTCCAATTTAGGTTGGCCTTGGGAATAAATTGGTAGAGTTGGGAAGTTGGTAGAACTACAGATTAATATCAGATCAACCACAACATGTTTAAACAATAAAATACACACAGCTTCCAAACAATATTTGCAAACATTGATCCCACTAGTTACCTTCTTATTGTTGTGTCTCAATTAAAAAATGCACAAAAAAACAATGTTAGCATTTTAAATACAATCTGCAGCCAGTTTCTATAGAATCTCAGGAAAGATGATTAATAATGCTGATTAACCCATTAAGGGACAAGTAGTTTACTATGGCTAAAACCAGACAATTTTACTCATCAAAGGAACAAGAACTGCCCCTTAATGAGTTAATAGCTATCTCCTTAACAAATTAAGGACCAAGGGCACACTTTAATAATTTTACTCTGGCTAATGACAGATGATGTTACTCCTCAAAAGGACAAGCTCTGCCCTCTGATGAGTTAAATAACTTTATCTCTTTGCAAAATATACTTACAATCCTCTGCTATCATTATGTATAATGTTGGATTTACAGTTACATGTACATCTTCATTTGCTACAAAAGTTTAATCATATAACCAGAGTAATACTGGTAGTCCATCATTTAGACCTTAAATTACCAAGGGTCAGCTGATATACAGTATGTAAACTGAAGATTGCAGGTTCTCAGCTGCAGTCAAATATACTTTTCATCTAGCTACCAACCACATACTTGTCACTTGGAATAGAATTTTAAACCCTATGTTTCCACAACCCTTTCTGTTAGGTTATCAATGGTAACATAATTATGGCATACCTGAACTGCTCCAAAGCAACAGCTTCAGCAGACTGGTAAACATTAGTTCCTCCTGATGCTCCACTATCAGGATATGCATTATTATCTTTTGCATCTGATTTGTTTGACAATGAAGGCAGCTAAAAGAATTAAATAGAGTTGCATGATTCTAAAAAAATGCTGATAGAAGTTAGTCACTGACCTTTAAAGGTCATTACTGTATAAGACCACTGTATCACTGGTCCCCTTCCCAAACACATTAACTGATTTTGTCATAAGGTCTTGTATGATTTAATTCTAGGCAAGGCCAAACACTTTAATTTGTTCAACAATTGGAAAGGAGATTCTGAGGCCAGTCTGTGCTGTCATGAGCTAACTCTCTAACACCAGATGTTTTTTTCTTCTATTTATTGTTCTCTCTGTTTTTGTTCTGCTCATTCATTAGTTCTTTTGTTCCAGAGGTGTCCTGTACATAGGACACAAACGGGGCATTAAAGGGTTAACTCACAAGTTGAAGTTATTTTACCTCTAGTTACTAAAATATGAGTGGTACATGTATATATGGATGCAACTAGAAAAGATTAAATATTTGATGTGTATGTAGTACTGCCAGTGAATTTCTATTAAATGTATTCCTTAGTCTCATAAAAAATTCATAAATTAAAATTAGCAGCCATGTTCACTACCTGCTGTTTCTTTGCTGGATGATTCAGAATATCAAGCAGTCTTTGCAACAGCTTTTCTTCCCTAAATAAATAAAATACAGCAGTAAAGATGAAAACCTTATCCAACCTAAATTTAAACAGACATCAACCATTCTTGAATAGGTGTAGAACACCTGATTGTATCCCCTCAATTAAGCACTTAGGGCACTTGTTAATTTCAGGGTGGCAGTTAACACAAAACATACAAAATTTCAGTAAAAAGACAGTTGCAAAGAATCTAACAAGCACCTTGTTTGAATATTTAGCACATTCAAAACTAGCTTAAATAAATATTGAAAGATTGTTTATATTAATTTTTCCTGGTTGTTAGAACTGTGATTAGTCATATTTCAATTTTAACACTACCATATAATGCCCAGGGCTCATCTCTGTGACAATTAAAATCATTTGGCAGTTGTAAAAGTAAAGTACTAAGGTTTGGGCTTACCCCTAAATGGTTTAGTAAAGCATTTAAAAAATGAATGAATAAAAAAGGTTCTGTATCATTTTCCCTACAATCCTGTCCTAAGTGAATGAATTCATTATCTCCTTAGGACACTAAAAATCCCATTTCTAGTGCATTGTCATCAACAATGGAGTCGATCATCAGAAAATGGATTGTTTGTGCCATTTGTCTATTGTGGCACAATAGAACATTCAGGGACTGGCAGAGACCTTACATGTGGAGATGGGGATAATGAAAGAAACATATACTAGGCAGATGGACATACTATTAATATGAATGATTTTCAATTAAAAAATAAGTTTGTTTGCAGGAATTTGTATTGTGATTTAAAAAAACTAGCTTGTAAAGGGGGTACTTATTTGAGTGTAGTGCTCATTTATAAAATCAATGACAAGGAAGGGTGCTTGTTTATAAGAGGTGTTTATTCAGAGGGGCACTTAATCTAGGAAATACATTAAGTGACCAGCTGGGTTTAATGGTACATTCAATTTTTGGAATTTTTTTGGCCTGGCTATAATTGGGGATCACTTTTTTTCAAAGCCCTGGGTAACTGGATTGTGATAAGGACTGAATGGTCCAAGTGGGCCCCAAAGCAAATGAAATGAACTACAAAATCACTTCATAAGATACTTGGTTGACTGGCCTTTCATTCATGAGAGCATGAGAAAATGAAAAGGTTTATAAGTCCTCATTTAAAGTTATAAACTGATACCCTAAATCACAGGTTATATCTCTCAGGGGGGTTGCATCAAGATGAGCTAGGAAGCCAGTTTGGCAAATTTGTTCTTGCATACAGTCACATGTGCCAAATAAGAATCACTTGCTCAACTTTCATGTAAATTTTACCCTTGCTATGGTTAATTTGTGCTCACAAAATTATTTTTTTCAATGATTTGCCTTGCGTCCACGATACATTTAAATGCAATATACCTGTTTGCATAATACACAGCAAGAAACACTAGTTCAACAAAATTAATCTTTAAAGTCCAAAAAGTTTATTTTTGTTCTAATCAAGATTATAACAAAAATCTTTGTGCATACCTGCTGGCATTTTTTACCGGTTTTACAGGCATTTTTGCTCATTGACATTATCGCGTTCTCCTCACAGTATTCGTCAATGAACCCATTCAGTGCTCAAGCTATTGTAACAGCAGAGACTGTAAATTAAAAAAAATTATTAATTTCAGACAGTCAACAATAAACACTTCACACAATGGATACTAATTCTGCGTCAGTGCAATTTAGATTTCAAAAGAAAAGGAGACAAACGGCGTCTATATTCGTGGTAGGGCCTTTCGAGTAACAGAAATAATAGTTAACACCAGCAACAAATTAGTTATTGAATCAATCTCGTGTACAGTAAATGTATCGAATACCGTTGCCTCAGCTTGCCCTAGTTCCTGATAAGGAAGATGAGGGATTTTTAATATGCAGAATTTTATGTTACGATCCACCACAATACTTAAAAGACATTCACGGTATTACATGTGTGACAACAGCTATTTTCTTTTAATCCTATTTTCACCATGCTTTCAGGTTTGCTATCAAGGTGTGAAAACATCGTTTAGAGGCACGATACATTTGGTTCCTAATGGACAACTGCCTTCAAATAAACCTGTCACCATTCGGTGCAATTCTTGACAAGGCTGAACATTATATGTTCACACCAGAGCACATCGTCAACCTATGTTTGATTCGGTCCGATTTCTCCATAAAATTCTTTGGTTTACTCACTTCCTGAAGACATCCAAGCGTTCTTTACCTTTGAAGATTAGTTAAAGTTCATTTCAATGGCACAAGCGAAGAATGATTCTTCAAAAAACGTGATTAACCGATGTAAACACAACCTCCTTCTTCGACGTGCATCATCTTTGGTTTGTTACTATCGCTGGTCCTGAAATAGGATGACAATCGACCAATCAAAATAGACCAATTGTATACTAAATTAAGAGGGATTTGTGAATACCTTGAGGTCCAGAAAGGCGGGGGACTAACACTTGAGTGAAGATTGATGGGAAAGGAATAGTTATTGCAGATCAAGGAAAGATAAGGACTTTAATCGGAAAAAATTTCGGTCGTGTTTCACTTTGTAATTTTTCAACCTCTGTTGGACAGACATTTTTGGCAAATTTCACGAAAAACTACACATCGTTGTTCAGCTCTGACGTGCATTTTTATCGAATTACTAGTCTGACTCGAGTTATACGTTTCAGCAGTGTCGAATAAAATGAATATTCAAACCATGAAATTCATAAGAATTGAATTCGGCTGTCATGCATCGTTTATCACTTGCCTTGTACCTCAAAAATAATTACAACATGTTAGTATTACCTCTTTTTCTGCATTGTGTTACCTTGAAATTGGACTAATCTCAGTCAATCAAAATCCAGAAACTTTTTCATCAGTATTCTCAGTCTAAAAATAACGTAATCAGTCCTGTGAAATTTTCGGGCTCGTGCTCTCGGCCTGAACGCTGGTTTACCCCAGATATAAAATTGCAAAATTTATGATTCAGAAACCATTGAGGTGCAAGCTTTATTCTCGTTCATAGATTTCAAAAACCGAAAGAAAAGATCAAAACAAATAGCCGTATTTATTCTAACAAGTGCCCTTTCTCTAATGAAGGTCGTGGCTAGAAGGTATATCTGAGAAAGATGGTTAGGATTAGGATCAGGTTTAAGATTAGGGCTAGGACTTAGGCTAGAATTATCCTAGGGGCCGCGGAGGGGGAGGGGCTGGGGGGCTTTAGCCCCCCCCCCCACTTTTTATCCTAAGAAAAATAATTTAATCTTCAGAAAACGGAATTCGCCACCAAAAAAAAAAAACTAAATGTTTTTAGATTGCATGTATAAATTGCTAATTTTAAAATGTAGTCCAAAGCATCGCAAAAATTTAAACAATCCCAAACCAACGGTGGTCAAAACCATTGTGCCCCTCCAACCTTTTTGAAACTGCAAAAAGTGCCCTTTTCAAGCATAAAAAGTGCCCTTATATTAAAAAGAAATGCCTTTTTATAACAAAGTGTAACGCATCAGTTCTTATTTGGGTCTACAGATTAAAAGATACATGAGAATATGAAAAAACAAAACACATTGAACAACATCAGTTTCGGTCTGTTAGTCTAGCCAAGAAACTAGAGCTTTTCCTGTTGAATCATGCATCCAAGAATCCCGAAGTAGCATCACAAATTAATCAAACGATAGAATCGGTAAAGCCAGCGACATTGCACATAACATTTAAGTAGACGATTTTCAGCTTTACTAAAATACAAATCTTGGTTTGTGTTGAGAACCATACATATTGCGTTTGCATTTAATTATTTTGTATTATATAATACATTTATACCTGTTACATTTCACGATTTGTTTATCAAACCGAATATTATGATGGCTGTAATAATTGTTTGTTAATTAAAACATCTCTTAAAATGCAAGAAGTATTGTTTTAGCGATTTCATTTACGTGACCGTACGCCTCTTGACTCCCTAAAAATTTTCGAGCGAATTGAAAGACATCCGTTCATTCCCTTTAGCCCCCTACTTAAAAAGCCGCTCCGCGGCCCCTGTATCCCCAATACTAACCCCAAAACTAACCCCAAAACTAACCCCAAAACTAACCCCAAAACTAACCCCAAAACTAACCCCAAAACTAACCCTAATCCTAACCCTGATCCTAATCCCAATCCTCCTTCTCAGGTTTACCCACTGGATATACCTTCTAGTCGCGACTATTAGGGCTCTGGGAACATATTAGGTAATACGATTGGCTGAACGACGCTTCAGCATGGTTCCTTACCGCCATTTAGCACAATTTAACTCATAAAAGAACTGCGTGACCCCATTTTTCCCCCTATTAATATTTTTCTCAACATATTTATGAAGATTTTGTAATCCCAGACCTTTTTTAGAACAGTTTTAATTTTCATTAAAAAAAAGTAGTCTCAAGAACAAATAACAACAACAGTCGTTTTACGGCCGTTTTCCCTGATTACGCAGAGGTTGGCCGGCAGCTCTATACAGCAGCCTCCTCCACCTCTCCCTATCCTTCGCATCTTCCCTTTTCAACCCGCACTCTCTAATGTCCCTTTCCACCACCTGGCTCCATGTAATCTTTGACCTTCCCCGTCCTCTCTTACCTTCCACCTCGAACGACATGATCTTTTTCACCCAATCATCATCATCCTTCCGCAGCACATGTCCCAAACAACTTAACCTGTTCCGTTTCATGGCGTCATACACTGACTCAATCCCCATTCTTTCCTTCAGCCCTGCAATCTGCACTCTATCCCTCAGCGACCCACCACACATCCATCTCACCATCCTCATCTCCGTACGTTCCAATCTCCCACTCCGCTCCGCCGTCATGGCCCACGTTTCACTTCCATATATCATAGCACTCCTCACACACGTCACGTACAGCTTCCCCTTCAGCTTAAGTGACACTTCCTTCCTTGTCAAGATCCCTGATAACTCCTTAAACTTTCTCCACGCACAACGCGCCCTTGCCACGGATGCAGAATTCGCTCCTCCACCCCCATTCAGCATATCACCCAGGTAACAAAACTTTCCAACATTCTCTAAGTGAACCCCATTTCCCAGATCCAAGCTCTCCTCCACATTCCCATCCTCTTCATCACCTGCTCTTTCACACGTCTTGCACACAAATGTATCCTCAGCTCTAACCAGAGAGCTCTTCACACCTGAGCATCGCTTGTTTACCCATCCACTGCATCCCGTACATCTGATAGAATTGCTCCCAACACCTTTTCCACATACAGTACATGGCAACTTCCCTAGTCTTTCAACATCACCACAATTTATCCCTGGCACCATCACCTTCGTCTTACCAATGTTCATCTTCAACCCTTTTCCCTCCATGCACTCTTTCCACCGCTGGACTTTCCCCTTAAGTTCCTCAGTGCTCTCAGCCATCAAAACTAAATCGTCAGCATATAACAGCTCCCACGGCAGGCCCTCCCTAACGTCTTGCGTCAGCGCCTCCATCACAACCACAAACAGTAATGGACTCAGAACCGATCCCTGATGTACCCCAACCTTCACCTCAAACTCCTCACTGTTTCCATGCTTCGTTTTCACCATTGTTCTCGCTTTCTTATACATTATCGTCACTGCTTTCACCACCCATTCTTCAACCTCCAGCTTCCCCAATGCTCACCTAACCACTTCTCTTGGTATCCTATCAAATGTCTTCTCCAGAGCTACAAATGCATAATACAATGGTCTCTTTTTGCCAGAAACTTCTCCTGCATCTGTCGTACCACAAAGATCCCATCTGTCGTCTCCTTCCCCAGCATAAATCCAAACTGCATGCCATTAATATTTACTTTCCCTCTCAACCTTCTCTCCAGAACCCTCTCAAATACACTGGCGGTCAAAAAGAACTGCTCAAGCTCCATTTCTTGGGTAACGATGGGTTGCAGCAATGGTTTTTGCTCACTCCTATGGCAAAACAGTCAATTTCAGATCATTTTAACGTATCTCCCACAATTTTTTATACAGCTCCAGTCATTTTAACGAATTATTTTTATGGGAACGTCAAGATGTATTCCTGGTTCCCCAGGAGATTACTTTTAATTGTTGGTAAAGCAAGAATTTCAAGCAACATGCAAAATCATGGGTCTAGGGACAAGGATCAGTCTTGAAAATGGAGGGAAAGTTACTCATAACGGCAGACTGCTCATCAAGTAGGCTGTAGCCAAAGTGTCAGCAATATTTTGAAGAAGCCGAGACTTATTGGAAGTGTTAAGGATTTGAAGATCCCTGAACAAAAAAAGGAAAACTACGAAGAGAGAGGACAGAATCATGGTGAGAAAAGCATGTCCAATCGCTCTAACACTGCACCGGAAAATTAAGCAAAGATGCAGATAGAACATGGTGAGAGTGTCTCTACTTCCACTACCCTACTAAGACTGAGAGATGCTGGTCCAAACGGCCACAAACCAAGTTACTATCTACACCACAAGTGATCAGTTCTTTTTGACCGCTAGTGTACCTTCATCCCGTGTTCTAACAGTTTTATTGCCCCATGAGCCCCACACTCCAATGGGTCACCTTTCCTCTTGTAAATGGGTAAAAGGGTACTCAGCTCCCAGTCCCTCGATATCTTTTCCTTGTCCACTACCATATTGCAGATCTCCTTAACCTCTACCTGACCAGCTGCACGGATAATCTCACTCACCAATTCCGTCGGACCACCTGCTTTCCTACTTTTTATCTGCCCTATCGCCTTCTCTACTTCCATCTCTGTGATAAACTCTCTTGGTCCTTCAACTATCCCACATTTTACAATTCCATCCCAATCATTCTCTACATTCAATAGTTGCTCCATATACTCCCTCCATCTCTTCTTTATTATCTCCGGTTTCACAACGATATTTCCACTCTTATCCTTCAGGCAGTTCATTCCAACCATATCTTACCTTTCCTTCGCCATCTGCTTTGCTATCTTGAACACAGATTTCTGCCCTCCTACTGTCTTGAGTTTTTCTCCTAATCTCTTTCTCTCCCATTGATGGGCCTGAGGAACCGCTTTCCTTGCAATCTTCTTTGCTGCTACATACTCCTACAACCCTGCCTTTTCTGCAGCAGTACCCTTTGCCCGACACCACGCCTTGAACTTCGACTTCTTCTCATTCACCTTCTTCTTAACCTCTTTATTCTACCACCATGTTTGCACATGCCTTGGTGGTCCTTTTGTCCATCCACATGCTTCACATGCCGCATTCAACAATCTCTTGTCTTCTCCCATACCACATTCGCAGCACCCTCCTCCGCCTCCCCCAGAATCAGTTTATCCTGGAATTGCCTGCGCACATTTTCATCATTCAGCCTCCACACCTTTCTCCTCGGTTGGAATTTCTTCCTCTGGGCTTTCACTGCACCCTTCACCTTCATATCGGCCAGTATCAGATGGCGTTGTGATACTGCTTCTTCACCAGGAATTGCAAAGAGTCTTAAACGGGTTATTAATGAAGGCATTTTGAAACATCACTGACGCCAATACCAACTGCTTGAACACCTTTTAGTCTTTTTTTTTACTAGCATTTAATGACAGAAACGTTTCTTAAACGCCATGTTTCATACTTGCAAGAAAAAAATTTCTTCCCGTCTTGAGGGTAGACTTGCATTCTACTATTTTTCTAGAAGCATTACCGAGCTACCTCAATCGATCTATTCGTGATCCCAGAACCTCCACTGGCATAGGCGCAGGGACCGGGAGTCGCGTGCCCCCATAGTTTAAGTGGAGGCCTTGCTCTCCAATATTTACGACAGAGTAGTTCATTTTTATAATGGCGTTGATTAAACTGGATCTAAAAATCAGCTGTAAAGTTAATATTTGGAATTAGCATTTATCTTAATATTCTTTCGCGAAACTGCTCTCAAATGCAGGAAGTAGCGTTTCAAAGCGTCAAAAAAAATAAAAAAATTTCCCAGGGGCGCATGCCCCTGAACCCCTCTACAGGTGGGCTGTACCCCCTAATAATTAGTTGGTTCCTACGTCTCTGAATGGTTTCCTCGCGATGAGATTTGGTAAATATTGTAAAAAAGCACCTTAGATATCTAATTTACTACCATTTGTTAAACACCATATGTACATGACTACACAGATTGTTCCCCAATCTTTATTTTCCTTCTTCTGCATATTTACAAATGGAAGAAAAAAATCTAATCTCGTGCACGAACAAGACACTAACCTACAACCTACAAGTGTTTTTTTCTTCACATTTCAAGTTCCGCAGGTGCAAGACGCACGAATTGCCACCAGCATATATCAGAGAAGGAAGTGGAAGAGCAAACGAAGCCGGGTTACGTTTCGTGTTGTACGTGTCATGTTCAGACAACATGTATAATAAACGGTCGTATTAATTAAGAATGATGGTGATAAGAATTAAATCTAATGATAACATGATCGACTCTGCAATCTTTGACGTTTTTGTTAATTCCAGGTCCTAACCAATAGAGAAAGGTTCACTCGATAATTATTTTGAGGTTGCTTCAGTTTTTTTGTCTGAGCTTGGGTTAAATAGTGAATGTGTGAAGTGGGATAATCTCCACGACAATGAGTACTGTCGATCCAAAAGCAATATCTATCAGCGGAATCCTTACGTTAGGGTTGTTAGAATGGCAGTCAGTGACGTGCAGATCATAGAGAAATGTAGACCTGAGAAGAGCACAAATATTTCGGGAAAAAATCACAAAGAAACATCCTTGCTTCATGGGAATAAAGTATGCTTGCTTGACGTCAATTCCATAGGTCGCTATTTAAGGAATTGTTGCTTTCAACAATGCCTCCTCAACAGTGATTCCCATTTTTGCCAGGTCTTTTAGACGACAGTTGGGATGACGGTTGGATTAGGAAAAAGCCAGGTACGGTAACTTGGCAAAACTACTTCCAAGTTCGCAGTAAAATAGATTTTAATAAGAGGCTCCAAAACGAAAAGGAAGTTTCTTTCAACACGATGAGGATGATTTAAACTGTCAAGCGGAACAAAATTAATCTCCGAGACTTCAAGTTTTTAATCGGGCAAAATGACAGGTTATCCATGTCTGTTTCTGATTGGCCCTGGATTCGTGTCGATCCAAAGATCATCGGTACAACAAAAATGATCTTCCCGCCGCTCTTCCTCCTTCTCTGATTTAGCCTAAAATGGCTATTCTCTTTCGAGTGACTGGAAACCGGCACTAACGTTACTGTGCTGGCAAATCACAAACATTAGATTGGCAAGGCAATTTTTCATTAACATCTTGTCGTAAAATAACATTAAAATGACAACCACATAATAAATAATAAGCTCTGTGAAAAGGCAACTTAAGTAAAATTCTCGTAGATTCAAAAGTTATTCTATAACTCTTTGTTTAGATTTTCTGTTTGTTTTCCAATGACACTACTTGTTTTACTACCAACATTCCAACTTGCACGCATGCACCTTGATTTTTGGATCTAAGACTGCGTTTGCACTATAACGGTAAAGCGCAAGTACGAATGATTGTAGTGAATTTTAACGTTCTTTTTTGTGCATCCCAATTATATTTTTGGTGTCGCTCGTGTGCATGCAGTGCATGATTTAAAAGAACCCTTTCGCCTGAAGGGCACTTAAAACGTTGATCTAGACCTTTGACAGATGAAAGAGGACTATGTGCACAACGAGTAATCCTGTTTGTGTTTATCTCTTTGAAAATGTAATAGCTTATCGCAAAAGCGTAATAATAATTGTTCCAGAAACTGTCTTAAACACTGGAGCTATCCTTCCTCGTGTACAAACATATTAAATAAACTTATGTGTCAACAGTGCTGGGGCAAACTAGGGCAATTACACGCCCTCCTTTCACTTCAAGGGCCAAACCATAAACCCAAATAAGCAGGAACAAATAATTATACACTAATTTCACGCTAATTGATTTTTGGGGCTGTACATTCTCTCATTTAAGAGTTGTTGTGAAAGCAGGAACGAGAAAGTATCGTATAATTATAACCTCTTCTTGAAATCCTGGTCTAGCGACGCAAGGGGTCTAGCAAAAGATCTTGTCCTTACGCTTATGTCGCTAATACGAGCCAGGCTTAAAGGGTTATGGAATTCTCTACAGGGCTGGAATACTCCAGTTAACCCTACGCCAGGTTACAACTAAAAGCAGCAGCGTTACTTGCATCACAAATACCAAATGTAGTGTTCACGCTATAGCAAACTACTCTGGATTGAGCAGAAACAGAGCAAAGATGACAGCGAAGCAGCACGATTTGCTCAACGAAGATTAATCATACCGTAATAGGGTAAACGCAGCCTAACTTTAAGTGTAGCATCGTGGTAGGAAGAATCGTCGCAGCTCACAAGTTAAACGCAGTGAAACCAGTACTACATTTAACAGCAATCAATTTTGAAACCTAACTGCATGTGAGCTGTGACTGCCCCATGGCAAAGCCTCGTTCCACACCCTCACTAGCAAACATTATCAAGGACAGCAAGTTATGCAATCGTGTCTGGGGAACGAAACGCCAAGATTGGTGTATTAATGTAACTTAGTGGCACATCGAATTACACGAGAAATTCAACGTCATTCACCGAGGCACGTTTTCGTCTGGATAGAAGCTCAGATCAGTGGAGTTTGCGGGAGACAAACGAAACGGTGCCACAAACAGTTAACGGTTTTCAGTAATTTGACAATATAAAGAGCTAAACATTACTGTCAGATATTTTATAGTTCCAGCTAGGTTTTAGCAGCTTCCAACTGAATAAACTAGTCGTCGCATTTAAAATCTGGTCCCGATGACCTGAAGAATTCAAGGAAAGATTAAAAACAACGACATTGCCACATGTCAAACGAACACTCCAGTTTCGATTTTAAGGCGTTAAAAACACCGAAATATCCGACTTATCACTAGGGTTGCTTTTATCTGGAATTTTAGAATCCAAGTTAAGAGAAACTGCGATGGTACACTAAGTTACAGTTTTGAACTATCATGCTTCTTTGTAGCCTAATTTAATTGAGACTGATTCCTCGATTTCTAGAATAGATCTCCAAATGTATTGCAAAAATATTTACAAACTAGAAGGGCCTGGTTATTACCCTATTTTTTTAAAGAAATCCCGTCTGCTTACATAAATCACCTTCAAAATGTTGAAAACATCCCCTAAGTATAAAGTATACTTGCTCACTTCATTTCGCTTTCAATCTCATCTTTGCTTTGATATCAACAAATTTATATTTATTTCTTCCTAAAAAAGAAAACCAAAGGTTTCTGGGAAACAATAGACAATAGAAGCCATTTACGCAACCATCTGAGGTCACTGAACCCAAGATAACGAGTTCTTAACAAATGTTATATTTGGAGTATATCTTCAACATTTTCTAGGCAATTTGTTTGGCAGATGGTGTTTCTTCAAAAAATTTTCGAGCAGTTATACCTTACACTATAGGTAAGGTATGACTAAATCATAGGCAACAGTCAACTTCTTGCGCCTTTAAGCAAGTTTCAAAGACTACCAGTATAACCACAGTAGTTGTGGTTTGCGTGCACTGGAAGTTCTTAACACAAAGTGAGTGTCCGTGAATGCAAAGTAGAAAAGTAAAGAAATAGTGCCGTTCAACGTCACATTAAGCCGACAATTGCAAAAATGCTTTGCTTCAACGCAAAAACTATCTCAGAATCTATTAATTGCTAAAGGTATTAACAAAAGGATCGTCCTACTCGCCATCACGTGTATCACAAAGGAAGTGCGTCTGAACGCCAGATTTTTCTGTGATATTCCGCGTTCAACAATCAACTTGCGACCAACAACATTGAATACACTGAAAAACGTGTATTCGCGGTGAAGGAGAATGTAAGATCACGTCACAGTTTTTCCGTCATTCAGTCGACTCAGCTGCATTTTTAGCCTCGCTTATGACCTGGAAATGCAAAAACATTTAAGTACATATATATATATATATATATATACATATACATATACATATACATGTACATATACATGTACATGTACATATATGTATATGTATATATGTATATATGTATATGTATATGTATATGTATATGTATATATATATAAAGAAAAAAACAAGAAAAGGAAGAAAAGCTAAACATTCAAACCAACAGTAAATAAGTAAATAAATATATAAATAAAGAAAGAAGATGACATTAGAAATAAAAATTGATGTATTTCGTTTAATAAATAAAAAGGTTCATTAGCTAAACTGTTGCTACGGTGACAATATTACATGACCTAAGTTGTTTAATTTTGTGGGCTGTATGCACGTGGAAAGTCTCTTATGATCTTCGTGAATAGTTCAGAAAAAATCCTATATTTTAGATTTTTCAAAATAACGTTTATGTTTCCGGCAACAACATATACTTCACATACATATTTTAAAGAACTGGATAACTCAGAAACGAAAATAGATATGAAAAAGACATTCTCCATTCTCCAATACGACGAAAACTTGTCTTCACGGTAATGATTTTGATCTTATTTAGAAACAACTTTGAACGTTAAAAACTAACATTCGCAGTGTGTAAGCTACTCATCTCGTTCCAGAAATATTTAGGGTTTTGAAAACTGTGAATTAGGTACCGTATGATGTCATTTACTCCACATTAAGGCACGTTCAAACAGGCCATTTTCATGCAATTTTGTTTTGCGATTTTCCCTGCAGTTTTCGTCGCGCTCATACTACTACTTAAAATCGCTCGTGTAAACTACCGACGATTTCAATGTGATTTGTCGCTGCGATATCGCCAAGGTTTCAAACATGATGCAATTTTACTGCGACAAAAATCGCAGGAGAAATCACAACAAAAATTGCATCAAACATCGCCTGTGTAAACGAGCCTTTAATAAACTAAAATCCACAAAATGAGGGCAATCATGTAAGTGAGTAGTAGGAAGCATTAAAATCCACATTACTAAGCGAACGAACATTACGTTGTTGCCGTGACAACCGTTATGTTACAGACTGCTCTTAATTTTTAAGGCATAAAATGTCCATTTCGGTTTCAATTCTTGATGACTCAGATCCTTACCACATGTCGCAGTAAACACTGTTTGACAGACGAGCAACCAGTAAATTGATTTTTTAACATTGGAAGATCACTGAGATTAAGTGGTTTCTATGGCGACGGGAGAGGTGACAATTTATTCTACAGACATTTCTAATATTACTAATTTCATTTAGTCCGTACGGACCAAAAAACGTCTAAAGTTATCTATTTTGCATAAATTCTTTAAAAAAAAAACAACTTGAATATCTCTGGGGCTAGATAAGATATTGACAAAACTACGAACGCCATTTTTCTGCATTTCAAATGATTCTTTTCCGAAGACCAAAGACAAGAAGACGATCTTTTCATCTCAGTGGCACTTTAGGTACAGTTTGAAATAAAACGAACAAAAATTTTGAGTTCAGAGAACTTTAATACGTGCCATTAACTCTTCCCCAGCGGGAGTTCTCCCTTTGACGAATAAACTAATCTGGCGTTAAACAAAGTAAAATCATCTGCCGTTAGCGTGAGTAAAATCATAGAAATCTCATCAAGTCGGGAAAGAGATAAGAAGTAACAGGTAGTGAGCATGACTGAATAGAAAATTTCAGTATTAACCAAATTCAATGTTACAGTTTAATTTGGTATAATGGCTCTTCATGTTACCCTTATGGTACTTCTGAAAAAAAGCATATTAACTGTTTTTAATAAGGAAAACTTACCTTTGATAAGCAACAACAGTTCGGTAAGGCTGGGTCCTTTGTTCATCCATCACGACTGTATCCAGCTGCCCAAGGGGTGCAGCTTGCAAGTGCATCGACGAGGAAGGAGAAACCGCTTGAACTGCCTGCCCGTGTACTGCAGGGTCACTGCCATCACCGCTTAAACCGAGGTCCTGAAAATGAAAGTAACCAGACTTGATTTGAGCGACTTTTTTTATTATTACTTGTTACTTAGTAACTAGTCCATCGAAATCCCCAGCTTCGCGATTTCTAAAAACGGGATTTACGGTGCTTTTTTTATCAGATTAGCAGATTTCAAAGAAGCATTTAAATGAGGTATAATCATATCTTAAACTCATTAACAATTTATGAGCAAAACACAAAAGAAATCAGTACCGAGACGGCGTCTGGGTATCTGATTTTAATTAGCATAAAATGTCGACAACTTTGAACCTGCTTTTCTCTTTAAATAAGGATTCGTTTGAGACGTCATGTCATACGCTCAAAGTCGAGTTTCATCAGATATTCAAACACCACAAAGTTTGGTTAAAAAAGCTCGGCTATCGTCTCATTTTTCAACTCACTTCCCGCTATTTGGATATCTAATGAAACGTTCCTTACCAACGAATGAACTGGATACAAGAAAATAATCACTCTACAACATAAACAGAAATTTTTAATGATAATCTGATACTGTTGAAGTCAACTGAAGAATGTTGACTCGAGCGGGATTTGAGCTCGTACCTTCGGGATACCGGTCCGCCGCTCTACCTGTTGAGCTGTCAAGTCCACAGGGATTGGAGGCGAGTTTTCAGGGCCTTTTTTAACTATATATCTGGGGGGTGCAAATGCCGCCCAGTGATTGGATTTGCCCCCCTAGCCACGGTACTTTTGCCCCTGGGAATTGGGAAAATTATTTGCTGTTTAATTTTCCACGTTTGCAAGTAAAAGGAAAATTTCCTTAAGATCTGATTTGCTGAAGAATGTTGATCGATCAGTTCTTCTATTCATTCAAAAAGAAAAATTTATTGTATGAACTAGCCTGATAAAATCAAACCCTATCTCATGCGTGCGTTCATATCACCGAAGTGTGATTTTTTTCACGAATAAATTTCGATTTTTTTTCCCGCCTCTCTCCATTCCGCACTCGCTAAATCAGTTTGATTACGTTTCCCGAAAATGTGTTTTTAACTTTTTTGTTTTCTGAAAATACACTGAAAATATACTAAAACGCATCTCAAACTGACGTATAATAAGAAAAATTCGCCCCCCCCCCCCCCAGGAGCCCCTTTGAGAGAAAGTTTTCCACACATTCCTAACTTCCCCAACTCACAACACTCAGGTGGACGGGCTACGCCGGCCGCAAATTTGACATCCCATATTTCAGAGCAATTTCTACTTCTGCCTCCCATTGAAAATTCCTTAAAAAAGGCACTCCGAGTTTTCATCCAATTAAAGTGCACGAGATATTCTCGCGACAACTTAACGCTTATTCAGAATTGAAACACTGCACATCCTTTCATGGATAGCGTTAAGTTGTCGCGAGAATATCTCGTGCACTTAAGTTGGATGAAAACTCGCCTCCAATCCCCGTGAACTCGATAGTTCAACAAGTAGAGGGGCGGACCGGTATCCCGAAGGTGCGAATTCAAATCCCGCTCGAGTCAACATTTTTCAGTTGACTTCGGCAGTGTCAGATCATCATGAAAAATTTCTGCTCATGTATACCTCTGATGATTCTGAAATTACAACATAATCTTGTTCGAAATTACAGTTTCGGAGTTAATGCTCAATTCTCGTTACGTTAACGAGCAGAGTATGGCAAACTTACTCTTGCCTTTGAATGATAGAGAGAATAACGTTCATGCTATCAGTGTGTCTGTGCTTGAATCTACCGATAATGTACGCCCATAATCACTTAACGGTGTAATAATCTCATTTTAAAACAAACTGTCCCTTAAGTTGTATAAACAAACATTAGTAGATCATAATACAGGCAATAGCGTAGCCAGACCTACATTTTTGAAAAAGTCTTCTGTAAACTCGAAACACCGCTAAAGAGGGTTTTGGTCTTGGGAATAAACCTAATGGTTACATTTTGAATTTCGGGCCTCAGATACTGATTCGAGGCAATCTAAGATGTTTGGTGTAATATTTCACGCAATAACTTCATCAGTTCAACAAAATTTCGGAGGGGACACAAGCGCTCCCCAGGCACCCTCTTGGCCAGGCCACTGATTACAGGTAAGGTATAGGAGAGGAGGCCGTGAAAATACCTGACAAAAATATTCTGCGTTTGCCGACAGAGCTGAGCTAACGTATGACATAAAAATTAGTACGTTAAAATGCCGCTCTGCCGGTCGACCCATTTAGCAAAATACTGTGAGACAACCTACCTCGACTGGTACTTGAACTAAGTGGTGCGATTGGCCGGTTTGTACCATGTGATGCCACGCAGGTTGTGAAGGAAAGCTTGTTTGAACTGCGCTAGTAATGTAAGGCTGAAAATAAAGTTAAAATATTGAAAATGAAATTAAAATGAGCCATAGAGAGCGTTACTCTAAAATTTAAATATGTATAAAATATGTTCATAATATAAAAATTGGCGCGCGCGCGCGCGCGCACACACACACACACACACACACACACACATATATATATATATGTGCTAATAGCTTTTTATTAATGAAAACAAACGTTTTCAACAAAGGTGGTCGAAAGCATGTCAATAGAGAAATTCTAGTAAGAACGAGATCAAAAGCAAGAAAAGATAAATTGAAGTAAAATTAAAGGAAACAGAATGAAATATAATGGAATGGAATAGAATGAAATGAAAGGAAACAAAATAAAATGAAATCATATGAAATGAAATGAAGTGATATGAAATAAAATGAGATAAATGAAATCAAGCAAACTGAAACGAACTGTTTCAGAATCATCCTCAGAGATATACATGAAGAGAATCTTTTCATGATAATCTGACACTGCCGAGGTCAACTGAAGAATATTGACTGGAGCGGGATTTGAATTCGCACCTTCGGGATACCGGTCCGCCCCTCTACCTGTTGAACTATCGAGTCAACGGGGATTGGAGGCTAGTTTTTATCTAACTTAAGTGCACGAGATATTCTTGCGACAACTTAACGCTTATCCATGAGAGGATGTGCAGTGTTTCAATTCTATTACAGAATCATCCTCAGAGATATACGTGAAGAGAAACTTTTCATAATAATCTGACTCTGCCGAAGTCAACTGAAAAATGTTGACTCGAGCGAGATTTGAACTCGCACCTTCGTAATACCGGTCCGCAGCTGTACCTGTTGAGCTATCGAGTCCACAGGGATTGGTGTCAACATTTTTCAGTTGACTTCGGCAGTGTCAGATTATCATGAAAAGCTTCCCTTCACGCATATCTGAGGGTGATTCTGAAATAGAATTGAAACACTGCACATCCTCTCATGGATAAGTGTTAAGTTATCGCGAGAGTATTTCATGCTCTTAAGTTGGACTAAAACTTGCCTCCAATCCCCGTGGACTCGATGGCTTAACAGGTAGAGCGGCGGACCGGTATACCGAAGGTATGAGTTCAAATCCCGCTCGAGTCAATATTTTTCGGTTGACTTCGGCAGTGTCAGATTATCATGAAACGAGCTGTAATGAGGTGAAAGGAAACAAAATGAACTGCAGTAAAATAAAATAAAACATAAAACAAAACAAACAACAAAAACAAAATCAGAAAACAAATAACCATGGTTTCTCCCTTCTCAAATATAACTAAAATAGAAATAAAACAACTGAGTACGTAACAATTTTATCAAAAGGTCTCGTTAACATGAGACCGGATTTCGACGACGCTGTCTTCGGTTTGAAATTAATAAAAGAGCAGTGAAAAGACGTAAAAAGAACGTACGCTCCCTGAAACTTGCATGTGGCTCATTTGATTAGTCAACTGTGGGATAGCGCTGTGATGGATTGCTTGCTCTACATTTCCTGTTGGGCTTAACTGGATCTGACTCTGAAAGAAAACATGCACACATTAAAAGTTTAATAACCACCAGCATGATTCTGAAATAACCAAGCACAACCCACTTACGCCCACTTCAAGACGGCGGATACTTATAGTGGGAGCCTGAGAACTATTCGCCCTCGCGTTATATTATAATTCAAAATGTTCTCTCACCTAAGATTCAAGTTAGGGTTAGGATTAGGGTTAGTATACCCTACTTCTAATCCTAACCTTAATGCTAACCCTAAACCTAACCCTAACCCTAGCCCTAATCCTAACCTTGACTCCAATCTTAGATGAGAGGACATGTTGAATTATAATACAAAGCGATCGTTAATATTTCTTAGGCTCTCATGGTAAGTATCCGCTATCTTGAAGTTGGAGTAAAAACAATTGCCCGATACGCCTGGGCTGGACAAAAAAATGGGGGCAACTGCCCCTCCCTGCCTACGCTATTACTGTGTTGTCCTGTGTTGTTCTGAGAATTACTGTGTTGTGTTGTTCCGTTTTGCGGTGTCCTATGTGGTCTTGTGCTGCGTTACATTGCGCTATCCTACGCCGCACCTGGGCTGTGTTATCTTGAATTATGCTAAGGTTACAGGGTGATCTACTGTGATGTGATTTGCATTTTATACTAGGGTTGTAGACCTGTGCATTGTTTTGCTTTCTCTTTATTTATTATATAACTCACCGGAGCCATTTGCGTTTGTAAGGAAAGGTAGGTTGGACTAGTTATCCACCCACTGGTTCCAGCTGCATACTAGAGAAACAAAGGAATCAAGCAAAGATGAACAATAAAGCAAAAGGTGACGCCTGAATCAAAACATGTTCAAAATAAAATGTAAAATAAAAAATATAAATATATATTTTATATATTTATATATTTTTATTTTATATATTTATTATATCTTTTATATATCAAATAAAAAAAAATTTTCCTTCATGGGTATCGCTACTTTGTCACTGGCGATGCCGAAGATTTAGTCATTTTAAACCTCAGTTAATACTTTGGAACGCTGCATCTGTGATACGAGACTTATTCTTCAGGAAAGACGTTTCGGTGAAACAAAATGTATTGGTTTCTGCTGAAGGAGACGCTACGTTAAACTTGCCATAACATAACATAACATAACATAACGTAACGTAACGTAACGTAACATAACGAAACAAGACATAACTTAACACAACACAACACCACATAATATAACATAACATAACATGACATAACATGAAATAAGATAACATGAAATAACATAACATAACGTAACGTAACATGACATAACATAACATAACATAACATAACATGACATGACATGACATAACATGACATAACATTACATTACATTACATTACATTAGAAGACACATTACATTACTTTCCATAACAATATAACATAACTTCACACCGCACAAAACAACACAACACAACAAAACATAACATAACGGAATGTAAAATAACAGTATCGCATAACATCACATGGCATAACATCGCATAGTATACCACAGATTAGAATACCTCAGCATTACACACCATAGCATAAGGTAACAATAGCATGGCATCACACTACATCTCATCACATCACAACGCATCACATCACATAACACACATCCGACCAGCCACATGACCACATGACCACCTGGTCACGCCCACCTCTAGACTGCCATGTCGCAATACCCTATGTAATCCATACCAAAACAACATCATATCACATTGTACTTCTCTATGCAAAGCCACGCTATGCCATGTTGTACCATGATTTGATAAGCTCCAACGAACTGACCTGTTGATAACCTGCGTGTAAGTTGGCTGTTACTGCCTGAGGATAACTTCCCTACAAAAGAAAGTAGGAAACGAGAGCAGCTATAGGATTCTATGAGTTTAATTTTACTGGAAAAACACTTGGAAAGAACATAAATTGTCAGGTTAATCTACAACATAACGCTTACTGGAGAAAGACTGGAATGCGAAGACGGAACTGTGGTCTGGACAGGCATACCTACTCTGCTACAAGTGAACAAGAGAGTAAATGGTTCAATATTCCCTTGATCAAATTAAAAAAAAAAAGTCTAATAGTATTTTATTGCAAAAAAAGCAACAGTGTGTGTAGTTAAAAACCAACGAGATAAAAACTGAATGGAGCAACAAAAATGTACTCAGAAATCTACAGTGTGTGATGGTTCCTTTCTATTCCTATTACCCATTAGCATGTAGGATTGTTAATACTTGAATTTCTTCTCCCTCAAGCACATCTTGAATTTTAAGGTTGTCTATAATTCCTGAAAGCAAATTTACGCTCCATTCAAAAGTCATCACCAAAGACAAACATACGAATGTAATTAATGAAAAACAATTTTCAGCTTAAGCACTAATGGTTTGTTTCAAATTACAAAGAACTATCATTATGATTCTATAGATATAACAAGTTCAAACTAATACATACAATAAAAAAATGGGGAGAGAGTAACTGCGGCCAACTGTTACTGTTAAAAGGTTTATGCGAAGTTAAGCTTTCGTCATTCTACGAAATCATCAGAATGTTCGATATCGTAGAACGACGAAAGCTTAAATGCCATAAACCTTTTAACAGTAACAGTTGGTCGCATTTGCTCTCCCCGTATCTTTTTATACATGTTACTCAAGGATACTTTTACTCGACTAATATATACAATACTACAAACTCCTGTGAAATTTAAGATATGGACGGCATTACTAAAAATCGAACAAGAAGTCGGATAGACAGACGACCGAGTCGAACAAAGGGCTGAAGCTCACAGTACAATACATGATTAACACAGACGCCAATTCAATGTTTCATGTTTTTAGATTCTTTTCAGGGCGACAAAGGAGCGCCAGCCATTGCGACAAACTTTTAGTAGGGACAACCTGAGGATTAGTCACCAGCACCTACCCGTTATGTAAGGCAAGGTGTTCGTACGTCATCTTTGGAGACTAGAGGGGAAAGAAGAAATGAAGGTAAAGGTAAAGTAAAGTGCCTTTATTTATACTGGATAACCCTATCGGCTATCAGAGCGATTTTCCCAAGAGGTCCAGTAAGGGCCACTCCTCATGGGTGTCAACAGATGAATGAAACAAACAATAAGTAACAACTGTTTGTGGATTATTCTAAGAAATTTAATGTGCCACTTGATTTGACAAGGATTTTGAAATGACGTTTTGCAGATTCAAGATTAAACACGAATGCTCTTAAGTCAAAGGACATGGCAACACGTACCTCCTTCATCGACCGCCAAGATTTATCTAAAAGGAGAAAGGAATTTGAGTTTCACTGTTCTGGAGTAGCTGAGTACACCATCAATGTACCGACAAAGTCTTTGCATTAAAATCTGAAGTAGCAAAAATCAAAAGGAGTGGTTGTTTATCCATTATTGATCGCATTCGTAATCTCTATGAAAATATGGATGAAAAAATTAAACATTTGTAAACGGGGAAAAGAGATGCCCAACAAGCACAATGGGGAAAGCCATTTCTGGAAGAATATTCTTTTCTACTAAGAGCTTGTTCATCCTTAGAGAATATCACCAACACCTATATTTTGTACTAGCTCCGCAACCCTTGAAAACCGAACTGTTCTTGGAGTAAGATTCTCAAACCATAGCCAATCGATAAACACGTACCACATATCATGCATACATTTTCATTCTCAATGAAAATCTTCAGGAAACTCACTAGTGATCCGGATTACAATTCTTAAGGCCCGCGTTTACTCGATACGATTGTCGTATCTGACTGTGCATACAATTGTTCGTTTTGGTATATACGATTAAATCAGTAGTTCCTTCACGTTTTGCTACATTAGCGAGCGAGTTGTAAGCTGAAACTGTTCCCTCACACAACATTGTATACGTCAGGATGAACAATTGTATAGGACAATTGTATCGTGCAATTGCGCCCTTAGTTTATATATTTAAATCAAGAAAACACAAACATGCAATTGATAAATCAATGTGAATACTAGTTTGAGAAGCTTGTTCAAACACTCGTTTATCGTACTTCAACACGGGATTCCAAACACTCGAAAACAACAAAACCTTGAGGATAACGAAAAAATCGTCACAAAATTTCTACATATCATTTTCGACCATGATATCTCAAAGACGCGTTAGGAAATATTCACCCTACCCACAAAATATAGAAACCTTGGTAATCCAAGTCTTCGAGCTGAGTTAGCTTTAGAATTTAATATTTCGAAAATGAATAATTACATTGACGATAACGATAAGATGATTTACTACAACGACAGTATGTTAAAGGTGGTATGGAAAAGAAGACGAGAGGCGCTATATTAGTGAAACTTCTCGCAATTTTTTACCAAGAATTAAGGAGCACACTTTAAATACTAAAAATTCTCATGTTTTTTGAACACCTCGATAACTCTTCTAATAGTAAAAGCCACTATACTCTTTAACAGTTTCAAAATTTTAGATTTATCAAAACCACTTACAGTCTTAAATTGAAAGAAGCTATTTATACATCAAAAATAAAAAACCGCAAGTAAGCACACCAGTTCAACACATCAATACTTTCCTCTGTTTACAACTATCTATAGATACCGCTTCTATTCTTTTCGACATCAGCTTTAACATACTGTCACTGTAATTACGCATCTTAGCATATCGTCATTAGTTAATTTATTCCCCTTGTTACTTCCTATTTAAAGTCTTTGAAACTACTTAATGCGCAACTCCCTGAATTAATTTTCCTTGGATCAAACGTTCTGATAAATGATGAACAAGTCTTAAAAAAACACAACATTGTTGATAAAAACTAGACCAACGCCTGCACCAGGAACAACTCGAAATTATCTGGTAAGCTCGACAAAGGTGCACCCTCTACGACAGCAGAAAGATTTTCGCGACATGAAACAACCTGGCAGAACGATCCAGCTGCTTGGAAAGCTTTAACGAAAGACGGAATCTACATAACTGAATATTCGTTAGACTAGGCACTTCAGGGCAACCCCTTGCAACATGGGACTATCAGTGGCTTTTATCTTCATGAATGAGATAATTGTGTAGTACATTCTAACCAAACTTTTAAAAAACATTCTGGTGGGATTAATCCCGCATAAAAATCAAAAATGCGGCGCAATTTCGGCCAACATGCGACTATTAGTTCTTAGCGCATATGTTGAAAAATGCATCAAATATATGACAAAAGTTCAAAGCACGAGTGGTTAGAAGTAGTTAGTGATAATCTATTAAATAAAGAAGACACTAAGATTTAGAAAAACCATGGCTTTAACTTCTAGATATACATGAACAGAATTTTTTTGTTCATGATAATCTAGTTTAACTCCTAGTCCAGCTCACTTTGCTGCTGAAATATTCATACTTATTAATATGCATATGAAATACCTAAATAACGTTTCAAAATCATGCACATATTTGGGACGATTGAACAAAATCTTTTAAAACTTTGCACATCGTTATTGAAACTAAAGATCATACCAAAAACTTGGGGTGACCATAGCTATTGTATCCGTCCCATACGACCAGTTTTATTTTTTGTTTTTGACAAGTCAGGGATATTTTGAATCAAATGTTCTGGGTAAACGAAAACATTGACAGAACACGTTGCTTAGTGTGGCTGAAAACAAACAAGCTTTTTCAAAGAGAGAGGGACTTGCGAACTATGTTGCCACGGTAATCGTGTTTTTCGTCAAGTGATGCCCAATATCCTGGAATGCACTTGCATGCAAAGTTTCAAAGGATATCGTTGAACAATCCCAAATAAGTATGAGATTTTTCAGTGAGTAAAAATGCTGGGTCAACAAAATGACGTCATAAAGTATCTCCCCTTCATATCAAGGAAGTGCAGCAAATTTCTAAATCACTCCAAAAATTCTCTTACATAAAACAATTTTAATTTCCACGTCACGTGCACTTTCAAACTTGAACTGTATGACATTTTTTAGCGTGAAAGACATGTCGCGTGCAGGCCCGAAGAGAGGCAACAGGAGGCAAAGGTCTACCCCCCCAAGCCTTCAGATTATGGCCTATGCGCCAAAAAGAGTTTCATTCGGGATTAAGGCCTTTAAGGCATTTTGAGGAATTCTTAAGAATAAAGCCTTTACAGTCTGCACGTAGAATTACCTGGAGATTGTCTATTTTTCTTTGGTCCTCCATCAGCGAATTTAACCAGCAAGGGCTCTGACGCTCCTAAGTGAAAGGAAATAAAAAATACAGCTTAAAATAATTTATTTCGTTCCATTTTAATGCTATCTTTGATTTGATTTATTGGTCAAGTCACACAATTAATGAGCAGGACAACATTTACTTCCAAAAGTGTGGGAAGTTTTCCGTCAAAAAGTTTACTAGTTTATATGTAACACACATACGTTGGCTCTTCGTTTTCACTTCAATATCTTTGGTGTGAAATAAAAGTAAAAATCAAACATTTCTGTGAATATGCATCGTCTCCTCTTGAAACAGAATTGTCAAGACTTTGTGTAAACCATAAAGTTACGTATGCTGTTCTAAATTTATAACTAACGAATCTAAATGAAGTCCCGGTAAAACATTATAAAGAGTGAAGAAACGATCTAAAATTTACGATTGAATCCAGTCCATAATTAGCTGCTGATAGGAAGCGAATAAACGCAACACCGTAAACTGCACCAAATTTTCGTAATGTTCATTCCTGTTTACCATTAACTGCGAAAAACTTCCGACGCGTTTAATTTCGAACAAAAACTTGTTCAAAAATAAACAGGCCGAAAATTTTAGGCGTCCGAAATTTTTAGAGTCTTGTAAAGTGCTATTTTTTTAATATGACAAACTCGTAAAAGTAACAGATTCAGACAAGGTTTCAAATGATACTTCTGTTGCTCAATCTCTGTTTAATATTTAAATGCAACATGGAAGTGTTCACGTTTCGAGATATAACACATATCCTCTGCTCTCAAGCAAAAAATATAGATGTCACGTTGATCTGAGAGTTTACATTGGTCGTCGTATTTTGTGATAAAAACACGGTAAAACTAACCCTCATTTGTTGTGTTAGTGTCTCTCCAAACTTATATGCGATCTAAATAAACATTCCTTCGTTGTTGTCCAATTTTTTTTTTTTTCCCGAACATTGTCCGAGATAAAAAAAAGTGTCCGAAATTTCTCATCCGAATTAAACCGTCCGAAACTTTTGGAGTTGAAATTTTTCGCAATTAATGTATTGCACCAGAGTTTACAAGCAGGACAGCTCATTCTTAATATCAACCAGAAAACATGAAAAAACCTGTTAGAGATGGCTAAAAACGGATTACTTGCCTTTTAAAAATGTTCCATTATGCTTCTTAATTATTTTCTCACATACTTCTTTACTTTCCATTCTAAAAAAGTTAAAAAAATTGTGCAACATTGCTATGCAAGACTGACTACAACGGGCAAAAGTTTATCGATGAAAACGGGACAGCACCAGTAGAAGCAAAATATAATAGTAAAATTATAAAGCTAACGACAACAACATGAAAAAGGACAACAACAAGATAATCATTTGTTGTCAGATGATGGCGTGATGGTAGAGGGACGTTTCCAGGAGCTCGTTCGACTAATCAAACAATTGCTGCTGTACATCATTGATAGCATTACCACAAGGCAATCTAAGACGTAGTTCGCTGCAGCCAATTAAAGACAAACTTAACGTTGGTTCGAACGGCATAATAATACAAACACGTCAAAATACCCTATTGACCACTCGTTTCCAGATCTCCGGATGAGCAATGAAAATCTCTTTGAATGCGGAAATGGTCATGTAGCTAGATGTGCAATAGCTGGTTCCCCTTATTATGTCAGTTGAATACAACTACCAGAATACTTTGTGGTTTTTTCATTTTCATGCAAACATTGAATTCCCAAAGCAAATGGAAAGACAATTGCTCCGATTAATTTTACAAACAAGATTTCGAAAGGAATTCTGGAGGTTGTATTCAGTTGACGTACAAAGGGAACCGGCCATTAAATTAACAGGAGTGTTTCTACTACCTTTTTATAAAAAACCTTATTAATAAAATGGTTGAAAAAGTTGAAACCGAGCTTTCCGACATTTTTAAGGGTCCATCATCAAGAATAGTTAATAGACTAAGAAATATTTTGACCAGTCAAAATAGAACTAATATGCGTTAAAACAAAAGACTACTAATGAAATATTCAGAATAGTAATTCCATCTTGACTAGTCAAAATATTTCTTAGTCTATTAACTCTGAGAATGAACTTTTTGTCCGAAAGCTTGGTTTTAACTTTTCGATCATTCTGTGACTAAGATTTTTTACAAAAGCTAATCGAAACATTCTTGTGCATTCAATCTCCAGATATACAAATTTTCCAAAAACATCTGCTTGTTTAAATGTTTGCATGTGAGAATAAATCTACGTAAAAAAAACAAGACAATTGAAGTCGGCAAAGTGTGGAACATACGCTTACATTTAAATACATAAGTCAAAGTATTGGTGTGTTGCATTCTCTGAATCCAAAGCTTTAATGTTCGTATCTCTGAGTTAGGTAAAATCTGTAAAAAGTTTTCACTGTTATCAATTTCGCCAAGGTTATTGACTATCGATTCCAGTAAAATACAATTCCATAATATATTCTGACTCTGTTTTTCCATTTTTAGAGACTTAAACCAATAAATAGTCAAAAAGTTGAATCAATTAAAAAAATAAATTACACGCCCAAAATGAAGAATGAAGCAGTTTTCTTGAAATACTTTTCCGAGGGTGTGTCCGTCTCAAAAACAACCTCTCGCTTCCCGCCCAAGCATTGCCGACGTAAAAACATAACATGTTTACCTTGCAAAACCAACTCCCTTGCTATAGGAATTTGTATCTCTAAGTATTCTAGTCGATATTACGGGTCCGTCAGGTGAAAGTATTTTCTCAAGTTGCTGTATTAAAGAAAGATCAACATGACGTTGTTAAATAAATCGAAAAGAAAAGCAGTCACTGAACGTTAAGGTTTACGCTACTGAATTCAATATGTAATAACGAATGAATTTCCCGGCAAATTTTGCTCAACAATTCAAAGGAATCATCCGAAAAGACCAAAGCGTGCGAAATCCTGTTTTACCCTAGCTTGTTACGGCACTGCCATGCATAAAAAACATCTTTAACGGCTCTAATTGAGGAGGTAAACGAATTATTTTTAGCTCGATTAATCTCAAGCTATGACCTTCCTAACCCTACATTCAGCCAAGAAACACTCGCCTATGGCTCGTGTTAGTTTTACCCTTTTCTTAAGTCCCTCAGGGTTCGCGTATTTTATGTCACAGTTTAAAAAATAACACGCATCTTACGCACGCTCTGATTGGTCAAGCCCCATTTTCTCTCAGACTACAGATATACGCTGACGTCATTTTCTTTTTGTATTAGAGCACAAAGACATGGATAATGTATCAAAAACTCGTAAAAACCATGATTATATCATAAAACAAACAGAAAACAGATGTTGTGTCTCTGTATTGTGATAGAAACATTCATGACGCCATTTCAACCGGAAAAATACCTGAAAACGTCAATTATAGCGGAAAAATGCCTAATTGTAACACAAGCTGTAACCACGTATTTAGGCATTTTCCCCGTCGAAACGACGTCGTTCATCTTTCTACCACGGCAAAGACACTCAAGTAATTTTCTATTTGTTCAATATAGACATGGAAAATCATTTTATATTCCTTAAATTATTTGCATCCAAACTGCATGGGATTTACTACAACCCGACTATCCCAAACACTTTCATCTCACATGTTGCAGGTTTTGATTGATTTGATTTAATTTGATTTGATTTGATTTAACATCTTTAATTTGGCAAATAATAAATTAGTAAATATTACAAGACCAAATAAGGCTAAACACCAACGGGACGAGTCCCATGCGAGGTGCTAGCCAGTGTGTGAAAAAAAGTATGATATGAATAGTAAGCAGCAAAGTACTATAAATTTGTGCTAAAGAAAATTAACCTTAATCTACTAAAGTTCTATCTATTCGAATTTCTATGGTAGAGGAAATGTCCTGCACAACGAATAAGTGCAGGCTAAATCAGGGTCAAAATCAGGTTTTACTTACAGTTTCATCAAAATGAAGAGGAAGATTCTGGAAATATAAATTCGTAGGATCTTGTTCTTGTTGCTGGAGGCAAAAAGACAAGTTGAACAGTTACTAACGTCGAACAGTTAATATATTTTACATAATAAAATAAGTCGCTCCAAAAACGAGCTCTGATTGGCTCGTATTTACATACTCTTATCTAAACACGGCTCGGAGCCGTGTTTACTTAAAAGTATGTAAATACGAAGTTTTCGTGCCCTTCCTACAGTCTGCTTATTATTTTACAAAAGAAGTATAAAATGGTGTTCTATCTTCATAGACTCTGATATACACTCTTGGGTTAATATGAGGCTTTCGGAAAGCTAAAAACCATTTGCTTCCGCCTCTTGTTTTCGTTACGCTTTTCTCAATTCTACCAGCATTTCGCATGTTTATATAATACAGTGCATATACATGGAGAAAACGATTTCATATTTCTTTATTACGTTACGTATCATAAAGAACTCCGGTGGCGATTGCTGGGAGCACAGCTGCACATTCAAAATATATGATACAGAAGGTAATGCGTATTAATAATTTGGGTACGGTCCAAGCAATGTGGACCATTTACAAAATGAGTGGTCGTTCTGAATCTGCGTTTGTATATCGAATCCAAAAGCCACGAAATCCAGACACACCATAAAAAATTGAAATCCGAGGTCCAACCAGGCATTTCCATTCCCAACGAAAGCCTTCAGGTTGTGTTTTTCCAATATGTCTCAGTAGTATTTCAAAAGTAAGGGTTTTTGTTTCATTGATATTTGCGCTTTTACTCTGAATATGCCCACGGATGGGAACCGTTAATCGAGGTATTCTTAACCCCTTCCGGTCAGCGACGTCTCCCCTACTCGGGTAAAATCGTCTGGCGTTAGCCCGAGTAAAATCGTTCGACGTTAGCCAGAGTAAAATCGTCACCATGTTAGCCAGAGCAAAATCATCTAGCGTCAGTTGAAAAGTCGGATACGGACCAAAAAAGTTAAGGCGATATTACGTAATTTTTGCAATGATTTTTAACCCAACATGCGGACGCAACGATATTTCGTTGAGACTTAATCATAAAAGGCAAGTCATGCGAACCACTTTTTGGTGCAACATTTGTGGCATTATAAATCGCGTCTCGTGAAATATCAAAATTTTAGAGCTCGATTTCATAAGACTAAAAAGGAGAGCTTTTTAGCTTACCTTAGCCATTTGTGCTTGAATTCCCTTAGCTACAAGAGCAGCAACAGCAGTCTGCGCGGATTGCGGATGATCAAAGTCGACAAACCCATAACCTTAGAAAGAGGGACAAAACGAGAAAATTGTAGAATTGGTTGTAAAGTTTCTTTATCTTTAAAAAAGACACCATGTACACAATTCTTACCCTTACATAGATTGGTATCTTTGTGAAGAATGGCTTTGGTAGAAGTAATAGTTCCATACCTTTTCGAAAAAAAACCGGGAGAATTTCGATGGTTAAGATCTTTATTATTTTTACACAATGAGATTTATTGAGTATAGTCCATTAAAAGCTAACAGGGATCCCGCTTGAGTACAATTCCCTTCCTCTGAAATGAAACCATAACAGATCCTGTAAATATCTTATCAGCCAAGCATACATTGCTTGAAAAAATCGCGCGAAAACACTTTTACGAGGACCTGCATTTAAGGTGGCCCAATACAGATCCTTGAAAAGTGGAAATTGCAAACTTGAGACCCAAAATCATGTACATAAGTATTTCGGCAGAAGAATAAAACTGAGGTTTGGCTTAAGTTGAATTGGTATGGCGTCTGCAATATTTTAAAATGGCCCTTAATTAATGAAAAGAGTTCACCTGCTCACAATTTTATCTTTATTAGATCATTTTTTGCAGAATGAGCAATCAGTACGCATAGTTTTATAAATTTTAGTAGATTTCCTAATTTTGAAAAAAAGATAGGCTGGCCTATTGTCTAGTTTTTCCACAAGTTTTAGGTAAAAATGGAGTAACCAAAACTCTTTCGAATTTAATTTAAACAGTAGTTAGGAACCATCTTAAAAGTCACAGTTTTCACAGCAACCACTCAAACTCTTTAATTTTTAAAATTTGTTGACTAAATTTTAATATATTACATTAAGCGTCATTGCTCTTCCAAGATTATTTATGCGAATGTTTTTGGTTCTCAGTTTATGTTTTTAACTTTTCAATAAGTGCATGGAGCCGACGTACTTTAGCTACCTTAATTTTTCTAAGGATAGGTTTCTCGGAACTTGATGTTGAGGACTTTAAAAATACATCGGAAAGGGTAAAGTGAAACTGGAAAACATAGCTGAGTTTTGACCATTAACGACAGAAAATTAATATTTGTCATGATAAATGATTTAGATGATTTTGGATGATTCTGGACAATATTTACCCTTGCCCTGCAGATTTTTTTCTAGTGGAAACGGGATTTAATATTCATTTTTAGTAAGGCAAGGCAAAGCAAGGGATGACATAAAATTTTGGGCCGGGGTGTCAATGTATAAGGCGCGGTTTTTCAGTTATTGATATGGTTTTCTCCTTGGTTATATATAAAAATTTTCCAAAATCTCCAGAGTGAAAACAAAAAGCAGACCAAGTCCGAGACTAAACAGTCTTAATCTCAAGACCCTACCGGAACTAACCTGTACTCAGACATAAAACAAATTCCAAAAATTTTCACTTTGTACCTCTTCGTCTTGGAGTCAGGTTAATTTTTTATGTTATTGAATATTGCCTGATGAAAAGTTCATTTTGCCAATACGTATATGTTGTAAAATATATGAAAAATGTAAAATGTTTCGACTAGCTATACCCATGTTTCGGGTGAAAGGATCAAAAACGTCAAAAAAAGCTTTCGGGAAAACCATGGGGAAAAGACTTATAAATTTCACAAGCCAAAAAGGAATTAAATGCACCTAAATAAGGCAAAGGGAATCAAAAAAGAGCAATAAAACTAAAAGAAGTTGCTCCTAACACAATGTATAAGTGAGGACATATTTATATATACTATGAAGATTTTTACAGACAAGTAATCAGCTTAAAAATATAGATGAAGCGCGATCAGGTATAGACATAATTGAAACAGTGAAAACGGCGTTCTTCTGATCAAAGTATTTTATTTCGAGCTTTCGGTCACCAGGCTGTGACCTTCGTCAGGAAGAAATGAAAGACAAAAAACAATTTGCCAACTATATATATACATATCTGTGAATAATTATAGACAGAATTAGAAAGTTACGGTAATGGAAAGTATGTATCAATTAATTGCGGCATTTCTTTGTTAAAATGGTGTATTGTCCTGGTAATGGCCTGGCGTTGTTGTCGGCATTTTCTCTGGTAGCGGTGTGCCACGATTCGAGTGATTTCTGATGCGGTAATCTCCTTTGTCAATTATGCGGTGGTTTTCAAAGTCTATGGCGTGTCCGTGTTTCCAAGAATGATTTGCGATGTTAGAGCCTTGAGCATAGTTTTTAACATTCCTAATGTGTTCTTTCTTCCTAGTTTGAAACGAGCGTCCAGTTTCTCCTATATATGTCCTTTCTAATTCTGCCTATAATTATTCACAGATATGTATATATATATATATATATATATATATATATATATATAGCTCCCAATTTGTTTTTTGTCTTTCATTTCTTCCTGACGAAGGTCACAGCCTGGTGACCGAAAGCTCGAAATAAAATACTTTGACCTGAAGAACGCCGTTTTCACTGTTTCAAGTAATCAGCTATTAACCAAATGCATAAGTGAGTACGTATTTATGTATAGTATAAAAATTTTTAAGGACAGGTAACCACGAATCACAGCTGGTTTCCTGAGTATTCCTACTCGGTTGGGGAAGCCTTTGGGAAAACCGAATTTTCGATATGTGATTTTGGACATCAGACTATTTATGAGCATGCTCCCCGTGCTTCCGCTTACCTGAATAGGAGGATTCAGAAGACTCATCTAACGAGTTTCCACGCAACACCAAAGGAGGGATTCTCGCTTGCCACAATCTGAAACAGATAAAAATATTCTATCCTCGACGTTTCGAGCAAAGGCCCTTCGTCTGGAGAGTTAGTAGAAAGAGAAATAGAATAAACAAACTTGTTGCTTATATAGCAAGCTGTACAAGCAGTCACGTGAAACAAAATTAACCAATGACAGAAACGTAACCATAACAAAATGAAAACTTATTAAATATTGAGTCCGCACACAGCAACAAACCCGATAGTAAGGGGGTATGCCTGCATGCAGGCTGAATATAAAACAAGTGAGAACACAGTGGAAAATTAAACACAACAAATGGCATAGAAAAGTAATACAAAAACTGTGAATGTCTGCAGAGGCAGGCATTGACAGATGAGGACCTAAATGAAAGAAAAACGTTCATTAAGGCCGTGGGGGATGGAAAGTACCAAGTTTGTAAATGAGACGCTGTTTTTGTTTCTTGCGGGTATCATTCGCACCAGTGATGGAGAGGATGGCACAAACTTTTATGTCAGAAATGGAGTGGTTGGCACTGTTGAAATGCCTGGCGACAGGTTTGTTGCACTCATTGTTTTTTATATCACGCAGATGTTCAGCAAATCTGTCACCTAAACGTCTTCCAGTTTCTCCAATGTAGAGTTTACCACATTTACAGCAGGAGATGCAGTAAATTAGGTTGGAGGAAACGCATGTAAAACTGTGCTTGATTTCAAACTTACATTTTGAGGCCGAAATACAGTCTCACTTCGACAAGACCAGGTGTCACCCACTGGCACTTCTTGTTGTCTTCGTCCTGTGTGCAAGACTTGCAAGCACCTTAATCCCACTACGTCTATTTCGACCCCAAAATGTAAGTTTGAAATCAAGCACAGTTTTACATGCGTTTCCTCCAACCTAATTTACTGCATCTCCTGCTGTAAATGTGGTAAACTCTACATTGGAGAAACTGGAAGACGTTTAGGTGACAGATTTGCTGAACATCTGCGTGATATAAAAAACAATGAGTGCAACAAACCTGTCGCCAGGCATTTCAACAGTGCCAACCACTCCATTTCTGACATAAAAGTTTGTGCCATCCTCTCCATCACTGGTGCGAATGATACCCGCAAGAAACAAAAACAGCGTCTCATTTACAAACTTGGTACTTTCCATCCCCCACGGCCTTAATGAACGTTTTTCTTTCATTTAGGTCCTCATCTGTCAATGCCTGCCTCTGCAGACATTCACAGTTTTTGTATTACTTTTCTATGCCATTTGTTGTGTTTAATTTTCCACTGTGTTCTCACTTGTTTTATATTCAGCCTGCATGCAGGCATACCCCCTTACTATCGGGTTTGTTGCTGTGTGCGGACTCAATATTTAATAAGTTTTCATTTTGTTATGGTTACGTTTCTGTCATTGGTTAATTTTGTTTCACGTGACTGCTTGTACAGCTTGCTATATAAGCAACAAGTTTGTTTATTCTATTTCTCTTTCTACTAACTCTCCAGACGAAGGGCCTTTGCTCGAAACGTCGAGGATAGAATATTTTTATCTGTTTCAGATTGTGGCAAGCGAGAATCCCTCCCTTGGTGTTGTGTTGTTGCGCCGCTGCCTACGCTGGACCAGCCTTGTTGATGATTTTAACGAGTTTCCACTCTGTTTACTTCAGATTCTGTAGTATTTACTACATCGTTCACCTAAACTTTGGTTATAACCGCTTGGTTGTATTTTACTACAAGCAGTTCTTTTCAAATCCCGCCTGAAATGAGGAGATGGCGCCGGTGCAGTAAACACCAGACATAGTATAAACAAATAACTCTATTGGTCTCGACATCTATTTATAGGAATTTCGCACTTAGACACAAAATTGCCCGAAACATAAATGAAGTAAGAGAATTATATATAAGGTCAATAGTACTTCGTTTCTGTGTTTGGTCTTGAAAAATTCCAGGCTGTGGTGTTTAGTCCATCCGTACGTTGCCAGGCAACGACCTTCGAATAGTAAACTGGCGTTCACTTAAAGGCCCTGGCAAACATATTCAACATTTGCTTCAACATTCGTTCGATTTTGTTGAAGTATGTTGAACGATTGCGCTGGATCTATTCAAATTCTCTTCAACAAATGTTGAAAAAAGCATGCCATGTTTATGATAACCATCACTACAACGCATGTGCACGTTCAATTTTGTTGAACAGTCCGTCGAATGATACGGCAAACTAGTTCGACATACCGAAAACAATTGAAATGTTGAAGAAATGTTTTGAATACGCTCAAACTCCATTCAACAAATTTCAACACTGTTCAACATTGTTGAAAACCCATGGCAAACACATTCAACATCGAATTTCAACAAAATCGAATGAATGTCGAAGCAATGTCGAAGACGTTTGCCAGGGCTTTAAGCCTCGGCCAAACGCTTTCAACATTTTGTTCAACACCTCTCAACATTGTCAGGGATGGCCAAACGCATTCAATATATTCCACCGTCGGTAAGATCAATATAAATGTTGAACGCATGTTCAACGAAAATTTGAACATGTTCAAATTTCTTTCAACATCGTTCAACATCGTTCAACATGGGTGGCCAAACGCGTTCAACATGTTGCAACAATGTTCAACGATGCTGAATAGAATATTAAAAGCGTTTGGCCCGGGCTTTAGACCAACGTCGGCTTTAGCCGACGAGTTTAACTTAAGTAATTTTGCTTTCGTTACGAAAAACAGTTCAACAATATCAAAACAAGAAAAATTCTTCCGACATGCAACATTTAAACATCAGGTTAGTATACTCATTTCTAATTTGGACGCAAATTCATTCAAAAAATGTCGAATATAATGGAGATAGTTTTCATATTTGAATTGTTTACCAATGACTTTGATTGAGGATCCCATTACTTCCCTTAATTAACGATTTTCTGAAGACAACCAAATGGAAATCGAAAAATATTTGATTTCCCCAGAGTCATCCACTTTGCCAACCGAGCAGGAAGACTCTGCAAACAAGACTGATATGAATCACTAAGAGTTCTTTCTCTGTCCGTTAGCAATCGCACCATCTTTTGCGGCAGGCTGCCAAGCTTCCTCCCATCCGTTTGTGCTATTATTTTATTATTTAGGCCTGTTTACACGTGCGACTTTGTACGTTGCCATTGTCATTCTGCTGTATGCAATAAACCCATGACAGTCTATGTAGCAAGTTATCCGCTTGTGATTCGCTGCAGTTTGTCCTCGATGCTCTCGTCAGTTTAACACATACTCCAAAATGTCAATCGCAAAGAACAAAATCGCAAGTGTAAACAGCCCTTTACTTTGGGCACAGTTCCATGAAATTCGATAGTCGAAAGAGATAGCATGTCCCGCCAAGGTCGAGTTTTCAACTTTGATGGGTCGTGCAGTCCGAAAATGTTCTTTCCTTCATATTCCTTACGGACGTCCAGTTTCACCCAAGAACTGAACTCCAAAATCATCACAGGGAATAAAGAGCCTTCGTTTGTTTTTCTGGGCTGATCTTAGTCATCCTAGTCTTTAATTTTGAAACGATGCCTTCGAGTTTTTTAGCAAGTTTCAAAGAAAACGTCAGCGTTTTCGATCCTTTTACCCAGAATATTTTTGTAGCTTGACGGAAACATTACAATTTTGTATAGATGATACCTTGTAGCAGAGGTGCGCAACCTTTCTGGCTCTGCGCGCCAAAGTTCTTGTGGAGAATAATTGGCGGACCACCAGTTCCTGCTTTTGTCATCCATTCTCCTCCTTAAAGGCCTGTTTACACGTGCAATTTTGCACGCTGCAATTGTCATCCTGGCGTATGTAATAAACTCATGAAAGTCTAGGCAACAAGACATCCACTTACGATTCGCTGCAGTTTGTCCTCAATACTCTCGTCAGTTTAACACATACTCCAATATGCCAATCACAAGGAACGAAATCACAAGTGGAAACAACCCTTAAGATCAATTGTTCTTTTGCGAAGCTGCTTTTTTAACCAAATAACCCATTAAAAAAGCCTCTAGCTCTGAGTTAAGCTAATTAAGGTGCTAAAGTCATTCCTAGAAAAGTTTGATTCTGACCTCTATTGTAATAAAAGTTTCTAACTTTTAGTATTCAAAGTTGTTGTTTTTTTCAAGTGACAAGTCTCCGCGGGCCGCATGTGACTCGCGGCTAGCAGGTTGCGCGCCCCTGCCTTATAGGTATAGCCACATGACCACTGCGGATATCTTTATGTTATTCAAGGATGTAAATATTTGAATAAAAAATCAGAAAACTCACTCTCGACACATAGCGACCAAATCCTCGTCAGTAGTCGTTGATTTTAATCCTCGGATATATAAATTTGTTTTGCTTAGTTTCTCGGATCCACCTGAACTTTCACTGCTAGATTTCCTATTGCTGCTGGTACTACTAGTGTCAGAGGAAGGACTGCTAATTTGGTATCCACTCTAAAAAATTAAGAAAATGATATGACACTCGAATTAAGCCTCTGTTGACTGATTTCTTCACCGAAAACGGAATAAAAGTAAAACCGAATATAGGGATCATTATCCGTTTAGATAAATAAAAAACAAAATTCTTTAGCAGCTGACAATTTCATGAAGTACAAGAAGTAAAGAACTCCAAAAAGTGGCATCTTGTAATCCCAAGACATGAGTTAATGAACAAAACGAGAAAACGATTCGTCTTAGATGCAAAATGAAGATTAGAGCCCAGCTTAAAATTCAAAAATGTATAGTCATTACACTCACGAATAAATAGTCGACAGACATAGTCTAATAAAAGTTCACTGACGTTTCGCTGCCGACAAGCAAATTTATTTACTTTGAAAATGTTGCGCGTTGGTAACGAAAGGTCAAGGAACTTTTATTAAACTTTACCCGTTTGTTTCTGTCTCTCGATCGATTATTAATTCGTGAGTGTGATGACAATACATCTTCGATTTTTGAGTTGGGCTCTCATCTTCATTTGCGTCTAAGATTTCCACCGTTTAACGACACGTCTTATTCATTAACTCACATTTTGGGTTTACAAGACGCTACTTTTCGGAGCTGTTTTCTTCTTGTATTATTGAGATAAATAACAAACAGTTACTTTAAATGAATTTTCGATTTTATCGAAACCATCTATCGACTAGAAATTCGTGAAAGTTATCTAAATAGATAAAGCACCCTATATTAAGTTTAACTCTTATCTTTTTCATGTGGTATTTGACAGAAGGAATACGGCGTTTCGGATCTAATCCAATAAAATTATATAACTGTTTACACAAACACGTTTTCAAAAGTTTTCATAAGCGGATGGGGTTTTCTTTTCGAGAAATAAATTCTCTCAAGTCTTTTGGAGGTATTTTCGTCCTTGTACCGTGAGCTCATTTTGCCGTGATGGATGATGAAAGTTATCGACAAACTCTGTATGCATCATTGAATACACAACAAAATGGTGTATTGCATCGCGTTTAAACAATTTAGAAAAATGTTTATCAATAAACAACAGAACACTAGTGATTTTATTGCTCATTTTGGTCTCCTCCAACATTTGTTATTAATGACATTGTTCGACTACTCATTGTGTAAAACTTTCTTGATAACAACTGCTCTGGTCCCACAACAGACCTCTTCAGCTTCGATGTTTGTTTATCCATTTCAAATCACGTGATGTCATTGAGGAAAATTGTTTTGAAATTTAATGATACTTAGATAAGCATCAAAGCAGAGTAACTAGAATTATGAACAATTAAAATATCACGTGGTCTAAAATGAGCAATTACATACAAAGCTTAAGAAATCAATGACACCAATCCCAAGCGACCACGCCAAATAACCTTCGGCCCTGCGCAAACAAGGAAAAATTGTTGCGGAAACATCGTTTCCTTATCATGTCTCCCAAACATGGCAAAACAAGGAGTGCTTTGAGATTTCTGTTGTAGAATAACAGTTGCTTCCTACAACAAATCGAATATTGCTTCCGCTGAAATGTATATTTGCATGTTTTCTTAACTGATCAAAGATACAGGAATTCGTGTAGTTGATGACCTACGTGTACAACACAGTGTTGGAAATATCGAGTCCAGGTTAGAGTCTTAATCTCTTACACTGAAACCAGCCTGAGGGCTTCCAGTGGTAAAACGCAGAGGCGGGGCTTTCGGAAAAGAGAGCTATAGATTCCTAAAGGTTTGACAATGACTTTGAAATAAAGTGAAAATATCACCGTGATCTGTTTCGTCCTATCTCTTTACACCAATATCGAGTTTACAAGATTTTATTCGTTGGAGTATGTTTCCCGCTCAAGCCATAAATTGCGAGTTTGCTGGCAAGATTATAACCGTCTTTTATTTTGGAGCAATACAAGGTAAAAACATAAAAATTCTTTAATACGCAAACCAAAAACGAACGTTCTCTATCTAAATGATCACTTTGTGGTTAAAGCTAAGGAGAAGCAAGGGAGTGCCAGAGTTAGAAGCCGATTGCATGGAGCTTTTCAGCCCGGCCTTCCGATAAAATACTTGAAAAACGGAGCTCGTGATCACATGAAGAACATTTCAGCCAGGGCTGAATTTCAACCCAGGCTGAATATTCAGCCCTGTTTGAGCTACCCGGGCTGAAAAATCTCATGTAATCGCAAGGAAAAAAAAATTTAGCTCGGGCTGAAAAGATGACTGACACAAGTGGGTTTACTTCCGATTTCAGTTTGAGCCCGAGCTCAAACTTATGTAATCGGAACTTTTTTCAACCCGGTCTGCCAGGCTGAAATTTTCCCATGTAATACGCCCCTTAAACAATTCCAATGGGAAACGGGACAAGGTAACGGGAAACGGGCTGACATTTGTTTATTTAACGTTGGTTGCAGTTTTGTCAAGCCCCACAAAAGTCCGTTCCGGTCGTCTGGGGCAAGTAGATTGCGTTGTCGGGCAACTAACGTTTTCCACTCGCTTGCCCAATGGCTTAGGGTCCGGACAAAGCGTCCGCTGACTAGGGTTTCCAGGCAAGTAGAATTTGAGAGTTGCTTGTGTAATGGCTAGCTGTCATTCAAGGTTTTTTCGAGCTTTTTTCTTCAATAAAAATTTGTAGTGTTTTTTTAAATGATTTAGGGCGTGCAATAATTCCTTGGCAAGAAGTCTCAATTTTTCCTTTCCGCTTTCCTTTTTAATGTGTTAGGGACGTACATCTACGCGTCAACGGAAGCTCTGCAACACATACGTCATACACATCATCGAAAGGCTAACAGGGACCTTAAGATCTACGACTTCAACTTGAACGACGCGTCCTTCGAAGCAAAAGATTTCTTCATACAAAACAATGAGAACGAGCAATTTTTATTCTCCTCAGCATTCTCAACATTGTGGTCGTTCTGCATGAAACGTCACCCAGACCATTTTCACGTTTTAAGGAAGACGTCAGCTCGCGGAGTGAAAAAAGCTGTTACTTAAGGTTGAACTCAACAGGAGACTACAGTCGTTTTAGGAGAACTGGAGCGTTTCAGGAGTCATAAAACAAGCCACAAGTATCAAGCACGATGGTCAATAAACCGTGGTTTCTTTAAATGCTGAAATTTTAAAGGACGTCGTAGTTCAAGATGATGTCGTAGATCTTAAGATCCCTAATATATGTCTATCAGGCGACAAACGTTTCAACTACCAGAAGCATGTTCTTGTTTCAACTGTCCTTACGGAGGTAAATGTCACAAACCTGTTGATACGGAGGTGAAAAATAATTTCCTGCGGTTTGGTAGGGGTAATTCAGCGGCCATGCCTGATGATATCTTTGCCAGGAGTTCTGCTGTGCTGGATATCGACTACGAGGAACGTAATTGTTTCGTTGCTAAACAAATGAATAACAAAATTGTTTTTTGTTGAATTTCAACTGGAACAATAGCGGAACTAAAAATCTCCACTAAGGTCCCTTCATATCTAATTCTCGTGTAAAAAAAGTTTCTAACCTATGAAACTGAAACATGTTCACTTACGAAATCTTCATTTCATTTGTGGAATTAGACATTTTTCGCCTACCAGCTCCATGCGTTACATCGCAAGATTACGAATTACCCTGATATCTCTAACAAAAATTGCACGTGCCAATTCACATATGAACATGGATCTTAACATGTGAAAATGTTTCAATTCTGTATGAGAAATGACAATTTCGTATGTAAAATTAATTTTCATGTGTGAATCTTCCATTTCATAAATAAAATACGTGTTTCGCATACTAAAATTTTACAAATGAAATTTTGAGCCATGTCATTTTACATGTGAATTAGGCATTTCATACATGAAAACGTTCCGTATTCACATGTGAAATGAAAATTTCATATAGTATATGAAGTTGTTCCACTTCCATGTGTTTTTCATATTTGAACTGACAAATGAAATTTTTGTAAGGGATTTCGTAAACTCGTTAATGATTCATGTGTTATGGTAACCAATCCATGAACACATACCACATCAGATGCATGTATGCATTTCGATACCCAATGAAAACCTGTAGTAAACTCAACTAATTGGAGATCTGGATTACATCTCTTAATTTACATATTCAAATCAATGAAACAAACATGCAATAAATCACTGGGAACATTCGTGTTTTATGAGGGGACTCCTAACACTCAAAAACAACAAAACCACGGAGCTACGCTCTATGGTTTTTGCTTATGTCTCGTGTTTGAAACCCCTGATGAAACAATAAAACTCGTGTCTGAACCAGTGGCGTAGCCAAAGTGCGGTTCAGGAGGTTCAAACCCCTCCCATAGTTGCAACGACCTTGAGTTTCCAATTCAATAATGAGTCAGTCATAAGACAGTATCACAATCTAGTAAGCTTTGATTTGTGAGCTTAACACCACTCTAGGCGTAGCAATAGATTTTCGATACGTTCTATCTAAAATGTTGAAGGGAGGATGTGAATGTTTGGGCAGTTGTCAGCAGGATATTGAACAAAGTTCAACAAATGTTAATCGCCGACGAATCCCTATTGTAGGATAGAAAGCATTTGCAGACCATTGAGTATAGACAGCACCAAAACCAGTCCACTGTGATGTTTGTATGCTCTATATTACTTACAATTTACAGAGCATCATTACTGACATTTTCTTTGCCAAGAAGTGAAATAGACTAACGAACGGTTTTAAAAGGAACGACAGCGAGCCTAACTCCCGTTTGTTATTACGTTCAGATAACTCTCCCATGCAAGAAAGTAGTACCGGGTATATAAGAAGACAGTACATTTTTTGGAAGGTTGAAAATTATACTGGCAAAAGTTGCTCGACGTTGAACCTCCCCTAGAAAAATTCCTGGCTACGTGCATGGTCTGAGCTACTACATAAAAGACGCTTTTCATACATGAAATCACGGATTCACTCAATGAAATATATTCCTACTGTGAAAACTTTTCATTTCACATGTAAAATTATTTCACGAATACCTGATCGGCATGCGAACTGGAATGTGATATTTTCACTAGTACTCTTAAAGTGGCGTCCACCAGTCTCTATTTTTACATGCTGAAATAAATGAGGTCTCCACCTATTGGTATTTCTGTATTTAAAATAATTTCAAGGTCAATGGGGAGAGTATCTGACCTTAGAAGAAGTATCGTAAACATAAAGTATTTGTGAAATCGTGTAATAATCTGTTACAATGGTAAGCTTAGCGTTGGCACTTCGTCATATTTTTATGATTGTCATAATTAAGACTCACTATCTTCAGTCTCCCTCGGTCATTTAACTGGAAATTCGTATCAGGATAAACACAGCAGAAGTATAACGTAGAAAAACATCAATGAAGGTCTTCAATACCGTTTCCTGATTTTCACATGAAATACTTTTAAATATTAGATATGTTGTTACAGTTATTCTGTTGACAATATTAACAAGTTTTTAAGAAAGTCACATCTAAAACACAAAAATCCGAAATTTCAATCTTTGCATTGAAGGAGCAAGATTACTATCTACCATGCCTACCGAGCCATATTTGGTGATCAGTCACCTATTAAAAATTTCCTCACGGAGGCTCCAGAAAAGCAACCTCCCGCAACCGATTGAGACTAAATTTGGACGCACAACTGGCATACTTTTCTGACATCTTTTACGGGACCTGACTCGTCATTTATGATGAATTATTGATCTATTGGTTCAACATATAAATTTGGCGAAAACACGTTGTGGGCGTACAAGATACAAGTGCAGCCGTTGGCGTCTGTTGTCAATAAATTCTACTCTGAAAGACTTTGTTTTCCTTTTGAATCACAAAAACGTCTTTCACCCCTTTGTAACTATTTCAGTTGACAAGACTATATTTAGCAGTTTTGAGGCGTAGAACTCTTATTGTCTCCTCAAAGCTCTTATCGAATATCACCGATCACTTGACATGCAAATATCGGTCTACTTCGTGAATCGGCTCGCAAAAAGTGTGTCCTTTGAATTTTTCTGAGAACCGACTTAGTTCACTATTCAGTAGTAGTGTCCAAGCTGACATTGGTTTTGTTTTTACGAGCTATCGACCAAATATCAACCAATCAAATATCGACCTATCTAATATGAAATATTAACCTATCAAATATCAAATATTAACCTACCAAATATCAACCTATCAAATATCAACCTATCAAGTATCAAATATCAACCTATCAAATATCAAATATTAACCTACCAAATATCAAATATTGACCTATCAAATATTAAATATTAATCTATCAAATATCAAACATCAACCTATCAAATATAAAACATCAACCTATCAAATATAAAACATCAACCTATCAAATATAAACCTATCAAATATCAACCGGTTAAATATGAAACACCAACCAATCAAATATCAAATATCAACCGACCAAATATCAATCTATCAAATGTCAAATATCAACCAATTAAATATAAAACATCAACCTATCAATTATCAAATATCAACCCATCACATCAAGCCCAATGATTTTCCTCCTCACTTATGATACTTGGTAAACAATTCCTCAATACCGAGTTCTTTGAGATCTCGCAAACTATTCGCCAAATACAATAGTATGCGGTCTTGTTGAATACACCGTCAAGACCTTAAACACGAAAAATTTCAGTACATAAAAATTCCTAGAGACCTAGTTATTGAATAAAGGACGAAATTAGGTTTATTCAACGAATATTTGGCATTTTCACCCGATCACATGAAATGGAGTTGCATATGATGAAGGAAATTTTCGAGTGTCAGAATCTTACAATTTAAGACCCAACCGATAGCAGTTGAAAACAATGTAACTCCAAGGCCTTCGGCAGTGAATCGAACCCGCGACTCTTCGAACCTAGAGCAGAGTCCTGCCAACTGAACCAAAGTATAGTTAAGTGTCTTTATTCTGGATAAGCCTATCAGCTACCTTAGATGTTTTCGCTAGATGTCCAGTGAGGGCCACCCCTCATAAGCATTGAAAAAACCTAATTTACCCACGTCGATTTTGTTGCGACACACCAGTAGTTGTCTGATAATTGCCGTCTTATTGAGCTTTTTATTCCTCCAATTACAAAATTACCCTTCAGGCCGACGTGACTTTTCGTAGGTATAAGGATATAATCCAGTAATTCTGAGGTGTCACCCAGTCACACGGCTATAGCTCCGTTATGTCTAGCTTGCAAAGTGGATCAAAAAGGTGCCCTTCGCAATAGAGATGAGCTGATGGCAAAAATATGCCGATATCCGATACCGATAGTTGAAGAACCGATATATACCCACTATCGGCCGATATATCGGCAAAACCGATGTTTCTTTGAGTCGATGCGGTCAATAGACATAAACAAATTTTAAGCGTAACAAAAGAACACAATACTCAAATCAATACTTACAGTTGCTAGAGATTATAATAAACGAAACAAAGAAAGACCACAACAAAACTCGTAAATATTAAAACGTCGATCTTCGAATATAATATTAACATGATATAAAACAATCGCATGTTTCTTTTCTTCTCTGTAAATCAAAAATGTCCATAGACAGTAACAACTCCTTACTAGTACCATTTGCGGTGACTACAAGATGACAAGCTGATTTATCAAGTTTCCATTTTTCAAACATCATATCAAACTTCTCGGCAATTCGTTCACCGGTATGCGACCCAGGGTAGTAGCTGGATTGCAGGACAAATGATTGTCTACCTTCTCGTTCTGTCCAATCAACCCAGTGGCCAGTCAATGAGATAAAGGCGTTGTTGTAGGAACATGTCCATATGTCGGAGGTGAACGAAATGTCTCTAGGATTTCTCAGCAATTTTTCAACGGCTGTCTCTGCGCGTTTCACTAAATCTGGTATTACGGTGTCGCTAAAATACTGCCGACTTGGCATTTTGTAGGGGCAAACATTATTCATCAAGCGCACGAAACCCAAATCTTTCACTAGGATGAAAGGCTGATTATCTAAGGCTATCATCTCGCCAATGAGGTTGCTAATACGTCTTGCAAGAGCACTATTCAAATCCCAGCTTTTACCTGCTTCAAAGCTGTCTTTGACGCTCATATGGATCTGATTCTTCAACTTTTACCTCATACTAGCGGTAGTTTCTTCTTCGTCGTCGTTTTCCTTTCTTTTAATGTATTGTGCTGTTTCATTGCTTGTCATTTCGACATACTTCCCGGGATGGACTGACTTCAGATGACTTTTCAGGTTTGTCGTTGTGACAAACAACGGACACCGCTACTTTTACAAACCAGGCATTCTACTTTTAAAACATCTTGGTCATAGATTTTAAAATACTCCCAAACAAGACTTTGCGTTGCTTTTGAATGGGAAGCCATCGTAAACAAAAACATGTGACAACTGTCAAAGACACGTGTCAAAGAGAGGACATACACCGCTGACCGAATAGAATTGCCGATAGCTGAGCCGATAATGAATGCCAATCGGCCGATAGCCGATAGTGAAAAAAATTGCCGTATATCGGCTTTGCCGATGTTTTGCCGATATATCGGCTCATAATCTTGGCTATTGATTTTCCGGGCGGAAAGCGTAATCGTAACAAAAAGATCAGAGCCCAGCTCAGAATTCTTAGGTGTATCGCCATAGTGAAATAGGCAAGTCAAAAAGTTTTAATCGGCTCATTTTTATATCGGCTCATCTCTAAAAATTGCCGTATATCGGCTTTGCCGATGTTTTGCCGATATATCGGCTCATCTCTACTTCGCAACGTCAGTGAATATACTGGACCGATTAATACACTCTAAGCATCACCCTATTGACGAGTACAATTGTCTGGCGTTAGCTTGAGTACAATTGTCTGGCATTAGCCAGAGTAAAATTGAAAAGTCGGACAGAGACCGAAAAGATTGAATCCTGAGTGAAGCTCGATTGATTTGAGTTGGGACGCAATGAAGTGAGCGGATTCTAAGGATATTATCATAAACGTGAAGATGTTATCCCTGGTAAGACGGTGACCCATCCCGAGAGACAACTTTTTCAAAGTGTTTTATGTGACGAAAGGTTGTCCTGGGTTGCACAGCGAGCTTAAGTCACGTTCTGCTCCGAGCAAACTCTTAACAAATTGAGTGAGACCTATCCCATCACGCTCATTTCAGACCAACGTTCTACATAATAACGTTTTCAATGCTACGAAGGCCAAAGCGTTTGCGTAAAAAATATTTTCGTTTGCAACTTAAAGCCACCTTGTCCTACCGAGAGACAGTTTGATGAAATTAATGCGAAAATTTATGAACTTGGCCATCCCAGAGTGACTCGGAGAGAAGGGTAACTCTCATGCTTGAGGAATTTTTTCAGAGTATAAAAACGCTACAAGACTAGATCTTAAGACTCTGCATTTGGGAGAAAAGCCACCCGGATTCAATACTGTTTACCTATGGCAACGTATATCCCCTATCTTGAAAAAAAATAGTTCTAGAGAAATTCAATCGTTCGCATACACAAATAAGGAACTCTTTCTACAGTTCAACAGATTTATTTCAGGATCCACAGAAACCTGGATTCGCGAGCGTCCGAAGACATTTTATCCCGAAAAAAGACTTCTTATCACCAACAAATTCGGAAGATTTCAGGTCAAGTGTAAACGTGTAAGAGTACGTTTACACCATGCTATTGTCGTATAAGTTTGTTCGTTCTGATGTATCCGATTAACCCACTGGAGCCTTACGGACGTACTACAATATTAGTGAGCGATACGATAACAGTAATTTCGCCTTTGACACAATAGTACATACCCCGGGACGATTAATCGAACACGACAATTGTATCGAGTAAATGGGCCTAAATCAATTCCGTGTTAGGTTAATGTAAACTAATTCCCAACATCAATAAAATTTCTTTGAATGGAATGAAGGGCAACTGACAGGTATAAGCCGTCAACGGTTTATTTCTGGCGATAGAAGAAGAAGTTAAAGGAGGAAAATTTGGGGTAAAAAAGTAAGTCTACAGGTCCATTTTTTATGAAACATTACAAACCTAGATAACCAAATCGAACAGAGCATAATCAAGTTTGGAAGTTTTCGTTACGAGTTCGGATTGGGTAGCGACTTTGGAGTGAGAAAGAGACAGATGCAATTAGGTCATGAAACGTATCAAAAACAAGGAGCGAGTTGAAAGAAGAAGGCAGGGAATGCGTCGGTGGTTAGCCAATAGAACGGACAAAAAAGGAAAGCTATTCGAGGGAGAAAGGAAGCAAAGATGGGTAAGCCTAACAAACCAAGCCAAACCAAAGGTAAAAAAAAATAATCAAGTTAATATTTCTGATGAAGGGAAATTTTCGAGTGTCTGAATGATTTTAAGACCCAACTGGGACCTGTTGTGAAAAATGCAACTATATCCCCTTAATATATCCTTCATTTCATTGGCATTACCATTACCTATGCAACTACATCCCCTTAATATATCCTTCATTCATCGGCATTATCCTATATCCCCAAAATATACCCTTCATTTCATTGGCATTACCACCATAATAAATACAGAACTCGTGGCCATACTCTCGGCAACGGACTCCGTAGCTCAGTTGGCAGAACATCGCACTAGTTTTGTGAGGTCGCGGGTTTGATTCTCAGGCGGATGGCCCAAAGTTGTATTTTTCCCAGCAGGTCCCTGCTGGGTCTTAAAATTATTCAGACACTCGAAAATTTGCCTTCATCAGAAATACTACTTGTTAGCTGTTGAGTGCAAATGCCACAATATTCCTTAAAACAATAATGACTGGAGAGAGGACGCGGCGATAAGTCTTAGGTTAGCAATGGAAGTGCTTAATCATGACCTTGCACAGTGAACATGCACGCACCTTTTGCAAAATATAATTGCATACGATAGCGCCTGAAAATTCATTGTGATATTTAACACAAACATTAACAACCAGACAAAACCACTTTACGGATGAGTGAGTTGAATTATTGCGATCCGCCAAAAATTATTACGTTTACATAGGCTTAAGTCCAGTCGTTGAGGGAGCCCGCGTTGATTTGCCCAGCCACTAGCTGGACGGTCGGCACCAGAACGTAACCTATGAGATCAGGTAACCGTGTGGAAACTAGGACTGGAAAATTAAGAATATTTATTTAACTGATATCCTCTCACCTAAGATTCAAGATAATCCTGAAATGTCAATGGTTCTAAGATTCAGAATTATCCCGAATGTTATGATCAAGATTAGGGTTAGGATTACGGTGAGGATTAGGATTCAGGTTAGAGTTAGGGTTAGGATCCTAATCGTTGCCCTAATCCTAATCCTATCCCTAATCTTAACCTTAATCCTAACCCTAATCCTAACTGTTGACGAGCTATCCCTAGTGACATTTTAACATAAACCCCAACGATTTTTTCCCAAAAGTTATCAGTTAAGTAAAATACTTGGTTTTCCAGTCCCAGTCTCCACACGGTTACCTGGTCTCAGTGGTTACGTTCTAGTGTTGACTTGGCTGGACTAGTCGTCGATCCGACTGTTATATTGTCGACCAACAGATATTCAGCCTGTATAGTTTATTTTGCAACATGGTGATTAGTTGATAAGGTCACATTTCATAATTTTCGACAAAAACAGCGAATTTTCGCATAAACGATGGTCCGTCTCTGATTGCAAGGATAAATTTCGAAGTATATTTACGACAGAAGCATCTGTCAGAAGCTGAAAGAAGGGATCTGGATTCTTCTTTAAACGGAAGGTTTTTCGCTTGTATTGCCAACAGGCAATACAAAGAAAACATGTCAAACATTCTTAACATTCCATAGCTTTCCCAGTAATACCCATATCGTGCACTCGAAACCTACTCAAACCCTTTGCTCGTGGGCGGTTTAATCTCGCTCCTTACTTGGTGAACAGTTAACTTTTATCTTGGTCATTTTTTGAATTACAAGACTGTATATGTTCACTCATATCTAAACTCATGTGGCATTTTTAGAAGTGCAAACAATGTCTCGTTATGGAGGAGGTTGTCATGGCATCTAATTAGATTGTAATTACACATGTGACGTAACGAACAAATGAGGCAAACCACTGACCAAACAGTGTGCGTAGGCTCACACAACGAGTGGACACGAGCCTACCGTTTACACGATGTCGGATGAACTTTAATCCGGATTAAACTTCGGACAGTTTGCGCAAACGGACCCTAGAAGCAGCATCTATTCAAAATATTACAGCGGTTAATTAGTGAAAAACTTGTCCAGATAGATCGGCGCGGTGTGAACTCGAAACCAACTCATACGAACGTCTGTCCAGGTAGGAATTCGCTATACAGGACTGGGGCAAAAATACAGGGGAGAGAAGGGTGTATATAACCCCACTTTTTAGCTAACTGTGGAAAATTCACCCAAGTCTATTGGTCTATTGAAGTCATAAATCGAATAGAACCGAAAGAAATATTAGCCTTTTGAAAGAATCTGCTGGATTCATACGAAGCTTTAGCGCAATGTTATTTTTTGCCATCGTTTAACTCTTTTAAGGCGGGAGCTCCCCCTTTGACGAGTAAAATCGTCTGGCTTTAGCCCGTGGTAAAATAACAGAAGTCTTATACCGCCGGGAAAGAGTTAAAGTGAGTACATCCATATTTATCTGCCACTTTTCCAGTTAAACTCTAGTCGAGGAACAAAGATCTCACGGTTCGCCGTCTCGCTACAAGAACCCTAAGGGAACTCAGAAGTGACTCCACGACTCCCGGATGAGACAAATTTCTATATATCATCCCCTCACCAATCTTGTCTAATGGATTTAGCTCCCGAGTGTCAAATTTTGTGTAGCACACCTGTAGGGGTGCGAGATTTTCTCTACGAGCACCTATTACACGTAATAAAAGAATTTACCTTGTTTTGATTTTGAAGACTGGCCTTCTGCTTCCTGTGTGATGACGATTGTTGCTGCTTTTGTTTCTATAAATTTAAAAAAAAAGGAGTGACTCGCGCGAAGCAACGAATCGTTAGACCTAGTAAACTTTTTACAATACCTATATGAAAGAATATAACACAATCTGAAAAAGTCATCTTGTTAGCTTTATATTCAAGTTATGAAACAAGACCAGACAGAGACGAATTATTGATATTGTTGGTTTGACAATGACTTCGTAATAGAGTCGAAATATCACCGCAACTTTGTCTCTGTTTTGTCTTGTTTCATAACTTGAATATCAAGCTAACAAGATGACGTTTTTCGGATTATGTTTTATTCTTTGCTTTTGGAAATTGTCGGCTGGTTATGGTTTTTATGCACATACGACACTCCGCATTCTTTTGCTGGGCCATCTTGTTTACACTTCGCCCACATGACCACTCAAATGCCATTTTCAGCATCTGAGGCTATTTAGCTAACGACTTCGAAATTTTCGCAAATAAATAGGAACGGGAACAGGCACTTCAAATAGAACGTTACGAGATGCAATACCAACTACAAAGTTTGAGCGAACGCACTTGGTTTGTTCAATTTGGACCGCAAAACGAGAAAGAAAAAACAAGCAAAACAAAGACATAGGGTGTTACATTTCATGAAATGAAGGGGTATGTAACGTGATATAAAATGAATTGTTACTCGTCAAAAGGTTTTGTTCAACTTGATATAGAGATTTGTATCAGTATTCACAGCAGAAGCACGAGAAAGAGTTCAAAACTGATACCATCATAAATTATGTCAATAATACCTTTAAGACAACGATACGAAACACAACGAGGAGACTATAACAAAATATGAAATATATTTTTACAAGATAATTTGCCGCAGGCTGACTGGGTAAAACCAAACCAAGTGAATGTTAATTAAAACAACATGTTGTACCACAAAGTTCAAAGTGGTTCATCGGATATATTACCATACATTTGCAACCTACATCTCTCAAATTACTTCCACCCGGGGTCTTTCTTATAAAGGCTACATTAGCCAGAATAAGAGCATAAATAATGACTAACAATTTTAAAGTCTTCCGCAGTTAATGATAATTTCACACCAGACGAAAGTCTTTCCAGTTTACAAAAATTTAGGGCTTGTTTTAATCAGACCACTTGAATACATCATTATCTGTCGACCGGACAATATCCAAATAAACTGAGCAGTATCTTTAAAGCACTATTAAAAAGGGTCGCTAGGTTGTAATAATTCAGCGAAGATATTCAACAAACAAACTATAGCAACGTTCGTATCTAACTGTGCTTATCGTTTGTTTTTTGTATCACTTTTACTACTACTATTACCATTATCGTTAGCAGTTGACGTAATAAGGGGACTGGCTATTACCATTACCACAATGATTACCATTACCATGACAATTACCATTACCACAATCATTACCATTAGTATTACCATAACCATTAGTATTACCGTTACCATAACCATTACTATTACCATTACTACTATGATTACGATGATTCTGCCATAGCTATTACCACTCTTATGACAATATTACTATTACCATTCGTATTCCTTTTACCCTCAGCAATATCATGAACATTACCATACTACCAAAACTATCCTTTATCATGATTATCATGTTAATTTTACCATGTTATCTCTCTCCGGTTGTCAGCCCAACGGCAGGCTCGTTATCATATGACCATCACTGTTACTATATTTTTGTCACATAATACTATCAATTTTGAGCCAGGTCCATTCAGTTGCAATTGTTATTCCATCGTTGATCGTCCCCGACTGCTGCAGAAATATACTTGAGTTCTGCTGCTACAACAACCACAACAGTCGCCGACGACTAAACTACTGGAATTACATAGAAACCCGACCTTACTACAACTATTACTATTCAATTGATATTTCTACCACTCTTACCATTAAAATTAATGTTGCTACTGCTATTACTATTACTATATTACAATCACCAAACCAATGTCACCACATTTCTGGTAGCATATCATGGGTTGCTGTATTACTGTCACCACATCACTGTTACCACACTAATATAACCACATTACTGTTAATACTACCCTGTTACCACAGGTAGATTATCGTTACTTCATTAGTGATACTACATTACTATTGTTATTGCTATTGCAATGTTATTGCTACTGTTACTATTACAGTAATATCAATATAAATATAACTGTTATCATCATAGTTATTTGGACCAACAACAGGATTTTAAATACCTACTTAGTTACTAAAATTTTGTGGTACACCCGGCTTGAGATGCAATAAGATGGGAAACTGGTGGCTAATTACGAACTAGGTATTACCAACCACCTTTGTTCGTTCCGAAAATCTCAGATATAACATCAGTCGTAGACTATTAATAACGTTACATATCATATATATATATATATATATATAATTGTAATAACGATGATTTAAATCGACGTTTCGAACAGTGCTAAGTACGCCTGTGGACGATCTTCAGACAACTGAAACCTTATAAATGGACAGCCTCTCTCTCTCTCTCTCTCTCTCTCTCTCACAAGAAGGTTAAAAAACACTTCAACATATTCATCAATAAAAACCTTTAACAAACAGCATCTCGACGTTTCGGGATCCTGCTCCTTTCTCAAAAGTCACGAGTATACAAAATTCGAAGAGCTTATATAAACAGTCGGTCCTATTTACATAAATAAATTATTCCAATCATAACTAAATCTAATCAAAAAATCCCTCTGATTTAATCCCCGAGGAGTAAACGAGTTGAGTTCATACGTCCAAACCCTTCTCTTCTAGTTGACCATTAATATTCGTTTTGTCAATAATTTCAACACACATATCACTGTGGCCCACACTGTGGCCGGGCTCAAAAAAAAATATAACTTGGATCAAGTAAATGACCGATAACAAATTTTGCTGATTTATGTTCAGCTGACATTTCCTCCCAAATTGGCAAGCTCTTGCGTGGCTTTGAAATTGAAATATATTGAAAAAATGCGAACAACTTATGGAAATATTGTTGAAACACTTCATGTCTCCAATGAAGGATTTATTCCGTATAACTTATTGACACACAAAATGAAAGCCATCATAGCTGATACAATGCTTATTAAAGTCGTATATTATTTTTACTAAGACTTTGCCTGAGTTAAGAAAGGAAAACGACATCCCCCTCTGATATGTTGGACTATAGTATTATTTCGCTACAAAGCAAAACTCCTGAAATTCAATTGCTTCAGTCAAAATCACGTACCATCTGTTTAACTATATAATTTCGAAATAAAAAGAAACAAGACAACCTGCTCACAACATTGAACGAAGTGTCTTCGTGTTAGACCAAGGAATGTAGTTACCAATCACACATCGAAAAAAGCAGTAAGTAAAATGAATAAACTTTTTACATACAAGGTCTTAAATTCGCGCAACACTCGTTGCATGCCTTTGATGACATTGTTAAAATCTGATTGAAACTCCCTTCTATGAAGTAAAGTTGCTTTAAAAATCTTTACGATTGTTCTTTCTTTGATACCTGTAGATTTCTGTTTGGAACACCGTAAAACATCTCACGCAAAAAATGGGAAGACTGTACATTTTGGAGTGTTTCAGTGCAAATGGGATTAGTAAGAAATTTATTGTACGCGCTTTTGCTTCATTTCCTGCTTCATTTTCAACACCGTTTTCGTCTTTTCAGAAAGATTCCTTACGGTTGACCTTTGATGTTTAGTTTCTTCATCCCTCTATTCATCTTGTGGTCATTGAAAAACGTTGAAGAAAACAAATGCTGGTCTTCAATCTCTCGAAAAAGTACAGACAAGTGCAGCCTTGAAACAGTTCAAAACAAACTCAAATACATGAACCTCGTTCAAGCGTTGAACAACGAAAGTAACCAAGAAATGATTCCGAGGATTCAACCAGTGTAGAACCTTTCTTGTGCACACATAAACACACAAGATTGTTACACGGTCATGACTATATACCTAAGCGTCATAACTGTCGTGAATACTATATTTCATTAAATCGTCTACGAATGATTGGGTGGTTTACATAAATCAAATCCAGCTGAATCAAAATGCGAAGAAATCGGCCTTATCTTTTTCAATTTCGGCACGATTTAATGCAATGTGACAAACCACTTTGGAAAACGTAACCTTCCTTTTGGCATAGATGTTATTAAGCGGAACAATCAAACAAGCATTCATATTACAATGATAATGTAAACATAGTACTGGCTGGAACTGCTTGTGAGATGTAGACTAAGCATTACCATTTGTAATCCTGCATTTCCTTATTCGTGTTCGGTTTTTGAATAAAAAGTCCAATTCAATATAACATGCAGCATGACCGATATTTCCCACCAATACGTTGGTATCTCTCAGATGTATATCATTTTGCATTGTTCACTGAGAAGTAACATTTCATATGTCGTATACATTTCCTTTCAACATATCGTATTTCCTATCCAGACGTCGTCGGCTCATATTACAACAGTTACGGCTTCAAAATTCCTGCCCGTTTAAGCCTGAAAGTGAAAATATTGGGATTCTCCGTACTTAAGCAAATGAATTGTTCAACAAATTAGAACAATTTACTGTTACAACTACGAGTAATAAGAAAAACCAAAACTATGTCATCGCGTCATCCGATGTGATTATATACAGTTGATGCACTTCACTTCAAAAATTCTGGATGTAAATATAAACACGTATGGAGATAGTGATTAAGACTGACGTTCGATAGTAACGTGCAATTCAAGCCGAAAGGTCAACAGGAACAGGAAACCGCGAAAGGCGAACACGCTACCGCAACTTACCGGTACTCACAAAGAGACAAAGAGAGGTTTTATAACAACGAAGCTTCATTGAGTGCAGCTACCATAAAAACAGGGTAATCCTGATAAATTAGGCGATATGAGCTTCGTGTTCCATATGTTAAGAAAGGTAATCACGAAATAAGGAAGCTTTTAGAGATATTTTGTCACTAGTGCCTACATCAAGGTTACATTTGGATTGTATGGACAAAGAAAGTTTAGAATAAATAACGACGGGAAGATATAAGGCGAGTTAATTTACTCCTTACTCGATTAAAGGCAAAGAGTTATATCGAATAGTAAGAAACAGACCAATTCTATTGCAGATTCTAAAAAATACCACATTTGAGATCAGTAACCTTTGTTAATCTTGTACCAGAGGCGATAATGAAACTCCGAGAACACAAGAGAGATTAATAAGTCCTGTCACGCTATCAAACTTTGAACGAAGCAGCAGAGTGAATGCAGTCATGTTTTGGACAGCAGGAAAAACAACGTCAAGACTTCAAAGAAAGAGTGCTTGGGAACATCAAATAACATGTTAAAAATGTATGTCATCTCCTGATCATGCTGAGAACATTGAGGACTGAGCGACAAGGGTTGAATACTAATCAGCAAATGGACGGGGCCACAGAAAAGCGAACTCGACGAGTACACAACATCTCACCGGCAGGAAGAACTTCTTCCGGTTCACCATTATCAAAACAACGGATTGACCCCAAACCCCATTATAAAAAAAAGAAAAAGCGTGAAACAGCTATTCCGCAAATATTAGAAAGAAGCGTGATTACAAGGACAGCTATTTACGATAATTGAATATTCATGGCCCAACACTCCTGTAAACTTCATAAAGCATTTGCGGAAGAAAACATCTATAGGGCTGCTGCCTTGACGTTCAATGTCCACGATTACGGTGTGTGCAAAACATGAATTGAGGGAAAAACCAACAGCTTGCACGAAAAAGGTAAACAAATTGAGCCAAAGAGTCTAAGCATAATTTCATCCACTGAGTACAGTTGCATGACTTTATATCAACAGAAACAATGGCGCGAGCATATGTGACTTGGACACGAAGTATTGTCAAGGAACTCGCTTATACCGAATCCATTCGCTAAGGATAGTTCAGCTAATATTAATATTATCTGGTGTTCGTCAAACAATCGTTAATGTGATATGCTTAGTTAATATGCATCTCAAACAACGCAAGCACCGAAATTTCCATAACAAGAAAACTCATGCCGAACCTTAAAAATAATGTGGAAGTGAAATCGAACTGAAAGAAAAATTCTTGGCAACAGTAGTCTCCTTACCTTCCTTTCCTCTGTATCTGCCTTCTTCTCTACAGAATGACGGTTGCTGACGACCTCGTTTTCCGTCCTTGTCTCTGTGGTTTCGCCGTCAGTTTGGATGACCTCCCCTGTAAGATTTTCGACTCGTTCGCTCTCGCTGTTCTGTTCTTCCGATTCGCTTCTGTTCACGCTGCCGTTAGTCATTAGGCTTTCTACTTCTGCTGCGTTGTGACACTCACTCATTCTCCTGTGCCCCTCGCTTTGTGTGTGGCGTTTACGAGACACATCAATCCTTGTCAAGCCAAGCGCTGTTTACACCATTAAAGCCGATAGCACTGAAACGCAAGACGACATGTAAGGCTTCTTCAAAGAGACGAAAACTGGGAAGCCGATTCCTCGAAACTACGACCAAGTTTTGGTAGGACTTGGCGGTGCATAGTATCCATATGACGCCGTAACAACTCTACACGATAATTTATCGAACGTTTCCTGGGTATTCAATCTATTTCCGATTCGGGAGAGAAGATACCGTGAGTAGAGACCCCTTCAAAGTGGCGACAAAAATGTCAGAAATGCAGACTGAACCGATGGTCTGTGGTACATGTCAAATGTTACAACCGCCACGTCAACCAAACACGAGTGTCAATCTCGGACAGCCGAGACAAACAATTTGTACAAACCTTCAAAAAAGCTTCAGGGGATCATTACAACGGCACCGATCTTCGGTTTGCCGCGTTTTACTACTCTCGTCCAAAGCAGATGCGGTCGGTGACACGAAAGCAAGACAGGTTGAGAGAATATAACGCCGCAGAAGAGTGCAAACCGCGCCACTTCTGAATGAAAGTTTGAGGTCAAGCACGAAACAGCTGCTTTCCCGCCGTTCTCAAACCGTATTCCCGAACGTTGCTCTCGAATGGATTATCACAACCCACGTGAACACACAACAAATCGCAAATTCAGTCGTAGTTAATATGCAGTTCTCTCAAGAGTCTATCATGTGACCAGTTTGGTTGCGTTGATGACATACCAGCGGGTAGCTTTAGACATAATATTTTTAGCCTTTCAACGCTAGTTTACTCGCACTTTGCGAGATTTATCAAAGTAAACTGTTTCACTGAATAGGAAGTGGAGTAATCCTGAATCGCTGCTAATCATGACAGGTGGTTTTAAAAAATCTATAAATAGTCGAAAACACTTCAGCTACGCCTAGAGCTATTTGATTGATTGTAGTTAATAGTGAATATGACGGTTTCGTACGGCGTCACGACAAAGGATGTGACCGATTAAAGTTAGAAATTATGCGAACCCCTAACGAAGATTGTCCAGAAGCGAGCAACGAAAGTCGTCATCAGTTGTCATCTCACTAAGTTAAAAGGAACGCTGTTCTCCCATTTTTACGGATATTTAAAACCAACAATTAATTGAGAAAATTCAAGGGGGCAGTCTACTTTGATTTTTAAGAGCTTTTTAACCTATGTTTTCCGATAAACGGTTTGAGAAACACTCAATATTTGCATGAAAAGTTTAGTGCAAATAAAAAGCCCTGTGACATTAGCAAGACATGAATCACCTATTTTACTTTTCAAGCTTTATAGCTATAAATACAACCAAGACATTAACTGCCGAAGTCCCCTTCCGTAAAAACATGCACATCCTATCAATCTATCTTCGTGCCCTGCATTGCATGTTCTTTGGAAAAGAGTAGGGAAGGTGACCTGAATGAATAATACTTGATGTTTCGCAAAATGTGTGCACTTTCTATTTACATCCCCTTGGTTACACTAAGTTTTAACATCTTACATCTTCATTTTCATCATGTTGGTCTTGGAATACATATTAATCTGGCGATTCAAATGTCGAAATTGATCGAAAAATGAAGATTTGACAGCCCATCAAAAACACCAAAATGTTCATAGACACATCAAGGTACAATCAAAGGCAAATTTAGTTGAAGCAGTTCAAAAAGGTTTACTTGTAACAGCATGAAGGATGAGCATGATCAATTTAACCCCTGCTCCCCACTCTCAATGTTGCTTCGATATGAAGGAATACAATAAGCGATTCGCAAGAGAGGCTGCGAGCATTCTTTTCTTTTAGTACTAAAGGTAAGGTGACGGCGGATAGTGATTTGTACTTTTGTATGTATTACTCCAACGAATTTGTCAATGATAGCATTCTTGAGGCGAACGGTTTTATGGGTGTCGTATAGCAAATGAACCTAAGCTCCAAGACCAATATGGTATGAGTACAGAGATACAAAGCTATCTAGTGCAAAAAAGATTTGCACCCAAGTCTAGGAAGTGTTCCTACAATCTCGAGAGAAAGTCAGTTTTGTCATTTTCCCATAAAGGAAGTCTTTCAGCCGTCACAGTCCTAGAAATGTGTACACGAATGAAATTGGCAATCTGAACAAGTAGCCTGTCTTGTTTATGTATTGTATCAGGTCAGGGTGTATAATTTAATTCTACATATTAAATGCTTCTTCACTTACTAATTTAATTCTACAAATTAAATGCTACTTTACTTAAATGCTTCTGTTTGCCGTTTCTTGAAACGGTCACTGGAAAAAGTGCAGGCAAAAATTTCTTTAAAATTTAAGGTAAGTGTACCCAGCCCCGAACTGAGTTCTAGAATTGAATGCAAATGTATCAGCGTATTTTTGCAATAACGATTTCAAACTTTCTCAAGGTCGGAATTTTGACGAGTGCTTTCTGAAAAAATTTCCCATAGAGAGAGATGACTATTTTCGTGTCGTTATCACTTTGATTTGTGATGTAGTGACTGAAGTGATTGCGGTAGTTTGGTGTAAATATACGAATGCACAAGTTCACTGAGTCGTTTATTCACGAAAGATTCCTGAGCTCCTGACAGGGATCAAACACATTACCTTCTGACCGCCAGTGACATTCGGTAAACATATACACACTTGATGAATGTATGAACACTTAATAAATATTTCGCATTTTGAGACTTGCTAACTGACAGCATATATATATATATACTATGTATATAAGCAGATCACCTTATGCATCCATTTGACATAACTTTGGAACGGTTAAAGCTTATAGCTCCAAATTTGGCACGGTAGGAAGGATCCTGTCTGGTCAGAGATGTTTTCCTTTGACGAGTCAAATCAGCAGGCGTTAAGGCTGATTCACACTTGTGAAATAAGCACAAGCGTAAGAGTAAGTACAAGCACAGTACCGTTCCACACGGTCGGCACTAGAACGTAACTACTGAGACTATGTAATCGTGTGGAGACTGGGGACTGGAAAATTAAGTATTTTCTTTACCTGATAACCTCTCACCTAAGATTTAGGATAATCCTGAAATTTCAGTAGTCCTACTATTCAAAATTATCCTGGATGTTATGGTTAGGTTTAGGGTTGGGTTTAGGGTTAGGGTCCTAATCCTAACCCTAATCCTGACCCTAATCCTAATCCCAATCCTAACTCCAACCCTAACTCTGATTCTAACCGTTGAAGTGCTACCCCTGGTGACATTTTAACGTAAACCCATACGACTTTTTCCAAAAAGTTATCAGTTAAATAAAATACTTAATTTTCCAGCGCCAGTCACCACATCATTACCTGGCCTCAGCGGTTACGTTCTAGTGCCGACCTTCACACACATGTCAAATAAGCACAAGAAAAAATGTTGTACGCAAGCACATGTTTGTGACTTTGTGGAGATCTGGTGACAAAAGTTTGGTCAAACTTTTGTGCTTTTGCTTATTTCAGGTCTGTTCACACTAGTGAAATAAGTACCAGCACAAGCACAAGCACAATAAAAGGTAAAGTTCCTTTTTCATGTACTTGTGCTGATTTCACCTGCGTTCACACTCGGTTTTTCATGTTACAGGTGTTAACATATATATATATATATATATATATATATATATATATATATATACAGGGTGAGCCAAAAGTAGGTGGACAGTAGGTTGAATAGGGTTTGTGTTATACTATACTCTATATTACAGCTAGATTACCTGCGTTGATAAAATTGTCACTGCTTTTGTATTGTATTGGTATAAGTTAATTATTTCGTTTATTTTGTATTACTGTATACAAAATAAATGTATATACTTGTTTATAAAATCTCAAAATAAACGTTATCATTTACTATCCACCTACTTTTGGCTCACCCTGTATATATAAACAAATATTAACTAAAAATGTCCTTTACGTCGCTACTTAAAGTTTCACGCTGCCTGATGATCGCTTAGCAGCGTGAAACTTTAAGTAGCGACGTAAAGGACATTATTAGTTAATATTTGCACTACGCTCTACCAGCCCTGGTATTCAGCACTACCACGTTAATTTGGAATAACCATATTCATATATATATATTTATAAATATGACTACGAGTTTAAATTACATATTGAATAATTAATTAAACGGCGAACCAATAGAAAAGGCGACAAGATGGAAGGTGTTAACCGACATCCGGTAGAGAGACAAATCAGAATAAAGAGAGAGGGATTGAATGGATACATTTCTTCAATCACTCTCTCTTAATTCTGATTTGTCTCTCTACCGGATGTTTATTAACACCTTTCATCTTGTCGCCTTTCCTGTTGGTTCGTCGTTTAATTAATTATACAATATGTAATTTAAACTCGTTTTTCATGTTCTTGTGCTTGTTTTTATGTTTCTGCTTATTTGTGAATCAGGCTTTAAGCCTGGGTGAAAAACTTGGGTGGAAAACCCTAAATGAACGTAGACTGCTTATGAAAGCCAGACTCATGTACAAAGTTACGCATGACAAAGCTCCAGTGCGACTTGCTGAGATATTTAATATGTCATCACCTTTCCAACATGACTGTAAGTTGCAAAATTCAGATATGAAGCTTTACTTGCCGAAACCGAAAAAAGACTACATGAAAAAAAGTCTCCGTTATAGTGGAGCAAAACTTTGGAACAGTCGATCGAGTGAGACAAGAAATGCAGTGTCTTTAAACTCATTTCATACTCATATATTTAATGATTAATAATGGTATGTTGTTATTTTTATATTATAATCCATCTATTTAAATGTAGCTGCAACCAAAAACGTTTGTTCTTTATTAGTATTATTATCATTATTATTATTATTATTATTGTTATTATTGCTATCATTATTATTATCATTATCATTATCATCATCATTATCATTTCCGAAGCTAGCCTGAGGTAACTTTTCAAAATCATATTTTTCATTTTTTTTATCTGATTTCTTTAATTTTCTTAAAATAACTTGAAAATATTGTAAATATTTGTAAATAGATTGTTGTTTATCACGCCCCCCTGGAAACCAGTTACTGTATTATGACGGGGTTAGGGTGACGAAATAAAGTTTTTACCTTACTTTACCCTAACAAGAATTTTTCTTTGTTTCATCTTTTGTTCGGCTCTTGGCTTACGCTTGGACTATAATGTTATGCTTACGCTTACGACGATTCTTATGTCGCAGGCTTGACTTCATTCCTTTGTTTTACCTTTAGTTTTGTCCTTATGCTTATGCTTATGCTTATGCTTGCGTGAGAACCAGGCCTTAGCTAGCGTAAAATAATCTGGCGTGAGCCAAAGTAAAATAAAAGAATTTATATTTGATGAAGGAAATTTTTAAGTGTCAGAATCTTATGTTTTAAGACCCAGCCGGGACCAGTTGCAGAAAATGCAACTCTTGGGGCCCGGGTAGGGAATCCAACCAATAACCTGTGAATCCAGTTTCTATTTGGTGTCTACACTCGATCACACAAAACTGGATTTATACTTGATGAAGGAAATTTTCGAGAGTGAGAATCTAGGATAAATCCCATTTCATGTGATCAAGTGTAAATTACAAATATACCTAAAATAACAGAAGACGGATTCGGACCGAAAAGAGTTAATTCAAATACTTTTAACGGTCTTTCCTGTCCGAGACGTCTCCACTTGACGAGTAAAGTCATTTGGCGTTAGCCAAAATAAAATAAATAATAGTTGAATTCAGACGGAAAAGAGTTAAGCTGGTATGGTAATATCAAGCATCTTCTCTGTTTTCATGACAACAACAGTAATTGAAAACAAGTTAGAAAATTCAGTTTTAAAGTTAGCGGAAAATCTAGTCGCCATAGTTAAGTCTTCTTCCGGAGATGTACGAAAATTGCAATAAACAAATCTTATCTGTCAATACTAGTTTGATAACATCTTGACATACAATTTTCGAACTTTTCAAGATAATGGTGGTTCACTGTGCAACACAAGATATTGCGGAGTTCCACAGTTTAACCAACGTTTTTTAATTTTCGTCGAAGGAATTGAGATGTAAATCAAAAACTGCCAAGTTTCTAAAAATTTTACCGACTAGAGTTCTCTAAAAACACATTCGAATTTTCGAGGTTGTTTGCGATAACCGTCGTTGTCATGGTGACAGAGCAAACTTTTAATATTAGCCAACTATCTTGAACTGTTATCATATAAACTCCCATCACTGCTTTCCAACTCATCCAAATTTAGAGCAGTGGGCTAAAACTAGACAAGAATATGTCAAATGAACGCAAGAAGTGCCAAAAACAAACAAAATTGCGGTCAACCACCGATTGGTTAGTTCACATTAACGGGTGCTCGAACATCTTATGGACAGCCTCCTCACCATCTCAGTTTAAGTATGTAGCTCAATGGTTCGAGCTTGCCACTATCAATCATGTTACGGTTTCGATTCACTCCAGAAACACAGAATATTACTTTGTTAACTACCTTAATGCCATCCGCCCTCCAGCACTCTCGTGGTTCCGAGGCCTCTGAACATAGACTGCATACAAGCTAAGCACAGTTAACTTACGAGAAGTGAGAACAGTCGGTCTGTATTTTTGTGGAATAGCATCCTATGATTACAGTTACAAAATCGCCACGTCTTCTTCGTATTAAGTCAAAATTTTTGAGGTAAGGTAAGGACCACTTCAGAGCATTACCTAAGAGATCTTTTCTGACAGGGCCTGAAGATCAGCTTTCAAAGGGAAGCTGATCCGATCCGATATCAAGCCGTTTTGACGGGCTATAAATACGAGAAGACTATGCAGTTGCTAAAGAATAACTGCAGAATTATCGTCACTTTGATTCACGTTCTTGCAATAAAGCCTGTGATTTTATTACACATCTGCAAAGATCTTGAAAGGTCGACGAAAGTTCGCAGGGTTCGTGAATTTTAATGACTGGACAAGAAAGAAAATAAGGTTCTAAGTTTTAGTTCTTGTTCATCAGAAGACAAAATTGTAAGTGTTTAGTGAAATACCTAAATCAATACTACTAGTATATTCCGGATGATTTTCTTTGAGATATTGACTTCCTGAGCTTATGTGAAAACAGCTGCTTAAACTTGGGTTCTTTTCAAGTCGCTAATGGTTAATCTCAGTCGAAATAAGGAGTCACAATATCACTGAACGACTCAAGCTATGCAGATGAACCTTTCACAGAATAATAAGATGGCTTAATGCCACCAAGCTCAAGGAAAAACACGTTGATACACATAAGGAAAGAGAATGGAAACAAGAATGTATCTGTATGACGTGAATACGTTCAACTGTGGGTAATGGAAACGAATTACCTCACCTAGGAGCAGTTTATAGATCCAAATGCCAGTTCAGAGATTCTTAAGCATGCATGAAAGTGACGTGGGATCGTGGTAGCCATTCTGCATGAACTCACGGACTAGTTCTTTCCAAGCTAAATAGAGGCCGGCTAAGCTACAATATCAGCTCATGCAACAGCCCACGCAGAGTAGAATCTCATTCAAAATTCTAAAATTGGTGCGGCTCAAGTCAGACAATCAAACAAAACAAAGTAGCGTCATCAATGACGTTGGTTTATTGGGAATAGCAGGTTGATATTTTTTGTACTAAAATTCTTAAAGTCATGACAGTGATTTCAATTTATGACTGAATTTAACATAAGTTTGATACTCTGATGAGCAGAAGTGACATGGCCGGGAATGCATTGAGTGCCACGGCTCCCATTAACGTCCAAAAGTCTCGGAAACTCGGAGTTTTTGCCATCACCAGGATACCAAAACCTTAATGTATTAATTAGCACACACGATGAGCGATATTTCATGAATTATTCTAGGAAAAGTTGAATTATTTTAGTTTGATCATCTTAAATTCAAAATTTAGTCCACATTAAACTCTTCGGTTCAGTAAACTTTAGCATATGTTCGAGAGAGATGCATGAGCAAAATGAGGACCCAGACTGTTTTACTTAATCCTTCATTCATCAAGGCCGTACGACGATGAAAAACCACAAAAACACACTGAACATTTTCTGGAAAAAAAAGAACGTAAAACCATTGCTTATGTTCACGTCATTGGCTTGGTCGCCCTAAATACCAGGAGCCGCTCCTGACGTTGAAACAATAAGAGACAAACACGTGTCTGTGAGTCAATCTACATTGTGTTGTTTACAATGAGTTTTGTTCAGACGGTTCGAGAGAACTGAAGCCACAAGAAGATTTAATACACATAAGAGATTTTTGGAGCGAATTAAGCAAGGCTTATTCATGGTCATTAATTCTGATTAGAATGTGGGTTAGCTATAATTCCGTTAACGTCACAGTCTTAAAAGCAACATAACTTTAACAGAAAATGCTTCTTAATAGAGAAAAATTCTCGGTTGATGTATGAAGAGGTAGAATTGCACCAAAGCATTTTCCAGACTGTTAACACGTAACCAAAACCTCAGAAAAGCTCTTACGGTTTCTCTTCTCTCATTCTTATTATAACTAAAACTAACAAGCACTGATGTAAAAAGATAAGATAGTCAGTAAGAACGTTAATCCTAGGTTTCCCGATAATGCTTCAATGTGAATACTCCGTGCCATTGATCAGGACCTCGTTTGATAATCAGTTACGTTTGTATACCTTTAAGATAAACTGACAATTGACAAGACGTCTAATCTAGTCTGGTGGGTCCGAGAAAGCTACCGCTGTCGATCTTCACAACGTCATACATGTACTAAACTGAAATTTAAACACGCAATTCTGTACTTGAGTAAAGCTGGGAACAGGTTAGTTTTGAAACCTCAAACCCTGGTATACATATTCTTTGAATTCAAAAGCTTGGCGTTGATTGCACGGTGTTGTTTTCTTAGTCAAACATGGCAATGCTTCTTGCATCACTGGTATGACTTAACAGCCCTAGCATGGTGTTCTCAGTTGCTACACCAAAATTTGAACGACAACAACTTGCACAAGATTCGCAGCGTGCGACGTGGCTTCAGAACAGGCACTAAATTAAACATTAAATGCCTGAAATGCAGGGAACAGGCGTGACTTTAAGGTTCTGATTTTTCACGACCTTCCAGACTAAAACCGCAGAAAGCAAAGTTATGGCTAGTGTCAACTTTGCAACAATTTCTCCTAACAGACCTCTACAATTGAGCAAGTTGTTTAACAATGGTAAGTACACAAGCTGGAAGTGGCCACCTGAAGTAAAAAGCGATATCCTTCACGAATTACTGAACTAGCACTCACCGTCGAAATTGTGGAAAGAAATTTCAAATATCGTTTGATTGTGACTGCGGAAGTGCATGCATTGCTTCCATAAATGTGATATCACCGCGGCTGCATTGCAAGTATGGTCATAAAATTGGAAGTCTAGTTTCATGCAAGATTACGCGGAGTGCAATAGCACAATTGAGACTTTCACCCAGAACGCTCTGTCGCCAAGAATGCCAGTGATATCAATCATACAAGTGCACATTTACGAAACATTGACTCCATATGCAATTATTTACTCTCGAAGCTTCCACCCTGTTGTTTCGGGTACTTAGTCAACGAACTACCACGTTGAAAGGACGAAAGGTTTGTAAAGATAAATTACTGTTATTATAGCTTTTTTAGATCTACATCAATAACATAAAATATAAAAAAATATCATAAATTTCCTTCATGATTTGTCATCAGATTTCAAGCATGCTCAATGAAAGTGATTTGTCTTATTTTTGCATATGTCAGTTTTTTGCAGAACGTGTAAAAAGCAGATTGCTTAAAGGTATTCATCCGCATCTTTCATTACACGAAATTCCCGATGAACAAACTCTTCACGGAACGCCTTTCAAAATAACCTACAGCAGTTCTCAATGGCTCACAGCGAGAAGACTTAACATCCGATGAGAACGTTGAGAAGAACATATTGAACGGGTGCAATGAAGAAATTGTTATTTCACTTGGGAACTCAACTCAAACGCAGTTTTTTCTTTTAACGGTTCAAAGCTATGGTAACGTGCATCAAAATTAGTTGTGCTGCCTGTTAGTGCTCGGGGTCAGTCAATTTGAATTCACATGCGACTACCTTCATCACTCAGCGCGAGGTCCCTTAACAAATGGTAGGTAATTGTAATTAGAAAACACTGGGTGTATGATGTACACATACCAAGGTCACTGGATATATGATATCGAAAGTTAAGCCGAAAAGCTTCTCCGATGAGTAATACAAACAAGCAACTTCTAACTTTGATCGAAAAGAAAATTGTCCGCTGGACGGAAAGTCGTACGTTCCTTCTCAGCACCTGTATGAAAAGAAATCCCATCGTTTGGCTTTTGGCTAAATTTGGCCCTTGCTACACGTTTACGTTTTGGGAAATAATTTCTTCGAGTGGCTCTTTAACTCACAGGTAGTCCCGACATAGCAAGCCTTCGCTGCTACGAGCTGCTAGGATTACAACCCGTGATAAGTAAAAAAAAGCTGCCCTTTTAAACAAACTACACGGCCTAGCTTGAATCCTGCAGTTAAATCCGCTCTTAATCTGGTCATTTGTCCGAAAAAGCTACTACAAGTAGGCGGCAATTAATGCAAACATCGTACACTCGATCCGAGGGGCGGAAAACACGAGATCAGCCTCGAAATGGGAAGACCGTATGGTACGACTATCTCGCCCTGCACGTGAATGAAAGCGAAGTAAAGGTACAACAGTATCAACAAAATCCCAACATGCTTACAAATTGTTTCGAGTCACTAGTTGATCACGCGATAATTGAAGTATAAACTAAACCTTAGAAACCGAGGTTCTAGCATATGATAAACTATTTACGGCATCTGGGGAATGTTTGAATGTACAATGAGATAAGTGAAATATTCTTCAGACTAGAGGAGCTTTAAACTGCTGGGTCTACCGTGGATAACTTCTTGGTTTGCGTCGAGCAGATTAATGACTACCGATGTACTGTACAACGTCGCCGCCTGATGAATTTCTAACATGCGGCTCTTCGGAAGCATACTTCCCGATACCAATCTCAATCCACTAGTAAGGTCGGTTTTACCTTTGGATCTGATAACACAGTTCCAGCATTAATCAACTCAATATTCCTAACACAGTATCCAAACAGACATTACTCCGGCTTTACCGACAGCCACACGTCCAACGTCATTTATAGTATCGATGAAATTTTATGCAAACGACAATCACCGTAAAGCACCACGATCAGTACTGAACAAGCTAAGGTTATATTTAAACATCTTGCCACCTAAACACATACGTACTGATGACCTGAAAAGCTCGGAGATCTTTTTTCCCCGAAGAAGTGGAAGCAAGGCGATTGGCACGTTTTATCGACATATACAACTATCCATCAAAATACTGGCCAGCGTAAAATTTTGTCATCTTTGTGTACAAAAACGAATTGTTTTAATTGATACTCCAAATATTCACATACACAAAGAACGCACTACAATAGCATTTCAGGCACATCGGTAGACAATTTACCTTGGTACAGGAACACACTCCTTAGCCTCCAAATTTCACTGTCATTCCCTCTACATACTCGAATGTCAACATCTGTACGTAAGTATAGTGAAGCTGCCGGTGTGTTATGATAAACTGGAAGCATGCGCAGAGTGGGAAAAGGCTTGACGGGCTAAGAGTCTTTGGGTGTTCAGGCTATCGCATAACCAATCAGGCGAACCAAGTGAGCTGTAACAGCTATTAAAAGCACCACGGACTTGAAAACCTAAAAAAGTGTAAAAATATATCACGTAGTATATTTCAGGTGATATAGAAACAGCGCTCCGCTGAAGACTAGAAAGTGAAAAAAATCGTGGCGAACGATGCTTGTGAAATCAATATTGAGCCATTGAGAAGCTTTTCTTCATCCCTTCGGCTGACCAATATTAAGCGCTTACGATAAAAGCAATTTTTAAAGGTAAATCCTTTCCCCTTTTTGGTGCCAAAACAATATTACACCGTAATATCCAAATTCAGTGGCAAATGGCGAAAGGAAAATAGAAAGTTATCACCAGTAATGCATGATGAGTACACGAAAATACCATTGGCCTAAGTTTCAATAAATCTGCACTTATTCAGTACTGAAAGTAAGGCTTCGAGTTCATTTTTTTCCTGTTCTGCTAAAGCTTTGTCCATGATAAGGAAACACTGTCAATTCAAAGTAAGACTACCTTCTATTCCTTCTCTTCTGTGTTCCAAAGCAGATAGCTAACCAATTATGCAACTAGTCTCTCCATTCATTAAATAACGGGCGTCTAATATGCCCCCCGCCGGCATATTGCTGCCCATCCAACCTCAGCTTGCATCACGCGTTAGTCAGGTGTGAGTCTAGATTTTCACACAAACGTTTCATTGCCTATTTTGTGGTTCAAAACAGAAAATATTGTACGCATCGCCTTGCCAAGATATACAGTTTCAATAAGATCATGAATATTTACACAACTTTATTGACAACAATTCACGATTGGCATCGATGCTACTTTAACTGGAATGCAACTCAAAAAAACGAATAAAAATAAACCAAAAAAAAAAACTACAGTTCACTGTGGTTCGTGTTATAAAATAGCTGCTTCTCATTACTTTTACTTTGCTGTTTCGTATAACCGACGTGGACTAGTTTAGCCTTAACCGAAGACATTCAGGGTTGTGTGACGTTTGTTAGTTTGTCGTATCCGGCCTCTAAAAGGATAAAGATCGATTTCAAAGCGGAAGCGCGCTTCGGAAACACGTTCAGGAGACGTGACGCTATTTACGCTTGGTCACCCTGCTTGTCATGTTGGATATAGCTTTCGAGAAAATTTACTTGTGGTTACGGCTGTCAAGGGAAATATGTTATCAAAGGGCATTCTTAAGAAATGTTCAGGCCGCAAATACAAGATGTCCGTGTCTCAAAAAATGTATGAATAATTTTTCTTCTTTACAGCGGATGGTTTAATCATTTTAATATTCACTGTTTACTTTGGGGGTATAGGTTAGTTTTCAACGTCATAAGTCAAAATTAATCAGAAAATGTTTTTACTGCAGACGTCAACCAACGACTTAACCCTAGTCCCCACGAGCAAATTTTCTGTGGCAATTTTTCTGTGACAAAGATATTTGCTCGCGTAAAAAGGCTGCACATGCTATGATGAAAACTCGTTTGCATATGCGCCAGAAATGACAACGGACATTGGAGACAAAACCGAAGCAGCCACTGCCAACCTCCGAGTATGTGGCAAGTTTTCTGTGACGGGTCGTGCTCACGAACAAACTTTTGCTGATATGACATTTTTTCTTTGCCACATAAAAGCTGGCGCGCCAGATTTTTAGCTACGGCATTTGCCACATAAAATTCGGGCAACTTTACTCACGTATACGAGCAAATAAAAATGGTCACTGGAAAATTCGCCACAGAAAATGTGGTCGGGTGGACTAGGCTTTAAGGGCAATGAGGTATTAACTTTTGATTGGCTATGCCTTGGTCCAACGAAATTGCTGGTCGGTGCCAGTTCCACCTTTCCCACATTGACCACCAGATGGTACTAGCTTGCCTTGACATGCAACACGTTTGAGCGTGTTCCTATTTGGATGAGATGCATCCACCTTCTTTCGTTTTTGGCCACGATCTCAAGGTACGTTATAGTAAGTTAATGCGATTTGACTAACAGTGAATTGTACTTTTGTTTCGCCTTTCAAATTGACCTCCGTTTCAAGACAAATATGATGTTATGTATTGGTTACTTATTTAATCTACATTTCATCTACATTTACTACATTTGCTACATCCTTATTAGCACATAGCCATTCACAAATAATTGGCAATCTAATAAACGTAGAAGGGAACCATCATTAAACTCATCTGAGTTTGCCGAGGATGGTAACCTTAAATTGTTTACAATTTTCATTTAATAACAGAGTTAGGTCATATAGGTTCAAAAGATGAGAAGCTTGAGGAGGTAAGATTCCATGATTGCCGAAGCAACAGCCACGAAACCTCCATGTATATATCACAAGTATAGGATGACTAGAAAATTTTCTGATTACCTAGTAAGACAACCCCAAAACTTTCACTTTATAAAATATTTTAGTCAATATTTCAGTTTGTATAGACATAAGAATATAGTAGAAATAGCTAGAATAAGTACTAATGATTATCTCTAGTTGAGTAAATTTTCAGTTTGGATTTGAATTGGTACAAGGAATTAATTTCGGTAAGATTGTTTGGTAGAGAGTTCCATAAATAAGGACCTGTACAACGAAATGAAGATTTCCAAATATTTGTTTTTGGTTGAGTGATGAATTTTGCTAGCACCTCTGGTATTGTAAGAATGAAACCGGGTGATTTTTTTGGAACCATTACTACACATACGGATTCCTAGGCTGTCTGAAGGGTTGCTTACACGAGCAATTTTTGCTGCGATTTATAGCCTCCTGACACATGCGATCGAGTGGATTTGACTTGCGCATCATCTGTGCAAAGCTATACGGACATACGGTACAATACTTAGTTGAGCTTTTTACCCAATCGCATGCTTCAGAAGGAGAAAAATCGCAAGAAGAGTCGCCCGTGTAAGCAGCTCTTAAAGAATGCACGAGTTCTATGCACAAAGATCACCTAGAACGTCCGTCCAGTTCATCTGCTTAGAAAGATTAATTTAATCTTGATTTAGTTAAGTCTCAAGATCTGCAGTCTAATCACAATTAAAGTTAATCAAGAGTCAAGACTTGCGTTTTAATAAAACGGGAAAATAATGAAAATTTGTGGCCAGCGGTTTGAAACAGAATTCAAGATTCCACGGCACAAACCACTAAAAAGCTAAAAACAAAAAATGGATGTTAACTATTTATAATCAAATGGATGACTTTAAGGTAAATGTGCACGTGTAGAAGTTATGAATTATGAAGCGAAAGATTGAGGCATTAATGCGTACTTCATGAAATACGACAATTACGACATATCCTTCAAGAGATCTCCGCAGCAAGACAAGTTCTTCAAGTAAGTGCTGACCATTACTGGACGCTTTGGCTTCCAAAGTCGACTTCTGTCGACTTTAAAGATTCTGATCTGCACGAGTTACGCTAGACAATTTTGGTCAGTGCAGGGAAGAACTTTAAGAGCAGCCAAAAGGCTAAAGTAATTTTCACAGAACACCTAGCCTAGCTGAGAGATTCTAGATAGGACATAACAGCTTTAGGTCTCTTTTATAACTAATAACGTTAATCTCTGACAAAATTTGCTTAGAGCATTAGAGCTCACTATTACGTCAGAGACAAGTGGTTTGCTTTCAGATACTAAAACTTTGTTTGCCCGTTACTGTCGGTGCTTTTTTAACCTCCGTATTAATAGCTTACAACACGCTTCCTTTGTCAAAAGCTAAGAGACCGTTGCCCGTAGTGCAATATAACCGTGTATCCTGCTTGTTAATTCTAGAATCAATTATTGACGACGAATTTCATCGTCATGATATCTCCCTTATCTTCTTCTTTCAGAGCTTATGGCGTTAGAAAACTCCATCTATCCAACGGGGGTTCCTGTTATGTTAGTCTGGCTAATTGCACACGATTTTACTCATCAAAAGGAGACGTCTAGAGTGAAAAGAGTTAAACCTATCTCAATAAACTTTTTACCGTCCAAGCAGACTTTCTTAATTTTCCTCTGGCAAAAGCCAGACGATTTTAATCGTCACAGGGAGATGTCTGGATTAGAATAAAGTTAACCTGTCTCAAAATAAACTCTTTCCTGCCTCAGTGGAATTTTTGTCATTTTCTCATGGACAAAGCTAGACCATTTTACTCGAAGTCTTCAGGACGGGAAAGAGTTAACTAACGAGTTTCGCAAGGACGTTGTGGCGGGAAATCCTGCAGACAATCAGAATGGCGATACGATTTTTTCGCTAAGATACCAAGCTATTTCTCCAATGAAAAAAGTCGCATAGCTAACGAAAGCCTTTAAAATTGCAACTTTCTGATTTTAACGCCTGATTTATCGTGCGAAATTCTCAGCATTCATATCATACTAGTATGTTTTCTGAGGGTATGACGGCGGTCAAACCTGTATAAGCAGTGGATTATTCGTAAACATTGTAACAAGAGTCAACTTTAATGCTGAACGTTTGCCATTCAAGTGAACAACTATTTTATCACACTTATATCATCGTTGGTTCGATAAATAAACTATCAATCTCATCGCGATATTCCTGTATTTTCTGCCGAAATTTCGCCATTTCTATACGTTTGTCGGACAAGTCAAATACTTCTTCTGAAATTTCGCCAACGACGATATTATCGGTTATATACCCAGACTGCGGTGTTTAAGTGATATATCAAACTTTGGGCTTCGCCCTCAGATTGATATATCGCTTAAACTCCTCGGTCACGGTGCATAATCTTTACTTGTTAACTGATGTACCGGAGAAAATATGTCAAGAAAATTTGCAGCGAAACACCTTGCTTATCCGTACAAATGCACGAAGAGATAACAAAACGAACAGTTGTCAATGAAAACTTCATGGTTGCGGAGATTTAGTAAAAAATCTCTAAGAGGGGAGTCATTTCTGAAGTTAAGCTCCGTTCAGACGCTCGTAAACTTCTTATGAGTCGAACCTAATATTAACATTGGCCGACCTAAGTCAAGGATAATCCTGCCTTTTAATCATTCAGACGCCGAAATTTTCAGTTCAAATCCATTCGTGTCTGCCTTGCGCAACCTTTTAAATACGTATGCATAATTTGCAGGTCTCCATCAAAATTCAAACTGACCATGGTTCGAATTACAGCAACTGAATATTTCCCAGCTTTAAACAAAACAGAAAGTGTAAGTGATATAGTCAGTGATTTTTCAATATCAATTTTCTTTCACAATGCTTTCGTCAGTAGGATATTGTAGTTTGAATACCTTCTGGTCACGCAGCAATGGCCTTGTTTTAGGCCGGTATCTGTGCGAGAGGTCTCCGTCTTCCCCTTTGTTCTCATCTATTTTGCTCAGGCTTCAGAACGAGTAAATGGAGGTTATGTCGAGGCTTCATTTTATGTTTATTTACTAGCATGGAATACATACTACCGCGTCTAACAGATGGGTAAAAATGGTGTCTGTTTTCTTAACCACGATAGGATGGGTTTTTCGCAAAAGGCTGATAAAATGTTGGGAGGCATCCTTGGATAGGCTTATTAGAAACACTGTCTCTCAATCGACACTTCAAAGTCTTAAGAAGCCTGGCATGCTATATATTCGAGGCTTGAGTCAGCATTTATGAATATTTCTTCATTTAAAACAAACAGAAATTATAGGTGATATCGGCGATCGATGTTTTTTCAGCATCATTTTACTTCTCCTATAGTTTTCATCCGTGACATTGTTCAGACGTCTTCTGGAAATGAAGCGGCGAATTGTTTGTTTTTCCAGGCTATTTCAGGAAGGGGACGGGTCCTTATCCCCTGTCACCAAAAACTTTCTCACATTCATAACCGAAGTAAGCAGTCGATATCTAAAGCTTTCATTTTGTTTTTTCAAACGCACATCGTACGAATTGCAGCGTCTGACCCAGGGACTACTCTAAGAAAATCCCAATCTTACCAGATATGTGTACATTGGTATTCTCATCTAAAGCACGTATTATTAAACGTCTATGGTTGAAAATCATATGAAAACATTCAATACTAAAACAACAAAGTTTACCAAACTGTCTTGTTTGACTAAATTGAAACAGCCTGTAAAGTTGATACAGTTGATTTTGATAGACGACTGTTCAAGGTCCACACGAACATACTGTAAGTAGCTATCAAACAGCTACTCAAGCCCCTGTCTGCTGAGAAAACGAAAGATTGCATCTTCAATCCTCTAAATTCCTGAAAAATTTCAGAATTGAACACTGCACAGCATTAAATTCAATACAGCACAGTTACCAAAGTGCCCAATACTGCACACTAAAACAGGCCATGATCTGACCGACGTGGAAAATTGCAACAGTTTTCTAATACATTGTATGGGTAGATGAACAGATAGTTTTTCATGATAATCTGATATTGGCGAAGTCAACCGAGAAATGTTCACTCCAGCAGGATTTGAACTCGCACCCTCGGGCGCCTTCGGGATTTGAACTCCGGCCTTCAGATCCTCATGTATCTCTGAGGATGATTCTGAAATAGAAATGAAACACTGCACATCCTCTCATGGATAAGTGTTCAGTTGTCGCGAGAATATCTTGTGCAATTAATTTAGATAAAAACTCGCCTCCAATCTCTGTGGACTCGATGGCTCAATAAGCAGAGCGGCGGACCGGTATCCCGTAGGTGCGAATTCAAATCCCGCTCGAGTCAACATTTTTCGGTTGACTTCGCCAGTGTCAGATTATCATGAAAAATTTTCTGTTCTTGGATGGATAGATAACGATACCTTTTTGAGAAGCCTTTTTTAAAAAAGCAGAATCCTGGAAAACGTCCTTTCAGAGGTGTAGGGGAAGTAAACCAGCCGGGCACTCCCACTTACGCCATTCGAGCTCAACGTGTACTATTTTCTCGTTCAGAAAACATAATAGAAATATAACATCAGGATAACTTTGGGTCTTCCCGAATCAATTTTTTCCCTTCTCTAAATTTCCATATCACAAATAAGTTATTTGACTTCTTCGACCTATTACTTGGAAAGTGCGCTGAAAGTCTGAAACTAACCCATCGACTGTGAGTTTAGCCCCTGCAGTGGTAGTTCAAAAGCCGTTTACAAGTACGTGGGAAGCAGAACAGTGAGGAACAGCAACTGTCATCTTCCGTATTTGAAATTAGAGTCAAACACGTCTTTTTGTCCCCTATCGTTAACTTGGTTTTGAGGAGAGTAACACTTGTATAAAATAATCAAGAATGTTTATGTATCTACATATTTGTTGTTTGAAGTACTACTCCGATGTAACAGAATACCACGCAAGAACACATTAATATATATGCATGTGAGATGATTGTTTAAGCATGATTTAGCAAAGTAGTTGAAATTTGCGACTTAACCCTTTAAGGGTCGGTATCCTGTATACAGGACTTCAAGAACAAAAGAACAAAGGGAAGAGCAAAGCGAAAACAATGAAAGAGCAATGAACAAAAGAAAATGAACTAAACTTTTAAAGGGTTAATTAAAGTCCTATTAATCGTTCTTCATGCCAAGAATTTTCAGTTCATATTATTAATGAATAATATTCAGTGGATTCAGTTTTCTTCAATGCAGAGGAACCCCTAGTTCATAACAAACTTTGGGACAGAGATGTTCTATTTATAACAGCGTATTCCATGCAGTTTCTGGCCACCCAGTTTAAAAAAAATTCTCGTGCTTCTGCGATGTATAGAAACACGCTTATACACGGCCGAAAAGTCTTCCTCGGATTCCTCGATGCCTCTTGGCTTGCATGATATACGTCAAAAAATCCGAATAGTGGGAGGGAAAATGAGATAATTGACAGCGTTTCCTTCCTCTTATATTTAATAGGCCATATGATTATATATTCCTTTTCCTGTCGCTCTGTAAATCATTATAACTCAGAAATGCATTTTCCCACTACATTTCACAATCGCTAACTTCCTTAGCCGGTTGGGATATTTTACGATTTTTCCTTCCAGAGTAACGTCCATTAAACGCTCTGATGCACGCCGAAGTATTTGGAGCAACTTTCGGTTACCTCAATCTACCCCGAGTTTCGGGAGCACCAAGGGATTAGGTGGCGCCAGGAAATCCCCGACGTAGGGGCTAACGTCCCCGAGCAGGGTTCCTGCAGTTGGCAACTCAGGATATTTAAGACCTTTTTAAGACTTTTTAAGGCCGAAATTTTGAAAATTTAAGACCTATTTTCCCCCAAAACATTTTATTTGAAAAACCGGGAAACACAGAATCAAATCAATTGATAGAATTATAGACAATTTACTGTGGATAGAAAGTATTTTCCCTCCTTTACTCTTTACAGAGGTAATATGTACAAAGCGTTAAACAATAACAAGCAAAAAACGTAAATACTCCCAAAGTTGTGTACCTTATTCTCACTTAATTTCGCGAGTACTAAATTTCGCGATTTTCGCGATTTTTCAAAATCGCGAAATTTAATACTATATAATATCAATAAAATAATGAAATTCAAGCTGTTGCTTTATTACTGTTATTCCAACATGTCTCATTGTTACAGTTCTGAGGTCAAAGCTACATATTGAAGAATAGAAAAAAATCGCGAAATTTAATACACTCCAATTCTAATTTCCTAACAAAATCGCGAAATTTAATGCTTGCGAAATATGGCTCTTGATTTTTCGCGAAATTTAGTACTCGCGAAATTAAGTGAGAATAAGGAAAATCCAACATGGCAAGACCAGTAGAAAAAACACATTTGTCTTGAAGAAGAATTTAAGACTTTTTAAAACCTGAACGAACAATTTTTCCATTGTTGAGACCTTTTCAAGGCCTTAAAAATTCAATATTTAAAATGAGTCTTTTTAAGACTTTTTAAGGACCCGCGGGCACCCTGCCCGCAAGGGAATCTAAACCAGAGGCTGAGACCACACCCTCTTTATAATTTCCTTATTTGAAGGTCAAAAACGTGTTCTTTTTCGCAAAAATAATCGCAACAGCTAACTAGAAACAGTTTACTTTTCGATTTGACATAAAAAGAAGAGTCCATTAACTTTCTTGAGCTAAATCAGTAACAAGTACGTATAGTTCAAAAAATACATAAATGTGTTATCATCAGAGACAACTGACCGACAAATTGTTGATCTTTCCCGACAGGAGGCTAAGATTTCCCGTCGGGGGCTGTAGCCCCCTCTTCCCCCCTCTGGTACCATCCCTGCCAAGTCAGCTTGAATTTGAACGGCCGGATAAATATCACGCTGTATTTAAAGCATAATCTTTTGCGGCAAAGGTTCTTTGCCAAATAAAGCATATATGCGGGCAACAAATTATCATTAAACAATCATTCTTGCGGTTTGATACAGGTATTAACTTAAGCCGATCCTTTATTACGAAGTGTCAACGGAGTTTTAATCCGGATAAATGTTCGCAATAATTTCGTGACAATTTAACGTCGAGGAGAGGCGTGCATTCACATCGTTAACTAAAGTATTTTTGGTTCACAGTATCCATGACCATTCTGTTTCACAAGGGGAAAACAAGTTAACTCTCTTCCTATTATCCAATGTCTCTTCCAAGAAAGAACATAGTCCGTTCCCTTGCCATTGAAAGCTTGGCTTCACTGTTACCATCAATGCATGTTAAAAGTAAGAAGTTTCGAGATTGTAGGATGCGTAAGACGAACGTTCTTGAGATGACACAAGGAGTGGCGCATAAGACGACATGGACGAAAGATAAAATTCCCTTAGATAAGAAGAGTCATCCACCGAACACGACAAAAACCTTGTTTACACTGCCGGACTAACCTTGGAAATGACGTATTCGGCTGACGAAAACTCACGTGAATCTGATACCTTACAGACCCTTTTGCCAACGAACATTAAAGGACATATATCACCTTTGTGATATCGACGCTTCCCTAATAAGCATGAAAGAATTTAAAACTCTTGGCTCATTTTAAAATCTGTCGTAAATCCGGTAAATCCGAGTTTTGCAAAGTGTTTCCAAAAATAAGTAAACCACGAAACTATGTAGCGATGTAAGTGGAGGGAACAAAATAAAAAAACAACTCCACTCTGACTTATGCGATCAGTAATTTATCACAAACTAAAGCATTTTGAAAAAAATCATGTTGCCAAGTTTTTTTTTAAAAAAGTGACTAAGAATTTGTTATTTTCGGGATGAATAGCTCTTCCGCTGTGGTTAGCTATTAATTTAATTCCATTAGAAGAATCCCGTGATTTTGCTCTCTTTATTCAAAGAAACCAAGTGTTCGTTCTTGAAGGTATATTAGTCTTTCAGCGGTATGGAAGTTCCAGTTCTATGTTTTACAGGGGTGTTTGTCTCAAGAAAGTTTGGTATGCTTGAAGTAACTAAGTCACAGCAGGACCAACCAGTGCCACCCACAGGTGTAAATCTATAGCCTGGTCCACATGGAATGATGATCGTTCACGATTGCTGGCCCCGGTGTACACGATAGAGCCATGAGAGCACCCAAGCGGTTTTGTAACACTCGCGAGCGAATAATTAGCAAGAATTGTGCTCTTACGAGTTAATCGCATACGCCAGCGTAAACACTCGTATGTGACAATCGCATCTTGTAGATGGACCCCAAGATAGGTGCCCGTTACGTATACGTGAGGTAGTTGGCTCGCGCGCAGTCGTCCTCTCGCGGGCATGTCCTTGTTCAGCCTCTCAAGGTTTCCTTCTCCAGTGCCAGAACCTCATTTTCTGGTATCATTTTGGATATTAACCAACAGCATCTTTCCTTTTCTAGGTGACCTTTTTTTGTCTATTCTTTCCTCGAAGGCAACAAGGAGAAGCGCATCATATCTAAGTGTGTGGCCAAGCGATCTCTATTTCCTTCTCTCAGTCCCGCGCCAGTATTGATTAGCTTTCCTTGGTCAACCGCCGTTCAAAAGATTCTCGTTGAGTATTGTTTACCTCTTGGTCTTCTCTATTCTTCTCCAGAGTCATATCTCACTACTGCGTAGCCGGCAAGCTTCTATTCCAGTTTCCAGGTCTCCATTTTTTAAAGTACTACACTTCAAAGCTAATATTTTTGGCATCTTAACCTGCGATTACACCTTTCCAATAGTGTGTACTGACATAATTTATAGGAGGCGTTTCCAGTAATGAATCTAGGCATTTTTTTCGAGAGAAACAGGGCGTCATTTAGTGTAAACTGAAAATATAGTTAACCACAACTCAGCCTATCTAAGTGGAAGTATATTTTTGAATGTTATATTCTTAATATATCACTGTGTTCCGTAGTATGCCGGTTGAATATATCCGCGCGGTGCCCCGTAGTAATAGTGCATATATCAATGATATGAATTATAATTGATTATTATCAATAAAAGAGAATGTGGTTATTCCACTTTTATTTGGTACTTCGGGAGGCTATGGTCGGTATGGCCCCACGCTGGATCTCTATTGAATCTCTCTTCAAATTGACGCTTGTCTGTTTGGTAGAAGTCTTTAGCCATCACGATTCCTATCCGCATATGTTTTTCACTATAAGTAATAACCGTCTCTCACTACCATGATCCCCCGTACTTGAACTGCAACACTCATTCAGTGGCATCGACAAGAGAGGACTGGGGTGGTCCAGACTCCCACTTCTCTTCATGACAAATTTTATTTCCTTCAAATCCGATGATCCAAGTGTTCACATCCAAATCAATTCATATATTCCCAATTAAGTCATTCAGTCTGGTTTTTAAGCTCACTATCTTAACAAACAATTTTGCTAGTGTTGCGACCACTAGACATGACGTCATCATCAGTATGACATCAAAACTTACCATGACATACTCACTTGGACCCCCCACACTTCGAAGGCTCGCGACGTCCTTGCACTCATTCCACATGTTGATGAACCACAGGGAGTTCGCCGTATAATAAGATGGCCACAAATAAGGGTACTTATTCCATCACTTTTCTTTAAAACTTTGATACACGTACAACAGCGATGCACTATCCTTTGCCCGACAAATGGAATCTGTTTTGATAGGATGTCTCTATGCTACAGCTTCATTCATCGGCCGATTAACTGCACGCACAGACCATCAGTTCTAGTATTTTGTACTTGGTCATATGTATCTCGAGGTTCATATGGAAGATCTAGCGAATTTACCACATGCAGGTATGTTCCTCAAAACACCGTTATCTAAAATCGTCCAGTCTACTTTATGAAACAATGCTTGTCCCATTCCATAATGTATTTTCACTCTTCTTTGCAAACAATAATCCACGCCATCCTTCGCTTAAAATACAGCATTGATTGCAGTTACATGTGATTTGAAACGTCACTTTCTACGGAGAAGCTCGTTTGCCAGTACAACCTCGACGAACAAGCGCCTCGTCGGTACCGACTGTTCAGGTTGATTTGAAAAGAAAGAGATAACTACTTCCTAAAACTTCTCGACTTTTTAACCGTAGTGTGTCCACAGGGGATTTGAGGAGGTCTGCACACCCAAAATTTCCTGAGTTGGACACGTTATTTCCAGAAATATTGCACAAAAACATCGTAGAATGCTTTATTCGTTTCCACGGGCTTAACTCTTTTCCCGGAAAGAGTACTCCCCAATTATTTCACTCTGGCTAACGCCAGGCGATTTTGCTTTTCAAGGGGAGATCTTTATGAAAATTTCACATGCTAGATTTCACATGTAAAATTGGATTGTGTCAAGTTGTTTTACATGTGAACACATGTAAACCACATATGACTCACATGCAAACCACATGTGCAAAACATATAAAATAAAATTATATGCGAAACTTGGTATGATGCAAAACTTGATCACATGTGGTCAGATAAAATCACAGGTGAAATCATGTGGAATTTTCGCAGGGGGACATTCAGCCGAGAGAGAATTTGAACTTAAATTTTAAGCGATCTAAATAAACTCGTTCACGGCAGGATCAGTCTTCGATTACTTTACTCTGGCTATCACCAGATGATTTTACTTGTCAAGGTGAGACACCCTAGCGGCAAACAGGAGTGTAGGAAGCATTTTAGAAATGGGTAGGCCAAGGAGAACAATAAAATGTCCGACACGGCAACTTTTTTTCAAAATTTTCTTTTTTGATGCGGGAAAGAGTGTGCCTGGTAAGGTTTTTCAAGAAGTACAATCGATTTCGAGGAGCACTTAGCCAAGACTGAATAACTGATGTACATGTATGACATGAACGAAAGGACTCCATGTTTTCACGAGTATGTGAGCCCATGGTATGAGTTTAACGGAATCTACTGTAAAACAGCAACTTGCCACTGGTTACCGTTTGTGCAAACGTTCATATGTCGACAATTGCCCAAAAACTATAAAACTAAAAAAATATAAATTTTTAAACAAAAGGTGACGAGTAGCCGCGAGAAAAAGAGTAGCGGCTAAAACCGCTACAGTTTCTACGCCCTTGGCAAAGGGTAATACTCTAGTACAAATTTATTTCTTGTAGGCTCGTCCAAATGGCAAAAATTCTCCGTAGCGCTTTCCACTCGCAGTTGGACCCCAAACAATTCAGGCCTTGGCCAAGCTTTCACTTTTTAAAGGAAGCATCTCCACTTTTAAATGTATTTTCATAAACTCCTCGTGACTGTCTGAGAAAAAGGCTGAACTTTCCGTTTACGCCGGCGATCGGGTAAATTCAACATAGACGTTCATCGGCCTACGCCATGGCGGAGTGCCGTCGTAGCTCAGAGGCAAATGATGATGAGAATTGTTTTAATCAGAATAGGTCAAATGAAGGTTCGAAGTTGATAAATCAACACCTAACAGTTACAAACAGAGGCAGTTTCAAATGGTATGGCACATTCGAAGGGCTTCAGGCTATTGTAAATGAGAAACTCGGAATTCAAACAAAGTGGACCTCCCCGAGAGGCGGATTAAAATTACTTGAGAACGATGGTTTATCGCTGCGTTGGTATTCGTCTAGTTCTTCCCTTATAATAAAGGGTAAGGATGATGATGTTCTGAAGGAAAAGCTCTGTTTATTATCTAAGAAAGAGATCGAAACAAACGAGGACCATGAAACCCTCATCGACAATGAAGACAATGGCGCCGACCGAGAAGCACATATCGTCAAAGATGGATCTAAAATTACTAATCTCATGAGAAATGTCCAATCCCCTGCAGACCAAACACTGAACACATTTATCACAACGGCTTTTGAATATTTGGAGGATAAAATCGAGAACTTGGGTACTGAGTTAAACAGTAAAGTTAAGAGAAGTAAATAATTCGAAAAAGAGAGAAAGGTTACAACCAGAGAAGTAAATAATTCGAAAGAGAGAGAAAGGTTACAACTTAGATGGCAGGAAAATGAACTGACTACTACTCTTCGTGCTGAAAATCAAGCGCTAAAGGAGGAAAATGAAGCATTTAAGGAAAGGATTGCTAATCTTTCGTACATCATGTCGGATCTGCACACTAAAGTAAAGGATAATGAAGATGAAAAGCAAAGCTTGGTCACCGCCTTAAAATCATGCAAGCAGATCTGCAGCGCGAAGTGGAACCTGTACAACAGCACTCAACCTGGAAGGTGCAAAAAGGAAAACTAAACGCAAGAAAACGCCCGGTGACGATCACCGTGACGAACGAGAAATCCAAATGGGAAATCCGTTCACAGTTCTTAGTGACAGCGACAGTGAAAATCGTGTTGATAGTGAGGTGGAAGTCTCAAGTAAGGTTGACAATTACACTCCTCATCTGATGTCCAAAAGTAATGGCAAGCCAATAAATAAACCCCGGGACGTGCAATCTGGCAAGCCGGAGAAGGCCAAACTTTCCCATTCTGGGTTCATTGAGGACGACAACAAGCAGTCAACTAGACCAACTGAGCGTTCGAGATGAAGAATTGCTATTTTAGGAGACTAGATGTTGAAGCACCTAAACCTGAGAAAACTACAAAATGGTCTCAACCACAGAATAACGATCAAAACGTTCTCTGGTGCAACAACAAATGATATGGTACACTACGTTGAACCAACATTGAAAACGCGTCCGGAACGAATTATTCTACATATTGCTACAAACGATCTTAAAAGCAAATCCCCAAGCATTTTGGCCCAATCTGTTGCTGGCCTAGGCGAAGCTATCCGACGTGGAAACAACGATATCGAATTGACTTTCTCCTCAATTATAGTAAGGAATGATGAAGGAAGAATTGCTGATAAGGTAACCTGATATAATGAATTGCTCAACAAATTGTGTGCAAAACATAATTGGGACTTTATAGATAACAAAAACATTGACCGATTTCACCTTAATAATTACGGTACTCATTTGAGCAAGAAAGGTTCTGGAGCTCTTGCTAAAAATATTAAAAATTATTTAGTTAGAAATTGACTAATAGAACCAGAATATAGCTCCCTAGACAACGATATGGCCTCAAAAAACCCGTTATCACACCAGCGCAAAGTTATTTATCCGAAATTAAAAGGATATAAAATTGGCCATCTAAATATCACCAGCTTAACTAAATATATCGATGAACTCAGAATCTTTACCCATGAGAACTCCTTTGAAATTCTATGTATTAATGAGACGAGACTTGACAATTCCATATACGACACCAAGGTTGAAATTGACGGTTATGAAATAGTAAGAAAAGATAGAAATCGAAATGGAGGTGGCGTTGCAATATACCTACGCAACAATATTCCATATGTTCAACGAGGCGATTTAACGCCCGTAAATGTGGAAGCGATATGTCTCGAAATTAAGAAACCGAAAAGCAAATCTGTATTGATTTCTACATGGTATTGCCCACCTAACTCAAAAGGTGATGTATTTGACCGTTTTGAAAAATTCTTACAGGAAATCGATAATGAAAACAAAGAAATGATCATAACTGGGGACTTCAACTGTGATATGCTAAGTAACGATAACAATAACCCTAACATTAAAAAATTAAAAGATGTAATAGACATCCACCAACTACAACAACACATTGATAATCCTACTAGGATAACCACTTCAACTAAAACCTTAATAGATCTCATACTTACTAGAATTGATGATACTAGAACAATAGATTCAAGAGTCATGGACTTGAGGATCAGTGATCATAATCTCATTTACATATGCAGAAAGATAGGAATCCCTTAAGGAAACCCTAAACTAATTGACACAAGACAATTCAAGCATTTTAACACTATTGAATTTCAAAATAATCTTAGAGAAGCTCTTAGCAATTTCGGTCATCACACTGATCCTAATATAGCGTGGCATGAGTGGAAAGAGATTTTTATCCACATCGCTGACCACCATGCACCTCTGCGAGTACGAAAAGTAAAAAATGAATATAAACCATGGCTTACTAATGAAATAAAGAACTTGAGTTACCGCAGGGATTATCTGAAAAAGAAAGCAGAGAATCTCAATTCACCCGCGTATCATCAAGCATATAAGAAATGCAGAAATCAATTTAACGGTCTCATTAAAGATGTCAAAACAAAATACTTTAGAATCAAACTTCAAAACAGCACAAACACCAAGGATAGCTGGAAGATCATAAATGAGTTACTTAATAAGAAGTCAAAGACCAGTACAATAAATGAGATAATAATTATTCACAATATGGTGACTGGAGATGAAAATATTGCCAATGAGTTTAATAACTTCTTCTGTAAAATAGGACCAGAACTTGCCGAAGATATTCCCCAAATTGACCATGACCCCCTATATTATGTGACTCTTGGAACTAACGTCTTCAAATTCAAAAATATTACCAATGCAGATTTGATGTATGCGTTAAAGGAGATGAAAGCAGGTAAAGCTTCAGGTCTAGATAAGATTTCCAGCAAATTACTTCGGGCAGCAGGGAATTCTATACACAAATCCCTACTTGTCGTTTTTAATCTTATTTTGAGTACAGGCATTTTCCCAGATGAGATGAAACTTGCTAAAATTACTCCTATTTATAAACCGGGAAAAAAAACTGACTGCGGAAATTATAGACCTATTTCGGTGATATCTGCAGTAGCAAAAATTCTTGAGAAACGTATTTATGATCAAGTATTTCACTTTCTTAATGACAATACAGTTATTTCAAATCAACAGTCAGGATTTCGTCCCTTTCACTCAACTGAAACATCGTTATTACAATTTGCAAACCAATGCTTTATAAATATGGACAATGGTCTAGTAAATGGCATTGTATTTCTAGATCTCAAAAAAGCTTTCGACGTTGTAGACCACAAAATTCTTTTATCCAAACTAGAGCGCTACGGAATTAGAGGAACTGCTTTAAAGCTATTTCAATCCTATCTTCATGGAAGGAAACAAGTATGTATACATCAGAATGCATTGTCGGAGCCTAAAGAAATTACATGCGGTGTTCCTCAGGGATCAAATCTTGGTCCATTACTCTTCCTCTTATACATTAATGATCTTCCAAATTGTCTTGATAAAACTTTAGCATCAATGTTTGCGGACGACACCAATTTATCTTGTCACGGATAGTCGTCCGCAGACATTGAAAGCAAACTTAACATTGATCTAGATAACGTACATAAATGGCTAACTGCCAATAAGTTAACACTGAATGAAGAGAAAACGGAATTTATGCTGATCGGATCCAGACAGAGACTAAACCAATTTTCCGGTAATCCTAATATAATTCTTGGCAACCACACAGTACAACAGGTGCCAAATAAGAAAGTTTTAGGAGTTATTATTGATGAAAATCTAAAGTGGAATGAACACAATGATGCTCAATGCAAAAACATTTCTAAAGCTATTGCGCTGTTAAGGAGAGCAAAACAGTTTGTAACTCACGAAGCACTCTTAAATATGTTCAATTCACTTGTACTGCCCCACTTCACCTATTGTTCGATTGTATGGAATGATGGGAACTGCGCTCAAATTGATAAACTATATAAATTACAAAAGCAGGCCGCTCGAGTGATGACGGGTTCTAATTACGAAATAGGATCAACAGAAATTTTTGATGAACTACAATGGGAACCTATAAAAAATATTCTTAGGAAACGGGAGAATATTATGACATTCAAGGCGTTGGGAGGCATAACTCCCAGTCACGTATCAGACCTCCTTACCACTTGTCATAATGATTCACATCAACTGAGAAGTAACAATAGAAAACTTTATTTAAAAAACCCAAAAACGAATTACTTGAGAAAAAAGTTTCTCATATCGTGGAGCTATATCTTGGAACGACTACCACCTATAATCCTTGACAGGTATGAACAACTCTCAGTATACTCATCCAAAAATACACTCAAAAATCATTATGTTAATTTAGAGACAAATCTCTCATTAAGTTAACTCAATATAATCTATCTATACTTCAAATTTGTATGCTATTAATATTAAATTCGAACTGCTGTAGTATTTTATTTTTTTATGTATAATAGAAATGTGTAAATATTTAGTAATAGATATCCTGGTATAGAGTGAAAAGTCCCCTTGAAAACCAGCATTATCTACGCTGAAGGGCTACCGTTTTAAAATAACTTTAAATAACAATAACAATAATAATAATAATAATAATAATAATAGTTTTCAAGACTGTTCACGCCTTTCAGAGCGCCTCTTGATGGTGATGACCTTTACCATTCTTTATCTTAATTTCTTTGTTTTTGCTGAACCTGTTGTCCATGAAAGGAAGCTCGCAATGGTACATACCGACCTAACAACCTTAGAACAAATACTCACTCCTTAGCTCCTTCACTCCAATTCACGTACGTACGGGGCGCTCAAAACACGTAAAAGTCGTTCGTTCACCGTACTTAGCATCCATTCGCTGCACCCTTTATATTCCGATCGTCCGACCTCATCTTGCAGGCCATGCGACTCAACTATGGTCACCTCAATCTGTAGAACTCATCAGCAGTACGAAGTCGGTTCAATGAACAGCAATCAAGAAAATTGTATTAAAGTAACTCTGAACCGTTCGAATGAATGGTCGATTCCTTACAAACAACAACCTACCAAAAGTCAAACGTGAAATTTTTGTCAAATCCATATGCACACCGGAAAGGGTATATTGAGCTTGCTCGACTCTCACTCTCCTACTATTTTTCCCACAAATACGTGGGACGCAAACTTTCCAGTATTCGTTTTTTACGAGGACGTGTATCACACAAAACGTTTTACCTTTCCCTGCTTCTCACTGCTGATATTCTATATAGTGTTCTCCCTTCTTGTGTCTTCCTATAGAAATAGACGCCCTTCATTCGGGTAGCTATATCTATATACATACATACATGGTGATTGCTACATCTTTAGCAGATGATAGCCGCCTCTAACAGTCTGCTTTATTTGTCCTTATTGCGCCGTTCATGGCCTCTCTGGTGACTGCGGACACCAGCCTTCGACTTCATTGGCTTTAGGCATATGTGGCAGATGAACGCCGTTTGTTTGACAGGATTAACTGGATCAGGATACTTAACAGCATTCTTGTGTACCAGCATGTGCCTTTTCAGTCCAGCTGATGTTTTGCAGATTTTGTTGCAAAATACACAAGTGGTATTGCCAAGATGGGGAGGTAGATTGTCACCACTAGCTGTCTTCCAGTCATTGTCATGCACTTTCAGATGGTTCGCATAGCCTGCTTTGGACAAGAGCACCCGATCACACATACCACACTTCCAAGATTGTTTGTCGGCCGGCAGGTCTGAGTGACATCCTTTCCGAAGACCACGTTTCATCTGAGCGTACTTAATGCGCTTATCCTCAAAAGTGCTGCACCCTTCCCTAACGGAGTTCCTCCATTGTGCACGATTCAGCGCCAGTTTCTCCCAGTCTTGCATATTTATACACAGTGCCTTCAAGTTGTTCTTAAGGTTATCTTTAAACCTTTTCCTAGGCTTATGTTGTGGACGCTTCCCTGTCTTCAGCTCCCCATAGAAGAATTGTTTAGGAAGCCGGTTATCCTCCATCCTCACAATGTGTCCAGCCCAGCGCATTTGATTATGGATGATCAAGGCTTCAATACTCATACATTGAGACCTTTGGAGGACGAAAATGTCAGGAGTTAATGACTGCCAACTGATGTTAAGAATGCGCCGCAGACATTTCTGGTGAAATCGTTCCAGCCATTTGATGTGCCTCCGATATAATGTCCAAGTCTCAGATGAGTAGAGTAAGGATGTCAGGACACAGGTTTTATAAACACTGGTTTTTGTTCTGATGGTAATGCCACGGTCTGACCATACTCTACTTTCCAATTTGCCAAATGCGACAGATGCCTTCTGGACACGCGAGAACATCTCAGGATCCAGAGCACCACCCCTTGATATGGTATTTCCAAGGTACGGGAATGTGTCAACAACGTCCAATCTCGTACCTTTAACTAATATCGTTGGCTCAATATAGGGCTCTCCCGGTGGTGGAGTAAACATCACCCTTGTCTTCTTGAGGCTGATTTCCAGGTCAAACGCGTCGCAGGCATCTGAGAAGTGATTCATTATCAACTGCAAGTCTTCCTCTGAGTTTGCGACAAAGTCAGCATCGTCTGCATAGAGTAATTCCCGGATCAGACATTCAAAGCTCTTGGACTTGGTGTTAAATCTTTTTAAATTGAATACCTTGCCACTTGTTCTGAATTTTAAAGCCACTCCTGCTCCACAGTCCTTAAAGAAATGTGATAGTAGCATAGCAAAATAGATCGAAAATAGTGTTGGGGCGAGGATATCACCTTGCTTCACTCCATTATCCACCGCGATTTCCTGTGAGAGTGTGCCGTTAAATGCGAAGCGAGCCTTCATGTTGCGATGCAATTGCTTCACTAAGTTGACAAAGGTAAAAGGGCAGCCAATCTTAGTCAAGTCTACAAAGACCTGATATAGTGGTACTCGCTGTTCAATGCATTTCTCTTGTAGCTGTCTCACTGAGAAAATCATGTCCATAGTACCTCTGGCTGCTCTGAAGCCACTCTGTGATTCTGGAATAACTTGGGGACAGATGTTCATCATAAGCCTGTTCAACAAGAGCCTTGCAAAAACTTTTCCAACTACTTCAAGAAGGGTAATTCTTCGATAGCTATCACACACGGATTTTGAGTCCTTCCCTTTAAATATGGAAACCAGGATTTCATCAATCTAATCTTGGAGTACAGGAGGGCCGTCCCAGAACTGATTGATTAATTCTAGGACTGCCAAGGCAACATTGCCTCCCCCATAACGCAGTAGCTCACCTGGGATGTCATCAAGTCCAGGTGCTCTACCAGTGTTGATTTGCTTGATGGATCGTTCTACTTCCTCAAGTGTTGGTTTGAGTGACATGTGATGAAGTAGTTCTCTCTGTGGCAAGTTCTTCATTACAGAGTCATCAACAACAGAAGGATTAAAGAACAGGTTGGTATGATGGTCGGCCCATCGCTTTAATATGCCAGCAGGATCCTTAATCATTGTCTTGCCATCAAGGGATTTCAGAGGTCAACAGGAGACGATTTAGGACCAAAGACTTTACGTAGAAGAGTATACAACGTTTTTGTGTCATGCCTATCAAAAGCAATTTGAGCTTCATTCGAGATGTTACTCCACCAATCATTTTTCATTTTCCTTGACTCACGCTGACGAACTGCTTTATGCTCTTTATAAGCCTTGTTTGCAGCAGAATGATGTTCCGCAGAGCTACTCAACAGGGACTAATGTAGTTGTTGTTTGATTTTTAAGAGTTCCTCAATGTTGGCGTCATTGTCGTCGAACCAATCTTTGTGCTGTTTTTTAACAAAGCCAAGCAAGTCTGCTCCAGCTTTATAGACCTGGGTCTTAAAATCTTCCCATGTTCCTTCGAAGGAGATGTTGTTCATCGTGTCCGAAAAAGCTTTCTGAATGTCCTGCTGTGCTAGCGTAAACACGTTTATGCGCTTGGGGACATTTACTCCACTCATCCGGATCTTTCTTAGAATCCGTAGCTTAAATTTACCTCGGACTAGTTTATGATCTGTGTCACACTCAGCACTGGGGAGAAGACGAACATTGCAGATATCCCCCATATCCCGTTTCCTAATGATAATAAAATCAATTAGGTGGCCATGTTTTGACCTGGGATAGATCCAGGTTACTTTATGCTTCTGCTTTTGATGAAAGAAGGTATTACTGATTGCAAGATCATACTGAGAGCAAAATTCAAGAAGCTGTAGACCATTACTATTCATTTTACCAGTGCCATTAGGGCCAAGAGCTTTCCAGATGTCATGCTGCTTGCCCACTCTTGCTTTAAAGTCTCCTAGGATTATCAGCTTGTCATCTATTGGGATTGCTCTTACAGTATCTCCAAGTGCTGCATAAATAGACAGGATATTTTCTTCACATGATGTAAGGCTTGGAGCATAGATAGAAAGAAGCGACGGATAACGAGCACCTGCCAAGAAGACACGAAGCTTCATGATGCGATCATTGATGCTACGTGGCTGCTCCATCTTATCCATTAAGGATGTTCTGATGGCAAAGCCAACGCCACCATCACGCCTCTCCCCTTTCGGTTTGCCAATCCAGAATACAGTGATCCTGACAATGATTCCTTAAGTTGATCCTCACCGGACAGGCGTGTTTCTCACAGGGCAGCTATGTCGATATGCAGACGCTGTAATTCTTTGGTAACTAGAGCCGTTCTGCGTTCTGGACGGTTATAATTGTCACAATCCAGAAGGGTTCTCACATTCCAACAGCCAATGTTAAGTCGAATTTTTGCTGTAGAAATTTCTTGTTGTTTGTTTTGTTCCTGCATTAGATGAACCACCGTTAGCCGCAGGAAGCTAACCAGCTTGGTTTGGACAGGCAGTTTTTAGCGCACCTTTTCTAGCACCTTCCCAATAAACTGGGTGAGCAGTGCTCTCCCTGAATAAGGCTACTCAGACATAGGAGACTCCACCGAAATTTGTCCCTGTCCGTGAAGACGTGATAACGGCGTTAAGATACGTTTCCTACCGCCCACGTGCAGATATGTGACAATATGCTTCCAACTGGTCAAGCCTGCATACGTCGCCACTACTCCATCGCCATGGGGCTTTTAAACAACAAACAGAAACAAGATGTAGATGGAAAATAAATATCATTGAAGGCCCAGGATAAGATGGCAAAGTGTCCTTGCAGACAGTAGCTGGGATGTAGAGACATCCGTACATCGATGGATTATAGTGACAAACGCTTATACAACACGAGTGCCACTCTCTCAGTCTCGGTGATTAGTATCTAGTGACAAGCCGCAGCAAGATAACTAGTAATCACTTCAATCGCAGGTTTTTCTGAGTTTTCTTCTCACCAGATGATAACGTTCGTCTTTTCAGAGTGTCCAAACACTTTCCAATGACCCATATCTTCAGGCACTGCCCAGGGAATATACCATCGCTAACTCAGTCCCTGAGATAACTTTCTGTTTAAAACAGGTGCACCACGAGAAGGTAGTTATCCAGGAATTAGGTGACCAGAGCTGGTAAAGAGTAGTCACCCATAGCATACATACATACATACATACATATATATATATATATATATATATATATATATATATATGGTGTATATATATATATATATATATATGTTGTTGAGCACTCTACGGATATATAAGGATAACCGATAGCATTAAGCAATGCCCACTGCTCGAGTAGCAGTTTGAACACTCTGGTCCCTTATCAATCCAAGTTTGTTCCGAGCTGCACTGATAAGCTGTAGTACAGCGAAACGTACGTCTGCATATATATATATATATATATATATATACATATATACACACACATATATATACATATATCGACATCTACACATATACAAATTAGTAGGTCTTGAATTTAAAAACAGAAAGATCAAGGGCAGATTGGCTTTGGAAGGTGCAGCATCTTTACAACATCAGTACACCTCAGGGATTACACTGACACACAGATTGTGCTTACATACGCATAAAAATTTGCTGGGTCCCACAAACATGAGTCCCGTCGTGTCCTTAGGATGCAAGTAAGCTTCACTCCCATGCCCATAGCCAAGGGGGGGGGGGTCATGGGCTTCAATCAAACCCCCAAAATAATGCCCATTGGTGTCATGTGATCTAAGTGCATTTTGCATATCCCATGTGGATGATCGATCTTAGTATGAGTGCGAGTCTGATGGCTGAGATGACAAGGTGGGCAGAGAGATACTCAGCCTATCAACACTTCTATCAGGCATACAGTTTTACAGTCATTGTCATTGAAGCCACTGCTTTAGGGCCACATTGGTATAACTTAAGCAACAACTACTCAGATGCTACACAACTACTATTTGCAATCAGTGACATGTGCTATAATTACTGTAACTTAAAACTTTAAATGTGTAGAGTGTCGTAGTGTTGTTATTATAGAACTTCTGGAGCAATGTGCATACAAACTCCACCAGAATTTACCTCAGGGAAGCTAAATTTTTGAAAATTTTCAAGGTTGGCATTCCCCAACACCCCCTTAGATAGGCATGCTTTGCCCATAATTGTTATATCCAACATTATAAAACCCTTAAGCTTGGAGAATGGCTGTGGACCTGACTCCAGTGACATACTGTTGCAATGTGATGAAAAAAAATAGCTATGGAATTTTCTACAGAAGACTCTTACCCCTCAAGCTGGAACTTTAATCCAACAAAAGGAAAATAAACAATCTACCAAAGATCATATTAATAAGGAAGTATGATTGAAGCAGATCCACAAAGGATTTAACTAGAAGGATAGCCAGAAAGAAGTGAAGAAAGTAAAAGCAAACAGACTTAAAGCCAGGCTTTTTTCCAAAATTCTAAGTAAAAACTTGGTAAACATTGATTGTTAAAGGTTAAAACAAATACTATTAGGCAGCAAGCTACAGTCTACATGATTATATCAATCTATATGGATGCATAAAATTTTTGTAGGAACCCTAAAATTCTGGAGCTGAGGGTCCCAGGATGTCACATCTTCTCCAAAACCTAAAGCAAATGTGGAATTGCAGTATGCCAGTCACCAAGGCCAGTTTCAAGCTTTTGCTTTGATACCATTTCTAAGAATGCAAATTCTGGACAGCCATGATATACTGTATGTACTGTACAAGGAAATGATATTTAGCATGAAAGATTGACATTTCCTACAAAAACCATGAAAGAAAATCACGATGGCCTATCAATAGTTATGGGAACCACTGAGTATTTTTGTCAAGTACAAAACAACGGTAACTCCAAACAAGGATGACATTCTTATTCTATGTTTCGGCTAACTTTTAGTCATCTTCAGGATGACTAAAAGTATTATTAAGTATTATTAATGATAGTAATTCTATCATTCCCGAAGATGACTAAAAGTTAGCCAAAAAGTAGAATAAAAATGTTATCCTTGTTTGGAGTTACCACTGTTTTGTATATGGCCTATCAGTTTCAGTCCTTCACAGGGTCACTGACATGAGAACCAGTAGGAACTCAAGTAAGCAACTTGGGTTTAAATTTCTAGCGAAAATGGTGGCTGAACAAGTTTTCTAGGTATTTTGCACCTGATGCTTCCCATGGACATAATATTGAACAGTTAAAGCTCAGAAGTCCAAATTTGACAAGAATTTTCCCTGTTTCCAGTGCAACAACAATAATTCAAAACTAATAACACCAAAAAGTAGCAAATAGTAGTCTCGGTGGCAAAAGACTAAGCAGACACAATTTTTCTTATTTTTGGGTATCATTCATAACCTTGACTGAGAACAAAAATCTAGTGTTGAATGATTAATGGAGCTTTTGAGGACCTCGTGGCCAGCAACCAGGACATGGACAGGCAATGATCGCCAATCTCACCCTTTAACCCATTAAGATTAAATTGCACTTTATAATTTTACTGTGGCTAACGCCAGACGACTTTACTCGTCAAGGGGGCGATCCCTGCCTCTTAAAGAGTTAAATTACTGTAAATACTGTACCACTGCAGAGGTACAAGGCACACTTACATTTAACACATCACTTATGATCTTGCTATCTTCCTCTGACAATGTCGATTAGCTGTTTACAGCTGTTAGTGTAATTTATGAACAAATTAAATTTTACCATGTTACTATACATGCAGTTTGTAAATCCTGTTGGGCATTCAGTGGTCCCCAGCGGATATTTAATTTGGATTTTCCCGCAACTGGTCAGTTAAATCCAACTAATACAATGGTCTCTAAACAAACAATTATCTGAAATATTGGATAAGCGATAGTCTCAAAAATACACGGTCTTAGGCGAGTGGACTACACGTGCAATGTACATCAACGTTAACGGTTACCCTCATTCAAATATAAATACAGGGAAATCTTAATACTGTACGTTCGTCTACAGTGTATTTTAAAATACGGTTAAAAATTCGGAATGCGTCCGAAAGAGTAAATCTCAAGGTATGAGGAATTTTGCATGAGCAAAAGGTTGACTTTTCAATGTAAAAAGCTGTCTAAAACTTTCTAAACCTGACTTAATTGATTTCTAAACGTGATTTAATTGATCCTGTGTGCTTACCAGTAATGCGTCCAGGTGCTTTCGAGCCTCATTAACCTCGTGATTCGGCTTGGGGAAAATAAATTCTCCAGTACCATGACAACAACCATGTGCCATCACCATTTTCGCTCAGTTCCAGCTGCCAATAAACTCTTATATCTTGCGACCACACAAGTATATATTTAACTTTCTTCCTACTTGTGGTACACGGCCTCGTGATTTTTGACTTTTTTTTTTTTTGTTAAATTTTTTTCAAATTGAAGATCGGAGGCTTCTCGGTGACTTACCGCCAGGAATCGATGGATGTCGTCGAGTTCCGAACTTAGTGTTGTTGAAAATGTTGACAACCGTTGACACGATGAAAGCGTTGTCTGGTTGGAAAACTACCTTGATATTTATTCTTTGTTCATTGTGAAGTTATGCGATGAACAGTCATGCACCTGAAACCCTTCGTCAACAGTTCCAACAGCTACAAGACCAACATCAGAAAAAATTACTACTTAGAAAACAAAGGCTGTCTGGCACAAAACAGGAAACTGAAGTTCATGGGAGCGAAGAAGTTCACAACACCACCAAAAGTGTCTCTGGATTTTTAGGAGGTGGAATCGAAGATAACCTTGAACTTAAGGTTAGGTTTGACTGTTTTTCTAGAGGATCACCCCTTACTAATTCTTCTAATTATGAAATAATCGACAATGTTACGGCAGTTGAGTTGTTGATATAATTCTTAACTACATATATCTTTCGGAAGCTAGCGAGATATTACTGGTAAATGTGCAAAATTATAACTTTCAACTCTTGAAAACTTACTCCTGGAAGCATCTTAAAATCCTTGTTCACTGACTGGTTTTAACTGTCTAGTTAGAATTAGTTAACTAGAGACAGTTACAGGTTCATGAATCCCAGATACTGTAACTTATCCCCTAGGTATGTTCTAGCAAATGAAAAGCACTATTCATGCTGCAAACAACCAAACAGCACTATTAGGCAATTTTGGTGGACAACTAGTTTTCTCCACTATGAGAATTTGATGAAAATATCTTTCTCGGCATCTTGTTCCTTGGAGGAGATGTCAAAATTGGGACTGTTCTTATCCTGACAGGATATAAGTCAGGACTAAGAATTGTCAAGCAAAGTAAGGATAATCTCGAGGAAATTTGGATGGTTGGACAGTCTGCTTTCATAGTACTACTAGTTGTAGTAAAGATAATAATGGTATTACTCTAGTACTAGAAGCCATTAACAGCCAACAATTTAAGAAAATAGAGCAAGGAACAAACTCTGAAAAACAACATCTTAAAGACTTAAAATTTTAGTGAAAACAAGACAAACTGTAATATTTCAAAGTCATGATTTTGAAATAAGGTCAAAATATTACCATTGCTGTTTTTAATCTGCATGGTACTGTTGACATTAGTATTGAGAAAACTAAAAGAAGGTTATACCATGGAACAAACAAGAATCAACCATATGCTATTTATGAATGATATGAAGTTGTTTGTGAAGAGTGAGTGACAAACAGAATCACTTGTAAACACAGTACATGCAGTCAGTGACGATATTGGTATGGAGTTTGCTATAAAGAAATGTGGTGTACTGATTATGAAGAGAGGGAAGGTAATGATGTGTGAAGGCATCGAGCTCCCAAATGGTTAGACCACGAAGGAGGTGGAAAGTGAAAGATATAGATATTTGAGAATCTTAGAACTGGATAAAGTAAAAGACAAAGAAATAAGATCAGAACTGGATAAGATCGGTGAGTAAGGGCTGGCCTGGTGGGTGTTTCTTAAAATCCATTTTAATGGTACAATTTCCTTTTTCCCACATGTTCCCTTAAAAGTGCAATGTCTGTTACAGCCTTACCTGGCAGGACACTGGGAGCTTGTGGCAGGCTGAGACCCTTTCCACTGTCCTTAGCTGGGTGATGCGTGAGTGATAATAATAATAATGATGATGATGATGATGATGATGATGATGATGATGATGATGATGATGATGATAATTTAGGCACTGGAGTAGGACAAGCACAGCTTCAGCCTACTACGGGAATGTGGACGCTCCCGCCTACCAGAGTCTGGGGTAGCACCTTTGGCAAGTGCCAGCAACCCCTTAGCCAAGGGTAGATAAGACTCTTTAGCCTTGGATGGCAACTTATCTAGGAGAAGGAAACTACGAGATAAAACCAGAAATAGGTAGGCAGGGCATTGACTCAGAGCCAGTGACCTCCATAAAAGGAGCAGGCTTTGATGAGATGACCTAGGGAGTGGTGCCACTGCCTTGCCAGCTGGGTGGACAGGTAGCCAAAAGCTTCAGCTTGCCTTAATTGGCTGGCAGCTGCAAGTACACTACCTTCAGGTGTTGGCAAACCTGCCCTGTCAGCCCAAGGACTAGAAGAAAATCTGCACAGCAGGCTGATGCCCCTGACCTTAGTTGGTTGAGGATAAACCAGCCTTAAGTGCTGAAACAGATCTGCACTAGTCTAAGAATAAAACAATATTCAGTTTTAACCCTTGCAGTGGCATGCCTAAACTGACCTTAATTGGTTGGAAGTGCAACAGGGTACTGTTAAGGTCAAACTGGATATATGCATTGGGGAGTACTTTCAGGGACTTTAGAGGGCTGTATATCCCTTGCTCCTTCCTGACTGGATAAGTTGGGCAAGTAAGGGCTGGCCCTGTGGGTGTTTCCTAAAATCCATTTTAATAGTAAAATTTCCTTTCCCCACAAGTTCCCTGAAATGTGCAATGTCTGTTGCGGCCTTATCTGGTGGGATGCTGGGAACCCGTAGCAGGCTTAGACCCCTTCCACTGTCCTTAGTTGGGTGGTGTGCGAGTTGTAATAATAATAATAATAATAATAATAATAATAATAATAATATGGGCACTGGAGTAGGACAAGCACAGCTTCAGCCTATTACAGGAATTTTGGTGCTCCTACCCACCAGAGTCCAAGGTGGCACCTTTGGCAAGTGCCAGCAACCCCTTAGCCAAGGGTAGATAAGACTCTTTAGCCTTGGATAGCAACTTATCTAGGAGAAGGAAACTCTGACATAAAACCAGAAGTAGGTAGGCAGGACATTTATGCGGAGCCAGTGGTGTCCCTGCCTTGCCAGCTGGGTAGACAGGTAGCCAAATGCCTCAGATTGCCTTAACTTGCTGGCAGTTGCAAGTACATTACCTTCAGGTGTTGGCAAACCTGCATTGTTAGCCCAAGGACTAGAAGAAAATCTGTACAGCAGGCTGATGTGCCTGATTTTAGCTGGTTGAGGATAGACCAGCCTTAAATGCTGAAACAGATCTGCACTAGTCTAAGAATAAAACAATATTCAGACTTAACCCTTGCAGTGGCACACCTAAACTGACCTTAACTGGTTGGAAGTGCAAGACTTTGCTGTTAAGGTCAGACTGGATGTATGCATTGGAGAGTACATTCAGGGACTTTAGAGGGCTGTACATCCCTTACTCCTTCCAGACTGGATAAGTTGAGCAAGTAGGGACTGGCCCAGTTGGTGTTTCTTAAAATCCATTGTAATGGTAAAATTTAACTTTCCCTGCAAGTTCCCTGAAATGTGCAATGTCTGTTGCAGTCTTACCTGGCAGGATACTGGAAGCCTATAGTAGGCTGAGACCCCTTCCACTGTCCTTAGTTGGGTGGTGTTTGAGTTGTTATGATAATAATAATAATAATTATAATAATAATATGGATGATAGAATGCGGAACTGAGTTTCCGGTAATTACCTGAATGAAGGACCCAAATAAAGGAAATACTACCAGTACTATAATAATCAACCAATTACATGTTTACCAGAGATATATTGCAGAAGCTACTGACAGGAGTGATAAAGTGTATTCTTTCCTTATGGTAGATAATCTAATACCTAAAGTACTAAATGAAAAGGATGTTGTAAGGGATCACTGAAGACAAAGAACTATACCCCTGAGTAGTTGTATTTCTACCATTCCTAGGACATTTTTCAAAAAATCACCGAAATTTTTCAGTGTCGTGTTTTGGAGGGTTATCCTTAATTATCCCTCATGTGATTGTGGTTGACATTCCATTCTGATGACGTCACACATTCCTAACATTCCATTCTGATGACGTCATCACTATCATTTGATTGACAGGTTTTAGATGTTATAAAAGGGGATTTCCCTTTTGTCACAAGTCGTAACATTCCATTCTTATGACGTCATCACTTCAGTTTCTTCTTCATTTTTGTATTTCTTTTTTACAACATGTTTTCCAACCGTTATTCCACCAGATAATAATCCAATAAAAGGAATAAATGGAGTTATTTTTTCAATCAAATTTTTAACATCTTTTTTCAACAATTCATCTTTAGACAATTCTTTTTCTAATGTTTCTGAAGATTCTATTGCTTCTAATCCACCAAGTAAATCTGAAAATTTTGAAATTAATAAATCTGTTAAAAATGCATTAGTTTTTTCTGCTTGTTGTCTTTCATATTCCGCATGAATTTTTAAAATTATTTTATTTGACGCTTTTTTTAAACTAGATGTAGAATATTTAATTTCTCCGTCTTCTAATAATTGTAACAATTTTTTGCGCATTTTTGCGACTTCTTCATCTTTAGATTCTTGATCAAAATTGTTCTCAGTTGTTTGAATTTCGTTTTCATCTTTATTCATTTATTAATAAATAAAAAAATGAAAGATGAAGAATTTATTGCAGAACAAGAATTAAGAGATTTATATTATAATCCAGAAACTGGTTTTCAATCTGTGGAAAAATTATATCAAAAAGCAAAAGAAGAAGGAATAAAAATTTCAAGAAAAAAAGTAAATGAATGGTTAAAAACACAAAATACATTTACAATGTTTAAACCAGTTATTAAAAAACATAAATTTAGAAAAACATTTGTTAAAGATTTAGGACAACAATTACAAATGGATTTAGTAGATATGAAAAAATATAGTGGAAAAAATAAAGGTTATTATTGGATTTTAACAGGAATTGAAATCTTAAGTAGATTTGGTTTTACAATTCCCGTCTATAGAAAAGATAAAGAAAATATGAAAAAAGCTGTTGTAAAAATGTTAACTCAATTCAAAATTAGTTTTTTAAAATATCCAGAATTTATTCAATTTGATGAAGGAAAAGAATTTAATAATGTGGGAGTAAAATCTTTATTGAAAGAAGTTTATAATATAAAATATTTTTCTACTTATTCAGATAAAAAAGCTGCAGTTGTAGAAAGATTTAATAAAACTTTAAAAACCATGATGTGGAAATATTTTTATAAAAATAATACTAATAAATGGTTAGATGTTTTAAATGATTTTGTTAAAAATTATAATACAACAAAACATAGAACTATTGGAATGAAACCTATTGAAGTAAATGAAGAAAATAAAAATAAAGTTTGGATTAAATTATTTGGACAACCCATTGGAGAAAATATTACTCCAAAATTTAAAATTGGTGACGAAGTTAGAATTTCAAGATATAAAAATATTTTTAAAAAAGGATATGAAGCTAGTTTTACACAAGAAATTTTCAAAATTAATGAAATATTTTTTGGTGATCCAATTATGTATAAATTAAAAGATTTAGAAGGTGAAGAAATTTTAGGAAAATTTTATCAACAAGAATTATCTCCTATTATTTCTTCCTATAAATAAATGAGTGAAGGAGGATTTGATGACATTGAAATGCGAAATAAAAATTTGAGAGAAGAAGAAGAAGAAGAAGAAGAAGAATATAAAGAAGCAGAAACAAAGTTTAGTGATGGAGATTATCCTGAAAACTTTGATGAAGGATCTCCAAAAATGAAATTCAACACAGTTGATATTCCTGATGTGAAAAAAGATGCAGGAGCAATTAGAAAATCAATAACTGAAGATAAAAAAAAGTATTTTAAAAAAATATTTGATATCGAAATTGTAAAGCAAAATGGACCCAATTCACAAGATTTGATTGAAAACACTTATTTTCTTGGGGAAAAAAGCGTCAAAATTTTTTACAAAGGAAAGCAAATTGGAAACGTTTTAGATGAAAAACCAGAGTTTTATATAAGAAAAAACTTTAGATTGGTTGAAGAATTTAAAGACAGACTGGTAAAAGCAAAAAAATAGTGGGAAAAAACTTTGGATTCGGTTGTTGTTGAAGAAATGAAAATCAAGGTTTTGAGACCAATTGGGATTCATATGAATGGGACCCTTTTGGTATGGATGAAAATAGATTCAAAGAAGAAATTAAACAAAATTCTATTGATTCATTAAATTCAAGTATTGAAAATATTCAAGAAAATATGAAAGAAACAGAAGACAATGTGACTGAACAAGATATAAGAGAATTAAATGGAGTTTTGGATCCAAAAGGAGAAACAGAAAAAGAAAAAATAGAATTTCTTGAAATACAAGCTGATCATTGGAGACAAAAAGCTTTATTAGAAACTAATGAAGAAAAAGAAAAATGGTATAAAGATGCAGAAAAAATAACAAGAAAAGTAGCTGATAAAATAAGATTAGAAAACGATTTGAGACCTGAAGAAGAAGAAACAATTTCTATAATTCAACAAGAAATTGAAGAATCTGATATTGGAAGATTGGAAAAATTTAAAAAATGGTCAAGAAAATCTTCTAGGATTATCAGCTGTTGCAATTTCTGTTGCAGGAATTTTAACAACAATTATAATTGGTGCAAGAAATGCATTAAAACAAGGTGGAAAAGCAATTGGTAAATTTGCAAAAGCAATTTCAAATATTGGAAAAAATTTTGGAGCAGTTATTTCAGCTATTTTGAATTTAATTGGAAATATATTATCATGGGGTGCAAAAGGAATCACTTTTCTTTCAAAAAATTTATGGATTTTAACACTTGCAATAACATATTTTCTTTGTAATGAATACAAAGAAAGGAAAAAAAAATATATATAAATAAATGAGTATGAGCAGAGTAAATACATTATATCCAGGATATAAAAAACATAAAATGAGTGAAATTAAAGGAAATAGAAAAAGACATGTTGTTACTTTGAATCCAAATAAAATAAATCCAGGAGAAGATTTATATATTGATATTCCAAAACTGAATCCAAATTTATGTCTTGTTCCAGATTCTCTCAGATTGTTATTTAATTTTAAAAATTCAAATACAAAATCTTGGTTTATGAATAATTTGTCAAAATTGTTGAAAAAAAGACTTGTTATTAAATTTGCAGAAGTTGTTTATGACAATACTGGAGAATCATTATTAGAAGTTTATAAAGATTTATGGAAACCAGATTATGAAAGAAGTGATATGATCGAATATGGAATTGCAACAGAAAATTTAAGAAAATTAATTTCAAAAGATGATTCTGGAGCAACAAGTGGAAATACACAAAAAGTTTCTGATAAATTGATGTTTGATACTTTTGGAACAAAGCAGTGTTTAAAATTAGAAAAAATTCTTTCTACTCATGGTCTATATGCACCATATGGAATGATTAATAATTTTCAATATATTATAACTTTTCCTAGTTCTGATGAAATTATGATTGCACAAACTGGAGAATCAAAAGGAAAATATTCTCTTGAAAATTTAGAATTGGAATATGAAACAATAGAAAATTTAGATTTAGCTAATGAGGTCTTGTCAAATTATTCACAAGGAAGAAGTTTATCTTTTAATCATGTCACTTTAATGAAAACTGTGGAATGGGATAAAGACACAACTTTACATAATGAAAGTATTAATATACCAAGAAAAAGTATGAAAGCAATTGTATTATTATTTAGAAATAAAACTGTTACAAATTCTGAACAATTTGTTTATCCAAACATAACAGAAGTGAAAATAAGTATAGAAGGAGTTCCAAATTCAATTTATTGTCAAGGTATGCCAAAAACAAGATTTTTTGAAGAAGCTTTTAGAATATTTCATTGTGGATATGAAACTTGTGATTCTGTCATGAGTCTTGAGAAATTTTATAAAGACTCTTTTGCATTAGTTATAGATTTAAGAACTGTAAATGATGATTTTGTATATGGAGATGGTAAAAAAATATTAAATACTCAATCTGGCATATTATTAGAAATTAAGAAAAAAGCAATTTCAGCAAATGTAAAATGTCATATATTTGTAATTAGTGATGGATTATTAAATATTGTAAATAAAGATTTATCTTCAATTCAATTTTAAAAAAACATACTATAATAAATGGAGAAAATTACTTCAAAAGATAAAAAAGATAAAAAAACAAAAGAATTACAAAAAATACAACTTTTAAAAATGTCTCAAAAAGCAAAAGAAGGAAAACCAAAAATATCAGATACTGAAAAAAAACCATTTAATATGATTATTGTTGGAATGACTTGTTCTGGAAAAACACATTTTCTTTTAAATTTTTTAGAAAAAAACTCAGGATATTTTGACCATATTTTTTTAATTTGTCCAACTTATCAATGGAATAAAACTTATGAAAAATGGAAATATGATAAAGATGAAGATTTTATTGTCATTCCTTGCGATCAAGATGAAGTAGAAAAATATTTGAAAATTGTTGTTGATTTTTCAAAAGGAACTAAAAGTTTAATTATTTTAGATGATTGTGCAAGTGGAAAAAATGTTAAAAAAAGAACTAGTGAATTAGTTAAATTAGGATTTTCTGCAAGACATTTTAATTTAAGTGTAGTTGTTATAACTCAGCAGCTGACATCTATTGCAAAACCATTTAGAGAAAATATTTCTAAATTAGTTACATTTTATAATCCAAATAGAAAAGATATGAAAACAATTATTGAAGAATATTTGGATGTGAATGATAAAAATGAATTAGAAAAAATTTTAAAAACATTAAAAACAAAAAAATATTCAAATTTAGAAATTAGTTTAATTTTTCCATTTGGCTATAAAATAAATGAGTAAAGAAGAAAGAAAGTATTATGGAAAAAATTATGATTATGTTATGAAAAATATTAAAGAAGATGTTGAATTGGAGAAAAAATATTTTAAAAAAAAATATCCATACGCAGACATGTCAAAATTTACCTTTGAAGCTGATTTTGATAAAAATGCTGTCTTCCAAGGTTATCATATTTGGTTCAAAAATAATCCATTTTTGTCAACTGATATAAATTCAGATACATTTAAAAATGATCCAAATATGACAAAATATTTGACAATAAATAAACCAAAACCAAATTTTCAAAAAATTTGGAAACTTGGAGGGAGTATACAAGAATTACCAAGAGGAAAAAGACAGGTTATACAGGAAAATCATATTATTGGGATGAATTTCCTACAGAATATGTCTTAAATTATCCTATTAATCCAATTTACCTGGATTAAATATAACTACAGATGATAATGCAAAATGGTCTCTAAATGAGTCTTATTTTCAAAGCATTATAGCAACATGGATTGCAACTTATGGATGTGGAATTTCAATACAACATTTAACATTTTCTCCAGATGTTCCACCTCAAATTACATCATTTGTGAGATTTCATCTATATTTTACAGTTAGAAGAATTATGTGGCAATTGAGAAAAGGTGATTATACAATCTTTTATAAATATAATGCAGGTTTTTTAAAAGATCGCTATCCAAAATGGATTTGGCAAGAAATTTCAGGAAAAAAAAGACACATTGGAGATTCTCATGCAATTGATATGAGTACACCATGGCCAGGATATCAACACGGTCCTGGTCAAATTAGAGACACTCAAAATGATTATAAAAAATTCATTCCAAAAATTTCAGATGGATTAATAAAAAAGGGAACTGAATTGTTAAATCACAGCATTGAAGCATATCTTTATGCAATTTTAGGAGCACAAGCTAGAACTAGACAAAGTATTGTATCAAATAGAGCATCAGCATTGAAAACACAAAAAGTTTTTAGAAAAATTTTTGAAGATTCTATAATAAATTATGATACAACAACATCGATTAATAATATGAATACAGCAATCACTGCAACAAATGTAGTTTTAAATACAGCTATATCTCCAACACTTTGGTTAATTCCTTCTTCTATGATTATTTTAAAAAATCCAATTGAGGGTTATAATAATAAACTCAAAGTTTCTTCAGAAGGAATGAAATTTGGAATAAATGAAAAATTAAATTTCTATGGTGAAGAAAACAAAACAAAATTAGAAGGAAATGAAATCAAAAAATCAGCTACAAAAACCATAAAAAAAGATGTGTCAAAATCAGCTACAAAAAACATAAAAAAAGATATTCCTCCTAAAACAGAAAATGAAAATTTTATAATTTTAGCTTTATCTCTTGCTGATGGATTTTTAATTTCAAAATATTTATTCTAAATAAATGGTAAAGACATTTAAGATTTTCATTTCAAAAGAAGAAAATTTAAGAAAAATAATTTCATTAGATGAACCACTTGTTTTAAATAATTGTCACAAAATGTTTCTAAAATCGATACATATTTTTTGGGATTATAACAACCTTAATTCTAATTATTTTTATAATTATGATATAGATTCTGCAAATACAAAAGTTACATTCAAAGAAGGATATTATAACTTTTCCTCTTTGAAAAAAGAGTTTGAAAATACAGGGAAGATTGAATTAGAAGAAATTCCTTTTACAGGAAAACGTAAAATAAAGACAGATAAAAAAATAAATTTAAAAACTTTAGGTCCAATTCTTGGTTTTCCTTCTAACAAAGAAATTGCTGTAAATGCTTTTACAGAATCAGATTTTATTGTGAATATAAATAATAACTTGGAATATGTGAATATTCATTGCAACTTGATAAACAAATCTAGGAATTTTGTAAATGGAAAAAGAAGTAATATAATGTGTCAAATTCCAATTACAACAAAACAAACTTTAAAAGGTTCTATTTCCGATTTTTTTTATTCAGAAGAAGAAGGAATTATGCTTTCTAATGGAATTTTTAATCAATTAGAATTCAAAGTAGAAGGAAATAATTCTTCTTCTATTGGAAATGTTTTATTAGAATTTTCTATTAAATAAATATGAGTTTGTTTTATGGTTATAAAAAACATTCAATTGAAACAATTGGAGGTCTTGCAACTACAGGAGGAGAAATGACTGGAGATATTAACATGAATGATAATCATATTTTAACATCTGCGGATCCAACAGAAAATTCACATCTTGCAAGAAAAAAATATGTGGATGATAGAGTTAGAAGCAGAGGTGGAAATTATCTTGCAAAAACTGGAGGTGTCATGACAGGAAATATTATCATGGGAAATAATAAAATTTCCACAAATGCGAATCCTGTGAGTGATAAAGATTTAGCAAGGAAGAAATATGTAGATGACCAAGATTCTAGAAAATTATCAGTAACAGGAGGAACAATGTCTGGAAAGATTGCAATGGGAAATAACAGAATTACAACAACTGCGGACCCTAGAGGTGATAAAGATCTTTCCCGTAAAAAATATGTGGATGACAATTTAAAAATTCTTAAAAAAGATGTTGGTTTTTCAATATTAAGAGATAATTTTTCTCTTAAATTTCATAATTTATTCCTTGTAGAATATGATTCAGCATATGATTTGTTATTTACAAGAAATGGTGGAAAAGTGAAAGAGTTGGTTGATTATGGAATAGAAGGAAATAATTTCAAACAAACAACAAAAACTTTACAACCTTCATTATGTTTAGAAAATGAAAAAGTAGATAATAAATATTTTTTAAAATTTAATAATAATAGAATGGTTTCAGATTCTAACCTTAATACAATATCGGGGAAAAAAGATATTATAAATGTTTTTATAGTTTATAAATTAAATTCTGTTCCTTCATCTGGAAGTGTTTGGTTAAGAGGAGGTTTATTTGGTCATGATGACGGAGGATATGATAAATTTGTATGTTTTGCAAATCCAACTACAAGAGAATTAATTATTGGTGGAGATAGTAATAATTTTATTGTTATAGGTGGAAACAATGCAAATCATAGATCTCCACATGCTGCATATCAAACAAAAGCAAATGCTGGAGATTTGAATAAATGGATATGTTTGAGTATTCATTGGGATATGGATACAACTCCTAACTCAAATGAAAGTTATGTATATTGTAATGGTAAACAATTAGCAACTTTTACTGCAAAAACTTCAACAGGAGATACACAATTAACAATTGGTGATATTAAAAAAACAGATGTAAATAAATCTCCTTTTGATGGATCAATAATATTCTTTTCAGTTTTAAAATATCAAAAAATGACCACAAAAGAGATAAATTTTGTCCATTATGTTCTTTGTAATTATTACAATGTTGATCATGATTCTATAAGTATATAAATAAATATGAGTGTTGTGTTTGAAGATAGTGATTTTACAGGAAAAACAAAATCTTTAATTTTAAAAGAATTTGATAAAAAAGTATCAAAAAATGGTGATACAATGACAGGAGATTTAGACATGGGAAATCATAAAATTCAAACAACTTTTGATCCCACAAATGATACACATTTGTCTAGAAAAAAATATGTGGATGACAGAAATAATGCGACACTTCAGGTAATTTATACAAAATCTGGTGAAAAATTATCTTTGACAGGTGGAACAATGACTGGAGATTTGGATATGGGAAATCATCATATTCTTCATGCAGCAAATTATACCCCATCTTCCGACCATCATGTTGTAAATAAAAAGTATGTGACAAATTTGACATTACCAAACACAATTTCAAATTTATATACTTTACAAATGGATGACAATGGAATTTTTGGTGCAACAAGAGATGATGTCTCCAATATAGAATATATTGGAAGCAATAAAAAAGTTGGAAAACTTTTAAATTTATCAAGAAAAAAAGATTGGGAATTCACACAATCGGACACAAATAAGAAACCATTATTTAAAAAATCTACAATTAATAATAATTTTTATTGTATTCAATATCCTGGTTCTGATTCCAACAATTTACATTTGAGCACTTCACAAGATATTTTATCTAATCAACATTTGAATTTTTATTTTGTTTATGGTTTGAAATCAATGAATTCGTCTAGATCTGAGGTATCATTGTTCAAAATCACAGATCAAGAAACAACAAGTAATATGATTCCTAATCAATTTGGTGTTTCTTATATTCTTTCAAGTTTATATATAACAAATTCAAATATACTTGTGGTTCCAAATACCAAATGGCAATTGAAAGCAAATGCTACAGAAATCAACAAATTAATATGTCTTTCTACGCATTGGGATCAAAATAATATCAATGATCCTAAAAAAGGAAATCTTTATGTAAATGGAAAAGAAATTTGTTCTTTCACAACATTTCAAAAATTATCTCACAATTCAAATACAAAATTGTATATTGGATCAAAAAACAAAGACCACGGAAAAATGGATGGAGAAATATATGTATATGTTTCAACAAGAAAAATGAAATATCCAGAAATTGTGTTAAACCATTATCTCCTCTGTAAGAAATTTGAGATTGACTTTGATGAAGATGAGGTTATAAAATATATTTGAATGCAAAAATCCACAAATTTGATAATTAAGTTAACTTGCAAATAGATTTAAGTTAACTTGCAAATTGATTTAAATTAACTTGTAAATAGATTTAAGTTAACTTGCAAATTGATTTAAGTTAACTTACAAATAGATTTAAGTTAACTTGTAAATAGATTTAAGTTAACTTGCAAATTGATTTAAGTTAACTTGTAAATAGATTTAAGTTAACTTGCAAATAGATTTAAGTTAACTTGTAAATAGATTTAAGTTAACTTGTAAATAGATTTAAATAGATTTAAGTTAAATTTGTTTTTTCATTCTTAAATAAATGAGTGAAGAGGAGAATAAAATCACTTCAAATGAAAAATCTGTTAAAATTAAAGACCCAAAAAGAGTAGAATTAGGAAAAAAATTAGGAAAAATTTCAAAACAAGCAAAAGAAAGAAAAAAATTGGAAAGAGAATCCGCAAAATCAAAAATAGAAATGATTGATTTCAAATATGTTGTTGGTGGAGTCGCAATATTAGGTGGAATTTTTGGAATTTATTTTGCATATAAAAAAGATAAAAGAGAAACTAAAGAAGAAAAGAAATTTGAAGAAGAAGAAAAGAAATTAGAAAAAAGAAATTGTTTAGAACATCTTTAAAAAAAAAATATATATATATAAATAAATGAGTAATGAAATGAATAGAAAAGAAATAATGAATGAATTATTTGATTCTACTTTGATTACAATGGGAGCTGTTGGTGTTGGAATGGTTACAAAAAAAGCAATTGGAGATGGTTTATCAACTCCAGCATCTTTAATAACTTCTTTAAAACTTGCTGCAGCTGTTGGATTGTCTACACTTGGAATAAAATATGCTCAGGATAAAAAATGGATTCCATCAGATCCTTTTAAAAATTCATAAATAAAATATGGAAACTGTTGTTGGAGGATTATTTAATGCAGTTGCATTTGCAGGTGCTGGATTTTTATTTTCAAAATTGAATCATTCTGGATATGAAAAAGAAATTAAAAGACATAATCTTGCTTTAGAAAAATTGGCAAGAGATAAAGAAAAATGGTATGAAAAACAAATTGAGAGAAAAGAGTATTTAGAAAAATTGAGACAAGAATTATCAGATGCAAATGCAGATATAAATGAAACTAAATCTTTAAAAAATCTAGCTGCAATAAATTATCGTATGAAGAAATTGGAAAATGAATATCAGGAAAAAGAAAAAAATGAACCAAAATTAGAAAATTATTATACTCCATCAAAAGAGATGAAAGAATATGAAAATGTTGGTTTTTTTATAATTGGTATATCAGGAGGATATTTATTTCATAAATTATCATAGTAAAAATTAATTTCTCTAACACATTCATAATAACTTTTTGAAACCAAAATTTTCCATCCAATCTTTTGTAATTTATGTAAATATATTTTTTGTTTTTCAGATAAAACACCATAACCTTTTGGATGTTTAAACTCTATAGCAAAACCTTTCCAGGGACCAGAATGATTAAAAATTAATAAATCTGGTTTTCCTGCTGTGTATCCTTTTTCCCAAGCAGCAATTCTTTTTTCTGAAGTAGTTTGAAATTCTCCTAAACCAGCGTCAATTAGAAGTTCTGGAAAATTTCCTCGAATGAATTTTACAACTTCTTTATGAAGTTCAGTTTCATTTTTTTCATAGTTGGATATCATCTCTTTATTATAGTAAAAAAAATTAAAAAAATACTATAATAAAGAATGAAAACGTATGATGAATTAGCAAAAATAGCAAGTCAGAAAAAAGTCAAACACTATAGAAGATATAAAAAACATGAATTAGAAGAAATTTTTGAATTTGAAAAAACACACAGCGCAGAAGAATTTTTTGAAAAATATTGTAAAGAAAAATGGAAAACAACTCCAGTTTTAGCAAAAAAATCAAATGGAGAAAAAATTGAATTTAAAAGTCTTTATGTTTCGGCAAAATATTTTAATACTTGGCCGGCAACTGTCAAATGGAGAATCTTAGAAGAAAAGAAAATGAAATTAGATAATGGAGATTTTTGGGAATTTTCTTACATCAAAAAATGAAATTGATTTTTTTCTAAAAATTCAGAAGAAAGTAATATGACTTCAAAAGAAAATCATGAAATTGATTTTTTTTCAAAAAATTTTACTAATAAAGGAAACATGACTTCAAGAAAAAATGAAATTGATTTTTTTTCTAAAAATTCTACTAATAAAGAAAACATGACTTCAAGAAAAAATGAAATTGATTTTTTTTCTAAAAACTACTATAATAAAAGAGACATGACTTCAAAGAAAAATGAAATTGATTTTTTTTTCTAAAAATTCTACTAAGAAAGAGAATATGTCTACAAGAAAAAATGATTCCCATTTATCAGAAAATTTCTATAATAAAGACATGACTTCAAGAAAAAATGAATTTTTTTTACCCTATAATAAAGACATGACTTCAAAAGGAAATACAACTGTGTCACAAACAAATTTATTGGATACCGACACTCCTGTTTTTAAATCAAAAAGAAAATATATAAAATCAGGAAATTATACAAAAGAAGCAATATTGAAAAGGAAAATGAACAAGATATTTGACAAGTTTAAAAAATTATATGCTCAAGAAAAAAATAGTTGGTATAAAAAACTTTCAAATATAAATAAAAATATTCTTGATTTTTCTTCAAAAAAAGATGTTACCAATTTACCAACAAATGTGTCCAACTCAACATCATCAAAAAGAAAATATGTAAAATCTGGATATTACACAAAAGAAAATATATCAACAAGGAAAATTTACAAGTTGGTTGATAAATTCAAGAAAATAAGTAATGAAGCAGAAAATAGTTTGAAAACTGAAAAAAGTTGGTTTGAAAATCTGAAAAAAAATATATTGAATCAGTTTTTTAAACAAAAAGATCCAAAATTTGAATTGGATAAAAAAGCATTAAATGCAACAAAAAGATATGTAATGGATTTACAAGTTCTTGGATTATCTTTGTTTGATCCTTTGAGTTTGTTGAAAAAAATTAAACCATTTGTAATAGAGAAATTTAAAGAAAATTTAAAAACAAAACAAAATTTATCACTTATATGTTTAATGAAAAAATCAGATTCTAAATCAGGAGAAATAACAACAAAAGAAGCAAATTTTAATAGTAAACATAATGAAAGTATTTTTGAAGGAAGTGATTTTGATGAAATTTATAAACAAATGAGTGATGAAATTATTCTTCAATTTGAAGAATTTATTGATAATGGAAGCATGTGGAATTTTCTTAAAGGATTAAGAATTGTTCTTAATATCAATAAAATTACTCCTTTGAAAGCATCATCTTGGATTCCACTTCCAAAATTCTTAAAAGATAAAAAAGCAGTTATAAATCCAAAAAATAACGATCAGAAATGTTTTTTATGGTGTGTTGGAATTTCTAAATTATTAGAAAAAAAATCCAGATTTAATACACCCAGAGAGAATTACAAAAGAATTAAAAAATGAAATTGAAAATTTTAATTTGGATGGAATGGAATTTCCTTGTGGATATAGAGATATTGAAAAATTTGAAAAAAATAATATTTCAATCAATTTGTTTGGATATGATGAAGAAAAAAAACAAATAAATATTTTAAGAGTTTCAAAAGAAAAACAAAATGAAACACATTTAGATTTGTTATTAATTTGTATTGATGAAAATGGAGAAAAACATTGTTTAATAAAAAATATGAGTAAATTAATTTCTTCACAATGGAGTAAAGATGGTCACAAAATATATGTTTGTCGTTGTTTACATTGTTTTCATAAAGAAGAAACTTTAAATAACCATTTAGAATATTGTGAAAAACATGATTGTGTTAAAACAATTTTTCCAAAAGAAGGAGAAAAATTAAAATTCAAAAATTATTCAAGAATGCATGAACTTCCCTTTGTAATAACTTTTGATTGGGAATCTTATTTAAAACCTGTAAAAAATAATATTGGAGAAAATACAACTCAATATCAAAAACATATACCATCTGGATTTATAATATATATAAAATGTTTTGATAACAAATTATATCCACCAAAATTTATACATTATACCAAACAATCTCAAGATGAAAATATTCAATTAATATTTATAAAAAAATTAGAAAAAGAAATTAGAGAAATACATGAAAGATTTAAATTTCAAAAAAAAATAATAATGAATGATAAAGATTCAGAAGATTTTGAAAATGCTAAAAATTGTTATGCATGTGATAAAAATTTTTCTTCTGAAAAAAAAAAAGTTAGAGATCATTGTCATTATACAGGAAAATATAGAGGTGCAGCTTGTTTGAAATGTAATTTTTAAATGAAAAACCCAAATTTTATTCCAATTGTTTGTCATAATTTACAAAATTACGATTGTCATCTTTTCATAAAATATCTTGGAAAAACAGATGGAGAAATTAATTTTATTCCAAAAACTGAAGAAACATATATTTCATTTTCAAAAAAAATTGTTGTAGGTAAATATTTTAGTAAAAAGAAACAAAAAATGGTGATTGTCAAAAAAGAGTTAAGATTTATAGACAGTTTTAAATTCATTGCAAAAAGTTTAGGAGAATTAGCAAAAAATTTAGAAAAAGATGATTTTAATAATTTGAATTTATTTTATGAAGATGAAGAAGAACGAGAATTATTGAAAAGGAAAGGAGTGTTTCCTTATGATTGGTTTGATTCACCGGAAAAATTAAATGAAGAAAAATTACCACCAAAAGAAGATTTTTATTCAAAATTAAATAAAAAACATATAAGTGATGAAGATTATGAACATGCAAAAAAAGTTTGTGAAAAATTTAAAATAAAAAATATGCGAGAATATCATAACTTATATCTAAAGACAGATGTATTATTATTAGCAGACGTTTTTGAAAATTTCAGAAAAGTCTGCAAAACATATTACGATCTTGATCCAGCATGGTATTATACAATTCCTGGTCTTGCATGGGATGCAATGTTAAAAATGACTGGAGTGGAATTAGATTTATTATCAGAAAAAAATTCTGAAATGTATTTAATGATAGAAAATGGAAAAAGAGGTGGAATTTCTGTTGCATCTAAAAGATATGCAAAAGCTAATAACAAGTATATGGGAGAAGAATATAATCCAGAAGAAAAATCAAAATATTTACTATATTTGGATGCAAATGGATTATATGCAGAAGCAATGTCAAAACCTCTTCCTGTTGGAGATTTTAAATGGATGGAAAAAGAAGAATTAGAAAATTGGGAATCTTACCCATGTATTTTAGAGGTAGATTTAGAATACCCTTGGGAGTTACATGATCTACACAATGAATACCCTTTAGCAGCAGAAATATTAAAAGTTGGAAATGTTGAAAAATTAATTCCAAATCTTAGAGACAAAGAAAAATATGTCATACATCATGAAAACTTGAAACAATATCTCAATTTGGGTTTAAAACTTAAAAAAATTCATAAAGGTATAAAATTTAAAGAAGAAAATTTTATGAAAAAATATATTGATTTTAATAATAAATTGAGAACAGAAGCAAAAAATGAATTTGAAAAAGATTTCTTCAAACTTATGAATAATTCTGTATTTGGAAAAATGATGGAAAACGTAAGAAATAGAGTTGATATACAATTTTGTAATCAAGAAGAAAAAGCATTGAAATTATTTAATTCAGTTAATTTTGATAAAAGAACAATTTTCTCTAAATATTTAATTGCATGTCATATGCGTAGAAAAAATGTAAAATTAAATAAACCCATATATCTTGGAATTAGTATTTTAGATTTATCAAAAACTATAATGTATAACTTTCATTATAATTATATGAAGAAAAAATATGGTGAAAATGTAAATTTATTATACACTGATACAGATTCATTAATATATGAAATTATAACAGAAGATGTTTATAAAGAAATATCTCCAGATGTAAAAACAAGATTTGACACAAGTAATTATCCTAAAGAACATCCAAGTGGTATTCCAACTGGATTAAATAAAAAAGTTGGAGGAATGTTTAAAGATGAATGTGGAGGAAAGTTAGTTATAGAATTTGCAGCTCCAAGAGCTAAAGTATATGGATTATATACACAAGATGAAGAAATTATAAAGAAAAAATGTAAAGGTATAAATAAATATATTATTGAAGACGAAATAAATTTTCAAGATTATAAAGATTGTGTATTAAAAGATAAAGAACAAAGTAGAAAAATGAATTCAATAAGACATAGAAATCACAACTTGTATACAGAAACTATAGAAAAAATTGCATTATCTTCAAATGATGACAAACGAATTGTAATGGGAAATAAAATTGATACAATGGCATATGGTCATTATATGGAGAATATGATTGACACTTATGAAAATATCTTTGGATTAAAACCTTGAAATGAAAATGATGAAATTTTATATGGAAGAAAAAATATATCCATATAAAATTTTTTTTGATTGACAGGTGTTTTGGGAATTTAACATGACGTCATCAGAATGTAATGTCAACCACAATCACATGAGGGATAATGAGGGATAATTAAGGATAACCCTCCAAAACACAACACTTTGAAAAATTTCGGTGATTTTTTGAAAAATGTCCTAGGAATGGTAGAAATACAACTACTCCCCTGTTGACAGGATGAAATTGAAAGATTGTAAAAAGAGGCAAACAAACCTCACTGTGACTTGGATAGATTATGAAAAAGGATATGATTTAATCCAAATTTGTGGATTGTGGGGTGTATAGAGATGGTGGGAGTAGCACCTAACATAAAAGAGTTAATCTTTACAAGCATGGAAAGGCAGACTAAGCTGATGGTCAACAGTAAAGAAATCCCATCAAAAAGCCATAATTGGAGCATTCTTTGATTGATGTCTCTATTTCTGCAGCAATTTTTACCTTTATTATGATTAATATACAGACAGTACTGCTGAACTGTGTTTTTTTGCAGTTAGAAGATGATTTCAGTGAAGATATTTCAACACAGCAAAGTTCAGAACATGAGAATGTAACCAGGGTAATTATTTTACTGTATTACATATTATCAAGAACCAAAGTAAGTACATGTATTATATGTGCTCATTGAGTCTTATCAGCAGACTAGCCCCATTCTTCATATCTTTATGCAAAATTGGTAGCACAACAGTAAATTAATTCAAGTGATCATGCAAATTTAATGCTATGGATAACTACATATACTTTGACAAGTGTAGTTTTAGTTGCCACCCTGAATCATGTTCTATTCTCCCTCACTGTAGGAACTGAAAGATGAAAATGGAAGATTATACAAGTTGTTGGCAGAACGTGATGAAGAAATGAGAATTTTACGTAGACAAGTTGATCAAGAAAGACAGACTATGATTGGTAATTAAGAAATTTATACTGTTTTTTTCCTAAGCAATATTCTTGTGCTAATGTAAATTTAACCCTTTATGCTGTGCTTTTGTGATAACTTAATTTGGCATGATATTTGTTGTGCATCTAAATTAAGTACTGTACCACTGTACACTATTTAATTTACAGTACTTACTTATTTTTAGTTAATTTATTCATTTACTTTCATTTCATGGAGATATGTAAACTGGGAAGGTGATTTTTTTGCCATATCTACAGTATATAAAGGTGGAAAAAGTTTAGCATTAAAAGTTAAAACATTGTTCATTAGTATCATAGGCATCTGCAGGATTTTCCTTGGTGGTGGTGGACTTTGAAATTGGTGGATATGATAATACATGGGGGAGAGGCATGTGCCCAGTTAGCATCTACTCTATGTGCAATTTTTCTCTTTCACAAGGAATCGAACTCTTGTAAATATTTTGGACAAGCTGAAATGTATTAGAAATAGTGGCATAATAGACAGATAAACCATAGATTGAATTAACACACAGGCAAAAGATTAAGTATAAAGTGAATTCATGGCAGTTTAATGGGAGGGAGCAGTGTTCCAGCCAGAGTGCACCATTGCAGGAGTCTCACAAAAAATCTAGTGATGGCCCCCAAAACAACAGATAAAGGGCCAATATGGCCCTTTCCTTTGGCAAGTCCTTGATCTTGACATATTTCTTATAGTTTAAGTGCAGTGGTTTTCCAATTTAAACACAATTTCGTGATGAAAAACTTAGCAAAGTGTTTTTTAGTGACTTTTTTAGCAAAAAAAGTCACAACATTCAATAAACATGCATGTATGATGCACGCACCCAAAGTTCAATTTGTTCGGAGTAGTCTGGACACTATTTGACCTCGATTCCATGTGCTCATCAAACATGGCATCTGGTCAATCATCTGGCAGTAAAAGAAGGTTGATACATTTCAATTCAATTTGATTAGACCTTACTGTCCCAGTTACTTGATGTAATATTATTATTAACTACAAGTACAGTGTAACTACTTGGTCTAAGAGTTGTTCAAATAATACATTTGTTAGTATGGATGCAATGTCACCTTTTCATGTTTGTAGCAAATAAAGGAATGCTCTTGTCAAAGTAAAAAACATGTACACCACCATTTTTTACGTTCCTAATGCATTTCTTCTTTTTCATATAATAACTGATTAATCGCCCCTTTTGTAAAACATATGGCCCCTAGAAATGGATTGCAAGGGCCAATTTGTCCCCTATGTAAAAATTTCTGGCTGGAACACTGGGAGGGGGGAAAAAGAGGTGATAGAATACAGATGGGTAGGAATTGAAGGTGGAGTGACAGCACATGTCAAGACGATGTTTGCTGCGCAAAGAGATAGGGGTAACCCCACCTCCCAAAATACTGTAACACTCCTTATGCTCACAGGACCTTAGGCAAGATGAATTCTTCCATGTAATCACCCCATGCATTTTGCTGGCTTTGGTCCACATAGCATCAGGCTAATGTCCAACATATCCTTATTCTGATCACAGGTTTTGTCAATGTATCTGAACATTGTTACATTGCTTGTGTTTTTTAAGGAAGTGGCCTTGCATCAGATACTGCTGCTAATCGGATTATGGAGCTTTCAAAAAAGAATAGAGAGCTGGCAGCAGATATTGAGAAAGAAAGAAGAAAAGTGAGGCAGCTTACCAAGCAATTAAGTGAACTACAAAACCAAGTAAGCAAATTAATCTGATATGGACATAAATCTTGTCGATATTGTTGATGATGTGCGTTGGGTACATTTTGTATTTGCCGCAAATTTGAAAATTGGATCGTTTTTCCCTGAGATAATATTTTAAACTAATAGATTCAAAACCTTGTTCGACATTTGATATTGCCAAAAAATTGCATCATTCTTGCCGCTTGCTTGCCTTTCTTTGAAGTTCTACGATCGTGTTACCGTATCCTTTTGTGTAGAATTCTTCCAGGATACCACAAGGCTCACTCGCTAAAGATTCCAAGAATCAAAAAGTGGCTAACAAGAATTTTGTTCAGGAGGTATTTGTTATTTATATAAAATGAGCTCGGTCGACAGGCTCGTTTATACGCGAGAAAATAAGCCGTACTTTAAATAAGCCACGGACATTCTTGTCAATGGTCTATTTGTCAATTTGTTCGCGACATGAGTGACTCGCGGCTAATTTAAGTCAGAAAAATAGTTTTGTAATGTACTGTAACTGCACCGTTGGCGCCTTATTTTGGCCATGGCTTATTTTCTCTCTGTCAAACCGCTGTAACATAATTTTTACACATGTGCCGATTATGTTAAGACAAGTACCCCGTTGCATCATTCGTTCTTTAAAATCTAAAAAAAATGTGTATACTGTAAACCTAACCGTAACCTTTAGGTTTATACACATTTGGGTGGTGGTAGGGGGTTAAAGAACGAAGAAACAATGGGAGGACTATTCTTAACATGATTCACGACTCTTACCCGGCAGGATAAGACTTCTATCATTTTACTCTGCTTAACGCCAGACGATTTTACTCGTCAAAGAGAGAGTTCACGCCGGGAAAGGGATAGTATACGTGAAGATATTCGACAACTTCCTCCAGAGGCTAAGAACTTGTTAAAATCGTAGTGACCATGTTTCCTGACCCCTTTAAACTATGCTCCAATGAAATAAGTCACATTTTCCCTTCATTAGGGACTGATTTGCATCTTTGCAGTTTGTTTTCGTACGTTTACCAATGGATTCTTCTGCACGTAAACCAACGAGTTTACGTTTTCTAAGCAACCTTCACTTAAGCAGTGAAAGAAATAGGCATGCGTGTACTGTACTGTCCAGTGCTGTGCTTGCATGTGCCAAATTCATGCGGTTCGTGATATAAAGCTGAGAATAAGGCGTTCATGGTAAAACTGCCCAAATGTTTTGGTCATGTGGGAATGCACTGATATGTTTGTAAGTTTCAACTTAATATTTTAAATGGTATTCTTAGTGTGTTTGCGTTTAAAGTCGCGAAAAGCTGGGCTTCGTAAAGCCTTTTCTGCAGGCAAGACTTTCTGAATGGATCTACCGATACAACTGTAAAAGACTATTTCCATTACGTACTGTACAGTAATATGGTACTAACACAAGCGTAGGCAGAGAAAGGACAGGGGCGCAACTGTCACCAGTCTTTGTCCAAACCACACTTGTCGGTACATTAAGGCTGTTCAGTATGCGGATTCAGTTTGTGTTTGAAATATCAAAAAGAGAAATTGCTAAATAAATTTCCGCTTTTAAATTTAAGTGTATGAAAGATGTTCAGTGCCAAATGTTTGTGAGGAATCCTGTTTCTACGGACAAAAACGAGATGGTACATGGGTAGCAAAAATATTTGGTCAGCCTTTAAGACAAAGTGGTTGTGATACACCCTGTAGTGGTGATGACTGAATTAAAAGTAACTATGTTGGCATATATAATACCTCGCGTGAAGCGGCACGCTTTTACGTTAAATTGTTTTCTAAATTTAATATCGGCCATCACTGGCTATGTAAAAGTTATCCATTCTTATGTCAAATTTCGCTGACAGTTTTACTTTTACCACCAGGGAATTGCCCTGGTTGATTTTTACTTAATTGTATTTGTCGATACATTACAAATATCTGGTCGGTACATTTGTCTCAGATTTCTTCTACCCCCCACTTTCAAATTCCTGGCTACACGACTGGGTATTAATAGACTCTGATGTTATAGAGGATATTGGTGCTCAATGTTTTCCACCATTTTTCACAAAAACGTACTGTATTCTGACTTTGTTCACTGACGTCTGCACATTTCGTTTTCAGAAGATCAGTTATGTTATAATTAGCCGTGAAATTTAGTCTGTAGAAATGAGAAGTGGCTATTTGATGGAGCGAAAACCAAAGTTTCGTTCATTGCGGCAAAAACAGCACGCTAGCTTCGCCTAGTTATAGCACAAGTAAAAAAATATGTCTTCACGCGGTGATGCGGATTAAATATGGCAAAAATATTAGTCATAAGTGACCAGTCGAATCTCCGGTAATGGCAACCATCCACCAATAACGAAAACTCATTGCTATCACATGATAAACGTGCCACAGTTTTACCACAAACTCGTCTGCACGATGGCTCATGGTGCCCCTAGAGCCCAGGGCCTCAATGGACACAAAAACGCAGAAGCGAAAACCAGCCTTTAGCGGATTGACATGATGGATGCGATTTTCGGATCAAACATTTGGATTCAGGTTCACACGACCCCGATTCAATGCATGTGCCTGTCTGAAGGACAGGTAAAACGTTTGTTTATACAGTCTGATTTGATGGACCTGATTTTCGGATTTAATTAGTGAGATGACAATTCACGCGACCTGATTTGTTGGATCCGTCTGTTCGTAAACCACCAAGACGTCCCGAATTTGAAACGCACTAAAATCCTGGGTTTTATCCAGTGGAGAGGAAGAGAGCGAAGCTTATTCCCCGAATGCCTTAACTTTCGTGAGTTACAGGATGATCAGGAGACAAAAATGGTTGCTCTTAAGCTCGCACTACCTGCAGTACAGTTTTCCAGCGTAACAGTTTTTTACATGGCGATGCATAATTAAAAATTAGATGACTTTCTCGAAGACGCCGCTTAATTCTTTCTTACAAACTTGTAAATTAGATTACTTGTGTTTTCTGCAAGTAACCGTTTTTGAAACACTTATTCTCGTGTTTGATTTTTTAAACATATTTTGTGGTAAATTTTAGTACAGAACATAAAAAGCTAATTATTTTCCAGGCAGAAAACGTAAACGCAAAATAATGATAAGGCCCCAACTCAAAACGTTTAAAAAAGTATCATGATAAACAACTGAAGGCAAAATTGTTATATTTTATATTTTATTTTCTCTATATCTTAATGTTACCTTGTTTATCATGGCACTTCTTTTTAAGTATTTTAGATCGACCTTTATATTTCCCGTATAAAAGACTGCTTCTGCATCGCTTCCTTCTCTTGTTTTCCTTTTTATCTGCTGAAGGGGCAAGTGAACTCACAAGATTTGCAAGAGAAGTTAAAGCAGGCACTCGCTAAGGTGGCCGAGTATCGTAATCAATGCGAGATATTGAAAAAAGAAGCAAGGTTAGCTCAAAAGGTAGTTACATTATACTCAGCACACTATCTATATCTTAGATGGTTATCAATATGAATACGACAATACCAATTTGTTCTAATATTTCAAAACGAAGCAGGAGCGCTTTATAGGATTTCAAACACGAGGCGACAGCCGAGTGTTTTAGATGCGATGAAGCCCGTAATGTCAGTTTTTTAAATGACTTTCTCAAAGTCATTAATAATTCATGAGTATATAATTCAATCAGACGTGCTGAATGACACCACGTGAGCGAACTTGAAATACCATGGAAGTATTGGACAGAGGACTTGAACTGTTTTTTCCAGTCCTTGGACTGGAAATAATAGTTCAAATCCTTGGACTTAGATTTTAATTTCACACAATCGGTTTATTCATCGATACAATTATTACTAATTTACTAATTGATTGTGCTAATACACTAATAGATTCTGAGAAGTCATTCAAAGGCCTCCAATTCGGACTAGACCTGGTTTTCAAGTAATCGGAATTCGGTCCACTCGAAAACCTTTCCGATACACGACAATTCACAATGAAGATCGAATTGGCGCAGCATCGCTCCGGCACAAAAACTGCGCTGAAATCTGAGTTTTGTGTGAACAAACGCCCAATCCGATATTGTTTTCGTGCTGGCGCCACTATCATCCTGTGTATAGTGTAGACGTAGCCTAAGTGTGCTTTTATCTCTTGTAAAGACACGACATGATTATGATTTTCCTTTGTATTTTCCTCATGAATATTTGATGAGGTTTTGAAATTAGTTTTAGATACCCTGTTTATAAAGTTTAACAGGCCAGAGTAGAACAGAGTCTGAAGTCACACAAATTTGTTTTTTTATATGCTGTCAGCGATATCTTTGTAGTCCCACGTGTGTGTCTTCTTCATCCCGGTTGATGATGTCATCATTGTAGTATATAAAGGATTGAGCTCATTGTAAGATTTCAGTCTGATTTGATAATGACTTCGAAATAAAGTCAAAATATAATAATAGTTATTCCCTCGTCTTGTTGTACACTCAAATAAAGAAATCAGCATTTTTCGGTATTTACTTTGTCCTTTACCAAAGCTTATTAATTTTACGTTGAAAAAAAATGAAACGTAAAACAGCTCATAGTAAACTCAAAGAATGACTTCTTCTGTCACTGCGATCGAAACAGGATGTTATTTTACTTCCGGGTTATGTTATATCTAGCCCTTCGCTGTCAGATGCTGTGAGAACATTCGGAATTCCAATCCCTAGCAAGTGGAAGATGATGATTTCGAAACAAGCAAAGTCCATACTGTTACTTGTCTCGGAACGGGTACGCAGTTGTAACCAAAGGGCTGTTGCTTTTCCACTGTTTAACTTTAATCCAAATCAACGCCATATTCTTCTGGGAACTGTATGCATTTTAGTTGGGCGGTTACTAAACCACACTGAGTTTCCCCTTAAGACCTTTCAGAATCAGCCACGGCATGCGTAAACCAAATACAAGATCGTCACGTTTTCGTCCAGATCCTATGAACATAGTATAGAAATTATGTAGCAGAAGAATGTGAATAGGAGCTGGACTTAGACCAAGATTAAGAATAAGTATGAGAAAAAATAATAAGTATTGGGATAAGTATAAGGATAGAGATAAGGATAAGATAAGTATAAAGTTAAGGATAAGGTGAACGTAGTTTGTTTATCAATATTGAATCAATGTTGATAAAAAGGTCAGTTTTATTATACTGAAAGTAGCTAGACGACAAACGTTTTCGATCAACAGATGATAATTAGGTGTGAAAGCTGGAAATGTGACTAGAGTCTAAGATAATATTTAAAAAAAAGTTCAAGGTCAAACCATAATTTATGATATCCCCTGAAAATGATTATCTTTTGATCGATAACGTTTATTGCTTGCTGCATTTTTAGCATAAGAAAAATGAAGTTTTTATCTAAATTCGTGTGTTTTTATGAAAACGAAATCTTTGTCGAACTGCTGTAAACTTTAAATCATCAAACAATTATTTTGAAAGTGAACCACCTACGGTCCTGGTATATCAGGTTCACTTTAATTAGAAAATCATAATTTGGAATTATTACAACCTCATATCATTGTCATGAGTAAACGAATTTTAAGATCGAGCTTCCAATTATTGTTTTTGTATTGATTCTTATGTGTAATAGCACTGAGTTATTTTCCAGGTTATTGCGAAGGAATGCGGAGAAGAAGTAAATGTAACATCACTCCTCAATGAACCCAGTGGATGGCGTGGAAGACAACAACAAATAACCGCCCTACAAAATAAGGTTTGGGCTTCGGTAAACTATTACATCACCCAACACACCTTACACATCTATTATTTAACTGTTTCCCGGTGGGATAAGACTCCTATTATTTTACTCTGGCTAATGCCAGACGATTTTGCTCGTCAAAGAATGAGCTTCCGCCATGAAAGAGTGAAGGGCTCATTTACATGATACGACTGTAGCAGACGATGGTTCGTCCTGGTGTATGCGATGTCGTCCGTTGGGCGCAGTTTCTGCGCAAAATTCGCTCGCTAATGTAGCAATACCTCCTGTTGACGCTAGTGATTTAATCGTATACATCACAACGAGCAATCGAATACGACATTCCTATCGTGCAAGGCACGACATCCATGCTCATATTGCCACGAAAAACGTCAAACTGACGTTTTGACTGGGTGGGTGGGTTTTTTAGAGACAGTTTGACGCTTTGCGTGGCAGCTTGAATTTTGAAGATTGTATTTTAAAGTTTGTAAATACCTGCACACACATCATCACGTCCTTCGTCCATATCCTTTTTCTGGGGCATCTGCTGTATCTCATATTGTGTTTAAAGTAATTTCCCTGTGTTTTACAAGTCAATTTCAAGCTTTTAGTTTTATTAAAACTGACTTCGCAAAGGTTTTCGAATGATTATGAAAACATGTAACAAGTATGTGCACCTAATAAGAAGTACCGGATAATTTCACTGACGAATACGGTTGTACTAAAGGTTTGTGGTCTCGTGTTTTACTTACGAAATCGATAAGGTTGTTTGTTATTCGTGCGAGTAATAAAATATTTCCACAATCCTAAAACGTTTTTGTTTTAATATTTGTTTCCCCAGTCCCAACCTGCGTAACAAGTTTCGTTTATAAAGAGTTTTCCCCCGGCAATCTCGTTCCCAGAACCTACGTTCCCGTTGCCCTATAAAGAACCCAGGCCTCCCAGCAGTGTTTCCTACGTAATCACCACTGAAGATTTCCCAATACTTGCAATAGGATGACTGTAAAAAAGGTATTTTAAGACAATGTTATATTGATATATTTTGGTATGTACGCTTGAAGTTTTCAGCACTGGGTGGGTGGGTCTGAGCGAAAACGTCAGTTTGACGTTTTGCGTGGCAATATGAATATGGATGTCGCCTCTAAATGGACCTTCACTGAGATAACGTTGTGAGATAATGAGCACAAACGTGTGACATCGTGTAATAGCAAGCTGTGAATGGCTTGTCCTTGAAGCCAAATTAAGTAAATAGAAAGCATCATTTTGCATTTTTCTTAACAAGTTTTATATTGACTATGTATTTTCAGCGTTTCAAGGGTGATCTAAGTTAGCAGTTTCAGTTTCCTTGAAGGAAGGGGATGAGTTTTACCTAGGATATTCTCTTTTTAAAACTCTTCATCATGAACATATAACTTTGTTTTATTACAGAAATAGAGAGAAAAAAAATCGCAAATTCCTTGTGCTATTTTCTTTAACGGGGGCAAATTATTCCCTTTCAGGTCAACGAACTTAGAGAGCAGTTGAGTGAAACTACAAAATCAAAATTGGTCCAGTCATCGAATGTCTTTACTAGCCCACGTTTTAACCTTCAACGAGTAACAACGCCTTCTTTTCACGACGAAAGACACAAAAACGTGCTCAGAAAAATGGAGAAAAACAAAAAAGAGGCGTATGAGGTAATCCTTCCTTTGTGTTCACTGTTTTCGTGACATGGTTCGACCTTTTTACCATTATGCTTGTAAAAATACCAGTTCAAGTAAATTCAATCGAACGACATGGTCTGGAATCGTAAAATAAAGATTAATACCCAGTTGAGAATTTTTACATGTAAACCCATGATTAAAGACAACTTGAGAACATTTTAAAACAAATTTACTAACGTTTCGTTGCCGACGTGCAACATCTTCATCGTAAGCTTACAGGTGTTAACATCAATCTATCTATCCATCTGTCTGTCTGTCTGTTTATATAGATAGATATAGATATTTATGTATCTAGATCCATAGATCTACATATATAAAGATCTATATCTACCTACATACATACATACATACATATATATATATATATATATATATATATATATATATGGCAATCATCAGGCAACTGACAGATTATTTAATTATTCACGCAATAAACACTACTGAAATATGATCTATGTTATAGGTTTTGTTAGGTGAACACATTTGGTGAAAAGTTCTGAGCGTCTGTTTATTACGTTTTTCTCCCGTCGTTTCATTATAAAAAGTTTTTCTTCTAGGCAAAGGTTGCATCATAAACGTGGCAATCGAGATTACAACATAAAATAGTCACTCTTAAAACACGCTCCGGCTGGTAAAGGAAACTCCAGAAGATGCAACCTCTGCCTAGAAGAAAAACTTTTTTTAATGAAACGATGGGGGAAAACTTAATAAACAGACGCTCAGAACTTTTCACCAAATGTGTTCACCTAACAAAACCTATAACATAGATCATATTTCAGTAGTATTTATTGCGTGAATAATTAAACAATCTGTCAGTTGCCTGATGATCGCCAGAGCGCGTGAAACTCAGAGTAGCGACAGCCAAACATTTGTCTCTGTCATTTTCGCTCTACCTATAATGGTAACGAGCGCTCTACTTATTCAAGTCACTTGTGTAGCTTTTCGGTTACATTCTGTTGGATATATATATACAGATAGACAGATAACAGTTAAGTTGACAATTTTTGTAAGGAGGAAAATCTCGAGTGTCTAGATATTTTTAAGACCCAAACGGGAGCTGTTTGCAAAAAATGCAACATTGGGCCATCCGGTTGGGAATCGACCTCGCGAATCTATTGCAATGCTCTGCCAACTGAGCTACGAAGGCTAGACACTTGAAATTTCCCTCCTTCAAAAATTATCAACTTAACAGTTAGCGGTCGAATGTAAATGCCATAATGTTCTATCAGATAGACAGATAGACAGACAGATGGACAGGTGGACAGACGGATGGATAGATAGATAGATAGATAGATGTTAATACCTGCAAGCTTACTCTGAAGATGTTGCACGTCGGCAACGAAACGTTAGTAAATTTGTTTTAAAATGTTCTCATGTTGTCTTTAATCATGGGTTTTCATGTAAAAATCCTCAGCTGGGCATTAACCTTTATTTTACGATTACGTTTTCCGCCCGGAAAATCGATGGTATGGAAATTCTTTATTCTATCTTGTTGTTTACGCGTATGTAAAATCAACATGCACAACACAGTAGATATTTGGGATAATCAAGCAATCAGCCAATATAAACGTTTGGATTCAGTCTCTCGACCGTGCCATTGGAATGTCAATTTTCATAAAACATAAGATTGTTGCACGGTGAGAGCCCTTCCAACATGTGATGCAGCGTCGATGTTAGTTGAGTTTCCCGACCACGCTTCAAAGAAGTAATGTTGTCACAGTGTTCCTCAACAAACGTATTTACAACTTTGCTCACTCCAGTTAAAGACAATGAACAAACTGTTTTTACACTTGTTCATGTAAACATGTTTCACTGCTTTTCTTCATCGAGGAAACATCTAAAATAGCAACACCCCTCGGCGATGTACTTCTTGTGTGGTCGCACTGAGTTTATTTTTACAAATGTCGTACGCACATACGTGCGTGAATCACTTCACTGTTGACTGATTTTCCTTCTGCTTTATCACATCGGCTACCCATTGTAGAAAGTTAGTGGCGAACTTCAAATACTTACTGAGGAGCACAACAAGCTTCAAATGAAATTTGATGCTGCGAAAACTCGAAACAAGATCTTGACGAGCGAATTAAAAGGACTAAAGACTCAAACCAAAATGTTGGTCGAGAAAGGAGCACATGATGATGAATTAATTGCTGCTTTGATGGTAGGCTCAAACATTTGAACCCTTTACAGTTAAGAGGTTGACCTGCAAGTGCGATATAGGTAAACAGCTTAGGGGTTAAGAAACGTTTTGAATTTTTATTTCATTTATTATGATCATTTCTATCTGTGGAGGATCAATTACTATCGGTATAGTGCGACTATGATTTTGAACTGATTATTCAATATTATCACTATGGCAATATATCACTTATGCCTCTTATCGTGAAAGTTTGCAATGTGATGGTCGCTGAGCGCTTCAGAATTCGATAGTTCTATACAATCCTCTCGAGATATGCAATTCTCTACGAACCGGCAACTTTTGGTAGAAAATGTTGGGCGTCACCTTAATGTGGAAAACAAATGTTCGTAGATGAATTGGGTTTTTACATACTTTAATTCGGTTAAAGTGGTCAATGTTAACGAGAAAAGAATGAGATTAAGGGCGAATTGAACTATAAATGCAGTTGATATGAATTTCAGTTTTTGTTCAAATACCTCATGCATACAGCAAGGACGTGAAATGGAGAGTTGTTTGGCTGACAGAAATTATGGATCTTGATGTAGCGAACTCTATTCCATGGGAATCTTATGGCTAAGGAGAAGTCGTATCAAGATCTTTAGTGATCTTGATGCGCCCTCCGAATGATGTCAAGACTCATCTGTCAAATCACGCCACCGTATACCAATACAAGCAGCTCTGTATTGATAAAACTATAGCAATTTGATTCTTGTGTTCTCCCGAGAACCGTCAAAATTTCTGTCTGAACGCGGCACCAACTTTTCTGAGGTTAAATATCGGGAAAAAAATTTTAAATCGCGGTAGAGACGACAGACTCTGGTGAAGCTTTGGACATACATTTCCGCGCAAACAGCTTGAATATGAATAAGCTTGGCACACCTTGACCATCATTATCCCACGAAAGTTCAATTTTTAAGCGGTCTTTTCAGCATTCTGTCAAAATCATAAATTGAGAAATTATATCAAACTCGCTTATTAAGCCAGGTCATTTTAATTTTTATTTCTAGAATCGGCTTTTTTGGATATTGATACCGTGATCAATCACTTAAACTCGTTTTTGGTTTGTTACATAAAAAGAATGCCATTCGTTTTAAGAAAACTAAATCTTAAAGTAATAACTTTTAAGGTATTTAAGATCTCCTGATCGTATGTGATCTTTCCACGTAGTTACATCTCGAAAAATTATAATTCACTGAGCGACGCAGCAACCAATGAGCTTGCATTATTTTACGTGCGTTCCGTATTTATATTTTCCCATTCTGTTGTGCAGAGGGAGCAAGAAAGGCTTCAAAAAACGGTGGAAAAGAAAAATACTCAAATCGCTGATAGAAGTCAGTCCCGATCAGAAACAAGGCAACAAGACAGCGAATTGGTGTTAACATTAACTCGACTTTGTAAAGAACGAGAAGAAAAAGTCGCCGATCTTGAACGTGAATTAAAAACAATGGTATCGGATGTGACCTTGGAGTCGTCACATACACATTCAAATTCAACGGTATTCGCAGACAAGGCTACTATTACGGACCACATTAATACAAGTCATTTGAACATTTCTCGTCCTTCAATAGGCTGTGAACAAGATGGACTGAGTATCATTCCCAATTCAAATACTCATAACTATGATATAGATTCGAACCCGCGTCGAAGGCGCATAGTACGACCTTCAAGTCAAAATTCTGCTGCTTTGCCCCCGACACCACCAAAGTCGGGAAGTGGGAGGAGGAAGACAAACATTCGATCAAGGTATGGATCAATTACCGACTCCGTGTGCTTGAACGACATTACGACGACCTTTTTAATCCGTCATTTCAGACTATAACTTGATGTCGACCGGAGTAAGTGGAGGGGGGGGGGGGCTTGGCCGTGCGTCTCCCCACTTCCGACGTCCCTGATTCTGTGTTAATCCAAATGCCAAAATCAAAGGGTTCTTGGAAATGTGTTGACTGTTTCAAGGGGGGTTTTTTGAGTCCAAAACAAATGTATCTAAAAATATGTATTTGCAACAGGACCTATCACAACTTCTGAAACTTTTAGCGAGAACTGTATCCTTTAGTCACATTAAAAAAGAATTTAAAATGATCGTTTACCTATCGTCAATTTCGTAATTCGAAAATACATCGATTTCCATGTGTTTACTCCTCCTTTTTACACCACAACAACGGATTCGATAGGAACCCACTGATTCGAAAACGCCGACAAAAGTGGTATGTCTCGATAATGATGTGCTGTAATGCGAAAAATCAATTATGTAATCCTACTGCAGTCAAGCGATCTCAACAAATCTAGCTTAAACTAGCATTAAATTACCGTTAATAATACAATTAATAAGTCCATGTATACAAATTGCCAAATATTCAGTCATGAAAAAGCAGTTACTGGGATACGTTAATCTTGTATCCACCTAAATGACTTGCTTAGAGCTTGCAGAGATGTCATGTTAACTGTAACTCAGTAAACATGGATAGGGTCAAAAGTTCGCCGTTGACAAAAAGAAAATGGCCTAGGTTGGCTAAATTATGATACGATGTCATGGGACCTTTTGTCCTCGGAACGGAAATTTTAAGTTTAACTATTAGACTACGCCTTCGTGGATCGAAGCCTGACTTCTGTAGGTACAGCAGTGACGGTCACCGACCGTTAAAACTGTATAGGGACCAAGCTAAAGTCGAATCCGGCTCAACTTTCCCGACCAAAGTTTGCTAATTTGCCGATTTGGGCTGTTTATTGTTGACGAGGTGCTATCTTAAACACTGTTTGCACGTGCAATTTTGTGCGTTGCGATTGTCATCCTGCTGTATGCAATAAACCCATAACAGTCTATGCAGCAAGATATTCGCTTTTAGCATATACCTCGCAGGTGCTTTTTTGCGCAATCTGATTGGTTCGTCTATCTCGGAATATCCTGCACTATTCACCTCCAAAGAAAACAAGATGGCGTCCAGTTTTGTTTCTTAGATCACTTAAAGTTACAGTTTAGTCAAACCATAACTCACTGAAAAATTTTAAAAAGTAAAGAATAAAACACAAATCGAAAAACGTCATCTTGAACCTTAATATTGACGTTAGAACAAAATAAGACAGACAAGGGTACAGTGATTTCTAGACTCTATTTCAAAGTCATCATCAAACCAACTGAGTTGGTTTGTTGTGACTAGTTTTGTTACAGCTGTCGACACATGTAACTAATAGGTGCTGCAGAGTTACCAGGCGGGAAGCGAAGTCTTCTAATGAAATTTACTGTCTCATTATGCCTATCTTAAAAATTATCTGCTGGGACGTAAATTTCATTCCCTAATAGGGACTTATTTTTTATTTCGCCCCTTCGGTGCACATTTGAACTTTGAAGCTCCATTCACAGCATATTTTCAGTATTGAACAGTACATGTTGTTTGTGTTGTGAGGGGGTAACGGCTGGGTATTGTTTACTTACCCTAATTTGTTCGTCGTTTTTAGTGAAAGTAGTCGTAGTCATATTGGAACCCAACTTGGGGAATATCAGTCATTATACGAAGCAACTAAAGTGGAACGGGATAAGCTGGTGGAACTTGTTTCATTGCTACAGCAGAGGTAAAGAAACGATTAAAATACTTCGTTCAAACATTGTGTATAAAAGGAGAGCTTGACCATACTTTCCATTCATCCCTTTAGAACTTTATACAATTTTATTGCGAACTGTACATCTCCTAAGAGTAATGCGCACAAACATAAAACTTAAAACTTATTTTTTATTTCGCGTTCTAATTGTTATGTTGTTCTCGTTCTTACAAGGGAAAAAGGAGCTCAGCAGTCAGCATTTAAAATATCCAATGATCTCAGAAGTTTACAAAGGCAAAATGTAGAGTTGGAGAAAAAGCTAGCTCGGTTTCTAGCAGGGCAGAATCCGCGTTGTCGTGAAGAAAAGACTAGGAAACATCAAAACGCACATCGCCAGAGAGGAGTGTCGGCAGAAGAAGTAGTAGACGACATGCACCAAGTTGAAGAACTCCAGACTCAGTAAGTATGGTAAACTGGTTCGTAACCTATCAAATATGACAAGGAGTTGACCAACTCTTCATGACAAGGAGTTTGTCAGACGTTATCCAGAAAAACACCAAGCTGAAAGTGTTGCGAAGCCGAGTTTTTTTCTTTACTCTTTCCCTAACCAGAACCTATTCCACTTCTTTTTTCTGGCTATGGCTAGACAATTTACTCGTCAAGGGGAGACCTACGGTAGTAGAAGGGTTAAATAAAGAGGTTCTGTAACGTGTTTGAGTAGGTAAAAGGTTCTTGGTTACTTGAACCAGCTTTTCGAATAAATCCGACTTCAGGAGAAAATCAACGTGGAAATTGTGGAATTGTTATGAAATTAAGATCACGTATCTTAATTGCGATCTCAGACGGACAGACAGACAGACAGACAGACAGGCAGGCAGTGATATAAAAATGGGATGCTGCGTAGGCAGTATAAAACAGCACAAAAAGTTAAAAGGTTGGTAGACTGCCTAATTTATGATAAAGAATTCTAACGTTTCGAGCTATGGCCCTTCGTCAGAGGGTGAAACGAGTTCTGGCTCGTTTCACTTTTTGACGAAGGATCATAGCTCGAAACGTTAGAATTCTTTATCATAAATTCGGCAGCCTACCAACCTTTTAACTTTTAGACTGGGAGGCAGGCGGGTGGTCTGGCGCTTGACGGAGGGGCGAGTGGATAGACAGGCGAAAAGACAGACAGGTAGGCGCAAGGAGCAACTAAAGCTGCCAGACAGGCAATTGAGACTACCGTATTTATTCCAATAATTTTTAAAACTTTAAAACTCTAAAGGAAGGCATTTGTTGGGGAGAGGCTTTTATCAGAGAGGGCGTTTATTTCAAAATTTAGTATTTCACCCTTGCAAATACAAAAATATGCACACTATTACACCCAAATGTTCACACAATGTCAAATCCATCGTCGTCGTCAGTCGTAAAAGATAGGTTTGTCAACTGCGCTCTCGACATGAGCATGAACGATTAAAAACAAAAATAATTTTCACATAATTCAACCATGAAATTTGCCCACAATTTCTATGTCATTGTCATCAGACTCAAGGATAAAAAGTTCGTCATCTGCGTTCTCAACATCCGAATCAGCGATGTCCTTAAAAGGATTGGGCCTAGTGCATTCTTGCAAGACAGAAAGTTGAGACTAGAGCTGTCTCGCTTCAGCTTCACACGGCTGTTCTTCCTTGAAACAATGAATGAAGTGATCTTCAGATCCGTCGACTGTAACTTTAAGTGCGCAGGTTTTGAAGGATTTACCATTTCACAAATGGGACCATTTGGTTTACTGGGGAGGGGATTATTGGAGGGGTTGTTTATTGAATATTTTTATGAGTAGAGAGGCGTTTATTAGATAGTGGGCGTCTATTGGAATAAATACGGTATTGGGCTGTAAGTAGAGAGGTTCTTTAAGACGAAAAATGCGGGTTCCGTTAGGTTCAAGTGATTGACAAACGACGAAAACAACTGCATAGACCATTACTGTTGGGTAGAGTAGTGGTGCTACTGTACTTTCATACAATTCTTAACTAGTAAATCACTCTTACCTCGTTAAAAGGACAGATGAAGATCGACAAGAAAGTACATTCTTAGGGCTGCGTAAGACTTATTCGATTGCCTGACTTTTTTTGTTCTTTAAAGGTTGGCGATTCAAAAAGATGAAAATGATGCCCTTAAGGAAGCTTTAGAAACTACTTTACAAGGAAAGAAAGAGGACTTTCTGTTTTACCAAAACATTGTCGAACAAACGAAGCGAATTTTCCTGCAGGGACTACATCAATATCGACAAACTTCTGCACCTACCTAATATTAAAAACAAATTCACTCAAATTTTATTGAGAAATAATTTAAATCATTGAATTATATTGTTTTACGGCGTTTGTGAGGCGCTGGACGTGAGATGTCCTGAAATGAGGAGCATTATTTGGGGAATAATATCTATTTGACGAAACATTTACCTGGAACGTGCTTGTCTTCGTCAAGAGTAATTTTCATGTACTGATGTGAAGAATGTTTGGTTGTATGTATGTATTCTTTGGGCGGAAATTTGATAGTATTGTTCGGAAGGTGACAAATCCACAACAGTCCCGTTAGCGTCAGTAACAAGTTCGGATGACTAAAATAGTCGAAGTGAAGAAAGATAGCTGAGAAAAAGAATTCCTAAACTAAAATCTGGAAATTCTTTGAGATTATTGGATTTAATCACTGATAAAAACCTGGTGTCTCAAAATATTGGAATGAGTTTTGGGTGCCAACCACTCGCTGTAACACTTACCCAATGCTGGTGTCACAAAAAGTCACACTGCATGTGAGTAAACGGATAGATGGTGACTAGGGGCATACCAGGTAGCCCCTACGAATTTTCATCGAATCACCCTACAGCATTTCTAGCCGAATTAAGACAAAACAGGCGTTGCCTTCGTGGGTTTGTAGAGGGTAAGCAGCCGAAGGAAGTGTCCTGACTGGGACGTTCAGGTATATGGATAGCATTCTAAACCGCAGAGTGCTTCATTTAGTATCACTAGTAGTCTCTCCGCAAACGTTCTGTCGGATCGTCGAAGGAGATTACTAAGAAACCTGTGGTAACGTTTTCGTGCTTGCGGAAGGAGCGGAGTAGGGAAACAAAAGAAAGTGTGACAGATTTCTGCTGTAACATGGCGATATCATTGAGGTTGATTTTCTTCTGAGGAGTACTTCATGCATTCCTATACATATGTTGGAAATGCGTTAGCGTGGAGATATCTTGAATGAATGATAGATGAACGATCGTCAAGCTCTTGCACCAGAAAGTGTTGGTAGCCCAATGGTTAGAGCGCCTCACTGGTCGTGAGAAGGTTGCGGGTTCGAACCACGTCTGGGGCTCAGAAATCGTTTTACTGAGGTAAGAGCTTGATGATCGTTCATCTATCATTCATACATTATTAGAAATTTTACTACACTGTCATGCAAAATAGAAAGAATACAAAGTGCTCGAAGGATCTATTAGTCTTTCAAATGCAGGATCGAATTACGTATTGCTTGAATCGGCAGTTATTGTCTATTTACAAGTATAATTGAAGAAAACACAATTCTATGTCAGACAGTAACTACAGGTATGTTAGAAATCTGCTAAGGCTCTCTAACCAAGATTCTGTACAAGTAAGAAACCTTTTGCAAAGGCTAAAGTTTGATATTAAATATGCGCAGTTTGTGCATGAAGCCATTTTGCAAGCGTATTTTCCAGATTTCGAGCATTTCATTTGCATTAAAATAACCATGATATTTTGTAATAAATGCATACGAAAATACATTAACGTGCGGACGCTAAATATTCAAATTGTTTGAATAATTCGTCATTGAGATGTAATAAACGATGGAGAGTGGGTTTTTGGCCACATTTATCAAGAAAAAAAGTTGTCAGTCACTGATTAAGTCACTGACAAGCTCCAAAGAAGGTTTCCAAAAATTACGCCTAATGTTGATCGCTTGCACCGATAGTAACTAACGGCTAACGTAGAATGTTAATCACCAATAATCAAGCTAGGAGCAGCGTTTCCACTTTAAGTTGTTTTCAGTTTTTGTTATGGTTAGACAACCTTTCCAGCCATGGTTTAAAAGACGTTTTCACGTTGAAATAAAACATTTCACAAGACGGAGAAGATCCAATCGGCTTAACGAACGTCGAATGTTAGTTACCGATAACCAAGCCAGCACACGTCTTTCTGGTTTTAAGTTGTTTTCAGTTTGTTGGTTTTTTTGTTTGTTTGGGGGGTTTTTTTTGGGTTTTTTTTGTTTTCTTATAATTCTTTCCTACGTTGAAATACTTCCCTCAAACCTGGTGCATAAATTCGATTCTCTCGCAAGGCTACTGGGTAAAATTTAGTTCTTGAACTTTTTTGTCAGAGGCGTGCTGGCCCACCGGGACACCGGGAGATTACCTGGTGGGCCGTTCTTATGTGGCTTATTAGTAACATTGTAAATTTGGTTCAGAAGCGAAGTCTGATAGCTGGTAATCCTCTTACAATCCCTTAGCAATTCTTATTAGTAGCATTATCAAATTGCCAAGCATTCACCACTGAGAAATGGCTTGTGGGTTCTTACACATGGCGAATCATAATTGTATTCAGGTGGCACTCGATTGCACCTTAAATCTGGAATTGATGGTTGGTTGTTGATATGAAGAAGTCGTACAGTTTCTATTATAACTATATTTTCTATTAGAATTAGAATTCCTATTAGATTGAGGTCATCGTAACGTCGGTATCAAGTTCTAGTGATGAAAATTACAAGTGCGTTAATTGATACAGTTTTGATGACGTAAGACGTGCGACAAAATTAGGAATTACGTTAATTAGCGTAAGGCGATTAAATTTTTTTCAAAAACTTCCTTGATTAAAAGAATTAGAGTTCCTATTAGTATTAAAAATAATATTTGAATTTCGATTAGAATTAGAATTCATATTAGAATTAGAATTCATATTAGAATTAGAATTTCGATTAGAATTAGAGTTTCGATTAGAATTAGAATTTCTATAAAATTAGAATTTCATTAGAATTAGAATTCCTATTATAATTAGGATCCCTATTAGAATTTGAATTCCAATTAGAATTAGAATTTCTGTTCGAATTAGAATTCCGATTAGAATTAGAAATCCTATTACAATTGGTACTTCTACAAGAATTGGAATCTCCGTTAGAATGAGAATTTCTTTCAGAATTAGAATTTACATTAGAAGAAAATATCCTGTTCAGTTGTATTTTAGTCTTGGCAATCTGCTTTCATTTTTGTTCTTGTCAACCAGGCGCTACTTTGTGATCTAAGTTTCGGTATGTAAGTGCCAGGAGGGGCCCTTTTTAGTTAGGCTTCCCGTGCCTCTATTGGGAGCCAGCACGCCTTTGCTTTTTGTTAAATTTTGGAGAAGCTAAGGAAATAGCAACTAACGAAGTGCATATGAATTTTTAACACTTGCTAACAACGTGACCAGTTCACGGCTGATTGACAAAAGCATTGAACCGTGGGGATAGAAGAAGTAATTTTTTGTTGTACTCGACATTAGTCGTGGGGATTTTGCTTTTGTAGGCCATCAATAAATTGAATAAAATGTACAAAAAATTAAACATTACATTCAATATATTCACTGTGGCAGTGTAACGATATTGCCGTGTATCAACAAAATCCAGGAACTTCATCAGCATCTTAAGCAGCCCGTTCCGTTCCGTTGACTAATCTGGGCAAATCACTCATTTTGGAATGATTTGCCACATAATGTCCACGTAAGAAAACAACAAAAATCTGATAGACGGTTTTACCTTCCTCCTCTACGTTTTCTTTGCGCCCGAGTATGTTAACAGCGAATTGCCCATGTACCTCTTCCAGCGATCCATTAAAGCCTCTATGGAGAAGAGAGGCGCAAGAGAGCGCAAAAATAAAATTTTAAAAAAATAGGATTTAAAGTTTTTGGGGGGAATGGACGCTTTATAACTGATGTTCCGTTCAATCATTTGTACTTTAGAACCACGTGCTAATCGCAGTTGAAGAATCTACAAATCGGGAGTTATGGCAGACGTCCATGGGTATAAGAACCTCCGTTTCAATACTTTGGCGAACAGTGTTACCGTTGAAAATAATGCGACACCATTTTCTAAGGAAAATATGTAAATCAGACCTGAAGCATCGACCATTTTGTGGTTAATTTTTGGAAATGTATTTGAGCCATAGTTCCACAGTAACTTGGTCCAAGTACTGGTTTCGGGTGGTCTTTTGATTAACTGCATGCTTTTAAAATCAGTCTAAATGATTTGCGCAGAATCCTTGACCAATCGACTAGGTAATTGACTAACGTTTTCTCTTTCTCCTCCCCCACCTGCTCCTTCTTTTCCTTTCTCCTTCTCCTCCTCCTCCTCTCCTGAAAAGTCTATGATACCCTGGATCCCCTTTACACCTACAAGCCCACAATTTGTTCGGACACTTTACACAATTACAATATTGAATATTGTGAAGGAACCGTTCATATGTTTCCAAGAACCATGGACAACAACGTGCGAACACTTCTGAGAAACCAATTCTGGGATAACCCTTACTGGAAAAAAGAACCAATTCCTTTCTCTGGTTCCACTAAACTCCTTTCGTGCATAAATTTTTTCTGCTTTGTTCTTTCATTTGCATATGAACCGTATGCAGGAAAGGGTTTATTCTTTCACTACTAAGCAGTCTTCTGAATTTTATTCAGGCTAATGCTAGACGATTTTATTCCACAGAGGAGACAGGTAAAAAGGAAACGGTTGAGTCTTATCTCGAATAACCTATTTGCAACTGCGGGGACTCTTTGGAATTTTATCCTTGCTTGAGTAAGGTGCTGATTACATGAGATCGGCAGGAATTCAGACCGCTGCCAATGTGAAAACTTTCTGAGGTGTTTACATGTTCTTGCAATCATTGCAGTCCATATTCCGAGTTTTTGTTCGCAGCAAAAATGTTTTCCTTGCTCTTTGTCTTATCAGTGGTTGATCTGGAGAGATTTCGCGTTCTCATGAAGAAAATTTCGTACCGGTCCGAGTTCGAACAGGTCAAAACTCATTGGTGTCGGTCCAGCACCCGAAATCTGTAAGTCTGGTTCGAGTTGGATTTTCAAACTGGTCTCATGTAAACAAGAACAAAGATTTGTGTGGGGTGCGATCTCAAGCGGTGCTGGTCTGACTTCGTGCATCGGTCTCATGTAATCAGTCCGTCAGTCGACTTTACTAAGCGAAGTGTGACGTGGAGGGTAGAGTGCAGTGAAGGACTTAAACATAAACGGTCCCAACATCACATAAACATCAAAATTAACTCTTTCCCAGCGGGATAAGGCTTCTATTATTTTACTCTGGCAAACGCAGCAATGCAAGATGATTTTACTCGTCAAAGAGAGAGTTCCTGCCGGCAAAGAGTTAAATGTTGAGCAAATGTTGATATCGTTTGAACGGATATTTGGCATTCTTTATATAGCTAATACTGTTAAGGACAGTGAAGTTGAATGAAGAATGAATAGGAAACCTCAAGCCGAAATTCTGCTATATCAAACCCCTAAGAACTAAAATTTGGTAACGTAAAGTAGTCTGTATAAACACAGAAATAAACTTAATCATTAAACAATGCCTACCAGTCTTGAAGGCCAACAAGGATGGACATCACTATGGTTTCGTACATGTGCCGACAATAATTTGTATTTCATCTTGAAATTTCATATTGCACAACTGGATGCTTCTTGCTTGGTTAAACTTAATTCCGCACCACAAAATAATACATAAAAGCCTTCTCCAGAAAAACATGCTCTATTCGAAATACTTCTGTCAGCTCTAAGTGAGTCTTCTTTTTAAAGTGAAGTGTTCTGATTGAATTCAAACCGACAATGACGACAGGAAAATTGTCCTCGAGAGCAATTGTCTTTGGCTTAATTTCCACCAGACGGAATTTTCCGTGAGGACAAAATTTTCCCTTTGTCCCATGGCTTTCAAGTGGAACTAAACAGAAAGAAAAAAAACAAAGAAAAAATTCTGTCCTTGCAGAAAATTCCGCCTAATTTCTAAATTAGAATTTACTTTAGGAAATCATGATTTACTGATGACGCCACGGTGGCCATCTTGGGGAAACTTTGACACGCGTCTCATTAATTGCAATTGTACAAGACACCACCATAGCCAGCGTATCATTTTATTTTGAATCTCAAGGGATTGTCAACCATAACCATCAATTCGATCTACTTAACTTTTTAATGTCTTAATTTTTTATCTTATATTCTCCGTCACCAAGCGTTTAAGAGTTAATGAGGTAGAATAGTTGAAGTTGATAAACAACCAATGAAATAGGAAATAATTGACGTCGCAAACAATTGATTATAACTAGAAATAAAACACCATCGTAAGCCAACCTGGACCTTGATCCGACTCCACGGTCCTAGGTTTGGCACTTGGTCGCAAGACGCTGACGGAAAATATAGTAAAATACACATAGAGCGTGTCTTCTGTCAGAGCGAAGAGTAGAGAGAAAAAGAGTGACGCTATAGTTGCAACAATAAAAGAAATATGCAGCCCAGGGAGTGGAATCTGAACAAACGAACTTGCGCTGCACAATTCGAAAGAATTGTGCGACAGTTAAGGTAATGTTCCACAGGTCGAATGTCAGGGGCTGAATACATGTAATTTCCTCCCGGTTAAGAATCTTAGCATCACTGGAAAGAATACGTATTAACCGCACGTGAAAGGGTAAAGTGTTCGCTTGATTAAGGTTTTCATCGGAACGACCGAAGGAGCAAAACCTATGCGAAACAACAGACAGCAAATATTTTCCAGCGCAGACCAAGCAAACGAGGTGAATACGAGATTAATTATGTGGGTTTTGGTTTCTTTTCCTTCCCGTTTTTAGCTGGACTTTTGTCGTCGGATGTTACTTTATAACCTTACCTCGTAACTTGTTCGTTCTGCTCTTGTTTCCACCAGGTAAGCATTCATTTATCGCGCTTTTACACAATTAGCTGTAAACAAAATCAGCACTAGTGTTCCAGTATATTTTATTATTCGGATGTTTTGAACGTAGATGCTTAGTTCTGCTTAAATTTTATTAAAACCAGCTCAAAGGTTCCCCGCCAAAACTTACCAGTCAAGAATAAAAAGCGTATTGGACCGGTCCAACATCGTAAAATCTCAGATCAATCGGCAACCAATCAGCATGCGTAATTTCACGTGCGGACAGAAAAATGACATCAGTCATATAATAATTACATGTATTCCATTGTCATGTAATCCCAATCTAATTTCTTGTGAGTCCGGTAAAAGTTCTGAATCTCCAAGTAATCTCTCAAAGGACTTTTAACGCAACAAAGGCCGCGTAAACGACCGTACTCCAACGTTCGTGAATGCTTTTAACATTTCGCTGGGGTAGCGTATTCCACCAAAAATCGTCCTTAAAAATCGTCCTTAAAAATCGCCAAATCTAACATTGCCTTTATACGAAAAAAGATCAGTCATGACTGACATTTGTTAAAGACACCTGTATACACGGCTTAAACAGCTTATCATATCAAGGAGCTAAATCTTGGAATAGGATGCCAAATCAGACCATTAGACAAACGAATAATTCTCACTCACTTGCATCATTTTCATAGGCATTTAAGTACATAGTTAGATAACGTATAAACTTGTAAACAGATCTATTTTGTAGTATTTTTGTCGTAATTATATTAAGCCACTTCACAGTAGCGTCCTAGACCTGGCCTGAGCCTGCCCTGGGCCAAGATTTTTGATAGTGTGAACGGGTTTTACCTGGCCTAGGCCTGACCTGGGCCTCGCCAAGGCCACCAAAATCAGGCCAGCAGAAGTAGCTGGCTTAGGGTCTGACCTAGGCCTCAGCTTTGCAAATGCGAAGGGGTTTTATCTGGCTCTGGCATGGGCCCGCTCAAATTACCGTGAAAACAAGCGCTAGGGCTAAACAGTTAACACGGTTTTTTACATGTAATGTGACTGTTGAGGGAAATTTACTGCATTCTGTGAGTTCATTGAACCACAGCATACTTTACATTTAGGTTTTGTCGACATCAAGGGCAAATTCTTTGACAAACAATGAGACCAAAGTTTAGTTTATGCTATGACGCGAATGTATTCAAATGAATCTTGCGTTATCAATTTTCAATCACACGAAAATACCTCAGCCGGCGAAGTGTCTTTCGCGTTTACAACAGCAACAGCTAAAACTAGGGAAAATTGGCGGTCTGCAATTGTCAAAGCTTGTTTAGATTCTGTTGTTTGTCTCATTGCTGACTCTTCGAGGCTAAAGTGAGCCTGTTCAGTTTAGCCTGAGAGTATGGTGTAAACTGTAAACGGACCCACTTTTACCTAGGCCGATAGTGTGAGCGCGGCTTTAGTGATAGTTATCTGGAAACTTAATTTTCTATCTGTTTAGAATGGTGTCACACAGTCCTTTAAGTAACATGCTACTCAAAGGCTGCCGAGTTTCCATGTTTAAAGAAGTAAATAAACAAGGAATTCATGATCGAAATAGCCGCCGCTAACGTAAGTCCAGAAAATAATCGAACAAATTAATCATACGCGACTTACTCTGGCCGCAGTTCGGTTTCTTGATCGGACCTCGTGCTTCCCGTCAACACAATTCTGGAATGGTTATGGCTCATAACTCCAAATTTGGTTGATAAAGAAAACAATAACAGGGTTTTAAGCTGGCATGATAATACAAGAGTGTGTCTATACAGCTAGCAACAAAAGAAAATTGTTAACCTACGTGAAATACCATTTGGACAAATTAAACTCATTTGTGAGATAATTGTTGCACAGAAAGTACACGCTGGAGCTTAGGGATATCACTGACGATGTGTTTGAGCTGAGGGTTTTCAGCTTGACGATTTTTTTACCAAATAGTTTTACCAAAAGTTAAATTGGAGTAAGCAAGGAAAGGTATTTCTTTCAAGGAACTGTAATTTGTAATAGACTACCGGCATTTATCCGTCAGATAAACACTTTTAAATCTTTTAGAACTGCTTTAAAACAATTTTTAGATCAATAATTTTCACGTTAATTTTAGTTGTTTAATTTCATGCATATATATAATTTTTTTGCTACAAGTAGTTTTAACTCTATACAGGACCCTTACTTATAGCAGTGGAGTCTCACTGAAAAGGTTTCCATCCTGTTTTAATGAAGTCTACTACTAGTATTTGTGTTGTAAAAGTTATGTCCCCTACGACAAACTTTACACATCGCTACAATGAATAAAATTTAATGACAAATAAACTCTACAATCACATTATTCCACGATTAATAACCTGTACCAACTTATATTTTTGAATGAATAAACGTAACAGGAGCTAAAAAATAAGATTTTTCTAAAAAGAACATATCGTGGTTGAAACTTAAGCAAACACTTCAATAATCAAATTTTTATCTTCTGAACCATTTCTCAAAAACGTTCTTGTTTGCTACAATTACATTCATTACATACATTCACCGTAATGTTATATCCTGATTAAAACTAGATTTCAGGATCGTTGTCAAATTGTTCGTATCTACTCGACGCCGTGCCACCGTCTTCTTTGTACAATCCTACAAATGGAAACGCACTTCTTTAGAGAGCCTCCGAAACATTCAAAATACACAATGACATTGAAACCCAGGTTTCACAGGAGGGTGATTTTACACGGCTTTACTTTGAACATTGTCTGGCTTGCATCCAACAATTTTACGGCTGACTTGCTGACGTGCCAAGAAACGATTGTATTAATATTATTTTATCTCCCCCACTTGTCCCTTGTATTGCACAAATACTCGCCCTAGCTTCGCAAGAGAGTAGTTCGTACGATGTATACACTTACAAAAAATACAAATGTTGACTTCCTCATGGTACATTTTAGTTTAATTCAGATTGCTGTAAAGTAAAGACAACTCTTAATATCGCATGGTTTATCATCGTTTACTCGAGAACACAAGCAACCCATAAGTAATTAGAGAAGTGACACGACTGAAGAAAGTAGGTTTCAAGTAATGTTTCATCGTGCATCAATAAGCGGAAACCCAGTCTGTAATAAAATCTTACCATATTTCTGTCTGATTTGGTCTGTTCTGCGTTTCCTCTCTGATCGCCTGTAATTATCCAAAAGGTCAGTGAGTTACTGTCCCAACGAAACATTTTAACGTAATACACCATGTCGACAGTTCTGAAATTAGAGCTTGAGTGAAATGCACGTTTCAGAGTAGAACAGGTGTTCCTGGTATGCGTACTATATAAAAAAAATGTTAACCAACCTTTCTTCATGTTTGGCCTTGAGTTCCATCCGTTTCTTATGAAACTTCGTTTCTTCTTTGTTGATGCTGAAATTTGAGTAAGACAGATCTACCGTAAAGTTCTCAAAGTAACCCCCCGAGAGTAACGATAAAATTCAGCACTTGTTAATAAATCCCAAAAGTAACGATCCCCCCGAAAGTAACAATTTGAAACAAAGGTCAAGTTTTTGTTTTCATAAAGATGAGAATACATTGTCTGTTTCAAACTTATCAATAAGTAATTCAAGTTAACTGTGGACATAACCATCGATACCATAAATAACTTCAAAACATGTACTAAACGTGCGAATACACCCTTGATTTTCGTATTTTTACGGCAAACTTATATAAGCTTGATCTAATTTGCAAGTTTACAGATAAAAACAGAAGCGCTAAAAGATTTGCGCAAAGAACTGAGGAAGAAATTGGAACTTCTTACTCCTACCGCAGACAATTTGGTTGAAGACAAGCGAGCATGCAGTCAAGGCAATACCGACGAAATACTTGGTGAAAATCATTTTACAATAAAAGCAACAGTCTGATAATATTTGTCATGATTCACTTCAGATACGCATTTTTTTCCATCCGAAAGTGACGACCTCCTGAAAGTAGACACCCCCCGAAAGTAACGATAAAGAAGGCTGCTAAAGCGCGTCTCGTTACTTTAGGAACTTCACAGTATTATTTAGCCGACTATTGGTTAGCTGTTGTGCCTACTTTTCGAAAAGTTCTGTTCATTAACCCTTTATTGAACTCACTTTGAAGCAACTCAAATTTTAACTTCTCACTCATTATCAGTAAAGGAAAAGTTAAAAGATTAATTGTTGACAATATGCTCCTCTTTAAAACCCACTCAAGACTTTTTGTGAAAATTGCAACACCAAGACTATTCGGCGACGATCGAACGCAGGCTGCTGGGAAACTAGTTCGGCACCCTACCAACTGAACTACGACCATAATAATCATATAAATGTAGAGGTGGCATGGAGTTGAATATTGGGCTAAAATTGAACGCTGCCATTTTGAGTAAATTTTGGCGGCAAAATATTCTTCTCCAGGCCTTTTTCCGTCCGTTAGAGAACCTCGAGGTCGAATAAATGTTTGGTGAATTGTTCCGTGTTTGTTTCCTTAGCTGCATAGTAGAAAAACTGCTTCTCTGGTTATTAGTTGGCTATTATTTTTGCCTTAACTGTTTTACATTCTTTCGAAAAAAAAAAAGTGAAGTGGCTTTCACCATGATCTTGAACCCTTCATCCGGGCTTTGTTTGGTTTGTCGCTCTAATCTATCCAACATAGCAGCCTTCAATTTGTCACCCGCGGTTGAGTGACATTTAGCTACAATGTCCTCTTTAGTTAACACATGATATCTATAGCTACGACAACCGTTGCCAGCCGACAGGTCAGAATTCAGTCTCTATAAAGTTGATGATGCCAATGTATTTAATGGAGTATATTACGTTTTCTCATGTCTCGAAACATCCCCATGTCCGGATCACAGTATCGAAACATGGAAATGTGTTCCGTACTTGTTAAATCACAAACTAATGCCATGATATAGCAGGAAACTAGTGACTAAATCCCGTGACGAGCGGGAGACGGTTTGCAAAATGAGGATTAATGAGTCATGCGTGCTTATTTAATTTTGCGACCTTGAGGGTAGGCGCTTATTCCAATTTTCATCACTTTCAATCGATGAGGACACTTTCCTTTTGGAGAATAACAAAACAAATGATAAGGAGTCTATTCCACTTTAACAAGACAAAACAGAATAGTTGAGTCATTGCCAAGCAGTTTAAAGAGAAGATGCTGCGATTGAAAGAACTTTGTGCGGACATGGACATATGAGTTCAAAATTGGAGAGTAACACCACTTTTCACGTGGAACAGTGACGACACTAAAGCGAGATTGAACCAAAGCTTAAATGTCCGTCTCATTACAGGTGTGGGCAAGCTACATCTGGCTAAAGAACTACGAAACATTTTGGGGTGGGTACTTATTTCAAGATTGCCGTTCAGGTGTGGGCGCTCATTCGAATTTTTACGGTATGATTTTAAAATACTTCCATTTATAAAGTCTCAGGGGCGCGGTGCAACATTGTACATAGTATAGCCGCAAATTTGAATACGATGATTGAGAAGGACATATCAAGATTGAAAATTTACGGCAAAGAAAGCGATAAAGCAATTGGCTACTGAATGCCTACTTGTAAGCCGATTCCTATACGCCGTTCACACTACTATTTTTTCGGGCACGGCACGACTAAAATTGAGAGACGGGCATAGGTCTTACGATTCACTATCACAGTTTATTATCACAGCGAACTTCCCAAAATTTGGTTATCTATGCTGAATTTTGAGCTATGCCATGTAGTTCTGTACATGAAGCTCTCAGCATCTCTGAATTGCCGTGGCACACCCAAATTTCTACAGTTAGGTGGCACAAAGGTGTGTGATAGACGAGGCTTGTTTCTTCGTCTTGGCAATTTCATAATTCCTTCAATATTGCGAGAGAAAGATAAAGATCTGTCCCGCAGTACATCGGACAGCGTAACTATTGCCTCAAAGATTTCCTGTTCGAAAAAGAAGCATCTTGGTACCCAGAATATGAGTAAAAATACAAGACAAAATTGACAAGGTATTGTTTCGACTATATTACACTATATTATTACGGTAATATTTATAATAAGGAGTCATGTGTAATTCAGTCGAAATATAACCTCAATTTTTTTCTTGTGTTTTTACTCATATTGTGGCCACCAAGATGCTTCTCTTCGGAGTTTGTTTTATATTATTCTTCGTAAAGCTGTCTGCAGGCATTGGTAGCAAGTTTTCAATCCAAAATAACAAATTTAACAAAGTGATGCCTCTATTACCTTTTGGAACTCCTTTTGCCTCTGCAGCAGCAACAGTAGAAGCAGCACAATAGAGATATAAGGAATACGACGCACAGTACAGGTATCACAATTACCCAAACCCACCCTGGAACTATAACGGAAAAGAAAAAAAGCATGCATCAAAATAACAAGGTACCATGTCAGTTAAGAAAACGTTTAACGTAAGCATCTTGTCAAACCTAGTTGGTTAAACAGAGGGATAGCAAGACTCGATATAATTTTTTCAAGTGCGACGGACAAATTGTCCGACAGTTTTGTTGTTAGGTCGGACATGTCCGGACAGTTGCGACGAACAAACGTCGTCGGGATCCAATTAACATCTTCAGTGGGGGGATGAGGTATACCGATATAGCTTGCTAACCTAGCAGTGAATCTACGCGATGCAATTTTTTATCACGATTGTCCTACTCGCGTGCCCAATTCAACGGAGAACTGTTCTTGCTCACCATTCGCTCCCAAATGTTGCAAAACGTTAGTTTCAATCAACGCGCAGTCTTAGCGCGGCCTTAAGTGTCATATTCATGCGACAATAAGCACTATATTTTCTTCGATCAGACAAGATCAGGCAAGAAAAAACTGGAGAATTGTTACTTAAAATAAAAAATAAATTAAATTAAATTGAATCAATTTTTTAAAAAGCACTGAACAAACACATAAACCCAGTTTGTAACCGTCCAAAAAATTCGTCGGACAAAATATCCGCAAGTCGTAAGACTGACCGGACACTTGAATCTTCTGGTCGGACAATGTCCGATGTCCGATCGTTATATTTAGCCTTGGAAGAGTAAAGAATTTTGAACAATTTTCCGGCAGAACCTTCCCACTTGAGGAGAAAAATAATCTAAAGTTAGCCAGAGTGAGGTCCTGTTTACATGGAGGAAGCGTGACCCTCTTAATGGTGTGACCCTTCCAAGAGGGCCAAAAGATAGCCCCTGTTTACATGATGTAGGGTGACCCTTCTAGAAGGGGCAATTTCACTAGTAAGGTCACCCCACCTCTTCGTGCTCACTAAGGTTTCGTCCTTGTCACAGATCATATTTTCTTGTTTGTTATGTTGCGCAGGATGGTTTGATGCTGAGGTAGTTCTCTCTTCATTCATTACACCATTGTTTGCGGCAGTGGCGTAACGAATCAACAGAAATTTTCCCGATATCTTCGAAAGATTTCACCTGCCGCATACGCGTGCGAAGCCATTGCTGACAATAAGCGAACTGTAAGTTTTTGCGTGCTTTTACACTGAACCATGACACTTCTGGGAGGGTTATCCTACCCGATGCGTTTACATGGATTAAATAAACAAAAGATGGTCCGGCGGCCAGAGTTACCCCATTGAACTCTAAAAAGACGGGAACGACACTTGCACAGTATATTTTGAAGCCAACATGAAGGCTGACATGTATGTCAACTTGCAGGTCATCCAAGTCCCCTACGCGATAACTCACGCAGCCTGATGCAAAAAACTTAACCCAAATTTTGGGGTTTTTGACATTTTCTTTTATATCCTTCGTATGTACAGGACAATGTCGGCAGGACTGCGTATTTGTCAGAATTAACTGTCAATGAAAGGTAAAGGTTCGATACAACTTTTTCCCACGCGTGTTTTTGACCTACATAGCTGCCCTCATGTCTACTTCATTCAATCATGAGGCCTGGTATGACGAGGTATCGTTCCAGTCTTCTTAAAGTTCAATGGGGTTACCCCAACAAGCTGGTAGGCTCGCCCTCCCTCTGGGGTCACGACCACTCATGTTAAGGAAACGCAGAAATACAATAGACCAAGGAAACCCTCTTACTAGGACAACCCTTGTAGAAGGATTACTCTACTTCATGTAAACAGGCCCTAAAATGACAGATCCCGCCAAGAAACGATTAACTATGATAGTTATAACCCTTTCACGACATGATCTTCCCACTTGACGAGTAAAATATCATCTGGTGTTAAGGGCCGTTTACACGTGTGATTTTGCAAGTTGTGATTGCCACTCTGGTGTATGCAATAGACTCATGATAGTCTATGCAGCCAGATATCCGCTTATGTTTCGTTGCAGTTTGTCCTCGACGCTCTCGTCAGCCACACACATACTCCAAGATGTCAATCGCAAGGCACAAAATCGCACGTGTAAACAGCCCTTTAGATAGGTGTAGCATACCAATCGCCGATTTGAGTTGCAATCATGCGCACAAGCACAATCGATTATCAACTTTTTAAAACAAAGGACGAACAAGAAAGATTTATACAAATTGAGTTGTATCGCTCATTCTACTATACCGAAAGTTGTTGAAGGGCCTCAGGTTTTCTTTTGTTTTATCCAATCACTAGTCCAAATAATCCGGTTTCATCACGTATTCTCATTTCAAAATCTTTTACCAGTTGAAATACGGCTACTCAATTTTTTAGTTTGCGATATATATGTAGGTAATTAGGGAGCTTGGAGATATCTTGGATGATAGGTGAACGTTCGTCAAGCTCTAACCTTAGAAAAACGATTTCTGAGCCCCAGATGGGGATCGAACTCGCAACCTCATGACGACAGCTGAGCTCGCCATCTGAGTCCTGGTAGCTCAATGCTTAAAGCTTCTCACCGGTCATCGGAAGGTTGCGGGTTGGATCCTCGTCTGAGGCTCAAAACTCGTTTTTCTGAGGATAGAGCTTGACCAACGTTCATCTATCCTTCAAGATATCTCTGAGCTCCCAAATTTTCAAGTATATATCTCAAAAATAATGTACCTTAAAAATATTTACTCATACCGTAAATACTGCATTAAGCCCCCCTCTCAAATAAGCCCTCCCTCTACTAAGACCCGATTTTTGGAGTAAGAAATTTATTGAGCCTTTCTTCTCTTTTAAGTCCCCTTCTTCCTCTTTCCCCTTTTCGCTCACAACCAAAACAATAAACATCAGACAGTATCGTTAATGTATTTTTACCGTACCAATCTGGCTAAGAATTCACACGCAGTACTCGCGCGCTAGTTGTTAATGTAGGATAGATTCTAATTTTCTAGTTGTTTGAGAAAGCGGTATAGCTGCTCGGAACCACAAGCCGTCCTTTAGAATCCTCACTCCAGTCAGTAAAAAAGTCTAAGTTACAACCTTCACGAGATAAAAATTTACACAATAGGAACGACAGTCCTATAGATAAATGTTTAGCTAGTTCTTGATTTTGACAACTGTTAACCTACAGGCGTTTCGCAAAATTAAACCAGCTCTCCCTCTCCATCAAGCCCCCTCCTTCTCAAACGGCTTTGAAATAAATGAGCCCCCTGGGGAGTTTAATAGAAGACTTACGGTACATAAAAATATTTACTAACTATTTACATGCTGTCGTGGTTAGCTCAGTGATCTGTGAAGCAATATCAGTATTGGCGTTGATTCTACCCTTCCGTAGTGACGACTGAATGTCTCTGAAACTAAATACTTTACGTCCAAACATTCTTAGGGCCCATATACACGATACGATTGTCATATACGTTTGTTCGTCCTGGGGTATGTAATGTAGTGTCAATTGCACAACTCGTATCTTCCCAACGCTTTGCTACTTCAGCGAACGAGTCGAAAGCAGGAATTGTGGCTTTGAGACAACATCGCATACCCCAGAAGGAACAACCATATACGACAGTCGTATAGTATAAATGGGCCTTCAGCTTGCCTTTGTAACTATCAATTATTCTTGAACTACGAAATATTTGAGCAGGGTTCTTACTTCTATATTTTAATTTCAATTCCTACCTTGTGCCAAGTTACAGTGTAAGCGAAAGGCATAGCGCTGAAGTTAAATATTCCGCCATACAGTTAGCTGATACTACGTACCGGTATGAATTATTTTTTCTGTACAGACTCACTTACAATCGGTACACCTTACGAGTCATATTTAACATAAAAAACTGTTACGGAATTCCACGACCGGTTCATTGTTAGCGCAATCGTAACGCTTGGTTAATAAACTTTTTAATACGCATATTTTACCTCAATACATATATCGATTGTCATCAATACAGGTATTATAATCCCAATAGGATATCAGCGATAGAAACGGAATTGTCCTTCTCCGACGGCCATTCTCTCACACCACGCTGACACTGGACACCCCATCTCATTTGATGACTTTAAAATCATCAGCTCTTGTTATTTTGAGTCTGAGTTACTTTTACGGGAAAGTTTACTTATCTCCAAACTAACGCCTTCTTTAAATGCCAACATGGGCTCAGCTCCATTTTTTCTGTTTTGATTCATTTTTATTGCTTTTACTCTAACATTTTACGGTCTGTCGACCTGCCGTCAGTAAGTGTAATATTTATTTTTATTCTTTCATTCTATTGGTTATCGCATGTGTTAGCATTTGCCTGTCACTATATAATTAGCGTCACTGTGTTTGTTATTTTATCTCAGAAGATGTTGCAAGCTTTGCGACGAATCGTTAGATCACTGAACTATTTTGATATTTACTTGTTACTTGTCTATTTAAAATGCCTATCCTTCGTGTTATATGCTGGGCTCTGATATTTGTTACACGTTTATAATCCCAATAGGTTGTTCCGAATAAAATATTCAGTGAACATTTACATTCGCAGCAGCACACGTACTCAGTACTTGGGGGGGGGGGGGGGGGCTGATTACATGAGACCGGTACGAAGACAGATCGGCACGACTTGAGATCGCACCCCATACAAATCCTTGTTCTTGTTTACATAAGACCGGTTCGAAAATTCAGCTCGGACCGGTCTCACTCATTTCGGGTGCTGGCCCGACTCAAATGAGTTCAGACCGCTTCGAACTCGGACCGGTACGAAATTTTCTTCATGAAAACCCGAAATCTCCCCAGCTCAACCACTGATAAGACAAAGAGCAAGAAAAACATTGTCGCTGCGCACAAAAACTCGGAATGTGGACTGCAATGATTACAAGAACATGGCTTTAGTTTCATTCCAGTCTCACGTAAACACTTCAGAAAATTTTCACTTTGGTAGCGGTCTGAATTCGTGCCGGTCTCATGAAATCAGCCCCTTTACTTACTCACCAATCTCTCGGTGTCAGTTTCAACTCAACAGAAAGCGGTTAACTTCGTCGTCGAAGTTAGATCAATCATCATGTTGCGATTGGCAGTGTATGACCGTAGTCCATATCAAAACACCGAGCAAAATCTTAACGCCAAAAACAAAATTTATCGGTACAAGAAACTGAGAACTTAAAATTTTCCTTGAACAAGTTGATTATTTGCCGGTAAAAACCGGTCTCGCGGAATCTCTCAACGAAACATTCAAAGCATGCACGTGACTCACAACCATAATATTCGTTTAATTTGCCTTTGCTTCTTCTTTCAATGGTGTTATTTTTACATCGCTCAGCAAATCTGCACCATGTTCTTCACACATTTAGTTCAAATAAAATTGATTCATTAACTTATGAATTATATGATTTTAATGATGCTCTAATTCGTATGGCAAATATATATTTGGACAAATTTAATAAGTTTTTTACGGCGTTTGCAACAAACGTATGGAAAGAAAAATGAAAATCAAACAAGCAGCACTCACTGTTTGTCCTTAACACTGACTGGCTAAACAAAGAAGCTAAAGATGTTTTGACTGTCTATTTGATGAAGACAGATACATGTACAACATTGCTAATGAGCTGCATTTGCCTGATGGATCTGCTATGAAAATATAGTGAGATCTACATGTCTATACCATGCAGTAAGAACTACACTACGTGATGGATTAACAGACTTAACGTAAACTCACCTGTGCAATTTCCATAATATTTCCACTGAAGTGAGCTGCAGCCTTTTGGAAGAAGTCCATCCTTTTTCATGCATTTACCACCAGAGGATTCACACCAGAAGCACTGTGTAAAAGATTGAGTAATAAAGCAGACTTTAACTCTGTAGCATTACCTGGTGTACAGTAGTTGCAAACATACGAGGGATTATAAGACACAAATGGTATACATTTTTTAGCATAACTACATGCATCAGTGATTTCATTATCAAAAATTTCATATAGTGATTGGCCACAATTACATTATTCTCAATATTTACCTGCATGTGAATGTGAAGGTATTTAGGCAAAATGGTGGCTACCTTTGTAAACATTGCCGGGAAATTATTAAAGCAACTCTTTCACTATTTCTCTCAAATAATCACCAGTATGTGATAATGCTAAAACAATAGTTTGCCTCAGGCTCAGTGAATATTTTTCAACAATCTCCTATGCTTTGTCTGAACAACATTCACTGAGCCTGGTGCAAATAGTTAAATATTGTTATTCAACCTGCAGGGTGTCGTAAAAAATAAGAACAGAGCATCATGGGTTCACAGCAGGGTACACAAATTTAAGGGTACATTTATATGACACAATAGTCATATATTGTTGTTCATGCAGCCAATATAATGTTGCCTCAAAGGCTCAATTCCTGCTCTTGATTTGCTTACTAACATAGCAATACATCTAGATACTCCCAGTCAACAAACAATCGCATTCAACAATGATTTGTGGGAATAGGCCTTGAAGATAACTTGGAGATTTGCCCAAGCAACACCAATTCTGTGCAAAAACATCTAAGCTGAATGTACAGTAGCTGAATTCAACATGCATAGAAATGTGACACAGCTGTTCTTGATAGTAAAAAAAGTATTCTAGTAATCTTTCAGAAAAAACACCAACTAAGAGCCATTTGATGGTATGGGTTCCTGGATGATAATAGTACCATTTGCTGATCTTGATATACTCCCAAATACATCTTCATACTTTGTAATCATCAAGCTGAATATTTTGTACTCTTTAACTAGAGAAGCAGATTCCTACCAGTTTTAGTGATATATAGAAAACCAACAGAAATTTGAAAGAAATGCAACAAACACCTGGCTTGAAACTTGGACCAATTCAGTCCTTATGGGAGAAGATACACCATATTAGTTTGCTGTGGATAGAATCTGTTCTGTCTTATGAGATACTGCACCTATATACCTGTATGGATGTATCTTTGGATATTATTTACATAATATATTAAATACTTTATACACAATGTCTTTCACCATGCAAGGCTTTAAGGATTTAATCACTGGATTATACAGGAAGTGCAGTCATTACTGTATTTTCTAGGTGATTATCCACATGGCTTATAACCCGCACAGTGACATAAATGTTACTCTTTGAAAAAAACTCATCATATTACCCACCCAGAAAATACGGTAGTTGTTTAACCTTTTTTCTGGCAGGATGTGTCCCTTAAGAAGCAAAATTACCTGGTGAGGGCTGGAGTAAAGTAAGAAAAGGCTGGTCCTGCCAAGAAAAAGTTAATTAAGGTAGTTACTGAGATAGTTGTAACACTTTTGTGTCTCCTCTTTATGAGTAAAGATGTCTCCTCTTCATGAGCAAAATCATTTACAGCAAAAGTTACATAATATAGGGCTTGTCAAATCAAATACATGTAATTTGCTCAAAATTTTAATTGCTTATTAACCCAATAAGGGGCAAGGTATGCCAGATGATTTTACTTGTCAAGGGGATGAACCCTGCCCCTTAATGAGTTAAATTATATTAAAGGTACATAACATTAACTCTTCTTCCAGGAGGATCTGTCTTCCATTATTTTACACTGGTTTATGCCAGATAATTACACTTGTTCAAGGGAGACATCCTGGCTGCTGAGAAAAGGTTAAGCATAATTATGGTACTTACAGTTGACTCATTGTACTTTAGACATGACTCACAATCCTTTGGAACTGAGCAATTTCCTGAAAAGCATAAAAACTGTTTCAAGTAGTCATAACTGAAAAACTAAAATGACTTCTAATGAACATACACTGCAGCCCATGCATAACACTAAACTACTTCACCAATAAAGAAGACTGCTCCTTTAGTCCATTCATCAAATAATTAGTCCAACAGTGCTGTAAAATGACTCTTCTAATGTGAGAAAAGTACAACTCTTGGGTCTCCAACTAGGAATTCAAACCATGGCCCCATAAATCTAGTGTACTGCTCTGCCAACTGAGTGTTATGGTTGTTACAAAATGCTTGGCTGTAAGTAATCTCACTGACCATAACCTTCATTTAATCACCATATTTAGTAATACAACAATCATGGCCAAGTTCTCGGTAACAGCCTTCATACCTCTTTGGCAGAGCATAACAATATATTTTTATGTGTCACATTTTTTAGAACTGGGCTCAGTTGGGTTCTAAAACATATCCTGACACTCAAAAATTTCTTTCACGGAAAGGTAAACTCCATAACATGTAATCAAGTGTAAAATGTCAAATATTCATTGAATAAACCTTTCCGTCTGATTTTGTAACTTATCCACTGACCACATTTTTTTTTTCAATTTACCTGACCAACAATAAAGCAATAAGAAATGCTGCAAGCCAATTGGCAGAGTAGGACACCATGGATTCTCATGGTTCCACCTATGGCCTGTTTGGGTCTGAAATTTTAACCAACTGAAATTTTAACAGGCTTGTCAGAGTAAATACCATGACATTTTCATATACACTATACAGCACCCTTGAACCGCCATCCTGATTAGTCTGGGAAAAGTTTTTAGAGACTTGTACCAAGATTAAGGATTAAATCAGACTTGTAACAAGTTGTCCCAACATGTTTGATATTGTATATTTAGTATAGTTACAGCAGATAATAGATTTTCCGAAGCAGTTCTTCAATGAAACAACATGTTGCAAAATTGACATCGACTCCTTATACTGGGCTTGAAGAATAAACGCCGTTGTGACCGCTACAACTTGTTTACGGACTTACTGTTGTCCTGTTGGGAGTACATCGGTTTAACAAGATTTGTGGGGTCGTATTCTTGTTTCCTACTTCAGCCCACCGTATACTAACACAAAAAGGTAAATAAGCTAACTAATGGTTGTAAAACTGGTCTATGCCATCTATCCCACCAAAATTTTTTTTGGTGGCTTATATTACTTCCCAAACTTCGGTCTAACGTACATCCGGAAAGCAATAAACCATAACGGCCCTGCGCCATCTACGCATTCAAAGATTTTTTCATGGCACGTCCTTTTACTTCTCAAAAGTCAGTCAAACGTACAACCGAAAATAATAAAAACGAGATTAGAAGACAAGCAACAATCATGCCCATTAGAGATTCATACCGTACACATACCGACATCACTTCTGATTCATTGACTAGTGACAGACTGGAATGAAGCACTAAATTAAAAACGATATATAAACATACCAGCATCGATTCCATGGACAAAGATGAACAGTAAAACAGCTATGGTGGTAACCTTAATACAATCCATATCTTTAAAACAAGGTAAATATCGAAAATTGAAATACGGTTTCTGTTCGCTGTATTTGTTTAAACAAGCCGATGACACTGTGCCGACTAACTCAACAATGAACACTTGACATTACTATTAGATATCATGAGCCACAAGAACTTTATCAAGAGCTGCCAAGCCTTCGGATTTCCGTGTAATTACGACATATTCCGTAATTTTCCGATGCTAAATTCCAACTCCTGCATCCTGCATCGCAGATATTATGCAGATAATACTATGATTATCTCCATTTCTATTATTCTCAAAGGGAATTTTTATCCCTCAAAAATTCCCTCAAAAGATTGAAAATTTTCTAAATTTTGCCTCATACAATACGCTTAGTTTAAATGGCGATGATTAATTGGGAAATTTGATAGGGTGGGATAGGGTAAGAAACTTAGGCTCCTCTTGTTTATTTCCCGGCTAACGTTGGGAAATTGAGTTCGGGCAACAACCAATCAGGGGCACAATTATGACAATTGTTCTTCGAGAGTACGAACACAACACTTCCTCCAGTTTTCTAACAAGACATTGCGTAGTGGTCAGGCTCGGATATTGAGCTAGCCTGGGTCTCCTCACTCAAAGTTACATGCTGACATGGTACTCAGTGGATTACTAGCTGCGCAGTTTTTAGGGTTACCATTGTTAAGGTAGAAATTCTCAACTCAATTTTAGACTTATTTATTTCAAGTAATTTGTATTTCCATATGTTCTAAAGAGCTCCAAAGTAACCACAAACTTCAAATACACGACGATTTTTTTAATGTGGAGATGTTTGGGCAAACGTATGCCATCTTCAGTACACGATATGACTAACTATTTAACATTCGATACATGTTATGTGCTATGCTAATTAAAACAATTTAAAATTTTAATTAGCATATCACATAACATATATTGAATGTAAACTAGTGAGTCATACCATGTACTGAACATGACATACATTTGGCATAATCACCTGTGCAATTATACTAAAACAATTATTCGCCTCAGGCTCAGTAAATATTATTGAATAATCCTCTCGACTTCATGTCAGGGATTATCCAATAATTCGTTGTTGAGTACAGTATACGATACTTGGACATCAAACCAAACATGTCTATCAACGGGAATTTTTGTAGCAATTTCTTGTCATGTTAGCATAACCGCCAGCTTCATCAATAATTGCTGCATTTTTATATGACATACCATTTCGTTGGTAGATGTATATGGCTCGATATCTGGATATCGTTGATTATTTTACATTTCCATAGCATGACCGATTGCTACGCTTAGATTTGTTACCGGCTCCTCTAAAATAAACACTTCCAGCGACGTAACCAAGAACTGCGAAGGACAGGGGTCGGATGGTAGTATCAAGGCTCCGTGGGGGCGATTTTGATCATTTCGAGTGAAGTAGATCTACGTGGCTTTGGAAAATGAGGGCAAAAAGCTGTCACTAACATGGCACACATAAGATCTTCCACAAAAAAAGGCAGTGGTTGCAACCCCCCACCCCTCTCGTGTTGCAGCCCTGGCGTTGTCAAAGGCACCGAGTTGGTTTCGCGACATCGTTCCCAGGGCCTTTTCCCTTTTCTCTTTCCTCAACATGCAACAGGAAAAAGGCCTTGGGAACGAGGTTGTTGGTTTCGTTGTTTTACCTTAAAAGTCAAATGATAATGACCTTTATTTACCGCATTCAAAGGCGCTGTTTTCAGAGACAAAAATTTGGCAGAAATTATATGGATGTTTTTGCTTTCGATGTAAGTTAGTAGATGTAATGGGTTTTGGACATTGTCCTAACTCTGATATTGACGTTTTGCTTGGCCGACACAAATTACTAGAGTGAAGTACTTGCCGTAAACCAGCAAGCAATGTGTAAGGTTTTCCCTTCTAAAGGCTAGCTGTGTGCTTGAATTGAAGAAGATATTTCCCCGAATTTAAGAACTGACCATTGTGTTAGTGTCCGATATATTAAGGAATGAAACCGAGAAAATGGTTCGCGAATAAGTCAACTTAACCCAATCAGAGCAAGTAACCTTGTCACATACATTCGATCTTTATATCGGGCAAAAAGTGTTGTCATTCTAATGTAATATTCTTTAATTAGATAACGAATAATAATAATAACCTGTTGAAGAGAAAGAAGAAAAGAAATGCTTAATTGTTGACATTGCCATCCCTGATGATAAAAATGTTGGAGTGAAAGAAGAGGAGAAGGTTCAGAAGTATTACAAGCTAACATGGGAAATTAAAGAGTTGTGGTCAATAAAGAGGGTAGATGTAGTAACGGTAGTTATCGAAGCACTCGATACTGTGAGCAAGAAGCTGGAAAAATGGATAGATAAGATAGGAATAAAACTTAATACAGAACATCTCCAGAAGACTTCGATTTTGGGAACAGCAAAAATATTAAGAAAGACCCTAGGAAGTTGAATGGACCAATGTCACCCTAGACTACTGGCTGTAGATGGATGACATTGAGGATTACCAGCAGGACATCAAGCCGTGAAAATTGTGAAAATAATAACCTCTCCATGGACAACTATCTTGAAGTGGTGGAGAGGTTTGTGTACTGAATGAACCCAAAAGCTATGCTGGCGGGGGTGGGCGGACGTTTGGCCGATAGACGTTTGGCCGACAGACATTTGGCCGACGGACATTAGGCCGACGGACATTAGGCCGACAAGACGTTTAGCCGACCGGACATTTCACCGACAAGACATTTGGACGAAAGGACTTTTAAACCCTAACCCTAACCTCTAACCCTTTGAAATAACTATGAACGTGGAACATTTATTGTATCTTTCACGCATATTTGCAGGTTATGTGCAATAGCACATATATAGTCCAAAAAGCTGTCGGCGTTTAAGTCCAAATCCCTCACAATCGCTTTGAGTCTTAAGTTAAGAGTTTGGTAAATTTTCTTCGATGGGCTGACGGAGATTCCAGCAGAGATTTGCTCCAATAAAAGTTCGTTATTGGCTTGCTCCTTCCTGACTTTTGTCACAAGTCTCCGGATAGTGGGATGGGTGACGCCAACGCGTCCGCCAACGCGACCTAACGTCTTGTCGGCCAAATGTCCTGTCGGCCAAATGTCCTGTCGGAGAAATGTCCTGTCGGTGAAATGTCCTGTCGGCCAAATGTCTGTCGGTCAAAGGTCCTGTCGGTCAAACGTCTGTCGGTCTAGTGTCTGTCGGTCAAATGTCTGTCGGCCAAACGTCCGGTCAGAGCTATGCTGGTGGGAGCTTTTACTCCTGTTAAGGCCACCCATGCCAGACAGGTCGAAGGTTAGAGGTCAGACTAAATGTAGCCCAGGGTAGCTAAGTGGGGTCCTTAAGCTTTGGATGGCACCCTGCCCAGGGGTGACACCAATACTAAAATGCCATCTCTCATTTATATGATGGTAACAACATTCAATATGGATAGCAGTAAAGGCGTGAATGGGACTGGAGTCAGTGACGAAGGTACCTCGCCCGGCAGGGTTGTTGGGGGACAGCAGACAGCGCCTGGTCGTCATCCTGCTACTGCTATACATGGGAATAGATCAGGAAAGGGAAGGAGAAGATGGTCGATTGAGGAGAACAAGGTGGTGATGGAATGTTAATGTTCCGGAGAAAAGAGGTTATCTGCAGAGAATGGTAATGTTATGGGAAGAGAAAGAAATGCTTAAAGTAACTGAACAGAGACTTGCAGACCAGGTCCGAACTATCTTGAAAAGTAACTGGCTTACAACGGTTGAGTTAGAGGAGATTAAGAGGAACGTGGATGGTGATGAGCAAAGAATGTTCTCTGCAGCTACAGAATTTGCTTCTGCTGGTATTGGGAACGAGACTATGGAGGAAGTGGATTCAGGGAGAGAGTATGAAGATCTGGTACATGAGGCAGTGTATGATGAAAGGCTAGAGCAATTGACTGAAAACCAACGGGTTATTTGGAACAGGCTGACTGAGATCAGGTTAAGCCAAAACCAGGATAAAGTTCCAGCATTGAAGGTTATCTTAAAGCGGAGGGTACGAGAAGAGCTTCGGACTGTAGAAGAAGTTGCTATTTTAATACCAACAAGGGGCATTACGGAGACCAACAGACTGCTTTATGCTGTCGCTGTGGTATTAACGGAAAGACTTGGGATCAAACCCACCAGGAAGAGAGAAACAAAAGAACCATGGTGGAAAAGATGACTACGAGGGCAGCTGGACCAGCTGCAGAAGGAACTTGGTCGGTTAGAACAGATCCGGAGATATGAGTGCAACAGGCAAGGAATTAAGACCCAGCTGTGGAGAAAGTATAACATCAAAGCCAAGGGGATTGATGTCGTAATTGAGGAACTGAAACAGTGTATAACTTCAAAAGCCCATAAGATTTAGAGATACAGTGATAGGGTTTTACAATACAAGCAGAACCTGTTACTCCAAACGAACCAAAGGCAGTTTCATAAAGAACTTGATGACCCAAAGGGAGATGAACAACCCATCCCTGATGCTGCTGAGTCCAGACAATTCTGGATTAATCTTTGGGACCTATCGGTGGGACACAGAAGAGATGATGACTGGCTAAAAGAGCTAAAGGAACAGACCCAAGTAGAACAACAAAATGATCTAATTATTAACCTTGAGAAACTTGGGTCAACTCTAAGAAAGATTCCAAACTGGAAGGCACCTGGTCCTGATAATCTGCAAGGCTTTTGGCTGAAGAACATGACCAAACTTCATGAGCGCATGGCACTGCAGCTGCAAGAATGCCTTGAGGACAAGGGTGTGCCTGAGTGGATGACTAAGGGACGAACTGTCCTGGTAATGAAAGATAAGACGAAAGGGAATGCCGTGGGAAATTACAGGCCCATTACATGTTTACCAATTACGTAGAATGTACTTACTGGGATTATAGCAGAGGACTTGTATCAACATCTCTCTCAAGATTAGCTATTACCCGATGAGCTGAAAGGCTGTCGGAAGAAATTCAGAGCTACGAAAGACCGGCCAACTATAGATAAAGCAATATTGCGTTAAAGGAAAACTAACCTGGCGATTGCATGGGTAGATTATAAGAAGGTATATGATTCGGTTCCCCACTCCTGGATAATGAAAACGCTTTAACATAAGGGGCTGCGTATAACATCAAACGATTAATGAATGAAAACATGAAGATTTGGAAAACACGACCAACAGCATGTGGCGATGATCTTGATGACGTGTTAATTAGGAGGGGGATATTTCAGGGAGATTCCTTATCTCTTTATTGTTTGTGATTTCAATGTTTCCACTTAGTACCTTACTAAGAGAGTCTGCATCTGGGTACACACTGAGTAAGGAAAATGGCAAGATAAACCATCTGATGTTCATGGATGATATGAAATTATACGGAAAGAATGTGAAGGAAAATTAATTCACTTGTACAAACTGTTCTTGTGTTCAGCAGTGATATAGGTATGAACTTTGGAATCGAAAAGTGTGCTGTGATGATAATAAAAAAGAGGGAGGCTGGTACGGTCCGAGGGGGTAAAATTACCTGATGGAACAAAGATTCGACGTATTGGAGAAGAAGACGATGGTTACAAGTATTTGGGTGTGTTGAAAGTTGATGACATCATGCACGAAGTAATGAAGACTAATATGAAGAAGGAGTACACCAGAAAAGTAAAGAAAGTCCTCATTCAAAACTGAAAGGTGACAATGTCATCAAAGCTATTAACAGTTGGGCGGTGTCACTGCTTCGATACAGTGGCGGAGTGATTAATTGGACAAAGAATGAACGTGACTACTTGGATAGTAAAACCAGAAAGCTCCTGACAATGTATGGCGCTCTTCACCTTAGGTCCAAAGTCAGCCGTCTGTATCTACCAAGAAGAGAAGGGGGCACGGACTGATCAGTGTTGAAGATGCCATGTATACTGAGAAAAGAAATATTAATGTGTATGACACTCAGAATCAGGAACGTCTATTGACGGCTGCATGGAGAAGGAAGAATATCGACGAGGATGAAACACATTGATTGTAGTGATAAATGGTACGAACGTGTACCAAGAAAAGTGGAGGAAAATGAAGAAGTGAAAATACTGTAGGATTTTAAAATCCAAACTGATCGAGGAATTCATCATCGGAGACCAGATATTGTCGTCCAAAGAGAGGGAGACGATTATTGTGGACATTGCTGTCCCTGGTGACTGTAATGTTGTTTAGAAAGAAATAGAAAAGCGGGAGAAGTATCAAGATCTGGCAAGAGAGATAAGGAACTTATGGAAAACAAGGACAAAGGTTGTGCCAGTGGTAGTTGGGGCATTGGGTTCAGTATCCAAGCAACTGAAGTGTCACTTGGAGCAAATTGGAATCCCAGATAAAAGAACACTCCAAAAGTCTGCTGTCCTTGGATCGGCTCATATTTTGAGAAAGGTGTTGGAAGTCTGAAGTCTCAGGATGAGACTTGACTAGAAAAATGACGCCAGGGATGGCTCTGGGTTAAAGAGGAAATATTAACAAAAAACGACATATAATTTTTCACAAATAACTGATAATAATAACAGTTGCAAAGCTGGATGAGAGGTACTCTACGTCAACAAGTCCACTCCTATGTTGAAGTTCAACATCAAAAACCTTACAAAGATGATCAAGCCAGCCCATGAACAAGTTTGAGCGAATCATATAGGCGTCAGTAAGGGAGACCATTTGGGCAATGACTCACCCAGGTGTAAATACCATGGGAACATGCCCTCTGTAAAAAGTATGGAAATCTTGACCCCAGTCTTCTTAGATGAGTTACCATAGCAGTTAATACTTTTTGGGCCAGAAATACATATCCTTAAGATAATATGGAATATCTGATTTTGATAACACTAACTTCGTGCATGTTTCCCTTTCTTGTCTTACCTGAAAACCTGGCCTAACCAAACCACTTGTAGAGAATCAATATTCTGAACCAATGTTTACGCTTGGAACATCTGTGTCACGAACACTTTTCAACCTGCCCCCGCCACCTTCTTATCGCACGCAAAGCCAATGTGCTCACACACAAGAAAACTGAATGACTAAACGTTGCTTCCAAATCTTAATTCTTTGCTAGAGTTGATATCACTGAATGAAGTCGTTTCGTAGATGTATTAACCATTACTTGTACTTCGTTGCAAAATTTTCTGAGTTGCGACTGGAGCTTTTTGGTTCAATCTAGATCTCATTTGATAACACAACTCAATGAAATAGCGCAGACAATTCTTTCTGCACTATCTTTGGAAAATATTGCACGAATCATTTCCAGACAAGTTTGATTCGAAACTTTTTGTACCTCTTTGTGAGTCTGCCATTGAACACGAGATGTTCTCTTTAAATCAAGCCAAAGAAGGAAGTTGCGAGGATGCTCAAACGTGTTCATTCTTTCCTGAACTGCTGTTAGCAGTCCAAGTTCGTGATAAAATGTTTTTCATTTCGGTTCAAACAAACTGTTAACTTGTCAGCAGCCTCGGTGCGAGGGGATACCTGAGATTTCGGCAATTTTGAGTTTAACTCACTAATGCCTAATAAAGCGCAGTTTTACTGAAATTCTGTTAAAACATAAACAAATGCATATTGCTTGTTCTGTTTTGCGGGATTTTTGACATTCAACGGAGCACACACGTTGTGAATTTACTTTGTTTGTCTTAAATCAGTCGAACTGTGCTTTGGCTTTTGAACTGAAACTTTTCAATGCATCAGGCCCGCCGAAATCCCAAACTTATCCTTACACCCAGTAACTCGTTTTGCACTTTGAAGTAAATTTCATTTCTGGTTTTATTTTAAATCAGAGTCATGTGCTGAATCCTTCATTGACAAGTCTTGATTTTTGCCTCACTTTATGATTATATTTGTCAGCAATCACATATACAACAGGTTAGATTTCTTTTTCGGTTTTTTGTTCTCATTACTATTATTATTATGCAAATCGAACAGCTGCAAACAGCTTTAATGAAGTCTGTATACCCGATAATGTCCAGTAGTCACACATATTTAAAGAATATTTAATTTTGAATAATACTGAACATCAGAAGATGCTCATATTGTTAACTTTAAAGTCTCATCCACAAGGTTATCATTGAATGTAAGAAGAATTTCGTAGTGGATATTATCATACATCAGATTTTAAAAATTACATCCAACTACTACAGTTTTTTATATGGTACAGTTTGTCATCCCAAAATATCTTAAAGTCTCGACAAAGGCTCAAGATGTCAATTCTTGATGATGCTCTTGAGGCGACAAACTTTGCGCGAGGTACAAGGACGATATGCCATTTTGAAGGTCTTAAATTGATAAAAAAAATAGACGCATTCTTAAGAATACTAAATTTTAATTAATCGCTTGCTGTACAAAACGATCGCATTTGTCTTGAATCTTAAAGGTCTGAATTTTCTGAAGTAGCATTTGCATTTTATCTGATTCGATTCAATGCTAAGATATGCCAAAAGATGTACTAGAGTGTTTCAAAATGTTGTTTAGTTCAGCTTTACTGGACTGATATGTGTAAAATTAGAGTATAATATCATATTTCCCCAGGGTTCACAAGGAACAAAATTCACAATATGCAACATGACGCAAGGATTACTTTTGTAAATAGAAAATGTAAATGAGACAGGAAGGAAACAACCAGTTATACGAAAGGACAAGTCAGTTATAGCATGAACACCTCGAGAAATGCGGACACAATATTTAGTTGGATGAGACACGCATATCAAAGATAAAAAATGAGGTGATTTTTTAATGAAGGTTAGGGAAGACAATTCCCATCGTCATAGAAAACATGAATACCTTATTAATTTACTGGTTTTTTTAGGTTTTTATCTTTAATATGTTAAACGTCTGAAGGTACTGTTTTTAAACACTGGATTTACCATTTTCATGTTCATTTCCAATTTGGTCCTTTTACACATGATAATGTCATACTGACTGAATATTCGTTATTTGAATAAAAACTAAACTGGTTTTTGCCTTCCTGTCTTAAATAAACAACACATTACAAATGGTGATAAGCTTACCCCTCTGGACAAGTTGATGCTTATTTTAATGAGCTAGAATCTTTCTCTTGTCCTTTGGGACTTAACACTCTCACCACAAACTCATTTGCTTTGCATTGTGAAAGATAAGGCAGTGAAGCTTTAGCATTCTTATTAAAATTGCAATTGAATCTATTATAGTCAATTTAACACCTTCAAAAAAACTATAATTCGTTTAACTAGCTAAAATTATGATGCAGAAAAAAGAAGAAAAAAATTGACACCTTAACCTTCAAGCCAGTGCATGATCAAAGCAGTGGAACATATCTAGCGAGTATTTTCTGGCCAATATTAAATGTTAAAAAATTGTTGATGCAAGGGCATGATCAAAGCAGCACAACATAGTTTGCGAATATATTTTGGATATTAAATATTGAAAAATAATTCATGTGAGGACGTGTTTCTGATTTGAATATTCTGAATATTCAACTCCAGAATTAAGTCATAATTTTAAAAGTTATCCAAAAGATATCAGAAAACTTGAAATTTGCTTGGCACAGTGCTTCAACATATTGCTTAAATTTGACATTCAACCCTCAGGCTGCAAAACCAAAATTGTCCTTTTATTTAAGAAAAAAGATGGGGGAAAAGAAAGAGTCACATGGTGTATCGAAATAATTGGATTTAGAAGATTATAGAAGATTTGAGCTTAGAATGATCGATCGAAAAACTGATCTTGTCGGAATTCATTTTGTCTCTTGAATTTGATGGAAACATAATGGAAATTACCTAGCTTTTGGGAGAAAGAGAAAAATAATCAAGATCCGAGGATGCTAGCTGATTATTTGAGGAAAAATCCAGCAAAATACAGGCCCGTTTGCCAAAAATATGGGAGAGGTGATTCATTCTTCTCCTGTCTACAACAACATAAAAGGTATGGGGCCTTGCAAACATTGAACTTGAGGTTTTTTGATCATGACAAACTCTGATCAACCAAAATGCTCAATGTTTGAGCTCAGACATGTACAACTTTTGCTGTTCATTACCAGAAAATAAATTATCATTAACGCCAACCTCAAACTCATTAGCTCAAAAATACATTCATTTTATTCAAGCGAAGTTCATTAGCGTAGATATGCAAGCATTTGCATCAAAGGGCATTCCATAACGCCAAAAGACGACCATTAACACCATTCTACTATACATTAAGGATAATAAAATTTCAATTACTCAAGAGAAATATCTTGCCTAATTGAAATTTTATTATCCCTAATATATAGTGGAATAGTGTTAATGATCTTCTGTTGGCGCTATTGAATGCCCTTCAATGCAAATGATTGCGTATCTACGCTAGTTAATGTCGATTGAATAAAATGAATGCATATCTGCGTTAATGACTTCGAGGTTGGCCTTAACAAATGAAAGTATATTTTCTGGTAATAAACAGCAGTATTGTATATTGTATAATCGCATTGTATATTGCGAAAGATTTTCATCTTGTTACCTTTTTACCGAAAATATTCATCAATGGGAGAATGTTTTTCAATGCGCAACTTTGATTGTGAAAAAATTGCTTGTCTCATTGGGTTCATAGAAGACGCCGGAGGGCATCTTTAGAATCAATCGAACTTTTTCCTTGCAATGGGTCAAAAACGTTCGATGAAAGGCTTTCCGTCTACTTATTTTTATTGGGTTTGTTTGATTATACATCAACATTGATTCTAACATTTAATAAAATTACTCGTAAAATCCCAATCAATTTTAAGTCTTCTTGCTCACCGCATAAAAAGATTTCCAGAAGTGTTTGTCAGGTATGAGATTCTTCCCCCACATTCACGCCTCTTCCCAAGTTTTTCTTTAGAACAATTAACGAACGATAACGTGTGGTTTGTGAATTATCATTTCCTGGTCGTTTTTTGCGTTTCCTATGCGTCGTTTTCGTGCAGCCAGCTTCGGAAGGAGAAAGCGATAATTCTTTTTCATCATAAGAACAAGAATGGGATTTATAGCGGATGAACTATAGAACAGTACAGTTGTTACTGACCACCAAACTATTGGGATATCCACAACCTCGTAGACAAGGAGCAACGTGTATACAGCGAGAGGGAGAGAAGATATCCAACATGTTATGATCAACAACGTTAATAGAATCGTAAGATTTCTGCTTTTCCCGGTCGTGCTCTTTCCTTCCTTGGTGGTCGGCCGAACGTTTTTTAATTTCTTCATAATGGTGATGTACGAGATTGTGGCTACGATTATAGGTAAACACAACATTGCACTGGTTAACGTGAGGTGGACTTTTTGAACGACAGCACTTGACCATACGGGATCGCATGTCCCATCAGGAAATAATTCGTAAACAAACCCAAATGGGAGGGATATCAGTAGGTAGCTGTTTAGCCATATAGCTACGATTATAGCCAAAGAATGTCGTTTTGTAAACGCAACATGTGAATCGCTAACAACCTGTTTAAGTCTCGCCAGAGCTAAGACTGCCACGCTTTGCAAGGCAGCAGCTTGAAATGTTTCCCGAATGGGTATGATGAACGCACAAGTGAACTGACTGACATTTAGACCACTCGTGTACTCAACGATGTTAATGGGAATTGCCATCATCACCACACCCAGGTCGGCAATGGCCAAGTTAATGATGAAGTAGTTGCTGTAGTGCTTGGAGCGGACCCCTTTCCTTGTTCCATTCAATATCACGGTGAGGTTTGCCAGAAATCCAATGATAATGATGATACAAAAGGGCACGAGTTCAACATTTCTGAAGTTTGCATGAATCTCTGATTCATACGACAGCATCGCATCTTCCGTCGTCGCCGGGCTAGTCGCATCGGTCATCTTTCTTCTTAATTTGCAGATTCCTGTTGAGCAATACCAAAATTTCGTTTAGATCATGGGGACGAAGGTGCACCGTACTAAGACATTTGTAAATTTACGCTATTTAACTACTTGCTTGGTGAAACAATGTGCTATTCCGGAGCTTCTGGTGAAGGGGTGAGACTTTTCCAATTTCCAACAAAAATTCAGATGTCATACAACTGGCACATCACATTTACTTTCAATCACTTTGGCGTACTATATCTTTTTGCGACCTCTTGTCGATTGAATCACTCAACAATCAAACACATGTCCTTGTTCGCATTTGAAGATGAAATGATACCATATCTAAACTGATAATACCGTTAACAGCACTTTTGTGTTCAACTCTCCAAATATGGAAACCACGAGATTACATTTAGGAAAGTTCGGTGAAAAAAAAAAATACAAAAAAAAAACCCCAGACAATTACCCTTAAATATCTCAAGACTTAAATGAAGATTTCTTGGTTTTAGGACACTTACGACATCTTATTCATTGAGAGTAAATAAGTTTTTGGCGACTCAGAATTTCCAGCAGATGTAAATTTTATTTATCAATTTTATTTGCAGAAGAGAATATAAACAAATTTGATAACCGAAATGTTAAATTACACCTGTCAGTTAAAATTGCAAAGAAGTGTTACGAGTGTTGAACGCTAAGTTTAAGCATGCAAAGCTTGGGTGACAAAATAATTAGAGCAAAGCAGTAGCCTTGTTCTAAAGTAAGTTGTGGAAAATCAAAATTTTCAGATAAGTAATTATAGTAACATTTCGATCTCGTATCGCAATCCATTAAACTTTTCAAAGGCAAAGAGTCTTCGGATTTAGTGCATTATTTACATTCATTTTTAATAAAACTGGTCACACAGGTCTTTGCTAATTTCACGATGCGTTTTGAGTGTTAATGTACTTCGTAAAAATCAGAACATTATCTTAGTTGACTGAAGGCAGCATGATTTTCGTGGAAATTTTCATTTTTGTGAATTTTTTTTAAAAATTATCTGCGGGTATTTTGTAATGCTGAAGTGCTAGACACAAAAGACATAGAAAAGGACACGTCTTAGATGAGTACTCTTCTCTTACATTGGCATTCGATCCCTTCTGTAAGGTTTCCATGCAAACCAGGCATTTTCCAACGTTCTAAACAATTTGATCTCCACGCAGATATATTCCATCCCATATTATCTTAACATCATCTTGCATTTTAGTGGATTTCAAGCGCCATATAACTTTCTTTTCAAAACTGACTCCTAATTCCTTGCATGTAGTGAACTTTAGTTATTCATTAAATATCGGTGAGGAGACAGTTGCTTCCCATTGTCCCTTATGACATACACTAATGGGTCATCATGGAAGACAATGCAGTCTATCAAGCAAGTGCGTTCTTCAACAGTTTGCAATGCAACTGTCTGATACGCTTCCGTTTACAAATGGTTTGATTGTACTGCGTTGGTACTTGTTTTAACTTGAATTTGAAAAATAATAAGTAATTCATCCCAAAAATACAAAGGAAAATAATGAATGTGATGTCTTTTTTGTCACAAACTTCGATGAATACATTGCAGATATTGCCAGTAGAATAAACGAATTAGCAGTAATCATAAAAATAGTCAAATTTGTGATTAGGATTATGGAGTCATCAGGAAACTATTGCAAATCCGGTTCACTATGGCAGCCACGCTGGTAAAACTTCAGAAAGAATCTTTCGAGCTGCTAGCGCACAGCGTTTATAAATGAAACTAGGCATTGAGAGGCATTGGTACAAAAACTGATAACCAATTAATTGCGTCATGTCTAACTGCCAATTCCTTTCCATGCAATCCATCATGTGTTCGCTCGCGACCAGTTGCAACATGGCCGCCGTATCATTGTCTTTTGAATTTCAAGGATTGAGCAGAAATCGCGCATAGCTAGTGGGCTAGAAAAGGATTCTGCCTAAAACTGGGATCGTATCCTTGAATGGTTTCAATCCGGGCATGCAGCAATTGTACATTTTGACTCGGTCATCCAGATTAATTGAAAGTTAAATTAATCCATTGAATGACCTTTCAACTTCATACACGGATACCGTCCTTAGAGACGTTGAAAAAAGTCATGCAACGCGATCGCCAAAAGTTAGCGTGAAGCATTACTCCTGGAACGAACATAAACGAAGAAAAACCATGCAAGAAATCATCCCTACGGATTTGCCCCGCCAACTCGACGCTAACGCCACATGTTTTTTTCAACTTTTCTGCGGATGATTTCCGTGTGGGAAGATGAAACTCCAGATAATTAGTTTATAAATTTCTGTTAATCTAAACGAATGAGTTAAGATGTAAAATTACTTGGTCTGATGTTGAAATGCTAGGATTAACTTACCCATTGGACAAATTTGAAATCCTTTCGATAACTGTCTACGCAAACATTTCAGGTGAACGGCGTTAAATTAAGCGAAAATAAATTGTCGAGTGTTAGAATTGTGCATGTTAAGACCCAAACGGACCAGCTGAGAAAAATACGACTTAATTTACCTCCGACTGGGAACTGAACTCGCCATTCGGCGGATCTACTGCAGTGTTCCGCCATCTGAGATACAAAAACCGTCGGTGAGGCCATGGTCACGAGTTCTGTACATACCGATTTGCTAATGCTGAAGTGCATGAAAGGTATATTCAATGAATATCCGGCATTTAGACTCAAATTTACTTTGACTTAATATAGATTCCTTTTTATGTTATCGTGTGTTAACTGCCTAATATTCCATGAACGATGTTGAGCATGTTTTGAACATCCGAACTTGTGAATGGGGTGTAATTAATCCACCGATAGGAAGCGATCTACCTGATATCCAAGGTTTAAACAAGCGACTCCACATTACAAATTGAGCCACGAAGGATAGTTTGCATAGTCGCTGAACCTATGTGGCAATTCAACGAATGTTACAGTTTTGTTGTTTAATTTGCACAATTTCAAGGGTTCACCAATGGCGTTTGTGAATTGCAGTATTGATTGTTCCCGTAGGGTTTATTATAAATCTTAATGTAGAAAGTAATAACCACAAAAATAAAGATAATTTCAGTATTTGCTATTGTATCCATACAACAAATCCTGCAGTTATAACGAATGCAAACTGTCTGACGGACCTCAACTTCTCTTTTCATGTAATTTAGCTGTAATCATGACCATATGGTATGGATTAGCTTGGATATAAAGTTCATGTGAGACTTCCATCGTGCAACGTCGGAGGCTTGTGTGTAGTGTTGACTGTTTAATCAGCAGGTATGTCTGCCAGAATTTGTCTTTCGTCAATAAGAACATTTGGGGACGATGTGATTTTCCAAATATGTTAACACAGGCTAATTGTGATGCCGGCAAATCAATTTAGTGAATTTACCAACAAAATTGGTGGTCAAACTCTGTTAGAATGTGGCACTTTGTCTGTTAATTAACAATATGCAATTACTGTACAAATATATAAACATTAAAACCTAGTATTTACAAGATGAATAAAATAACAAGAATATACTGGATAATTAATAGTAAATTGATGTATGATTGTAATCATTCTATCTCTGAAGTTGTTGCGTCCGGCAACGAAACATCCCATTAACCTCCTCGTTTAATGGCTCTATTTTGCATATTATGCTGGGTTCTGATATTTGTGTTAAGATTACGCTATCTGCCCGGTTCATCCATTACTAGCAATCTTTAAGATCATGTTAATTGTTCAAATGTTAATTGTTAGGTTTTGCTTAAAACGTTTTGACAAAATTATTGAATTGTCAGTAATTCCTAACATCTATAATATATGATGAAAGAATGTTTTGCGTGTGATGAGGTTTACATTTTAAAAACGCAACCGCCACCAGTTGCAACTCTAGGGCCTCCCGCTTAGAGTTGAACCCACGACTTAAATAAATCTAGTCTGCCAGTCTAATGCAATGTTCTGCCAAATGCGCTACAAAGGCTGAGCAATGCACGACATTTGCGCATAGTTAATAGAAAAGGGAGACAATTTGCAGGATCTCGGGATTGGTTACCAGCAGAAGGGCATATTGTTGCATTTTTTCCAACTGGTCACGGTTGGGTCGTAAAATAAAGTTCTGACGTTCTAAAATTTCCTTCATCATAGATTTTATGTAAGCAAGTGTGAAGGCCAAGTATTCGTCGAACACATATAGTATAGTCTGGTAAAAGGTTAAAAGATCTTGCAGCGCAGTCTCTAGAAGTGGCCACCTCTTTGGGAACTTCTAGTTCTGGTGCTGCTGGAGAATGCAGATTATAACCACCAACTGTATGTCGGCGTACAGCTAAATCGTTTGAAAAAACTATGAAATATAAAACCTACCGGTTACATTATGGCCCTTTATTCGAGAGAAGTGCGACGCGCCTTGCATGAGACGCGAATTGGCCCATGCCCATTCATTCGATACGACAACAACCTGCATCTGGTGCTCGACGCGACTTGCGCGAGGCGTTGACGTCTTTCTTGTACTGTTTGTATAAGCGTTTTTGCGAAACAATCAAGGAGTGCCCATCGTAAGCCGCATCGAAGTTAACTTTTGTAACCGGTGCTATTTGCTGTTATCGAACTTATGGTGGGTTTATGATTTTTGACATTTAAAATCCTCGTCTACATAAATTTCAAGATGGCTCAAGAATCAAGAGGTCAAACCTTTAAGCTTGGTTGTCACTAGCCTCATAAACATCAGCACAACGACAAAGAACAAACGCAAGCGCAGTTGGAAAATGAATTTCTTGTTCTACAGGGGAATTAACGCACAATGAAGAACTTATACGCTTGCGTATGTCACCGTGCTTATGCTTATGTCGCCAGTGAAGACCAGGCTTTAAATCGGAACCTGCTTGTTTAGAAGTCGAGTTATCTACGATTATATATTCGAAGTTATGAATTATTAAGAAGATAATCAAGGAATCAGAACGCCTATTTTGATCGATACAATCTCATGTGCTTGCTCATATACTCATATGTCCATGTTCAAGTACCGCAGCATACTCATGATCTTGTACCAACCTTCTGTTTCCTCGTTATTCGTCTTAATTACAACACTCCTACCTCACTTCCAAGTTCTTTTTTTTAATTACACTTTTTATGGCCATCTGTTCATGCAGTCTAGCCGTACATGGTTGCCACTGGTGACCTGGACTTATCAACTGGTTTAATATGAGTGATTTTCTCCTGGTTTTCTCTGAGTAAGAAATTCAAGTACCATTAAGCTGTTACAGTTTTTGTCGTTGTCATGATTGCGACTGGATAAGCAAGTGAGTAACGCTTGAGCCGATTAACGACTAGAATATTAAGTGAAAATAGGTTTTAACAAAAGATCTTAATAAACCACGTTTATTTACCTTTAGAAACCTAGCTTTGACTTGAACATAGCTTTATGAGTTGGACTGCATACAGATTAGTTCGCTTCAGGGCATCGCTGGCTGATTTAAGTGTGGTCCTTGGGTTGAAATGGGCTGCTTTTAGCAAAACGAACAAGCTGCATGTCCCCCTTCCGACAAATTAATCATTCTCACTTGAACCGGAAGACGAAACAGCGGAAGCTTGAGGTTGTTTGAGTAAGATCTTGTTGCTCCTCAAAACTCGTGCTATCTCGGTGAGTTGGAGATTGAAACAAAAACCATTGCCAGCCGACAATTTCATAAAATTTAATACAAAATAAGCCCCGAAAATAGACATCTCGTTAACTCAAGATCTGACTTAAACACCAGCCAAAGGTTTCCAAATAAAGTCGAAATATCAATGTTTCTGTTCTCGCCTTGTGTTTTACTCAATTCTAAAGTTAACAAGATGTTTATTTTTCGGGTTTGTTTTGTATTGTATTGCTTGGTGGGTTGGCTGCTTTGAATTTCTGTTTTGGGAACATTCCCCTAATTTGTTTCGATACGCTTACTCGGCAAACTGAGAAACTAGATAACTGATTGTCGTGATTTGTAAGGTTCTCCTGCAGATGAAACACATTTTACTTAGTGTGATACGTAAATTCTTTAAAGGGTGTGGGCGTCAAAGATTTTATTCTATTCCAACCTTAGGAATAGAAAATGCGCTTATAAGAACACCACCAGAGTAAATCAAGCACGTCTTGTTAAAACTTTCATTACATATGTGAAGAAAAAAACCAAAAACAATTCTGTTTCATCGTTGACCATCTTTCATTACGTGGAATGATTGAATGGTATCACAAAGAAATACTGTAAAATCGTAGAGCTATATTCGTAATCATTGTTGCATCATATAGCTACATAATGCTTGACTATTAAAAAAAGCAGTCGCAAAGTCGTGTGTTGATTTTCCCAGCTTCTGATGTCAATCAAAGGATTTAATTCTTCCAAATGTCCTACAGACGTTTAAGTCTACGACTTTGGAAGTCCTTACTCTATGAAACTCATATATCAGGAAACGATAAACAGATCTTATTACCGTTTCGTTTGGACTCTGTTTCGGAAAAAACCTCAAAACAATTGCTCATAAATTTTTTCTTGAATGTTTAAGACCAGCAAATCGCGGCAGTGTAACTTTGTTCAGCGTAAACAATTGTTTAGGCATGTCGGTTATACCAAGTATAACTGCACACAGTAAAATATAAGCACGAGAGAGGATTGGGAAGACACTGTAAATTGATTTGTAATTGTTTCCCCGTTGTCCGTCACTATAAGATTCCCTTTTCTTCCTTATCTAAGGAAGCGATTACATGAGGCCTACATTAGCTCAGCCTCATATCTATAACCTTTATTTGAAAAGCCAAAACAGAGTCATGTACTCAAGTTTGAGTAAACTCATCCCGTGCTGAAATTAATAGAAGCGTGAAACACAACTTAAAATATGATGCAGTATGGTTGGCTACATAAAGGCAAGTCAAAATGAAAATTCTTTCTGATCTCTTCGGAATTTAAGTTTGCAGTTAGACTGGCTTCTGACTTTTATGAAATTGGTGTAGGCTACAAGCCAGCTAAGAAGAAATAAGTGAAAGAAATAGGATGTTGAGTCTCGATTTTTCGGCCTTAGCTAAAATGTCATATCGGTTACATGGTATATTTAAAGGCGGTTTGCACTAACCGCGACAAAATTTTCTTCATCTCTTCGCGAGTGTGCATGTTATCGATAGCTTTACCAAAAAACGTAAATCCTGGGAACGGCAGCTTTAAGTTCGGAGAGCTTGTCTCACAAGGAAGTTTCAGCCAGTGAACTGTGCTATTCATATTTGAAATTACCGAAGTTAAATTTTAACCATCAAATTGAGAATTGTCAACCTTCTGCTATTCGGTATAAAAAAAATTTACGTTTGTTATTTCCCATAATTTATCGTACTAACTACCGCGACATAGCACTACCTAAGCCAACTACCAACACACTGAAAAGAAATTTTAGTTGAAGAGACGGTGAAGTTTGGAATAGCTCATTTCAAACATAATAAATATCTTACTGAAAATTTTTTTATGGTTCATATTGAACTAAAAATTTTATTCTTGTAGTTCGCTATTTTAAACATATTTGTACCTATACTTCTTAAGTAATAGATACAATATCTGTTATGAGCGACCGAACTGTATGTTAACTTGAATGATAGATAGATGAACGATCGTCAAGCTCTTGCCTCAGAAAAACGATTTCTGAGCCCCAGACGGGGATCGAACCCTCAACTTTCCGATTACCAGTGAGATACTCTAACTATCGAGCTACCAAAACTGAGATCGCGAGCTAAGGTGCAAGTTCGACATAAGTGTGACCTAAGTGGGTCACCCCGCTATGAGACGCTCTGGCCATCTCAATGGTTAGAGCGTCTCACTGGTCATCATAAGTTTGCGGGTTCGATCCTCATCTGGGGCTCAGAAATCGTTTTTCTGAGGTAAGAGCTTGACAATCGTTCATCTATCATTTATTCAAGATATCTCCGAGCTCCCAGATTTCCAACATATATGTTGTATGTTAACTGTTGCCAATCATAGAACTCTTTACAGTCAATGTTGCACAAATCAGAAGCTCTGAAGTATTTTAGAAATGGTTTACACAAACAATTTTTAATCAGTAGCAACTCAAGTACGATTTTATTGTGTAATTTGTTATCATTGTATTGTTGTACATTTGATTTGATGTTGTTGCTTTAAGTTTGTATACTCGATTTCATCTGTATATTGCATGTATTTATATTTTATAGTTAATTGTTGCCACCATTTTATTTAGTAAATTGGTGTCATTTGTTATATATATATATATATATATATATATATATATATATATACCTATGTGATTTACATTGGCGAGATGTTGTAAATCCATCAGGTTCAGACGCGAACATTTTATCATTCTTAAAATGGGAATACATTTAAACGGCCATCTTTACTGCCTATTTTGAAGTTTCAAGAAATTTGAACATTGAAGACCGAAAGAAACGTTTACGTAAATCAGGACAATTCTGTTTCCGATTCACAGCATACTAATTAAGGGATAGTTTCAATATTTCGTTTGTGTTTTCTTTACAAATTGCTAATGAGTATTATAAACACATCTAAAGCGCTAATTCTGCTGTTTACTAACCATGCATTATCCGTCTGGCAATGTATCAGGACTTTAAGCAACTGACTACAAGAACAGATCGAAAGATCTTGAGAAGAGTGGCATAAAAAGATTAATTATTTAAATCCTCTCTGTGTTTCCTGGATCAAAAGATCTGAGTGAGGTTACTACCCTATGGGATAGTTCCATCCATTCAGTCGTTTTCATCAAGTTCGCAGGTAGCTTATTGTGTACAATTTTAGTCCCAGAACATTCGGGTACAATCATTCAAGCTTTGAACGTGAAACAACACGTGATATTTAAGTTAATTTCAATTCATTCTAAATTAACTGATTTCAGAATCGTCCTCAGGGTAACATAAAGTGAAAATTTTATGACTGACCTACACTCCTTAAGTCAATTCAAAAACCTGAGTTGAGCGGGAGAATTTCTCGAGCACTTAAAATGGATTAAACGAGCATGATGTTCTCAGTTGCCTCGATAGCTCAATTGCGAGCAGGGGTCCCAAAAAACCGAAGATAAATCTTCGAATCCTGATTTTAATCATATATACTCAGTTGGTCCATTTGCCTTTTCGTAGTTTTTCTTACGTTAACTGAAATTTTGGTCTTAGCCAGAACATAGTTGTCAGAATGAGCTCAAGCAAATTTCACAACCCAATATAATCGGACACCTCAAATGCATCCAGCAGAAATGTGAATGGGCTTACGTACCTTTAAACAGTATAAGCTCATAATCAGTGTTGCTTTTCAAACTGAGGGCTTCATCAGCTAATACGTTTTTTAGACATTGAAGAACAATACGCAAAATATGATTATGTAACGTCAATTTTGCATGGCATGGTTACATAACGCCAATTTGTGGGTCGTTACCCAGTCAGTCAACATGGAAGCAACGTCGGCACTTTGCACATGCAACACGTAAATCAATTAACTCCCTCTACAAACTTCTCTCACATATGAGGTAAACGGCTTATGATGGCCCCTCAGGCGTGTAAGGAATGTTAATCATGTACGTCTGATATAACTTGCAAACAACCGGCCGGGTTTTGTCAGGGCAAGTATTGAAGACGCAGCTTGAATGGTAAAGACGAAGTGAGATTTTCGAGTTCCACATTGACTGTCTTTCAAACGGTAAAATATTTTCACAACTATCAAAGTTTTCAAGGCTGATAAATACATCATCCGTTGCTCTTATTCTTGGGGGTACTCAATCATTTGTTGAAGCGGCTAGCGCACGTAAATTAAGTACATTATTATCTTACTTCGTGCGTGATGGATTACAACCCGGAGTATGACGGAAACTGAGCATCCCAAAAATGAATTTGAGCACCTCGTAAAACAATTCACAAAACCACATCATACACAAAAGATTACCTATCATTCGTAAACTATAAACTGCCCGAGATATTTTTGTTGCCCCGCCTGTCGTAATACGGTTGACCACAGACCTGTTGGCATGTTAGACGATTCGCTGTGATGTGGGTTTTATTTCCATCGTTATTGCCCGCAGGACAGAACACGCGCGTTCCGAGGTCGGATAACACGTGAATCCACCACCTGACAGAAAACTCGACACGGTACGTCGCGTTGCGATGTCTACAGGTTCGGACCCTTAGAGTAGTACTTAATTCACCATCAGGCCTAACCATGGACGTGGACAGCGTTTTTTCAGCGCCGCGAGGCCGAGTAAGACATCAATTATTTTAACTTCAGATGATTTTACTCGTCGAGGGGAGACATTTTGGTCGAAGACAAGATTCTACCGCTTCTCATTCGTTTTAAAGAAACATAAACATGAGGGGAAAAAAACTTCCTTAAGTTTAATGCCGAAAACCTTGGCAAAGATGATGGCATGACGACAAGGATTTAGGGTAAAAACGTGTTCACATTCGCCTCATTCGAAAGGTCATTGATAAGTGCTCAAACTGGGTTCTCATTGGGGCACCAGCGATGCGAACGAATCACACCAGAATGAATTAAAGCGGGCATTTTGTCCATCTCGTCTCACACTCCCGATGTCGGTCATTCAGGTCAAGCGAAGGACCCGAGCGAACCTTACGAAAACGAGAGATTTGCTTCTTTTGTTGTTCGCGTCGCCGAAGTTCGATGCGAACCACAACACTTCAACGGCCATTCGAACATCACCAATTCGACCCCTGTCTCGGGAAAGAAATATTTTCTGAGGATTTGAAGTTTACGAAAGTTAGTTATGCGTCTCTCATTTCTCTCAAGCTCCAAAACGTGTAGTATTGATTTGATTGATATTAACTTCTTGAACGACACATTCTGATTTAATTTTCATAGAAAAATTCTTTCACTCACACAGTCTTTTCACACTTAAGAACAAGAAATAGTTGCACGTAATCTAAACAGAAGTGGCCACAGGCAATCACTTTGTCGAGAAAGACCATTAACAAACAGGGCTTGAGATGGTGAATAGCCGAAATGTCAAAATGAAATTTTCTCAAAAGCATCTACATTTGGTTCCACCTTTTGATAGTGTACCAACCTTACTGCCATACGCTCTGACAAAGCACAACACAACTTGCAATACAAGTCATCGCAACCGGGTTAGCTGACCGAAAGGTCAACCTTACAGCACCGGGAGGGGTGATGAGGTCTGAATCGAACCAAATACATTAAATAAACAAAAAAATTATTTCAAAAACTTTTACATGATGACCAATTACGCCAAAAACGCTTAGGCATTTCAGTACCGACAAATACTTACAAAAGTAAATAAATTGATCAGCGGTTTTTGTGTTAAAATTTGTCAGGCAAAATAACTTCCGATTGGATTGAAGCATTTGAAAGGTGGGCATAAGCGCAACTAATCAGTGAGCAGTTTCATCTCGTCGGTGAGATTGTGCGTGGAGAAGTCCGTGTGGCACAAAGAAAATTTCTATGGCTTGGGAGACGTAATCCGCACACACATTCGTATTGAGACACTTGTATTGAGACACTCGTTTAACCCTAACCGTTCAGCGTACACGCAAACAGAGTTTGATATTCAATCAAGTTGACTGGCACTCACCTGATATGCAGATCAACCACTACAGTATTGTAAGCGTACTGGACTTTATGTGGTTGCTTGTGATCAAGGACCTGTGGAAGGGTGTCAGACAAAGACGGCGCTGTCCAAGTAAACCGAGACAAGGCCGTACGATAGTCTCTTCGTTTGTTTGCTGTCGCACGTCTACGTCCACTAAAAGGCTTATGGCGGAGCTTGTTGCTTATAAAGGTGCTAATGGTTGTGTAAGGTTACCCAACTCGGCGTCAAATGGTTATCACTTATCACTGTTGTCGCTGGGTGAGAGGATATTTTAATCTGAAGTATTGATTACATAACACACTAATATAAACGGCGTACGGTAAGGAAAATAAGCCGCATTATGACGGGTATTTCAATGAATGGATTTAGCTTTAAATTTCTTTTTATGGATATTTCAAGTAACACAGAAAAAGCAACATCGAAATTTTTTACCTTTAACGTTAGCCAAAATGCACGACAACACATTTTCGAATGTAACTCAATTATTTATAGGCGTATCTAAGGTGATCTTACGTAACTTCGTCCAGTTTTATTTACTCATTTCCGCCTGATAGCGCCAAAAATTAAGAAATCAAACAATCCCAACAAACGGCTAAGGTGAATTAATCTCTGGAAGAATACGACAAGGTTCTTATGAGTAAGCCACTTATTTAAGAAAGGTTGATAGGACTTTGTCGTTATTTCTGCGCAAAAAAAAGTTCATTAAAAATTCAATGACGCGCCAAGAAATTCCAGTCAGGATCTAAATTGGTAGATGTGAAGCTACGTTTCATGTAAGCCTTTGAGATTAGTTTGAAGAGAGGGGAATGTTTTGCTGAACCTCAACATGGACATGGCAGGAAAAACCGACACTCCATTCTACTTTTAATTGTTGACACTTAAACAGACGACACAGAAACGAGCAATCCACATGGCTCAGTTTCCCATTTCCACGTTTGCATACGATGATGCTCACATAATCATTTCTTTTTAGAGCTTGGGTATAAGACCGAAACTGGATTCTGGAAACGTGTTTTAAATCCAACGACATCAATGACATTTTTGCGAAGAAAACTCGATAAGTGGTTCAAATTAGATTCTCCGGCAACAATTTGAGCATCGTACCTTTGAAAACCCCCCCTCATATATTGAAATACTAATGGTTGACGTTGTTGTTTTGATACGAGAGCTGTATGTGATTGCTGCGCGGTGAAACTGTACAGATTTATTCTGTGTGTTCGGTGGGACGGATTTGTGGTATTCATCAACCGTGCAGTGCAAATGAATCTTAGGCGGCGAAAGTGAGAATAGTTTTTTGTCTATTTCGAAGGGAAAGCACGTGAGCCTTTTTGAGTCTTAAATGTGAATAAGATCGCAAAGAAATTTTAGTGAGCTATTTTTGAGGAGATATTTTTAATATGTTTACATGGTTTAGATCACTGTAAGGGCTGTGAGCTTGAAAAACTTCCGGTGTGAAGGGCAACTTAGTGTTGGACACAAACGAAGTTCATTGAGTCATAAGATCCTTTGGTTGTCACAAAGAGTAACCGTAAATTCAGCATTTTTGACCATTGTTTTCCGCAAAACTTGCTCGAAATTGATTATTGCCTACGCATATTTGCCCAGGCAAAATCGCAAACAAATTCCTCATATCGGGAGAGTAGTTAAAATAGAACACGATTGGTACAAATCAACACTAACACGGATATGATTAAAAACGTTCGAAACGAGTTGGCATTTGCCAGTTCGTCCGCCGATTGAACTCGTTCGCGTAATTTGGCCCGTTTTAAATACTCAGAATAACCGTACGAGATTACCTAGTCTGCGAAGCAAATGGCTTTCTTTGGGGTTATTCTACACTTCTACATACTTCCTGTTGCTCCAGGAAGAGATGGGCGCACTTTGATGTTGGTATTAAGGTGCACTTCAATCAGATATCTATATCTGAAGACAACCAAGCAGCTATTAACGAGGTTTTCATCTTTCGTACGTATCAACAGGTAACCTGCATTCACACTGTTCTCCATTTACACCAAATCAACAGGTAACAACAGATCAAGTCGAACAAGAAAACGGCGTCCCAGGTGGTGATGGTTTATCGGAGCATAATTAGTCTGTCCTTATAGTGTCGTCAAACAACTGTGATTCCACTCCGCAACCAGTTCTCTCGGCCTTGAGGAGAAGAATGGCATTCGACAACGCGAGGGGGAAAATCAGATGCTGCAGTATTTAACAAAAATGGTTTACAGTGACAGAATGAGCGAGATTGGAATTGAATGATTTCCAGATAGTTCATACTACAATTTTGGAGACGTTGATCGTAGTGTGAACGTTGACGATAAAATGATATTCAGCCTGAAACTCTTTAGATTATAGTGAGAGCGTTAGCTAACGATGGCCGGGTCAGACCTGTTTTCCTCTCGCTTTAACACCATCATAAACTACACCAACAACGAATTACCACTCACCTCAATAAAACTTGTTTTACCTGTGCACTCTTGGGTCAACGACTGTCATGCGTTTATCTTCTTTTCAAAGATTCACTCCCTCGGGTCAAAGTGCGTGCTTCATGAAATTGCAGCGTGTTAAAGGAATGCAGGCTGAGCGGTAAAATCGATAAATACAACTTACCCTGGCTTAAACGTTACCTGTTACGTCACCTTCCGTGCAAACGTTCTTACAGATTGGTTCTCCGTTTAAACTACACCTGCCTATACAGCATAAATTTTATACCAAATCTGGAAAGCACAATTAAACGAATTTTTAGGTGATATTCACTAAACACAACGATCGATAAATTTTATTCGGATAAAGAGCCGTCTGGTACCGTGTCAATGCATAGAGTCATAGGTGTATACTCGTCGATGACAAAAAGTTATCGATAACAAGAAAGGTAGTGCTTGACGCAAGTGATCGACGACAAACTTTCAAGGAACTTTCGATAAGTACATTTTTTGAAAGTTTGATATCAATAATTTGCGTCACACACAGCTTGTTTTGCTATCGATAACTTTTTATGATCGACGTGTCTATACCTGTGGATAATAACTTCTCAAGTCTGTCAAGGCCTTTCGCATTCGATGGATATCTTTTTTTTAATCTATGGTGTTTCTGGGATAAATTTTATCCGCCGAACAGAATGTTGTCCACATGATCAGATGTCATTTATGCTTCGAACAATCGACCACGTGGTTTACTTCAGATGTGTTAACAATTCAGTCTGATGGAAAAGGTCTGAAACTATTGCTGCTGAAGTTTGGCGATGCGTTTCCTTTAAATTATGGACAGAATGAAATTATTTCGGCCGTCCTTGACAGTTCATTTAATATCCTTGCAATCTTAAACCTGGCACGAGTTCTCCTCCAATGTGGCCTTTATGAAAATTCCATTTTACTATCCCTATGTAATCACGTGTTTCACATGTGATCACATGGGAGTCTAATTCTGATTTAATCGAGTCCATTGAGAGAGGTTAAAATAACATTTAGTTAAAATGAGTCAGACCGAGGGCAAAAGTTCCATGCGTCATTATTATTATGCGTCCCAGGAAGAACATATATCGCATCTTCACAAATAAGCACACAGATGTAACCATCGGCCTCTCCCTCACAAAAACATACGTGCCAGATTTCACATGTGAAATGGGGACATGTGATATATTTCACATGTTATCACAAGTGAAAAGTTATAGTTTCACATGTGAAAAATAGTTAATTCGAATCTGATCACAAGAGAACACATGTGAATAGTCAAGTGGAATTTTCAAAAGGGGGTGGGCAAATCCTCTAGTATAGCTTTCTACCAATATTTTTCTTGAATCGTATTTTGGATTTCCAAATTTCTTCCCAGCTTATTAAATCCCTTCGCAGTTAAATTTCCGGCAATCTTCTCCTTAGGAAATGTCGTCCTTGCGAGTTGTTTTCTTCCTCTTTCATTTCCAAAAACTTCCTAACTTCCGAACAAAATCATACTCTTCTCCGAATTCTTTCCTTGCTAATGGTCTCCCTTTCCTCACAAAATATCTTCGTTGGGACCTTCTTTCCTTCCTATAGCAGTTCCTAAATCCCGTCCATTTCTGCTAAATCCCATCCTATCTCCCGGGTTGTAAATTCTTTTGTCCACTCTCTTTCCATAATATCATTCCTTGCTTGCTTGCTTCCTTCCTTCCTTCAATCCTTCAATCTTTCAGTCCTTCAATCCTTCTGTCCTTCCCTATTTTCTTCTTATTCAATTTTTTGATATCATTATCCCGGGTGGGCAGGTTGCCCAGCTCACCAACCCATCTAGCAACGCCACAGCAAAACATTCGTATAGGAGCTGTCAGAATGTAGTTTCAAGTATTATAACACAGTAAAAAGCTTGTGGGGCCAAATTATTTTCTTTTTTTCTAATATGGATTTAAAATGAGACAACTACCGTGTAGTTCCTAGGAAATTTTACTTTTCATTAAATGTGAGATTGTTTCAATTTGTACATCATGACACTCAAAACAAACTAAATTGAGAAACAGCTGTTACGAAAACATCACATTTAATTTCACATGTCAAAAGCATATGGAATTGGAACATTTTCACATATGAAATACCTAATTCACATGTAGAATGAACCGGTTCGAAATTTTACATGTGAAATCTTGATGTACGAAAAAGTATTTCACGTATGAAATGGAACATTGACATTCAAAACTTAATTTCACATACGAAATTTTCATTTCACATATGGAATTGAAACAATTCACTTATGAAATATTATTTTCATGTGTGAAATTGTGTAAGGGATACCATTAATATCACGACTTGCATGGCAACACTCATCTAAATGAGAGTATGCTCAGTTGGAAAACATTACTACAAAAATTTAACTGACATTCATATTGCTTGTTTATTCTTGTCAGTTTTTAACAGGAATATCTACTTCATACAATGATCCAAACACTTGGTCTCTTGCTCGCCTTTCAAAAAGCTGAAAAACACTTTTCTCGCCTCTCGTATTGTTTGAAGCTTTTTCCAGTCTCGCTAAAATCCCACGTGTTCAGATCACGGTACCTAGCTACGGGAAATCAAGAAGTATTTCTTAAATTATCCGAGGAATTTCAATCGCTTTATAAATGGCTTACGTGGAAGGACAACTGATTTTTGGCAGTTCAAAGTACTTGAGTCAAGAAATCTGTACTAGTTCGCAAGTAACACTGATGCTTGCCAGAAGGTCTGTCTCTAGTGATAATGATAAAAAGGCAAGCCTTGAGACCAGTAATGCTGTTGCTTGCTCAGTTATTGACAGTCAATGGTGGCAAATTTCTTCTCGATTTAAGAATCCTTAACCTTCATATGGGCTCTGAATGTACGTTTCCGACTGGCCCATAAATGGTCATTAGGTCGGTTGTTTATCATCGGATTAAATATTGGCAGGTGCTAAATGACGACATTATAATGCACACTCATGGAAAGTCAGTGCTAACAAGTTCCTAACCGACGTAATAATGAAATCTATTTTTAAAAAATTTTCCCTTAAATTCTTAAGTAAACAACCCGCGCAGCAAACCTTGCTGTTTACAACACGAATGCAACGACGCTGCCATCAAGGGGGAGTTTATGACTTTTAGTGATACTCTTAAAACCGCGGCGTTCTAGAGGTTATACACTATCTAAAATATAGAAAATAAGCTTCTCGAGAAGCTTATTTTCTATATTTTAGATAGTGTATAACCTCTAGAACGCCGCTGTTTTATCGAAGCTATCTACACTGGACCTCCGCGCAATGATACTCATAGTTCAAGAAATCCTGGTTGTCCTCTTTATCTGCTTATATTCTTTATTCTGGTTGAATGTTTCAAGACAAAGCCAACGGTTTACCGTTCCCTCAGGACTCAATATTTAAGCAAATAACTTTGCATCTTAAGTAATGACAAAATTTTGTTCAGAAAACTTGTCAACGTCTCCTCTTTTTCGTCTTATGTTTCTAGTTGATAAAACAGCCACACTACCTTCACCAATTGGTTACACTTTTGCTTGCTGGCGGATCTTTTGTTTAAGTCGTGGTTTGTTTAAGAGTTCAGGGACGGTGGAGCCGGGGGGGGCTGCGGGGGCCGTAGCCCCCACTTTTTCCAAATTTAATGTTGAAATAACTACATTTTAAAACATTTGTTGTGAAATTTCCCAGAGAAGCATACATGAAAATGCTGTATTTTTATCTCATGCCCCCGACTCGAAATTCCGCTCCACCGTCCCTTCATTTTCGCCATGGTTTGTTGTCTTGGTGCGTCGAGCCATGGATAATTTGTCAGGCCCTATAGGCTAAAATACGTTTGGTTGCAATCCGTCAAGTTATTTGACAACTAACGAAGTACTGTTTATTAGGCAATGGACAATTTAGGTTATGAAATACTACTTACAACCGTAAGGATCCACTATTTTTTCGTACATGTGATAGATATGTGCAAAAACAAGGTGAGAGGATTCAGACAAAGTCAAGGTTTCTGTCAGACAAAGTCAAGCGTGGAAGACAAAAAAAACAAGATATCGAACAGATTAATATCCCTTTGAAACAGTTTGGTGTCTTAAACAGCAATTGGAGTACTGAGAAACGTGGAAAGCTTTTTATTTCCCTTATATTTACGTCAGTGGTAGAGAATTTTCACACGATTCACGTAAATCTATATTTAACGTCAGCGTTTTGAATTCAGAGGGAAGTGTTACAAACATCAGCAGAAATTTTGTTTCTCATTATGCTAACCAATAGACTATATTACACCTTTTGCTGTTCGTTACCACAAAATATGCTATCATTAACGCCAACCCCAAATTCATTAACGCAAAAATACATTCATTTTATTCAATCGACTATCACTACCGTTGACACGCAACCATTTGCATCAAAGGGCATTCCATAGAGTCAACAGACGACCATTAACACAAGTCTACTATACATTAGGGATAATAGAATTTCAACTAGGCAAGATATTTCTCTTCAGAATTAAAATTTTATTATCCTTAATGTATAGAAGACTAGTGTTAATGGTCGTATGTTGGCGCTATGGAATGCCCTTTGATACAAATGGTTGCATATCTACGCTAGTGAATATCGATTGAAAGAAATGAATGTATTTTTACGTTAATGAGTTTGAGGTTGGCGTTAATGATAGTACATTTTCTGGTAACGAACAACGAAAGGTACAGTCTAATGAACTACCACAAAGTACAACCAGCATGTGTAATGTTACCAACGACATTAGTGACATCCTACGTACAATAACTTGGTATTACACTCCCATAACTTGACACAAACTTTATAAAGAAAAGTTTCCGTGAGAAAAATTCAACGCAATTCTCTTGAGGAATATCTGCTCCTATTGATCACCTGTTCACGTGAAGTGAAATGTCTCGAGAGTTCGAGTTACGTAGGAGTCCCAAAATCATGGTGTTGATCAATGTTCCATGCGTTTCTTTTGTTTCAAAACTTTTCTTTTTGCATGAGATCAGTGTATAGTAGATTAGTGTTAATGGTCGTCTGTTGGCGCTGTAGAATGCCCTTTGATGCAAATGGTTGCGTATTTACGCTAATGAATGTTGACTGAATAAAATGAATGTATTTTTGTTTTAATGAGTTTGAAGTTGGCGCTAATGATAGTATATTTTCTGGTAATGAACAGCAAAAAGTGTATTTAGAGTCTCACAACCCGTTGTTTAAGCTTTCCGACGATATGCAGCATTGGTAAATTCGAATAACGGACGATACTCTGGATGTTTCGCCCTAAATATACCCTGAAGGTGTACAGTAGACACCCGTGAGGGTTTCGTTACAATACCTGAATTAATTCTTCTGTGACTCTTAATTAATGGTAAAAGTTTGATAAGCCACGACAAGCAGAGAAACAAGGATGGGCGGTTACTTTTAATAAATGAAGTTACATTTGTTACAAACAATGTAGATGTGGTTCATAACAGTGAGTTAAACGTTACATGTAACATGCAAACTTACTTTCACCCTCGTAAACTGAGTCCTGCAATAAAAATGCGCCTTTTGATTTACTCGAAATAATTTCATTTGCCAGAGCTGCTGAAAAACTTCCTCCCTTTAAAAACCCTCACGGAAAACTCGTAACATCACGAATATCATCACACAAAACAGTCTTCCCTAAGTCTAATTTGTGGATTTCTCTTCTCCCTATACAGTTAAACAACTCGGACTTCCCGTAATAATCCAGCTTGCAAAACCGACGGAAAAGATCGTCCTCCCTCCGATAAGCTATAACAAAGAATAAGTTCACAAGTCATGAGCAGTGGCAGCGTTACGGAAACCTCCAAGGATCCCACTGCAGTTTTACCGGATATTAAAAGATAAAACTAGCGACTGACTGAAAGAGAGGCTTAGCAACCCTGCACTGGGTTTTAACCATGAGGTTAAGTACCACTTGTCCAAAAAAAGACGCTAATTCTGACATAAACAGCACATTAATGTGGAGATCCAACCAACAAAAAAAAACGATTAAAAGATTTTTCGAATTCGAGAATCCGATTCGTTTTCGTTCCAGTGACTGTTATAAAGACAGAGTTGCCTTCTTACATTGAAGAACTTAAATCACTATTTTGTCGTCGATGACGGAATACCTAATCGACTTTTCTGCTAATGCTTCTTTCAGGAGGATTAAAATTACATTTATTTATTCTGTTGTGACAAAAATCTGCCACAACCTTTGATTCAATTAATAGTTGAAGAACTGACGACAGATAGGTCCAAGGTTTTAGTTAGTATGTTGAAACTGAAGTAGTTTGGTAACTTAATTTTTACAAAACTTTTTCCATATTTTTCGGTGAATTCTGTCAATACAGTTAACTCATTTAATGTATGATCCATTTCTTCCTTGGTTTGTTTTACTCTCGTTGATCTTGCTTTGTTCTCTCATTTGTTCTTGTGTTTAAGAGTTAAAAGCAAGCTTTGAGATGTAGACAAACTCAGGAGGCAAACCTTGCCATCAACGATGTGGTTTGCCAAACAAGTTCAGGAGAAAATTTCTTGATCATACCGCAATCCGAAAATCAAACGAAAAATATGTTGATTGGAGCGGAAATTTAACTTCCATCTCCGGCCAGATTATCAGACCGCTGGTTCACCAGCTCAGCTATCGTTGAGTCAACTTTGAACCTTGTTTGAGTTCTATCCTCCATAAGTTCGTCAGAAATTCTCTCGAGACAGTTTAACGATGATCCACAGGATCGGATGTGCCATGCACGTTCCCAAATCATCTCGATAGCACGAAGAGAAAATTTCTTCCTGATCCTGTGCATCCCTGACGATGATTTTGAAAATTAGATCGAATGATCCAAAGGAGTTGTACTTTCAAATCAGTAAATATCGAGCCATACACTGAGTTGGAATAGTAAATGAACAACTTTGAGGATATATGGTGGGTATTTTGGTCGTGCAGTCAAGTAAGTCAAAAAAAAATATTAATACGTGAATGCGTGGAACCGGGCCAGAATCAGGGCGAGAACGGATTAAATTCTACTAAATCAACAACTAGGAATGACGCATTTACTTGGGTTTTTTTTTGTTTTGTTTTTTTTTTTTTGTTGTTTTTTTTTTTAAGACAGCGAGGCACAGATTAAGATAAAGAAAACGTACCCTAGGCAGTATTACGTCAACAATTATTGAAATTGTTTAAATCGTTTTCGGAATGAACTATCCAAATGACACTTACTTTAAGGCAGATCATTGTCGTGCGACCCATGGCCAATGGAAGGTTCCGTTCGCATTTGGCCGATGTGTGGATATCTGGGATGGCAGGGAAAGTTATCTTGGTTTCGCACATAAACGAGGTATCGTGGCCCAAGAAAATAATTTATGACTTTTGCAGTGGGCTACGTATTCTGCAGTATCGCTGTAGTCGGGATCCGAATTGATAGAGAGTCTATACGAAACCAATACACCCTCCTTTGATTTCTTAGCGTCATCATACGACTTCTTGTACATACACACGTTTTGAGCGCTCTAGAAAAAAGTTTGACATTAAAATGACCTATAGTTCAACATCTTTCCAAGTGCTGAAACTCTGGTGGGATCGTAAACATACTTTCGGAAATGTCGTGTCTAGAACAATCTAGATTCATTAAGAACACCAGTAGGATTAATAATTATCAATATCATTGTATTCATTATATTATTTGGGCGCTTGTGTTCCTATCGTGTTTACTACATCCTTCTTCGAGTGGAGGTGTTCAGGCGGAAAAGAAGTATCTTGCATCTTATGAACACCTTCGGCTTCAAGTTCGAGTTGAGAGTTTACGAGGACTTGAGACACACTGATCTCATGCAAAAAGAAAAGTTTTAAAACAAAAGAAACGCATGGAACATTGATCAACACCATGATTTTGGGACTCCTACATAACTCGAACTCTCGAGACATTTCACTTCACGTGAACAGGTGATCAATAGGAGCAGATATTCCTCAAGAGAATTGCGTTGAATTCTTTTCACGGAAACTTTTCTTCATAAAGTTTGTGTTAGGTTATGGGAGTGTAATACCAAGTTATTGTACGTAGGATGTCACTAATGTCGTTGGTAACATTACACATGCTGGTTGTACTTCGTGGTAATTCATTATACCTTTCGCTGTTCGTTATTAGAAAATGTTCTATCATTAACGCCAACCTCAAACTCATTAACGTAAAAATACATTCATTTTATTCAATCAATATTCACTAGCGTAGATACGCAACCATTTGTATCAAAGGGCATTCCATAGCGCCAACATACGACCATTAACACCATTCTACTATACATTAAGGGTAATAAAATTTCAATTAGGCAAGAGAAATATCTTGCCTAGTTGAAATTTTATTTTCCCTAATGTATAGTAGAATGGTGTTAATGTAAATTCAGAAGTAAATTAGATGGTGTTAATGTAAATTAAGGTAAATTCAGTTGTAACTAATTAGGTAAACCAATATAAGGTGCAACTCTTTAATGCAACATAGGTTATGGTATACATGGCCTGTGCTGTATTGGATTTATACTATATGTTTCAAAAATAAATTGACCCATCTTCTAATCTTTATTTCTACATATATATATATATATATATATACATACACAAATGTATGATAGTGCTATCTGCTTGTTTAGCTTTGCTATTCAGATACCCGGTACTACAACTTTTGTTAATTTACTTTGTTTTCTTCATTTCTCAAGCGTAAATCTAGCGGTACAAATAAATTGTTATTGTTGTTTTTATTGTTATTGTCGTCTGTTGGCGCTATGGAATGTCTTTTGATGCAAGTGGTTGCGTATCTAGGTAAATGAATGTCGATTGAATAAACTGAATGTATTTTTGCGTTAATGAGTTTGAGGTTGGCGTTAACGATAGTATATTTTCTGGTAATGAACAGCAAAAGGTGTATTATCCCTAATGTGTAGTAGAATTGTGTTAATGGTCGCCTGTTGGCGCTATGGAATGCCCTTTGATGCAAATGGTTATGTATCTACGCTGATGAATGTTGATTGAATACAGGCTTAGGTAGATGTAAGTATGTCTTGGAAAGTGTAGATAGAGGCTTAGGTTGGCGCTAGTGAGTCTTGGTAAGTCTATGTAGAGGCTTAGGTAGGCGTAAGTATGTGTCGATAAGTGTAGATAGACGCTTAGGTAGGCGCAAGTATGTCTTGGTAAGTCTAGGTAAAGGCTTAGGTTAATGAGTTTGAGGTTGGCGTTAATGACAGTATATTTTCTGGTAATGAACAGCAAAAGTGTACTTCTAATTTTATACAAAAATAACGGCTTATTATATCACCTTCGTTTGGCCATAGTTTGCCAACAAAGCTCTCCCAACTTTTCAATTGATCCAGTCTCATAGGAGTTTGCTTATAGGACTCTCACTACCCTATTTTGCACTTGCTTTTAGTCTTTCCCTCAGAAAAGTAGTACAGTCTTCCCAAACATGACTACAGTAATCAAAAAGCGTGATAAAACTGTGGAGTATTATCGACAATGATCATTTTTTTCTATGCGCTGAAGGATTCCGATATTTTTGAAAACCTAATTGACAATTTCGCTGGTCTTATTTTTCAAAATGAATCTTCCAAATACTTAAATGAACCTTTGCCAATGTTCTAAAAACTAGATTGACGGGCATTTCCATGAATTAAGTTGGACTAAATGCGTGGACACTACAATCACTGACAAATTTAGTTAGAACAGTTTAAAAACTTTCCGTGTAATTGTATGAAAAATAAGCTCGGTCAATTTGATCCACACTTCTCCCTCTCAATGTTGTTTCTACATGAATGAACATGATAATAGGTTCGCAACAGAAGCTGCAGACATCCTTTTCTTGCAATACAATATTGAGTAGGGGACATTAGGATGGTGACAAGTATATATATATTTTTGTTGCAACAAATGTGTCAATGACTGTAGCAAGTATCAAGAGAAGAATGGCTCAAATTTTTGGTAAATCCAAAATCACAATATTATGACGGAGTTCTCTCGAAATTTAAGTCGAGTCAAAGGTTAACATAAAGTAAATTGATCCTGGTCAATATTACAGTACCAATGGTTCAAATTGTTCGAATTGCTCGGGATCGAACGATCTACATGACAATTAGATTGATAAAGACTGATAAAGATCGACAAGTCAGTAACGTTAGAGCACTTTATACCTAATAGTATTCGGATAATGGCCACTATTATGAGAGTTCAGGTTAATAAGGATAATGGCATGAAGTAATTAGTTTTAATTAATACATAAATACGTTGACCTTGGACATTATTATGGAGAGAATGTCAGAATAATTCAAATTGTACGCGGATTAAAAGATACAACAAAACAACGTTGAAAGAATGTGGCGAGTATGATGATGAGAACAGTCAAAATCAGAGGCTTTGGTAGCAAGTTCATATTAGGGGTACGAGCTCAGAACAGGTACCTATAATCTGATACTATCTGACCATACTTGTTTTGCGCAAATGATGTGTTTGTTGACAGAAAAAAGAACTTTCCACTATAAAAAAGCACTTTCAAAGAAGTTGGGCGGCAAGTGTTTGAACCCTTTGCATCGAACGATTCAAGTCAATAGCACTCAAATTGAAGGTCACGCCATCTATAAAGTCGAACTGTTGATACGTACAGGAGTGTAGTTCAAATTGATGAAGGTTGTTTCTTCAAAAGATTTTCAAGATGATGGAATGGCTCAGATTGTTCAAGGTCAACAATTACCGGCTGTACAAAAGTCTAGAACCAGAATAACGCGTTTTTTCCTACGGATTAAATAGAGTCATATATCAACATGAATAAATTGAACCTCATATATTACATTACAGTGTGATCAAAATGGTACCATTTTCCACGCCTTACCTTTGGTGGTAAATTTCTTCGTTAAAATCGGAAGAAACATTTTCGGAGACTAACTTTACCAAATCTAACAAATTCTAAACAGATAAATAAACCATTTCATTTTCCATACCTTATTTCAAACTTTCAACGCCTTCATTATGAGGTTTGCGAGGAATTAGACCACTTACGTCAATGGTACACAAAATGGCACTCTCCGAAAGTCACTTCTATTTGTGTCAGAGTTGTAGAACTCGTGACTCGGACTACTCGACTCCGACTTAGACTGTTATTGTGATTCGGACTCGAACTTTGTGACTTCAGATTAAGCAGAAGTGATTTGTAATTCAATGATCAAGTAACCTTATTTGGTAATATTGGTATACCAACGTTCCTGGTTTGGTTTTATACAGTCATAAAATTGCATACATACCGTAGATTTTGCTGGCGGTAAAATTTCGTGTCTATTCTGTTAGTTCAGTTGATCAAATATAGTGCCATTACACAGGAACGTACACGTGTCGACGTCCGAATGTTGTCAGGCAAGTTCAATAATTTGCAACCTGCTTGGTTACGAGAAACACTGAAGACTTCTGATAATTGTCATTTTAACTTCAGGTATATTTTTGTGAACATAGAGTTTATTGAGTAGAGACTCGCGACTTCGAGTTATAACTCGGATAAAAGGACTCGTGACTCGGCCTCGTGGTTAAGACTTGTGTGTAATAGCTCGTGACTTGGGGTTACTGACTCGTGATTAATTGACTTAAACTCGGACTTACTGACTCGATTCTCAGACTCAGAATTTAAGGAGATGAGTCAACCTAGGACTTGGACCCGAGAACTGATGCCTCGACAGCAACTCTGATTTGAGTAATAAGGAAATTACCCTCCCCCCTCGCCCACCACAAGAACACGTACTAGGGTACTCATCCCGACAGGCGTTGGCCTCTATCGCAGGCCGGACGTGCGTGGAGTCCATTTACATGTGAAGTGATTAGGGGAGCAAAATAATCAAGGAGCCAGCCTTCTTTAAAGTTCCAAAGTTCCTTGTGAAGTTTTATGTAATGTTTCAAAAACTAGTTCAAGTGTTTGATCACGGTATCAAAACACGAGAAAGCAATGAATCTCATAATTTTCAGAGCTACGACAAAATGCGAATATATCGGATAAATAAGCAAGTGCACGACCATTCATTATTTTATACATCAAAATTGCTTTTTGTTTCCATCTCATTTCTTTTATGCTAACCCAATCTAATTCGGATAGCAATTTCGATGACGATTTGTATATAGAGGCTCCTGTAATTATGCGAGCTGCTCTATTTTGCAATTTTGTAGCTTTTTATCTAAAGTGTCACTAATGTTATCCCATACAATAGAGCTATATATAAAATATGGTTCAATAATTGCTCTATATGTGGATATCAAACACTGTTTATTTAACACTTTTTTAGCTCGTTTGAGCGCTGCAAGATTACGAGAAACTATAACGCGTATCCTTTCAGTGTGGGATTTCCAGGTTAGGTTGTGATCAATAATTATTCCCAACCATTTGACTGATTGAACCTTTTTTAATGAAACTCCATTTATAGACAATTCTAAAGCTCCTTCAAAAGCTGCCAATTTTTGGTGTGACCCAGTTAACATAAAATCTGTTTTGAGAACATTTAGTGTTAATTTATTAACACAAAGCCATTCAAAGATTATATTTAAGTCACGGCTCATTTCAAACTGAATAGATTCAATTTTACAGCCAGTGAAAGTCATATTTGTGTTGTCTGCAAATAGTCTTCCAACACTATAGTTCAAACACTAGGGTAAATCATTTATGCATAATAAAAATAATAATGGTCCTAATATCAAACCCTGGGGTACCCCACATCTAATGTAATCTTTATTAGAGCAAACACTATTAACATAACAAAACTGTTGCCTATTTGACAAATAAGATCGAAACCAGGATAGCCCACCATCATCCACTCCATAACAACCTAACTTCATCAACAAGATATCATGATTAATGATATCAAATGCCTTTTTTAAGTCTAAGAATATAACGCCATTAACCATTCCTTTATCAATATTAAAACACTACTGATTTGTCATATCCAGCAATGCGGTCAAGGTTGAATGGAGTGAACGAAAGCCGGATTGTCTTAAATTTATAATATGATTCTCTGTTAAATAACTATAGAACTGGTCATATATTAACCGTTCAAATAGTCGAGCTATGGTAAACAATACTGAAATTGGTCTATAGTTATTAGCATCATCCCTCTCTCCACATTTATGTAATGGAGACACTTTTGCTAATTTCCAATTACATGGAAATACTTTAGATTCAATTGAAAAATTAAATATTTTAGTTAAAGATTCATATATCTATGGGCTAGATATTTTTAAAAGTTTGTTGGAAATTTTGTCATGGCCAGAAGTCTTGTGTAAGTTTAACTTATCCAATAATTTTAAACATTTTTAGAATCAATTTTTTGAAATTCAAATTTTGTTGAAACTCTATCCATATAACTTTCAGGTGTCATTGTGGTATCATTCAAGGGAATTTCAGATGCTAACCTAGGATCAATTCTAACGAAGTGTGAATTAAGACAATTTGCTATATCATATGAATCGACTATTTCATTATCAGAGTCTATTGACAATTTGTCAATCTCAGTAATCTTAACCTTCTTTCCCATTTCTTCATTTAGGATTTTCCAAGTAGCTTTGGAATCCCTACAATTACTGGTTAATTCTTTATTAGAATAATGTTTTTTTTGACCTTTTTTATTTCGTTATTGACTAAGTTACGTTGTTTTTTATAAAGAAGCCAAATTTCGAAATTATTTGTTAACATGGCTTTTTTCTTCAACTTATCTCAGTCAAACATCATGGTTTTGATGTTTGACTATGGTCAGTCTATTAGTTTGACTATGTTGATGTTTGACTATGGTCAGTCTATTAGTCTATGGTCAGAATTTAACCATAGACTAGGTTTATTACACACTCTATAATTACGACAGGGCGCATGTTTATCAATTATTTCAAAGTAAACTTTGGTCCATCCATCACTGGTTTTATGAGGGTCTTCAACCTGCCTAACTGAAGGCCAGTTTGCAGATCTTAAGTCCGATTTGAAAAGATCTTGATTAAAATATTTAAAGCTTCTGCTCTCGATATAGCGTAGACAGCCTTTTGGCAAACCAATTTTTCTTATAGTATATATTGAATTATGATCACTTTCGGGGGTCTATGCCATGCAATAATAATAAACGACTGCGAATTTGGTTTGGTGGTCTCTAGAACAATCGCTTCTAAGTCAATAGTTTCTAGATCTAAGCGCCTTTTGTACTGTATAGAGTCACGCAAATAAATACAAACCCCACCACAGAATTTATCTCTACGTTCTACAGTATAGTCGACCAGATCCACTGAATCATTACTATCATTTTGACTAAGTTTAGACTCATTTATCGCCAATGCATCCAGTGGTTTGTGGAGCATCAACGTCCTCAATTCATCAACATGTTTAAGGAGACAGTTAATGTTCAACAAAGCCATCCAAAAAAAGCCTCTACTTTGAGACATAATCTGGTCGAATGGTGTTAAATATGTTGAAGGTTGATCAAACTCAGAATTGCCATCTGCACAGATTAAATTTCAAAATGTATTGATATGTTTCCTAAAGTTAGCAGCGAGAATAATTGTCCCGTTTAAGTTCAGGTGAAGCCCACCTACATTAAGACATTTGACTTCAATGTTATCATTACAAATGAACTCTAGGTTAAATTGTGAACACAGGTGTTTTAACCTTTCGTCTACTTGATTAACTTTCAAGTTCAAAGAAGAGTCATCAGCCCTATGAATAATTGAGGATATACAAATTTCGGCTGAAGCATGTTGCGTCTTAATATTATTTGCCAGATCGACGATCTTCTTGGCTAATTGTTTTGGTTTATCTTGTCTCACGTTGTTCGTACCAACATGCAAAATTATCTTTCTAGGTTTTTTCCCAACGGTTGGTTTTATATAATCAGCCATGTCCTCTAACTGTAGCACCAGGAAAGGAAACGTTGCTGACCTTGTGTTTGCAAGATATCCGATGACCTTTGAGGTATTCTGTCATAGAATCGCCGATGATAAACGCCTTTCACCATCTTGATCTTCTTGGTCATGCTGAAATTTATTCCTGTTCTTATTTACAGGAAAATTTAATTCCTCTCGATTTCGGTCTCTCTGATCCTGAAGAAACTTGTCAATCTTATCATCAGCATGACGTTTAGGCTTAGTCGGTGCTTTAAAATTGTCATCTAATTGTTGACCATTGACGACTTTGTCCAATTTTCGCTCATTGGTTTGACGTCCCTCATCAAAAGCTTTAGAGCAGTAACCAAACTGTCTCTTTCCTCTTTGATAGCGTTATATTTTCCCAACAATTCGTCATATCCAAACACATGTGGGGAATTTTGACTCAGCACTCTGTTCAAGGTCATCTAGTCTTTTTATCAAAGATTCAATAGTCGCTGCATTTTTCGAACAGCCTTGACAATTGGTTTGATGCAACAACAGACCATGCCCATCTTGATATACTTCGTTACGTCACCACCAGCGTCACCACCTTCACTAACGGCACTAAGGCCGTCTTCGACTTCGTTCTCAACGACCAATTCGTCCTCGCCTTCAACAGCATCTTCGAAGTTCATATTGTTAATTAAGTCGCCACTTTCTGAGATAGAAACAAAGCTTAACAAATTTTTTTTACCACATTCTTCACAGCACCTTGCACATTTACTGTTTTAGTGTTCGGGTAAAAAGATATCGTTACTGTCTCACATTTGAGAACATGAAATCCGCCATTGTTCGCGGTAAACGACTACTCACCGAACAACTTCAGATGTTCTTTAATAAACAATTTAAGATCATCTAGGCCACCAAGCCACTTAATTTTTTGTCCATTACGACTCCGTTCTATTTTTTAAGAAAATTTAACTATGATAGACTCAGTAACAGAGTCGCTTTGAGTATCATACACAGAGTATTCGAGTTCACGTCTGCCCTCCATGACAGCAGACAGATAGATAGATAGATAGATAGATAGATAGATAGATAGATAGATAGATAGATAGATAGATAGATAGATAGATAGATATAGATATAGATATGGTAAAACGTGTTCAAGTAATGAAACACAAGTAAAAATCTGTAGTAAAATGTCTTTGGTTTGGTAACAGTAGAACAATGTAAATATATATATATATATATATATATATATATATATATAACTCGATCACCAAACCTTTCTCCGCTCAATCAAAAAACTTCTTGTTAAAAACTTTATTTCCTCAACGTTTCGGGGACAAGCCCCTTAATCAAAATCACAAGCGATGAAGGTCTTATTGGTACTTAAAAAAACTAATTACGTATTCTGTTAAACTACAAAAAATCCCTCAAATTTAAACCATTTGGGACAAACGACTTCGATTTGTATACCGGAAACCTTCTCTGTTCGTAGGTTCATTTACATTGGTCTTATCAATTATCTTTACCGACATGTCCAAAATTCCTCTATGACCCTCTTCATAAAAATGTGCATACAAAGATTCACCCGGTGTCCCTTTCTGCCCTTTCCCATATCTACTTATATTACTCTTATGGTTGTTAAACCTCTTCCTAAATGATGTAATCGTACTCCCAACATAATCCCTTTTGCATTTCCTACAAGAAATATAGTAAATCATCCCTTCCGAGTCACAATCAAATAAAAAATTAATACAAAAGCTACGACCACACCCCCTCAAATTCAGAACCCTCCTCTACAAATTCGCAAATCTTACAACGTGACTTATCACATTTCTTCATTCCCTTATTAACAAACACATTTTTAAGCCTCGACCGAACAATTTCGTCTCTAAGATTCCTTGGTTTTCTAAAAGCTACAATAGGCCCATCTCCAAAAGTATTTTTCATGTCATCCGACGCATGCAATATAGGGCAAAGCAACTTAACAATTCTTACAATCCCCAATTACGCTGGGTGAAAATTAACCACTAATAGAATCCTATCCGGTTTTTAATCCCTATTTCTAGTATCTTGATTTAAAAGGTCCTGTATTTTTTTCGCCTTGGCCTTCAAAAACTGTGCATTAGTTAAACTTTTCTTAAAACCACGCTTAACTAAACCACCTTCAAGATCTTTAAGCCTTCCTTCAAACATCTCATCAGAATTACAAATCTGTCTCATCCTAAGCGCCTGCCCATAAGGGATTCCTTTCTTTACATGCCCCGGGTGACATGATCTATTGTCTAAATACCGATGTGTATCCGTTGGTTTAGAATACACATCCGTACAAATTTGATTACCCTGAAGTTGTACCAAGATATCTAAATACGACAATTTCTTTTCCGACCATTCCTACGTATATTTGATAGTATGATGGTAATTATTAACATACTCAAAAAACTCTAACAACGCCTTTTTTCCGTGTAGCCAAATAAAAAAAGATATCATCACGAAATCTCCACCAAACCCATGGGCTTAAGTGATATTCTCGGAGAATCCTGCATTCCAAATGAGACATAAATATATTAGCAAATGCAGGAGCAAACTTTGTACCTATCGCAGTACCTAGTTTTTGTCGGCAGATCTTATTGTCAAACTCAAAATAATTGTTCTTCAAAATCAATCTTGCCAAATCTATTAAATCATTAGCCGAAATCTGTTTCTCTAATGAAATTCTACCTTGGGATTCCTTTAGTACTTCCTTAAGGCTTGTCAATCCTTTCTCATGAGGTATGTGAGGATAAAGACCTACAACATCCATCAAGCATAAAATTGCTCCATCCGGAATATCAAAACTAATAATTTGCATAAGAAATCTGTGGTATTCTTAATTACATGTGGTGGAACTTTCACCATAGGTTGTAAATTAAAATCCACAAGCTTCGACAACTTTTCAGTAGCAGTACCACAGTTAGACACCACCGGTCTACCAGGTACACTAACTAATCATTTGTGGATTTTAGGTAATATATAAAACCTTCCCAATTTATGATCTTTACCCCTTAAATACCCATTCAACGTAAACATGATCTTTACTCTTCAGTTCTGCAATATTGGTGGTTTTGTATTTCTTATTCGTCAGTTTATTACAACTTTTGCTGTTCATTACCAGAAAATGTACTATCATTAACGCGAACCTCAAACTCATTAACGCAAAAATACATTCATCTTATTCAATCGATATTCATTAGCGTAGATACGCAAATATTTGCATCAAAGGGCATTCCATAGCACCAACAAACAACCATTAACACTATTCTACTATACATTAAGGATAATAAAATTTCAATGAAGCAAGAGAAGTATCTTGCCTGTTTAATCAACCGAACAAACCCAGTCAATAAGTTATTTACTATGATGGTCCTTAAGTATGCAAAGTAACGAATGCAGTATGCCCTTTGGTGCTTTTCAAAGACGAGAAAAGAAAAAAATGTCATATAAATACTTAAATTCTTCACTGCCAACATAACTGGGCGAAAGTACCGACATGATTTTTTTTTCGCCTGTTTTTATTATTATTATTTCTTAATGATTGGCATTTGATACTGCCACTTGCCGGGTCATAACCAATAACCTAGGACAAGTGGAGGTTGGCATTGTTGGTGCTTCTACTTTTTCCATACACACACGATCGTTTCTAAATGGATAGAGCTCTTCGCAATATGTGGGCTGTGCTTATGAGAACAATTTTCTGGATCTCTTGTAGGGACGGATTTCCAGGGATGTTGTCGAAATGACTTTGGCAGCCCTTCTTAATCATACCCAATGTTCCTATTATAACGGGGACCGTTTTTGTTTTCATGTGCCACATTTTTTCAATTTCTATTTCTAGGTCTTTGCACTTGCTCAATTTTTCAAATTCCTTGGCTGATATATACACGTCACATGGTACACTCATATCGATCAGTTTGCAAGTCTTCGCTTTTTTATCTTTGATAATGGTGTCTGATCTGTTTACTTGTGTTGTTCTGTCTGTATACACCGTAAAGTCCCATAGAACAGTTACGTTTTCCCCTTCTACCACTGGTTCCGGGTGATGTTCATACCATTTAGGGGTTGTATCGATTTGATAATGATGACATATTTTCCAGTGCAGGTATTGCCTTAATCGATCATGACGTTGTTTATATTCATTGTGTGTGAGAATTGGGCATCCAGATATTAGATGGTCTACAGTTTCAATAAATTGGTCACAAAATCTGCACTTGGGGTGTGCAAAGTTTTTCAAGATATTGGCTTGGTAATTTCGAGTAAATAGACTCTAGTCTTGTGCAGCCAAGATGAAGCCTTCTGTTTCCCCTGTTAGTCCTGAGCTCCTCAGCCACTGATGGGTTGCCTTCTGATCTACATCAGCTTCTCTGCTTCGAAGAAAGAACTGTCTGTGGCGGAGCTTCTGGCTCCATTTGTCTTCTATTTGTTTTTGGCCTGCTTTCTTTGTCTGTTGTTTGATTTTCTTTGCTGCTTCTGTAGCGTTGTCTTCCGTTTGCACGTTATTTTCAAGGCTTTGTCCCAGTTCCCTGGCGAATTTACATGCTTCTTTTACAATGGAGTGCAATTTCGTGCTGCATTCATGGTCATATACAAGTTGTATCATCCAGTCTTGTGTGACATTAAGATACTTGAAAAGGCCTATTGTTGATGTTTTGTATGATAGTTCTAATTGTATCATTCCCCTACCCCCACTGCTTCTTGGTAGATACAGACGGTCTGCGTCTGATTTGGGGTGGTGCATCCTATTGCAAGTAAGCATCTTTCGTATTTTCATATCAATCTTTTTGATATCATTCGAGTTCCAATTTATTACATTAAAACTATAGGTCACTACTGGAATGGCAAGGGTGTTAATTGCTGTCATCCGGTTCTTTGAATTTAGTTCAGTTATCATTATAGCTCTCACTCGTTGTATACATTCTTTCCTAATTTTCTATTTCATTTTTGCGTGTTGTATTCCATCACCTTCGTTCACTCCAAGGTATTTGTATGTACCTTCCTGATCGAGTTCCTTAATCACCGTATCAACCTCCAGGATGATATTCTCACTATCTACAAACTTATTATTATTATTATTATTATTATCAAAAAAATTATTATCATTATTATTATTACTACTACTATTATTAGGACTAAAGAATAAGCTAACAAACACATGAATGCAAAAATGCTTCATTATTGATGTGTATGGGAAAAAAGTTTTACTGAGCATAGATTACGAGCGCTTCGTACCACAGGTTTCCAGACGGACAAATCAAAATGCTTTATTCTGAAGAATAACTGATTTGCTATACCACAACATAAATTGCTCACGTTTGGCTTACCAATTTCCAATTTGGGCAGTTTATCAAACTTTTGGCCTTTAAATTAGGAATATTGATAGCACAAACAGAGTGAAAGACAGACAAAGAGAAGGACAGACAGACAGACAGGAAAACAGACTGGTATAAATAGACAGGTAGACTGTGATAGGAATAAGTAGACAAGGAGACTGTGAATCAGCTTCTCAGGCAGTCAGGCATGTTGGTAGGCTTGAAGTCAGGTGGAGAAGTAGATAGGCAAGCTGGTAGACTTGCCGAAACCGTTAATGTTCCCCCTCCAAAGAAGCGCCCCTTAAATGAATACAAAGAAGCAATATGCGCCACTGGGGTGCTTTTAAGTTTAATGGTAAATATAATTAGCAATACACATCGCGACAGACTCGGATGTTAACGAGATATCATCGATGTTTTTGGCGGTTACGTTTTTGATACAAACATACAAATCAAATAAGGTTAGTTAGGATTTAAATTGTAGAAATTCCCCGGACTTTACATTAAATACTGGTATTTGTATCAATGTTATGTTGATTTAACTGATTATACTAAGGAAATAAACAGCTAAAATTGCATTGGCTATTCTTAAATGTTCGTGTTAATGTTACTGTCTATTAATGTTACTGTTCCTTTAAACAAACGCCTCTGGGCAAATTACCGCCCCCTCTGATTTAGCACCTTCCTTGTAAGTGTGAAAAAAATTAACTGCCCCGAGCGCTAATTCGACCATTTTCGGTATGTATACAAACATCTCAAACACTTCATGTTGAAAATTAGAAAGGTTTATTTAATCCATATCAATCTCATAACACTTGACTCCTAGTACATCACTTCTGTCCCATTTTACAGGTACTGATCTTATACTAATCAATAATATTTGTACATTTATTTTTAATAATATTTACTTGGCTTTATTGTAAAAACAACTTTATAGTGTACTTTATTTCAAATTTCGAGTCTATTCTGTACTAAATACTGAACCTCGGATCATACCAGTTTACTCACAAACAGAATAGCCAATCATTTTGTACTTAAAGTACATATACTTACATGTACATAAATGTTAGCATTTCATCCATAAAATCCTAATTGTACATGACAGATCTTCCAGTGAATTTTAAGAAATACATTTTACGAAATTATTACACCCAGTGCTACCTTATTACATTGGTAGTTCGTCAGTGTGAAAGCTCGAGGGTTACTGGTCACAGTTATGCAATGCATGTGGTGGGAATTTGTTCCTGGGATTAAATGTTAAAAAAACCTGATGTGTTGAAATATAGTTAATATTTGAGCGCTTTAATCATTCAAATGGACAATGTAATCTTTTAACTCTTCCATTTCCATTATAAATTCGGAATTTTCCCAGTTCAACCACAAAAAAGCCAGTGCTGACATTATGCGATGCCAGTAATCTAGCATTACGCAGGCCCGTTGTCTACATATTAAGGACGGAGTTCGCCTTTCGCCATTCTACAACAATTCAAACGGCTAAAATTCCCGAGTATCAAACGTGGTGCTTTACTGAACCTAAAATGGCGATATTATTTGTGTATATATATATATATATATATATATATATATTATTTTACAGTAAAATGCTGTCACTATATATACATATATATATATATATATATATATATGTGTATATTGTCTTGTGATGGGAAACTCGACGTGGTGTCATTCTTGCCTCTGAAACAGTAACCTGGCAACGGACTCAAACGTTCCAAAAAAGTCTTCCGTTTGTTCGATTTTTTTCCGTGTTTTTTATTGCATGGACTTTTCTGTTCATTTGAAAGAGATCAATTGGGATCGCGATGAATTTTTAAGAATTCTCGCGCGCAAATGTACTCCACGTGTTTGTCATCAATATGCTACCTAACCTAAAGTTCTCCAACTTCGAATCTTTATCCATTATATCATTGGTTGAACTATTTATGAACGGCAACCTTCGGATTTTGGATTACCATTTCCTGTTCGTTTTTCAAGGTTGCTATGCGACATTTTCTTCTTGGTAGCTTGGGAAGGGAAACGCGATAATCCCTTTTCATAAGTAAGACAAGGACAGGATTTATGGCCGACGAGGAATAGAACAGTACAGAACATGCAGACAGCCAAGTCAAAGGGATGTCAACAAAATCGTAGAGGTTGAGCATCGTAAGCACTCCAAGAGGAAAAGACGATATCCAACATGTTATCATTAACATTGTAAGCAAAATAGAAAGATTTCTGCTTTTCCTTGTTACTCTCTCAGGTTCGCTGGTGGGTTGCCTAAGGTTCTGCAATTTTTTTATGATGGTTACGTAAGAGATCGTGGCTATGACCATGGGTAAATACAACATGGTTGTAGTTAACGTGATGTGAACTTTTTTTACAATAAGGTTTGACCATTCCGGATTGCACATCCCTTCAGGATGTATCTTATAAACGAAGCCAAACGGGAGGGATATCAGTAGGTAGCTGTTTAGCCATATAGCTGTTACTATAATCAGAGAAAGTCGATTTGTAATTGGCCTATTGGAATGACTGGTGATGTGTTTAAGTCTCGCCAGTGCTAAGACTGCCACACTTTGCAAGGCGGCACACTGAAATGTTTCCCGAATGGGTATGATGAACGCACAAGTGAATTGACTGACATTTAGACCACTCGTGTACTCAACGATGTTAATGGGAATTGCCATCATCACCACGCCCAGGTCAGCAAAGGCCAAGGTGAGGATGAAGTAGTTGCTGTAGTGCTTGGAGCGCACCCCTTTCCTCGTCCCACTCAATAGGACGGTAAGATTTGCCAGAAATCCAATGACAATGATGATGCAATAGGGCACAAGCTCAGTTTTCTTGAAATTTTCTCTAACAGGTGATTCACTTGAAAGAATCGTTGTTTCTATTGTAGCTTGGCTCGTGAAATCAGTCATGGCTCTTCTTTATTTGTGACTACCTGGTGAACAACATCAAAGTAGATTTTAGATTTGAGAGAAGGAACGAAGCAACTGGGTGTATAATGATCGCTGATAAGAACGACATACAGAACCCGTTGTCCCAAATCATCTTCATATCATAATTCTAACCATTCATTGACGTGTAAAATACGTCACAACCAAACATATCAGTTGTTTGCATTTGAAGATAAAACGATACGGTATCTAAATTGAGAATGGAGTAATTTCAGCTTATCTCTTTCAAGGTGTCGTCTTTCATATTCCTTATCTCTGGAAGGAAAGTACGGGGCGAATTATAAAAGTAAAAAAGAGAACTCCGTCAACCATGATCATATTTGATAACGTTGAAACGCTTAAAACTAAACGTATGAAAAATATAAACCTTCAGGGAATCCTAATTTCAAAACAATCCCTTAAATTTCACAACATAAATTTCTGTGATTGTAATTATCTCTCTCTTCAATTTATGTACCCCAAAATGAAAACATAGACGTTTTCAAGGGCATGTAGTTGCATGCGTGGGTGCGTTGGTGCATATTGGTGTATTGTTTGCGCGTGTGTATGTTGCTAATTACTTTAGGTAAAGCCAAAATATCACAGAGACGATTTTCACCGTCACTCTTGTATTCAACTTGCGTAATATGAGTCATGGTGGCACTTTTTGAATTATGCTTTGTTTACTTTTCTAAAATAACGGCTGGTTATGCATTTCTAGTTGTTTCGTCGAATTCGACGTGCGAATAGTGTCTAACAGTGTACGTGAGGCTGCGCCCTTTCTAACGCATTATGACGTACGCTGTGGTGTGTGGCTACATCTTCAGTGCGGTTAGGGTCTGAATTCACCCGCGAAATTTAGCGGCAACGAATGGCAAGCGTGACAAACCGTCGCAGAGGTAACTTGAATAGACACAGAAGCTAATGATAAATACAGATATTTACAGAATTGAGCCACGATGGTGCCTTTGTACATCCGATACATTTTTTTTGCTGGTTCACTTAAATAGTTCCAAAACCAGAAGCGACTTATCAAGCGTAATAATTCCAGTCCAGTGAGACTATTCGCTATATATCTGTGGATATTAGATCTTATTCACTACGGAAACTGTTACATATAAAATATTCTTTTGATAGCAAGTAAATTGGCCTCACAGGCTGCGTCCTTGTGTTTCTAATCCAAAATAATTTTTACTTGTATGCAAGGAGGGTTAGGCTACCTAAAATGTATGTAGAAGAACGTTAAAACAGGCGGCCACAGTGAAATCGGTCTTTCGGCAATTTCTAAGTTGCCTCTTCGTTTTGCTTCAAAACGAGGCTTGGTGTGAAACCTTTCATACGAAAATTCCATTCCATTCAAATACAAATGAAAACTCATTTTCATAAGAAAAGTTTCGCTTCAGGCTTCTTTATTAAGCAAACGAATAAGATAATTTGGAGGTGGATTACTGTCTGGGCGGACAGAGCTACATGGTAAACAACATTCACGTTCTGAACAGCTGAACTTGTATACGGATGCATTCTATCTGATGAATAAGGGGTTATCAAGATGTAGGAAGTTGTCAAGGCGTTAAACCATTGCCCTTGCAACAATAATCAACACCGAATACCAGCGTACGGCCATCGACTACCTGAGCCATAAAACACGAAAAAGAAATGGGTTTGTACGTGCCAACACCTCACAACGCTTCATATCTGATTTATGTGCAATTTTAAAAGTTATCAATCAGGACCTATTATCTGCAAAGATGCACAGGAATAAGGGCAGAAAATAAGATTCACTTCAAGACAAATCTCATGAAATTCCGCCGTTCATGCTGCATCAGTCACACCAACCCGATGGCAACAATGAGAACTATTCTGAACAAATAAACACGTTCGCGGAATACCTTTGTTCGGTGAACAGGGAGTTATCGAGGTACAAGCAGTTACACAAGCGTTGAAAAACCGATCCCAGAATATTCATTGAGGAACAAAGAGTACTAACTTAACGTCTCTCACTACGACCTGAGCTTTTAAACTCCACATAGAAATGGGTTTCGATAAGCCAAAGCCTCACATTCTAACCTACCGGGAGTTATCTCTATCGGTCTATTGGTATTAGTTTAAAAAGTCATAACAAACATCAATATCATTCAGACCATTAAGATTTAAGACAAATTCCGTAAAATTCGACGATTCATATGACAATCGTAGGACAAATCCCATGGTAATATCAACTGCTTGCAACAGATGAACTTCCGTAGCAAAGAAATTCATTTGTCATCATGCCCACAAACGAAGTGGGAAGTGACATGTACAGTTCAGGTGAGACGCATAATGTGCAACGCCAAGTGGGCTGTGTTGATGGTTAGATCAGCTGGCATGTCCGTACGAATTTCAATTCCGCGATGGGATGTTTTGGAGACGATATGATTGTGTATTACGCGAAAACGGGCCAATTTTGTCGGCCAATTCATCAAAGCAAGCTTACCTACCAAAGGTAAGAAGTTAAAAGGTTGACAACTGCCCTAACTGATCTCAAAGAATATCAACGTTTCGAGCAAAGGCCCTTCGTCAGGAAAGAAACGTTTCTTTCTTGACGAACGGCCATTGCTCGAAACGTTGATGTTCTTTGAGATCAGTTACGGCAATTGTCAACCTTTTAACTTTTTACCTTATTCATCAGTCTACTTAGCATTCTATTCTCTTACCTAGCAAAGTACTTGGGTGCAATAGAAGTGTTGCTGTCTACCTCATAAAGTACATGTCGATCGAACTACTTGACTGGTTTCATCCTAGATCCTCCTGTGGGCATCAAATTTCGGGATTTAATCGCTTGTCTGCATAAAGTTCGTCATGGCTGAGAAATGAAGAGATAAGATGATCTACGTTTAAGCTTGCTTGTCTTTTTGTCCCGTTGTTTACGATTGTCTTCTCAAATGAATAAATAATTCATAAGTTAATTAGGCAATCACACACCTAATTTTGTCACATGATTAAGAATGTGCGGATAACCTGGTGAAAAACACTGGAGAAGATCAACCATTGATTTGTCAACTGAAAAATGTTTTTCATCTTAATTGTTAACTATCCACGCACGTTTGCTTTCTGAGGTATAGCTCGAACATTAAAATAGCTGCTGCAGGTAGAACGGGAAACTTAGGTTGGCCTTAAGGTTGGTTCATGTTCGAACGCCTTCTCGAAGGCTATTTCACACTATTCCATTACACGGATCCGATTTCTCTCCTTTACAAAATGGGATCGTATGAATATTTTTACAGTAGCCTTCCGACTGTATAATCCAACAAATCCGAATGTGTGAACAGACATCCAATACATCGGGTCCGAAAATCGGATCCAACATGCGAGGCAGCGTTTGCATGCCACAGAACGATAGAAATTTAGACTTGGCAGACGAAACGTGGTGTGTTGCAGCAGTTACATACGTGTTCGTCGCTCGCTGGAGCGAGCAAGGGAACAAAAATTTAACTTAACGGTTAAATACGAAGACAAATCGGCAGAAGCATGAGGTTTAAAACTTTGTTGCGTTTCAAAACACGTTGTGCCATTGTATACCTCGTTGTCCTACAGGTTGCTTTAAATTTCTTTTTTTGAGCGCTTGTTTTCATGTTTTGAGCTTGATGAAACATTCAAAGGCGTTACAAGACGACAGGATTTGTCCTCTAACCAAACTTTTTCCTCGCGAGTTTTCGGTTGGTAGCACAGTAGCCTTCATCAGGTATATCTAGGAAGACGAACAACCCAAACAAAGTCTTGTTATGCAACAAGGAAGATGTACTTGACAAAGAACAGCTTCAAGACCCAATTGCTTCCAAAGTCAAAATGGTCCAACAAATAGTTTCCAGGACTTATCGTTTATCTAAAGATGTTGTACGCTTTTCTTTGTGGATGATAAAATTAAGTGGTTTAGGATTCTTGGCCTTTTCTGAGAGCTGCATATTTGATCTTTATTTTGAGACTTCTCCAAACCTCGAATACATTAAACTGGTAATTACCCGGATCTAGCAAAAATCTAGACACGAATTTCTTTTTAGATTTCAGCAAAAAAAAATTACAGTGAAATTTTTTTTAAAAAGCACATTTTCTTCCTGGGAGAAATACACATCCAAACACTGACATGCACTTCTTTCTACAGAACTCTCAACAGACGAACAGTGAACCATGAAAAACGATGATTTACTAGCCTGAATTTAATTTCGATGTCCCGAAAAAGAGATCTTTCACACCCCGTAATCAGTAAAGAGGGCGACTGCGATTTTCTTGCATCAGCAGAGATATGTGTAGCGAGCAAATGAACAGATATGCTGGAGATGTCTTTCGTCTAAAACGTTATGTAGGCCACGTTTCCTTGTTTTCGAAGAGTCTGGAAACAGACTGATTTGCTTCAAAATACATTAAAAAATATTTACTTAGTGGGTAAACATGACGGTATCATGTAATAAAGCTGTTCCGTTTCATAAGTAGCACGGCAATTTTGCTTTTTCGTAGGTGTTATCTCCAGATATGTTCTCGGCTAACCCAGTTTAAATCCAAAAAATCAAAACTTCTAGTTATCATCACAAGGCTTCTCAGTTCCTGCTATATATCTCATACTTTAGCAATTCAGTAGAAGACGACAAATGAATAACTGCTAAAATCAAGTTTACATTTAACCGACTACTTTGACAAATTAGAACCGTCAAATTGTCGACAATTTCATGAAAACAGGAGTTTTCGTTCGTCGGTTCGTGATTTAAATTTTATTTTTTTTATGTTTTGAATAGTCTAGAACCGACAGATGATCAGTATTGCGACATCCCAAAAAGCAGTTTCGTCCATCTTTCACCCTTAAAGATGAAATAAGGTTTTTCTAACAGGTCGCGATATCAAATCTATCCTGGTCAAGGCCAAACCAACTCGAACAAAACCAACTCGAACGCTGCTTATTTACAGTTTCTGAGGGAAGAAAGGACAAAAAAGAATGAATTTCAGTATTGAAATGAACATCGGAAAACGACTTGCAGTTGCTTGTAAGGAAACTAACGGGATGTCGAGGTTGTCGTCGAGCCTTTTGAGATGGAATGGATAAACAAAAAATCCTCTTCAAGCTCGAGTTTGGAGGACGGAAGATCTGATGTTTCAAATCGATTACACGAAATATTACTACCTGGTGAGCTCAAACTGATTGCGTGATCATTTTTTAAGAGGATTAGTCAGTAAGGCCGGTTGAAAGGCCATTCCGAATATAAACGTTACATGTAACGGACCCTAATATTGAAATCGCACTGTAGCAAAAACGTAATGTCATTAGTCAAAGACTAGGAGAGCCTAAGGGGTTGTTTATATGGTCTCGGCATGCCTGGATGAATTTTATCCCGAGTTTATGTGCAAGAAAGAAAATGCATTTTATAAAGAGTTAAAAGCGTGGTAAACTGTACAAACCAGTTAAAGGTACATGTTATTCTATTCAAGATGTTATTTAAGCGACATAGGTTTCTGTTTTCTTGTGCAGTGTATATCAAAACACAAAGTGACGTTTTTGTCACCATTTTGGAGGCTTCAAATGTTCTTCCACGGCTTCAGACGCCTTCAGACGCCTTTTTGATATTGTTTATAGCATGCGCAGTTCAGTCCACTCCATCCCGGTTGATCGGCATATCCCACCTTTTCTCGTTTATATGGATGAATACTCATCCCGCCTTACCAGGATCCCGGTTGCTTTAACCGGCATTCCGGTTAGGCGGGATGTCCCAGTTAATCGGGACAAGACGTAGTTCTCCACATAAATGCACATTAAAAATACATGTATCAAGAAGTTGTAGACCGACCCCAGATCCCGGGTGTCCAGGATGTCCCAACTAACTGGGATCATGTAAACAGGCCTGAAGATCAGTCGTAAAAAAGTTTAATACTATAAAACCCCCTAATTTTTTTTTCTCCATCAGAGAACCTCGTGGGACAGTGCTTACCACCACGAGGGATAGCTGCATCAGTTCAGTCGTTTCGTCTAATTAGGTGCCAGAGAATTCGTTGGGAATGGCAAAGTATCTGCACACTTGAACTGCGATTTTGACGAGTAACGTTAGACACTTGTGCTTGATACTTAATCTAATTCTAAATTGACTAAATTTTTGGGTTGTCAGAAGTGGATTCGAATACTTCACCACACAACCAAGTCAGAGACTTCATAGGTATATGACAGGGATACAGGCACGCCCGCGAAACACTTTGTCAAACAGTAACAGCGTAACAGGTTAGAAACCTTTAGAAAACGTGGTCTCCAACCGTTAATGTTCTTTGAGACGTTGTTTGAAAGCCGTTATAGCTGCATGTAAATTATAACAAGCGAAATTTCATAATACGTTGCAAAATCAGCCAATAGTGAGACAACGTTTGTCCTTTGTACTCTTATACATCAATACGGACCTTAAGATCCACGACGTCAACTTCAACGACGACGTACTTGGAACAAAAGAATTCTTCATGCAAGACAAAGAGAATAATTTTTAATTTCCGGAGCACTCTCAACACCATCGTCGTTCTGCATACGTTAAACAAATCATGTTCACGTCTTAAGGACGACGTCAACTAGCGAAGAGGAAAAAGCTGTTACTTAAGATTGAATTTAACCCGCGAGACTACAGTCGTTTTAGAACTGGAGCGCTTTAGGAGTCATAAACAAGCCACAAGTATCGAGCATGGTGGTCAATAAGCTATGGTTTCTTTAAATGCTGAAATTTTCATGTGTCTTTTCTCAAGCGATGTGGTATAACCGTGTAATAAAGACGGAATCATTCAGGGTATAAGGAATGCTAATAATGTGCGTCTTACATTTAACCGAAGAACTACCGGCCGTGTTCTGTCAGGGCAAGTACTGACGCCGCTCCTACAATATATATTTATGGAAAGGTATTTTAATTGGTTTGAATAAATACGAAGTATTCAAATTTAAACGACGAATGTCGTCCAAAATAGCAGGAAATTCCCCTACGGAGACTTTCAAATTGCGCTATGTTTGACTAAGAAAATTGAACGGTAAATTACTAAGCGACTTTTACCCTGACAATATCCCTAACACGGCTCCATGATTTTAACAACTTCACAACATCCAAGGGTGACAAATACGTATCCGTTTCCCTAACTTTGAACAAGTTAAAGCTGACCCACCTGGTAATTAGCACATTTGTTGAAGTAGCTACCGCACATAAATAAAGATTGTCCTGTTCTATTCTGTGAGGATGTGATGATTGACTGTGCAGTTGGTCTCAAGCTCATCAGTGATTGACCTCATGATCCAACACGTGAGAGCCAAGACTGACAGTGAAGACCTAACCTCGGCAAGACAGAATAGCAGCATGTCCAGAATTCGCCAAAGAGAAGCCCTACACCGACCATCGCGTTGCGACTTCGATATTTTGTTAAGGTAACGGTTCACACACATACATCGAAGATGCGAGAAAGCGACACGATATTCTGAAATTCTGAGGTGAATAACATCACCCTTGATGAGAGCATATTTAACCTTCTGACGGCCCTAGTTGTGCTTATGCAACATTATTTGGCTAAAGCCAGACTATTTCTCTCGTCAAGGGAAGACGTCCTGCAAGGGCGCGGCTGGAAAAGGGTTAGGATGACACTCTGGTTGGATATTCTGTGACATTTTGTACATATGGCACTATACGGCAATTCGCTCCAGGGATAATTTTGTTTGCCTACGAAAACTCACTTAAAAACTGCGTCGATAGTGCTGCATTGACTTTGGTCTGAACTTGCGTCGACCAATCGTGCGGTATCGCTTTTGTGTTTGGTGTTTTACTGATGGCACTCAACACAATAGGACTCTCGCGATTCGAGGTGAAGGGCGTCCTGCGGCGTCGTCGGATTGATATGGTTTAGTTGAAGCAATGTATAGCCTTTAAGTGCGTTTCGATGAAACATAAATACTATACATCACTACAAAGAACCGTCTCATTGAAACTATGCAAAGATTAAGGAATGACAATCAGAATCTACATTTCAAACATTGCAAAATTTGACACAGCCCAATTATTATTATTATTATTATTGAGGTCACGAGTTCGACCTCCGTTTGAGGTTCAGAAAACATCTATATAGGACTTGAGCAGTTGGAACGTTTACATATCGCTAGTCGTAACTCCAGGCTATTATATGTCGACCGCAAATATTCTAACGAAACATATTGCAATACTGGTAAAGAAACACGCCATTCACATTGTCCCTAACATCGAAGAAACAAGAATGGTCTCGGGTACGTTATGAGTAGCCTACGGCCAGTAATGAATTGCAGTAGACTGTAAACAAGTTGAAATGTCCACATGAGTGAGGCGAACAGCCTAAGTAGGAAAGTGAAATACTGACCTTAAAGAACTAGGACGTAAAGTACGCGAATCTTACCGTACTTATTTATGTCAGTTTACACTCTCCGTATTATTGACTCAAAAAAACCAACAAAAAACTGTCGCAGTGTAACAGATTTTTATGAGTTCGGGCAAACTTCTTCAAAATGAAAAACGGACAAATTGTAACGCGTACGTACATTCAGACAATGAGATTACAAGATTGCTCATCACTCCAAAATTTACAAGTTTCGGTAACAAAAGCCCAATTTTGAAGGGTACTGTGGCAGGAGAGAATGAGGTTACCGATACTTTCGTCTGCAATTCTGCAGCAGTTACCTTTGAAGTGGGATAATCCTTGACAATCACATCCGCAAACAAGTCGTACACCGCACTATTGATTTATTGTGTTTATACTATCCCCGTTTAAACCTACCCTCGAACTCCTTCAAATCGGAAGTTGCTTGGTTGACAAATCTCAATATGAAAATTGGTGCTCAGTTTATTCGCATCTAGAACAGTTGTTGAAATATGAAAACTTGAAATTTCGAAAAGTGGCCATGCAAACGATGATAATTAAAATCGTTAAAAAGAGGACCTGATATCCAAAGATGCTCACCGGACACTCACCTGATATATACACCATAAACACCACTGTATAACCGCGCTGGTCAGCCTAAATGTGATCAACAACCAAAGAACAAACAAACATATGCAGTGTACCATGTACTGCTAAAATAGTGCAACTTCGTGAGTTCTTGTTTGTGTATTGTCGCACGTCTACACATATTAACTGGCTTACATCACTGCCCGGTGATTTAAGAAGACAGCCAGGTTTGTACAGTTGTCAAATGAATATCACTTAACATCATTCTCACTGAGCTCTAGAAAATAGGAATCTGAAGAATTTATTACATAACACGTAGAGAAGGAACATCATCAACACAAAAAATCGAAAATGTGCTCCATTTTGAAAAAAAAATTCTTTGAAAGGCGGTGCAAATAAAGCTCTATATATTTAGACATTCCTGAAGCAACACAGAACGATAAACGTAAAAGTGTACTAAGCTTAATGGCGAGTATATTCCAGAGTTACGTAACTGCGTTCATTTTATCATGGTAAAAATTTAGTGAAGTCACATGGCTCCATTTCCGTTTAATAGTGCTAAAAACGCAAAGATTAAACATTTACAAAGACCTGTCAATTGGATTAATCTCCCTATAAATACGACAAAGTTCTTTCGAGACCAGCGAACTCTTGAAAAATTTCTAGGTCATGGTTACCATTCCGATTGTTTGAGCGTGTTAAAAGGAACACGTTTTTGTTTCCTGCCGACAAAAGCACGTTGGTAAAGTCAAAGCTCTCTTCTTTCCAACTTTCAATCGTTCTCCAAAATAAACGATATATAAACGCGCACTCACATGACAGTATGTTTGAACAAGATTTTCCCATACAAAGCCCTCACGCCATATCGTAAGACTGCGGTGTACTATGCCAAAAACCGTTCTGAGAACTTGTTTTAGCCATTCGTGATAAAATATTTTGCCAAGTAAACAAATTGTTTCATGTATAACTCTCCGGCAATAATTTAGCATTATGCTTTGGAAGAAGTCTCATATGGTGAAAACTTCGTATCTTGTTTTGTTCCTTGAATTTGAGAGACGGACTCGATTGTCATGAAAAAAGATTAATTCTGCGTGGTTAAACGGCGTGGGCAATGGTATATAATTCTCACTAATACTTCTTCAAATAATTTAAATTGAGCATTGTAGTTTCTCCTTTTACAATTGAGGCATATGTGAACCACATGGAATCGCAGACACCAATAAGATCGTACATAAATAGAACATGCGTTTAATTCGTAAACATGTTTGTATGCCTAATGAACCCCATCACTATAGGAGAGCTGTGGATCTTAAAAGTCATCTGTGGTAATGGCGACTTCTTGCTATACACTATTCATGCCTCTAGACTCCTATAACCTGTTACAATTGTATCTTTTACATTTTCTAACTCAATTTTCCCTAATAACCGAAAAAATTCTAGACTGACGAACGAAGTTCCTTTGCGCCGGGGTCCAGGAAAATGCACTATCTTTTGGAGAACATAATCTTTCACTGCGAGAAGATGTAATGAGAAATTAAAACCCTTATCGCCGGTGAGTAGTTTAAAGTAGGACACGAGTGACACAAACCTTTTCCAAACGGATTTAGGGAAAACCAGCAAATACCAATTGGCACTTGCCAACGTGGTCCGCCAACGCAGTTTGTTTGTATATTTTGAGTCACTTGGAATATTTCGATGAATTGACAATTCAGCGTCGGCAAATATGGTTTATCACGGAAATTCTCTATGGTTTTTCCACACGAAGGTATCCACTAATTTCCTTCAATCATTATAATTTTCGATTGGAACAAGTAAGCCCTATGCAGCCGGAAAGGAAGTGATAGAAAGTTAAGCTTTTCCATTTTTTTCTAAGGACGAAATTGACTGACGTCGATGTTGGTCTTTGTGTACATGCAGTTCAGGGGTCACGAAATACCTCAGGCAGATATATGCATCAAAGCTGAAAATATGCAGTTAACTAACTTTAAAGGTTGCGTGCTCCTCCGTAGATAGCCTGAGCCGCCATCCTGTCTAATTGCACTGACGCAAAGAGTTAATAGCATGAGGCATATAGACAGAGCAGCCCGAAGCGGGAGACAGTTATCTGGGTGGAGAAGATCTATTGGTGATTACTTAATTTGTCATTAGCGTCAATAACTTTTCAGACAGTTACAAGAGAATCCAATCAAAATCTCTCAAGGAGTTCCTCAAAATCCCGAAGTAAACCTAAAACATTCGTAACATAACTTACGTTATGCTCAATGAGAGTGTTATAATATTCAAGGGAATCTGCTTTCACTTAGAAAAAGCAAGCGATCTTAGTTAACCGATCGTCAGATAGCGGAATTCCACCATACGAAAAGAGGTCGTGGTCAATTTCATTGTCCATGACAACACAATATATATGTAATCTTAGATTTACCATTCATAACTCTATACGAATCCGTGCTAATCGATCACGACAACCCTACTATTACCTCTTACTCTCACTAGTTTACATTATCCAGCCCACGAATTCCCAGCCACCTTAATTAATACGTTTCTTTTATCAGCATACTCTCTCGTCAACGTGGGTGTTATCCTTCCTTGTCGTTAGTCAGATTACTCCCACTCACCTCTTCTACGTCATCTTTATGTAACACGAAACCTTTGTCGTAAAGAGTGAACAAAAGAGAAGCGAGGACAAGATATATTTTCAAGAGGCAAATTTAAAATCTAAGGATTTCCACCAAAGGCGGAAAAGAAGAAAATCATGTATTATGGTGTCCTAAATGTATCAGTAACTGTAATGCACGTTTTCACATACCTACTTAAAGATCTATAAGATTATAATTGAGTACTCCACACAAGCCATCTGGGTCTCTCTGTGGTGGATTTCAACGTTAACTCTTTGCCAGCGACTAGGGTTGTAGTGATACACCACCCAATATTTGTTCTTCTGCTTTTTATCCACGACGAATCAACAAATCAAGCAAAAAAGCACATCGTCAATTTCAAATTGTTAGTTATAACATTGGTATGGTGGTATGGTGAAACTTTATTTAACCACGCATACCTCGACAGCTTTTGCTGATTTCCACGAGGGGCGTCACACATTTATATATACAATTTTAAAATATCTTTTAAAATGTTCTATAACTACTGTAAAATACCATAATATAACTACTATATAACAAGACGACCAAAACAAACTAGTAAAGGAAGCCCCCGTCTCTGGTCCTCCCTCCTGCACCCCTCAAGGGACAGCGAGTTAACGGGAGCAGCGTCTCTGCAGGGTCCCACCCACATCGGTGCACACGCACGTGAGCTCCACGATTATAGGTGGGTTACGATTTCGCACATATTCGCAGAATGGTCTAGTTCCTCTTCATGTGGGACCTTTATCGATGTCCTCAATCAAGATATTGCGCAAAATCGCATACTATGTGGATTGACCTGAAAAATCTCAAAATTAACCCGCCATCCAAGGGAAGCTTTAGCTTTTACTGGTTTAAGACTTCTCTAAAGCATATCTTATTGGGGATGTCGAGGAAAAATCAACTATAGTGAGCCTATGAGAAGATTCGCGCAGTCATGACTAATGTTTTGGTGCTGGAGTCATGACCCAGCTAATGATACATGTACAGTGGCATGGGAAATTCGTCTTGCACCCACCCACGTTTTGCATGAATATGTTTGCCTAACATTTTTCTCCAGCTTTAATTTCTATTTTTAATTCTTGATTGTTCTCATTTAATTATCGTGGCCACGCCTCAGTGCTAATGTACAATTTTGTAGAATGTAGGTTTTTTTAGGGTCTTGCAGGCAGAGCTCAGCAATTTCATTCAGATTATTCGTGCAAAGGTAGATTAATAACCGATGAATGTGATCATTCATACGCGGGGTATATCTTGAGGTCTACTCGACCACAGAGACAGAGACACAGATATAGAGAGATGATTTTCACGTCACCAGAAAACGTCCTGAAAGGCCATGCACTAGATTTGGTCGAAGATTGCTTGAAGAGATAACGTCATGTTGGTGAAAGAACCAAATTTGCCAATGGCTGTCTTGAGGAGAATCCATCTCGGTTATATACTTCTTTACGGTTGTCATTATTGCTCTCAAATCACCTTTTTAAACCCCTACTTAAACGGTGAGATGGACGGTCGCCTTTCTCCACTATCTTGTTTCGTTACACGATTGGTTAAACTAAGAAGCCCAAGGATCGGAGTATCAGAACGGTCCACAAGTTTTTTTACAATGAAACTTTGTACCTTTCCATCTGTCTGTCTTTCCTTGTCTGTTTGTCTGTCTGTCTCTATCTGCCAACCTGGCTACCAATATCGCAGTCGATATCAAATCAAACGATACCAAACGTCACAGGTTATGAATTATTTGAATGGAAGGTTGTCGACGAGAGCGAAAACATAGTATATTGACATGTCATTGAAGTCCAACATCAAATAGTTAATGCTGCGAAACTTCTTTGTAACCGAAAGTCGTCTGGTTCGCAGAAACACAACCAAAGCTGTTTTACGACGTCCACAGTATTGAATATCAAGTTCGTAATAATCAAGCAACTTAAATCGAGTTAAAGGGTATGAATAATATATTGAAACGAATTCTTTTTATAAGCTAGTTATCAAATGAGAATTTTATAGCCTTTTGGTACTAGCCAAACTCTTTTTTTCACGAGCGCGCTCTGATTGGCTGATCCGTTTGTTGACGTTCCATCATTGACACGAGAAGGACGTTTAAATGAGACCGCCATTCTGGCAATGGAAGAGAAAGCACAGTTCAGAAAGAGATTTGAGAGGAGAAAATAGTTCAAACAAAGAAGTAGACTAAAGAACCATTTGGGTGCCAATTTCTTACTTCATAGTTCATTACTTTTTCTTTCAATGAAGGAAATTCTCATTTGAACATTAACTAGTAGGAAGGAACATCCGAACATTTGGATAGGGTACCGATTTGCTAACTAAAGAGTTAATTACGATTCATTCAATTGAAAGACGTTCACATTTGAACTTGAAGCAGTTCGAAGGAACTTCCGAATATTAGAATAGTATACTTTTTTCGTACTGCAGAGTTAACTACTTTTCGTTCAATAAAAGGATTTGAAGTTGAACTTTGGCAAACTCAAAAGAACATCATACACCGTTATTCAACGCGATTTCATTCCATACCATACATTACATGTTGAATGTTGGTCGTTGGAATTATTTACCTTTTATGTTAAAATTGATCTATTGCAAGATAAACGGAAAACTGATCCAAATAAATTTACCGGGATCCTTTTCCAATGTATTTCCTGGGATATGTAATACATTTATCGAATACGCGTTAACACTAATCATATCCTGTCCAAGCCCATATTCACCTGCCAATCCAATAATCGGGAAAAGGTCAAGCCAAATATTCTACAATTGAACCTAGTTTGTTTCTGTCTTCATAAAGACAGGGAAAGACAAGGTGCCGATCTTGGTTGTGTAGACCATGCGACCTGGGCAATGGAACCTCCTGAAGGAATCTCCGAACATCTTGATTAAAATCCATCTCTAGAGGTATAAACTTAATGAACCCTCAGGGTCTGTATGAAAGACCCTAAGAAGGCCCTAAGTAGGTTAAGAGGGGGTAGCTAGGTTGATAAAAGCCGAGCAATAGCGTATTCTAAAAAAATCACTCGGGAAGTGAAGTACGTTTTTGGGCAAAAATAAAGGTGTATAACCTCGTCGGTTGCAGGGTAAATTCGGGTGTACTAATTTGTGCATAACAGAAAGTTTTTCGTGTCAGTTCTGGCATCAGTGACACTATGAAGTATAACAACCGTTCCGCTATAATTCACATTCATGTATTTCCCTGAAAAGCCTCACCGGAAATGGAAGTATGTTTGTATGTTTGCATGTACTAGAAATTCAAGGCTGTATAAATAAAAATATAATAAAAAAAAAACGAGGTCACACATGTTATGTATGTTCCAGATTGGTCGTCAAAGACAGCTTCAAATCCTCCGTAAATAGAAGTTTAGTGTAAAAGGATGGTAAGTAAATGAAAAAAAGAATCTTCGCCAACTGCCAAACACGTAAAAAGCCTGTAAATTTAAAATTAACGAGTGCGTGTCTTGTTCAACTTCAGCCAGACTACTGGCGTAATTCCCAAATACCATTCCTAAGAATTTCCCTCCAGGGGCCACATGCCAACTCTTCATACTATACCTACGTAAACATCCGAAATGTCATATTTGGTTTTCCTGTTTCGGTGGTGTATCACCTTAGTTTGTGAATCTAATTCTGCCTTAGCTTATTCAAATGCAAGTAGTTTCAAATCCATTTGGTGACTAACTGATCAATTCTGAAGCACAGGGTTCACGAAAACAGTGAATCTGAACTAATATATTATGTGAAGAAGTTATGACAAGGCCTGATTGCGTGATTACCAATTATGCCTATACTTAACAACTAGATTATGAGCTTGAGATTTCTATGAGGTGATAGTTGACGAGGGCAAAGCTATCTATCGACGAATAGATAGGGAGTAGCGCAGCCAATCAGAATGCAGCATTTGCAATAGTACTCGACTAAGTTCCTACTAATAAAAATTAGTTGTTTACGAAAACTACATTTCAACGAACAAGACTTGCATAGAAATATTTAGCAAAAAGCTTTCGCAAACGCAAAGTTTGCCGATTTTTGAACATGCAACGATTTTTAAGGAGAATAAATTGAGCAACAGTTTTCGTATTAAGATTCGCTAAAATAAATAACTTCCGATTTGAAGCAGTCAAAAGGTAGTTTAGATGTGGCTGACAAAAACACAAAAAGTTAGGAGTGCAGTGTTCGCTTTTTTGGGCGTAGTTGTCAGTCCTCTAACTTCAAAGTGACATTTTGAACTTACGAGATGAAACTATCAATAAGCTCACTCTCTTGTTTCTACATTGCGTTATAACATTTAACGTTCGAGAAAATGGAGTTGAATGTTCAAGCCGCACTGGTGTTTACGTTAGTGTGGCAAAGACCGGGGACTCAGAAATACGTTAACAAAAACTTCTCAGAATGTTATTGCAGAATTGTTGGCTGAACAATACTTGAAAAACATTGTTACTATCGAAGCGAAGCATGGATGAAACAACAGTATCAGAGTATCAGGGTAACTTAAAAAAAGACAAGACAAGGATTACATGGGAGGTGGCTCACACGGGTGCAAACTGATTCATTTATACAAGTAGAACTGGCGTCTCTAATTCAACGGCTTTTATAAGACTTGAACATATCTCTTCTATTATTCGTGTAAGTCTTTCGTGTCTAATTTGCGGTGTTTCTAAGGTAAGCCCAGTCTTGTTTTGTCTTGTAAAAACAGTCGATTGTTTGTCATCGTTTTTATTATAATTTGTTTAGCGGTTGAGCTATCGGATGAGCTGGAAAAGCTATACTCGTTTAATAGATTGTAAGTGCATGGGAGATTCTTGCGACAACAAAACGTTTATGCAATTGTATTTCAGAGTCATTTCCTTGGGTAATATCCGGTGGCGCGAGTTTGAATCCCGCTTAAGTCATGTCAGTTATTGTATATAATTGACTTTTTTTTTTAAGTCAATTAGCCATGGAAACTTTTTCTTCATATTATTCTGGAAATGATTCTAATATAAGATAAAATTGTTCAGCAGTGATGAAACGTTTATCCACGGTTATTGGAACGTGGAAAAAATGTATTGATAGGAGAACCATGTTCACAGTGGATAACATGATACGTCGACTGGTTAACAAGTTGTGCCAGCAGCAACGAGTAATTATCAGTGCCGTAACAGCATAGTTGTCATGGATGAACAACATTGTTAACAACATATTTACGCTTAGTAATATTGGTGAACACGATGTGCTTAAATTTCTATGCGTGTAGACGACGAAGGTTCCGAACAAGAGAATCTAAAATAGCTTCAATCTCATTTCTTTTGTTGAACATCTACATTTATTATCGGGTTTAGAGCACTGCGTGAGAACTGTAAAGACAGTAAGGCGTGTATGGTTGTGTGAGGCCGCATACCTCTTTGTCAAGTGCTTATCACTGTTCTTATTATGTTTAAGATAACAGGAATCTGAAGCATTTACTACTTAACAAGAGGAAAAGGAACAATACCGAAACAACAATTGGAAATAGGGTACAATTTTAAGAATTATTCCGTGTATGATCAGTGGAAATGAAGCTTTCTTTCCACATTGTAAAGTAACACTGCATGAACAAGAAACGCTACACTTTTTCTAAAAGAGTTAGAACACACCACGGGACATTCTAAAACGCAAAGCAATTACCGCCAAAGTGGACTGATTTCTCTTCAAACTAAACAAGGTTCTTTCAAAAATTGAAAAGGCCACCGGGTCTTTGTCATTGTCTCAGACTCACAACTTCGCGGAAAAATGACAGCGAAGCGGAAATGTAAGACATCATCTTCATAACTACCTAATTGCTGATTGAAAATTGCGAACCCAGCGACAGCTTGAAAAAGTGAAATCATGAATACATCATAAAACATGATTTTATATTTTTTTGCACGTATTTTATTTCTTAGCCAGTTGCATCATTCGTATCTTTCCATAAAAAATAACTGTAGTATCTTTTTCCTTCTATGAAATATATATTTTCGAAATAAGTGTGGTTAACTCACAATAAATCTTTCCGAATCATCAAAAATAGGGCACGTGTTATGTTTACAGCCAACAGGAACGCAGTTGTCAATAGTTAAAACAATCTGATTTGAAAAAAGCTCTTATATAACTAAAACTCAATGTTTAATTTTTTTTTTCTTGGATACAATAATCACATGCAATTACCATCTTGTATACGTACCGTATAGATTCATTCCGAGTGGTATAGACAATATGACTATCACAGTGGTGCACAATGTTACAAAGTGAAAGTATGAACCTTCATTCCGTGAGTGTAACAGAATCAAAAAATACGATCGTAAATATACCAGAGCTAACAGGTTTAGCAAACATATTTTTATATATCCACATGGTTTATATCACAAGTCAATGCATGAGCAAAAAAAAATGTCAGGTGACTTCTTGTTAGGCAATGTCAATTTCATTTGACTTCCGATTGATTCGTTTTCCTATAAGACCAACGAAATTCAAAATTTCAACAGTTCACTAACACTGACAACAACGTTGCCTGTGTTGGGGGAATGCATGACCTGATGGAACATCTGATCTTTAATCATTGATGAGATAACGCAATAGAACAAAACCCTAATTACCTGTGAACTGTTTGTAATAATGATACAAATCTGCATCAAAATGGATTTAGCTGACACCATCCGACATCACTTCGCACTTAACGCACCCACCCATTTCATTCGGCATTGTTTTTCTCACTACGGAATTCTTTAACTTCCTTAAGTCAATATTATTTTCGCTTACAATAAGTCTAGTATTACCAGAAAGGAAATAGCAGAAAGTGTAACAGTTCTTTCCTATGAACTAAGAAATTAACCTACTTTAATTAATGTTGGCATTTGTGTACAGTTCAGAGGTGACAAAATACTACTACAACGATTGACTAGGTTTCATTGCTACGAGGTCCATAGCTGGTGGGTTGCATCGCACTTCTCTTCAAAACTTATTGGAGCATAGGTAGGTTTTCATTAGTGTTGAAATGTGATCAGACAATTTAATGGGGGTATGGCTCAATTCTGAGTTCTCAAAGCTAATGAAAACGAACATTGTTTAAGATAACGCATGTTCAACAAAAAAAAGGCTGCATCAAGTTCTAAAATTTTTAAGGAAAATAGCTTTTAATTCGTGATAGCTAGAGATTTTGAGATAGCGCGATTCTACGGTATTTCCACAGGTCGTTGCCAACGAGAATGCCGATAGCAAAACAATGCTCAATTTGAGTTTATTCAGAGCACTGTGATAAGGATACGCCTTAACCGATCAGCCTAGACTTCTCGTTTACAATCATTAGTTTGCAATACTCAACCTACCAATTTCCAGCCACTTTAGAAAAGTTCTTTTACGTGTGAATCCATAGGTTATTGTAGATGTTGAGGGACTGATTTGGGCGACAGCGCCATCCCGGAGGTCCATATGAATGTCGGGGGCAAAACAAAGCTCATGAATTTCATTGAAAAAATTCGGGCTATGATGACAAAGCGCGCTAGTCATAATCAGGCCATCATAATCATAGAGAGGAGAGACGCAACTGAGTGATTGGTTTTTTAATGTTTCCTCCCTAATTTATTTCGAAGCTTTCTTAGAAAAAACCCCAAAAAAAAGTTCCTTTATTGGGTTAGTATAGAAAGACAACTGACTGTGGTTGGGGTGTGAGACAAGAGACCATAAGTACGATTAACCAATTTGAATTGTCGAAGTTGAGCAAATAACAGCTCCGAGATCTGAAGTCCATGATGTTGAATAAAGAAGTGTCAGTGGTACAATCTTTTCAAGAAGACCTAAGCTGACCAAACTTAAGACCTGTTGATTCATTCCTCTTAAAACTTGAACTCGACAAAGGTGTTCTCTTGTACACACGCATGACAGATTTCGTCCTTCATTTCAAACGTATTTGATACACTGCAACTACCTTGAACACTTGCAAATGTCCTTCAGATTTTAGGGTTAACCGACGTTAACTGATTATTCTAAGAATTATTAAAATGTAGTTTAGAAAGCTATGAGAGAACTGAAGAATGAGTGCTTGGTGAAACGATTTTTTGTGTCCTGGCAAATTTCCTTCATCGTTTTACGTCAACAGTTCCCGCCAGTACATTCTTCCGCTCATAAATGATAGTGAGAAACAAACAATGATTTGATTTACGACGATTCAAATTAATTGATTTGATGCACTGGCATGGCTAGGGAAAGTGATGATTTTCAGAACTTTCGTACCCTTCTCCGACGTTATCACCGAAAGGGAAGATAACTGATACACTATCTTTCTTCAATGAGAAAATCTCTAACTCAGCTAACTGAACATGTGTTTTGGATGGGTTCCAAGGGGCAGTTGAGCATAAGTTTAAAACTCTTTAAGTTGATGTTTCATCTTTATTATTTTTGGCCTCCCCTCCAACAAGACAGTCTCTCCACATATATCACCTGATCATAAAAGATAAATAGTAAAATAATACGGCACTTGAAAAACGAACGCGTTTATTCACTGTTCTTACTTACTTTGGAGCACTTAGTGTTCTGTGGGGTTGTCTTCAGGCAAGCTGGAACTTCCGCAGTTACGGTATATCTAGGGCCACTATTTTCAGATAACTGTGAAATAGAGATGCTATTTCGTCTGGGTTACAGACGACCCCGGTCCTCACGCGCATTCCAATGGCCACAAGAATTCACTCTCAGCACGTTCGAACAAATGCGCTCTGATATGGCATGAAAAATCAAATTTAGGATTCGTAGAGCGAGAGATAGTCGAATTAGTCTTCTATTTTCATAAAAGTTACAGCGTTCTCTTTGTTTTCTTAGCAATTGGAAGTGTGAATGAAATTGGTTACTGACTATCCAGGGATATCTTCCGCGTACACTTGTCTATATGCAAAGATACTTAGCAACACATTGTTTCTGTGATTAATACACAGCCATATTTCATGTTGAACATGAAATATGTTGCTCGGACAAGAATAGAAGCCAGGTTTTCTGTTGTCATAGGTTATCTCAATTGGTTATCTTCTATAACTGAATATCTCAAGAATTGCGGAGTGAGGTATACACATTTCGTAAAAGATATCTTCAAACGTCGTCAATAATTCATAATTAAGAATGCAATAATAATTCACTAACTAGTTCCTAACGGTAGATCTGTCATTAGTGAGTAAAATTGTCTGGTGTTGGTCAGAGTTAAATACTAAGGGTCGCCATCGTCTGTAAAGAGCTATGAAAAAGGAAACCAGTTCTGAGACGTAGATTTGAATATGCAATCTTAATTGGCATAAAATTTCGAGAGCTTTCAACCTATTTTTCACATAATGTTGGGGTTGTAGTAGAAGTTCAAAATTGGCTAAAATAATCGGCTTCGCCAAGTTTTTCATCACATTTCCCAGTATTTTGATATCGGATGAAACTCGTACTGAAACTCTTCCTCGTTGTTCATCTATTGATTTCCTACCACTTTAAAAGTTCACTCAGAAAAAAAGAGACTTTCAGTTTCACAAGCATTTTGAAGAAACCACTATACTTGAACGTCACCCTCGTTGTGCAATTTTAACAAGACAAAAGTAAGACCGCTGAAATGCCTCCGGAAGCCAATTTTCAAAGTTGTAACAGCCTCATCACATGGCGTGAGATGCATTCATCGTCAAAATTTGAAGTAGTAATGATCCACGGTAGAGACTAGCGTTATTAATTATACACGGACAATTACACACGAATAGCCGTAATCTTACACTTATCGCGTAATAACCCTCATTCACGACCATTCTAAGTGGCCTCTCAAACAGATCAACAACATAGACATTCCACAAGTAACTCCATTTACAACAGCTAAACATCTTCAATGATCCACAAGGGAAGACTGAGAATATCACAAATAATCACCGACAATTATGACCATAGGCCGCGGAAGAACCTCAAAAGTGGGGGGCACTGAAAATTGAGTAAAGCCTTGTAACTTCTAGGCAACTGTTTTAAAACAAAATAAAAAGATCCCGTTTTATGAAACGTATATAAAAACGGTTTATTTTAATAGTATCAACAATAGTATAAGTACAATAATTTACATATATGCAGTGGGATGACCGATGACGTAAACAGAAATTATTGACACATTTATGCACAGAAATCATTGACAGGTTGCCAAATACCTACCAAAATACATTCTACCAATCTCAGATTGGTAGAATGTATTTTGGTGAGTATTTTGTTCTTTAAAATTAGTAATGAGCGGAGTTTTTTCGGCATCCGTAATCTTTGTTTACTTATATTTGTGTTCGGAACTTGGCGAGTTGCCAACCTTCGGTGAACGTGATAGCAATTCAAATTTTCAACTGCGTTCCACAGTTCGATGATTTCCGTGATATCATATTACGAAATATATTGCAACATTGGCGATGTCGAACCCTAAAATTATTCACTTGCTGTGGAGGTTACTTTACCCTAGTAATAACTTCTTAATTCAAGTTGAACAATATCTTATCTTAAATCTTGATATGATAAAGCATCAAACTAAGGTGAAATTTGATATCTTGCCAGACCGCATACATAAACTGCACTACGGATAAAACACTACCTCGCCAAAAATTTATGTATCTTCAGATCTACAGGACCTATTTTGGCGATTTTAGTCTGAATCAACTGGTGGTCACATAATGCGTTTTAATACGGGAACTTTTCCGATGCGCCATGCTTTACTTATAAATATTTTTCGAACGTCAAAGTCTTGTTGTCAACAGACAAGAAAACAATAGACCCATCGCAAATTACAACACACTTTCAGTTTTCACGTCTAATTGCTAAAATTCAGCTACCTCAAAAAACCCCGGCATATCTCCCCATCTAGTGTCCCAAATCAATCGATTTTGGTGTCGATCGACTCCTTTTTAGTTTTTACATAATTTGTTTGCATATAGCATCTGTTATAGAACTTATGATGCGTCGCGTTTTAGTTGTTAAAGTACATGTATTGTTTTTCAAAAGGAGACAGTCTCATGATCTCTGTCAAAATTCAAATCACGCAAAGGTTGTACCTCGAAAAAAATCGTGTTTCCATGAAACTACCATACCGTTTCTGGTAACTTTGGTCATTTGCTGATAGATACAGTACAAAATAACTCCCATTCATCCATTTGTGGGATAAATACCTTTGACTGGAGCCCATGACGCGGATACACTTCCTTGAAGCAATCTTGTGAAATAATTAACCGGCATCACGTGGCGCGGTTAGACCAGTGAACTCTTTTACCCACTACGCCCTTGCGCGCCTCACTGTTCAAATCGAGATTTGATCAGGTACCGGTATACAAATCAACAAGAGAAAGATAGAAAGGGAGAATGAGAGAGAGAGAGAGAGAGAGAGAGAGAGAGAGAGAGAGAGAGAGAGAGTGAGAGTGTGTGTGTGTGTGTGTGTGTGTGTGAAAGGGACTCCATACGAGTATCGGAACGGGAATCGTTCAAATCATGTAACGTAAGCCCTTCTTTCAGGGGCGTGTACTTTCGTGCTTATGGGGATCGCAGTATCCTTCAGCTGGAGCAATTGATGCGTAGATGACCCCTGGCCAGGGTCAAAACGAGAACAACAATTCATATTGTGACACAAGTGCATGACGCATGGTGTTCGGACGTGAAGACATTCATCAAGGTGAAGTATGTATAATGAAGAACAGAAACGGTCAATCTGGTTCCTGGCCAGTGTTGTGTATGAGTGATTAAAATCACTTAAACTTTTCAGATCGAACGATACAAATGACCTTTGAAGGTTATACCACAAATTAAATCACAGGAGTTAAATCGGAAATCGTGGCAAGCTTTGAGATTGTTTCACATTCATAAAGGTTGGGCCATCAAGTAAAGTGGATCAATTAACTACGAATGACTTTTTTTCGAACGTCGGACAAGCTAAACGTCAGGATCAAGCAAACAAACCCTGACCTTTATTATGACGAGAATTGTTGAAGTTGATGAAGATCACGCAGTCATGTGGGTCAGTGTCACGATGAAAATGCATCAAATTGTCAGAGAACAACAATCAGAAAATGCACGTAGTTTTTGAACGTAAGTGTCAAGAAAAGGTAAATCCTGGTCAGTGTTACCGAATCGCTCGGACAGAACGATTCTTAGTAGCAGTACTATGGGATAGAACGTTGTACCATCGAATAGGTAGATTAGTTTTGATGTATACAAACTATGGCCAACATGAGAATTTTTCGCATTGACGAAGGTGCAGCCATAAAAAAGTTCGATAAAGTAATATGTCAATGGGCACGGAGTCTGGCCAATATATTGAAGAGATTGGCTCAAATTGTTCGAAATCAATTACTAGAAAGGTACGGTTTAAATATATCAACACGAAGTCACCTCCAACCGAAAATTTAAACAAAGTTACAATAAAAATAAACTCCCACTAATAACATGTTGTAAGACCAACATTAGAGTTCCGAAAAACAAAGCAAACTTAAAATGGTAAAAGAAACCTCTTTTAACTGATTTGTTCAATAAAAACAAAATAAAAGTTAAACCAAGTTGTGTGTGCATGACCTATTTCAATAAATAACAAAAAAAAATAAAATGTTAATGTCGATATCATTTCAATTTTATTCTCAAACGTACGGGAATGAATTTGAAATAAAGTTGAAATACTAACATTTCACATCAATTTAGTTTTTCAAAAGTTGAATTTTGAACTTAAGAGATGAAGTTTGTTCTAAGTTTATTTCCACATATACTAATCAGAGATGTAGACGCGAATGGCAAAATCGTTCGAACCGAATGACAACCTTTAATAACTTGGAATTTCCTTTTGGTGAGAAGTCGTTCCATCCGCTAAATTGGAGCAATTAACAGACAAATAAGCCCTGAGCATAAACCATGAAGATTATGCAGGCAAATTGTCTACGAAAGAAAAATTTACGATCTTGGCTTCGTCGAATTGTCAGCAAGCCATTGTCACAGTCACTGTCATGCCTTCTTTCCATTTTTCGTATTGTAACCCAAAACTTTTTATCGCCAGGCAATTCTGATATTTATAAGATAAGCAAAGATTCAGACCAGGTTTCACAAATTATGCAGCAAGAGCAAGAAAAAATAAATTTCCCCGCCATGTTTGTTTGCATGTTTAAAAGACGCGCCACACCCGCGCTCACTAATAAGTGCAAACGTTTTTTTACTAGATACTGCTGATCGACCTGAAACTGTGTTCAGCCACCTTAAATCGCCCCAAATACTCCTTTGTCAGATTAACAGGTTTGAGAAGACTTTTGAAATCGTTCCGCAGAAGTAGTACATGATCAAGGTCACTCTAGAAACTTTGTTCAACGACTATTTTTGCGGAAGTTCAAATGATTGATGAAGGATGAATTGCATCAGTAGTCGGCAGATCGCATATGCTCAATTGAGATGACTTAGTGCTACTGGATCCAAATCATGTTCAGAACCACTGTTAGATCTCGTCAAATGTTCCGCAGAGCAATTGGAAGGTTTGGTTAGGGAATAACGCAACTAAATTAAATGAATACTGACGACAAGCAGGCAAAGGTTGCGGAGCATGCAAAATAACGTTCTCATTTCCAAGCAAAGAATCGTAAAAAAGCTGGCTTGTTTCGACAAGGTCGTTTCAGTGATCATTTCCTTAGGCCGGCATAATCATGGCTGAATTAATGGCATAAAAAAGTTGTAAGAATTTACCTTAGTACTAATCGGGCAAGAATTAAAATCAAAGGATGATGGTATCGAGTCGGACAGTAGCAAAATGATTACAAGTAGCATACATAAAGTCATTTTACATAGAGCCTGTGCTTAGCAAACCACTTTTTGAAACGAACGATTGGCAGTCCCATGTAGTTATTCTCGGGTCTGTTTGCAAACTCTGGATACCATGGCCTTTACTATATTTTAGCAGGTCTCAGACGCTACAGAAAATAGGAGAAAGTAAAATATACCATACAGCAGCAAACTCAGTCACGATGAATAGAAAAAAGCAGCAAAAGCAACTGAAAGATAATCGGTTAAGTTAGAAGAAACTAGAGGAAAATGGAGTTACAAATTTATTACTCTAATGTAGGAAAATGTGAACTAAAACAAGCATGGACTGCAGAGCTAATCGTAAAGTGTCGTAAGTCCAAAATGGTAAAAATGCGCAAAAACGAGAAAACATGCGAAAAAAAAGCAGCCAAGAACAGTCAAAGGAGGAAATAAACCCCTATCTGTCTGATAATGAAGATTTTGATGCTGAGGCTATGGAGGACCAGGGAACCTACGATGGGCATTGGCATGACTTGGTAACGCACAATAACAGGAAGGTATAGAGGGATCTTCTGAACATTGGAAAATTGCATGTAGACTGGTATGCAAGAATAAGAAAATGATCTAAAGTGCAATAACAATCGACATTCGCTGCAAACCTAACATCTCCCAGAACTATTTTCTGGTGTTAACTAGCGTAAATGACGAAATTTCGGGCAGCTTTACTATCCTTCGATTGTCTTCGACAAAATAAAGTCAATTCTCTATGCGGCGGTTTTTGTTATTATGTTGAATTATACCTCGACCTAAAGAAAGCGAAGAGGTTGTGATTTGCGAGTTGTGTTTGGTGGGGTTTTGTTAGCAAGTCAGGAAATACATACACATCCTTTCCACATGAGTTGCTTGCTGCATAGCCGGCGAGGAAAACAGCACTGGGGCAAAAGGCATACGAAAGAATTCGCGATCATTGTTTGGTCGAAACTTCATCCAGCAATTCTCACAGCTCGAGTGAAAATTAATATAAGCAGAGATTAAACTATTTGCATGTTTCTTCTTTTGTTTCTTCGAGCAGAAGGCAAGCCGTAGTAAATCCCATACAGTTTGGCCGCTCATATCGTATCTTTCTCAAAATACGTTTGCACCTAAATGTTCATATTTCCCGAACATTTTGAAGTTTCACGAAATTTCAACTGAGAAAATGGAAGGAAACGTTTATGTATATCAGGACAATGGTGTACCCGATTTATAGAATACTACTTAGAAGCCAATTTATTTTGTGTTTTCTTTGTGAATTATTGAGTATTTTAAGATGTACTACAGAACTCATTATGAATTCACGAGGAAAATACAAAAGAAAATTATAACCGTGTCGTGTCTGTATATGTGATACAGACACATGTGCTTTATCCTTTTCAATATTTAATATCTCCTCGTCAATATTTTTCGTTTTAGAAAACATAAATTGCCAAACTTACGCAGGGAATTTGCGCAAAAAGAGGTTCATTTTATAAGAGACTAAAAAACTCGCGGTACGGGCTTTATAGGATCCAAAACACTCGGTTATCACCTTGTGTTTTAAATCCCAATAAAGCACTCATGTTCGGTTTTTTAATCTTGCTTACAGATTTTTGATATATAAACACATATATGTACGTATCCAAATATTTCGTATCCAAATATTTGATATAGATCGCGTTCGCTTTCGTAGTCAAATTTTTGTAGCTTATATAACACTACAATTATAAAACTTCTTCCAACACTAGCGCACCTAGTGCTCCAACAACCAAAGCTTGTTCCCCTGTTAGAATTCCAATGACGCGTTATGATTTAATTTAAACTACATGTACAAAAAGATGGATTGCCTTCAGTCCTTCAAAAATATCGACACTTAAACGTTCAAAACATTCGACGTGAAGCTGTCCTGAAGCCCCAGGGATTGCCGACAAAAGGAGCATGCATGTATATCTTGAGTTGACGTTTTCAGTTCTTTCACAACCTTGCCTTATAACGCAATAGACTAATCAATAAGCTGAACTACGGCATAGCATTAAGTTCTCATTTTTCTGAGAAATTGTTGGTAAAATTATGAAAAGTCAGCAGATTTTCGACACTGTTTATCAGAAGTAAGTTCTGCGATCTTATTTGCGTAAATCTTTGTAAAAGGATTCCAAAACTATGTGGATTTTTAGATTTTACTGCCCTCTAGAAAATGTTATATAAAATTAACAGCATTTTCAAGGATGATACAAAACTACACCCTATGTATAATATCAAATCGTACGATAATTCGGGCATATACTATACATAGTGTGGAGAAAAGCAGTTGTTCGTAAGTGATCAATCCGCCTAAGTGTTCAAAATGATCACGTTTGGCGTCCCTGCACGTGACATCGTTGACTAAGTGTTCTGCAGATTTTTACTATCGCGTGCCCGGAGATAGTTCCGCACATCTGTTTAATTGGTTCCATTAGTTGTTCGATTTTTGCATTTTTACGACCTTACATTTTATCCATTTTGTAACCCCACAGTTGAAGTCCGTTGGGGTCAGGTCCGGAAAACGTGAGAATGAATTAGAGATGATTGTGTTCATACAGTTTTCGATACACACCAATACAATTAGGTACAACGTGGGCATTTATTTCATAAACTTTAGTGTGATACGTTTTCGGCCACTGAGAAAAGTCGTATGTTATCATAGATAAAAGATACGATATTTTTACATGTAAAGTTATTGGTTCAACGATCCAATGAAAAGTCGTATAGGATATTTTATTATATCAAATAGATCCAATGTTTTATAATTCCTATCTCGTTCAGTTCAGTTCGTTCACCGGGCGTTCATTTTCTGCGAATAAAACGAGTTGTTTTGAGAGCAAAACCAGACCAAAACTTTCCAGATGGTGGAACGTTAGAGTTTATGAAATAAGCAAAATACAGACATCAGAAGTTGTCAGGCGTTGGTAGCAAGTTTCCGCCGTACTTTTGGCACCAATTTTGTCTCTTTAAAAGCTTCATCGTTGTCCTTACCAAATTCTAAATCATTGGTACTGCTGCTTAGGTTTGATTTTGTTCCTAATACTCGCAGATTCATCACTGGTAGGTGCGCTACGGCTTTCCCAATGATTTCTTTCGAAGGCTTCTTTCTACGTGTTCGAGCTTGTGTGTAATGAAAGTAAAAATTGTTTCCAATCACAGATATAGGAAGAGCAATAATGACCACGCCGCATACTGCACAAGTGATACCAATTACTTTCCCCAGTGCAGTCATGGGAACTTTATCACCATAGCCTAATGTAGTCATCGTCACAATTGCCCACCAGAAGGAATCTAGAACGTTGCTGAACATCTCGGTGTTTTCATCCTTCTCCGCGAGATAGATGAAACAAGAAAACAAGATTAACGGTATTATTAAGATTCCTAGTCCAAGAACCAGTTCGTTTACGCTGGCAACGATCGCCTTAAGCATGACTTGAAATGAGACCGAAAGACTGAACAAACGGTATAAGCGCAGAGCCTTCAGTGGCACAAGCCAAATGGCTCTTTCATCATCAGAAATAACACTCACGAAATAAGGAATGATCGTAACAAAATCTATCCAGTTCATGAACGACTTTAGAAACTTTGTTTTGTGTGGACAAAACAAAAGTCGCATAAAAACCTCCAAGGTAAAGTAAATGGAAGATATTTCAAACACTCGTTCCAAAATATACATCTTCTTCGTGTTTTGAGAGAAGCTGGGGATGCTGCTAAGACAGAATTGTAGTAACATGGCGATGATGAATACGCTTGAAAAAACCGCATACGCCTAAAAAAAATAAAGAAAAATGTAAAAACGAATCATGTACGCTAAAAAATGTGAAACATCACTGAAATGAACACTTTTTAGTGTTTCCTTTTTCCCAACATAGCCAATACTATATGGTTGTAAATACAACATGAAGTTGGACAATAATGCGATAGTGGTATGTTACAAATATTATCATCACTTTTATTACTATTACATTTCGACGTAATTTGACTTCGTTATAGAAAATTTTTATGTATACTTTATGAAATATTTAATATAATAGTTTTTGTTTTAACATTTATTTGATGTGATCATTCTTTTTATTATTTGACTACTGACACTTTTCTCACTGTTGAGTCCACAAATATAGTGCCCAAACTGCTCGGATGGCCAAAAATAAACAAATTAATAGGCTTACAAAAGATACTAACATCGTTGCCGAACAACACGCCTTAATTGTACAATATATGAATATATATATTGTTTTCGGGTCAAAAGTTTTAGATCTTTCCTAGATACCGAAATATGAAGGCCCTTGCCGATAGCATGGTCACGAGTTCTGTATTTATATTCTTGTAAATGCCTAGTATTTCTTGAATATACTCTTTATTTCATAGGCATTACAAGCATTATAAATACGAAGCATGTCCTCGCAGGCCCATACCGAGAGGCAACGTCAGGAGGGGCCAAAATTGCAAAATTTATTGATTCACGGTTGACGACTTTGTGATGGGTCTGGTGAGCCACTGTTTTAATTAGTTTAGGGTTTCTCAAACTTCAGAACACTAAATTATCATAAAATACACCTCTATTTATGCTTTATGAACACATATTATCACACATCAATCACTAATTTTGATTGTTTGGATCTTATTTCTTGAATGAAGCAATGACGAATATGCAACTGAACAACAGATGGACCAAGTAATTAAACAGAAAAATCAAAAGAAACAAAAATACAAATTAACCTTCTTATTTGTATTACAACAATTTCAGATTATTGTGCCATACTTATCAATGTGACACCAAGAGTGAATTACTTATAATGGTGCTGTTTGACAAACAACGGATTTGTGTTCTCTGATGTTTCATGATCACGAGCAATTCTTTCGAAATAAACGTTTTTGACCTTCACATTCTCCGACGAATATATTTGCCGCATTAAACCAGCTTGGTATCATCTTTTATGTCCTTAAACATGTGGAGGATCATGAGGCTGTTTAGCCCATTATCGGTCTCATGTATGTTTTTCTCTTCAACCTTTTCCTGTTATTAGTCATATTATTATCTAGAAAAATTAAGGAAGACCATAGTCCCCTCTGTCCCCCTCCTCACGTATGTGCCTGTCTCGGTAACGGTCTTCATAGTTCAGCTGGCAAAGCACGGCACCAGATTCCCAGGGTGAGGGTTCGATTCGCAGTTGGGGGTCCAAGAGTTGCATTTTCGCAACTGCTTGGAGCTGGGTCTTCAAATGTACGATTCTTATATTTGAAGTTGACTTTGCCTACTGGTTTGCAATGCGAGTAGCTTGATGGGTATTTGTATATGTGTATGCATCGAAGTATGCTTTACGTAATACTTCATCATAGAAAGTGGGTGGGTGAAAAAGAGGTTAAGTCGAGAACCGACATTGAGGTTATAATAAAAATAGGCTAGATACCGTGACCACAAGACCACCGAGACCTTACTATTGTAGCTGAGGTTGAACTTAGAACGTATATATGTTCTACCGTAAAAACCTCACTTCAATAGACAATCGTCAACCTATTTGTGACTGTATAAGTATTCCGTAATTTAACCTACAAAGCTAGTTAGAAGTTAGATGTTTTTACGTGGCTTCTATTTCATTTCTTTGTTTTCAGTGTTAATTCTCTCTTTCCAATATTCTTCGCCAACTGGAAACTACCAAACTAGGTGTGAAAAGATTAGTACTCGTGTAGACGCCAGATCTACGCAACTGCAGCAAGAACCCACGGTGTGACGTGCATTACAGCCGCGCATTAGTAAAAAGTTTAATATCATCTGGTCTGTACAAATACCTCACTTAAAGCAGGTGTGGTAAAGTTGGGTCTTCACGGGGTAAATTCCTATACGTTATAGAACAATTAAGGAACGACGAGCTCTACTAGCACAAAAGGTACCATTCAGAGCTCCAGGAAACAACACGTCGCAGACACAACACTTACCTTTGACAGAGCAGTCGAATTGGGCTTCTCTAAAATTGTCCAGATCATGTTCTTGTACTTTTTCCACGTAACTACAGACTTACTAGTACAAATGTTGCTCATAACTTGCACACTTCCCGAGCGAACGTCGACTACAGTAGAGCTTTCATGATGTTCGCCGTACGTTTGGAGTGACTTTTCATTTTTGATGTGGTTTCGGTAGTGGACCCAGCAACACGACTCCATGTTTTGCGGATTTATCCCCCAAAACGCCAACTCTTCGGAAAATTCCGAGGCGCAAATGTGAGTCGGGCAGTGCAGTTTACCCGTGCGATAATAGTTGAGCACCTCGTTGAATATGCCTGGATGTCGATCAAAAAAATACTCCCCAGTCGTGCAATCATATTCCGGCGACAGGGGATGCTTATCTGCCATCCAACATAGCCTCGTGTGGGGCACCGTAGTGAGAGTACCGAGGTACGTGTCGAAGCGTTGACCACCAACGTTCAGAACAATCCTTTGACTAAGAAATGTCGTGTTCGAGGTTAAGCTTTTCCTATTTCGTCGACTAAATTGACCCGTAGCCATGTTACACTCGAGTGATTAAAAATTATAGTCTTGTTTGTATTCGTACAATGAAATACAACCAAAGCTGCTAATTAATCCTTTCTAAAAATTGTTTACTTAATCCAGCTTTCAATACTGATGCACGCAAAACCAAGCAAACACATTCAAAGTCCAGCGGAGCTAATCTCTTGTCGATTTACTTTGGAGGAGGACAATACATTAATCTTTTGTATTTACCTTGTTAGCACATCGGTCAACGACTATACATGAACAATAGTCATTACTAATGCACACTGACATTCTGTCGAGTTTCATGAATCCCATGCAAGTAAACTACAAGCTAAAATGCCAAAAATAACGGAAACGAAATGCATGCTTCACTGCAGTGAAGTTAAACCACTGGATTCTGACGTCTATAGGAATTATCTTGTCGCCAACAAACAGTCAAAGTGATATTATGGCTTCATTTCAAGTTATAACAATGATAACTGCTCATTCGTGCATCATGTTTTTGCAAACAGGCATCGCAGATATTTGAGCAGCGAAGTTAAAACGGATTAGCAAGTGCTATTTAGGCTATCGAACAACGGACGACAACTTATGGCGATTTAACGACGCTTTGTTGATCAAAAAGAGTCAATCCACTCTTTATCACTTAATTTGCTAAATGAATGAATTAATTAATAAAGCAGAGGAAGTTTAGGTAGTAGAATGTCAGAAAACATACTTTGGTCATGTTTAAATAGCCTTTCGTGGAACGATCGTCCTTGCAGCACGACTTTAAAAAAATTTCAATCAATAAATGACAGAAGATGTGTCGGGAATGTAAAGATCCAAACGGTCACGAAATAAAGATTATTTCGTTGTCGACACTTGGCTTTCAAAGGATTTGCTTATCGCGTGAAATCGTATCCCATAACTGTTATAATGTAAGTAATTACTTTGACACATGCATCGGTGTCATCGCAGACGATGGTTGAAACATATATCCCTTAGAACCAATACAGAACACAATTGTCGCCTTGAAGTCGTAACAAGAACAAATATCACCAGATACGACCACAAGTTAAATATCCTATGCTACTTTGGAAAGCAGACGATTTGAAAATAATTTTCCCCCGAGTTTTTCGTTTTTAATACTGGAAGGCCTTGTGGCATTTTACCGAGTCAGATAAGACAGAACTATCATGAAACTTTGGCCTTTGCTATCTGTGGAAGCGTGTGTGTGCGGAGCGTGTAGGCGTATAGGCGGGAAGGATGATATCCTCCAGAATAATTTCGTAGATGCCATAAAAATGTCGGAAAAAACAAGATTCCAAAAGCCATTTCGTTCCATTTCAGCTAAGTCGCAAACTACCGCTATACTTTGTTGCAGCAGTATTTAAATTTGAGGGTTACATCGCTTGCAGCAAACGATAGAATGAAGTATTGCAGCACTCAGGTTAGCAGTTCGACTTTTTTGAACATTAAGGTCTACGTACAAGAACCCTGCTGATTTGGCTTCATTACCTATTGAATTTCGTCGGAACACCTTTTTACCCTTAAGCTAGACGTTAGTTGGATTGAACTAACTCCATAAATTTGAAATTAGTGATACAGCACGATTCGAAGCATACACTTGCTGTGGTATGTCATTGTCTAAAATCGATTTCAACACAAGTAGCTATGCAGGTCTTTTAATTTTGGCAGAGTGTAATCTGTGATCTTAAGAATCATCCTAAGAATGTTGCGGCTAGAGCAACAGTCCCTCGTGTTATGATGAAAATTATTGGGCTGGAAAATCAGCTGGGTTTGTAGAAAAGCCTTGACAGGGAATCTTGTTTCTGCAAGATACTAAATAAATATTGATATAGTCAATCGTAAGGTAACATACATATGAAATATTATGACATATACCCCCTAGCGAATAGGAATCGCCTACAAGGGTACATATATTCTGAAGGCAACTTCAAGCACCTGCCAGTTGGCATATGTGCACCTTTCTCATCAGAAATGGATTTCTCAGTGCGAAATTTATATCCAAGAGAGTCTCTATATGTTGGTCTTTTTCAGAAGTATCACGCTAGTCGATAACCAACGTGACATTAAGAACACAGCTGTTTCTATAGTATAACAATTGTGTAAGCCATACGTCGTCACTGCTGTTGTCTAATGGACACAGTTTCCTATATCCCGAACTTGTGTCAAAGATCAACGGCCTTTTGAGAAGTTTCGAGAAGTTTGGAAAGTGATGATGAAACATCTGCTGGTCACGCGATCAGCACATTCTACTTTCAAGACATAAAACGGTCAAAACATTTAGAAAACGACGAGGGACGTCGAATCAGACTAAGCTATCTGGAAGGAGTTGGAACACTAAGACATCGAAATTAAGTGAGAAATAGAATGAAACAGTGAGTGAAATAGACAGATGCCGTCAAACCTTTCCACAAACCTTTCCACAGTCAGACTGACAACATCCCATCGCTGTTGCCCACCGTTCAACACAAAAGAATTCAGAATTCTTTGTTCTTGTTTTATCAATAGGAGTGATCAATCAAGAAACAAGTGAGAAAAAAACAAAAACTGCAACGGTTTTTTCCAAGCTGTTACAAACAGTGGGATGATTTTCATCGATTTCAAGCAATCGAGCGCATAGCCAAGAATAAAAAACAAACGCACGTACGTTTATATTGAGAAGGAAAAACGAATAGTCAGATGGAAGAGCTGGCCATCCCATGTACACCAAAGATTTGAATTTCGGGTTGTGAAATGAACTAATAAGGATTTCTCGGCATGTTAAAGTATCGTTCGCACATTATTTTGAAAAACCATATTACAGGCACAGACGATCCTTGCGAAGATAATTGGTAACGTTGACGCTGTATATTTAAAAAGGCTAACTATACATCAAGTGAAAACTCGAGGAATAAACTTCCCAACGTAGTTTGGCTGTTTCAAAACACACTGGTCATTTGTGCACTCAAAACACCCGAAGGAATTGTATAATCTAGATCTTCTACGTATGCATACATATACCTGGATAAAGAAAAAGTTTAAAGCGAAATTTACATAGCTGTTTTTCGGTTTTGCTATGAACTATTATGTCCTTATTTTATTGGCTATCTAAGTCAGGTCACTTTAGGGGTAAAACATCTTTATCGATAATAACATGTCGTTTCCGGGATTTTTAGCCGTGTTTGTAACTCAATTGATCTTTTTGAAAGTGTAAAGACAACTTTGCCCTGGAGGAATCTTAATACTTAACCTGCTGCATGAATTTCGCACTTGGGGAGATCTTTTTTCAACTGTATTTGTTTGTTGATATGAAAAAGGATTCTTAGCTGAAGTCTTCTCCCGAGAGATAAGCATCCAACGGTGAAGTCGTGGAGGGGAAAATCGTTTTGTATCAAGTGACAGAGAGTGAGAATCTAAGGCTGTGACTCTAAGATGTTGTCGGAGAGCTGGGTTCTCTGAAGGTTCAAACTGCAATTCCTTAACTTAGATAGCGACACAGTGAACTCTATTGACTTGAAACAAGTAACATATTTATATGAAGCGCAGAATAATCATTCTCGAGTTCACTTTTGTCCCAAGCAATAGATCACCGGTGAACGTGAGTAATGTCTGACAAGTCAACGGTTCTAAAGGTCGGACTACGTAAACGTTTTGTGAAATACTTGCAATCTTTTCTAGTTGCTTACTGATTGATATTCCATCGTCAGAATTTAGATGCGCCGTCCTCAGAGTTTGGCAGTTCTCAGCTGCTCGACGCCTCGCGACGATGTTCTTTTCAATCTCCGGTGCATGCTACCGAGCTAACAAGAGCATAAGTATTTCACGCTGGCCTTTGAAAAGTACTTATCACACACGCCATGGTGAATGATGACAACTCCTCACTTACAGACTTCGTCATCGCTTTGCGTTTGACAAGTTATAAACTCCAGTCCAATTCTTTTTCTCCGCCACAGGTCCACGGGGTACGAGATGAGAGACTGCAAGACTGCTCATATCAAACTACTGGCTACATGATATACACAAGCAGTAGCGCGATCCCTATTTTCCTCCTTCTTCCTCCTTTTCCCTTTCTTCCCACCTCTCTCCCTTTCTCCTACCCTCCACTATTTGACAGTCTGTACCTATAATACTTTCACTGCGTGAGCTCTCCCCTTTGGCGAGTAATAAATTGTCCGGTGTTAGCCAGAGCAAAATAATTGAAGTCTTGTGCTTCCGAGAAAGAGTTAAATGGCACACGTTGATTGGTTTCTCACTCGGCCTGAACATTTGTCGGACAAGCCGTAATATTATAATAAGAATTGTGCCTTGGAAGTTTTTAAGTGTCTTAATGGATTAGCACCCAGTGTCTATGAAGTATATTTTACAAGTAGTAGTTACACAAGAAACACTCGTGGCAATAATAAAAACCCGGTTCTATCAAAAGTACGAATTGAATCGGGACGTAAAACCTTTGCATTTTATGGAGGAAAGATTTTTAATAATTTACCAGATAACAATGAAAATCGAGAAGTCCATATTAACATTTAAATCTAACTGTAAAAATGTTAATTTTGATTTTTAAAACGTTCTCTTTTGCATGATGTAAATTTTTACCATTTCAATAACTGATTTCCTTAGTTTAATTAATTAATTTTATATTTAATAAGTAGTTTGTACAATTGGTATTTTTATTGCTACATTTTGTAACATATCAGGTCCTTGATTAATAGCAGTAATGATTTTCTTACTGAAGAAGTTAACCTATGTAAATATGATTATATTATTATTACAACTCGCATTATTATTATTATTATTATTATTATCATTATTATGTTTCCATGAGCCAGTTCATATTCTAGCCATTATTCCCTCCCACCAAATATTGTTGAGGGGTAACCGAGGTACAGGTGTTCCCATAGTTGTTCACACTAAGGCTGATGCGCTTCGGCTGTACGTTCACTATTCTGACTGTACCACTCCGCCAAGCACTTTCCTGATTATTGTTTCCCCCTCAGAAAGCACCGTCCTATTATTATTATTATTATTATATTTATATAATATAAATAATTATTATTATTATTACAACTCGCACACCACCCAACTAAGGACAGTGGAAGGGGTCTAAGCTTGCTACGGGCTCCCAGCATCTCGCCAGGTAAGGCCGCAACAGACATTGCACATTTCAGGGAACTTGTGGGGAAAGGAAATTTTACCATTAAAATGGATTTTAGGAAACACCCACGGGGCCAGCCCTTACTCGCCCAACTTATCCAGTCAGGAAGGAGTAAGGGATATACAGCCCTCTAAAGTCCCTGAAAGTACTCCCCGATGCGTATATCCAGTTTGACCTTAACAGTACCCTGTTGCACTTCCAACCAATTAAGGTCAGTTTAGGCGTGCCACTGCAAGGGTTAAGTCTGAATATTGTTTTATTCTTGGACTAGTGTATATCTGTTTCAGCATTTAAGGCTGGTTCATCCTCAACCAACTAAGGTCAGGGGCATCAGCCTGCTGTATAGATTTTCTTCTAGTCCTTGGGCTAACAGGGCAGGTTTGCCAACACCTGAAGGTAGTGTACTTGCAGCTGCCAGCCAATTAAGGCAAGCTGAGGCTTTCGGCTACCTGTCTACCCAGCTGGCAAGGCAGGGGCGCCACTCCCTAGGTCATTTCATCAAAGCCTGCTGGTTTTATGGAGGTCACTGGCTCCGAGTCAATGCCCTGCCTACCTATTTCTGGTTTTATCTCGGAGTTTCCTTCTCCTAGATAAGTTGCCATCCAAGGCTAAAGAGTCTTATCTACCCTTGGCTAAGGGGTTGCTGGCACTTGCCAAAGGTGCCACCCCGGACTCTGGTAGGCGGGAGCGTCCACATTCCCGTAGTAGGCTGAAACTGTGCTTGTCCTACTCCAGTGCCTAAATTATTATTATTATTATTATTATTATTATTATTATTATTTGGCCGACAATTTGTGCAGGCATGCCTGAGCAAAAAGAGAAAACTAAAGTTTGCGAACATGTTTATATGTGCACAAAAGAAAGTTTGACGCAAAAACAACAACAGCAAGAAAGAGAACTTACTGATTGGTAATTCCAATAGCAATTGTGCACACAAGAATGACTGGCGTAAAAACAACAATAACAAAAAAAGAGAACTTAACTGCATGGCAATTTCAATAGCTAGTATTACAGAACACCTAAAACATTGAAGGTAATCAAAGCCAACAAAACAATATAAAATTTAACAATTCTGGTCAGAATTAATTTCGAAAGTAATTCTTTTTATTTGGCTTGAAGCCATACACTATAGAAACTTTCCTAGAGGAAAGTTTGCGCGACATTTATATTTTATTTTATATGAAGTGAAATATTAAAGTAAAATTCTGTAAGTGGATTTTTTTCTTGTACTTCCCTCATTTTTTTTCCTGTCTCCCAGTAACATTGTGCACCTCAAAGAGATCCATTTCATTGAAAACATCACGGGAAGTTATTAAAAGTAAAATCTTTCGATAGAAAATTCATACCCACGCACAGTTCAAGGACGGAACACATGTAATCTCACTCAGTGTCAAACATCAATATCTTTGTTCCTTTTCCTTAGACACCCATTACCCGGACATAGTAACCCAGTTGATTTGTATCATACCGGTACGGTCTTGGGCAATTTTACTTCGCAGCGCCAGTATTGTTACGTTCTGGAGGATTGAACGGGCTGAGGTACAACTTTTTCATGTCTCATCTGATCAAGTAACTTTTGCAAGTCTTTCAGTCTACAAAATCACATAAAACGTAGAGGCTGATATTGGTTGTGACAACGCATTGCTCTCATGTATGAGAGACTTGACAGTAAAGAGACTTGAGAAACGTTGACCCAAAGCTGTCAAGTCCGAATTCGAACACTGAATAATTTGTCGACTATCTCCAGCAAATAAATAAATAACTACATAAATATATAAATAAATAAATAAATAAGTAATTAAATAATTAAATAAATAAATAAATAAATAAATAATCAAGCAAAACAAAACGGACAAAAAACTAAAAAACAAATAAACCAATCAACAAACAAAGAAACAAAAAAGAAATAATTAAACAAATATATCGACAATAAAACAAAATAAAATAAATAAATATATCAGTCAGTCAGTCAGTCAATCAATTAATCAATCAATCAGTCAATCAATTAATCAATCAATCAGTCAATCAATTAATCAATCAATCAGTCAATCAATCAATCAATCAGTCAATCAATCAATCAATCAGTCAATCAATCAATCAATCAATCGATCGATCAATTAACGAATTGGCAATAGATGTACGATGAGAATCTTTGCGCTATTATGGATCCCAACTAAAAATGGCTGACTATTTCATATTCTTTTATCTGCCCTTAAATTAGCCCTACTAGGTTCCTGCGAGAAAATTCTATCGAATTATCAATACAAAAACGAGGCTAGTTAGGCTAATTTAAATCCATATTAAATGACGTGTGTGAGCTTTGTTTCATTGCTCGGCAGTGGGCTCAAGCATGCACTTCAGCTTTAAGACAGCTTGAACACTCAAGTGTTTAAGTTCACACGGGATGAGATAAAGGTTAGTATTTGCCACAGGTGAGAAAATTACATGAAAAAGCACAAGTAGACATGAACTGAAATGTAAGAATGATTATTGGCACCTGCAGCAGCATACGCACAAGCGGAAACACAAACCAGCACAAATGCCTACGGGAGTACAAACCTAAGTATGACTGGAAGCAATTCCACATTGCCTTGCGCTTCTTGCAAGAGTTTAAGCCATGGCCAAACTTTCGAAAAATTTGGGATAAAACACCTCAATATCATTGGATCCAGCCATTCAACTGTTTGTGATTCTGTCTTAGCCTGTCCCAGAAATTTTCCGACGATTAATTGTTGGCTGAATTGAGACGGCTTCCAGTCAACCTACTCCATCGTTTCACACCACGTTCAACAATGTTCGACAGCTTGGCCAGGGCTTTACTCTACTTAACAAAAAGGCTCGACTAATTAAGAAAACATACTCTGCTCCACTCAGCATGTCCAGAAATGCGTGGAACTGTTTGAATGATGTCTCAATACTTTCCAGCACGTTGTCGTCCAAAAAATTAAGTTTTGAACCTGGAAAAAGTGATGAACATTGACAAATAAGTACTCGAATTAATACATTATTCAAGGGAAAAGCAACCTATGCAATCACCTAACCTTAGCTGGCACTTTGAGTTTGGTGTAAATCTGCAATCCGGAGGTGAATTTCACGAGGGTCCTCATACCCACCTTGATTTTTTCCCTGCTCCGCATTCTTCGGAGAAGATTCGCTTTCAGGGGCAGTCTAAAGTTAAACAAAAGGAGAAGCTAAGATTAGTAATACATCTTATTTATAAATGGCGCCTCGTTTATTATTCTTTTATGGGAATATCTATTACCCCTAGACTTGGTGTTAAATATGAGATTTTGCTCTTCCAAGAGACTGAGGTGCAAGATTCTGAGGCACATAATAGTTTTAGCATAATTACACAGGTGAGAATTTGGAAGCAAGGATCAAACATTTTTGTTCTGAACATATTGGTAACATTTGTAAACGTAGCTGCCATTTTGCGTTAATGCCTTCTCCGTTATTCTCCTGTAGGTAATTATTCAGAATTGTGACGTAATTTTTGGCCAGTCGCCACGCGGGATTTTCGATAACCACCTGTGTAATTACACTAAAAAGGAATATTTAAATAAAACGCCGCTTGAAGGATTGATGACCATAAATCATTTTCTCTTGATTTCATAACCAGCGCGTTTATCTTCATAAACAGTAGGTTTTAAATTAGCTTCTTTTGTTACGTCTACCAATATGGCAGCAAGCCGTTGTCATTTCTTCGGATTCAGGGTGAAGAGGTCGGAAAGTTCTTCGATACACGCAAACAACCACTTCTTTATTTATTCATTAATATCGGTATAGAACCAAGAAAGCAAATACAGCAAATACAAATATAAATTTTGAACCCAAATGATTAGTTATTTACAAAAGATGTTATGGTTGTCATCTGTAACATTATGTTTACCACGAACGTACTTTTGAGCTCTTGGACAGAAAAGAACGGAACAGGCCGAGAAACTTACCCCACGAACTGCTTTCAAAAAACTGATTTCTTGCCGAAGTCTTCTGTTCTCTAATTGTAGCTGTGAATTGAAAATATACATAAGAAAAGTTGAGAGTATATTCAATAGAACATTATGGCATTTACACTCGACCGCTAACTGTCAAGTTGATAAAGTTAGCTTTATCAACTGTTATACTATAATGTTCTATCGAATATACCTTTCATATAATCGGCATAACCACCTTATAAATACTGAACTCGTGGCCATAATCTCAACAACGGCCTCCGTAGCTCAATTGGCAGGGCATCGCGCTAGATTCACGAGGACGCGGGTTCGATTTCTAGCCGAATTGCCCAAAGTTGCATTTTTCGCAACAGGTCCGGGTTGGGTCTTATAAGATTATCCACTTAACATAAGAAAAGTTGTCGTCCTGTTTACTAAGTGTTAGTCTTAACAGACTTCGAAATGGATTTTGAGAGACTGATGCCCGCTCATGACCAAACCGAACTTTGTTTGACTATTTTAGGTCTGTCTCAAATGGTTTAACGGTCGCCATTGCCAAGGTAACTTGACGCGAGCGCTACAGGAGAAGTACTCATTCTCAGCACAGATATTCTTCTTCTTCGCTTTTGCAATATCAACTGAGACCTTTTCTTGAAGTCAAATTTTTCAAGACGTGAATAGTCCTCGTGAAAACACCGAAGCTCGGTTATATAAAACTATTAACGATTTAATCCGTTAATCGGGTCCCGTACGCTTATCAGAATCTAGTTAAATTCTCTCAGACTGATCTTCACTGCCTAAAATAAGCACAAATCCTAATTAAAGTAAACCACCTATTTACAGAACCGGTCCCAGGTGAATGGTATTCCCACGATAAATATTCCGAAGGTAAATATCTCTATGTGTAAGGACGGCGGGCATTTATTAAACATGCACATTTGTTGCCACTTTTTTACACAAACCTTAGAATCCAATAAACGTGAAATTTTTCTCGGATGTTTGCACATCCATCCTTAAAATAGCAAGGACGTCGTCTCACGTCGGTGAGAAATTTTCCCATTTTCGTAACGTCGTTTAGTTTCATACATACCTTTAGCAAATTTTCCCTTGTATGTTTTACGCGCGTTTTGAGCAATCAAGATGATTCCTGATTATTTAATTATTCGACTCGTGACATCCTGGATGCACTAATATTGAGTAGGTGTTGAATTCCTGACCCTGCATGTCACTTTTTCTTGTAGACAAGAAACAAGTCTCTTGTAATGATATGACAACCTCAATTTTTTAAAGTCTCTTCGAATAACAAGCAAAAAACTTCACCCAAACAGTGATCCGAATTCGCTACCCTCGCTTTACCAGTTCAATGCACAACCATCCGAGCCATAAGTCATAGGGATCAATGTCCGTTACAGTTAAATATTGTGCTTCTACGGCTTATCATAAGGTTACGAGTTCTACGACCGTTAGGGGATTAGAAAACATTTTTCTGAATAATCACTGGACTTGACAAACCACTGGCAATCGGTGAAGCTTGCACATTCACCATCGAATTATCTACAAATATTGGATTGATACAGACACGAAACAGTTTAGGCCATGGGTTCTCAAAGTGAGGTCTCAAGGATCAACTAGGGTTGCTGGAATCACTTAATACTTAGTGGAGTAACAAACAGCTTCTAGTCATGGGGGAGCGCTGTAGTTGGGAATTAATACGGCTCATCCACGAGTTCAAGCAGTGAGATCAGATCAGCAACAGTGACAAAAGACCTTGATACCACGCAACCTAAATCAGGAGACTCATAAACGTAAGCGAATCAAAGTCTTATATTTATCAAAGACAGACGTTTTTGTTCAAATGAACGTTAATTTGTTTATGATTGTAACTGTTTTGTACTTCTTTTGGCGGCAGCACCGGTAATGAACAAAAAGAATGCCCTTTATCACCATTTTCACATTTCTCTGCGACCTAGAGGCCTTTACTTTGTGTCTATATTTACCTCAATCTATTTTTGTCTTGCCTCTGACAATAAACGTCTCGTGCCGCCACTGCCTTTTAGGATTTATTGCGGTCGCTGAATACAGCAAATTTAGCACTTTGGGGTCACAAGAAAATGTAGTTGAGAAGCACTGGTTTAAGCGACCCTTCGCCTCCGTTACTATTCCTGTTAGTATTGTTTTGTAAACTAAAGCTGCACGTGGCCCCTGCCTGACGCGAGTATTCTACTACCAACCATATGTATAATAGTTGAAATGGCAAAAGATACTAGCTTCACATGGACTTAAAGTAAATACTACAAAAACGGAGGTGATGGCCAGTACAAGAATCTACAAAGACATGAATGTAGTTGACACAACAATATTGTTTTAAAACAGGTTGATAGTTTCAAATGTCTTGGGGTGATGTTGAGTGAAAAGGGTGGATTTAGGGATGGCAGTGAAAGCTCGAGTGAATGCAGCATGGCTGAAGTGGAAACAAATGAGTGGGGTCATTTACCATAAAAGAATGCCAAGGAAACTTAAAGTCAAACTGTATAAAACAGTTATTCGACCGGTACTTACCCATGGAGCTGAGACATGGACTTTAAGAACTAAGGAGGAAAACACCTTGGAAGCTACGGAAATGAGAATGTTGCGGAGACTGAAAAGAGTCACACTGTTGGACCATATTAGAAGTGAAGATATTAGGAAAGAATTGGATGTGGACCCAATAATGGAGAAGATTCGAGCGGTACGATTAAGATGGTTTGGTCACATTGTCAGAATGAGCGAAAACAACTTGGTCAGGCTCGCATGGAAAATGTAGGTAGATGGAAAAAGACCCGTTGGGAGGCCCAGAAAACGGTGGAGTGATAATATAAAAGAAGATCTGTCCAGGAGGGGATTGACACAGGAGGATGCTCTGGAGAAGAACAGTTCGAGAGAAAGAATCAATTTACAAAGGCCACGACCCGGCAACATCGTTGGACAAAGCGGATGATGATGATGAACCATATGTATAATAGATAATCTTATCTGAATGTTTCAAGAGTTTTTTTTCTTACATGTTATTTTGACCGACTTTTCATTGTTTAATTTCTTCACTTGTGAGAGACTGTGGATCTTACGTTTTCAGACAGTCCTGGCCTGGGGTTTTCAGAACCACCCGCAACAAAGACGGCAAACAGACAAATATGTCAACTCACCAATGTAGAATACGCGGACTCACCTCAAGGACTTTTTCTGATTCTGCCATTCTCGTCCGACTTTCTTCTTTAACACAATGCTTTAAGAACTCCACTTCGACCTATATGATGAAGAAAAAAAAGAATAACAAGTACAACAGCAACAACAAAATGACAGGAATAATAAGAAAGACGAGATTTCTACACTTATGAAAAGTAAAACTAAACACAACCAGCTTGTTCCTCTCCGTCTGTCCGTCCATGCATGCATGCACTCACCCACTGGGCTATCACCTGGTGTTTTAAATCCGATACTCCTGATCGTTTTTTAAACATTACTTATAACTAAGTACCAGCTTTATGATAATTAAATTTCACGGTTTACTAGAAGAACATAAATTACATGTTACAGCTATCCTGAGATGTAATCTGAGTAAGAACATCTAAACTTTCAAACTTTAACAACGTGTTGATTTTCGTGTTTTGAAGTTTCATTGGTGACACGGTATTTCTCTTTCTTAAGCGCAAAAGCCGTGAAATTTAAAGCTCGTAAAATAGTTGATAATTAGGGACATATTTCGACAAAATATGCACCACAACATGAACAAGGGTACATAGAGTATTAACTGCAGCTAAACATGAAAGCAACACAGTACCTCTAGTTCTCTTATTCTTTGGTTAAGAACGTCTTCAGACAGTTTATCTTTAAAACAAAGAAAACAAGAAATGTTGGGCTGGGGATTCACGAGTGGTATTCTGAAACATTTCTTTATCTGACGATATGCGATCAACTAAGCTCTTAGTTCATTTCATGCGAAATTTCACCTGAAGAGCTGCAGGTTTCTTCTTCTACATTGTCGACTTCCAGGTCTAATTCCTTGACAGAGGTAACCGCATCCTAAATTACAATATTGAAGCAAAACAAACTAAGTTGTCGTTCTTTGCGCTTTTTCTGCCTTTCTCTATCTATAAAGTATCAAGTGAAAAAACCCGATATTCCTTTTGTTTGCTTGGGAACACAAAGGATCACCACATATTCAACTTCTCCAAACTTCCGCCTCACTCATCAACCAAAAAGAAGTTCAATGACAAAGGGTATGGCTTAGAAACTAGATCACGAGTAGAATTCCTCATTTGGAAGATAGAAAAACCAACACGGATCTCAGAGAGTTTCTAAAATTTACGTCCTAAATTTGGTACTAAAACGCTGATTGATTTATACTTCATTGAAAATTCAGTTGACATGTCTCGCCCCTATCTTTTGTTCCAATCTTGAGAATATGCTACCAAGCTTTTCCTAACAGGCACATTTTAAGTTTGAAACACCCAGCGAAAATCGCACGTGGAACGGTACTAACTGTCCATGCACATTAAGCACTGGATTCCCTAAACATGTAAGACTGGTTTAATTTCCTCAATGTTTTCCCTTGGCATTCGATGAAGTATACAATATCAACTTTACTGTTTAATACTGGGTCATGAGTTGTGCCATAAGGAAGAGGAGATCAGGGCAAGATAATCTCAGGTTTCACTCCAGTTTACTCAAGTTCGACATATGTGCTGCATATACGGCAGCCACGATATGTTAACGACGTCGAACTGGTTGCCGCATCGACTGAACATGTAACCCGTACACCTAGCAACCAGGGTCTCAGTTGCTCAACAGTGAGAGCGTCTCGCTGGTCATCAGAAGATTGCACGTTCGCTCCTTGTCTGGGGATCGGAATAGTTTTCCTTGGATATGAGCTTGACGAACGTTTACGTATCGTTCATGATATCACCAAGCCCCCATATATAGACTGTATACAGGGAAATACAGTGAAAGTTAAAATACATCTAAAAACTGGGTGTCTCGCAATTGGTCTGGCATACTTCATGGAAGTGACTGGGGAAGTAATTTCAAATAAAAAAATTACAATATATTTTCAACCGTTGAGGAGCGAAAGCCGTTTCAAGGGCGACAGTCGTGACGACTCCGGTAGATGTTAGCAGTAAGCATGCTCAAATAGTCGAAGATCTTATATATCTGAATACCCTTAGTCAAGAGACAAATCTTGGTTTATTCCCTTTGGGATGGAACATTTTAGCGTATAAACACGATTAAGTTCACTCTCCGCAACATCCCCAGGCGGGTGTCAAATCCCTCTGGGGGAATTTCATGTAGATAATGAAAGGAAAATTCATTAGAATATGACCAAAGAAAAACGTAATAAAGAACAAATAGAGAAAACTTACATAAACCGTGACCCACCAGAAGTAAATACATCCGACTAATATCCACGTTTATAAAATAAGTTTTCTATTACACACGTAGTGGTTGGTCAGTCAACGAGTTTATATCAAGCTACGTATACACGGTTATGACATCGCAGCGCCGCTTGATGCCAGAATTTGTTCTTAGCGCGAGTGAGAAGCCCTGATTGGTATACAGATGCGAGAATTTGTCCTTGGCACGAATGGATAGCATTGTTTGGTTTACGAACTGACAAGGAGAACTTACCATTTGATATTGAAAATGAAGTTCGTTATTCACTATTACTATTGCTTTCGGGTTCTCCCAAACTTCTCGTGTTTGCATCAGGCTACATAAACACGGCAAAACAGTCTCTATGTCTTAATTATTTTCTTTTTGCGCTCACTCTGAAACGTCCAAATAGTTTTCACATTGATTGAAAATAAGGTCAAATGGTTATATACTGTTTGATCAAAGTCGCGTTCTGGTAACCCCATAAAGTATGGCAGCTCGGCTGTGGAACACTCAGTACAGAAAACTACGGTGATGACAAACATGTAAGCGACCGTAACAATTGTCACCTGAGTTTCGGTATACGGCCACGTTCTCTTAATGTTTCGGTGTCTAAAAACAGTAAGAGCAGTTAATGGTTAATTATTAAAGGTTAATATGGTTAAATGGTTAATAAATATTAAAGTTAATAATCCTTCCTGTAGTAGGGTTCCTAGGATAAAAAATGATTGTGGTCGAGGCAACAAATTTTGGATGCGAATATTTATATAACGCTCTATGACATTTTCAGCGAGAAATAGACATGCGAAAGGTTTTAGGATCACTATCACTACTTTAAATCCAGGGGCATCAGCAGAATATTTTCTACAGCAGTCTGGAAGTTCTGAAATAAAGAGCTCAGCATCGTATGTAAATTTTTTTCCAGAACAGGGAAAAGGTTTTCCAAGGGGATTATAGCAATTTGTAATTAATAAAGGAAAATCACGACCAAGTCGCGTGCATTCGGAACCTAATAGCAAATATACATCTTGACCAAGCTTTTCTTGACAAAATGAAAAAGGTCAATGTTACACGGTACGTAAAAACAATAACGTTGCCAATGTTGGATAGACTTGGAGGGGGCAAATGCCTACCTTTGACCCCCTTTGCGTACGCTCACGTATAAACCTCTTTCAGCTTCGCCCCACCAGTCTAACATTTTGATAAAAGGAAGTAACGGAGTCGTGAATGTCCTCACGTTTACTATAACAGGCCACTTGCACTAACAAGTCACGTGATCTCGACCCTACTAAAATAGTAGATATGAAATTACGAATCCTGAAAAAGCGTCATGGTACGTGATTTCAGTAACATTCTGAACTTCTGATTTTCAAAACTTGAACTGGCTCTGAAAAACGCCTCAAATTTTTAGCTGGTCATGTAACCAGAATGAATTAATTTACAACGGAAAAACGCCGCTTCAAAGCAGATTTTAGTTTCACGTGAAGAGAACGTTAAGATACATTTTAATGTAGTTTATGCCAAATTTACCCTGGAATGATGAATGTTCGCAAGGTAAAAATACGTTTTGCACCTGGTCGCTATGCTGGACCAGATGAATTTGTCAGCCAAAATAGCGATCCAAAACAAAATGCGCATTTCTCCGGCTTAACCTTCATTAATTTTTTAAAACGTGGCACGAGTAACATTAAAACTTCACTTGATCAGCTTCTATTATGGTTAGAGTTCAGAACTTACTTTTGAAAGAGTCATCACAAGGAAAATAAAAAAGAAAACCCCGAAAACCTGCCTGGTCACGTGACACAAACCAAGATTATAACTCCATGGCTGCTGCATGTTTTAAGTATACTGGAGTCACAAAAATACACTAGTATATTTCCCATCCCTAACAATACATTATCAAAATAAAATAAAAAGTCAGAAAATAAATCCTTTTTCTTAAATAACTATTTTTATACATCCAAATGCTTCTCCTATTCATACTCATGCTCACATTCATATAGATTTATTTGGCTAACTTTGCACTAGCGAAGAAGACTCCAAATTCGCTAATACACCGGACTTCAGAGAAAAAAAGTTTTTATACATACTTGCCTACATTAACCAAAGTATCCGTAAATGTCAAAAACTGATGGAAAATTCGCATACTTGTTACACAAGTGCTAGGTTCACCCATTCTCCTGGTTCCAGGCCAACATGTTGCCAGATCGCGGTTACAAGTAAATTTTTACCACGCCCCCCATTATGCTTGTTTCTCGGATTCATTGGTGGAGGCCGTTTATGCACAAAAAACGAAGGAAAATTCTCCAGATTATTAACTCTTCGGATTCAAAGTCTCGAGGTTCTTTTCCGGATTCGCGTGCAATCCGAAAACTTTTTATTCTGAATTCGTTACTAAACTGTACACGGCTAATTTGAATACATGAAAAAGCTTCCTGATTGCCGATGAATCTGGCGAAATTTGGTCTAGCGCAAACGTAGCGTAAAAGCCACATTCATTCTCATATCCACATTAATTCTCTTATTCCCAATAACAAACCTGTTAGATCCAACTCTGGCTGCCGTTCTCCACGGTACAAAATTGCCTTTGGATGTCTTAGATGCAGACAAAGAGTAACCTTGGGGTACGACTGCGGGAGATGATCTTTTGACTCTACATAAACAAAAACGTGAAGCAATTCCAATAAAAAAAGATAGAAATATAGTTCTTTTTGGCTTGTCTCAAACTATGCGGAGTTTGAAAGTTGGATTTACGCAAGCTTTGGTTCTAGAAGACTAACAAAATGTATGAACTGAAATAAAGCTCGTTTAGTGAAACGAAATTAAGCTCGTTTAGTACACTTGCACAAACACGTGTAAGCAAAAAGTTTTATCACTTTTGGCAACAAAAAATCAGAGCAGTTTAAAATGAAGGATGCTTTAAATAAATTGTCATTAGAAATCTTTACCAAGGACGCTTGAATATTTGTGACAAGATTTGAATCGGAATTTTATGCCAAGATTTTGTACCAATCATGACAGTTTAACAAACTTTCCTTGTCTACCCCAAAACCCATTTCTCCTTCACTTTCTATAATGGACAGTTAACATGCATCGCCACAACAAATGCAACTACCGGTCAAGATCCTCAACGTAAAGAACCGAACGATGATCCCCTAATGTAAGATACCACAGTACTGTTTGAAATTTTGACTGGTACTTAATTTATAACTCACTTTGACACACCCGTTTTCTTAATCCCATTACGTGCTCTTCTTTTTTGAATTTTCGTTTTCTTAGACGTTTTAATTCTTCCAGAACTTGGCGCATGAGTGGCTAACCAAGGATACTGGAAAGATTAATGAACAATTATCAGATATTAGTACACCCATTCCGTGCACTAAATATACCAGATAAAGTAACAACTTCACTCAGTCTTCCGCAACAGATTTAACAATTGGACAAGACAATTGAATAATTTTGAGGTCATCAGGTAAACTAAGCAAGCCAACACTCAATATAAACTAATACGGTACTCCTCGCAGTTTCAAAAGCGAATTTGCTAACTCTAAATAGTGTACAGCAGCGACTCTTAAAAACGGTGCTTCCCTACTTTTTGAATATGTCATTAGATCCCTTGGCTGTTTATCTTTACGGACCAACTACAAAAATACTAAAATGCATCATTATACGCGCGAAGTCTCGATTTCGTTGTCTTGAATTCTATTCAGTTTTCCCCATTGCTCGAAACTTTTGCTTCTCTGGATAAAAATTGAAAGGAGTAAGGTTGTGATATTTGCATAGTGATATTTATGCGATTGGTCGACGAAATAAAAATAATTGAAACCTCTGATCGTTTGAAATATGTTGACGATACAACATCACCTGAAATTTTTACTAAGTGATGTAAAAGTTCACTAGACGTACATGCTCGTCAAGCAATTGACTGAATAATAACAAATTAACTTTAATTTAGTGCAATGAGATATAAGTTATTTTGTCGTAGTTTCGCTGAACTCCTAACATCAGAGAGAAATAAAGATGAGTGGGAAATAGTAACTCCCAACTACTTGATCCTTCAATTTCCAATAATTTCAAATGAAATGTACACGTTGAGCTACTACAATAGTTCTGCTTCCTTATAATTATTAGAATATTTCCGAAGGTCTCGGCTGAAATTTTCCTGTAACACTTACATCAGACTCAGTTCGACCAGCATTAGCCAATACGTGTTGGGTCAACGAGCTAACCAAATCCCTGTCTAACAAATAATACAAAAGAAGAAATATGAATGACGTATCGCTATTAACTTTCAAACACAGAACACACTTTGGCCAAATATATGTCAAACTTTTTAAGTTTGCATAATTGACTTAGTCCTTCTTTCGACGAAAATGCTCACAATGAATGACAGTTTACAAGTTAATTAAGCCCTGGCCAAACGAACGCAACATCATTCAAAATTGTTGAATTTAATTTTGTTGGATGCTGTTGGACTGCGTGGAAAAACGAATGCAACATGTTGTACGGTTTTGACCCAAAACAGTGGAAATTACGGATCAAGGACGAATAATGATCCCAAATTTTAGGCGAAACTACCCGTTGCCCTTGCCTGAGAGATAACTTGCTGCGCTTGCGCGAGTGCAACAAACGAGTGCAACTTTGTAGTTCACACATGAGAACAAAAGAAATTTTGAACGATGCTGCATCAACTGTTTGATGGAAATGAAACTTCGTTCAACACTAATACAACATCATGGAACATCATGCAACACGGTGGCCAAACGAGTTCAACATGTTGCCCTCAACAATGTTGAACAACGTTGGATCGCGATTTTGCGTTCGTTTGGCCAGACCTTTACTTTCACCAAGTACGGTACACGTCTTAAAACTAAAGTATCCATTTCTCGTTTATAGATCCATCATGGAAGCTTGAGTATACGGACTCAGACAAATGAACAAACATACCTATTCTTACCAATAATTCTATATCCTTTTGTCTGCCGTGGACGTACTATACCATTAACTACAGCTAACGCCTGGTGACTTTACTCGTCAAGGGGAATGTGGCAGTGAAAGAGATAATGTATGTTTCTACCTATATTCATATTTACGTATATGTCAGTGCATCATTCAAAAACCTTTATTTTTTCGATGGTAATTATTCCCGGGACTGATAGATAATTCTATTTCAATGGCAGCATATTTCATTCTACTTACCTATCAATGGGTTAATTCTCAAATCTAAGACAACTAACGATTTGTTACACCTTAACAAAGACTGAAATGCCAAGGCGCCACGATTCGATATTCCACATTGCTGTAAATCTAGAGCTATTGATGAAAACAAGAAAAACTGAATTCTAATACGCATTATAAAAACTACTACGCTTCAAACTGAATTACATTAACCTCTCATTCATAGTTTTGGCCTTTTCTATCGCTTGGAAAAAGTTTAAATATACACATTTAAGTGGTTTTGGATACGCACCACATACTGGTGAACACTGGCATTTTTAAATTATGTGCGCTTTGGAGTGAACTTTAATACGAAGTGGAAACTTCAGTTCTCTTATTTCTCGTACTCGTTCCCGCTCTCTTTCATTCCTGTCTCTCCACCTTTCTCTCTTGTAGCCTCAGTACAGCTGTTTCAAAGTATCCATGTTCGTTTTCATTTTTTATTTTTAAAAGAAGTCATGCAAAAGTGTCTAAGTTGTTTCAATTACAATCTCGTTAGATGGAAGTTTCAAAACAAAAAACGCGAGTTTTCAAATATCTCATATCCTTTTAACACCTATCTCACTGGTGAATAATAATTGGAATTACAAATGAATAAGGCTGAGAAAAGACCAAAAAGCCCGCTTTACCTGGGTGAGCTGTTGAAAAACATCCAACAGGTCCTCACAGAAATGAAGCTCACGGATCCAGGGGTTATCCAAATGAACTACTTGTGTTACTATCAGGCAAACTATTGCAAGTACACTCACGATAATTGTAACAAATACAATTTTGAATTAATGAGCGAATACGTGGTGATATTTGAGGGTGCTGAAGGGAAATTGCATTTGTTGAACATAAAAAACAAAAATATTCTTTCCTCGAAAATTGAGTGGCAAATTGATACCGGATTTGGCCGGTCTACACAGTGCTTTATAATCTTTAGGGAGTTTTCTCGTATTTAGACCGACTTTCCATATCTGAGAAATCGTTGGAGTTTCATATGTTTGAGCACAGAAGGACTAATATGTCTACAGAATTGCAAAGGTAGTGTTTCTGCTTAGGAGTGGATATTGTAAAGTTAAGGAGGATCCAAGTTATCTCTTCAATGGCTGCTGGCACACGTACGCAGTCAGAACCAAATTCGCGCCCCCAGGCCACTGAGTTATACCCCAACTTTGAACTACATGGTTTTCGGCAAGATTCTGGATAGGTGGCCATCCTAGAAAAGTACCTTCGGTAAATCTGCTTGGATTATTTAAAAAGTTACAAAAGCTAAAGTACAACTGGCGATTCATAGTAGAACACATGCCTGAGTTACGGAGGGAGCAGGGATCATAATGAAAGCACTGCAGTTGTGACGTGTCTGCAACAATTCCACGTTGAGCTGTGGAGTTCACCAAGGATACCCACAGATCTGTCCGTTTATTCCTAAAACGAACCTTCAGTTAAAAAGAACCTTTACGCAACATTTGCCAAATTTTCGTACATTTTGTAAAAACCTCTCGAAAATTCAAAAGACAATAAAGACAGTTATCATTGATAACGATTGTAGCTGCAATATATTAATCATTAATTCATAACAAACCTTTGAGCCACAGATCATCTTTTAAAGCTTCGGCAAGAACTTCAGCACCTCGGTCCCCAAGCAAACTGTTCTTACACACAGTAATTCTTCTGATTCCTGACATGCGGTCCAAATCTGGAACACGATACCGAAGACTGTCTTGCCAGGCAACGCTATGTTTCTTCGTTGCTTGGTACTATGAAAGTATCACAGATGAGTGATAAGACTGCAGTGAAGAAAAATAGAAAAAATACGCTTCTCGGCTAACCAGCTACCAACTCTATAAAACTGCGAGGTAATCGCAACTCTTAGTGATAATTCTTGATAAATAATAGCAACTAGAAACGTCCAGTCACCCCCTTCAAAGAATGTCCTACATATCATAGATCTGCACTTAATTCGACATATATTAACGGCAAACAGTATTATATCCATGATCTTTAGTAATTCCTGTTTTTTTCAAAGTTTCTTTTTCTCTCAGTGAGAAACAGAGCTGGTAAAACCTATTTGCAAATAAACGTGGTCTCGTAGACTAAAAAAGATATGGACCCAACTATTACTGACGTTTAACTTCAAATGTGATATTTCAAAACAAAAGAAAAATAAGGGTTCGTATAATTATGGAAACAAAAGTTCCACCAACTAATTTGATGCAGGAAACGTTACTTTCCCATGACGTCCTACCCCATGCCACACCATGCCACACCACGCCACACCACACCATACCATACCACACTATACTACACCATATCACACCACACCACACAACTTTACACCACAACCCATATCAGAACCCTACACCACAGCACAGCACCGCACAGGACTACTCAGTACAGCACAACAGAGTACGGTACTTTACTTACTTTACATCAATAGAAGGAATGAGAAGACATGGTGAAGAAAGGGTAAAAAGAATTTAAAAAAATAAAAAACCCCAAATACCTTAATGTTTAATCAGTAATTGGAAATTGGATACAATATCATTCCAATTTACACCTAAAACAAACTCCCAAAAGAACCATCTTCATACCCAAAATAAGAGTACGTCAAATATAGTTACTGACTTACATAATGTAGAGGAAATATCACCTCAATTTTGTCTTGTGATTTTACTCATATTTTGGGTTCCAAGATGCTTCTTTTCGTAGTTCGTTTTATATTATACTTCGTGTAGTTCTCAGCAGGCATTGGAACTGTTCATTTCAAGACGTATTACACCAAAAAAATAGTCTGCAAGCACGAACCTCTCGATGCATTCGTGACATCAATAATACTGTATATAATATGTAACCTGCATGGGATACTTTAGTAGTCTGTAAAGTCCGGATTCTAGCACATTTTATGAATTTTAATGAGCTTCCGAAAATTGTTGGTAACGTAGGATTCTAGCACATTTTATGAATTTTAATGAACTTCCGGTTATGACGTCATCACCTGTCAATCATTCTAAAATTGTTGTGTGACCACGCCCATTTCCCAAATCTGGTTCAAACCGGATTCTCGAAATTGGTCAAATTCTTCACATTTTCGAAATTGATGAAATTCATCACATTTTCGAAATTGATTATTCGTAATTTCGAAATTAATCAAATTCATAATTTCGAAATTAAAATTGTTGAAATTATTTTATGGTTTAAAACCAAATATATTTTCATAAGTGCCTATCATTTCATTCATGTAATAACCAAATGCAATTGTGTCTATTTTATTTTCAAGAATTATTCTTTTATCATCTTTTGTTGACAATGCAATTTTTTCAACACTCTCAGTATACAATTCATGATTTCGATGTCTTATTAAATTCATTTTTCTAATTTGTTCTTCTTCAGAAAATAAGCAATCTTTATAATTTTGAAACGTTATATCTCTCTCAATAACATTTTTCTTAACACCTTTACATCTTTTTAACTCTTTTTCATCTTCACACATTTTATAAGAATATAATTTTGCTCTCAGCCCCACAAATTCTTCAATTTGTTTTCCACCACACTCATCTTTCATCATTCCAATTACTTTTTTGTTTAATCCAGTTTTTATTCCGCTTTTATGTTCTTTTGGATAATTACTTGTGTCAAACATATTTTTAACATCTGGAGAAATATCTTTATAAAAATCTTCGGTTTTAATCTCATACATTAAACTATCAGTGTCTGTAAATAATAATGATGCATTTTCACCATATTTTTGTTTAACGTAATTATAATGAAAATCATACATTAAAGTTTTTGATAAATCTAAAATACTCATTCCTAAATATATTGGTTTATCTAGTTTAATTTTACTCTTATACATATGCACCGCAATTAGATTTTCAGAAAATATTGTTCTTTTATTGAAATTTGTTTTTGAAAATAATTTTAATGCTTTTTCTTGTCGATTAACTAATTGTATATCAACTCTGTTTCTCACATTTTCCATTGTTTTACCAAATACAGAACTATTCATCAATTTGAAAAAGTCTTTTTCAAAATCATTTTTTGCGCTTGTTCTCAGTTTTGTATTTAAATCAATATATTTTTTCATGAAATCTTCTTCATGAAATTTAATACCTTTATGAATTCGTTTAATTTTTAATCCTAATTTTTCATATAACTTCAAGTTTTCACAATGCAAAACATATTTTTCTTTATTATTCAAATTTGGAATTAATTTTTCAACATTACCAACCTTTAATCTTTCTGGTGCTAACGGATATTCATTGTGTAAATCATGTAAATCTTCTGGATATTCCAAATCAACTTCTAATATACAACTATATTTTTTCCAATTTTCCAATTCTTTGTTTACCATCCATTTGAAATGACTCACAGGAAGTTTTTTGCTCATTGCCCAACCATATAAATTATTTGCATCCAAATAAGAAAGATAAACATTATCTTCTTCAGGATTATATTTGTTTTCCATATATTTATTATTAGTTTTTGCATATCTTTTTGTGATTGTTGAAATTCCACCTCTTATTCCATTTTCTACCATGAGATACATTTGTGGATCATTTAATAATTCCAATTCAACTTTTGTAATTTTTAACATTGCATCCCATGCTAATCCAGGTGAAGTATAATACCAAGCAGGATCTAATTTATAATTTTCTTTACAAACTTTTCTAAAATTTTCAAAAACATCAGCTAATAAAATTACATCAGTTTTCAAATATAAATCATGATATTCTCTCATATTTTTAATATTAAATTTATTCCAAACATTTTTCGCATGTTTATAATTTTCTTCACTTATATTTTCATCATTTAATTTAGAATAAAATTCTCTAATATCAGGTAGTTTTTCTTCTTTTAATTTTTCAATATCATCAAACCAATCATATGGAAAAACACCTTTTCTAGTTAATAATTCTCTTTGTTCTTCATTTTTATAAAATTTCTTCAAAATATTCATTTCATTTTTATCTAAATTATTAACTAAATTTGATAAACTACTTTGCATAAACTTAAAACTGTCAATAAATCTAATTTGTTTTTTAACATTAATAATTTCTTTAATTTTATACTTTGGGTTTTCGCTGGTTGATGGTAATTCTTCACACTCAATAATATTTTCTTTGCATTTACTTTGAAGTTGTTTTTCTGTAATTATTTTTATAGATTCAAACTTATCAACAATAATTTCTTTTGTAAATGAAATATATTTCTCCTCAGTGTTGGGTATACAATTAATTTCACCTTCTGAAACACCTAGATTTTTTATAAATAAATGACTATCATAATTTTGCAAATTATGAAATATAACTGGAATAAATTTTGGTTTTTTCATTTGTGTATTACAACTAATACATGCAGCACCTCGATATTTTCCAGTAAAATGACAATGATCTCTAACTTTGTCTGTGAAATTGGTTCTTTTCGGTTCTTTTTCTTTTTTTACGTTTTCTTTTTCATTTTCTTTTCCTTTTTCTCTGTCTTCAAAATATTTTTTAAATTCTTCTGCACTAATTTTATCGTCCATAAATAATTTATCCATCTTTTCAAATTTATCACATTCATCGCATTCATCATTTTTTTCAGATTTTTTTTCAGATTTTTCTTCTGCTTTTTCTTCTGCTTTTTCTTCTGCTTTTCCAAATACACACCCACATGCATAACATTTCTCAGCTCTTCTAAAATCTGTTTTATCCTTTTCACTTAATATTATCTTTTTTGGAAATATAAATTGCTCATGTATTTTTTAATATTATTTACTAAACTTTCTACAAATTTTAAAGAAATATCTTCACCAGGTTTTTTGGTATATTTTATTAATTTTGGTCTAAATAAATTATCATCAAAACATTTTATCAAATAACAATATCCAGATGGTTCATGTTTTTGAAATTGTTTTGTATTATCTCCAATATTTTTATCCTCGAACCGAATCGGTTTTAAATTACATTCAAAATCTGCATAAATTACAAATGGAATATCATGCATTTTTTGATAATTTTTAAACTTTAATTTTTCTCCTTTATTTGGATAAACAGTTCTTCCACATTTATATTTTGAGCAATATTCTAAATGATTTTTAAGAGTTTGTTCACTTCTAAAATTTTGTAAGCAATAATTACAAACAAATATTTTTTCTTTACTTTTATTGACTTGGTTTGAAAACAATCTACTTATATTTTTAATTAAACAATAATGTTTATCTCCATTTTCATTCGTTATTAATAATATATTTACACGCGGTCGGTGTGATTCTGGATTTTCAACCTTACTTATTCTCAAAGGAAAAATTTCATGATTTTTATTTCCAAATCTTTTTTCTTTGTTGTATCCAAATAAATTAATTGCAATATTATTATTTTTTTCAAATTTATCATTATCAGAAAATCCACAAAGAAAATTAATATCTTTCACATTAAAACTTTCAGCTTTCTTTTTTAAAATTTTTGTAATTCTTCCAGGATTTTTTAAGTTAGGATTAGTTTTCAAAAGTTCACTTATTACAACACACCACAATAAACACTTTTGATCATCATTTTCTGGGTTGATAATTGCTTTTTTACCTTTTAAAAACTCTGGTAAAGGAATAAAAGAAGATGCAAGTAATCGTTTAATTTCATTAATATTAAGAATTATTTTCAAACCTTTGTGAAATTTCCATAAGCTTGAATTTTTTAAAAATTCTTCAAAACTCAAAATAACTTTTTGCACCATTTTTTCATATATTTCATCAAAATTACTTCCATCAAAAATTTCTTCATAATAACTATGAAAATGAGCATTGTCTTTGATTTGTTCTCCTGTTGCTGGATTTGTTTTTGACATCAAACACACAAGAGTTATTTGTTGTTTTGTGCTTGGATATTTTTTGAATTTTTTAATTATCAATGGTTCTATTTTTTTCAACAAACTCAAAGGATCATATAAAGATAATTCAAATTTTGTTAAATCCAATTCATATCTTTTTGTTACATTCAAAGCTTCTTTATCCAATTTAAATTTTGCAGTTGGGGTTGAAACTTTACCTTGTATTTTGTTAAATATATCTAAAACATCTTTCAGATGATTATACCAATTTGTTATTTTTTCTTTGTTATTCCTCAAGGGGGTGTATTTATCAAATAAATTAAGTACTTTTTCTTTAGTCTTGTTAAATAAATCATTTGCTTTTTCCTTTGAGCTTTCAACCAAATTATTAATGTTTAAATTTTTTTTTGGTTTTAATAAAGGAGTATTAATATTTGGAACATCTTCATCCAATAAATTTTTCACACTTGTTGTATTCATTTTTTATTTATATAATTATTTTTTTTTAAACAAAAAAATAATTTAAAAAAAACTATTTTTTAATGATTGGTCACGTGATCAAATTTAAAAAAATAAAAAATGATTTAAAGATCAATTTTATTAAATATAAAAATATTAAATAATGGTGGATCTATTTTTGGTTGAGGTTTTAAAATAATTTTGTAAGGTATATAAATTTTTTCACAATTTTCACCATCAATTACAAAATCATCAAAAATACAACATTTTTCTTTATAATTTATTGAAAATTCAGTATGTGGTAATATTTCTTCTCCAGTAATTTTAGAAATTTCTTTGGTAAAAGTATAATACATATTACTTTTTGTATATTTATAATTTTTTGATACAAGTATTTCATTAATTGTTGAAGACATCGTTATTTTATTTATATAATAATTTTTCTTTAAACAAAAAATATTTAAAAAAAATCAATTTTTTTTAAATATCAACCTGGTCATAAAAAATCAAAAATGATTGATCATTGAATTTCAAATCTTTTTTTCTATTAATTCTCCATTTTATACTTTCTGGATTCATATTAAAATTTTTTGCAGCAGATAAAATACTTTTAAAATTTAAGATTTCACCAGTTGCTCTATTTATAGCTATTACTGAGACTGGGTTTTTCATTTTTTCTCTACAATATTTTTCATACTTTTCGTTTGGTTTACTAATTTCAAAACCCAACATTCTTTCAAGTTCATTTTTAGTATATCTTCTAAAATATTTTATTTTTCTTTCTTTTGCAATATTCCACAATTGAGTATATGTATACCCTGTGTAACCTGTATAGTTCGGTTTTTCTTTAATGATACTCATTTATTTAAGATTTTTTTTTTTTAAACAAAATTTTATAAAAATTTATAAACTACATAACCACCCGAAAGACCGGTTACGAAAAAAACAACATTTTGATATTCTTTCATTTCATTTGAAGGTTTATAATAATCTTCTAATTTTGGTTCTTTTTCATCTTTTTCATCCGCTTCTTCTTTTAAATATTTATAACGATTATTTATTTCAGCAAGATTTTTCAAAGACATGTTTGTTTTATTTATATCAGCATTTGCATCAGATAATTGTTGTCTTAATTTTTCAATTTCTTGTTTTCTTTTTACTTGATCTTCATACCATTTTTCTTTTTCCCTAGCAAGTTTTTCAATTGCTTCATTATGTCTTTTTATTTCTTTTTCATATCCAGAATGATTTAATTTTGAAAATAAAAATCCTGCACCTGCAAAAGCAACTGCATTAAATAATCCACCAACTACTGTTTCCATTTATTTTTATATTTTTTCTATTTTATGATTTGAAAGGATCAGAAGGAATCCATTTTTTGTCTTGAGCATATTTAACTGCAAGCGATGATAAACCCACAGCTGCTGCGAGTTTTAAAGTAGGAACTAAACTAGATGGAGTTGATAAACCATCACTAATTACTTTTCTTGATATCATTCCAACTCCAACAGCACCCGATGTAATTATTGTAGAATCATATAATTCATTCATAACTTCTTTTCTATTCATTTCACCCATTTATTTATACATATAAATTTTTTTTTGCAAACTTTATTTTCTTAAAGATTTTCAATAGAACACTTTGATGGTTTGCATTTAGTAATTATATAATCATTCTTATTTATGGTTTTAACTTTTTTGTCTTTGTGTTCACGTTCGCTTTGATCACTTTCACTTTGATCACTTTCGCTTTGCTCACTTCGTTTCAATTCTTCACTTTGTCTTTTGTCTTTTTTATATGAATAATATAATCCACCAAGTGCAGTAACAACCATCACACCACCAACAAAATATCTAAAGTCTACATAATCATTTATTTCTTTTACAAAACAGGTTCTTTTGCGATTTTCTACTTCACTCTGCAGTTTTGCTTTTCTTTCTTTTGCTTCTCTTGAAATTTTTGCCAATCTTTTTCCCAATTTTACTTTTCTTGGATCTTTTGCTTTATCAGATTTTTCAACTGCTGTTACTTTTTCAACATTTGGTGAAGCTTCGCTTCTGAGAGCTTTGCTCGATTGTTTACTTGTTTCACTGTCTTCACTCATTTATTTATAACTTTATTAAATTTATTTAAAATTTATTGAAGTGTATTCAAATGTTATTCAAATGTTATTCAATTGTTATTCAAATGTTATTCAATTGTTTTATTAAATATAAAAGTATACGATCGTCAAGACATTTTTCTTTTTTTTCTTTTTTTTCTTTTTTTGTTTTGATTATTTCATGATTCCCTGTCATTTATTTATAACTTTATTTTTTATTTAAAATTTATTGAAGTGTATTCAAAATTTATTCAAAATTTATTTAGTTATATATTTTAATATTTCATCTTCGTCAAAATCAACACCATATTTTTTACAAAGAAGATAATGGTTTAAAACAATTTCTGGATATTTCATTTTTCTTATTGAAACATATACATATAATATTTCTCCATCTATTTTTCCGTGATCTTTATTTTTTGATCCAAGATAAAATTTCATATTTGGAGTGTGATACTTTCTAGCATTTGTATAGAAAGAAACAATTTCTTTTCCATTCACATAAAGATTTCCTTTTTTAGCACCGCTGAGATTACCTTGATCCCAATGAACAGAAAGACATATTAATTTGTTTATTTGAGTTGCATTTGCTTTCAATTGCCATCTGTTATTTGAAATTGCAGACGTAGATGAATTTGTGATATATAATAATGAATTACGATAAGAAATACCAAAATCAAAAGGAGTTGGTTGACTTACTGATTCATTATCTGTGATTTTAAACAACGATACCTCATTGTTAGATGAATTTAATGATTTTAAACTATATACAAAGTAAAAATTCAAGTATTGATAGCTTAAAATATTTTCTTCACAAGTTAAATGTAAATTGTTGCTGTTTGATCCAAGACCAGTGTTGTATTTAACACAATAAAAATTATTATTAATTGAGGATTTTTTGAAAAATGGTTGTTTGTTTGTATCATCTTGTTTGAAATTCCAATCTTTTTTTCTTGACAAATTCAAAAGTTTTTCAACCTTTTTATTGCTTCCAGCATATTCTATATAATTATAATCATCTTTCACATTAAAAATTCCTTCATCATCCATTTGTAAATTATAAATATTTGCAATTATATTTGGAATTGACCATTTTATAACATGGTAGTCGACGTATTTTTTATTTACAGAATGTTGATTAGAAGAAGGAGAATAATTTGCTGCATGAATAATATGATGATTTCCCATATCCAAATCTCCAGACATTGTTCCACCTATTAAAGATAATTTTCTAGAATCTTGGTCATCCACATATTTTTTACGGGAAAGATCTTTATCACTCGTAGGATCCAAAGTTGTTTCAATTTTATTATTTCCCATTATAATATTTCCAGACATTGTTCCTCCTGTCACTGATAATTTTTTAGAATCTTGATCATCCACATATTTTTTCCTACAAAGGTCTTTATAACCCACAGGATTCACATTTGTTGTAATTTTATTATTTCCCATACTTATATTTCCTGTCATTGTACCTCCTGTTTTTGATAGAAAACTTGCTCCTGTATGACTTGTTATTAAATTATCCACATATTTTTTTCTTGTCAAATGCGCATTTTCCATTGGATCAACTGATGTTATTATATGATGTGATCCCATGTTAATGTCTCCTGTCATATCTCCTCCTGTAGTAGATAGCTTTCCTGTTACATCAGATTTTAAAGATTCATGCTCACTTTGATAACCATAGAATAAGCTCATTTATTTTAACAAAATTATTTAATTTTGATTTCTAATAAAACATTTCCAATTGAACCACCATTGTTTCCTTCTACTTTGAATATTAATTCATTATAAATTCCATTTGATAATTTTACCCCTCCTATTCCTCCTTTGTCTTCAGGTGGATAAATTTTTGAGACACTTCCTTTTAGTGTTTGTTCTGTTGTTATTGGAATTTGAATAAGAATGTCACTTCTTTTACCATCTACAAAATTTTTACTTTTATCAATTATATTACAGCTTATGTTTACATATTCCAAGTTGTTATTAATATTTACCTCACTGTCACTCTCTGTTAATGTATTTGCTTGTATTACTTTATTTTCTGGAAATCCTATGATTGGACCAAGTGTTTGTAAATTTAATGTTTTATCCGATTTTATTTTGCATTTTCCACTATAATTCAATTGTTCCAATTCTATTTTTCCAACGTTTTCAAATTCAGTTTTTAAAATATTAAAGGTATAATACCCGTTTTTGAATTCAATTTTTGTTCCATCATATGTATAATGAATATTTTGATTTAAATTATTATAATTCCAAAATATACTTACTGATTTTACAAACATATAACCTCCACAATGAGTTAATATAAGTGGTTCATCTAATTGAATTATTTTTTCACGGTTTTCACCGGTCTCGTCTTGTTTGATAAATATTTTAAGATTTGTCATTTATTTTATAATATATATTTTGAAATTAAAACTCCCCCAATTATTGATAAAGATAAAATAATTAAATCATCACTTGATGTTTTTGATGATTTATCTGAAAGGTCTGAAATGTCTTTTAATGTATTATTTTTCAAATCTTTTTTGGGTTCATTTTTCTTATCTTTTTTGAACTCATTTTTCTTATCTTTTTTGAACTCATTTTTCTTATCTTTTTTGAACTCATTTTTCTTTATTTCATTTCCTTGTAATTTTGTTTCGCGGGTCTTTGACCCGTAATAATTTAAATTTTCGTTAATTCCAAAAACCATATTTTCATCAGAAACTTTTAACTTGTTATTATATCCATCTATTGGTTCTTTTAAAATTATTAGACTGCTTGGAATTAACCATAAAGTTGGACTTATAGCTGTATTTAAAACTACATTTGTTGATGAAATTGCTTGATTCATATTATTTATCCATGTTGATGTATCATAATTTATAATTGAATCTTCAAAAATTTGTCTAAATACTTTTTGTGTTTCCAATGATGAAGCTCTATTTGAAACAATACTTTGTCTTGTTCTCGCTTGTGCTCCAAGGATTGCATAAAGATATGCTTCAATGCTTTGATTTAATAATTCAGTTCCATTTTTAATTAATCCATCTGAAATTTTTGGAACAAATTTTTTATAGTCATTTTGTGTGTCTCTAATTTGACCTGGACCATGTTTATATGTTTTCCACGGGTTTGTTCCAACAACGTCTTGACCCAAATGCTCATTTTTTATTTTCATAATTTCTTGATAAGTCCATTTCGGATAGTGATCTTTTAAAAAACCAGCATTAAATTTATAAAATGTTTTATCATCACCGTTTTTCAATTGATGCATAATTCTTCTGACTGTAAAATATACATGAAATCTCATAAATGATGTAATTTGTTTTGGAACGTTAGCTGAAAATAATAAATGTTGTATTGAAATTCCACATCCATAAGTTGCAATCCATGTTCCAATTATGCTTTGAAAATATGGTTCATTAAGTGACCATTTTGCATTATCATCTGTAGTTATATTTAATCTAGGTAAATTACTTTGAAAATAATCTGTATTGCTTACATAAATTCTAAACTGGTTAATAGGATAACTTAAAACATATTGTGTAGGAAAATTATCCCAATAATATTTTTTTCCTGTATAATTAACATGTCTTTTACCTTTTGGTAATTCTTGTATGCTTCCTCCAATTTTCCAAATTTTTGGAAAGTGGGGTATTGGTTTTTTAATATAAAGATACCTTGTCATATTTGGATCATTTTTAAACGTGTCTGAATTTATATCTGTCGAAATGTAATCATTGTTTTTGAAATATGTTATTGTTTTTTCCCAACTTCCATCTTTATTAATATCATGTTCAAAATAAAATTTTGACATGTCTGCATATGGATATTTCTTCAAAAAACTTTCTTTAAATTTTTTATCCAAAATTTTTCTTTCATTAACCACAAAATCATATTCACTTCCATAATATTTTCTTTCTGCTTTTTCAACTGAATTATCAATTTTCATTATTTATTTTAATAAGAAATAAATAAGTGAAATGAATGAAACGAAAAACATTAGCGATAAAGAATTTATTATTGAACAAGAGTTAAGGGATATTTATTACAACTCAAAAACAGGTTATCAATCTGCAGAAAGACTTTATCAAAAAGCAAAAGAAAAGGGATTAAACGTTAGTAGAAAAATTGTGCAAGACTGGTTAAAAACACAAGATACTTTTACAAGATACAAACTGGTTGTTAAAAGACATAAATTTCAAAAAACATTTGTTAAAGACTTGGGTGACCAAATACAAATGGACTTGATTGATATGAAAAAATATCAAAAATATAATGATGGATATTATTGGATACTTACAGTTGTTGAAATTTTAAGTAGATATGCGTTTGCTATTCCTGTTTACAGAAAAGATACTTACAACATGACAAAAGCTGTGTATGAATTATTGAAAAAATTCAAAAAAAGATTTGGGGAATACCCAAAAATTGCTCAATTTGATGAAGGAAAAGAATTTTATAATGTTGGTATAAAAAACTTATTGAAAGAAAAGGATGTTAAATATTTTTCCACAAAATCTGTTAAAAAAGCAGCTATAGTTGAAAGATTTAACAGAACTCTAAAAATATCCATGTGGAAATATTTCTATAACAATGAAACTTATAATTGGATTAACATTTTGAAAAACCTTGTAGATAATTATAATAATACTAAACACAAGAGTATATTAATGAAACCTGCTGATGTGAACAAATCTAACAAAGACCAAGTGTGGATTACACTATATGGTTACCCATTAGGAGATTTACCTTTACCTAAATTCAGAATTGGTGATACTGTTAGAATTTCTAAATATAAGAATATCTTTACCAAAGGTTATGAAGCTAATTTTACAGAAGAAATTTTTAAAATTGTAAAAATATTTAGAGGTGATCCAAACATGTATGAAGTGGAAGATTTAGAGGGAGAACCAATCATTGGGAAATTTTATGAACAGGAATTATCTGCTGTTAATGATGTGAGTGGTCTGTATAAAGTAGAGAAAATATTAAAAAGAAAAAAAGTCAAAGGTAAAAATATGGTGTTGGTAAAGTGGGAAGGTTATGACAATAAACATAACTCTTGGATCGCAGAAGAAAATATTCAAAACATATAAAATAAATGGATGAAGGTTTTGATGATATAGAATTGAGAAATAGAAATATGGAAGAAGCACACGAAACAGGTGAAACAAGTGGAGGAAATTTTGCTGATACAAATTTAGATACTGGAGAAACAACTAGATTGTTATCCCCAACTGGTCAAAATGATACACCTGTTAGAGTTGAAAATCTTGATAACACCAAGTCTAGAAGATTTTATGACAAATTCAAAAAAGGTTTAAGTGGAATTAAAAGATCAATGACTAATGATAAAAAAAATTTTTTCGAAAAAATATTTAATTTCACTCCTGAGAAAAAAAATGGAGAAAATAATAAAAAATTGTTAGAAGAAACTAGGTTTGAAAAAGATGAAAAAGGAAATGTTTCAATTTTTTTCAAAGAAATAAAAATTGGTAATATCGTTGAAAATGAACCACAGTTATTTGGTAGAAAAAATAAGACATTTGTTAATGAATTCAGAGATATTTTTGAAAAAGCAAAACAAGAATATATAAAAACACCAGATTCTATTATAGATAAAAAAATATCTAATAAGGGAAATTATGATATGAGAAAAACCGAGAGAAAAAAAATAGTTGAAGATACAATTTCAGAAATTGAAGATAAAATTGATAAAATAGTTGATGAAAATGAATTAAAATCAATTATTTTAGATGTAAATGATCCAAGAAGATCATTATTTGATTCAGATGAATTGAGAGAATTTAGAGGTTTATTAAATTTTGAAGAAGCTGTCTCTCCGGTTGGTGGTGAAGACTATTTTGATTTACCAAAAGAAGAAAAAGAAAAAGTTTTTAGAGAAAAAATTAAATCATTTGATAGAGAAAATGAATATTGGAAAAATAAAGCTGATTTAGAAACAGCTGAACCTCAAAAAAGTATATATAAGGGTTTTTCAGAAATTGCAAAATTATATGCAGATAAAACTAGAAATGAAAATGGGGGAAAACCAATTAGTGAAAAAGGAATACAGATTTTAAATGAAAATGCTGAAGAATCTGACCTTGGAAGATTAGAAAGATTTAAAAAATGGGCAAAAGAAAATCTCGCGGGTTTATCAGCAGTAGCAATTTCTGTAGCAAGTATAATTACAGTAATAGTTATGGGAGCAAGAAACGCATTGAAAAAAGGTGCAAATGCAGTTGGAAAATTAGCAAAAGCAATTGTAAATATAGGTAAAAATTTTGGTGCAGTCATTTCAGCAGTTTTAAATTTAATTTCTCAAATATTATCATGGGGAGCAAAAGGTATTGCTTTTCTAGCTAAAAATTTATGGATATTAGTTATTGCAATTACTTACTTTTTATACAATGAATATAAGGAATACTGAAAGAAAAACCGAAAGGGTAATAAAGATTAAAAAAATTTTTTTTGTATAATAATAAATGAATAGAATAGACGAATTATATCCAGGATATAAAAGATCAAAAATGAGTGAAATTAAAGGAACCAGAACAAGACATGTTGTAACTTTAAATCCAAATTCAGTAAATCCAGAAGAAGACCTTTATATAGATATTCCAAAATTAAACCCTAATTTGTGTCTTGTACCTGATTCATTAAGATTGTTATTTAATTTTAAAAATGCAAATACTAAGTCTTGGTTTTTAAATAATTTATCAAAATTGTTAAAGAAAAGATTAGTTGTTAAATTTGCTGGAGAAATTGTTTATGATAATAGTGGAGAATCTATTTTGGAAATTTACAAAGATCTTTGGAAAACTGAATCCAAAAGAGCAGATATGGTTGAATATGGAATCGCTCGAGAAAATCTTAGAAAATTAATTTCAAAAGATGACTCTGGAGCAACAAGTGGAACTGCTGAAAAAGTTTCTGATAAATTAATGTATGATATTTATGGAACAAAACAGTGTTTAAAATTAGAAAAAATACTTTCAGATCATGGGTTATATGCTCCTTATGGAATGATTAACAATTTCCAATATATTTTAACTTTTCCAAAAGCTAGTGAAATTATGACAGCACAAAGTGGTGAAAGTGTTGGTGGTTATTCGTTGGAAAATTTAGAATTGGAATATGAGACGATTGAAAACCAAGATTTAGTAATTGTTGTTTTAACAAATTACACTACTGGAAGATCATTATCATATAATTATGTAACTTTGATGAAAACAGTAGAATGGGATAAAAATGCAACTTTACATAATGAAACCATAAATATTCCACGTAAGAGTATGAAAGCAGTTGTGTTGTTATTTAGAAATAAAACTATCACAAATAGTGAGCAATTTGTTTATCCAAATATAACAGATGTCAAAATTTCTGTTGAAGGAGTACCAAATAGCATATATTCCCAAGGATTTCCGAAAAGAAGATTTTTTGAAGAAGCATTTAGAATATTTCGCAGTGGATATTTTGACTGTGATGCAGTTATGGATATTGAAAAATTTTATAAAGATTCATTTGCATTATGTGTGGATTTAAGAACATTAGATGACAAATTTGTTTATGGAACTGGTAAAAAGTTAGTAAACACAGTCTGGATTATTGCTAGAAATTAAAAAAACTGCTTTTTCTGCAAATGTAACGTGTTATATATTTGTTATAAGTGATGGATTGCTAAACATTGTAAATAAAGATCTGTCTTCAATTCAATTTTGAAAACAAGATAAGATTATAAATAAAAAATGAACGTGAACGATGACAAAAAACCATTTAATATGATAATTGTTGGAATGACTGCTTGTGGAAAAACAAAATATCTTTTAGATTTTATAGAATCAGAATATAAAAATTATTTTGATTATATTTTTTTAATTTGTCCGACATTTGAATGGAATAAAACTTATGAAAATTGGAAATATGATAAAGATGAAGATTTTATTACTATTCCTTGTGATCAAGACAACGTTGAAGATTGGTTAAAATTTATAGTAAATTTTTCAAAAGGAAGTAAAAGTTTAATTATATTAGATGATTGTGCAAGTGGAAAAAATGTTAAAAATAGAACAAGTGAATTGGTTAAATTGGGATTTAGCACTAGACATTATAATCTTTCCGTTGTTGTAATTACACAACAATTTACAAGTATTGCAAAACCATTTAGAGAAAATATTTCAAAATTAGTCACATTTTATAATCCAAATAAAAAAGATATGACAACAATAATTCAAGAATATTTAGGTGTGGATGACCGCAAAGAATTGGAAAAAATTTTAGAAACGTTAAAAACAAAAAAATATTCATCTTTGGAAATAAATTTAATTTTTCCATTTAGTTATAAAATAAATGAGTGAAATGCGCGAAACGTATGAAATTCCTGAAATAGATGAAACGCAACAAATGGGTGAAAATGAACCATCTCTGCAAGAAATTTATAAAATCGAAATAACAAAAAAACGCAAAGAATTGATAAGATTATCTGAAGATGGAGAAATTAGTCAATCGGTTAAGAATTTAAAAAAAGCAAATGATAAAGTTATATTAAAAATTTATTCTGAATATGAAATTAAACAAGCAGAAAAAGCAAATATATTTTTAACAGATTTTCTAATTAGTAAATTTTCAGACTTATTAGGTGGTTTTGAAGCAATTGAAAGTAGTGAAGAAATGGAAAAAGAGTTGTCAAAAGATAAATTATTAAAAAGAGATTTAAAATCTTTGCTTGAACAATTTTCTCCATATTTACCATATCTTGGAATATTTTCTGGTGGTATAACAGTTGGAAAACATGTTATTAAAAAACGTGCTGACAAACAAAAATTACAAACAAATTAATTTTATAATATATATTGATTTATTATAAAATTACTCTTCTTTTTGTAATTTTTCATTCTGATTTTTTTTTAAATCAATTAATGAAGCAATTATTTTATCTTTTTCTATGTTTAAATTATTATTTTCATTTTCTAAAGATTTTAATAAAATGTAAATGGTTATTATTTTCTGAAAAATTAACTTCCTGTATATAATTTTTTCCAAAAGTCATACCAGCTTCAAAATCTTTAACTCCAATATCAACATGAGCACCAATTCTAAAACCACTTTTTTGTATTTTTCTAAAATTTATTGGAGGATTACCATGAAGACTTAAATCTACCTTTGTAAATGATTTTTTTACCTTTTCAGATTTTTTTCATTTTCAGATTTTTCAATATGTGATGTATTTTCACGTTTTGTTTTTGAAACACAATTACCCATTTATTTATAACGATTTCGAAAATGTGATGAATTTCATCAATTTCGAAAATGTGAAGAATTTGACCAATTTCGAGAATCCGGTTTGAACCAGATTTGGGAAATGGGCGTGGTCACACAACAATTTTAGAATGATTGACAGGTGATGACGTCATAACCGGAAGTTCATTAAAATTCATAAAATGTGCTAGAATCCTACGCTACCAACAATTTTCGGAAGCTCATTAAAATTCATAAAATGTGCTAGAATCCGGACTTTACAGACTACTTACTTTATGACTCGCTATGAGCTTGCCTTGATGCCATTCAGGTTGTAGGCTAGTTTTGTATATATTTCTTATGAACTGTTAGGAGTAAATATCGTCTGCTACTCTCATTTTCAGGAATAACTCAATTTTAAAAAATATTTTGGACAACGGTTCAACTCGGCATTCGGTCATTATCACGTCTCAAAGATATAAACACTCACTACCGATGTCTTGAATAACATTCAAATATGCAACTACTAAACGAGAGTTCAAAATCTAAACATTCATGATGATACAAACGTTTATTCTAAACTTATTACAAAACCCAAAAATTGTGAAACAATTGCATATTTATTACAAATTTTTATGCAAATTAGGATATTTAAAATCGTTTCGCAGTTTTGAATTTTATAGCTAATTTAGAATAAGAGTTATTATTCTCGTCGACATTTACAATTTGTACGCTCTTCACGTATTGCCATTTTTCAATGTTATTCACGGAATCAGTACTGACCGCTTATATCTTTCAGACTTGGCGATGATTTGACGTCGGGTAGAAACGTGGTCCAAAATATCCTATTAAAATAAAAATTCTCTATGCAACAAACTTTGTATAACAAACAGTCACGCAATTCCGAACGGTGATCTCAAACGTCAGTACCCCATCCAGTCACATACCTTTATTAATTTTCCCAGTGTCTCAGCTCCGCGCCATGTCAAACAACATCCAGTTAGATTTAACGAGACTAATGAGTAACAGTTTCTGATTGCTGAATAAATCACTACAAAGCATAGTAAAACGAACATAAACATACATGGATATAATGTTCCTGTCACTCCTTCCAGGAATCCAGTATTTAACCATTGATTTAATTCTGCAGACGTTATTACAAAATAGATTCAGAAACGAGAAATCTCCTAGAATAAATTCATTTTCTTTATATAACTTTTCTTGGCAGGGTAATGAAAACGTGCGCGCCCAGTAGCTTCTCGTACTTTGGCACTTTTTTCGTGTTGCGTATGAATATTGTCTCGACATTGAAACCCATACTTAGGCACTAATAACTGGCAACGCCAGTTTTAAGGATTTTCAGACGTTACCTTCTAAACAAACTATTTGTACACTAATTTTTTTAAAAAAATCTTTCCATGAATAAAAAAGCCAAGTAGGCGTTATACTACACTGGTGCAATATCTGATACCATTACATCCACTGCAGCACGTCGTCTCGAATTAGAGCATGTAAGTTATCTTGTATCGGAATAACACCTCGTTCTGGTATATCACGTACTGATATAGTATCTCGTAGGGGTACAGTAGTGCATGTCACAACGGTACAACATTTTATATGCTACTCCACGCTGCATAATTTTGTTATCACAAACTGATACATAATATCGTCTCGTACTGCTAAAACATCTCGTTTTGGTACATCGTCTCGTCCTCAAAGTTGTAACATATTGCTACGGCACCGCATGACGCTATACCATTTCCTACTATTTTTGAAACGATATGTCATTTTAACTCCTCGCGCTGGCACATCAATTTTTTCGGATAACGTTCTCGTATTGTAGGATATATCCTCTTTTACCAATTCATCATCAACCGGCAAAACGTGCCTTTATTTATGCTGGATAACCCAATCAGCTATCAGAGCTGTTCTCCGTAGAGGTCCAGAAAGGGCCACCTCTCATGGATCCAATGTTACTACAGGAGGAGACCGGAGTACCTGGAGAAAACCTGCGATTTTTGGTAGTCAAACTGGACAACACTCTTCTCACATGTGACAAAGGTAACTTTAACCAGGCAACTGCATGGGGTCGGAATTGAACCCCAGTCACAATGGTGAGAGACACGTGCACTACCACTGCGCCACCAGCACCCCCCGGCAAAATGTCTCGTAGTGTAATATAATCTCGAGCTGATTGAATGCCTTAGAATACTGCACTACCTAGTATAGGAACTTTATCGCTTATAGGTGAAAACGAATGAATGGGTTGGGCGATTAACTAGTCTTAGCCTTTTCATGACTCATTTATTAACGTCCATCACACTTGTGGAGAAATATCTGTTCTGCCGTCGTTAATATTCACTGTTGGGCTTATTAAACTTCTGTTGAAAGATAAGTTGTCCTAATTCCTAACAATTATCCTAACGCTATCACCACGGCATTTTCTTAAAATGGGTTAGTCGTTTGGAAGGTATGAGCGCACACGCAAGGGATATGTACAAATGTTAAAAACACCTAGAGGCGGAAGAAAGCATTTATTCTGGCTCTCTGAAACCAACTTGAGCAAAACTCTTCAAATGATATACAAAAAAGTACAGTACCCTCTAATCCATTATCACCAATTTGACAATTTTCAAAAGAAAGATGCCCCAGGGTCTTGTTCTTGGACAAACCCTTAATACAAAGTAGAGAAAGACGAATTCAGCAATGTAAACGTTTTCACGTTTCCTTCACATCATCTTACTATACGTTAGTATTTAAGGTAATTTAATTCTACAAACGCGGTTCTGTGGCATATGCTATTATCAACTGGGGATCCCAAATGCTAATCTGGGAGCTAAAATGCCCCACAGGTCATCTAACCTACATCACGGGTTGCCCAACGTCCGTTTTTCTAACCACGAGGCAATTTGACACTCAAAGTTCGACTCAGAAATTTTTTAATAGAAGCAGAAAATTTCGTTTAGTGACCTCAGTAACAATTTTCTAGATAAGGCAAAATTTCTTAGAAGTGAAACGCGTGGTCAGTGGTAATATAGAAAAACGATATGCAGAATTGGGCTTTTCTTGCTGCTCTTGACCCGCCAAAGATTATCTTACAAGGACGGAAGATCGAAAAAGATCAGCCTTCGTCAACAAAATTTGTAAAAGCTAGTTAACAAGTCAAAAATAGTTTCAAAAATAGTACAGTAGGTCGTTAAATGGTCGTTAAATCAGTACTGTTGAACACTGTGCCAAAAATCTTGAATTATTGTCATGGGTTCATTAATACTGGACGTTAGACAGTTTGGACGTGAGATCATCGCGGCAATGTTAGATGAATTAATCAAAAGAGTCTCATTAACTGCTATTGTACGAGTCATCAACATAGGTGCAGTATTTTTGTCTTTTAGAATCTCAAGGACCTCGATGGAAACTATCTACACTGTCGAAACAATGCTGAACACTATTCTTATTAACTGAAAGTGAGGTCTGGACGGAGAAGTATTTGCCTGAGATTTTCGGATAGAGCGATGACGAAGGACTAAGATCTGTGCGAAAATCCGAAGGCAAATACTTTCCCTCAAGGACTGAGCAAACGAGGTTAATAAAGAATTTATTACATGGCTTTTGGTAAGTTTTCTTTCCAATTTTTAACCAGATTTTCGTGGTCGGATATTGCTGTTTAACTTACCTCAAAACTAGTTCGTTTCGTTTCCTTTTTCCAGCAGTTAAAAACTCATTTATAGTACTTTTATACAATTAACTTTAAACAAAAGCACCACTAATGTTCCAGAACATTCTCTTATTCGGAATTTTTCCATGTAGATGCTTAACTCTCCTTAAATTGTATTAAAACCAGCTCGACGATTTTCCCGCCAAAACTTATGGGTCCGAATTAAAAAGCGTATTGGACCGATCCAATATCGTAAAATCTGGGAACGTTCAGCAACTAATCAGCATGCGCAATTTTGCGAGCTCGGCCGTATAATTATGCTGGTTAATCAACGTTGTCTTTTCATGATAACAACGTTGTTTCAGTATTGTTCAGCAATCCATGCTGCAGCAAGTTTGTACAGTTGTAAACAGTGATGAAGCAACAGCTCTTCCAAGTGAATATTTACATCGGCAATCCGTAAGCATACGAGAAAAATTCTTAACAGGTTTGCGATTTTTCGACTAAACATGTCCCTGAAACATACATGTACCACGTAACGGTGATCGACGATTGAACGTTAAAAGAAAGGAACTGTGAGCAGTATGCGAACGCGTTACCACATATCAAGACAATACACAAGTTGCTGGAAAAATATGGATTACAACAAGGTCACTGGGCATTTAATGGCGAGAAGTACAAAATTAGAATTAGGAGCAACACAGAGTCGACCAATACGAACAAAAGACAACTTTGTTTTTGAATGCAACCAGTAGTCAATTGATAACCATGATACTGTGGACTTACGCCCATTATTATGCATTCAAACTTTATTCTTGTTTCTTATTGGTCGACATTCACCAGTTAATTCTCATGTACGGAAGGCGTGACATCATTCCCGCCAAATATCGTTAATTATTCGACGGAGCTGTCCAAAAAAAAATTATTGGACCCTGATAACGTAACCACCTTAATGCCGCGAAAATTACAAAACAACAAAAATAGCCTGCAGCAGTTTGGAGTTGATCGCACGAGTCTTTTTGTTGCAAATCATTTCTTGCATCCATCGCTGTTCTGACTGTATAATAAAACATTAATTGGATTCGGCTTAGGCATAATATCTAGAATTATCCAGACCTCGGTCAATGTTATCCACCTCACCCTACGGCTTCGGCAGATAACATTGACCTCGGCCTGGATAAGTCTTTACATCATGCTCAGATTCATCCAATAATTGTTTATTTCAAGCCTATTTTATTGGTTTAGCTTATTCCGACGGTTTCACGCATCCTGTTCTTTCGGATTATTCTGTCCAAGTGAAGCTAATGGTAGATTAATATTTTGTCCTTGAACGTCCATCGACCTTTCCAGAGTATCTTCGTTAAGGTGCGTTTACATGTGCGATTTTTTGCCTTGCAATTGTCATCCTGGTTTATGAAATTAACCCATGACTGTATAAAATAAAACATATTCCGAAGAATAAAGTCATCTTGAGAACTCAAGATATGAGTCAATGCAAGATAAAACTATTGTTGAAACTGTGATATTTCGACTTTATTTCAAAGTCATCTTCAGACAGAATGATATTACAATAACATGCCAGAGTCTATATACAGGAGGTGTGATGACATCATCGAGACGGAATTAGGAAACACTACCTGTAATCACTATTTACATGCTGAGATGTTGACACGCTAAGATGCTAATTAATTAGAAATTCTCACCACCATGAATAAAGCGGTTGGGCGTGAACAATAGAAGTATCGGGCTAACAGATAATAAGTGTGCATAATATCTCTAATCTATCTTCGGAATATGTTTTATTTTATACTTATTTAGAGATATTATGCACACTTATTATCTGTTAGCCCGATACTTCTATTGTTCACGCCCAACCGCTTTATTCATGGTGGTGAGAATTTCTAATTAATTAGCATCTTAGCGTGTCAACATCTCAGCATGTAAATAGTGATTACAGGTAGTGTTTCCTAATTCCGTCTCGATGATGTCATCACACCTCCTGTATATAGACTCTGGCATGTTATTGTAATATCATTCTGTCTGAAGATGACTTTGAAATAAAGTCGAAATATCACAGTTTCAACAATAGTTTTATCTTGCATTGACTCATATCTTGAGTTCTCAAGATGACTTTATTCTTCGGAATATGTTTTATTTTATACTTTTTGAAGTTGTCGGCTGGTCATGGTCCATGACTGTATATACAGCAAGATATCAGCGTGTGATTCGCTCAGTTCGTCCTCAAAGTTCTCGTAAGTTGAAGACATATACACCAAAATGACAGCCACAAGGCACTCAAAATTTCACGAGTAAACGGGCCTTTAGAAAGTAATATTCGTGTGGTTGAAAGGTTTAACTTGAATGATGCCATATTAACAATCCCTCGATAGTGATACAGTGGTTTCATGTATGTTGTAAACGCAAAATTAGACTGAAAAAACACAAATTCTATGAGACCTGGAAGGTCAACGACTTGTTCGTCAATCGCTTACTGTATTAGCGAATCCCATTATTCCTAACAAATCCTAAATGATGGACTCTAGTTGTTGTATTACTCGAGGTACAAAAAACATACCTTAGAAAGACAGACCAAATCTTTATCTCTAAGGGGAATATCTTGAAGAATTAAAACATTCAAGTGTTCGGTCACCCCAAGACATTCTTTTAAGGCTCTGTTTATGACAAAAAAATAACCAAACGTCGATTACATATATAAAATGAGACACGGTACAGATACTCCAGGGGCTAGTTGTTCAAAGCACAATTGGCACTAATCCAACATTTACAGTAAATCTGCTGTTTTAATTTCGTTTATTTTGGTTGAACAATCTCGCTCAGATGTCACGGCTTAAAACCTTGTACTCACCCAAAATCTGTAAAAAAAAATCAGGCTTTTCTCCGCAACATGATCGGACAGGTGTCCACAACATTTTCGCTAATTCTGGACTAAGCTTACCGTGTTTGAACAATCGAGCCCAGGGACTTAAAAATTCACCCTTGGCGCCATCTAAATTACTCCATTTCGGGTGTGTTTATAAAGTAACACGTATATCACGCAAAAGCTTAATGATTTATACCCGTACATGTATTTCCATTCAAGAATCACGAATAACGAAAAACGTTCAGCTATAGTATAAGACGTGAAGTTTGTATTTCTCGTTTGCCTTTACTATTTTATAAAAGAAACACCTAAATAATGTTTTTCGAGTTTGGATACTTTGATCCAAACAATTGGGCCTTTCTTGACTTTTGAAAAGCTAAACAACACTTGCCTAGGTGCTTGCGTTTTTGAACACTTTCCTTCAGCCTCACTACATCTCGCTACAGGGTTAGGATCACAGTATCTCAATAAGGAAAACCTTTTGACATCTCTTAAATAAAAATGGGTTTCGGAAATCCTGTATTCTAGAGATTTACCCTTTCCAGTCCATATCCGATTTTTTAATTTTATTCTGACTAACGCCAGACGACTTTACGCGTCAAAGACGTCTCGGGCAGGAAAGGGTTAGAGTGCGTATGACCTAAAAACAAAGCTTGTTATGTATGAAAGATCGACTGAAGAAATAAAGAATAGTATATTGCCGTTTCATAGTACATTTCAGTCTCGATTTATTCAAACTCGTAAGATACACAGATAAGATGGACTTCCATATGGATAAGAGTTTAGGTATACAGCTGGATTACCGGGCTAGGACACTGCGATCCAAACACTAGCACACGTACTTCAAAAGTGACAAAACTTTAAATGGTGACAAATTGCCGCAAAAGAAGCAAAAAAATACTGAAGTGACGGGATAAAGCAAATGTGGTACGTTTTTCTTTGATGAAGGGCTTTATATGAAGAACATGTGCTCTGCGCACGCCTATAACACACGCCTGCACGCTCAAATGTAGAGTCATGAATGGCAGCATATTTTGTACTGATTTTAAACCTTTTTTTACGTCGATTCAGAACTGTCTATGTAGCAGAGACTAGGAGGAATGAATTAGTCCAAACCACGATCTAATTTTCAATGTTTATTTTGTTGGAATGCTTAACTGAAAACTCTCCACGTTCACGTAAACATAGCAGCGACATCCCACTTGACGAAGGGCTTTATAGGAATAGCATGTGCTCTGCGCACGCCTGTACTGACTTGAATTGTGTTCAAGCAAATGTCGTCTTTACTAGAGCTGTAAAATAACCACAGGCCATTGCAGCGTTTTGCAGTGTGAGGCCTGATGCACCATGGTGTAACTGAATAACTATATCAAGGCACGAGGGTCAAACTTAGAGTCATGAATGGTACAGTAGCTGTTATACTAAGTTTCAAACATTTTAAGTCAAAGTAGCGTCACTTATATAAAAATGGAGAGCTACGTAGTAGGTGTAAGGTGATTATGCCGAACATATTAACTTTATTTAGCTTAACACTGTTATGTCATGCAAATGCGGCAAAATATTGGGAAGGGTTTTTCGTCTAGAGTGATATCGCTGCTACGTTGACGTAAATGAGGAGAGTTTTCAGTTGAGCATTCCAACTAAATAAATATTGAAAATTAGATTGTGGTTTGGACTTATTCATTCCTTCTAGTCCTTGCTAGACAGGCAGTTCTGAATAGACGTAAAAAAAGCTTAAAATCAGTAACTTGTTCTTCTGAGTTTTTCGGCAGAGTATCACTTTTAAATTTTCTCTAGTAGTTGGCTACACCAAGCTGTACGCGATAACACTCTACCACAACTATTTCATCACACATTTACAAAGCCTGATGCTCACGAAGCGTCAAATAATCTGTAGCATTTTAAGTGTGCAGCTAAGGTCGCACTTGGCATTGTAACAGCAAGCAGAAAGGAGTAGTTACTTTGCCAGAATTTGAAACATTTCCTGTTGTACATAGAAGTGACTAGAACAACGACAGACGTTCAATCAGGTAAAAACATTGTAGGCTTACGAATAATTCTGCCACATTCCGCTTTGACCATACAGAACAACTCGTTCTCTTCAGCGAGTTTTATAATCTTCTTGATCGTGGATAGCAGGTAATTCAAACAAAATGTCGACGGTTATAAGACGCTTCTCTTCTTTCCCCTTTCTTAGACTTTTTTTATAATGCTTACAGTAGGCGCATGAAAATGTCGGCAAGTTAGACAAAGTACTATACTTCATATTATACTAGTCTGACATGTATAGTGTACTGCATATGCAATCTGAATTACTTTGAAATTCGGTTTCTGAAAAGAAAAATTTGACAAGCCACTACAAGGACAAAAAAATATAACGGAAAGTGATGTGAGAAAAACCACAATAGCGCATGCGGTTTCATGCGTTTATCACGAATCTTCACGAGATCGGAAAATAGCTGAACAATCGTCAGCTTAACGGCTGATGATTTAATTTCATAATCGCCTTGCAGAGGTTCCTGGCAGGACACGAAACCCCATAAAAGTTCCCTTAGATGACGGTTTCTCACATTCTTTATATGTGGGTCTTTATTTACGAATTTTTGGACGGAATTAAAGTGAACAAATACCAGATCTAGCAAGAAAAACAGTTTTAAACTTCTTCACGTTTCCTTCAGAAGAGCGTTCAAAGTACGGGTAAGGACTTTTTTATCACGTTTTGAAAAGACCAGAATCCTTTAATTGCTAGTTGGTCTTATATTCAATAATCATTTTGCATACAAATATGTACATGTACGTGATCACCGCTGATATACAAAAAAGGAAACATCGCACTGTTTCCCTTTGCTTAAAGAAAGAATGAATTTGCTTACCGCCAGATGATTCTGCAAACGAAATTTTGGGTTTTGTAAACAAGTCTTCAATATATAAAACAACATAGCCTAATCCACCTTAACACCAGGCCAGTTAACGTGCTAGCTTTGAAATTACTGATATACTAAAAATTTAAATTCATTAATGCATATGAAGTGACGTACCGACAAACTTTATAAGTGACATCTTTTGATCTGATTGGTGGAATTCTTTTATGAGATAATTTGGACCTTGCAGGCAACTCTAAACAAACATCAAATTGAGAACTCTTGCTGAAAGTAAAAGTTCAGCTCATTAGTATGAACTTTCTATAAGTTTCCCACCACCTAGCTGGTAATATAAATACAGTTGATGTCAACTATTGAATCATTAAGGAATTACATTATACAGTGTGATGGACAGAGCTGTTTCATGGAACTACTGTAAATTATATCATTTGCACTGGAGACTGATGAACCAGTGCAGCAGGGGTTCAACCTGGCAGCTCATTCAGCTTCTATGTTGGTTAATAACTCTCTTTCAAATATCTCTTTCCTATCCCTACCTCTTCTCTAACTCAGCATTTCATGATATCAGTTTGGCAACCCTCTCTTCAGTTCTAATCTGGTAAGCATTGTAGTTAGGGCAGGGTAGTTTTCTCTGCCATGGAGGCACTGTGCTCACATTTTTCAAATTGTGCATATGAGCCACATATCTGGTAAGTATGCACTGAGAAAGGGTATGAGGTATAGCTGATGCATAACATTAGTACACAAAGTGGTGGGGTGTAAACATGTCTTTTATGAACACAATAATGCTAAACAAATTTTTATGAGAAATATGTCTTTAGTTAAAGATTAGAACACTGAAAGAATACAGTAATAACTGCTTTCTTAGTGTTGATTTCCATGAATGTTAATTTCCTGTTCATAGGCTATTTGGGTATAGCTGAATGGTTTGATGAAGATAGAAGATTTTTAAAGGTTCTCATATATACACCAGTCAGGGTCAATTGTAAAGGGGATCTAGCATCACAACAGCAAAGAAAAGCATGAAAAGAGGATTAGAGGAATCAATATTACAAATACATGCAAATATTAAATGAATGGCCTCTATAACAGAGGTTTTCTCCCTTGGCTCCAATTAAAGCTTGGCATTATTTTCCTTTTGGTTAGTACCAGGGATGGCACCAGAGGGGGCAGAGTGGGCTACAGCCCCTCTGTTGGGGAACCTTAGTCCCCCTGTCAGGGAAAAAGTAACCATTTACTGGGGAATTTTTACTGATAAACACACTTATATATTACACAAACTATGAGAACTTGTAACTGATTTAACCAAGAAAGATAACAGACTCTTTTCTTCATGTCAAATCTAAAAGCAAACTGTTTCTAGTCAGAAGTTGAGATTATTCTTGCAAAAATGTTTTTGACCTTCAAGTAACGAAATTATAAAGAGGGCATGGGCATGCCTCCTGTGGTTTAGCCCCCTGTCAGGGATGTTAGCCCCTGCATTGGAGAATTGCTGGCACCACCACTGGCTAGTACCAGTCACATCACATCACATTATTGTTGGGGATGGGCCTCCTCCCATGCAGGTACAGGTAATTATAATGCTGGAGACCATAAATATATCATCCCTGAACAGATTCTAGCCTTGTTGTCTCACTACTGGAGACTTCACTGCCTCAACATCATGTAGCTATCATCATTTTACTGTAGGAGACATTTATCCTGGCTCCATCCATGCAACATTCACCTTATCACTTCTAAAGTTTGTACTTCCCTAATAGCAAATACAACCATTCCTATAGCAGATTGTGCTTGAAACCTTCAACATTATGTCAGGCTGTACCATAATATAAGTACAGATAATTGCCATTATGTCTTCATAGTTGAGTTGAGTTTGAGTGCATTCACAGGTTTATTCAGACCTTAATCATTATCGTCACTCCTCCACACCTTAACTGCTCCTGACTCATGGTGGACCATGCAGCTGCTTGTTAAAGTGCATTACATGTTTAGAGTCACCTGGCTCCACAGTATTGTTGTTCTATGGGGTCTAAATGGGTCTATGGCAGGGGTGGGCAATTAATTTTTACAAAGGGCTATATGAGAAACCTGAACTGTGTTGAAGGACCGAACCAACGATAACTTTTCATTATCAATGGCATCAACTTTTTTTTGGCATGAGCTGACATTTTGAGGGCTAACTGGCCAGCATCACTTGTGTTTGTTCATGCATGCACATCCTGGATGCATAATACACACGTGCGTCACGTAAATAAAACAAAAATGGCATGATTTTCAAAATAAAAGCAACACAATTATATAGCATGAACATCATAAATTATATTATATAATATTTTTTCATTCATGTTCTGATTGACCTCACACTCATACAGGCCGGACAGGGACGTCCAAAGGGCCAGATGTGGCCCACGGGCTGTAAGATGCCCAGGTCTGGTCTATGGGCATCTTTCACAGTAGAAATTTCTGTGAAATTAAGAACTGTTTAGATCACTTCTTGCAAGATCCTCTTTATTTTCCAACATAATCAACACTTTCACACTTTGGTCCTATTTCAGCAGGCACATGCCATTGATTGACTGACAAAACCATGTCCCTATTGGGAAAATGGTAACAGTAACTGAATGCTAAGGCAGCATTACCAAGTCACCAACATTAAGTTGTTGTCATTATAATAGGGGTTGAAAAACATAATTTTGGGCAGCCATACCAAATTAAAATTCTGGCGGGTTTTTTGAAACTTATTGCTATTGTGTTACCAGCTTACTGTAAGCTGTTGTAATTTTCTTACAGCACACAATAGTTAATAATTTTGTACCTGTCGAACCACCACAGAGTTTCTCTTGCCAGTAACTTCTGAATGCAATGACCTTCAAGTTTTTATTGATTCTCGTTGCATTGAGAATTGGATTCCAGTCTCGCAGCATGACTCTGTCTGCATTGCAGTCCAGCGCGTCCTCGCCAACATTAGCCATAACGGCCCCAAGAGGACAAGAACCCTGTAACGCACATAGGTTCTCATAACAACCTCTAAAGTCATTTGCACTCTGCTGACGCTGGCGAACTGTTTCAATCATTTTCCTTCCCTAGGAACTATGTACGATAGCCCAGTAATATTCAACCTTGAAATTCTTAACCATAACAAAGCACGGCCATTTTTAAATCTATTCGCTACATTAAAATTTAGCAATTGAGCATGGTCACCCGTCGACCGCTTGCGTGGAATCTTTACCCGGGCGGAGCCATCTGTGGTGACATTTTGTTACCAGAAGTTTTCCTTTGCACTTCTTTCTACGACTTATTTTCTTCAATTTTCATTTACACATTTACGCTAACCAAAGTTATTAGTTAGCCAGATTTTAAAGTATCATTAATCTCTTCTATTTCTAAAATTTTTATCAAGCTTTCTTCCGGTAGTTATCGCGTTACCTAACCCATAGCAATTACATGTATTTCAACATGGCGGCAAACCGAACCGTTTTTGTCTTTTTAACACAAATGCGGAAAACACCGAGGAAGTTCTATCACTGTTTCAGACATCGAGTAATGTATTTTACTACCGACAAAGGTGAAGTTAGTTCGAATCCTTTCTTCGAAAAGTATGCGGATAAAATAAAACTTGCACAACAAAGCCAAAGGTTGGATTTTAATTAAAATTTAACCATTTTCAGAAACATTTTTCGTGATTTCTTTCAAAACAGACCAGTTTGAAATATCGATCAATATTGTGTTGTTATGTAAAAATTTTTTGTTGTTTATTTTTGTGATGGGATAAGAGGGGGATGTTGTGTGTGTGTATTGGGGAGGGGGAGCAGGTAAATTTTTAAAGCAGGTTGGTTAGAGCTTAGTTGAACAAAGCAATCCAGTTATTCCTCCAAAAATGTTAAGTTTCTGTTTTGTGCTGATTAATATTGAAACAAACTGTCAATAAAACAGAGATATAAATGTAATGGCAATTTAAAAACTCTCTGAATTCTTGTCAAATACAAGAGACCATGCCCATATAATAATGTACAGTAAGAAAATGAAGAATGAAAGACAAAGTGTAAAATTTCAATCTCATTATTGAATATCAAGACTTGGAATTACATCAGTTTGTGTTTTCTTTTTCACTTACTTAATTTGTTATAGGACTAGCTATACCTGAGGGGAAGTAGTTTATTAGGTCCCTAAGCCTCTGCTTGGATGTGTAGTTGCTTGTTATGTCTCTCTGCTTCTCCTCTTTCTCTCACACCCACACACACTTGCACACATATGCACAATCTTCTTTTTCTTTCTTCCTCTTTTTATCACCATTAAATTCCTTCTGTTTATATCTGTCTTATGTGGTTCAAAGGGGTTCTATTTTGATCAAAGGCAGATTTAACCTTACAGGGAAATATTTTTTTTAAAAAATTAGACTCTCCATACCAGTTTTAAAACTTGATTTGAAATAGCCATGATTTCACATGATGTAACTGATTTTCATTCACTTTTGATTGTTTCAACCTCTAGGAAATCTTATCCAAAAAATGAATCATCTTCAAACTTTTATGACAGTGTATTGAAACAAGAGGTAGAGGATTTCAAAGCAAATGCAAAAAAGGCATCTGTGTTTAAGGTAATTAATATCTATTTATAAAACTACTGTCTTGGTATTAGTAATGAATGTAAGCCTCAAATGTGATAGGTGCTTCCTCATGATATTCAATTTGGTCTAACAAATACAGTAACTAGGTAGATCCTTACTAATGAAAATGTCCATAATTGCCACCTGGATTATTCCCAAATAGATTAAATTCAACTACCATATGGGGTAGATTTCCTGACTCCAACATTGATATTTAGTTTTGCTATCAAGTTGAGGAGGTGTCTGCTTTTATTGATACAATATAATTAATAAATGAATATTAGACATCTCAACTCTCAAAGCTGATATGGTGTAGTACATAAATTAAAGTCTAGCCTCACAATCTCATCCTGAACCTTTGTTTTTATAATTTCACACAATCTGTAGGAGGTAAGGTGGTTCATTGATAAACCAAAAACCCCCATTTTTTTTTAAATTTTGTTGACGTTTCTCTAAGTAAAAATAAGAAGACCAAAAAACACAATGAAAATAATTTGTCAGGTTGAGATCAACCCATTAACATACTAAGACATTAATTTACTGGTTGAGTGTTGAATTTCAACCAATTTTTTCCACAACTTTCTATGTCAGTTTCAATAGTTTCTAGTTTAATTCTTGGATTTTGCCCAACAATCCTGGACACACTAAAATGTGGAATAATATTTTTGTCAGAAACAAAATTTTGATAGACTGTTCCACAATGACATTGTACCGTAACATCAGGCCAGATATATATATATATATATATATATATATATGCATGTGGCTGTCATAAGAGTGTCAGACCATTGGTTTTTACTATCTGTACCAGTAATATAACTTGGGCAATTCTAGTAAGGGGCCTACAGTAAATGGAGCCATTGTAAATTTTTAGAGTGGGACAACATTTGGTGCAAATTTTGTGGGAAGTATATCATTCAAATACTTAAATATGGTCATATTGTACACAATGTCATACAATTTTGGAAACAGCTAATTTGGTAGTGGTTGAAGATTACATTACTCTGTCACTCTTGGGGGTCCTTGGAGTGGTCCAGACTTAGTTTTAATTAGTCAAGCCAGCCTTGCAAGGCCACCCAGTTATGCCACTGAGCTACCCAATGTGTCCAATTTATAGACCATCTATTGTCAGGATATTTTTACTGACAAATTTTAGCAACCAGTGGAAGAATAAGCTTGTTGGCAGATTTAACAATTTTGCAACCAAATGGTAACTTCTGCCGTGGAAAGTCTTGTTAACATTACCTGGAGACTATTTTTAGTACTCAGGATCGTTCTAGAGCTAGTTGCCATAGTGATGTAATTCAATCAGGCTCCACCAGTGGGAGTGCTTGAAATTAGACAGTTTAACTTGATGATTTGCTGTGAATGTGCTGTTTTATGATCTGAGTGTACAATTGGAGGGTTACATTCTGGAAGAAATGTATGAAAGTCATCCAGTGTGCTGAGGGCCCAGAAGATGCCATGACCGTGCTTTGTTGAAACTTGTAGTGAAATTTTCTGCATGCTGTCAAAAAGGGTGAATTGATAGGATAATCAGACCTCCCGGTTTGACCCGGACAGTCCCGTAACGAAGTAGTGCGTCCTGGTGTCCTGACAATTTATGAAAAATCCAAAATTGTTCTTATTGATACACCTCAAAAAAATATTCGTTTGCAATTCCGAACCATGAAATGTTTACGTTAATTTATTCGTTATCTGCCCTTCTCATAATGTCTAACCGACAGAAAAGAGCAAAACTATTGAATCGCACTACGGCACTACACCAACCTGATCACGACTTGTATGAAAACGTAAAGAAGCTCGAACCACACTCTGGTGGAACCCATGTTTTTATGACTTCTCAGAGTTTTCAATCATAGACGTATTTGTTGGAACAAAACTGATATGCAGATCTTTAGCACGCACCTGGCGCCCCCAAAGCAGTGTTGTCATCGATAAAACAATGTTGCTGCGTATAGGGTGTAAATCAAAATAGGCATGTATATATTTTGATAGCAGGTCGTTTGCCTACCAGTTGGTCTGACGATGACTTTGCATTAAAGTCGAAATATCACGGCAACTTTGTTTCTGCCTTGTCTTGTTTCATAACTTGAATATCAAGCTAACGAGATAACATTTTTCGGTTTATGTTTTAGTCTTTACTTATTAGTATGATTTTTCCTTTTTAGAACAAAAATACAGTCAGCTCAAATTCATCCAGTGGTTGCACGTCCTTGTACGGACAAAAGGTAAACTCTTTCAAGTTGAAGAAAAGGGTCCCAGAAAGTCCAGGTTAAAAATCCGACATATTTAACGTTACAACCAATATTTGGCATGACTAAAAACTGTAAATAACTTGAATTAATTTTTTCCTGGTCCGGAATCCTAGGAAATCACGCTTTGTGATTGGCTAACGAAGGGTCCGTATCAGAAAGTATGGACCTCGTTGACTAAATACCCTTGTAAGAAAGTTTAATTTAACCGAATAGGTTAATTTTAAGGGAAATATCAATAAATTGTTATTCAAGCAAAGTCTGGCTGTATTGGGTAAACGTTGCCCTCCGTCTTGCGTACACGGAGCTCGACCGTCGGCCTAGGTCTGTACAGCCGAGACGTCGGGAACGTTTTTCCCGTCAAACTTAAAAAACCACTCTAGTGATGTAAGTTTGACTGCTACTTGAGTGTAAATGCCACATTGTTCTTTAAGATGTACCCTTTGACTCGTCAGCATTACTATCATGTGTAAACTGAATTCGTGACCATGCTTTCTGCGGCGGCCTCTGTGGCTCAGTTGGGAGAGCATCACATTAGGTTTGCTTGGTCGCGGGTTCGATTCCCGGCCGAAGGCACGGGTTCCATTTTTCGCAACAAGTCCCGGTCGGGTCGTAAAAAACTGTATCATGACAGTCGAAGTTTTCCTCTGTCAGTGGTGTTGAAAGTTGGACTGTTAATCGAGCGACGAACGTAAATGTCACAATGTCCTGTAAGATGTTTTTCCAGTACGGACCTGTTTGGTACATGGCGTTTATATATTTTTTTATTGTTGCAGTGTTGCCGTAAAACACTGACAGCTGAAAGTCAAGTTAAATTCTACGCTAATTGTTGACGAAAGAAATAAGAAATTGTTAAAAAATACTATTTGCGAGAATTCCATTGACCGTGGTCAAATTTCGTAAAAAGTTGCCCGCTGCTCGTGCCAATCAAATTACCGGAGCGCGTAAGATTCCGCGCCCTCAGAGACAAAATAGTTCTCATGAGGAATTTACGAAGACATTTTTACCAACTAACGGCCTTCGTTGGTGGTCGATACAGTGGTGGACAAGTTTCCCCAAATCATGGATTCGATTCGCACCTAAAAGTCCTGATGTTCCATTTTTAGCAACAAGTGTCGGTTAAGTCTTAAGGCTACTTTCAACTAGACGAATTTTAACGCGCGAACGGTCATTTCTTTGTGTAAACTAAATAGGTTTCTCATTAGTTATAGTCGACAGCCCATGAGACAAAATAACAAGTCGGTTCGCGTGATAAAAGTCGCCAAGTGGAAAACAGCCCTTAAAGAGGACTTTCGCACCTGAATGTACACTCGGAAATAACTCTTTTAGCATGACACCTCCTAATCTGCAGGCTTTCAGAATGTGGTGTGTTCTGTACAAGAGATTTTAAAAATGAATATTTGGTTGATATTGCAGAATGATTAACGCGTTTTCCTCATTCTTTTTTTTTTTTTTCGAGGCGGGGGGTTCAACTCTTCTTAGGACGTTAACTCTTAAGTCATTATTTCGTTTTAGCTAACTTAACCAGGATTAATCGAGTCTTGAATGAGAGAGGCGAAAGTTATTAAACATGAAATTATCTACTCTGATTCCGTTTAAGGGCCTCGATGCCATCATGCATTTGGAAAAAGTTGAAAAGGAATCTCCTAATTCAATAGTACAGGTATGAGAATGTACTAAAATCACTGTTTCCATTACGTCATTGTGACAGTTACGGTAAGTGTCAAAAATTTCCCCATTGCGTATAACGTTGTTGGGGTAACTTTACATGATACTTCTTTTGAAACAGCTTTGGAGAGAATACCATCGGGACAAGGACTCCGTTTCTGCTGCTATACCTGTGAGTTACTTAAGCCGAACTATTAAGAGCTTAAATTCAAATTTTGATATTTATCAACCCATTGTATGATCATAGATTGTATCAATGTTCTCTCCTTACTTGAAGTAACGATAGAATTTTGTGGTTGAACCAACAGGTATAAACACTTCGGCTTGAGAAGTTACTGCTAAATTTGGAACCAAGATACTTGGGTAATTTCCAAATATAACGTGGGAACGCAATGCTTTGCAAACTTAAATTAGCTCTTATAATCACTAAAGAATGTTCACTGTGTCTCTATTAAAATTAAGAGCTTTCTTCTTACCAAATTTAGTATTTTTGAAACCTTATCTTCCTACATTTTGGTAGAATGGAGCGTTTACTACGCGCAAAGAATTATAGTTAGGTATAACAGCCGCCGTCTTCGTCACGATACATTTCTCTAGACGACCGGGTTAAAAGGATACCTTTGCTCTTTTGCCCTCACTCGCGATGCGTGTTACATCAGTTTCGAAGTGTTTAGTTAGTTTTGGTTTAATGTTGTTATTTCTTTATTCTAGAGTCCAATGTACGATGTTATGCAGGAAAGGGCGCGAAAATACCCTGTTGTAAGTAATTTACGCACTTTCGATGCAAAAAATCCTTAAGTATGACTTGGCATTTTCCATCATTTCGGACAGATAACGTAAGGTTAACATAAAGATTTATCTGAAAAAAATTGAGTTGCGCCTGACATATTTAATATTGCTTCAATTGAAATCGCGGCATTTTTTAAACCGAAGCACCATGTTCAAGGGTCCTCCTTATGGCCCACAAAATCCACAGAATCTCCAAAGTGTGAGCCTCGAAAAGATTTTGCAGTGGCAAAACCCTGTTTATAAAGATTTCGATTACATATTGAGAATCTTAGTTAGCTACACCCTTTCTTCAATCTTGGCAATTTTGCATTTTAAATTTCAATGTCGGTGTTGTTATTCTTTATAGTTTATATACCCCATTCCAAGAAATGAAGGTTATGAATTAATGGTTGGCGAATTTTCAAATCACCAGTGCTACTTGACGTCCATCTTAAATTATCAGGTACTTAACTGGTTGCGTGCTTGAACCTTGATGAGCAAGGTAGATGAATTTTGTGTCTCTTAACTTAAGTATGCTACAAAAGGACGCCAGGACAAAAAGGCGACAAAACAGAAGCTTATTTTTACTACAGTTAGTGTTGCCCCTTAAATAACGATGAATTGCTATAACAGTGGAGGTTGAGTTTCGTCTCCTGGAACTCCGGCAAACGACTAAGTTGGTATCGTTATAGATTTTTCAGTTTTGTATTTGGGCTTTTACCACGTCTTCGTGCAAAGTGGGAAAATTTCTATCTTTGCTACTTGGTTTCAAATGGCAAGTTGATTTTGGAGTTTCGGCTTCGGCTAGCCTGCGTGACAGCCCGACTATCGACCCTTTTACTTAATTATAATAATGACGAAAAAGATTTATGTTAAAGAAGAATGTTCACCGTCCGCTCAGCTGATTGGTTAGATTTATCTCCCACCTATTTCCAACTTATAAAACCCGGTGTTTTCGATTTCACCTTGCATTTTACTTTGAAAAGGGACTTTTGCTTTTTCTTTATTATCTTGTCCTCTCGATTTTGTTGGAGTACTACTTTTAAACGTTTTGTACTCATTTCAGAACTGCCTTGGCAGCACGCCATTTTTTGATATCTGTGTTGGCGTAATCTTTCTGTCTTCAAATGTAGACGTTAGGCCAAAATGCTCCTTGGCTCGTTGCCTTTACATATTTCACAGAACTCAAAGAAAACAAAGGTATATCTGTTGGGTTGTTCATTCAGACTTTATTCTATATTTTAATTTACTTGGATACATACTGTATCAACTGAGCAACGTCTCAGAATTTCTCTGGGCTTATGTATATATTCTTGCAAGTGACAGGTTTCTTTTCGATCTCTTGTATAGGAATTGTTTTAATGGTTGGAGAGGTCGAAACGAAATATTTCGTAAGTCCAGTCTGAATGCTTTCTTATCTTTATATGGGCATTTTAAGTCAACTAAAATTTTGGTGTCTTGTTCTTCAAAAGGTAATACATATTTTAAGTCACTGTATATTACTGCTAATGATGACACAAGAATAGACGTCTTTATTTAACGAAGAATTCCTCATCAAAAGCAGATTTCGCCCACAAACCGCAAGAAACGCAAAAAGAGATGATCTTCTTAATGTCGTTCGTGTCAAGTTTCAGCAGGACTAGTTATTGTTAAGTGAGGTGCAAATACGACAGATCTTCGTGGTCATGTCAGACAAATAGTTTTGACATCCAACATGGCAGTCAAAAAGAAAATTTACTTATGTCATGCTAATTGTTGATTATTTCTGCAAAAACTTGACATGTGCAACAGTTGCAAATGTCTCTCAGCTTGTTTCTTTTATTTTGAGTGCGAGGTTTGCTCCTGAAAGAGGTTTTTATGCATAATTCCATCTCTGTTGTTTTAAGAGGATTAAGGTCACGAGATATCATAATGCAAATTTTCTATCATAGGTTGGGATACACGAGTCGTGAAGTCGCGGGAGACGTGTCGCAGAGACTTGTTTTACGGTGGATTTCCACTTGGTGCAAAATGTCAAACCTATTCAATTTTAACAATGCAGCTGTCGCGCCCGACATTTTGCACCAAGTGGAAATATACCTTTATTTGATTAACTAGTTTTAAAGTAAATGGTTTGAACCTGGGAGAATCGTGACATATTTGTGGAAATTGATCGTCCAGGTTAGTGTAGTCTTGAGAAAGACTGTTGGTGGAAGTGACTGACGTTTCGACAGCGTTAGCGGCGGTCATCTTCAGAGTCAAAAGGAGAGTAAATGTCAGGTTCGCTGCATTGTATACAGGCGAACCTGACATTTACTCTCCTTTTGACTCTGAAGATGACCGCCGCTAAGGCTGTCGAAACGTCAGTCACTTCCACCAACAGTCTTTCTCAAGACTACGCTAACCTGGACGATCAATTTCCACAAACATGTCACGATTCTCCCAGGTTCAAACCATTTACTTTATTACGATCATTTGGACAACAGAGCGAACAGCTTGCCAACGACTACATCCGTTTCGCAAGCAAGGTCAGACTTACTCGCCAACAACTCTGGTTCAACCACCGCTGCAAGGATTTTGGTCTCGTTCCCGCAGGACTTAGAATTAAGTCCCCGTTGAACACACAACAGGCTATTTAGATCGTCAACTCCACCAGCAGACGATTGATCCGAGCGCGGATTAACGACTGTCACAGACGACTCAACTACTACAAAAACCAACAGCAACGAAGACTGGACAAGCTGAGACAACTAGTACCGACAACCGTGAATACCGACTTACTTTCTACTATACAAACCATTGCTGACAAACGAGCTCTCAAAAACGAAACAAAATATCGAACGAAATACCAACAAAAACTTGAACGATTACAACGCAGCAGAACACGTAAACGACAAAAACATGACGATAACTGGGTCAAGAATATTTCCTCGCGCCCTTTAGACGAAACTGAAATTCGATTACTATCCTGCGGACTAAAACACTCTATAACGCCCAAACATATACCCACTGAGGCGATTGTATCGAGTGTCGAGGCTGTCTTAGCTTCTCAAAGAGATTTGGCAGAGACGACAGAAGACGAGATCAGGAGTAGGGTCGCCTCCACCGTACAATCGGCTTCTATACGTGATACCAACTTAACGACAGTCGAAAAACAAGCACTCAAACGACTAAAACATGACAAGAACATTGTTATACTACCAGCAGACAAAGGACGCGTTACTGTTGTTATGGACAAGACCGATTACTATGACAAAATGGACGCACTAGTTAACGACAAACAAACCTACGAACTACTTAAACGAGACTCTGCACCATCACTTCAACGAAAACTTAACAACAAAATTTTCTCAATGAGAAAAAGTAACACGATCACTCAACAAACTTACTATCGACTCAGGTGTTCGGTACCGCGATCACCAAAACTGTACGGACTACCGAAACTTCACAAACCACAAATACCCTTGCGACCTATAGTTTCATTCTGTGGGTCGCCCACTTACGAACTTTCCAAATACCTAACAACCATACTGCAACCACTAACCAACAAGTCACAACATAGACTACAATCGACTGAAATCTACATCAACAATCTCAAAACAGTACAAATACCACACAATTACAAACTAGTGTCTTTTAACGTGAAATCACTGTTTACTATTATTCCGCTTCAACTGGCACTAGAATGCACCAAAACTGCCATCAACGAATTTACTGACGCACTTCCTTTACCTACAGGGGACATGGTGGAACTACTGGAACTTTGCCTCACATCAACTTATTTTCAGTACAACGGTAAACACTACAAACAGTTACATGGCACAGCAATGGGCTCACCCGTTTCTGTTGTGATTGGTGAAATTGTGATGCAATCCATAGAGGAACGAGCTCTTGCAACTTACAAACATACGTTACCTTTCTGGTTTCGTTACGTTGACGACAGGATTACTGCACTACCCGAAGACGAGATTGACGAGTTTCACAACCACATTAACGAACAGAACAGTCACATACAATTTACCAAAGAGATTGAAGGAGATGGAGCTATTCCTTTCCTAGACTGTTTGGTAAGTCGTGACAATAACAAACTACTGTCTACAGGAAACCAACGCATACTGACAGGCTACTGGACCAATCATCATACAATCCAACTTCACACAAAGCTACCACCATCAAAACATTGACGAGACGCGCGCAACTCATTTGTGACTCACCCGACGCTCTACGCCAAGACAATGACTACTTACAACGCGTTTTCCACAAAAACAACTATAACTCTGACTTCATCAAACTTAACACTTACAAAGACAATGAACGCGACGAAAACAACAGTCCGACAACACCTAGAGCAACGATACCTTACATAAAAGGTACGTCCGAGATTATCTTGCGTATCTTACGGCCATACAACATACGAGTAGCGCAGAAACCGATCACAACTTTACGACATCTACTGACTAACGTTAAGGACAGAGAACAACCACACGAAAGACAAGGTGCAGTTAACAAAATTAATTGCTCCGACTGCCAAGCCACTTATATAGGTGAGACTAGCAGAAACTTAAATATACGACTCACAGAACACAAACGAGCGACAAAAGACGGAGACAAAACCAACCACATTGCCGAACACCACCGACAAACCAAACACAACATTGACTGGGAATCGGCAAAATGAATTACTTACAGCACCAACTACAAACAGCGACTCACACTAGAAAGCTGGTATACGAACTTAGAACAAGAACCATTAAACCGATCACAATTGCCGGGACCTTACAAACGACTAATTCACAAATTCAAACGTGCGAACAACCAATAGACTAACACTTCGACAAACTGATAATTAACGCCTACACAACCACATCCATTGCTTCTCACAAACTATCACACCTTAATGACTAATATGACCGCCCACTTATGACGCACGAACCAGATACAAATACAGGCGAACCTGACATTTACTCTTCTTTTGACTCTGAAGATGACCGCCGCCAAGGCTGTCGAGACGTCAGTCACTTCCACCAACAGTCTTTCTCAAGACTACACTAACCTGGACGATCAACTTCCACAAACATGACCAGTTTTAATTAGTGATTACACATGGGAGGACCAGGAAGTGAGTCGAGGTATTGTTAAGAATTAAATGACGCTCGGTGATTGGCTGTCCTAGAACTTTATCCATTAAACTTGTCGCATGATCTGTTCACACAAAGGGACATGTCGCGGGAACACACTTCTGTCCCTGCGACTTGTTGCACGATTGAGATATATTTTAGAAGTGTGAGAACTTGGAGATATCTTAAGATGATAGATGAACGTTCGTGAAGCTCTATCCTCAGAAAAACGATTTCTGAGCCCCAGACGGGGATCGAACCCGCAACCTTCTGATGACCGGTGAGACGCTCTAACCATTGAGCTACCAAGACTCAGATGGTGAGCTAAGGTGCAAGTTCGATATATGTGCGACCTAAGCGGAAGCCGTTATATATTAATAATGATATTTATGAGATATATTTTAGAAGTGTGAGAGCTTGGAGATATCTTAACATGACAGATGAACGTTCATCAAGCTTTATCCTCAGAAAAACGATTTCTGAGGCGTAGAAAGGGATTGAACCTGCAATGTTATGTTATTAATATGTTATTAACATATAGTGGCTTCCGCTTAGGTCGCACATATGTCGAACTTGCACCTCAGCTCACCATCTGAGTCTCGCTGGTCATTAGAAGGTTGCGGGTTCGATCGCCGTCTGGGGCTCAGAAATCGTTTTTCTAAGGATAGAGTTTGACGAACGTTTATCTGTCATCTTGTTGCAGGATTATTCATGCAACAAGTCTCGGGGACAAAATTTTGGCCTCGCGACAGTTTTTCCTTAGTGCACCCGGTGGGATTTGTCCCTGATGCACGCGACTGCGACGTATCTCTGGGACTTAACGTCTCGTGTTTCTTAAACTCTTAAACGACGGGTGCGTAAGAACTCAGGTATCTTTTGGAATGATTTTTCCCGTACTATACAGCGAGTGCAAACCTATCGATTTCCCATTGTTTTAGGCACATACGATTCCCAGTTATTTCTCTCTCTTATAGACAACTCACGAGGCGATGTTTGTGGCGAACCTAATTCAACTATACTACGGAACAGAAGACGATCTAAAGCTTTCCTTGCTAAAGACATTTAACACTAATCCGGACAAGTTTGACCACATGTCAGTTATTAACGAAATGCAAAGAAGCACAGTCCAGACTCCTCTGGACGGGTGACCCAGCACTTGTATCTTTGGCTGCCCTGCTCGTTGTAAGGGTTTTGCAATAAAGTGTAGTCGGCTTTCAACAAATTCAACGAATGTTTCTGCTACAATTCTGGCGTGAGTAAACCAATCACAGCTTCCCATTCGGGCCAAGAACAAATTCTGGCGTCAAACGGCCCCTGTGATGTCATAACCGTGTTCGCAAAACCTGATATAAACACGGTAACCGACCTGTCACTATATATATGTATGTATGTATAATATCTATCTATCTATCTATCTATCTATCTATCTATCTATCTATCTATCTAGATATAAATATAAATATAGATATATACACACATACATATACTGTGTATATCCCAAGCCATACCTTACAGATAGATACTTGGGTCACATTTATCGTAATGATTTTATCATCTTTTTCAAATACTCGCTTATGAACTGGTTTTACGGACAAGAAATGTGAAACCCAAATGCCTGTTTTTACGTCATCCTCACTACCATTTTCAAGATACAAACGTCCATAAAGCAGTGAAAGACGGTCTTACTCAAAGTAAGGCAGCTATTTAATATCTATCTCGACGTACAATTTATATAATTTATACCTATAATTAATACAAACGTGAGTCAACCTATTAAACAATCCAGTCGTAAACAATCTCATGTTTTTGTCAATCGAAGTAGCCGAAAAAAGGAAACCCGTCGTATTCTTTCTTGCCAGAATAATCCCTGAAAGGCGAGTGCTTCTCTTGTTCTTTCTCGTATGGCGACTACAAATCAGGGAATCGGTGCGGATCTTCCTACAAGTAAGCAACGAAATTCCTATCAAATCCTTTATTCAACCGTATTTGAATTCTGAAAACTATATTTAGAAAGTGATACAGCTATGTTTTTTCGACAAATCCATTGCAGATCTACTTTAACATTACGAGGAGGACGTCCCTACAACAGGTTTTACATGATCTGGATCTAGCAGCATTAAAGAAACCACATTCGCCGCTGACAATGTTAACCTTTAATTGACATTTCGTGACTGAATTTTAGTTCTGCATAGGATGAAACAAGACAAGATTCTGTTGAAGTACAAAGTGTTAGCGATGACGTCTACCCGAAAACCAAGGTCAGACAACTTGCCAAAGATTCCATATAATCAGTATATTTAAAATGCTTATCAAGGCTATGTTACACTGGACGATTTACCCAAAATATTGATGGGTGTAACATGCCATCTGTCCATGTTTCACTTTTGACACCTTCACGTAAGTTGCATTGTCCATTCTCATCAAATAACCCAACAGGATTGAACTAATAATCTGCATTAAAAATTTCTCCATTCTGATTGGCTAAACAGTAATTTGTACTCAGCTACCTTTTTTGGCACTGGATTACTTTTTTCATGTATATTATGGATTGGTGATTGCAGCAGGATGGTTTCTTGTGCAATTTGGAAAAACACGTACTCATGAGTTTTTGAGAGAGACCAAATGGCACTCGTCCGTCGGACTCCCACTATTTTGATAATCTTTGAAAAACTCGCTCGTGTGTGTTTCTTGGAAATTGCACTCGAAATATACTATCCTATACTAATTCAAATCAAACGAAACCAAACCAAAGTAAATCGAACCGAATTGAAACCAGCCCAGCCCAACCAAGCCCAACCAAGCCCAACCAAGCCCAGCCCAACCAAGCCCAGTCCAACCAAGCCCAGTCCAACCAAACTCAACTCAACTCAACTCAACTCAACCCAACCCAACCCAACTCAACCCAACCCAACCCAACCCAACCCAACCCAACCCAACCCAACCCAACCCAACCCAACTCTACTCAACCATATCTAATCCAAGTCAATTTAAATTTAACTTTACTCTATTTTACATTTGTTTTATTTTATTTGAACTTATCTTGTTTAAACTTAACTTTAATTTAAATATAATTTAGTCAAATTTAATTTATTTTAATTCAATTTCATTTAGTTTAATTTAGTTTAGTTTAATTTAATTTAGTTTAATATAGTCAAACATTTAAAAAAGATTTTTCAACCGGCACTTGGAGGGTAGTTACCTGCCAATGAATTTTTGCTAGGCTGAGTAGATTTTTCAGTTGGGTAAGGCGCCAAAATGTTAGACGCAGTTAATTTAAAATTTAAAACAAGAATGTCAAAAGAATCGCTCATTTACAAGGTGAACATTTGGCATATGCTGAAACAATAGATTAAAAAGTATTTCACACTGAATCTTAGATTTGTAAAATACTGGACCTTACTCGTTTTACAAAGAATTACCTTATAATCTCTCGGTATAAAAAATTTCGATTCTGGAATGCTCATGTCTGCATCGAATCGCTGAAAGGTCACTCTGCCAACAATAGTTGGGAGAACTGGTATTTCTATTTCAAAGAGAAAATTTGGGAAAACGACAGAATTTAAACGTATTCCATAATAAATACCAAAAATCAGCTTTCAAGAATGCATGAATCAAATATACTCGAAATGATAACATGAGCTATCTCATGACACACCCATAATTCATTGTTCCAAGGAAAGTGTTAAACCCTTTTTTGACTGATTTGCTAAACAACTCTTTGCATTGTCATCACATAGTAACAAAATAGTTTCTAGAGCTCTTAGTTCCCAGAGTACATGTCTTCGAGTTCTACTATGGGACTGATGGGAGGTAACGTTTTCGAAGGGAGTTATTACAGTTGATCCCCTACATAAATATTCGTTTGTTTTAGTATCATGTTGGCATGGTAGAAGGATCAGCACAATGCTGGAATGATAGGACTTAATTTTGCTTATCAGTTTTTTCAACTTTTTTGTTTGGTTGTTTGTTTCTTTTACCTGTTTTTCTTGCTTTGTTTACCTTAAAATAAAGTTGCAATCGCGTCTTACCTACTCTGACAGGAAATCCCGGTGGCAATTTCATTGAAACAAATTCTTTCAGCTTATCGAAATGTTTGAAAGGTGCAATTACTTCAAGAACATTTAGTAATCTAATGGATGCAAAAAAAAGAGAGAGAAAAGAAAACGTTGAACAATTCCCAACCACATGAGTTATTCAAAAATGTTTGTCAATTTATTATTCTCTGACAAGTAAATTTCTTTTGAAGTGAGTCCAGGATGACGAAGCCATAAAGGACAAGTAACTATGCATTTAAAACTCAAAAATCGGTCGACAATTAGGAATCACGAAACAGAGAAAACATTTAAGAGAATAAATCGTTTGAAGTTGGTACAAGATAACGAGGCCACGTGAGGAAAATAAATACCACGTATACATGTAGGAATCACATATCTGTCAACACTTTTGAATAATAAATCTGTCGACACTTTAGAATATCGCCAACTATTTTCATTCTTAGGGGAAATCGCAATCCAGAGTAATCCTCGTGAAACTACGTTAGACGAGCAATTTTTTTCTCGAGCAATTTTCCCGGAATTTCTCTCAAACTTGACTTTTCTGCTCAAGATACATGTACTTTGCCATAGCATGAAGTAACCACTGAAAACTTGTAGCTTCGTTTGCTTTGTTGACTGCTGAAACTTCATTTCTGTTCATAATTTTGATTCTTCTGAGGTTATAAACTATTTCAATATACTCATACTAATCTTAAGTACACCATGCCGCGAAAAAAAGCACCGTTGACGTTATACCTCATCAGGAAATGGCTACGCAGATAAGAACCTTGAATTTTGTAAAAGGCTGAAACACACCATGCAGTCTTCGTGGTCGCGCGACCACTTGCGTGCGCGCTGGTCGCGCAACTAATGGAAACATATTGACAGCGACCTTGTCAGTGCGACTAAAACAAAATGATTCTGAGACAACGAACACGGATTATTGTAATAGCAACAATAATTCATGAACAAGAGAACACTGAGCGAAAGAAGAAAACCAAAGGAAAGAAGCAAACGGTGGCGGGTTAGTCAGATCAAAAAACAAGGGTTTAAACAGGACGATTTTCACAATTCGGTTAAAGAACTGTGAGGAGATGAAAAACAGTTTTATTTTTACTTTCCAAAGACTCCCCGACGTTCTGATGTGTTGTTGCGACTAGTCGGTCCTTCGTTGAGAAGAAAAGACGCTCAGCTTCCATTTCACTCACCGATTCTATTCCACGCGTTAAGTTTCATTTGTTTCTTTCAAGACGAATTAAAGCTTCCGAAAAACACGCCATTATTCTGTGGGTGATGACAACGAACACGCTCTTGCATGTAAACTAATCCAATCTCATCCAACGAGAGTAAAGCGACTAACTTAGTAACCACTCAAACCCAGCGAGTTTCAGCCTTCATTCTTTCCCGGCAGGACCAGCTCTATTATTTCACTCTTGTTAAAGCCAGACAATTCTACCCGTCATGGGTAGAATCCTGCCGGGAAAAGATTATTGCTATCGCAAGTCATTCCAGCAGGATCAGTTTCTACTATTTTACTCTGGCTAACACCAGACGATTTTACTCGTCAAGGGGAAACATCCTTCCGGAAAAGGGATGAGCAAGAAACGTATCAGCTTCCATGCATTGGTCCTGATACATGCCTTTGCATGCAGGAGAGTCTAAGCAGTTTCAACGTTATACTCACGGTTCTAACGAAAGCGGGAAGTCTTCATTCTAAACGAAATAAATGAGTTAATTCAAAAGACAGTTCACTAATGGCTATTTGCACTATAGGCATTATTTTTTGGGACGATATGTCTACATCCCTGCGACTACTTAGGTCCGGATCAAACGACGAAGTTTTAAGACCGAAACTAAAGGAAAGCAAAAAAGATCTCGGATCATGTAAGGTTGGACTCATGAAATTATCTGCGTTTAACTACGACTTTAAATTTCCTTCACTACTCTCGTGTGTATCTGACTGATTACACTACTGAACTCCTAACAGCAATTAGTAGGAACTAACCACCAGTCTAATGCAAATGCAGCATTCTGACTGGACTCGTTACTCGATATCTATAAATGTCGGCAGATATAGAGAAGCGGAAGTCACGCAATAAGGGCAAATTTTTTCAGAACAAAGAACGCTTACACCTAGTTTTTGGTAATAAATTCCTGAAACTTGCTCTCAATTTCTCGTAATCTAATTATTAATTCGAAAGCATATACCCTAAAACACGAGTTTCAAGGAACTTGAATTGCTTTTCGTTGAATTTTAGCGTAGTCAGACGTCTTGACTGTTTGGTTTAAAAATCCAATACAAGCCGACAGTTCTAAAAAGTAAAGGATGAAACAAATACTGAAAAATCGGCGTTCCACACAGGCTTTAAAGGCAAAAGGTCATTGAGGAAATGACAGGGGTCACATTTTCCGGGACCACACGCCCCGCGACAGGCGGGAAGTCTCGTGGACCATTCGGTTCTTATTATTTTTTATTTTTGGTATCTTTTCGTCGGCACTTTGTATCTTTCACATTGACTCAGGTTGTCGTCTCTGTCGGATCAACGACCCGAGACCAGTCTCTTATCTGGAACGCTGGAAAAGTACTGACATGTTTGTAATCCTATATTTGAGTACACAATACGAAGCGGAAACAGTCGTGATATGTCGACTTTATCCCACTTGCCGCTTTCAGCCGTATCTACTTTCAATCGTATCAAAGGCAGCATCAAAATATACTTTCCCCAGACGTAGCCTATAATATTTTGAGCCCTTCGGTCAAATGTTGTGTGATTAATTACCCGAGTTATCATCCTTCAACTTATGGATCTCAGTCGTTTGTTGTCACTTATTTGCGAATACACTGAGCTACGCGTATGAAGTGAAAAACTTTATTCAAGTGTGAAATCGTCTAACGCCTGGGCCTAGTTATTGCACGGTGTACACACTGATTCCTACAACCCTCTTCAACCAAGGTGATCAAGCCTCTTTTTCTTAATTCAACCTTAACTTTACGTAGACTTCCTTCACAACGTAACTTCTTCGGAATCTTGCATGGACCAAAGGAAAGTACCTAAGTGTCTTGGAAAACGTCTCCCATATTTGACAGTATTAAAGCGTGGTATATAAAAATCCGCATGAAAACTGATAGGATGAAAAAAGTAGCAGGATACTTTTACCAGTCCACATACTTTACTGTTGCTGACTATGAAAATGGTTGAGTATAAATTGTCAAAAATCTGAGCGCGGAATTTAATACACAAGCATAAAAACGAGATGGCCCGCTAAACCTCATTTTAAGCTTATCTGGAGCCAAGCAGAATCACTCCGGCTCCCTTTTAGGGCAAGAATTCGCCCCTTTACCGAGTGCTTTTATGCACAAGCCAAAAAATACAGAAACTAGGGAGAGAAGGCAAAACACTCAAAGGCTAAGGATAGCTTGCAAAACAAAACTCTTTGTGTATATCACTTGACGAAATTACATCACTGGCATTTCAAACTTAAAGTTAAAATTTGATTGTGCAATAGTTTTTAGCTAGAGACAACGGTTGTAGCAAACAGGATACCAGCAATACGAAAGCACTTACAACCATAACCTGCTACCAATAGCAAGTACTGTAAAGAAAACCGAGTTCTTTCGGACAATGCCACAGGCGTGTGGGGGTCGACAATATATGTAGGAGTTATTCAACAAGTTCCAAATGAAATTTATCATTCACCTCTAAACGAAAGCGTATACTCTGACAGGAACTAAAAAGACATGATCAAATCTAAGAACAAACATTCTGCCATGCATGTTAATGCGACTGCTGATTGCCAAGCATGTTGCTCGTCTACCAGAAACTTCGTACAGCAATTGTTTTCACAAAATCAATAAAATGATTTCATATCTGCTAAGTACGCGCGCACGCATTAGCAGGATCATCTTAACAAGTAAAACACCTCGAAAACAGTGCAGAAAATAATAATAACTTAGTTGACTTTGTCCGGAAATAAAGTTTTTTTCTTGAAACTTTCCAAATATTGGTAATATTCGGGGATATTATCAATTGTTACAAGCCAAAGGAAAAACGAACAATGTCTGAGATTGTATAATACTGCTTTTTTTTTCCACATGAGAAATGTGCGTTTTATATACAGTAGCAATGCGTTTTACTTAAGAACATTGATTCTAATCTACTGAACTCTATACATTGAATTCTTACCATTGCAACTGTCGCTTTAATAGTTTTTTTGTCTTCTTTTATTATGTGCTTCCGCCCTAACACAGCAGCACTGAAAAATAAACAAAAATGAGTTGCTAAATCCATGCTTTATTTCTAGGTTTTTCATTTTGAAATTTCAGGGAGGACCTTTTCCCATCTGTTCTACAGGAGACTCGTGTCCTTGCATGAAGCAATGAAGCCTTTAATATTTCTACACGACTTTTTTTCCCCCATGCATGAGCTAAATTCGTTGTTTTAGATCACAGAAAATTTGAACGAACAGATTCCTAACTCGTTCAGATGGAAGGGACAAAAAAGCCATACAATAAATTCCTTATCAACCTTATTTGTTCAGTCCCTTCGGGAAAGTATTTGCCTTTGGATTTTTTCCACACAAAGCTCGCTCTTTCGTCGCTACGCCGGTACGAAAACCCTTAGGCAAATACTTTCCTAAACAAATTTCACTCTCAGTAATTGATAATTAATCAATGCTGTTCATTCACGACACTAATGTTATCACGATATTGCTGGGACTTCATTTTTGCGTGTATTCAACATTAACCAACCTTTCCCCATAAATATGTAAAATTCCTTATTCGCCAATAAAAAACATCAATTCTATTTCAGAATCATCCTCAGAAATATACATAATTTTCAGTTGACTTCGGCAGTGTCAAAAGTTTCTGTTCCAAAAACATCAAAGTCATTGCAAAACTTGCCAGTTTAAAGACCGCTTCTTACTAGTACCACAAAAAGGATGGAATCTTACTTTTCGGTCTCTGAGTTTATATACATTTCCCATGTACTTGGTGTTCTGAGAGGTTCGGCTAATGATCTTTTCCGTTGTATCTAGTTAAAATAAAGTTTTGTGACAGTGGATAAACAACCAGAGTTGCGGTGTAAATTAAGAAAAGGACGAACCATCTCGCCTACCACTGTATGTACAGATAAACGAGATCGTTAAAGAAATGCTAGCATTTGCACAAAGAAAAAGTTACATAACCGTTAACCCTTATCACGCGTTATCCCTATTTAAATAAAACATTAACCTCTACCAGTGACTACAAGTCTATTCAAATCGTACGTGTTAACTTCCCATTATGACAATTTTCTAACTATAATTACACGCGACAGTTTTGAGTGTGTAACTGCACATCACGTAAACATACGTGCATAACGTACCTCAGGAGCGTAGTCAACTGACGTTGATCCTTTGCTTATGCTTTCTATTACCGCCTAAAAGAAAGCCAAAGCTGAAAAATTGGACATTCAACAGGCCAAATCAGTACATACATTACAGGAGCGCAACAAATGTTGGTACAAAGATTTCTTTATGTAGTTGAGAAAACTATCAGGGTGAGGATTTTTGAAAACTTTTGCTGTATGATACTGGACCACAGTTTAACAATACCACAGCTGAAGTAATGTTTAAAAAACAAGCAGGAGTGCTTTATCGGATTTAAAACACGTGGCGATAACCGAGCGTTTTAGATCCAATAAAGCACGTACGGCGAGTTTTTTGAACGGCTTAAAAAAGAAACCTCTTAATACGCTAATTCTCAAAGAAAGTTTGAAAATGAATGTTTTCTACGCGGAGAAAATTGGAGGAAAAAAGCGTATTTTTATCACATATAAAGACACGAAAGGGTTATGGTTTTTCTTTGTTTTGTCCTCATGAAATGTCAGTGAGTTTTTTAAGTAATAAAAACTAACATATACATCAAGTCAAGTCAAGCCTAATATCCTCTAATCTAATCGACCCTAATCCAATCTAATCATAAACATAAAAATAATAAATCAACTAGTCCGTCGGTCGGTCCACCATACAATCAATCAATCAATCAATCAATCAATCAATAACAAGACCTACTTACGGACACACATAAACAATCATGAAAAAGGTTATGATTACAACAACAATAACGATTATGACTCGACGACAACCACGATGACAACAACGATAACCATAACAATAACGACTACGAAGACTAGCACGAAAGTCATAAAACTTTGTTCTCAAAAACGAAAAATACAATTGTACCACTTAAAAGTGTAACCTTCCTCAATCAGTTTCGTTAGCCTAAAGTGCTTCTTGTGAGAAATTTGCAATATCGACAGCATTACTCCTGACCTATTTCACAAAAAATATTTCAGAGGCTAACCTTGTTCTTTACAATATCCTCTCGAGACAGGTGTTCTCTCCTGTAAGATTATAACATTGGACGTTAACTTGAACGCCGGGTTGTTTGATAACCACCCTGGCAGTCGAACTGACTGATATTATTCGAAGCACTAGTCCAGAGTGACAAATCCTCGACTTGACATGCTATGTCGGAGGTTCGTTTCTATGTACCCCGAGATTGAAAATATATGTACTACGTGACTTAAAATGGATGTACTATGTGGCACAAAAATGCATGTCGGCTCTGCAGTAGGTTTAGAAGTTGACTGTTGGTCGCTTAGGACTCTTAGTTGTTGTAATCTTGAGAAAAACAGTCAATAACTGACGTCTAAGGGCCCATTTAGACGATACGATTGTCGTATAAGATTGTTCGTCCTGACGTATCCGATTAACTCACTGAAGTCTTACAGACGTATTGCTACGTTAGTAGCGAATTGAAAGCAGAAACTGTTCCTCTGATGTAACATTACACACCCCAGGACGACAATTGTATTGTGTAAAAGGGCCCTAAACGGGTCCTTAGGTAAGTCGGGTAACTCCTAATATCTCCTTGTTGTTGCTGATACTCATTAATATTACCATGAATACTTTTTGGGCAACGTCAACTTAATATGAAAGTAGACAGACCACATCATAATACATTTGTTAATTTAACTTAAATAGGGGGGGGGGGATGAATTAGAAAACATTCAGTTGCTCCAACTTCCCGACACTAACATAACACTAATAACCTATGACTGATGATCTCATGATGCTATATAAAGTTATGAAAAGATGAAATGAAATAAAGTCAGGCATTCGTAGCAAGGGGGTTAGTGCAAACCTGTAAACTGACATCCGCAAAACAATTCTACAGGAATACATGTACTTCGTCTGTATCAGAAGATATTTTAAATCAATTTCTAGTACAAACCTCTTTTTTGTGATGAGGTGCATGCCATTCACATCGTAAACGTTGGCAACATATGATCCGATGTTTTCCTAATGGAAAAATTGGAATAAAAAAAATTTTATCATGAAAAATGACCAAATTAGAATAAATTAATATAAAGGAAATACGAAATTAAAATAAATTAATTAAATACAGCAATTCAATACAACGTAAATTCAAATTTTAACACCTACAAATTACGTTAAAAAATAGTGGCAACAGACTTACTGAAACTATCAAGTGGTAGACTCCAAATGAAAACCGAACCATTGTGCACAAATTCAACGAATTTGGCATTTACATTCGGTCACGTTATATAAAGTACAGTATATTTACGATGAAAGAAATCTTTCGAGTGTAATAATCCTACAGTTTAAGACCCATTCGGGACCACTAACAAAAAATGCAACTCTAAAGCCTTGGGCTGGAAATCAAACCCGGGATTCCGCCAACTGAGCAAAGTCCGTTGTCAATAGCTTAGCCACGAATGTAAATACCAAATATTCCATAAATATACACATTACTTCCTCGGTGTTACCACTATAATGTATACAATACAGAACTCCACACCCCAAAAAAACCCCAACCATTGTCGAAGTCAGCAGTAAACAATTCGTGTCCCGCCAAAAATTCATTCGCGGCCCGCTTTCTCGCTCATTAAAATGTTGTTCAGGCCACAATTTCCTCGTCATTAATTGATAAATCGAAGACACATCTAAAACTTATTGTATGTCCTCTGTTTGGAGAGTTATCCTTTGGAGAGACGTCAAGAATTCCACCCAAGTATTATTTCAACCTATTGTCATCTTCTTGGGGAAGTTTTAAGATCCACTAACTACTGAAGGGTGCTTTAACGGTTTCTTTGCGAGTGAAGATAAAATTTTGTCCAAAAAAACTGTATAGCAGTATAATACCGCTACACAGACTGCAGGTATGGTGCTCTGTTTTCAGATGCTTTTCCTTCTTTGTCTTGTTGTTTGCCTTCATTCAAAGTCGTTTTTCCGCTTTAAATAGCCAAGCCTACACGTTAATGCTATCTGCGCTGAGCGGCCAGCCTTATTACAGTTGACGGCATTTTTGGCCCCTTAGCGAACAAAGGTGGTGCATCCTCGGTCTGACAGAATAACGAACTTCAAAGGCAAAATGGAGTTCATATTACACAATTTTGAGCGATAGAGCCTACATGTGTTGAAGTAAAAGAAGCACTGAATGTAAAAGGTTTAAGGTTTTCATATTACACAACAAAATCATACAATCTTATCTTCTTTGAAGAACCATCCATTCTGCGATCTTGTAAAACTTATTGGCTTCGTAGACATGTTTGCAGACACAATATCGCTAAAACATTTGGAACTGTGAGTATGTATTGAACAATACAAGCAATTTTTATCAAGAACATAAAAATGCCGCAAAGTGTACCTGCTCATTAATAAATCAACTTCTTCGTCGATTTCCGCATCACTTTCCTGAAAAAAATTATAAACAAAAAGAAAACAAAATGAAATGAAGAAAAAAAAAGGCAAGTTCTTGAATCCCTATCGTGAGAGAAGCTCAACTTCAGGGCAAAACCATTTGTAACGCGGAATTAGGTGTCCCGGAAGAACTTCCTATTTCCTTTACCGATTGCCATATAGCAGTGAACAATTTCAAAGGATTAATAACATAAACAAAATATAAGAACTGTCGTGTTTTACAACCGTTGACATGAATCTTTCGTCAATAGCCAAAATTTGTCAAACATTTCTGGGGGGGGACTATAGGGAAAAAAATTATAACAACCCTTACGCTTTGCTGTCCATGAAATTACGACAAACTAGTTACCGGTACAAAACTTTTTAAATAAAAATCTTGGTCAAACTTTTAAAGAGATTTATGATAGCAAATACTAAAATGGCAAAGTCGGTCACAGTATTTCAGTTGAAAAATCAGGTGTAAAACACTTGCGCTTTAGCGAATTGCACCTTCCTTTCCCATGAAACGTTATTGTTTCGAACAGTGCCAGAGATGTTTGTTATTCAAATTGTTTCTCCCATGGTAGCCACTTATGCAACATGTCTTGGCAGTTGAACTTAAAAATGTAGCCAACAAGAATACCAGAAAATCCCAAAACAATTTGCAAGAACAACAGTCGTTATCAACGTAAAGTTTAACATCCTCAAGCCTGGTTCACACAAGTGGTGCAAGCGTAAACTCAAGCACAAGCAAAATATTTCATGTGAACCGGGGTAAAGAAAGGCAAGCAAACCATGAAACGAAAGAACCTTTATTTTCTCTTATGTCTTTATTTACGCTTGCTCGTGTGTTTGCTTCTATTTCGTGTACTCATGCTTATGCCTGAGTTGTCCCTCAGGAAAACCTACTTTATCTCATCTTTTGCCTAAAGAAGGTATACTCAGTTGTCAAGATAACAACATATCAACAAAATATGCCAGTTAACCTGACTAGAAATGCACCTTTTTTCTTAAAATCATTATTATATTTACCGTATTCCTAATTTCCACCAGTAATTACATACCTTAGCCCTCTAAAACGAACCCTCTCCGCACATATTCCGTTTTGATAGCTGGCAGCAGTAAAGAATTTTTGGTGATTTCAAAAGTGTAAAAAACGGCAAGCCGATGGAAGTGGTTTCCTCGGTATCTAATTAACAATTAGATTATTCGCTCTCGATTTCTATGAGGTTTTCTAAATTTCTATAAATTTCTCGTCTTCTCTGGGATTGCACTTTCAAGTAAGCATTCTATTTCGTCTTTAGAAACTTCACAAAAATGAGAGGCGGAAGCCATTTTCGCTACTCCCTATCTATCGACGAATAGATAACGAGTAGCGTAGCCAATCAGAATACAGCATCTGCAATAGTACTCAACTAAGTTTCTACTAATTAGATTTAAGCATTCACAAGTCACGTAACGGACAGATGGTTTTGTACACAGGAACAGCAGGCCGAGGAAAGCAGGCCTACAAAAAGCCAGACATGAAGGCTGCTCGTGATTAAGCTTTCACTTACTTTAGCCGGACTAACAGGAAATATTTGTTTGTGTTTACATTCATGCTTCTGCTTACACTTGCGTAGCTCATGTTAACAAAGGTTTATCGACTTACCTCATCTTGCATTCTCTGGAAAACTTTCTTTTCGTTATCTAATATTGCAAATGATTTTACTCCTTGAAAACGAAAAGAATTGCGTCGCGGTAATTATACTGAAAGAAGCTATCTAAACATTTTTATAAAATAACACCCGTCCAACGCACGCTCTGATTCGACAAGCCTCATTTTCTCTCAGGGTACAGGGACACGCTGACGTCATTTTCAAAAGGAAAATGACGTCACGAAAACTCAAAAAGCCTTGGTTATTTTATAAAACAAATAGAAAATGGTTTTCGTGTCTCGGTACTGTGATAGAAACATGAATAATGCCATCTCAACTGGAAAAATACCAGAAAACACTCAGCAACGCCTCGTGTTTTCACTAGGCATTTTTCCGTTTGAAATGACGTCATCTATGTTTCTATCACAGCGCAGACACACTCAAGCAATTTACACTATTTGTTAAGCAGACCGCACGTAATCCAGTCTTACAAGAAAATACCTGGGAACAGGATTAGAAGGCTGGCTGAAAGACGAAACGAAGACAACCAGACGAAGTGTCCACAATGACCTTCAATCGTGGAAAATATGGCAAATTCTCGTAAGTATTAAAGTATACACTATCTCGGGAAATTCACTTTTACGAAGTATTTTTAGCCTTTAATTCCGGAAAAAATCAGTAATAAAATAAAATTATAATAAAAAATTAAAATGACAAAAAAGTTTCAAAATCTTATTAATACAGTAGAACCCCTCTAATTCGCGACCCTTTTATTCGCGAAAGGCCTTAATTCGCGATAGGGTCTTGGACCCCTTTCTACTCTTTCGTTTGTATCAATTTGCATGTAAATGATCATTATTTAATGATTTGTTGTAAATAAAGTTCATATTTTGCAAAAAATGAGTTGTTTTTTTGAAAAAAATAGTTGGAAACATGTGATCGGTCGGCACTATATTCTGACCATAACATGCAATATGGCGTCGTACACGACGTGAGGCAGGAGGGTTTTGAATTGAAATTCATGTGTGTTTGGCCATTATATGACCATTATATGTCTTGATATGTTGAAATTTGGTTTTCAGACTAATTCGCGACCCGGATAATTCGCGGACCGGGTCCTTGGACCCCGATGTCCGCGAATTAAAGGGGTTCTACTGTAGTAATTATTGCAACAACTCACTGATTTCACTTTTTGGGGGGAAAATTGATTAATAATCAGGTAACATCAACTCAGTTTAGTTTCCCCAGTTACTTAATACTATGTACGATCTATACATGTAATTGAATTAAGGACTAAGAACCTGTTGCTTCTCCGTTGAAGATAAAGCTGATGTCCCCCCGTTGCCATTTCATATCTGTAAAGTCTATGAGAGTGCTATCTAACCTAACGAAATAAAACAAAAATACAATTGAGTGGGAAAAAAAGCAGGAACAACTCCCTTGAATACTCGAGAAAGTTTACCGAGCCAAAGACGTCGCTTTGGACTGAACCCATATTTTGAAATTTCCACAGATTTTCATTACTCTCAAAACATCTCTCGTCTATTGTAATGCTTCAAACCTTGGAAAATTCCGAGAATGGCACAAAAATTCCGAGTTTTGCGAAACGTTTGGACATCAGGAAGGGCAATGTCGTCCTGACCCAACAGGTTACGACCTCTCAGTTTCAAAGTCACTAAGGGGACCAAGGAAATTTATTCATTTGGAAGTTGAATCCAAAATGTTTTTCGAAATACTACGGCTACTTAAGTTACTTAATAACTCAGACTAGGTATCCACTTCATCCTCACGCCAGTTTACTTTCAAGACGTCAGTTTGTAAAGTTCAATAAGAAATTTCATTCATACCTAATACAAGAACCCCTTTTGTAAATTTGACAGGTATCTGATGGCAAAATTCTTGAAACAAGTGGGACTACATAATCAAAAGTAAGACAAAGTGAGCTAATGTCCAAGAAACTGTAGTCTCAAAAGATGAGACAACCTTACGATTTTTATAACGTGATTGCAGAACTTCAGGTATAACACTTACTCCAACTTGAGAAATCCCACTTTAGCTCAACATAAAAATCTCCAAGCTAAAAAAAAAAAAAGAAAAACAAACTGAAATTACACAGATTTGTACTGTATAACCAGGACATACGTGTATGCACTCCCTGGTTGTTATATGAACTACAGTGCTGGCACATGCGTACAATATTATACATGCACTATATACAGTATGAAGAATATGAAGTGAAAAACTAAATGCAGTTCGTCAAGCTCTATCCCCAGAAAAACGATTTCTGAGCCGTAGACCGAGACGTAGGTTGGATATCTGATCTTAATTAGCATAAAATTTCTACAACTTTAAACCCGATTTTCTCTTCAAATAAGGATTCGTTTGAGATGTAATATTGTACACTCAGAAGTCGTATTTCATCAGATATCCAAACACCTCAAACTTGGCTAAAAAGCTCAGCTATCGCCTCGTTTTTCAACTCATTTCTCGGTGTTTGGATATCTGATGAAACACTCCTTCCCGTGTATGATATATTACGTAAATTAGTTTCTACTGAAATATTCAGCTTATTCCTTCTCCATTTCTATCAGATGATGATAGTAGACATGGGCCTGGCCTTGGTTAACTATCAGATTTTAGAAATTCTTTGTAACGTATCCTCACTTCAAAACCTACTGTGATGAGCAACATACACTTCATGAACCAAAACAGAATACAGTATTAAAATCAATGGACTTTAAATAATCAACTGAATGTTTGGTGGTATGGCTTTCAAAACTTCATTACTTCAACCAAACATTTTTGACTGGAGAGTGAAGGTACGAAGTAACACTTATCGTGGAAGTATGACTGATAAATAAAATTCCAAACTGTACCCTATGTAAGGCCTCTACTAACTCTGGTCGCTTCTGATCTACATTATGTCGATTTTGCTCTTTCATCTTTCTCAACACAGCTTTAACTTTGAAGAAGAGAAAAGAAAACATGAATAATGAGTAGAAGTTGTAGAGAACATATACCTCAGCACACTGGTTCCTATGTTGCCATATCATAAGTGCTTAAAAGACAGACTATAGAAAGAACCTGTTTCATGACTAACGCTTCATTAGTACAAACTACAGTACATCATCAGATGAAGGGTACCAGTACAGACTTTCAATGAATATACTAAAATAAATTATCAGAGTCCGAATTAGCGAACGAAAATATCGGAAGCGATTTTTCTGAAAACTGTGAAGCTTATTTAGCGATGTTAGTTAATGGCGCTAGCAAAGACACAATAACCACGGTGCTTCGTTGATGCCGCGATCGTCGCTACGATGATTTTTAAGACAAAGTGCATGTTACAAGTCATAATTTTTCAACAAACATATGTTGCTTAAAACTTTGTAGATAGAATTAACTTACCACCTAACAGAACTGCAACTCTAATGCATTTCTTTAACAGTAGCACTGGGTGACATGCGTCACGCAACTTGTTCAGCAACAACGCGATTCGTTGTCCAATAAATCACGAATTCAAACCAGTCATGCCCAAAAATGATTCTCACAAGGAGTCATTTTGCGAAGTTCTATCTAAAAGCCCAGTTAAACCTTTCACCTAAACACCGCTTGGTGAAATCTCATTTTTCTGAATCAACGTTTTACCGTGGAACGTCAATAAGAAAAACGTTATCGCAGAATGTAACACAACCTCATCCGTTTTAAGCATGAACAGTTTGCGTAAGGCTTGGTCTAAACGATTGCGATCTAGCCTGTGCCAGTAGTTACCTACATGGCTCAACGACTAATTGTAAGAAACCGGGAACATACTGTAATTTGGGTATTAAATTTTTATTTAGTAAAGGTTTTCATTGAAGATGGTAAAATGGTGAAGAAAGTGAAATGTTCTGTTTGCAAGGAGTTAACAACCAGGAGACATTCAATTGCGGGATACTGTGAGGTATCATTCTAAGCTGATGAGGGGTCCTTAATGGTAAAATGGTGAAGAAAGTGAAATGTTCTGTTTGCAAGGAGTTAACAACCAGGAGACATTCAATTGCGGGATACTGTGAGGTATCATTCTAAGCTGATGAGGGGTCCTTAATGGTAAAATGGTGAAGAAAGTGAAATGTTCTGTTTGCAAGGAGTTAACAACCAGGAGACATTCAATTGCGGGATACTGTGAGGTATCATTCTAAGCTGATGAGGGGTCCTTAATGGTAAAATGGTGAAGAAAGTGAAATGTTCTGTTTGCAAGGAGTTAACAACCAGGAGACATTCAATCGCGGGATACTGTGAGGTATCATTCTAAGCTGATGAGGGGTCCTTAATGGTAAAATGGTGAAGAAAGTGAAATGTTCTGTTTGCAAGGAGTTAACAACCAGGAGACATTCAATTGCGGGATACTGTGAGGTATCATTCTAAGCTGATGAGGGGTCCTTCCTCGAAACAACAGTACCTCGTATTCCCGTTTGTTTTGAAAGCGCAACCTATATATGCTTCTAAAACTGTCTATGCAGAACTCCATTTTAAATGTACACTGTAAGCAAAGTGTGCTAGTAGTTCAATTCACGACCAAATGAAGAAAAAAGGCGTTCAGCAGAATCTGTTATTCTAAAAAAATTTTTCTAGGGGTTTGCGTGTTAAATCTTATTTTTCATAAAAAGTTGCGAAGCTGTTATTGACCGCTAATTCGGACCTTGCAATTCTTACGTATATTACCTCACTGTACATGTGATCAGATACTGTACTCTTACAGTTCGTTAACCAATTAAGGGGCAAGGGTTCGCTTTAATACTTTACTCTGGCTGACGCCAAACGATTTCACTCGTCACAGGAATAACCCTGGAATTAAAGGGTTAATATACGTTGTAAATTTAACACCCTTTGACTCTTTGCAAAAGATTTGATGGGAACTGGAGCATCCCCTTCCATTAGTAAATGGTGAAACAAGTGGTTTTGAAATAATCCATTTTGAAATCCCAAACCATACAAAGAAACACATGTACAGATAAAGAACGCAGAGAGGATAGTCGATAGACGCAGAGACAGTAGACGATACACGGACGGACGAGAGACGAAACATTCAGAGACGACAGACGAAAGACGATAGGCAGACGAAAGATAGAGGATAGAAGGACGAACGACAGACGATAGACGGACGGACGGCAGACGATGTTAAAATAGACGGGGACGGTATTGTACGGAGTAAGTACAGGGAATTTAACATCCTTGATACAATGGAAGAATATAAAGAAGGCTCAGTGAAAACAGAATTGAGCAAGGAAATTTTGAAGTTAATAACAGCCTCCTGTTCAACTAGAAAAACATCAGGTTTAAATATTAGAACACCTTGAAGAATCCAATTACAGTAGTAGTACCTGAAATAAGTTTAAGGTTCATTTTTTAACAATAAAATACTTACAATTTGAATCCCAATACATAACCATTTGGCTGAGGTATAAACTGGCAATGTTTTGAAAATTAGAGAACAGAAATTATTTGCCAGTTATGAAAAACTGGTGTACTCTGGCAAACACCACATTCATTTGTTTATGAGAAAAAAACTTCTGGGGGGTTGGAGGTTAAAAGAAGTTGTATTTTCATACCTACTCTTCTGCTTCCACAACTTATGGCCTCTGCCAATGGGCTCCATCCTGTCTCATTTTTTACCTTTATAGGCGCATTTTTTTCAAGAAGCAAAAAGACACATTCTAAATAAAATATACATTAAAAAGAATAATTATTACAATACATTAAATATATTAGATAGGAAGCATCATTCACACAATTTACACAACTTAAATTAGTTGAATCTTCAATTATTGTCACTTTGTTACTGATCAATAATGAAACATCAGTAATCAAAAACGTCACTGTCAAGGAGCACAACTAGTGGGCATGTTCAATTTGGGGGTGACAACTTTTGCCCTTTTTGTCAGCAGTCTTGTGTTTGCCCAGTTACCAACGTTTTTTGCCCTTATTCTCCAAAGCCATGTACTGTACAGTAGATTAACTGCACTCAAAATAATCAGAATATCCCTGGATAGAGCCTTGATACTTCCATCTGACCTCTGCTCTTCAAAAATTCTACCTGTAGTTGTGCCCCTGCAGTCTCTAGCTTGAATTGCCTGAATTGTATGAATGACGGTTTTAATTAAATTTATTTGCTGAGCTAAAATATTTATAACAGACTTCAATTTCAACCTGGTATTTCATTTGCAAGATTAAGATTTATCAGTGGTGGTATAGTGACTGCTATTAGACCTGCCAACCCTCACAAATGTGCCATGTGTCACATGATTTTTACAGCAATCTCAAGTTCTCACAATTTAATGTTGATTAGATACAATTTTTTATGAAAATTCTCTTATGAAAATTATTGTTATTATCAGCCCTTCAAAGAGCATGATTGATGAAGGAAATTTGAGCAGAAAAATCTCAAAACAAAAAAGTTTCAAGATCATTGAAACAGCATGCATCCATATGACCTAATTGTTGATTTGGTGACAAACTTTGACTGCCTGTAATCCTCCAAGTCACACAGAAACAAGGGAAATGGCAAAACATGTTTCTTGTTCTTTTTGACACCTTGCAAAAATCTCAAGATTTTTTTGTCAAATCTCCAGGTTTTTTTTGGACAAAAAATTTTAAATATTAACATTTCTGTACTTCAGAGGTTGGCATGTGTGCTGTTCCATTTTCACCAAAATATCTTAACACATACAGTTATCATAAACCAATACCAGCCAAGAGTTTGAAGACGTAAAAAAGCACAATCCAAATAATACCATTACCATCATCAAAACTGAAGATTCTAACTTGAATCTTGAATCAAGAAGACAAAGTGAATCAGTGATATTTCAACTTTATTGCAAAGTGATAATCAAAACTTCTCATTAGCAAAAGAACAGCTATAAATTTCAAAAACACAATAATACTTCTTAGAGACATGTTTCAGCAAGACTTATGCCATCTTCAGTTTACAAAGTGATGTTTGTAAGGCTTTAAATAGGAATTATAGTATGAATAAATTAACTAATTACAATGATGATATGTTAGATTGTAATTAGTTAATTTATTCATACTATAATTCCTATTTAAAGCCTTACAAACATCACTTTGTAAACTGAAGATGGCATAAGTCTTGCCAAAACATGTCTTTAAAAAGTATTCTTGTGTTTTTGAAATTTAAAAGTGATAATCATTCTAATTGATGAATTTGCAATAAAGTCAGAATCTCACTGATTCACTATATCATATCAATTTATGGTAACTCTAATCTTCAGTTTTTAAAATATTGTGTTATTCAGCTTATGTTTACTATACATGTAGGTTTATATACAGTAATCAAATTTAGTACAATGTAGCTTAATAATTACAGTAAAGTACTGCTCTAATGAAATTTAACCATTTTTGAGGATCATGTTCAAGAGATTTGCAAGTGAGAATTGAGCAAGAATTGAGAATCCCATACATCCTTGGCAGTCATTTGAATCTTGAATCTCACTTCTCAATCCTTGAAATAATTGTGGTAAGGGTGAAATTACACAAATGGCCATGAGAGATGCTCACAGATCTCTTGAATCTCAAAATAAAATCACACATTGAAGAAATCTCTGATTAATCAAATCATCATCAAGCAATACCCATGTAGAGTAAAACTGTAAAGGTTTGCTTCACCTTTTATTGTCAAGAATTGATTTTCTACCCCTCATGTAAGCCTGAAAATAACTTTCAGAGGGACACCTGACAGAAGGTCAGGTGCCAAAAAGTTGGTGCCAGACATTTTGAATTGCTTTTTTACATTTAGTTTCTTGTACAAATTTTGCAAAAATATTAACACAAAAGGTATGCAAACAAATGTGCCAACTCTAGCATTTTCCTCTACCAGAGGAACTTCAGGGCTTAAATATCCTCATCCACCAAAGAAATCTGTAATCTTCTTAATAATGATTTATTAATGGGGTAATTCAAGGGTTTGGCATAAATTTAGAGAGAAGAATGCATAATTATTTAGCAACAAATAATGGCAAGTGCATGCAGGCTGTATTAAAATGACCTGGAACTGATGTCAATCTAATTTCATTCCCATGTCCCCCAAACCAGATCAGACAGGATAACTGGGTTAAATGGATGAAATAACACAACAAGCAATAAGATTGAACAATCAGGAAATTGGTAAATCATGCTGCCAGTCACTTTGACCAGTACCCAAAGACTAGCACTGGTCAAACATTCTGCATCAGTCACTTGACCATGACTGAACACTTATTTTCAGGCTTGCCCCAGTGATGATAAAACAGATTTTAATGTTAAGATTTGGCTCATAAAAAGATTGGCATTTGAACCAACATTACTTCAAAGCCTTAATTTGGTTAATCCAGTTGGTAAGTACAGCTGAGCTGATCCCAATACAATCCATCAAACTTAACTGACTCAGCCACCTAACTTTTTGTGAACTTAATTCCAAGTATTAAGTTTGACTCGGCAGAAGTTTGCCGAGTGAACTTGGCCTGTAGTATCTTGAAAATCAGAAGATAAATCAAGTTTCAGTTAAAGTCTGTTGTAAGATCAACTTGTGCCAAATCAACAAGAAGCAATTTATATTACACTATCAATGATGAGATACCTGTAGTCATGACACACATGTGAAAACATTCAAGAATTGGGCTCGTGTCCTCACTCAATCACATCTGCAATTCTCGAAAATTTCTGAAAAACTAACTGTTTGCTTCCTTAATCCTCACTTGCTCCTTGTTTGAACTTGAATCATGCTCGGTTCTTGAGGTTAAGTTTCATTGGAGCAGTACTGTAAATAATCAAATAGTGTTTCTGTTTCATGCAAGAGCTCTTAGGTTTGCTTATTTCCTCTGCAAATTCCAGTACACCTCAAAGCAAAAATAATTATGGCAAGCCAAAAGATAAGACTTGCTTTATGCAGAATTTTGCATGGAAGTAACTACTAAAAGTATGGTACAGCAACCTAAACTTATAAGCACTGGTAGCAATTTGACTTTTCTTAATAAGATTGCAAAATAAATCTTCAACAATTAGGGCATGAAAAGTGCAGTTCCCAAGATCTATGGGATATTAGACTTCAAATTTGGATACAAGGTATCAAAAGCCTAGTATCCTGACTGGATACCATGAAAATTTCAAAATTGGGATGGTGGACAACCATCCAACACATATCCCAATGGCTGTACTGCTGCACATGAGAAAGCTGAGACTGCAACACTTGGGAATAATCCTACAGAATATTAACTTTATTCCAGTTATGTTTCCTTGTTTGGATACTGCAAACTTGAATGTCTATAATCTGAAGGTGGGATACTACTGTAGATGTCAGGAAGTAATACCAGGTTTCAAAAGCCTGGTATCTAATCTGGATACTGCTGAAAATTTCAAATCTCATCCCCTTACTATTGTCACATAAAGAAGCAATGTTCTATAAAATATTATTCTTATTAACAAACCTTTATTTCCAAGCATTATTGCTAGATGTAATGGAGTATTTCCTAAGAAAAAACAAAAACAAAACACTGTATGACAAAATATCACAATTGTTCCATGTGATTTGTGGTTTGTTTGGCACACATGATTAGACAAGGCTGAATTTTCTTTTAAAAAGTATTGCAATTGTATTTTCAAACTTTACCTGAAGGCTGGTTCTGATGTACACAGAATAATCATGTCTTTAATGATATTTTTTTTCTGTGCAACTTCAACAGAGTTGCTATGTGGAAATGAACACAGTGTATTGGTACACATACTGTAATTGCAAAATACTGGCAATCCCTGGATATGAAACAGTGCAACTGAAAAAGTCATATCCGCAAACTGATAAGGGATTTACAGCACAGTATACAGGCCTTTTCATGAGCAAAACAGCCCACATGTGGTGATTCACATGCATAAATCAACTTACACATGTGAATCACACAAGTGTTTAAATTGATCCATTATGACAGGAAAATAACATGAAAACAATCATTTTACCACATTCATCATGTTACTAAGGTTATTGTCTGCACTTTAAGAGTCAATCAAAACACACTTAAAACTATAGCAAAAGAAAAATTTACAAATAATACTATTTGTTCAAACAGTTTATCTTTATGTTAATCATCTTCTTCACTTTCTGCACCAAAAATATCGTGCTCAGAATTGTGAAAAATACCAGAATCTTCAGAATTATCTACACAAATTGCACTTTCTCTATGCATTGATTGCTGATTCTGACAGTACTGTGCTAACTTTAATGTAATTTCATTGAGAATTTTGGTCTAGTCATATCTTGCAGTAGTTAATGTTGCTTGGAAACAATTGGCAAAACTGGTAAAGGCATCGTTTCCATAGTCCTTTTCATCTGTCCAGTTCTTAGGGTAAAAAAAAAACTTACCATCGCCTACACACTGTCCTCAGATTCTTCAATTTGGTGGTTTAAAAGTGTGAAATGATTGACTTTTGCACTTTTTTTTTTGCATCACTAGCTTTCAACCTCCTGTGGTTGTTCAGACTACACACTTTTCAAAACTGATGTGAACTAATCTCCCATGTTTGGCAACTTTTAACACTTCCCTCCCTTCAAAATATCCTATGAGGGAAAATATCCCTTCATTTTACTGTCAGCCTAAAACACTAAAACAAGCTAGATAGATGTCAAAAAATTTATTGACGGTGCCAGCAGAGTTTTTTTACTCAAACAAAGTAAGTGTAATTGTCAGTTTCACCTTATAGGAAAGGGAACCAAGAAGACATGAAGATGAACTTTCACACATGCAACAAATAGCATGCACAGTTTGGTTTGCACGTGTGCTGATGTGTACAGGAGTGATTGCACATGTCAAACAAAAAGGCCTGAGCATGCCCATACCTTTGCACATTGACCATCCCTATAACACAACCAACCCCAACATTCACCCAAAACGTACAAAGGTGGAGAGCTGAACCTCCAATTTGGCTATTCTTTTATTATGCTGGTTAATTTATCAAGCATTTAAAGACTTCGTAATAGATAAAGTGATACTGCTATTGTGACAAGCTGTAAGGTTGTGATACTCTATAAGGACTATGGGTCACTTGGGAAGAATCACAAGGGAATTCCATATAACATGAATGTACCTTTGTGCCAAACACAAAATACTAAATACATGTAAAGCCATTCAGTAATAGGGAATACATATATAATGATTTTAACAATTAATGGTCAGTGTTTCCCCCAGGCTACTTAGGAATAGCAGTCCACTGTACCCTCTCTTGTGAAAGCCTGTGTACCACAATATGTACCTTAAATTAATATTAGTAAACTCCTAACAGGCTGTAGTGCCTAGGTAATGATTTGTCAATAAACCTTCATGTAAACAGTTCTTTTGGACATATGTGGTCATTCAATTGCCCTTGCAGTGTTGTCAAAAGTATCGTAGCTTACAACTGGCAAAAATCCCCACCTATATGTACTTTCATATCTTGCTTGGCTACTTTGTTGGCCATTTCATTAAGAAAGGTTTGTTTTTCATGAATAAAATTGTGCAATAGCAAGACAAGTGTGACTTCAAAACTGAAAAATAAAAGTTGATGTTCTACTCATTTGTAATAAGAAGGGATATTGCTGACATGTCTTCCACATGTTTCTCTAACTACTTGAGCATAGTAACTCTTCCCAATACTTTATCAATGATAATTTATGCAAACAATTATTAAAGTGTATGAACCTGTCAGATGATAACCACAAATAACAATCAGAGATTCTGCTAAACCAGCATATGCCAGTCTTTACCAGTAAAAAAATTGTCCTATACCAGAATAATTTTAAGCTGCCAGTTTCTTGCCCTGATAAATTTTATTTTTAGCATTAAGGTTTTATTCTATGCTTTAATATAGACTACAGTCATACACTGTCAATCAAAACATGATGATTGATCTACTCTAACTTGATGCCAAAGTCAACCATTTTCTTTTAAGTTGAAATTGACACCATGAGATAGGTGAATAAATAAGTATTGATCAAATGTAATGCTGCTGAACACAAATATAATAAATATATAATTGGAAACAATTTAGTGGGATTGTAATACCTACATTAATAATCATCAACACATGTACTTTTGAGTTATAACATGTAAATCAAAAGGTTTATTAACCAAGTGTTTTGATTGTGCCATCCATGAAAGGGTAATGGAATCCAGTAACTGTACAATGTATATTACGTTATATTTGGCTCATATGGTATACCAATTGTAGGGGAGTCTGTACCGAAAAAAAGAATTCATACCGGTACTGAGTATCAGCTAACTGTAGAAGCTAGCAAAATGTCTGAGCAATAATACTTTGGGTTACTCTAGTCTCTTTACAGTACTGAATATTAGCAATTCCTTGAATGAAAAATTTTAGTGCTTTCTTTCTGATCAGCAAACCTAATACCCTGGGCACTTCCCCTGGCTGGGCACCTGACTTGGGCTTGCGTCGTGCATGAACGCCTGCGCGGTCAATCTTCATAATTTATTGTTTACTGCACACAGACTATCATTATTGTTCTCTCAATAACCATGAACAGTTTGATGGTGGTTGTTGAAAGGACAGCATGCGTTCATTATGTTTAATTACGGAGATTGTCTTAATAACCTTCGAGCCACAAATTTTTAGTCTCCACAGTGTTTGGCCCAGCACGCAATAAACCTGACAAATTAGGCGTGAACAAGAAAGTAATTTTTAGCTCAAACTTTTTCTTAATCGAATGATACAGTATGGTCATAAAACGGCCAAACATTTCCACCTAAGACGGTATCCCCGCAGCAGCGTTCAAACACATGACAACAGGTAAAATGAAAACAAAATTAAACAAAACATAGTAATACTAAGTGATCTGAGTCACGGTTCGACAAACAAAAAAAGCTATAACATTGACAGTCAACTTTGAACTTCATCTTACCATGTCTGTCTCTCTCTCCTATATCATGATCTTTTAAGAGAATTGATACTTTTCTAAGATTGCCTTCAAAGACAGCCTTGTGGAGGGGATACCTATCACAATCATTGGTTTTGTCCGTCATCTTTCGGCCTGCTCTTTCATGCAATGAACTGTTTTCGACAGTGAATGCGCACCACCGGCGTCAATGGCTAATTTGACTCAGGAATAACTACTGGACAGCGGATAAAGGACAAATTGTTAGTACTTCAAGTAACCAAGTTATGAAGTCGTAGCCAAATGGAGATCCACTTCGAATATCAGCCAGAGATTGGCCAGGCCGGAAGCGTAGTCTAGTAAGAAATATTAAAGCCCAGCATAAAATGCGAAGTAAGGGCATAAGATTTCTCCTGATGTTTTGTATACATCACAACATCTTCAGAGATACTATTAATAAATATGCTTAAGCGTGGATATATATTTACCAAGTGTCAAGAATTAACCAATGGGAGAGCAGTGTTAAAAATAACAGTTACAAATGAGAAAAGAGGAAACATGCAGGTGATGAGAATAAGAGTGAAAGGAAAGTAAACCATGAAACAAGAAAACCGAATATATAAAATAATTTCAGAGTTAACTGAGGTTAAAGTAAAAGAAGTGGGGCTGAACCAATATTTGCGTTTAAAGACTGTTGAAGTTTACTTATCAGCAGGCTTTCGTGTAGGAGGAGCTCGTATTCAAATGAAGAGGAAGAAAGTATTTTAAAATCTTCAAAAGAAACAGGATGATTAGTGTCTTGATGATGAGAGAGAATGCTTATGAGAGGAGGATTGGAACGCTTCTTACCAGTTAAAAGAGAAATTCCCATGTGTTCTGAGACCCGTGTATGTAGGTGTCGCAAGTGTCGCCAACATACGAAGCTCCGCAGCTTCGACACGTGAAAAAAAAACATGTGACCTCGGATACAAGGAAATTCTGTCTTTGTCGGAGGCCACATGTTGTTTATTTTTTCACGTGTCGAAGCTGCGGGGCTCCGTATGTTGGCGAAACTTGCCGACACCTACATACACATGTCTCAGAACACATGGAAATTTCTCCTTTAACTGGTAAGAAGCACACTAATCCTTTTCTCACAAGCATTCTCTCTCATCATCTAGACACTACCCATCCTGTTTCTTCAGAAGATTTTAAAATACTTTCTTCCTCTTCATTTGAATACAAGCTCCTCCTGCACGAAAGCCTGCTGATAAGCATTAGCGTCGAGAGGGGGATAGGGGGAGTACTTGCCCCGGGGCACGAGACCAAAAAGTTGGTCCCGAGAATTTTTAACACCCTTCACCTTGATTTTTTTTCAAGTAAATACGAATGCACATCTAAAATAATATCACTCTGTGACGAACTGACGATGAAATATTTTCTGCCACGTAAATAGCGGTTTTAAGTTTCTCAAGCCAACTTGTCAATCAACATTGCTATTTTGTGTGGGAATATGCGATCTAGCCGCAAGAGAACACTTGGTTTGTTTATAAAAGTTCAAATTTCAAGGTTGCGTAAGGTTGCAACAGGCAAAGAAGTCAAAATTAATTCAGGAAGACATAAACGGCTTTGTGAGCTATTTTTACTTTGTCACTGTTGTTTTGCTTTGAATTTATGATACTTTTTAGGTTGTTGTTTATTCAAATATACAAAATTGAAACAAAACAAATGTAGGGAAAACCGACTGTGTAGTGGGTAGTCTAAATTAAATTAGACGTAACTCGGCTCTATCTATCGCCCTGTCTAACGCGATAGATTCATGTAACAATAGAGCTTTCATATAACAATGTGGTCGATGTGATCAGTGATTATTGTGTGATGTTCTCTTACCAACATAAATTCGGTGCCCATAAAAAGCGAGAGAAGCAGCAATGCGCAAATGAAGAAAAGAGAGGCTCTCGTACATTATTTGATGTTGGCGCATTTAAAGACAACGCTGAGGCAGGATCAAAAGCGGAGCTTGAACATGATCCACAAGACACCATCGCGCAAACTATAGTCAGTGAACCACGACAACAAGCAAGCGAAGTGGAAATAACCGATTCTGGCGCTTACTGTGCCCCTGATGATGTAGAAGATGAGGGTGATGTTAACGTTCACGATGACAGCGAGAAACCTCTTGCCGAGGATGCGATTTCAAAGGAAATTGAAATGACTACATGTGAAGAGCATGATACAAAGTTTGGACTAATTACACGATTCAGTTTTGACGTCGATACTTTGACTGGACCCCCAACACCAAATGAATTAGAGAAAATTGTCAGGGCTGGTCATATTCCTCATCCAAATCAATTTCCATGCGATGTTGCTGGTAATAAATTCCCAACCTCAGTACTCAATGTCAGGAAACAAAATGGTGAAACATGTAGTCGTGGTTGGATCGTTTTTAGCCCTACAAAGAAGGCAATTTATTGTTTTGCATGCAGACTGTTTTCGCATACAATCGATCGTCCAACACAGTCGTCGTCAGCGTCTCCTAGTGGATGGAATATTGAGATGAGGTGGAAGAAATTATGGGAAAGACTTCCTGACCATGAGAAGAGTAGTTCACATAAGAAGTGCTACGTGTCCTGGTGTGAACTTCAAAAGTGCTTGGAAAACAATACCGGCATAGAGGCCATCATCGAAGAGAACATTTTGTCTGAAGCAGCAAAATGGAAGAAGTTGCTCACACGAATAACTGACGTGGTTGATTTTCTCGGAGAGAGGGGATTTGCATTTCGTGGATCATCTCTCAGGATCGGCGACGTTCACAACGGTAATTTTCTTGGTTTGTTAGAACTCCTTGCACATTATGACCCTCCACTTGAAGAGCACGTCACTAAAGTCAAAGTCGCACAACAAAAAGGGGAACGATTGCAAGCTCATTACCTGTCACCAGAATCGCAAAATGAGTTCATTAGTATCTGCGCTGCCAATGTTAGGAGATGTGTTTTGGATGAACGAGAGCATGCAAAGTAGTACTCTGTCATGGTTGATGCCACCCTAGATGTCAGCCACATGGAGCAAACGACATTCATCCTGAGATACCTGAAAAGAGAGAACGAGAGTTACATGGTACAAGAACGCTTTCTGGCCTTTGTTGATTGCTGTCAGAAAACGGAGATCGAGATCACCAATATAATCCTAGAAACACTGAATAGGTAATAGGTATGGAATACCGATCGCTGATTGTCGAGGGCAAGGCTACGACAATGCTGCTAATATGTCTGGGAAATACAATGGGACTAAAAATCCTAGTAGCAATTGACCAAAGGAACCAAATCATCCAAGGAAGAAAAGCAACAATTGATGTCGAAGTGTCTAACCTAAAGAGTCTACTTAAAGACCTCAAAGAGCTGCACGAGAAATGGCCTTTAATTTTAAATGAATGTAAATTAGTAGCCAATGCTGCGAACATTCCAACTGAATTTCCGTCAAAGCGCAAAAGCAAACTAAGAGCTTTTCTTAACAAACCTGAAGATGAGGAAATGCTGGAATCAACTGCTGATGATCAGAGTGTTGAGAGCGAGGAGGAACGTGCATTCAAGCTGAATGTATTTTACATCATTGTACGTTCTGTCATAGCAGACCAAACGAACAAAAGCAGGCCAAACTAACAAAATAAGCCAGCATGGCTCAGCACGGCACAACTTATCATTAAGCCTTAGCCCTCACTTACACCTACTTAGGCCTACTAACACCTACCTAGACCTACTTTGACTTACATTGGCCTGCTTAAGGTCTACTTAAATCTGCTTAGACTTACATAGGCGTGTATAGGCCTACTGTACTTTGACCTACTTCGACCCACTTAGGCCTGCATTACACATACACCTCGTTGCCGTCATTCTCGCTAAAATTTTTTATCGTTTTCATGTTAACCAATTTCCTGGTGCGCATTCTACGAACATCTGCATCTTTTCTTTCTCATACGTAATAGATTGGAACCTGATAGCCGATGATTTTTATCCTTCTTCTTCATATCTAGTCGCTAACTGGAGGGTTAATCTCAAAGACAGGTGGATAAGCAAAGCTCCCCCCCCTTACTCGAAACATCTTCCTATGCCACTGATATGGGTATGATCAGCTATGAGAATAACTTTTCCAAATACCTATGATCCTTACGATTCGTACATATTGCGAATACGCAAAACCGTTGCAACTCGAGGTAACTGTATGATTTGAATTTAATTTATTTTTAATTGACCATATTAACAGATTATTTGATGTCCTGCACTTCTAGATCATGAACTAGACCCGAAAGACATCATTAGATTTCATAATAGTACAAACTACGGACAATTTCTCAAAACGTATGTTAAATTTTTATTTGAGATTGGACAAGAGTTTGGACAATATTTAGTGTATCATATCGTTATCGGGTATTGTCATTGTCATTATAAGAGTTTTCACGTGATTACACTGTCATTCAGACGATCAAGTTTAGCAAATATTTGTTTCAGCGGGGAAATATAGGGAGCAAGGGGAGCTTGAGCCGCTATTTTAAAATTGGCGGCGGAGCCCCCCATTTCTGTTGAAAAATGCCACATTTGTACTTCATTTGTTGGTGAATTTTGATATCTGGAGGAAATTTGGTGTAACATCAAAAACAGGCAGAAGAAATTGTAATAATTCATAAAGAAAACTACAGTCGTAGCGAGGCAACCATGGACATGTTACAAAATGTTCACGCTAACCAGAATTGTTGTCAAGTTATCCAGCTGCGAAACTATCCTGCTTGTTATTTGCTGTCTGAGTTGGGTTACATCCTAGTGCCATTAGCCATCCCCTTTTTGGGAGCTGTCTCTGCCCTTGAGTTTGCTCAATAACTATGTAATTTCCCTGTTAGCAATGTCAATGCACTGAACTAGTTTACCAAGTTAGAGCACAGTACTTCTTTCCCAGGAAGCTAGATTTTTATTTTTCTGCAATGTTGCATTTTTCGATTGTCTTCGATGTTTCATATTCTGCAATACTTGTCGGTTTAATTGGACCTTAAAGAAAGTTTTCATGAATGTACTCTCTGAAATCAATATTCTAAATGTCTTAGACATTGGCCATCTAATTTAACATTTGAATTTTTGTTGCTATATCTCGTAGGACTCCTGTTTCCAGATACTAATAGCCTCCTTTTTAAGGGCTGTATTTCCTTACAACGCCGATAACCTGATTACTTGTTCCAGCTTACGTAAGAGAGAATAACGCCTGCATCATTGAGGTGCTAGTTTACTACTATGCCTTGAAATGAATTTCCCTAAATTGTTCAATATAGAAAAATCGATTTATTGGGTGCTAGATCACCTTAACAAAAAAAATTTTCTCATCATCTTTTGTTAGGTGCACCAACATGGCTACCATTCTCTTTGTTATTTGAACCACTGGGGATTGAGTGCATAAACTCTATTGCTGCGCACCGTGTAGGACAGGTATTCCATGCCATAGTAAAAATACATGTACATTATCAAAACTTTCTTTATTTAAACAATATTAATCATCAACAAAACATGATTGATCGTAACATCAATCACACACAAATCAGATTAAACTCACATTTTTCAGTCACTCCTGCAATCAAACGTTTTAAATTTTAAGAAAATACAATTCTTATTTTTTTATTAAATAAATAATTTATTGACAAAATTAAACGTACAATTATTGAAAACAGATTTAGTAAGAGTCTCCCTTACATAAACATGACCATCCGGTAATAGAATATTGCACAACGCATCATCAGGAACTTTAAACTTAACACCTAGCAGTATAAACGGATCCGTTCCACTAACAACTACTGGACTTGCCTTTGCCTCTTCATTTTGACTTATACTTTGAAGAGGTGAGGCTAACATCTCGCTAACGTAACTTTCAAGCTCAGTACTTATTTTTTCGTATTTAAACAATACATTTGAGCGATGCCTGTCCTTTCTCTGATTAATTTTTCCTCCAAAGACTCCTGAACTAATTTGCTACTGCATGTAACTTATAAATTATGAGACGTCTTTCTAATTAAACCTGCAGCTCCACTTAACTTATCCGGGCAAGATCTTTTTTCAAACTACACCTTTTGCTGTTCGTTACCAGAAAATATACTATCATTCACGCCAACCGCAAACTCATAAAAGCGAAAATGCATTTATTTTAATGAATCGACATTGATCAATGCTTTTGTCACGTTCGACTAAAATTTTTGCATAAAAAGTGACATTAATTAGCGTGGATACGCAAGGGTATTCTATAGCGCAAAAAAACGACCATTAACACCATTCTATTATACATTAGGGAGAATAAAATTTCAATTACGCAAGATATTTCTCCGGTCTGTTGGAGGGTCGAGTTAAGGTTTTACCGAATTCGGACATGTATAAAAGATAATGAAATAAAACTGTCATAGTTCGTACATAAACTGAATTCGGTTAGACAGTTCGAACCTCTTTTATTTCGCCAATATGTCGATGACTGTTCTGCCATTTTTCGCTCAGACGACCACGTTCTATGTGTTCCGCTGAGCCTTTTCAAGACTATCTTAACTCACAACATTGAAATATGTTTTGTAGTGGGATAGAGAATAGTTCTATTTTATCTTTCTTGAACGTCTTAATTGATCGCACACACGGCTTTCAACCTGTGTTTATCGGCAGCCCACGTTCACCGGTTTGTTTATAAATTTTGATAGTTTTATTCCTTTATCTTTTAAACGTGGTTTCGTCTGCACCTTTACTTAACTGATATTATAAAGCCTTCTCATCACACTACATTTTTGCTGACAAGTCTAATTTCAAGCTGTAAACCAACTTTAGTTCACAACACTTTGCTAACACACATCAACTTTTTCATGTCAGACAAAACATATTTTGCAAACAACGCTTGCGATACAAGGCAATACTGGACTGCATTATGATAGTTTTATTCCATTATCTTTTATACATTTCGGGATTCCATATAACCTTAAATCGACCCTGCAACAGACCGGAGAAATATCTTGCGTAATTGAAATTTTATTATCCCTAATGTATTGTAGAATGGTATAAATGGTCATCTGTTGTTGCTATAGAATGCCCCTTGATGCAAATGGTTGCGTATCTATGCTAATAAATGTCATTTTCTATGCAAAACTGTTAATTGAAAGCGATAGAAGCGTTAATGAATGTCGATTCAATAAAATGAATGTATTTTTGCGTTAACGAATTTGAGGTTGGCGTTAATGATAATATATTTTCTGGTAATGAACAGCAAAAGGTGCATTAATTTCTACCGCCATTCTCTGGTAACTAAATATTTTCTTGTTCGGATTTTAAGGATTTGATTTTTGAAGATATAATGTTTATAATTTTACAAGACAAAGAAAGTCATTTGTATCCTTATCACGACAACAATTAAATATGCTTTATTACACGAAGTAAATATTTTCAGACCGCCATGATATGCCTTCGTCAAACGCTCATCGTATATCACATTCTTGGAATAAACAACTTTAAATGTCTATGCTCTTTCGATCTAATGCCAAAGAGTTTTCCGTTTTAAAAAGTAATTATATGTAGCAGTGACACAACTGTCGTACACGCAGACGATTTTTGGCCCACAAAATCTTCTCTTTTTCCTCTCTAATGCCTTCTCTAACAGGATTTTCATTTTCAGATGAACGTATCTGGCATTACTTTCCTTCATTTGTGCATCCAAAGTCTCTGGAAAAGTACTCTTTCTTGTGACATGTATAAGAAATTTGGAGCTTTGATTGGTGGTAGATGAACTCACTGTATAGTGTGGGGAAAATCATTCCAAAAGATACCTGAGTTCTCATGCACCCATCGTTTAAGACTTTAAGAAACACGAGAAGTTAAGTCCAGGAGATACGTCGCAGTTACATACTTCAGGGACAAATCCCACCTTGTGCACTTAGGAAAAACTGTCGCGAGGCCAAAATTTTGTCCCCGAGACTTGTTGCATGAATAATCCTGCCACAAGATGACAGATAAACGTTCGTCAAGCACTATCCTCGAAAAAACACTTTCTGAGCCCCAGACGTGGATCGAACCCACAACCTGATGATGACCGGTGAGACGCTCTAACCATTGAGCTACCGTGACTCAGATGGTGAGCTGAGGTGCAAGTTCGACATATGTGTTGCCTAAATGGCAGCCACGATATATTTATAATGATATTAATGCGATAAATATAGGAAGTGTGGGAGCTTGGAGATACAGTAGAACCCCTCTAATTCGCGACCCTTTTATTCGCGAAAGGCCTTAATTCGCGATAGGGTCTTGGACCCCTTTCTACTCTTTCTTTTGTATCAATTTGCATGTAATTGATCATTATTGAATGATTTGTTGTAAATAAAGTTCATATTTTGCAAAAAATGAGTTGTTCTTTGAAAAAAATAGTTGGAAACATGTGATCGGTCGGCACTATATTCTGACCGTAACATGCAATATGGCGTCGTACACGACGTGAGGTAGGAGGGTTTTGAATTAAAATTCATGTGTATTTGGCCATTATATGACCATTATATGTCTTGATATGTTGAAATTTGGTTTTCAGACTAATTCGCGACCCGGATAATTCGCGGACCGGATCCTTGGACCCCGATGTCCGCGAATTAAAGGGGTTCTACTGTACCTAGGATGATAGATGGACGTTCTTCAAGCTCTAACCTCAGAAAAACAATTTCTGCGCCCCAGGGAAACCTGCCCCTTGGCAAATGAACATGAGATTCCGCCAGTGGTACCAACATGGCCATCTCAAAGCATTCGTAGACTCCTACCTTGGCTCCCCCCCTTTTCTCAAATCCTGGACCTGCCACTGATCATCGTTCTTTCACTACCATGCATGTTTCATCAATTCCGTAACTAAAGCGCAATGAGTGCTGCAGTGTTACTTCTTTTCACGTTGATTTGTTTGGATTATACGTTTTACGTTGAAACGAAATGCAGTGATAGCACATCGCCATTACCAGCAGAAACTATTTTTCGAGGTGGAGGATTGCGAGAGACTTTTTCTTTAACCCTTTTATCCTTAAGCGCGCGTGTAAGTGCGATTTTGCGGACAGAGTTTCAAAAGTATATTGAATAGATTGAATTTATAATTTCTTTTTGAAAAATTTAGGGTTAAAAGGGTTAATCTCATTGGCCTGAATAAGCAAAAGCAGCCAAAAAGAACCAATCACTTGCATTTTTGTCAAACCTTAAGCCAATAGAAATACAAATTCAAGTGGCGCCACCACGTTTTAACTCTTGACCGGATTGGTTGACATTTTTTTCGACCGTTTCCCGTCGGTGTACGATGTTGGGAGAAGTAGGATGGGTTTCGATGGAAATCGAACGGAATTCCGCTTTGGTCCCGAATTAAAGCAGACATTTGGTCATGAAGCCATTTTCTCAGTTTGGAAAGGTACGTAGTATGTTTTTGTCTTATTTCTAGATTAAGCTTTTGTTTGAGGTCAGATCTCGTGTGAGCTGCAGTTCTAACGAGAATACGCCACGGAGTTTCGCACTGGAGGTCGTTTTTTCCTTAGTTTCGTTTCTTCTTTAAACGAACAGCTGGATAAAGCGATAGGAAAGTGGTGTTGACTGTTTTAGAAGTATTTTGATAAACTTTGGTGATATCTTTCCTGAAAAACTCAGGTCTGAAGCCGAACTTTCGCACTCGTGAGAGCTATTCAATTTAGACCCCGTTCACACGATACCGGTACGAAATGAAACCGTAACGAAATTATTACGGTTAGGCCTTGCGTTCACACGGTACCGGTATGAAAAAGCATGAAACCGTAATGCTAACCGTAACGATTTGAAACCGTGATGTGAAACCGTAATGAAACTGTACCTCTACCGGTATCGTGTAAACAGGTTCGTACCGTGATATTTTGATACCGGTGCAGTTTCGTACCGGTATCGTGTGAACGGGGTCTCAAATAAGCGGCGCCTCCTGTGCAAGGATTTTTGACACTCAGATACTTCAAAACAGCACGGCCATCTTCATTAAGAAACATTACATAAATGAGTTTTCGTTCAGATACGCTCGTTTGCAGATAGCACGGTTGTTAAAATAAATCATGTTGAAGATCAGACAAAAGACTCGGAGCTCAGCCATCTTTTCTATAATCACTGATGCAAAGACGTTCAAATGCTACCCTTAAGCTCCAGTATTAAGCCTCTGGTTGGCCCAAAAGCATGCAATTTGGCGAAGAATGCTGGCTTCAGGTTTTTTAAACCATACGAATCTAGGAAACACATAAGACTTCGCCAACCTAGTGACGAGAAAGATTCTGCAACGGATTTTCTTCATGCACGAATGGACGCAGTTGATTTCTAAGGAGTTCAGACTTAATTTATACAAAGGAACAAGAAGAATATTCGAGAGTGAGGAATATCCTGCACAAAAAATTTATCTATCACAGATAAGTCAAATAGACATTTTCGTGAGGATCCCAGTAACTGCGACTGTTGGGTTTTAGACATCTCAAGCTAACCGTTAAACGATATCGAAAAGGCGGTCCTTAAAAAGGGTAAGAATTTTGCAGTAGTACCAATCGTTCCTATTGCTGGAGGTTGCTACTGTTGAGGAAATTATAAAGCTCCCAGGCGAAGATAAAACTACAGTTAGGGCTCGCGTTTCTCAGATTCTCCAACGGGCATTCACCTCACCGCCCAACGTTTCGCTATCTGAACTTAAGGCTCTGAATAATCTCCGTAAGGACGGTGTTTGGCTTGATATTTGAGCCGATAAAGGTGAATGTATTGTCGTAATGGGTCGTAAGGATTATGACGATAAAGTTGGAGCTCTACTTGGTGACCAGAAAACCTACAGGATCTTAAAACTGGACCCAACTCAAAAAAACAGAGAGCTTAAACACATGTTATCCGATTTGAAACGAGAAAAAGAAAATTGAAGACAGCTTGTACAACAAACTATGTAGCTCAGATGGATTATCATCTCGGTTTTAAGGGACTACCCGAGATCCACAAGCAAGAATATGCATTCAGACCAATTGTCTAGTTCGTCACCCCTCGTAGTTATATTCTGTCTAAATAAATGAGCCGAATTTTAAGACGTCTTACTGGACATTGACTGCACCGTTCAAAATAGTACAAAATTTTGTAATTACGTTTCACGTGCTAAACTTCGAGATGATGATGAACTAGGCTAATTTGACGTAGCATCCCTTTTTACCTCGATTCCAGTTGGTTTAGGTGTCCAAGTTGCCCGACACTCATTGGTGAATGAATTCTCTTTAGCGAGCAGAACTACCATCCTGGCTGTTCATCTTGTGAATCTTTTAGAGTCTTGTTTATCTACAATTAACTTTAAATACCATGTGACATCTATTATCAACTAATTTTTGGAACTGCGGTGGGCCCACCGGTATCCACTGTTATAGTTAATAGAATTATGGAGGATTTGGGCAAAAGGCATTATGCGATCTCCCGGCAATTTTTTGGAAACGGTAGGTCGACGATATAAGCTCTGCCGCAAAATCTTCTGAGATACTATCTTTTCAGCAATATCTTAACTCTGTTGAACATTCTATCTAATTCACTTATCAACACGATCATGCACCAGCACGACAACAGTGAACTGTCGACAACAGACTCTAGAAAGCCGACTCACACAGGTTGCTACTTGGCTACTTGGTTCCCATCCTACTATGCACTAGAAACAGGTCGTCAAGTCACTAATAGATTGTAGGCAAAAATGCTATCCTACGAGCTTGATCGAGTGAAGGAAAAATAGCATGCTATCTATACTTTACAAGCTAATGAATATCCGAAACGGTTTGTCCTTGACACCTCCATATCAAAAAAAAACAAAATTAGCTCAAGAGGCAAAACCGAAAGACTGAAAGAACATCGGACTCTATTAAGGTGGCTGAGAACCGTTTTTACAGTTTTCCGCACCTCATGCTTCACTCGGGCATAACTCCGGAATAGTTATAACCCATATCTCCAAAGTTAGCAGAAATGGAAAGCGACAGTAGTTGTTCAAATTGGTTTGGTAATATCAGGGGCTTCTTGTGTATCCATGTCAGCAGCAGCAATTGAAAACAACTTCGAAAATTCAGTTTTTTCCAGTTTGCACGAAATCCTGTATTCTTGACTTGTACAAAGCTTGCGATAAACAAATCTTATTTTGTGATACCAATTTGATGAAATTCTTACAGAGAATTTTAAAATTTTTCAAAAGTGATCAGGTAGGACGATATGGTTTGGGAAGACTGGGAGTTTTTCCTGCAAGAAGGAACAAATTGGCAGATTATTTTGGCCATTTCCAAACATTTTCTGGGGTATGACAACTAAAAACAACTTTAAAATTGGTGATGCAAAATGAAATGATTTTGCAAAAATGGGAATTTTCCCAACCAAGAACGATCAAATGGGCAGATCATTATCGGCACCTCCAAACCCTTTGAGGGTATGACAAGCAAAACGACTTTAAAATTTATCTATATCAATGTGATTTTGGGAAACCAGGGGCTTTTCTTACCAAATTTGGTGGATACCAGCACCGCTGTGACGTTAATACACCTAGATGAATTTAACTGGTTAAAGACAAAAGAAAATAAGCTACAACGTACCAGTCAGCCAATCCTCGGGGCAAATAATAAAGCACTTGACTTACGTTGAGTGACGTAGCTAGTATTAAGATTGGCGGGACTGCGACACAACACCCGTTTATGTGTGTAACGACCTGGCACAAGAGTTACTGATTGGCTCGGATTTTCTGCAAGCGAACGACTGCATTGTGGATTTCTCGAAGAACCCATTGACCATTGCGGGGAAGAGTGCTCCAATGATAAAGGAAGAATTACTAACGCTGTGTCGCGTAGGAGTCGGCTAATCAATGACCTCAAACAATGGTTAACTTTAGCTGCAAGGTAGAAAAGGGCAGCCTGTTGGAGAACCAGTGTGGTGTCTTGGAGCCTTTGGAGAGATTTAAGAGGTGCATCAGCGTAAGGATAATCAAGGTAACCGCCACGGTTAATCAAGGTGTAATCCCACTGAGAATGTTCAGCCCTCATCCGAGACTACGAAGAATCTACAATGGAGCGCTGTCAGAGAAGATAGATAGATAGAGAACTCTACTCTTTAGCAGACAAATTGGAGTGTGATAGAACAAGAACAATCGTAGTATCATGTGTGTCAAACTTCGTCACTACCCATAAGTGACCGAGTAAGAATGACCGCAGGAGCCACCAGGAAGGGTGGCGACAAATGGCTCGGCTCTCCACAATAAACAATCCCAATATTACGAATACCAAATACTGATCTGATACAACATAAAATTAAATATACAACATACTGGTCATGCAGCCCAATGTGATTACTAGAGAGAAATCCGACCTTGGAAAAATGAAAACGTGAAGCACATGATCGACATCGGACTCAAGGCCAATCCACATTCTACATCGAAGACTGATTCATCATCAGAGGGAGGACGTTAGGCTGGAAGTGGAGGTGATGTTGGAAGCTCATGTCTTGGAACTTTCCAACTCCCCTTGGTCTACGCCAATGGCGATAGTGAAGAAGAAGGATGGCTTGATGAGAATCTCTAGTGACTACCGGAAACTAAATCAAATAACCAAGAAAGACGTCTACCCATTACCAAGGTGTGACGAAATCCTCAAAGCAATGGCCGGTGCAGCAATCATCACCCATTTTGACCCAATGAAAGGATGTTGGCAAATACCCATAAGAAGCAGATCGCACGAAAAGACAGCCTTCTCTACACCGGAAGGACCTTTCCAATTTAAATGGACGCCGTTCGGCCTTTTTAGAGCACTTACAACGTTCCAACGTGTAATGAACTCCGTATTGAATGGCTTGAATTGGAAGGATTGTTTGGTCTACTTGGACGATGTGATTATATTCGCACCGAGATTGGAAGAGTAGAACCCATAACTGGAAGCTGTGCTACAAAATCTGGAGGAGGCTGGACTTACGCTGAATGCATCAAATTGCCAGTTTCTGCAGTAAAAAACCGTGATTCCGGGACATGTAGTCGGTCAACAGGGGCTGGCCACCGATCTTGAAAATAACCAAGGCTTTACATCAGTATCCGGTACCACACGATGCTACTAACCCCCGCACTTTTCTGGGGTGTGCAGATACTACAGTCATTTCGTCCTAAATTTCGCCGAGACTGCCACGACCTTGTACAACTTGGAATGGAGGGGGACTGGCTTCAAACGGATTAAAAATGTCAGGAAGTCTTCGACACTTTGAAAGATCGTCTGACCAGCCCACCTATTCGGGCCTTCCCACAATTCGACTTACCTTTCATAGTGGATACGGATTTAAGTGACACTCGCGTCGGTGCCGTCCTGTCGCAGATACAAGAGGGCAAGTAACGAGTAATCACGTACGCGGCCAAGATTCTTACGAAGTCATAGCGTAACTACAGCAAAACCCGGAAAGAAAACCTCGCACTTGTCTTCAGTTGTAGCACTTTGAGGTATATCTTCTTAGAAAGGAGTTCAGGGTCCGAACACACCGCAACGTAGAACGCCGCTAAACAAGTGAACGCACTTCATGCCAAAGATGCCCTCGTGTAGGTATGTATGGCCCCGTAATATAACAGCAGCAACAGACCCGGATGAGTTGATGGATGAAAGACGAAATAGAATTGTATCAATGAGAAGATACCGTCATTAACCAAGCTATAGCATGGGTGGAGGTCGGAACCCGACTGAACCAGGAAGATGTAGCCTGAGCCAGCTCCTCAAACTGATGGTCTGTGGAGCCAGTTTGATAGACTGAGTTTGAACGATGGTTTATTACAAAGTGCATGTGATCAGAGGATGGAACTTCGAGTTTCCTACAACTATGCATACCTCAACAAATGGTAAAGGAAGTTTTGGAATTACTTCATGACGCTCCAACATGCGCACACCTTGGTGTACAAAAATCACTGGACATGGTGCAGTCACGCTTCTATCGGCCCGGTTCGAGGCAAGACATGGAAGATCATTGTCGAAGTTGCAAGAAATGCGCCGAGTGAAATGCCCCGCATAAGTACGGTTGGAGACCAGTTTGACCGGGTACCCAATGTTCCAATAGCTAACCAAAGTAATCGGTTTATACTTGTGATCGACTACTTCACTAAATGGCGAGAAGCTTTTGCTATTGCCGACGATGGAGCTGGGACCATTGCCAAGATTCTGGTGGAGGAATGGATATCAAGATGCGGAGTCATGCAGCACCTTCACTGGGACCAAGGACCGGAGTTAGAGAGTAAAGTCCTTCAAGCCATGTGCAATGTACTGGGAGTAGAAAAAAAACTGAACAACACTTTATAACCCCGAAAGTGATAGGTTAGTGGAAAGGCGCACTTGCACACTCAGATATGCAAGCGACGATTATCAGGAATAAACAAAATGATTGGAACGTCTCGTTGAATAAGTATCGACAGTTTATCGCTACGCCTAGAGTGGTTTCGATCTCGCAAATCAAAGCTTGCCCGATTGTGATACTGTCTTATAACACATTATTGAATTGGAAACTCAAGCTCGTTGCAGCTATGGGAGGGGGTTGAACCCCCTGAGCTCCCCTTGGTTACGCCACCGGACGTTTAATTGGATACCACATTTTCTGTTGGCATACCGCAATCCGTACACGCTTGCACTGGAATCACCCCACACTGCATGCTCTGTGTGAGACAAGTGCGGATACCCGAAGACCTGTTGGTGACAGGAGTCGTCTCCGTCAATAAGGACTCAACTGATGTCCCGACCTTTATTCAGGAAGAAAAAAAAATAAAAAACTTCAATGGGCACACAAAATGGCCAGAGTGAAATCAAAGAAAGTAGCAGAACGTTATAAAGATTGCTATGACAGCAAAGCACGGAAAGGCCCTGTGACGTTGGCAACAAAATATAGCTATATTAAACAGGACATCTAGAAAGGTATTACAAGGAAATTATCCAGACCTTAAAAAGGTTCATTCACAATGGTAAAGGTGTTGTCCGATACCATTTCCTGCATCCAGAAGGATGGAAGGAATAGGAAGAGAGTCGTTCACTTCAACCGCTTGAAACCATGAGTCGCTGAAGAGCGGAAGCACCACCAGACCAAACCACGGCAACCTTGGAAACTTAAAGTTTACAAAAAGCTGCATCGAGACCGAGCATCGATGAGTCAAGTGACTAGGAGTACGTATGGATCGCGTGTGGTAGCCTACGAACCTGGAATAAGAATCACGTCTCAACACCGCCTGGGTTCGTAGCAGGTGAGTAGTTTCAACTCCGCCAGTGGAAATATCCTGTCGCGAAAAAGGTTGGGAGGGAAAGGAAACAATAGAACAAAAGCAAGAGAGCAAAAGCATGAGAACCTAAAGAAGTGAATAAAAGGAAGGAAGCGAAAGAAGGGAAAATAATTAAAGAGAACAACAGAAAAAAACAACAGAAAGAAAACAGAAGAAAGAGTGCAAAAGAAAGAAGGAAGAAAGAAGGTGAAAAAGAAAATTCTTATTGCCCGAGAGTGCATTACCAAACCCTACAACTTTGATCATCAACGCCAGACATAAGCTCAAACATCTGGCCCACGACGTTCCTTAACAAACATCACAAAAAAAATATAACCATATGCAATTGTAAGACGGAGCATTCATGATTGCGTAATGGTTTAATAGGTTCAAACATATTCCATACATGCCAACATTTGTACGTGTGAAAGTGGTGCGGTCAAGCGCCGAAGGCGCAAGAAACATGTAGGGGGCATGCAGTTGATGTTGGGCGTTCATGATGAACGCCTAAGGGCTAACTTGCATGCCTCAGTCATAGTAATGGCCTATTTTCAGTCACTGCCTTGCTTGGAGATTGTCATAAGCTTAACTGAAAATCCTTTTTGTTTTTTTTTTTTTTAAATTTGTCAAACCGGTACGAAAATCGTAGAAAATATTTAAAACGGTACTATTTCATATATTGTTGGTACGGAGGTACATTAGCACTCAAATCGGTACGGTTGGCATGTATGATATTCACTTTGCATCACTAGCTATCAACTTGCAAACGCTCTAAAAATTGTTCTAGAATTACGGTGTACCATTAGATAAGTGTGGCTACTTTTATTAAATTCTTAACCGAAACTGTCTTTATCATGTGGCTACCCTTATGGGAACCCTTTTCCAAAAGTGTAGCTACCGTGTGATTACCCTTAAAAAAGTTCTTAGTAATTGAAAGTGCGGCTCCCCTTATTAAGTGGTATAAGAAATTTGTAGTTAATAGTACTCTAATGAAATTAGTAGTACTCTAATCGAGTCTTTCAGTAAAAGTATGGCTACTGTGTGGCTACTCGTATTAAATCCTTTCGTAAAAATGTAGCTATCGACGGTTTACTCAATTCAAAGTGTGTTACGTATTTCGTTAGTAAGCATTTCAAGGCAGCCAATCGTGAAGAAAAATTTGATTCATTTTCACATGAATTAGCATAATTGAACATGTGTTTTTTCTCTTTCTTTTGTTTTTATTTTTGTTGGGTTTTTTTCCCATATGTTCGATTTTACGCATTTCACCGTCACACATTTTCCAAATTGACTTTGTCACCGATAGTCTGTGTAATCGTACGCGTTCATCGAGATTTTGTTCCTTTTCTTTTGTTTACTATTTGCGAACAATTCTAGTCTACAGCTGGCTCCTTGACGTTTTTGTCCTTCGTCGCGTCTTCCTCGTCGCTCGCATTCACGCTAGCCGTTTCATTTTTTGTGAACATCTTTTATTTGGCGATTGCCACGGGACAGTAGGCGCGGAGTACTTGGAAGTCGGCTATTTTCCTGAGCTCTAGCAGGTGCTTGTTCACCTCTAGATACTTCTTTAAAAAAGACGGCAAGATGAACACTTAACACACTTTGCTGACGATCAGTACCCACGTCTCCAGATCGGGGTCTGGTTTCTTCTATAAATCTCGTTCGTCTCGGAAAGCCTTGCGCCTATGGGAAGAGAATGACAACGTATGCCTTCTGTGGAGTTACTTGAGAAGAAGCAGATGGTTCGTGTCTTGATGGTGAGAAAGAATGCTTGTGAGAGGAGGATTGGAGGGTTTCTTGCAATGTTAATGAGCAGCTCTCTTTGCGTTTTAATACCTCTGACTTATTTATGGCCAGTTTTAATATCACTGCAGTTTTCACCAACATTCATTTAGATGAAACCATTGATATTATTATTTGTAAGGTTTTTTCCTGAAGCTTCTCGATTTCATGGCTTTTGTAAGATGAAATTTCGAAAGCTATCAGAATTGGCCGTGGAAAACTGCCACTTTTTTTTTAACGGTGAACTTTAAGAAAAACTTGATGGCGTACTTGCAAGCTTATACAACCACTTACTCTTTGCCCTCAGCCTTGGCTCTCACTTGGTACTTTATAGGACCCGTGAAGACAACGCCTATAACCTGATGTGGCGTGTTTCCTTGGGTACGTGCTATTGGTCGGTTGCCTGGGGGTGGTGACTCAAATGCTCGTATTTGAAATCGTTTGCGTCTCCAACAGCTTCTTCTGACTTTCTTTACCAAGCGTCTTAGCCTGGGAACCTAGTATCGTTCTCGTACTCTCGCCATGTTTAGCGCTACTCCCCCATGCAAAGTAGCAAGATGGGCTTGGTGAAACCAGTTTTTTGGTGTATTGATGATCGTCAGGGAGGCATGTAGGATATTCCCCTTGGATGCCTCCTGTACACTCCAAAATATTTTTTCGTCTGGTTGTAGGTTCAGGCGTAGTCGGTCTTCGTTAAAGTTGAGCAGAACTTGGACTTAATAACCTGTTGAGTTTAAAATTAGAATAGAAGGTGACAGAAAAGGTGGGGTAAGGGAGAAGACCTGTTGAGTTGTTAGAGGAAGAATAAAAGATTTTTTTGAATCGAGTGATCGTTACGTGTACCACACAAGTTCGGGACAAAGTGTTGATTTGCTTGAGCATCACGCTGAGCCTTTCTTATCCATCACATCTTCTGACTTTCAACATCTATTGACTTTAAAGGGCTTGAATCTCGTTCCTCTATTGACATTCTGAAGAAGCCGTCGTATCCATGTACAAATTCGAAGAACTTTCCAGAGGTTGTACTTGTTCAACAACTCGTCGAATGTGTCATTTATTGGAATAGTGACAGCCAACACCTCCCACGTGGTCTTGGCTTCTACATTACTTACGGTACTGGGTTCAAATGTTATATCCGTTGACCACTGATCACGGTTTGATGACCACTCGGGTCCGAATCGCCAAGATTCGTTGTCGACTACACTTCCACCACTGCTTCCCAGGTCTGACGGATTTTCTCCAGTTAGCACATGGTGCCACAATATATTTGCATGCTGTTGAATCTTGTTTACTTGGTTTGAGACAAGTTACTTGTATTCCCCTGTCCACTTTATCCAATACAACGCCACCGTGCTATCTAGCCAACAGCGAAGTTCTGCTGCGACGAACTGAACCAGACCCGTTGTACGTTGACAATCAAGCTTGTTGTCATATCAGCAGCTACTAGTTCTAATCTTGGAATCGTTAGTTCACGTTTGGCTAAACGTGATTTAGCAACTACTATATTCTGTGTGACTCCATCTGCTTGCTTGACTACAGCATAAACTGCAGCGCTCACTCCTCGGCCACTCGCGTTTCCAAAAGCGAGTAAATTGATGTCCTGGGTGGGTAGTCGATAGGGCACGACTGTTCTTGGTATGGTAACCGACTCTGGCAGGGTCTCGAACCACTTGTCCCAACGTGATCGTAATTGATCGGGAAACTCCGTATCCCATGAAACCTTCTAATTTATGTCGTGAAATATCAGTTTGCCGACTAAAGTTACAAGTGAAGCTAACCCCAGGGGATCATACACTTCGGCTAGGCATGACAGGCCTCTTTTCTTAGTTGGCTCCGATTTCTCATTGGGGAAAACTACTTTAAGGGTGTCGTTTGCTGTATTCCAAGGAAACCCAAGCATATTAGTTTCTGATGACCCAGTTCCTAGTTGTTGTTTAGTGAAAGACAACTCCTCTTGTCCCTCTGGTGCAGCCTTCTTCATTTCCCGCTCTCACACATTACTGTGCGACTTGTGTAGTTTAAAAGCAGCATTTTCGCAAATCTTCTTTGCGATCGATTTCTTGATCTACGCTTCGTCGACCGTAGTTCCACTTGTGAGTAGTTCATCAACATACAGACTTCGTAGTTCCTCGACGATCTCTGGGTGCTTCACTTCCCATGATATGAGATGTTGGTTGATTATTTCTCCCAACAAGAAAGGAGATGATGTTAACCCGAAAAGAGAACGAATGAATCGATAACTCTTTACTTTTGACTGATGAGGGAGTTTCCAGTGAAAGCTTAGTGCGTCGCGCTCTTCTCTCATTCGAATCTGTAAAAGTTTTTTCTCTAGTTCTCCAGTAATCACGACAGGGTGAAATTGTACTCTCACAAGCACGCTCCATAACAGATTCTGTAAGGGTGCCCCAGGTTGTCGTTGAGGGACGGTTGGTCCACTCGCTCTCTTGCAGAGACATCATACACTAAGCTTAGTTTCGTATTTCCGCTTCGTCTCCGATTACGGCTTTATGTGGATGGTAGAATTCTTTGCCGCTTGCGACTAGGGCCACTGGTTCCACAACTCCCTGTTCGATCTGTTCTTCAATTACTTGGTCGTACTTCGCATAGTTTCCCGTCGCGTTCTAACTTTCGGATAAGCTGATGAAGTCTTCTTCGACTTCCAGTCTCATTAGTAGGTAACTCTGAATGATTGCTTTTCCAGGGGAAGCCAGTTTGATACTAACCATCTGGACTGCGTTCTAATTGTTCCTTAAATTCCTGGTAAACTGCTTGTTGGTTGTCTGCTGGTGAATCAGCCAATCCAAGCACGTCCAAACTGCAGTTACTCATAATCGTTACCCGTAGATCATGTAAGTAATAATAGGCTGGTGCCTACTTTTTGACCGGGAGACATAATTGTCATCCCTAGATGGGTATTCTCTGTCACTGGTTTTCTTGGCGATCCCACTCTTGGTTAAGTTTTTGTTTTTATCGCTGCGTACTCGCTGGCTTCCAGTACAACATGTATTGGTAGCTGTTGTTTGACGTCGCTGACGTCGTGGACCTTTACCCCATCAAGGTGTAAATGTTTCTTCGACAAGGTCTTGTAATTCGGATTTTCTACATAGGTCAGCACCGGTTTATCCACCTTGGTTACATTGATGTCCATTGTAAATTTGCCGTTTATTGATTTAATCTCAGCAGCGTAGTTTTCCACAGCATATGGTTTGCTGTGATCTCTCTGCTACTCTGGAATCAAACGACGAGCAATCGTACGCACAGGGAGAGGAAGGAAGAATGAAAGAGCCCACCCGAGAAGAAACGCAGCAATAATCGGAGGGCTTCAAAGAGCCCAATTTCGAGCATAAATTCACCAGTGTAAAATAATCCAGATTTAGTTCAATTTTTTGATGACACTGCGATCAACTCCGCAGTGTTGTGAACCGCCACTATTTTGACAGTAAACAAATTTTTTGGCGAAAGCGCGATTTTGTATGAGCGCCCGAACGAAGAAGGACTTTTGTGAGCTGTTATTTTGTTGTCTTTATTGTTTTTTTATATTAAGTTTATAAAAACAGTGCAAAGATCAGTAAACAAGCAGGCTACTGACGAACTAGGCCTCCTGCATGTATCCAACATTTGAGTGAATGGTGTCTGTAATGTCTTGAGTGTTTCTTTCAGTTAATAGAATCTGAGTTTTAGAATTCTGAATGCTTAAAAAATTTAGTAGCGGGATTTTATGTGCCCAGAGCCTGCTTTTATAGCCCGTCCTATTCAAATTTCCTTCAGCGGTCTCTGGGACAATTTAACAGTAGTGACGGCAGTTGGCGGTGGATGACGGCAGGTAACGGTGAATGATGGCTGTTGATGAAGGACGATGGCAGTTGACTGTAAATGACGTAAGATGATATAGAAGGGTGTATACTGATGTAGGATGATGATGGATGCTGCATATTGATGTACATAATAATGCGTAGTTACGTATAATAATGTATGTTGAGGTACAATGATGGATAATAATTTATGACTTTACATAGAGGATTTATTATGAGAACTTTGACAATTGGTGAACGTAGGACATGGAATTATAACCTAAGTCAGGAACGGTCGTGGCTAGACATACCCTAGATGGAGGCGGCAGGGAGGGACTGGGAATATTTTGCGCGTAATCCAGCGCGCTTGTTTCGTATGAGACTCAAGTGGGGTGGGTGGGTTAATTTTCATCTGGCAGGATTTTGAGCGGGATTAGAACCCCTGATTAAAGAGGAACTTAACTCTTTCATGCATATCATTGTCGTACGACAACAGATTACAACAATAGAAGTAATGAAAGAATAAAGCAAAATACAAGAGGACAAAGAACAAAAGAATAAAAAAATCACCCATGAAAGGGTTAAAGACAAGATTCTCAGCGGAAGTTGTTCAAGTTATAGAGGAACCTAAAGTGAGGACAAGCAGTCACATTGTTTATAAAAAATACGCAACATTTGATACGAAAAGTACAGTATATTTACTACCATATGCAGTACATGTCACCCTTGTCATGCAGGAAGAAGCTTATACTAATATCCGTTACCTTTGTATAAAAACCCAAAATTTGAAAATAAACGTATTTTGAAAGTTGACGCAGAGCTCCTGTCAAAGTTTGGCTTCTGACAGTATTCCATTCATTACAAGTCGAAACAAGGCCTACTAGTGCCCCTAAGGAAAATACAAGGCCGACAAGGTAAAGTACAAAAAAATAAAGTACTGTACATGTAAATGCAACAGTATCATATGAATCTAGATTTTACATTATATTGCCATAACATTCTCATCACATAAATTATTTTGTAGAAGAGTACAGTTACATAGATTTTTATCACCATACAACTAGTCTAGTGGTACCATAGATTTCAACATTGGACTCACAAGTATACTAAACTAAGCAAGAAGCAAAAGTTGGGAAATTCTTAATTAATTGATAATTTTCCTCCAAACTTTAATTTATCTTATTAAAAAATCACAAAAAAAAAATGCAGACAGCTGGAATCTGTAAATCTCTTAATCAAGGAATTTAAACGTTGGGAGACTGACAAAACAAGACGGTGATATTTTTCAAGGAGAAAATGCTTAGACAACCAAAGCAGCAAATTTAAAAGGGCAAAGCGGTTTACTCAAATTGAACAAGGTTATATTGGAAAGCTGGTTTGAAAATGGAGCATGGAAAAGCCTAAAAAACAGCTTCCTTTGGCCATGCAGTGTTGCTCTGATGAAAATTCAGATATACTGTCATAGGTGATGACATTTCTGACTTTGAACTGGATGATAGCATTGATTACTGCATGTTATGACAATGCAATGTGTCTTCTCGACGCCACTTATTGCACCACCCTGTTCCAGTATGCACTACCTTTCTACTTCCTCTGTGTAGCGACAAATTTTGAATGCCAAATTGTAGGGTTGTTCTTGGCGTAGACATTGAAAGCATTCAAGAAGCAATGGTATTATTAAGACTGCAACCCAACCCTACTAGAAGACAAAAAACTTCATGGTTGATTTGCAGTTGAGGAAATACAGGCACCAGAGTCAATATTTCCACGTACTCTAATAAGTAAGTTGTGACTGTTAAGCACCTCTTGCAGTGTATTGTTTGGCAGTTCAATAACCATCTGATCATTGCATGTTTCTGTCATTTCATTCTCTAAAAAGTGGGAAAAAGAAGTTTTAGCTTGGTGGTATGAAACACTTTTGGTTTCAACAACGACATTATAAACAACTTCAACGAAAACAGGAGATCAACCTGGAAAAGCAAACATTTTGAAAGTTTAAATATTCCTCAATTTTCTGATTGAGGGAGGACTCAATTTTCTTTTTAAATTTACCTTTTTCCTCTTTCTAGCGGCTTTCGACATCAGTTACACGAAATACTAGTGGTTTACTACATCAACATGACACTACAACACTACAAGCACTGCTTATCAATGCAGTAATGTAGGGGGCGGCTTTTTTGCTTTTTGCAAAAAGGTATTGATTTGAGATATAGGAATTTCAAGCAAAAAGGATAAGTCAAGTCATTATGGTAGATTTACTTTTAATTACATGTATCTATCATACTGTTTCTACCATTCGTAGTATGCTTTATTTTTACTACTAAAAGAAAAAAAACACTAACTTTTCAATGATAGTTTACACCCTTAGTACTTATATTGGCATTGTTGCGATACATGAATCGGGAATCGTCGTAGTTGGGAAGTTTTTTTCCATCTGTTAAGAACAGTTCTATTTGTTTGATACAATCTTATATTTCAGTCTGCCTGTCATTTCCTTCTACTGACCTCCATAATATATCTAGACTGCGGGTGCTGCTTAAAATGTGTCCGAAAAATGATGGCGTCATTAGAGGTCCTTTTATCCATGATGACGACCGCTGACATAGGATTTTGTATTGATTTACTAGTGGAACGAAGGCTCGTTTGGGAAAGGATTGTTTACGCTACGTTTTTGCTACGTATTTTCAGCTTTGCAAAACGTTCAACTTTTCTCATTTTAAAGTCCAGATTGGGGTCTATTACCAAACTACTCATTCATGAACTACTTGAAAGTATTTGGTCAGTTTTTTCCAAACAAACCACAAACATGAAGTTTATTTTCGTAACTTCTTATACTAAGCCTTCTCTCAAATCTCGATATGGACACATTTTAATCCGTTTTTTACTAACTCTGTAAGATTGTTTATTTCGTCGAGTAAATAGGTTAAAGTGTTCCTGTCCACAAACACCTTGTTTTTCTAACCTCTTTATGAGTGGAAAACAGTTATTTCGACTCATTTCAGCGGGAACGAGAAAAGTCAACATCTATAGACTGAAAAATAAGCACGAAAAAAAAACCAAATAGCGAAATGGGTTCTTGAATTTTATTAAGAAAACTTACAAAGTGGCTTCCAAACAAGTTCTTTTGTGGGTATTTAAGAAAAAAACCCCCATAACCAGGAGCTTAAAATGAGAGAAAATCATTGATACGAAAAGTGGTCAAGCGTAAACAAACTTTCACAAACGAACCTTCTGTCCAAATATGTATCATACAGGGATAACTCTCTTTCCCGGAGATCAGTGGTATCCGTCATGAGAGAAAGGACCTCTAATGACACCTTCGTTTTTCGGACACTCGCTGTAATTGATTTCTTAGGAGCACCCGCAGTCCAGGTGTGTTAAAGAGGCGCTGCAACGTCCAGGCTCGACCACTGACCTGAATAGGTCTGTGGGTTTGGCCAATCGGAAACCGGAGGAAAGTTTGCCGGCTCGTGACCTGGATACGAAAATGTTACCATAGTCACATACATGCAGTATTGAAAATCACAGTATTATAGAAAGATGATATTTTGAGATTGTGTTCATCGTATTTGCCATGAAATTTTGAACGGGGATAAGAAATGAAATCGCGAGCTCATATGCTACTTGAGAAAGAGTACGTTAAACTAAGAAAAGAACCACTTTGGGTAAGACAAATTTTGAGGATTCTCGATCAAGTCTGTCACAACCCACTATTCAAGCTATTCTGTAATTAAATTATTTTGCATATCAAATGCTTGTTCTAATTGTTATAATAATTGTTTTGCTAGGGTATTCATGCCAAGCCTTTAAATGACCATGATTTCTTTGTTTGGGAAGCAAAAATTGAAGGATTAAAGGATACAATGTGGGAAGGTAATACATATTTCGTTTTTAATATAAGAGTCTATACGATTATTTGTACTATGGGTAATGACCAATAGTTCATACTGGAAATGAAATAATGTTAAAATTCATGCTGAGAATAAAATGATTGAATTAATAGTATTATCAATATGTTATTCTACTTGTGTAGTGTAAGATGTTTCATTTTTAACATGTTTAGTGTAGATTTATTCCAAACGTTATTTTAAAAAACGCAATTCAACTTCATTCAATATTTGAAATACTTCATAACATAAATAAACTATCATTGGATGAGTCTGAGCATGACATCAAGAGTTATCCTGAAAAAGGATAGTGTTATCTTTGAAATTCTGTTGTGGATAACACTGACTGAGGCCTGGGTTACTCAATAACTAAGATAACAAGTATCTTGTGTAAGCAAAACATAAAAACTACATTGTTATACATGTGAATAACATTGGAAATTGAAACAAATAAAAGAATCCAAGTTTGACATATTTGAGGCTCTTATTCAGCAGCAATGTCTGTCTTTAGGTTAACTGCCTGCTTGGATACTGTAACTCATTGAGAGGCAGGGGTGAACCTTTGGATTTTATTCTGGCTAATGATAGATAACTTTGGTCAAAAGAATGGAATGTCAGCCCCTTAATGAGTTAACTACATACCTGTTTGGTTAACTTATTACATGTAGCAGGCAAGATAGAACTTTAGAATTTATTCTGACTTACATCTAGATCATGATTTTGCTTGGTAGCATTGGTGGTTACCCCTTGAATCTGAAGATGACTGTTGCTAAGACTGTTAAACCATCACTACAAGCACCACAGTCTTCTCAAGGCCACTCTAACCTGCATGATCAACTTTAATCATCACACAATATATAATTCATTTTTGTTAAGATGCTCATCAAGTTTTCATGTCATAATTTTAAAAAGGAAAAAGTCTACAAGAACTACATAACCCAATGCTATGTTTATTTATTTATTTATTTATTTATTTATTTATTTATTTATTTATTTATTTATTATATATCTGTGGTGTTTGTTCTTTGATCATATTAGAGATCCCTAAAGCCTGATCTGCTGTATACTGTGTGACTCTTCATACTGTATGATAGTTTGTCTTGATTCATCATGAGATGTTACATCATTTGTGAGCAAATGATTAGCTGGAATTGTGCACTTAGAAGTTATTTTCAAGTGCCAGGGTTTACAATAGCTACAATTGTATTCAACTTGTATCATATGCAGGTATATGGTGCCTGAGACAGTGAAACCTTAGCCCAAACAAAACAAGTCAAATGAAATTATTGCTTAACAAATTAGCTTGGCTTGTGTTGGGAGAAGAAATAATTTTCTCTGTTAATTCATCATCAATTTCCATTTTGTCCATCTAAAAACCAATTTATCTGCTCTTGAGCATGAATGGTGCAGTAATTTCTGTTGCATATGTAAGTGAGCTGTGGTCCAGGGTGGTGCATGTTTTGCACCACTTATGATAACATTATATTATGTTATGTTATGTTTTGTTTATGTTATGTTATGCTATGTTAAGTCATGTCAAGTCATATTATATTTTATTGTATTATACTTAACATTTATTCACCTCAGGCTCAGTGAATATTGTTGAATAATCATTGAGAGGATTATTCAATGATTGTTTTAGTATAATTACACAGGTGATTATTTGAAAGAAAGTAGTGAACTACTATATAGCACTTAAAATCTCCTTGGTAACATTTATAAAGGTAGCTGCCATCTTGCTCCTGAGCTGTCACTGTTATATTTACCTGTACACAATTGCTGAGATTTATGACATAATTTTCTGACCAATCACCACATGGGGTTTTTGATAATCATCTGTGTAATTATACTAATGTATTATTATATTGTATTATGTTATATTATATTATGTTATATTATATTATGTTATATTATATCATGTTATATTATATTATGTTATGTTATATTATATTATATATAATATTATATATTATATTATATATTATATTATATATTATATTATATATTATATTATATATTATATTATATATTATATTATATATTATATTATATATTATATTATATATTATATTATATATTATATTATATATTATATTATATATTATATTATATATTATATTATATATTATATTATATATTATATATTATATATCATATATTATATTATGATATTTAACATACATTAATAGTTTTGTGTTGCCAGTGTTTTTTACTTGTCTCAATGATGAAACCTACGCTGTAAGCCATCAAAATATAACAATTTTTGTCTTTAAATCAGTTACTACTCACCAAAAATAAGTACATAAATAACTGTTAGGTTAAGTCAAAAACAGTTCCCCACCAAATTTCTCATAGCAAATTTGCAAAGACCTCTATGATTTTAGTGAGCTACAGTAGATTATGTTTACCTTAATCATAAAGACTGTTCTGATTTCCTATTGTTTGTACCAGTAGAAACCCCTAAAATGTCTCCCAGGCCAAATAAAATTATTAGATAATTCACTCTTATGGTCAATTCTACATGTTCAGCAGTATTGATTCACAACAAATGTATGGCAACATTAAACCTGGCAAAGCAAGCTAAAATTTGGACATGTTGGGTTACATTGAACTGAACTGGCAAAGAAGGGCATGAGTATTTTTATAAAGCACTGAATAGGTAACTGGATACAATTGTAGGTGAATTGTCCTTAATAAAAAAAAAAGGAGAAAAGAAAAGAAAAAGAAAACAATGGTTCAGAACAATGTATTGTGAGGGATAAAACAGTGATTAAAAACTAAGATGAGGAAGGAAGTCGGAGAAAGTAAGGAGAAAAGAGATGGAGAAGCACAGTTGAGCAAGGAAGAACAAAGAAAGATTAAGTAGGACAAAAATGGGGGTATAGAGTAGAAAAAGAGAAGGAGGAACCAAACAACACTGAAGGTGGAGTAGGAAGAACAAGGAACTTACATGTATCTTCCCTTATATATCTTCATGTCTACTCTTTTCTTGCTCCTTATCTTCTTCATTGCTTCTGATCCCTATATCCACATTATCCTTACACTCGTTTTACTCCCTTCATTTTTATCTTCTTATTTTTATTCTTATCCCTATTCTTATCCTTATCCTTATTTTTATTCTCATGTATACCATTATCCGCATCCTAATCGTTATTCTTATCCCTGTCCTCATCCTCATCTATATCCTCATCCTCATCTATATCCTCATCCTTATCCCAATCCTTATCGTTATCTTTATCCTGATCCTCGTCCTAATCCTTGTCCTTGTCCTTGTCCTTGTCCTTGCCGGAATCATTATCGTTGTCCTTATCCTATTCCTTGTCATTCTTACTTCTGAGTAATTGCGGTTGCCGTTTTATTACTAAGTTTCATTGAACTGTGACGGTGTCAGTGTATCCCGTTAGTTAAAGCTGGTTTCCATGTAACTGCTGTAAAGAGGCCGACTACAGTGCAACGTCATTGACTGCTACTGAAAATTTTTTTCGCAGAATAGGATCCTTAAAACAAAAGAGGTTTTTAAATTTTGTACTGTAAGACGATAACAAAGCATCTGTTCGCAGTTACACTCACCGATTTTTGTCCTCGACTTGTGCCACATTGGGGTTGCGGTGAAAATCGGTCTCCTGGCTATACCTACAGGTTTCTGTTTGCCAAAGCGCAGGTGATTGGTTTATTGCTACGATACATTGTAGGAAAACGTCCCCGAAAAAAAAAAGTGGTGGCTGATAAGAAACAAAAAAATTGGTACCGGCAGTTCAACTCTTAGCAGAAGATTTTGAAATGAAAATAAGAGGAGAAACTGGATTATTTGGACTAGGGATTGGATGAAACGATGAGAAGAACCCGAGGCACTTACAACAACTTGTGATGTGGTAGAACAAGTTCTAGCGATAGAACTCAATTTGTATTAATCTTTCTGGTCCTCGATTTTAAAAAGTTAATCGAGTGTCCTCATGCGAATGTTTGCAACACAAATAGGCGATTGGTATGCTGCACCTACCAGCTTCGGTTTCCGTTGCCGCAGTGGGTTGTGGATTTTCGACCCAATTCAAAAACTTTCAATGCTTCGCATCGCTGAAGTCGACTTTGCGGGTGCATGTCATACGCACCGACAGTGTCGTAACGGAACTACTGGGGACCTTTAAGAGATTTTCGTTCAGGGGCCCCAATCAAGACATTAATCTCAATTGTCTTTACAGATTCATCGGGGGGGGCCTTAGAGGTCGGAGGCCCTTAGGACTTGCTCTAACCCTGACCATAGTCCGTTACGCCACTGCGCACTGATTTACCTAGTAACGTCATTACAAAACAAAATAGCGACATCAGCTGATGTGTGTAACCGTAACATCAAGTGAAGGGGTATATTCGATTGAACATTATAGCATTTACACTAAAACGCTAACTGTTAAATCGATAATTCTGTAGGAGGAAAGTCACGAGCGTCTCGATATTCGAGATTTTCCTCCTACAGAATTATCAAATTAACGTAGCTTTAAGACCCGTTTACACGTGCGATTTTGTACTATGCGATTGTCCTTCTGGTGTATGCAATAAACCCATTACAGTCTATGCGGCTAGATATCCTTTATTGATTCACTCCAGTTTGTCCTCGATGCTGTCATAAGTTTAACACATAAGCCAACATTTCAATCGCGGGGCACAAAATCGAAAATATAAACGTGCTCTTAAGCATTGTAGCTTTACATCCCACCTCAAAATGTTGGAGCCAATTGTTTAAAGAACGATTAAAACCAACTTTAGACTACCACTAAATCTGTTAGTAATGTAAGTAAAGTTTCTTTATTTATACTGGGTAACCCTATCGCTAGCAAAGCTGTTTTCCCTTAGAGGCCCACTAAGGGCCACCCCTCAGGGGTCCAGTGTTTCTCCCGAACAAAACCGGGGTACCCGGAGTAAACCTGCGATGCTTGGTAGAGTCAAACTAGACAACACTCACCTCTCATTCGAAAAACTTAACACTATCCTCACTTCTTAAATTCTATTTATCTTCGTCGACCAATCGAGTTCGAAATAAAAAACCATTTTCGGTCATTGAAAATTTTTTTAATAACCTTCGTTAAAGTATGTCCGCAAAATTTTCACTGATGCAGAATTAATTTGGTCGTCTTTTCAATGTCGGATACTGGAGACGGCATATGTTATAGTTGTAATTTTCAAGATTTTTCCGGGAGCAAGCCATTAACAGCTACAATTTCTTTCTCCCTTGCATTAATCTGTAACGCCTAACCAGCTATAGCTACAAAGATTATTAAAAACCCAGTTATCACTTCTTAATGCATCACTGATTGTTAGTATTAAGTAAACTAATAAAAAAGAGAAAATCTTAGAGAAACTGTTCAGTTTTCAGCAGGGGGAAAGCATAGTGTCGATAATAATGAAATGCTGATCTTGTCTGTGAAGAAGGTTTTGACAGCTACAAGTAGTCGCGAAATGCATCAAATCTGTGCTGTTGTACATATTTCAGCTCTTATAATAAAAAGGACTGACCGCGTATAAAATATGTGTCTTCAAATATGTACTTTGCTGTAATGTGTGTTATCGTATCTGACTTATCACCGTATTCATTTTAATTTATATGGTTTAGGTGGAACATTCAAGATCTATTTAAAATTCAACGAGATGTATAATAGTGGTCCTCCTGAGATAGTTTTTGCAACGATCCCCTTTCATCCAAATGGTAAGTTGAGGTGAACCATATTTATTTGAAAATACAGCCGGAGAATTTACCTCTCCGGTTCACAGGTGTTTTTGTGACTAATAAAACTGTCAGAGATAGCCAAAGCAAATCTCGAAAAACCTTTCCTGTCTGGAATGCAGGAGAGAGTTAATTGAGGCGAGTCTTACTCTTTGGTCCGGAACTTTCATGGTGGCAAGTAAAATGATCTGGCGTTAGCCGCAGTAAAATAGAGACCTGTCTTGACAGGAACGCGTTTATAAGTAAAATTTCTGAACGATTTTGTCTAGTTTCATTTAACCCCTTTCCTGTCAGAGACATCTTCCCTTGAGGAGTAAAATCGTTTGGCGTGCGTCAGCCGGAGTAAAATTAAAGAGTCGGGTACGGACCGGAAAGGGTTAATGATATTCATTATGTGGCATCCTCAAAATTGAAGTCTTTTTTAGGCCTAACTCTAGCGTTTATTGGTGACGAGCGTTACTTATGTAATTTGTCTATAAAGGGAACACTTGTTTATTGGAATGCTTGTTGAGGGAATGTCTTTTAAAATAAAAATTACTTTTTGCAAAATGCTTTTATAAAAATTACTTTATTAAATAAAAAAATACGTTAAATTTATATTTCAACAGACATTCCCGCAGCAATACTTGGTGAGGGAATTTCTATTGAAATTAAAATTAAACGATAGTGATTTGAGTTCTTTAATGATATCGGTAACTCTAAAAGTTTTAAAATAGCAGATTTTCAACGGTTTCTGGGTGGACAGTTACTGAGCTGGCTTTCAGTGAAGTTGTAAAACAGAGAAAAGAGAAATTATTGGCAGTTTTGATAGTTGAATTGGATGAATGAATGTGATTGGCGAACTGGCAGATAGATGAATGTGAGGGAATGGAATTGCTTGACAACTGGATTAACAAGTGGATGACTAGACAGTGGCATGGACAGATGAATAATTTTGTGTAATGTACTGTGCACAGGTTAACCCCATTCAGCAATCTAGCTTTCGTAGACTTAAGGATTGTTTAAAATTTTAAACCCAAGGATCATGGTAGATACAACATTGAATAACGTGAAAAGGATGTTGAAATCATTTCAATTTACAAGTATCCACTCAATAAAACTTATCAAATTTTATGAAAAAGCATGCTGAAGTAGAATTTCAAAATTAAATATATCTTTTCAGTGCGGATTTAGATAAACTTGTATCTATAGCTTTGACATTTCTCACCAATCGATGATGTATTCTTTGTATCCTAGTGGACATCACTACTGGCAAACCTTGTGTGGATTATTTGGATAATCTAGAAGACTGGAAGCAAAGCTACGATGTTGGTTACATTTTACTCAGTTTACAGGTAGAAATCTAAAAAAATGCATGAAGCAGTTGTAATCACCTTTGACAGTCCTTATGACGCACGAAATACTAAAATATTTCTGTCTTGTCGAAAAGATATTTTGACGCATGGTAACATATAGAAATGTAACCAGTCATACATGGAACTCTTGATTATTTATTCCCTGCATTGGTCCACCTGATCCTGGACCCCACCTTGACATGCCTGCCTTCATACCTCCCTCGCTCAAGCCTTGCACAATTCACATCAGCATGCTAATTAACAAAACGAAATTTTTCTGGTAAGGCCTGGCCGATTCTCCTCTATAACTTCTACACTGCATTCTTTGCCAGAGCGTTTGAAAACCATTCCCGCAAGACAGTGACAGATTTTCCAGTAATGTGATTTGAATGATCGACTTGGTATAAATGCATAAACCTCCGTTTTTGTGCAATTCGCGGTCTTTTCTGAAAATTTGTTAACCAGGGGGCTTGCCACAGTTAGATCCATGATTATGTTTCAGTTATGGTGAAAATATCAAAGCAGTATTGCAGAATCGTATCCTTGACAAGAAAGAAATGCTCTATAGATTTCGAAGAGTGGACATTCAGATGAGCCACTTTGATGTTTGACTTCAGTTCCTTCCGGTATATCGAAGTTGGTCGAGTTAATTAGCTTATTAGGTCCTGGCAGGGGATGAACCTCTGCGCTACGTGCTAGAATAAGATCAGCAGGGTTGAAAGAGTCCGTGCAGCTCGAAGAAAACGCCACTCTCGACTTCTAAAATTTCCTACTCGACCAGAAAACAACATGGTCCCCGGCTTGCTTGAAATCCACCAACGAATTTCGCTTGAATTCGTCCAGGTAGAAATTAGAATCCTGGAAAAATCTGTCCCCATGGTACACTTGAGCATTCTCACAGAGCTTGGAAGAGTCTAAATACACGGAGCGCAAGACGAGAAACGAAAAACGTAAAATTGCGGACAAACCGGAGACACGTCTTGCCTTCATGGTGACCTCGTTTAACCCTTTTTGTTGTTTGTTTACGTTCTCAAAATATGAACAAGAAATTTCATGACAAATTTTGTAACTTACACACCGATATAATGGTATGTCTTCTTTCCCCCTTGTATTGCTTTCATAAACACATGCTATCTCAGTTTCTTTGTACCTTGTAGTAATGGCAACAAATTAATGTTTACGTTAACTCAACACACTTGTCTCGTAGCAAACCCATCGCAATTTCGGAAGTAAGAATTCTTTAATCAGAGCTGTCACTTCGCATTTTCACTCTGTTGTAAGCTGGATGAATGGATGAAATCCGTACATTTTCCATCTGACTGCGATCACGTGAGTCTATAGCCAGTTTTCCGCCACACAGAGCAAATTCTGTGTGACCAGTTACTCATCCGCTGACCTAACAATTAACAACGGGATTGACCATATTAAAAGCGTTAGAGCTGTTCTTTATGACGTTTTGATCGCCTTCGTTCACTTCGTACGACGGGTACGCATTCAGTTGGACCCTTTCGCTTCCTTTTCAGTTGTTTTACCTGTAACGCAGGGAGTGTTCATGAGCTGTATGCTGAAGGAAGATCTTTTTTTTCTAATCTGACTTTATTTAAACACGGTTATATTTCACAAAACGAATTGCAAAGTAAGCGAAATATAGTGTTCTTTCGGTAGGCCGTGTTGAATAGAATAATGAACTATTTACATCCTAAGTACCTCTAACTTGAATCCCATTAATTAAGTATAGATAAGAAATTAAATACTGAACAATTGATTAATCTTCTTGGTAAAAATATTTACAGCCCGTAGAGTTTTTAATATCGAATCAAAGGTTACTCTAGACGAATGAGTCCCGATAGGCAAATGACTTTTTTCATAAAATATAGTTTTTGACTTTAGTAATGCTAAGTAAAGATAAATTGAGTAAAGATAAATTGAGATTGTCTAGTGTTGTAATCATGGATTTGGTTAATATTTGTGAAAATCGCGGATAAGTAATCAGCCACCTAGCTTACTTTTACGGTTATATGGTCAATTTGTGTTCTTCAACTTCTCACGCTGATAAAAGCAATTTTACGAACATTCACAAGGTGTTATAAGTCAAGACTGACCTCTTCATTTTCTAGCAATAGCGGATAACGGATCGGATAATCTGGTGTTGGTTCGTTTTCTTCGACATATTGTCGACTCTGTATGGCTGTACTTCGAGCAATTCAGTGGGTCACCGCGATGACACGCTACAGTACAGCGTTTTTGTTTATCTGCAGACTTTTTTGAATAAGAAAGCGATTAAACTGCATCGGATCTCGATTTTAATTCTATACCATCAAATAAGGATGTCGAGAATCATTTTAAACCTTCCCCAGTGGGCATCTCTGTGACAACCATAATGACTTCCAATGTCCGCATTTTTTGCGTTTGTGTACAGTTGACGCTGGTCGATTGCTGGAAGCCTATACTTTTATCATTAATGATACATAACGTAATGAGCCGTTCTGAAGATAAATGGGGACTTCATCCCCTTAATGATCGCCCGGAGTGTCCAAACGTTGGCTCATGAACGGTAACTCTGTAGTGTACGTTCAAAACTTATCAAGCCACAGTAGGCTAGCTACGTTTGAAATCTGTTTTTAGTACTCCATGTTTTATTTCAGCTTCTCTAGGCAAAGGTAACTTTGCCGTATTTGTGCTGAATTCAGTCTATTTCCCGTCAGCACAAAATAAATTTTTTTATCATACCCAACAGCGCCAACAAGCTAACTAAAAACATGTCATTATGTAAGAATTATCCTCGTGCAAGGAATCTTGAAAAGAAAATTTCATGGTTATTCCGCCCTATGAACGTCAGTTTTCTACATACTGAGTTAATTTGAATGGGATTCAAACTCGCATCTTTGGGTACCGGGCCACTGCTCAACCAACTGAGCGGCCAAGTCAACTGGGAAGTGTATGTTTATAAGATCCAAGTTAAGTGGTCACGAACTAAACTCTTATTGAAGAGGATGCGCAGTGTTTCATTTCTGTCTCAGAATCATACACAAGATGACATGTAGAGAAAATTTCAGACGCTTCTGAACGTTGTTCCCTGTCAAATTACGTATATTACGAACACCAAGTAAAGGAAAGGCTCGTAATCTAAAATAAAGTCTAATAAAGCCCTAACATGAACGCTTAGCACATCTGGTGCAGTAGTGCCCAGTGAAGAAAGTGAAGGCTTGAAACAAGAAAAGATAAAGTAGTATTCATATTTGCAATATTCCATGTTTCGAATCCATTTAAATGTCATTCCCCAACGAAATTATTAATTACGGATCCGCAGTAAATGGCGTTTTGCTGTAGTGCGTTCCCGACCATAATCATTCAGTGCTTGTTTTTTATTCTTTACTTCAGACATTGCTTTCCAATCCCGTGATACAGAATGCCGTTAATGCAGACGCGGCTTCAGTGTACATGGACCGCCCTGAGATGTACCGAAAAATGGTCTTGGATTGTGTGCTTGCAAGCAAGAGACTAGATGGTTAGAAGTTTGATATATGTGTTTGTTGCAATCTTATTACATAGAGATTATCATGATGATGATGATCATCATCATCGTCATCAACATTATCACCGTGAATGTGCTTGACCATTTGAAAATTTTTCATTGTGACGGTTACTGTCTTAACACATGTCCTACTGTAAACCCTTTTTTTGCGTCATTTTAATCCTACTACACCTCTCTTCGATCACTTTAGCTGGCTTATCACCTCATTTCAGTGACGAACGCGCTGTTCCATTGGGACGGTTTACCGATGAAAGTCACCAAAAGTCCAATACGTGTCTACAACATGCCAAAAAAGTTTCTTTCGAAGATTACCTGTTACTCTGGAAAGGAATAGCAACGTCCAACCCGTCAGGAATAACGCCTAATCCCTTCAAAGAACTCTTAAAAAAAGATGATAAGCTTCAAAATGCTCATTTTGGCCTAAGTCAAGACGAATTGAAGCAAGAAATACGTTTACAGCTTGCAGAACACAATAAAGTAATGTATGGGAACTTTAATTGGAACGATGAGTACAGCTCGACTGATATTAAAAGTAGCAAGATTCAAGTTCTGAAACAAGTTAGTTCGTCTAAACCAAGTGAGTTTTTGTTTTAGTGCGTCTTTCGTCCTTCGAAGAACGAATATGGTAATGTGCAAATTTTTGTAAGCGCATATGCGCCTCTAAACAGCGATTTTGAATCGAAGAAATATCGAAAAATCTTGAATTTACGGTAAAAGGCGCATCTGCTTATGTGCGTGGTAATAAGATACAGTGTTTTTGCTGTTCAGCATCTTCTTTCTTGGCTTTTTTTACTGTGGCCTACGAAAGTCAAGACAGTCGATGTATAGTACGCTTCTTTCAGCTTATGCTCGGTCCTTTTCAGCATCCCTGTACTCCATCGGGTTCCTCGTTCGGATTTTTTATTGTGCACACTCTAATAACTCCCTTCTTAGTCACTGTCTCTGCACTTTTCCTTCAAGTATTCCCCAGGTTTTACTCTCCATTTTTCTGTCTTTTGAATGTACATTTCAGCTGATTATTTTTTTGCATGATTTTCTTGCAATATCTTATAAATCAACCCGTATTGTTTCAGTCTTCAAGCTATTGTGCATAAACACGAACACACATTCTACCGCAGTACTATCTTATAGTAATTTACTTCCACAACTTAATCTAAGTTTTACCTTTTTGGGGGATGTGATCCGAGCTCATAGAGAAGTACTTACTTCTATTATTAGTAGTATTAGATTCAACAATTAAAAGCAATGTCCGTCTAAATCTTATTGACAAAGATGTATTCACTCGTCTCCGTTAGGTCACGTAAATATCCAAAGTTTTGTTTTACCTTTATGTGATTTATTTTACATTTATATGTTGTAAGCTAATACCAAGTATTTGTGCATGATCACCGTTAAATATGATTACTGTCAATGGATTACTGTTCGTTTTGTTATTTTGTGGTGCGACCAGCATTTTTATTGATATCACTCATTTTCGCGTTCATGTCATCTAGCTTGCCGTATGTTTTGCTCCGGAGTATTGTGGCCTTTTACACTTGATTAGCAGTTAAGTTTCAAGACCACTTTACCCTCCACAGAAATCCTTTCATCTCCAAGACGTCTCCCCTTGACGAGTAAAATCGTCTGACGTTAGCCAGAGTAAAATTAAAAAGTCGGGTATGAACCGGAAAGGGTTAAATGGCTTTTTCCTCTGATGCAGAGTTCGGTATATGACAGTTCGGTACCTCTTGGCCTGTCGTTAAATCTTTGATTTGCAATATTCTTATTAACTTCAATGTCTACCCTGTATAAATAATTATTATGCAAACGAAGCAATCTTTGCTAGCTTAAACAGTGTTTTCATTAAGAAAATAAGAATCATGCAAATTGAACTAGACATAATTGTTTATATTTGCAGAAAATTTAACGAAGCGCGAAAAAATAATTTTAAAGTTATTGAAATATTGACATAATCAACCCAAATTTAATGTAAATGGTTATTATGCATGTCTTGTTTGCCAGTCATAAGCTCAGTCATAAGTTATCAATATGGGTCGTAAAAGCGACCTAAAACATGAAGAGAAGCAAAAAATAATAGAATTACTAAACGAAGGTAAAATCAGCTTAGATATTTCAAAACTAATACATCGAGACCATTGGACAGTTAAAAACGTTATTGCCAACAGCAATAAAATGAGGGAAAGGTCGGACAAGGGCAAGTTTCTGAAGATTTCTCGTCGAGAAATCAGTTCATTGAAGAGAGCTGTATCAAAAACCCCTCATTCAACAAGTTCGACAATCTTTGAAAAAGCTGGAGTTCCCTCAAAGTCTAGAGCTGGACGGTGTAAGATTTTAAAGACGTTTGAAAAAGTGACAAAACCGACACGTAGACCTCCATTATCACTAAGGCATAAGTTGGCTCGTTTAAAATGGGCTAAATCTTACAAGAAGACAAATTTTGAACATGTTTTATTTACGGATGAATCACGTGCAACCCTTGATGGACCAGATGGATGAATGAGTGGTTGGCTCATGAATGGCACCATCTGGCAGAACAAGATCAGGCAACAGCAAGGTGGTGGAGGTGTCATGATTTGGGCAGGAATTATCAATGACCAAATTGTGGGCCCATTTCGCGTTCCTGATAGGGTTAAGAAGAACGCCCAATCTTACACTTCTTTCCTAAAAGAAAATTTTCTTCCGTGGTATAAGAAACAACCTTTGGCCCTGAAAAGGAAGATGATCTTCATTTATGACAATGCGCCCTCACACGCAGCTGGTTACACACGTGAGGCTGTGACCAAATATGAGTTTAAAGATGGTCGCTTAATGGTGTGACCGGCATGTTCACCAAACTTGAACCCTATTGAGAATTTCTGGGCATTGCTGAAGAGTCGAATATACGAGGGTGGCAAACAGTTCTCGTCCAAGGAAAATTTTTGGGATACAATTCAAGCCTCTGCAGCTGCTATAGATAATGATGCCATTAAAAACTTAACGGATTCAATGAACAATAGACTTTTTAAAGTATTTGGTGCAAAGGGCGGTTATATTAATTGCGAACAATTAGTATGAGTTTGTCTGTTTTGTTGTGATGAGACTAATTTGTGTGAAGAGTTGATCTAGAGTTTGTAGAGTATGATCCGGGGTTTGTAGGATATTTCATCTAAGTATTTGAAGACATCGGTTTTCATGTTAACATACGTGAACTACGTAAAAATCTGTTTTCATTGTTCTTGCATAATAATTATTTACATTAAATTTGGGTTGATTATGTCAATATTTCAATAACTTTAAAATTATTTTTTAGCGCTTCTTTAAATTTTCTGCAAATATAAACAATTATGTCTAGTTCAATTTATATGATTCTTAATTGTCCTAATGAAAACGCTGTTTAAGCTAGCAAAGATTGCTTCGTTTGCATAATAATTATTTACACAGTGTATTTTTTGAATGAAGAAATCAAGCGTGAGAATCATACGGGATTCTTGTAATTATTTCGTCGAGTATGACTTGATCTGAACACATCGAAAACATTTTGTGTTAAATTAATCAACGTTTTAGACCACCGATCGTAATAATACACGTATTACCCAGTCGAGAAAGTTTATTGTATAATAGCAGTATCATGGTTCAGCCCATTTTTGACTCTGTAGACATTGTATAGGAGGACAAACGCAATGCCTGCAGCGCAGTCGCATAGCCAGGAATTTGAAAGTGAAATCGCGTACTTCTGAAACTGAGTAACAAATGGGAGGAGTTGTGTACATTCTAGGCGTCATTCTTATTGCAGATCGTAGATCCTTTAATAAAGCTCACCATGAAATCGTGTTAGTTCTGAAACTGAATAACGATTGAGAAGTTGCAAATATTATTGGCTTCATCCTCTTCATAATATCATATTTTCAAAAGTTCTTGCAGAGTGTAAAAAGCCGTCGCCGTCAAAAAATGTTTTGTTTGTCCCAAATAAGCGATTACAATGACCAAGAACTGCGTTGAAAGTTCACCGTTATCTGTTTTGTTTTGTTTGTTTGATTTTTTTTTTGTTTGATTGTTTGGGGGTCTTTTTAATGCAAATAAAGCATTCAAGATGACATCAAAACAGTCAAACAGCTTTGTGACCCATCAAATATCGAGAATTTCTTTAAAATTTTAATTCTTTTTGCATGTGAATGGTGACCACACTGATGAACCCCACATAAGTTAGGTTTTTGCCTCAGAAAAAAGCTTAGTTTCTAGCCTCTCAGTTTCTAGCGCTCAATTCTTTGTTCGTTGCTTAGACAAGGGCCGTTTTCCATTACAAACTTGGTTTTCGTAACGGTAAGATTGTTGAAAAAGTTCTGTCTACTTGCCCGACCGAAAACCTCTGGCGTGTGAGGGAAAACAAATTATTTTGTTTTCGAAATTAAGGTCTGGAAACCACTGGGTTACTATTGCAACCATATAACTTGACTTTGGTCGAATTCTTTCAAAGTTTGCATGACGATATGTATATAGCATTATTTGTGGTATATACCAAGTTAGGTGAGAATGACCCCAGATGCTATTCCACATATCAAAATAAATGAAAATATAACCTGAAACCTAAATTTCGCTGATCCCCGGTAAATTCTTTTTTCGCAATGAAACACCACTTAGCTGGGTAATTGGTTTATGATGGGATATTTTTTAATTTTTGTTTTGCCCTCTTTTAACATCATGCCTTGACTGTGCTAGTGTTGCAGAGTTAGCCGGCCTGTAATCAAGGTATAAGGATGCCATTCTAGTGGAAAACTGATATGATAGCGCGACAATTATGTAAAATTTGTTCAAGACTTTACAGGAATTTGGATTTAATAGAGAGCCGACGCCACAGTTTGCTTGGTTGGTGATCAGAAAGATTTTAGTTTTCAAATTATATGCGTCGATTTCGTCGTGCAAGTCATCCAGAAAAAAGAACTGCAGAAAGAATTTTATTGTAAACTGAATGAGAATGCCTCAAGTATTCTTAAGAGTTCTGAAGAATTATAAGAAATCTGCAATTTTAGGCTCTTATTCGTACATATCAATCAATGAGAACATGAGCATTCAATCATTCGACTATTGACTGATGCAGTTGTATTTTAGTCTTCAAATGAAGGTATCGTATGTACCTTACCAAAGCGTGTCATGTACCAGACATCTTTAGTTACAAAATGATTATTGATGTGAGACCAAGTCCTGATCTTCGTGTCTTTCTGGTTATATTTTAGACGAAGCGACTACTCGTATTCGATTACCATTGCGCATGAGCGATTCCATGGACTTTGATAAGGAAGTGGATGAATTAGTTGACTGGACAAGAGGTTTATCGTCCGAGCAAATTAATTTTTGATGGCAATTACGATGTACATCAGCGTAGAAATCAACAATTTTTGCCACACTTCTCTATGGCTGCTTACAGGCCTCCGCACATCTGCCCTTCCGTTCCTCCATCCACCCGTCCATTCATCGTACATTTGGACCCATCGGAAACAATTTGAAGCCATACGAGATTGCTTTTCTATTAATTAAGCTTGGCAAGGATGTTTTAAACATTAGTATAATTTCATTCATGAATTCATAAACGGGTACATCACTTCAACATTTTTCCGGCAGGATGTCTCCCTTTAACGAGTAAAATCGTCCGGCGTTAGCCGGTGTAAAATAATAGAAGACTGATCCTGCCCGAAAAAGAATTAAAGGTGACGTTACACGAAACAACTTTAACAACGATTCGTCGCCCGCCGTTTATGTCCATAAATCTTTTAAGAAGCATTCATATCAGGAATCATCGTTAAAAATCTTTGCGTGTGAAATGGCCTTAATGATGATTTTTAATGTAAATAATATTCCCCAAAACAGTGGCACTTGCTAATCCTTTGTGCAACAATATTTACACTACTACAAGTTGTCTTCAGAACACATAGCTATTTTTTTTTATATGTTTTATAGTAAAGTGGTTATTTTAGGTCGTTTTGGATGAAATTGTTTTCGTCTTGTCGATTAGCAATATATATATTCGATAATACCATTGACCAAATAAAAATAGGATAATCGTCATTGCGTCAATCCAAGACGCCAACCACGATCTGATTTTAAAACCAATGCCAACGATTTGGAATAGAGTAACTAGAGCCGGCGGAAGAGGGAGGCTAGATGAGCTTAGCCCCTCCCCCAATAATAATGCTGTCAAAAATTCAATTGAGGTGTTTGGTTGTGTGCTGTGCAATCTGTGTCAACTGTAGGTACTTTGAACAACTCTGAGGTCTAAACGAGTTTTTCTGACTATTTACAAGTGAACTGACACGGCATGCACAACATACAACCGAACATCTTTTACTAACATGAAGCCAACTTAACTCAAAATTTACTAATTTAAGAAGCAGACCTGGTGTAATGGGAAACAATAGATGAGTATTTAAGGTAATTTTATCGTGAAACTGCATTCTGCCTCGTTGAAGTAGATCTTACCAAAATATATTGTGCACTTGTAGTTACAATTTGTTTGACCAGTTTAGATCAGGTCGTATTAAACTGTAGAAAATCTGAACGACCGCAGCTATGTAACCAGACAATTTTCAGGATTGGTACCCTCCACCCCCAACCCCTCGGTTTGCACGTGACCGAGGACGACAAAAAAAGTGCTCCTCAAAATCACATGGTACATGTCCGCACTAATCCGTTTCGTTTAAAAACACAACTTTTTCGGATCCGTTCTCAGAAAGTTTTCAGTCCGCACTAGAGCGTTTTCGAATCGTTTTTACCGTCCACACCGAAGGGGGAAACGATCTGACGACACTGAATCAGCCGAGTCATCCGCCCACGATGCTGTTCCTGCAAATTGGGAAGTAATAGTTAGCGTAAAGCATTTTGACGCTTCCTCAGGACTTTTGTTAGGAAACTGAAAAGTTCTACATTCAACTCTAAGCAAGCAATCAAACTCGATAACCAGTAAAACCCTGCAATCATTAGTTCGTCCGCTACATTGGATAATAACCCTGGGGAACTGGAACGAAGGTCATATGTTGATCATGACGTCAGCGTTTTTGAAAAGTTTCGTCTTCGCTATCTGCACTACAACAGGAAAACGGTGTTTTCAAGAACTTCCACTCTGGAGCGCGTTTTCGAAAAGTTTCGTTTTCGACAATGAAAATGCCGAAATGAAAATGCTTGGTGTGGACGGAAGGCCAGAGCGCATCAAAAAAGTTGCGTTTTCATAGGAAAACAGATTTGTGTGGACGGGGCCATAGTCACCAGAAATATCCAAACTACCGATGAATATCTAATTTTCTCATGCGGAAGCGAAATGAAAGTCGTAATCCACGAAGCTACTACACAGCAAAGTCCATCGAACAACAAAAAATAAGCAAAGAATGTAACCCATACATCATCGAAGACTCGATAACAAAAGATCTTGAAGGAAGAAAATTATAATGTTCTTAATACGTACGCTCTCAAGCTATTTTCTCAGAAAAACTTTTCTGAGTCCCTGACGGGAATCGAACCCGTAACCTTCTGATCGCCGGTGAGATGCTCAAACCATTGAGCTACACAGACTCAGATGGTGAGCGAAGGTTACATTTGTGAACTGGTTCGTATGGATGGTAGACATACATGTATGTACTTGCCAGTCTGCGAGTACATATGTCTCGCATATGTACTCGCAGACTGGCAAGTACATATGTCTACCATCCATACGAACCAGTTCACAAATGTAACCTGCGCTCACCATGTGAGTCTGTGTAGCTCAATGGTTAGAGCATCTCACCGGCGATCAGAAGGTTACGGGTTCGATTTCCGTCAGGGACTCAGAAAAGTTTTTCTGAGAAAATAGCTTGAGAGCGTACGTATTAAGAACATTATAACCTACCAAGCTGCCACAATTACACCGAAGAAAATTATGTAGATCATCGTAGACTACATGAGTGTTGCCGGAAATTAACTTATCCTGGAGCTGATATGGTAGCCGTAAAAATCATATCCAACCCATAATGAAGAAACCTGATGTAATTTTGGGTGTCGGAACGAACACATTAATGAACAAATGGTTTAATAAGAAAAATCCTGACGAAATTGACCATATGATGGACTTTGTTGCGCTCGAATGTATGTATTAAATATACTGGAAGAAAGCGATAATCGCGGACATAATCCTTAGAAAAGATGAGCTGGAAATGCAATCTACAGTTAATCCGGTGAACGAACCATTGTCTATGTTCTTTAAGCAAAGGCACTGGGACATCTTAAAATTTGGCAATGTCGACCATAGCCATTAATTCTAAGAAGTCCACTTGAACAAGTCTGGTGGCTTATTACTCATGGAAGAATATTCTGGGTTTTTTTTTTTTATATATATATATATGTTTCTTGATTTGGTTTGACAAGATTGAGGCTGGTCAGGGTAAATAAGCCTGCTCATGAAAGAAGAAGAAATGGGCAGCCATTTTTGAATAAGGCCTACTGATTTCAGACTATGGGAAGCATCGATTTTAGGGGAGGGTTCTAACGAGCTATCAATTAGAGGTATTAAGTCAAATCAATCAGGTTACTGACTCTAGTATATGGTTAAATCAACTTAACCATATACTATCAGAGCGACAACAGTTTAAGCGGACTATACGGTTTCGGATTAATCGCTTGTCCAATCTTGTCTGTAGGGTTTTTAAGTAATAGGTGTCGAGGCTGAGAAACGCCCATAACAAAGGCCGGAATTCATGTCAAAATGTTCCTGTAGTTCGAAAATTTTGCTGGTAATCAAATAGTCATGCGTCAGATTCTTCAGGTTATTCGCAGAATTATCTCAGATTAAACAGTCATTTGTTCTGGAGGTGTTTCACATCGTGGTCAAATTGATGGTAAAATTTTCCAAATTAACTACAGCCTTTAATTTGCTGAAACGTTTATATACCTGCCTAACAACCCCTGGAACAACGGCCTGGGGACAAGTATGACGCTTGATACTCACAAATTCAGATATGCATCGTCATTCTTCTTTTACTTATATCTTGTTTTTCCCTGTCCTTATCTTTCTCCACCTCGTCCTCCTTTCTTCAGTTCTTTTGATGTAGCTCAGTTGTTTTAACCTTGGACTTTTAGTAGAGCTCAAATCTCTTCATGAGACACGGACCTACAACACTTAACTGCAGGCGTTTGCTGATCGTTAGTATTTACCACCCCTGACCTTGCTTTGAACGTTTCGAAACAAGAACGTTAACACAAGCAGTCATTGAGGGTATGCAGAAATCGAAATCCGGTAAAAGAGAAGAAGTCCCCAGGCCAAATTATTTGTTTATAATATATTGAATATATTAGGCAACGAACGCTAGGAAGGGACTAAGGAAGCGTGAACCCTCCTTTAGCATGGTCAATTTCTTTTACATTTATTTGAATCGGTAAGGCGCGAAATGGGGAAATTGTACATAAAACTGACTGTTCGTAGTCTGCCCTAAATTTTGAATACATATTTTCAACGGAAATGTGTATTTGAGTCCCGGAAACCGGCAAATATTTCTTCAAACGTAAGTCTTGTTTTGGATGATCAGCCAAAACGTTGGGAACATGTTCTGTCAGCAGAACGCAAAAATGGCTTTCGAGACGGGAACTCAAAATTTCCCTATACAAATCATACTTTTAGGCCCTGCCACATCCCTTCAATTTTGAATGTACAAGTTGTGCATCCTCGACTGAAAATCCTGGGTGCAATTCGAGGAGTAGCTCGAGGGTAGCCACTTAAATGTGCACTCGAGACACCCAAAATTTGTTTCGAGTAGCAAATCGTAAATCCACGTCCGGCTCCTCATGGTTATACCTTACATACAGTTATTTGTATTTATACTGATGCTTCATCATGCTTGATACGTTCCTTGGAGCCCTGGCTTGGCTTTAGTTTTTGTTTTCGTTCAAGTGCTTGCGGTGGGGTCTACGTGGGCAACTGTTATCATGAAATAAGGCGGGTATTTCGTCATATTCCGACCTGCCGGAAGTGGGCGGTTTTTCACAAGGGTTGTAATATAAACATTTTGGTAGAGTACTTCAGTATCATTCAAGCAAGTCGGTGTACAAAGACGCAACCTTCACTCTAGTTGTTCAATAACACGTGTAAAATATCCATCGTTCTTTAAAGAACTGGTTTAGCTTTTCTCTCTTAATTGTAAAGTAAAGGGGAATTTTTAAGAAAAATGAATGTATGATAAACATAAATATTAGAAGCGATCGGAAATTGGTTTGGGCAGTAGAAATCGCTCCTACTTGAAGACGGCAGAAATAAATGCATGCGAGCTTCCTTATCCTAATCCGAAGACTCGGTTACATGGCATTTACGACAAGAATGACAGGGTTCGAAACGAGTAAGGAACATGACTTTTTCATCATTTCCGCATTACTGTACTTCGCAAGTACTTGTTTTGGAAGATTGTTAATGGCAACAGTAATGGCAGTCACATCTTAAAAATTCAGACACATTGGCTTAATAGTGGAAGCATAATAAGGCTATGGAACTATGGAATATCGTAGAAAGTGATGGGACTTCTTAGTCAATCGGAATTAGGTTTCTACCAGATGTTGTTATCAATGTCCCGACCTCGATGAACAACAATCAACTCAAGTCCTAAAGGACTGAACAATATTGAACTGAAGTTCCTGAATTTGTAATAATCGAGCTCAACACATGTCGTTAGTGTGCCGTCCAAAATAAACGATCATTCATATCTTTATTCCAACTCAGATTCTAAAAATGGTCTAACGCCTGAACACCATTAACGCTCGGTTGGTGCGTTTCTGAAGATAGCTTCACTTAATGTTGATATTAATGAGTCGTCGTGAAAAAGAAATCATGTATGTCTTAATCGCTGTCCTAATATACTAATTCTAAACCTAGACCATACAAAACCGTGAATTTGTCAAAATTAACCTCATCTACCTTAGGGGTCTAAAAACAATTAAACCAAAGTTCCGGAATTTGTTAGAGTTAGCTGTGGCCATGTTTTCATTAGTGTATAGCGTTGTATGAACATTTACAGTATGTACACTTCCAACTTGATTGCAGTCATAACTCAGCCGAATCAAGGTCTTTGGATTTTCAACATTTAACTTGCCTTAAGTGTACTGGCATTTTCTTGGACTCAGACTTGAATTAAAAATCGCCTCAATCATAACATGTGTATTCAAATATTCCCTGAGATTTCCGTTTACATGTTTGTGGGTAACACCGTAACACATGACCGGTCTGAGTAAATGCTCAAGTGCACAGGAAACGTGTTGTATATTTGCATAGTATTTGTCTATAACAATATGCCAGCCCGGATATTATTAGCACATCATGCATTTCCAGCAAAATAACGAACCATTCTTGGTCAAAACACTGATCAGTTAAAATTTTGAGTTGCCACATCGTTAAAGTTTGTCATTACTATCATCGAGCGTAGGATCTCAAAGCAATCAATCTTTGTACAAGAACCTTTAAATGTAACACATACTTCAATGTTCAAGGCGTCTGCGTGTCTGCGGTTAGTTTTAAAGGGCTGGGGGCCGTTCCTCATTCAACCTAATTAGCTATTATTATTATTAGAGGTGAAGCTACCAAATTTTCTTTAAAGAAAGTTATTTCCAGACTTGTAAAACAACCCAAAGGATGCAGTAATACTATATATTTTAAGATTCTATTATTTATCACAGAAATTAAAGGGCAACTAACACCATCGCACTTCCCCCTGATAGGTATGACAATAATAGGCGGTGTAAGGTACACTCTGCAAAGATCGGGGGAACTCACTGACCATACAAGATTTGAAATTTTGAAGAAAAAAATTTGATGAATCATAGCCGCACCGAATATTCTATCTGCTTTCTGGTGATTGTCATACGTAGAAGCTGTTTAGAATGTTACGGAAGAATCCTGGCCACTCTGTACTACATCTGAGATTTGCAAGCATGCAGCTGTCTTCGCCTGTCAGACTGTTAAGGAACAATGAGTGTTCATGACAATATTATAAATTCAGTTGTGTTTACTCTCCATTTAAAAGGCTACAGAACTGACACTTCACCGTACCCAGCTGACAATCCTTTCCGGCTTCTCGAAGGTTTCTTTTTACTCACGAATATCAAGAGCTTCGGTTGAAGTGACGTGTCCATACCTTGGGGGCAAAAGTTCGTTAGCACAGAAATTGACAGAATGTTCGTTTGACGCATGTTTATGAGTTACAGCACTGTTCTTGTGCTGCGTTTCAATTTTGGGTAATATTGTTTCCAGCTTCAAAAGCCACGTTGCTCAAACAAAGAGACACGAAAGCAAAATTTGAATAAAACCACCCATTGTTTTGATTTGATTGTTATTGGCTGAGGCAATTCCGATTGGTCACCGTTGACGTCATTGTTGAATAACACAATAGAAATCTTATTTACTCCGGGGTTTTAAAAGGTTTTGGGTTCTTTCCCGATCGCCGACGACTTGTAGCAACTAAGCGACGGAGGGAAGATTTGGAACGGGAGGTCACTCTGCACGAAATTCCAGAAAGGGACACTTCTTCAGACAGCGAAGCAATGGTAAGTACCCAATCTCGTTTTCGAAGAGAATTGACAGCCAAACCTTGAGCTAATTTTACTGGGTGACATTCCTCGCAAAGTGGAGCACAACTTTACATGAGATCGTCTTCACATTCGTCAAATGTGTTACTTCATTTTTTTCGTATTAGAGCGGCACTCTAACTCCAATAAACTCTTTATCAGAATAGTTAATACCTTGAAGCTTCAGTCACAAACCCTAAAGAATTCTCAACCAGTTTTGCACGCCTCAGAATATGTCATGCTAAACCAATTATAAGGATGATTCTGAAATTTGTATGCTTCAAAAATGAAAGTCAAATACATGTGCGATAAAAGCAATGATAAGCAATATAGGTTGCATTGGGATTGAACGTGTTTGACTGTAACTGACATTTGCCACCTTAACAAAAACCAAAATATTTCATTCTTTTGTTCGGTTTGGATCTCCTCGGCACCTAAGTTTGGCAAAGTTAAGATGCTATCATATGTAGAGTCTTAACCAGCTACGGCAAAAGTGAACAGACTAGGAGGCGGTTGAAACAACGAAATACCTGTAAGCATTAGTATCAGTTTCAGAGAATACATCAATGGATAACGGATAAAATATAGATCAGAATTGTGTTTATAATTGTTACCTCAGTAACTGTGCTATGAGTTATTTTAAACAGCTCTGGAAATATGATCGTTTTGAGATCTTTTGAAATATCCAATTTCCACCACCGCGAGGTCATTGTAGGGCTTCGGAGCGCACAGCTTAGGCAACGCTTACATGTGTAGATCATTCATATCGCAGAAGAATGGGGATTCAATTCATACAGTTGAGTTAGTGCCATCTTACTCCAAAGACTTACTTTGTGAAACGAGAGCTCGGAATGAAACCTGAAAGCATTGGATTATAGTCGATAATTATGGATCAATATGATTGCTTTAATTTTTAAATCTTTATACGCCATTTGTGTCTCCCCAGACAAGCTCATTTCACATATAAATAAGGGATAGTTTCTTAAACTCTGTTATTGACATTTTGTTGCTTCGCTCTCCAATTTTGCTGTAACGTTTATGATAAGCACGTTCAGCCACTGGTAAACATTATGGCAACTGCAATCTGATTGGTTTAGCAACTCATGCAAATATAACACCACTTTGCTTTAATTATTTTCCCTCATATTGATCATAAAAAATTAAGACAATAGAAGCGGTTGCAGTTTTTACTGCATTGATTACAGTCACATGTAGCTGTTTCCTAATTTAGATAAATCATAAATCGATGTTCCAGCTGTGGTCGCCCGCAGTGTAGACAGAATTCATCACAGGGACGGAGACAATATCTTGTAACCAACTGGTGCTAAAAGTAGCAAAACCACCTGCCAACAGGCACTGCTTCTAAAAGCAGCTAACAAGTTCAGCTTCTGAAATTGCCATCAGTGCGATGAATCTAGAGAAATTCTGCATTGATTTGATGAGGTATATGTCATCCAATTTAAAACTGACTTTGGCGTGCAAATATTTGAAGATGGACCTTTCTGGATTAATACAATCCCAGGCTATTCAATTCCACGGGATTTTAAATTTCCGTTTGCAAAGTCATTATAATGCTCATGGTCATTAAAGATTTCTTTCTCTTTCACTATGGGTAAAGGAGAGTTCATGTTGCATCACGATAGGACGTCAAACGTGCCGTTTTCTATCTTGATTTATGTTTTACGTTGCCTGAACAGCCTCCACTTACAGTAAGCGGACGTGTAAAGGCCAGAATATAGGAGGTGTTCGAACTGACAAATATAACTGACAAATTTGAGAACGATGTGAGAAAACAAGATCGCTGTGGGGAATCACATGCACGGGCAATTAAAATCTAATCGATGGATTACAGTTGGTAGATGATTAGAATTCGAAACATCTGTTTATCAGTAAGATATTAGGTTTTCTCTCCTGGAGAACTGTATCGAACTTAATGGGTTCCTACATCCTTGCCTACCTAAAAAGTTGCGTTTGATGTGTTGCATTTTTTGTGTTGATCAGTTTTTGGGGAATGCCCCGTGCGAATACTAGAACAAGCCAACCAGCACTCGCAAGAATTTACGCACTCATTCAACCTAGGGAAGTTACATAAGTTAATTAAAATCTATTGGTGAACTTGAATTCAACCAGTTCTGGTGGATAGAGCTGAGACGTCAGATCATATCGCGATTATCGTTAATTGCTGTATAGTATTGTTTCAATCGATTATAGCTCGGCTCCAAGTTTTAGATCGAGTTGTTATTAATGATAGCGGATAAAACGACACTTCAGCAAAATATATTATAATGGTCAGGGTAGAACCATTTTGGGATATCAACCCTCAAAGCCGTAAAAGTCCGCCCAAGCTATTCCAACGCTATTTTCTCGCGGTAGAAGCGTATAGTCGTCAATATTAGCCGCTTTATTGACGCAAAATAATGCGATATTCTCCTGCTGTAATATAATATTTCGACAAAGTTGTAATACTATCACGTAATTCAGTTGTATCCACATTCTGACGCTCTCTTCAAATAAAAATGCGCTTCGGTACCTGCAGGTAACTGTCTGCAAGAAATAGGGATGTGTTTTCTGAACAATTAACACGATCCCCTGGGCAAGTAGACAATTTGAATGAGGACGCTGCTAACCAGGAACTTAAACCCAGCTAACTGAATTTCAAGGCTGTTGCTGGAAAAAAATCAGTTCTATTTTTGTTCACTAGACTGCTTTCGTGAATTCGACTTCTTGAAACCGCAATTTTTGTTTTTGATGATATATTGTCAGGTCTTATATGTAAACTGCTTGGAGCTTTACCGCAGTTTTATTAAAATTTCAAGTTTTGTAAATTCGTTATAGAAACTGTAAGAGACAAAATTCTCTTGAAATGTCTCTTATTCAGGTTTCGTCTTTTTTTCTCTCTTACAGCGAATGAACGTGGTATTGCTGCTAAATTGTGATCCAGCAAAGAGGAATGCTGGACTCCGACAGGCACACCATGTTCTTCGACAATTGTGCGATAAAGGAAACAAAGTCACCATTTTTGGTGGGTAAAATGTTCCTCTGAAATCTGCCTTTGGCAACCAAATAAGTAGCAACAAAGATTATATGTTTATAAGATTGAGATTGCGTAAATGTATGAAATCATTTCACGCTTCCTGGGACTGGATTGTTTACGTGGGTGTCCAAGGACTTCAAAGCAAACGTTTGCTCGAAATATTTTAGGTTTTCCGTTCGTTACACATTGGTGTAGGAAGATATTCTTGTTTAAGAGGGCTTCACTTATCCCTGCCATCTTATAGTTTAACCCTTTATTAGAATCAATCAAATGTTACTTGTATAATTGATGAAATGAACGCATGTATTTGAATTTTACTAAAGGCACCAACCCCCCTGGTTACAGTAACACCAGTGGTAATGGACAGGTAATGTTGACCCCGAATATTTGAGGGCGATGTTGTAGATAGTGAACGTTTTGCCTTTTTTTTTCACATTTTAATGAACAAAAACATTCGTTCTTCTCTCACTCCTGCACATGGTTTAAAAATAGGAGCAAATGTTAAGCTGATAATCAAGGTAACAAGTCCTCCTACGTGCAGAGGCGGTGGATCAATGACAGCAGGGGGGCAGAGGGGTTAGTTTGGCCACCTAAAAGGATTTAAAGGGACAAAGACGGGACGAAAAGGAGAACGTTGAGAAAAGGTACAGGGATAAAAAAATCCAGTGGGTTCCAACGATGGCCCAACCATATTACCGGAATGGGAATGAATTTTTGCTTTCCCGGAAGCCAAGGCTGGCCACGCCACTGCAATGGATGCATCTTACCATTGAGGTGACAACTGCGTGGGAAGTCTAACTGGCACATATGTACCTTGGACAATCCTCGCGTGTACCAGAGGGACTAGGGCAGTGCGTGCAGAAAATCCGTCTTGCAATTTCCCTTCTAAGTGTTTCTATGCCAAGTGCAGTTTTTTGATGTGGTGGGAGCAGTATTGGAGGACCAAGTTATTCCATTTAAATTAGTACCGTAGAAGGTCATCACAAAGTTCTATGTATACCTGTTCCACCACCCGTGTTCGTTTGCTGCTTATAAGTGACGGGTTTTTTCTTCCTCTACTCCACGATTGATATTCCTCTCCCTCCCTCAGATACCTTAATCTTACCAAAGTGGACAATTTAGACGAAGATTTCTCAACTCTTTTCTCATTTTATCATTACAGAATGTGTGGAACAGACAGTTAGGTTCGTCTTCGAAGAACCGGCGAGTCTGTTATCAACGAAGATGATCGACAAACGCTTTGCCAACCGAATCGCCGAAGCTGATGCAACGTTGCTGATCACGGATAAAGCTGCCTCGGACTGTCCCGCCTCGGTGAGGAAATTAGGAAATCTCAACAAGACCGCGTATGTGTGGAATCCGTGCGGCATTAACTGCATACTGTTGGGCGGCTCGATTCACAGCCGACAAGCTGCAATGCAACTGCATGCGATCTTAGAGGAAAACAATTACTATCCATACATGGCAAACGTCTTACCGCGTCAGTGTTCTTGGCACGACATGTACAGAGTGGATCAGAGCATGGAGACAGCTGGACCTTGTGTGCTGTGATAGAGGATGATACGCAAGCAAGCTATTGGATTGCACTGAGTGGAATCATGGACTGAAGTTAAACGTGTAAAACACTTATTTAAAAATGTACAAAAATGTAAAAAAAAGACATAAGAAAGGTAAAAAGACATAAAAAAGTGAGGCAAAGACGTAAAAGGGAGGTGAAAAAGGTGATATTGAGTACTCTATGGGTTTTTTAGGAGTGCGCCTTTGGTGTACATAAAGCGAGGCGTGTGTAGTTACAGCGATGTAGATAGATGTGGATATCAATTTTTATGGTTGTTAATTTTGTTACATAGTTGTGTTAATAGGGAAAAAATATATATATATACAAACAGAACACCAGTTTTGTATTCCGTGCAATATAATGAAAACCAGACATACTACGAGCATTATACTGAATGGAAAGGTCCCGGTTTTGTGCTCAATTCTTCCAGGGGAGACTGGAAGCATGCTACCCTTAAGAAGTTTTGAAATTTTGCAATACTTCGACCACGATTCGAGACGATGGTAACGGAAAAGGTGATCGTATCTTCGGATAACGAACATTGGATGATCTTTAAGAAACCTGGCAAGTTTATCTTTGGTTCCGCGCATCAGTATCTGTATCCGAAATTTTACTCTAAAGCTTAGAGTTTTCAAGTTTTCTGTGGCAAGTTTTCTGTGACCAAGATATTTGCTCGTGTATAAAGACAGCAAATACTATGTTGAAAACTCGTTTACCTATGCGCCAGAAATGAGGATGGACTGTAGAGACAAAACCGAAGAAGGCACTGTCAACCTCTGAATATGTAACAAATTTTCTGTGACGGGTCGTGCACACGAACAAACTTTCGCATACGAAATTTTTTCTTTGCCGCATAAAAACTGGCGCACCAGTTTTTCAACAAATGTGTTTGTTACATAAAATTCGGGCAAATTTTGTCATGTACACGAGCAAATAGAAATGATCACTGGAAAACTTGCCACAGAAAATGTGCTCGTGTGCACTAGGCTTACGCATTCCTTTGCGACATATGAGCACCAGACCACTGCGTTAACTGTCTTTGTAGAAAACGCCCACGAATTAATCTACGAATACGACGACGTTACCTTGTGAATTCACACTGTAGTTTTAAAATTGGTAAATGAATTAACTTTAAAACCAGTTTTAAAACTAAGCTGGAAAATTGAATAAGATCCAGGTGGAAGGAGTCCCCGGACTTCCCTCATTGTGCCTTTGAGCAATAGTCACGGCACCAATAACAGAGGAGTACCTTACACCAAAAGGGAAAATTGTTGCAGTCGTTTGACTGGAACATCTTAGAAATTATTTTCGAGGTTATCTTTTAATAACAAATTCACTGGTTAAATTTGCACTGGTACTGTAGTGTTCATTAGTATTTAACCTTGTTCTTGGATAGACGTGAGAAATTCGAATGATCTGCGAGCAAGGTATATGTCGGCTGACTTGGCTCCAACTTTTAAGATGAACTATGTTAGGGAAAGTTAGTACCATTCAAATGTCACCATGAATAAAATTTTGCATATTGTGGTAGCCGCAGCTGTAAATATCGAACTAGCAAACGCGGCATCTTGAGTAACCTTACTTCTCTGAGTTCAAACGCAGTTGAACTGCCGCCTGGAAAATGGGTAGGTAATAAGAATTTCAACCCCTTCGTCTTTTACAATTTATGTTGAAGACAGACCAAACCAAAACCGACAAGCCTAAAAACAACACGAAGAGATGGAAGCAGCTATTGGGATCTTGTAATGTCTTAATTTTACTGTTTAGTTAAATCTGCAATTTTACTGTGGCTTATCGCGAACTCGGAATTAAGTAGTACTGTAATTGATGTGTTGTATTCTTGATGGTGGACAAATTAATTTGCAGTAAAAATACTCTATCAGTAATAATTGCCTAGGAAAAGTACTGTTCCCTTCGAGATTATTACGCCAGTTAAGGTATTGCGTTTGAGCCAGTGAGGACGAAACAACACAAAGCCTATTATGATATGCAATATTAGATAACCGCAGGCATGTCGGCTTCGGAAACCTTTAATTTTCCACTCGTTAATGGGCCTTCGACAGATGAATGATTAGTTGCCGGAACAAAGTTAAAAATAAATTGTCAATCTTTTCCATTTAAAATCACCATTGAAATATCGGGGTGTTATGACAGGAAAAACAGCTACATTGACGAAAAATGAATATCGAAGCTAAACATTGTTCTGCGTTACGATTATTTGTTTCACGTCAGTCGATTACATTACTCGTGATAACCAGCCTACAAAAACTTGTATATTTGGGAAAAACACTGGTTTTCAAATTAACTCACGACCAAAAAGGGCGCAAACATGTTTGGGAGGTAATGAATAGCTGAGCAATATAAGGGCCATTGTTTCTGTATTAGCGTTTCCCCACTGGCCTTGCCTCATTAAGTCAGTGACCGAATGCAAGTGACGATTGCCAAAGCGGTTTAAGTCGAGACATGTCAAGAAATTCAATGAACATCAGTTATCAGTAAAATAATATAAATGGGTAGAGACTGATGGCAATTTTAAATCAACTTAAAAAGGCTGTTGGAAATTGTAAAAACTAAATTTTGATGGGTGACAAGGGCATTTTAGAATTTCAAATTAGGCCCACTATTGGCATATAAAGAGCAAGAGTAAACAATGAATTTCAATGGAAAATAAATCATAAAACTACACATGAAATGAGTCTTAACAGAGGCTGGAAAATTGTCCTTGGCACTTAATATTGAATGAAACTTAAAAAGCTTGGAGTAAGAACGTGGTATGGCTCGGCCAAAAAACAGATTTCCCCATTTTGCATAAACTTCCCTTACCGAATGAGCAGGTTCTTAAAAACACTTAGCGGACATTTATTAAAGCAATACTATTGCATAGCAACGTGTTCTAACGAATATGTGTTAGGACAAATAGAAAACGTTTTCGTGTTAATTCGACTTGCATTTGAAATCGCGATATGAAAGTCGCTGTGCTAGAGGTAGTGTAACATCGCCAGCTGTTTGTTAGAACCTTCTTTCCAAGCATGTTTCCTAGCCAGTAGATGTCTTAGGTCTATACTAATGTGCACCAGAATGACCGTGAATAACTGGACAAAAAGACCATATTTAATTACCATTTTTCTTCCTAATATTATTGTCATTATTAGAAACAACGCTGGACAGAAGCCAATCCAAGTGAAGAGGTTTCTTTATCTTTGAGTTAAACTCCCAACGATAAAATTGTTTGCCGAAAGAACAGTTATGACGAAAAGGCAAACGGGGAAATAACATACGAATAGACATGGTCCGAGGGAATGATTATCGAAGAGGGAGGCACAGGGAGCGATTATTGAAACTTTTCTATTCCAGTTCGGGCTCAGTGAGTGGGATGCGGAAATGTGCTCTATTAGATTCCACGCTCCGGAGTTAAGTGCCCGTAGCCTCGTAGCTTTGCCGTCCAGAAATTTTAGGGGCTTTCAGTGCGTTCAAACGCTAAGATTATATCTTATTCCCGTTTCTCACCATGAAATAATCCCAAGAATGGCCATGTACGTTGGAGTTAAATGATCACTGGAATGCGCATGCGCAGCAATAACAGATCAATTACATGGCCAAGAATTCTTTGTATAAACCTGGGAAAAAACCAACGGCGATTCTTGAATCGCTTCTAAAAGTAATCCACTAGTTCAAAACGATCCACAGGTTCCTAAACTATTCAATATGAGCTTAAATCTGGTTCGAACTTTCGATATCAGGATAAGTATAATGATATACGCAAGCGCAGTTAGCACATCACAGTCAACTGAACTCATTGAACTTCCCTCTTCCCAAGTACAACTTTATTAACAAACTATGAAGTACTTTACGCGCTTGTGTACGTCATGCTTATGCTTATCCGTAGAATGAAAATCCTTCTGGGCTCCACCTTCTGGAACTACTTAACATGAACTGATAAATGGAACGACAGTGTTTTTATGCGAGCGGAGCTTTGGAACTATCACATCAGCCGAAAATAACGAGTGAACTTCCATGAATAGATTAAAGTAGCCAACCTTCAATTAAGACCGCTCGCAAATGGTAAAGGCTCCATGAGTTCAGTTCGAAGCATTAGATGTTTCCAGTAGCCCTAGAGCTCGTTTAAGTTTCACTTAATTCAAATCTGGTCTAGGTCGATGAACATCAACTTTTCGCCGAAATTTGTGAGCATCAGGACCATTAGGTCCCGTTCTGCGAGAAGAATTTACACTTCACTAATAATTTATCGTTTGAGATTTGGAAGTTGGGTCTTGGACAGGCGAATGGTGGTTCCGAAGGCGAATCACATCACCAAATATTCCGCTGTTGGCAAGAAAAACTGATTGTAAACAAATTAATGATTGTCTTTGATGACCATCGGAAGTTTAAAGTGCTTCTCCAATCTGCTCTTGATCATGCCCAAAATCATGTATTTAAAGACATCAAGTGGTCTTATTAAAAACATTGGTAACCAGACATTGTGGAACAATGGAGTTCTGATAAAGTAATGACTATTTGAAATAGCGCTTCTTTAGTGTAATACGAATCCGGATTTAAAGCGTTCAGAATCCGTTTTTGGATATAGCAAGCAAACACAGAATCGATTTCCGGATTCGGAAACTGATATTCATATTTCCGTAAAGGAATGCAGCTGATTCTTAATCCATTGAATAAGATCCAATGATTTGATACATGGAATCTGTATCTGGGTTCAAACTCCCCCAATGAAACGCGGTCTTAAGCTTTTATACATTAGCAATGTTTTGAGTAAGAGGCATACGAGGCATTAGCAGAAACCCTGTTCATACTTGGACTAGTTTAAATATTTTCCTCACCCGGTCTTAAAGGTATAGGAGGGACCCTTAACAACGTTTGAGGTCAGTATCCGTTATGCCGTAAAACAAGGAACCACATTAAAATATTCGATCTTGTTTGGTAACTCAAGCCATATCAGCAGAAATAAATAATATTTTGAACAATTATCAAGAAACGCGAAAAAATTGATTTGTATTTGTTCTTGATGAAGAAAAAAATTTGAAAGACATCAGCCGTAAAAAGGGGAATAAAAATATTATCATATTTGTCGCCATTGTTTTGGGCATGACTCTGGCTATTAAAAACCCGTAGATTATTTTGAAAATAATTGTATTGCTTGAGTTTAATTCAGTAACAGTGTAGAAGTGGATAAAATGAAAATCAATAAAACCGTACGTTTCAAAAATTTCCTTGAGATTATGCTCCTATGCCATTATAGGAACTCACCAGTTTGGTGCTCGATCGCACCCTCGTTTCATCTCTCACGTGCCAGGAAGTTTTCACTCAAACACAGAATTACCATCAAGAATGGGATTTTGTTCCTGGCGCTTAACATCGCCTTTTAGGAGTTGAATGTCTGAACTAAAAAGGAGGATAGCCATCCCTATATAACGAAGTACTCAGGATACTAAGATCTACATTTCGCAAACGTTGTTTACCTTTGTGTCGGACTACTGGTATAGGAAAAACTACAAAAACACTTGATGAAGTACTTTGAGAGCACTTAAAAGGAGTTTTATACGCATATCTGATTGCCGTGAACACGCCAATCTGTTTATTTCTTCCTGCAGTGCTACATGAAAACGTGCATCTTTTTAAATGCAAGTTTTCGCATTCACCATCAAGCTCGACATTATAAAGTAAATGTTTGGGCATACAAACACTTATAAAAATATTTCAATATAAAATCTGTTGGATCTGCTGCACCACAAGTATTCGCCAATGATGAACTTAGAATGTTACTCAGTCCGCAATATCAATAACATTGCTCAACGTTAGAAAAATTTTGTCTTCAACAGTCTGCATTCGTACATGGCCGTCAGTTCAGTATCTTATACATGCATTTAAATTCACCTTTAGAGCTTTGTTCTTCGACACAAGAACGAAGCTCAAAAGGATAATGTAAATTCTCGTAAACGAATATTAATATAGAGGCCGCTTATGAATATAGTCTATAATAAGTTATTAGTAACATAGAAGTTTTTCAATTCAGAAAAAAAAGACATGACATTTGATAATAATAAAAGCTTCCCTATTTTGTTATCAGCAACACTTTCAGCAGACAACAATATTCGACAACAAGCTGTTGTAGACAAACATGTGTAATTCATAAAGGTCCAAAGAAGGATAAAATAGATGTTAATTAATTACGTTTGATCGAGTGGAAAGGTGCAAGGAAAGTGGGAATGCAGATTTAGACTTAGAAGTTGACGAGCCAGTCATTTAATTTACCTAAAGAGCACTGGTGGACTGAGTTGATCATTAGAGAATGTCACCATCGAGTAAATCATTGCTGTCTCACTGTAGAAACAGAACTGTAGCTATAAGCAATGCTGCAGAAACATTAAATTTCTCGTATTCCCTATAGCATTTTTACAGCTACAGTTCTTCTAGAACTAACTTAGATTTCTGCTCAGACCATTCACCATAGTTCAGACGCTAATTAAAGCTATATTTAAACTTTTCACCACGACAAAATAGTTCTGATATTTCGTAATTTCTATCGAATACGTGGCTTGCAAATGACGTCATGGCGACCATGTTTGTGAAACTTTAACAAAAGAATCTCATCAAATTCTATTGTATGTGGCACCAACATGACCGCCATATCATTGTCTTTTGAATCTCAAGGGATTGATTGCAAACCATCAATACAGCAGATACAAAACATCTTTACAATGTACAATATTCAGCTTTAAAATTGCTCTTGTCCTTGCTTGTGATATTCATGTTTGTTTAGCATCGTCTGATTCATACTGTAACGTTAGTACATGACGATGTCATATATATATATATATATATATATATATATATATATATACAAATCGGATCACAAAGCTAGATAACCTGTTTAAAACATTTAATCGCTACTCAGAGTTTCATGCCTCTTGCGAAGCAATCGTCAGGCGGCTGCCAAGAATAACTAATTACAATGAAATTCATCGGGAATATGAGACGATAAAATTGCCATAAAATTAGCATAAAGTTAGTGAAACTATCTGTTCGTGATCACGAACATCAAGGGAAGTAGTGTGGCACCGCAGACAACATCAATTATTTTCATCAGCGTTCGGTCGCTCTTCTTAATCGCGAAGTTAATGCAGAGAGGCTTTTTGTGGTATACTTTGTAGTGGTAGGTACAAATAGAGATGAAATTTTAGCGATAAATCTACCTTACCGTTTAGTTTTAGTCGTCATCAGGAATGCTGTGACAAAAAGTCGAAACGTACGTTTGTCAGTATATGTTGTATCCTATTGTGAGTTACCATTGTTGAGTATTGTTGTCAGTGGCGTAGCCAGAGAATCTGTGATGCCCGAGCCTGAGAAGTATTCTAGTTAGGGGGATTCGGGGACAAGCTCCCCCGGAAAATGTTTGAATTCTTGGGTCTCTGAAAGGCTATTTCTTGCATTATGAGGGCGCTATTCCCGTTTCTTAGGCTGCGGCACTGAGCTGGATTCGAAGGCTTCAATCGTATAGATCCTCCAAATTACTTTTAAAACCACGAGATATCTTATTGATGAGAACAAATTGCGCGAATTTTTAGCGTGGGAGAAAAAGTTGCGCGAAGAAATTCCATTCGTGGACCAAACTTAAAGGGCTGATATTAAATTATTCAAAATTTGTCGTGTATTTTTCAGTTGAATATGCCAAATAAGTTTAGGAAACGCCCATGTTCGTAGCTGGCGCCCGGGTCTGGCTACGCCACTGATTGTTGTTTGAGTAAAAACCTTTCGTAAAGATGGATGAATCAAGTCGATTCTAGAAACTGATTTCTTTGACAATGCATGGTCTCCTGGACGACGGTAATTCCTGGTTTTTACTAGCGACATAAGCATAAACACAACGACATACGCAAACACAAAACGTACTTATTGGTAAGTTGACTCCATTGTACTTGGGAAGTAGGAAAGAGTTTAGTTGATTCTGAAACGCTAGCTACGCTTAGTATGTCGTTATGCTTACGCTTACGTCGCTAGTAAAAGCCAGGCTTAACCCTTTCCTGTCCAAGACGTCTCCCCTTGACGAGTAAAATCGTCTGGTGTTAGCTAGAGTAAAGTTAAAAAAAGCTGGGTACGGACAAGAAAGAATTTAAGAATACCGGATTTGTTCAAAACCGTGTGGTACCTTCAGTGCTTTCAGACCATTAGAGTCATCAAGGGAGGGGGACGGGGATGCAATTTCTCGTCCACTTTTTCCGCTAAGAAGGCAAGTCGGTATATTTACGTTTATGTCATTACATAAGGCCTCTTGAATAACATATCTTGTGGATATATTGCGAACAAAAAAATTAACGTGAAACTAGCCATCACTAATCCAACAGTGACTAATCGTTAAAATGAACCTTCATACTTCGAATTTTTCCATCAATTTTCATATTTGACGAGCAATCGTGCATTCAGTCCGAGCTCAACTACCTTATCCTCACTTATCTTTTTAGTTCTCGACCGTCGTCTCCCACATTTCCTGTGGATTTTAATTGAAACCGTTTAAATTGTCTTGAAATAAATAACTAATTCAATAATTCGTGTCTTTCCTGCTAAGTCTCCGCGAACCAAGGCAGCTAGATGGAGGTAATTTCTAAAATTGCATTTACCAAGTGTGTTTCGATTATCAATTTTTTTCACAAGAATGCTAAAAATGGTCATAATAGAAATTTCAAAATTTCAAAATTTCTTAGGGGCATGCCCTTTTACACTCTCAGGGGATTAAACTTCTCAGATGGATGCACTTTTCACAGAAAGGAAGCCAGGGCTTAACCAGCCTCTTACACTTGGGTAGTCTAAAATAAGAAAAATTTCCTCCAAATTAGATTCGAACGTGAACGCGAGCAAAACTGCGCAGGGTGCAAGGGTCTCCATGAGGCCCCTCGTGGGATCCAAGGAAGGTTTTAGTTCGTCGAATTGATTCTGCACTACTTTTATTAAAGATTTTAAGCCTGATTTATAGTTTAGTTAATCACACCATACTGGTTGCATAATCATGTTGCACTGCAAATTTCCTATTTTTTCCTATTTTTTTTTTTTTTTTTCGTGTTTTCTCTATTTTTTCCTGCTCAGCCGTTCATTCGTTTCCTTTTCCTATTTACATTTATCCCTTTTTCTTATCTTTCTGTTTTACTTTCTTTCTTCCTTCTTTCCTCATTTTCCTAATTTTCCGCAATCTTTCCTGATTGCTTTGCTCTTGGTAGGCAAGCCACCCACCAGCGAAAGCCTTGGCTACTCCACTGGTGGACGCATCACTGAAACGAATACCTTAAATATCGAAACTCTTTTTACTTTCTGGTAAACGCAAATAACCATCCTAGAATTGAACAAATCCCCTCCACATCCAAGACGAAGACTTTGCTACGACTGTCGATACCAAATATCTTGTCGGTACGTCAGCTCAAACTTTCTATTTTTTTCCACCTTCAAATTTCAAGTTGCACTTCTATTCCACATACACCGTTTAGCCGAGGTTTCCATGGCTTTATATTATAAAGGCATTATATTGTAAAGGAAATCAAAAATCATCTCAAAGAGCCATTATAAAGTTAACCTTGGAGGTTGGAAGTTAAAGGAACACTCGTGAAGCTATTAAAACATTCGACGATACTCTGGTATTTTAGCTTCGTCGTCCGAGTAACTTCATGCAAGCGCGACAGAGAAAGTGTCGGATACAGAGGTCTCCCTTTTTTTTCTCCAGGCGTTTGCAAATATTCCTGAACTAAAGGAGGTTATTATTGATCGGAAAATTGAATATTAAAGAATCGCGAATGTAATTTACAATTTTACATTGCGCAACTATTGGTAGATAGATTGAAAGTAATACAATGAACTTTAAAATAAATAAATAATATTTTTTTTATAAACAACACTGAAAATACGTCTTCATCTGAACGTATGAAACCTGGTGATAGTAAATCAATATTAAATAAAACATTCGAAGCTAGGAATAAAAACTTTATCTAACTCAATCGAATTTGAACTGAAAGGTTATATGACTGACCCACTTTGAAGGAATATATTGATAAAAGGTATATACATGAACATCAGAAAACCAATACCGTCACATAGCAACATGTCATACCAAGATTTGACAGTACAACATTTCGTGCATGAATCGATCTTTGCCTGGGACAAAATGACCTTGCTAACCATTGCTGGAGCTACCTTCCTTTTTATATCAAACAAATCATAGTAATGTGTACTGGTGTATAAGAGGATTAAGCTTAATGGCAATAATTGTTCCTAACTTAAATACTGCAATTATTGCCATAGTTGGAAAGGGGCCAATTTAAGAAACCTCAGCCACGTAAAAGCAAAGTTGCGAAGATATTTCTTTATCCTGATGGAAAAGGCAGAAGGAGAACAACGTACCAATTGAGATCATGCGGGGAAACAATGCAACAGCTCGGTTATTTTGTTCTATACCAAGAAATAGCGGTTGTATCTCGATTTCCGTGATTCAATAACCACAATATACCATAAACAGTGTTAAGAGCTGGTAGCTTTGCTTTTGAGAGATGCTTAGAGATTTAACGTCATGTACTCATGGACACGCTCATACCATACTGTACCATTTTCTGGTGCACAGAACTTTCTTTTCAAGCTGCTCGCAAAGAAATTCATAATTCAAGTCTGTTTTACGATGCAAAAGAAGTCAGAGAGACCATTTGGGATCTTAATTTGACGAATAATGAAGAGAACATTCACGACAGTGACAGGTCTAATTCTTTAAAAATCTATGCAGTGGGAATGGGACGGAAGCATACCACTTCAGTTCAGAGCAGGCTTTCGAGTGCGGTTAATTTTTGGAGTGATATTGTGTGTGAACGGAACTCCTCGCATTTCCAACCCTATCCAGATGATACAATGCTGATTTCGTCAAGCAGCCTGTTAGCCAGAGTGAAATACTGGATGAGCACACCCGAAGGGGCTTAGGGGGCTTAAGCCTTTCCTTTAGCAGCCACATAAAGAGGTCTATTTGCGTCCACAGAAAAAAATTAAAAATGTAACGTAAAATCAAAAGGAAACAGCGTAGATGGTACGATACCTCTGACAGACGACCGAGAAATGCTATAATTTCTCTGTCACCGTACTAGTGTGTTGTGTATAAGGACTGTCAAGTCTTAATCAGATTGTCTAACTATTCCGATTTCGTCGGGATAATCTCGATTTTGGATAAAAATCCCGAATCCCGACCGATATGCTGTCGGGATAGGAAACATCCCGATTTTGACATCTGCTTCAAGGAACAAGAGGCCTAGGAAGATATTTTCCTCAAATTCTAGTAGTGCCGATATCCTTCGGAGACCAGATTAAAAATGGCGCCAGTGGTAAACAGGTGAAGGAAATGAACAGGACATAAATTAGACTCGTTGCCTTTTAATAAGTCAGTAATATCCGATTTCTCGAACTTTGTATCGATGAATATGTCTCAGTCTGAGGAATTACGATACTTTGTCCTTCCTTATAGTCGCATTTTTTAATAAAAAAAAAAGAGCGCAAAATGACGATCAATTTCCCCAGCATTTTTCACAGATATTATCGTCTGGGATTACTAGAAATGGTGTTTCAAGACATCAAGATTTCAAAATTTTGGAGAAAGCATGCCCCCAGACTCCTCTTGTCAAATACGGATTTTGCGACGTCCTTAGGTCGGATGGTTTGCTTAACGTCGTAAAGGTTCGAAAATATAAAATATTCCTGGGGAGCATGCTGCCAAAGCCTCCAAGTATAAGCTGATTTAACATTTCTAGCCTCCCGCCTTACAACAATCCTGGGTGTTTATTAAACTTATTTCATTATTTTGTTACAACGGTAATGTCAAACTAGTGGTCTCCGAGGTCTCTGGAAATAGCGTAACAGGCATCGTCCAGATAGTTATGGCAAAATATAATGCGGAATATGAAATCTCAATCTCTGATTCTCCCGACATATAAACGGTTATGTTTTATTTACAAGAATACAGTAACACACATAAACCATTACCCGCCGACAATTTCAAAATATAAATTTAACAACTTTACTGTAAAGTCATTATCATACCAGTACTATCACCGTTATTACATTTATTCTTGTATAATAAACTCGATTCTTGGGTTTTACAAGATGTATCTTTTTAGGAGTATGTTTTTTTCTTTATACAGTAACATGAATAATGAAAAGACATATTGGTTGAAACAATACAAATTCAAATTGACTATAATTTCTGTCAGTGGCTATGGTATTCGTTAATATGCTTGCAAGTGACCTGAGTTTGATATCCTTGCCTTATGGGCAGCTTGCGTCAGTTTTTACAAAGTCGTCTAACCAATGATTTGGAGATTGGATTGCAAAGCAAAAACAAGTCGCTGGTTAGTCCTGAGCTAAGATCTTATACAGCAAAGAAACTATTTGCCGGTAACTGACATAGCTCCCATGACTTCGCTTCAAAATGAAACATTATCTGCAGCAATTTCAGAACTCTAAACTAGACGCGTGTTTTACCAAACCTGTTTCTAAGAAATTAAAACTGGCTAAACTCATCCATTAAGTGACCGAGGCATCACTGCATGGCCATGCACTTTTTTAGTATATCACAAGTAAAACGAATTTAGAATTTATCTTTTTGCAAAACTGGCTGTTTTGCCTTCCAAGACCGAAGAAAGTGGCTGATATTTTCAGCATTTCCAAATCCTAACTGAAGATTTCGAAATATAAATGGCTAACTTTTGCGGGAGTACAGCTCCCTGGTGATTGACAAGATCTTTCACGATTTTGTTCTTTTGAGTTTTACAATCTGGAAGAAACAATTCATCGTGAAGTCTTTCAGTTGAAACTGTTTGGCAAATTTTTAACGTAGCATAACATATTGAGCTATCATAGTAAATGTTTTTTGCTAGACGTCTCCTGCGCGTAGGCTTCAAGCCCGATTTAGAGTAACTGTAAGTTTGGTTGTTTTTTGAAACAGGGGAAAGTGATTGAGGAATTTTGAATCATCGTAACCGTAATGAGTCAGGGAAGAGCTTGAAGAGCGGACCAGGTCTTAGCATATGTCATTACTGTTTAAGTGCACTTGTTGATTTCTCGCTGTTCTTCCCTGTTTCCTTGCTGGATCTTTACACACACGAATTTCCAGAAAGCGATGAAGAAAGCAAGGAATTGAAAGTGTTATCGCGCTACTTTCCGCAATCGTAGCTAACCATTTTGATGTTTCTTTCGTTGATTTAGCAAAAGAAAGATAAGAACTCCTGTATTAAGTAATTTTGGCTGAAAACTCTATTAATTTTGATTAAACAGCAATTTCGTACAATTTCCATTCCATCTAAACAATGGACAAACGATAATTTTTGGGTAGCTTGAGGCACTAGCCCACTAAATTCACATGAATCTCATGACCGCACTTGACTTTATCTGGGTCGAAACGTAAAACACTTTACCACAAATTATTAAAGAATCATTCATAATTCTGATTTATAAATGCTAGTAAAGTAAAAAGTGATAAAGTGTAGCTAAAAAAAAACGCTGGTGTGGTAAACTGCATCGAGATGCTTGGAAGAATATCCTTAAGGATTGCCTTGGAATCTTCTACGTGATACCAAAGGCCTCTTTGTCATTACGTTGTAGTCGAGTCATAACCATAGCGAAATTAAATATGAACGACAAGTGGTCAGCTATTTTTGCTGTTCTTCTAAGTGGTCAGGCTCTTAAAAGTTAAAACTGGAAACCCACTTGAATGTTTCTCCCCGCTTGGCCGGCTATGAATCGCCACATAAACTTGTCCAAATGTCCTCAAACTTAATTCCTTTTGTTCAGATTCTGCGAGAGAGTAGTTTCTATTGCATTGTGAGATCATCGTTCCATCTACAGTGGCGCAACGGATTATGGTCAGGGTTAGAGCAAGTCCTAAGGGCCCCCGACCTCTAAGGGCCCCCCGATAAATCTGTTAAGACAATTAAGATTGAGTTTTTGAAATATATGTCTATACTAAGGAGGGTGACTGGGCCCCCTAATAAAAATCTCCTAAGGGTCCCCAGTAGTTCCGTTACGCCACTGTCCATCTACCAAGGGAAATATCATGAAAAGTAAACTTGTATTAAGTACATCAATGGCGAGGACTGCTATTAGTGACTTAAACTACTCTCCAACCCTCTTCAAGCCAAAGTAAGTTTTCAGCAGGTGGTCAAGGTAGATCGTAAAACGACCCTTTGTTGCTAAGATCGTTATCAGAGCGTAATACTTAACCTCTTTCAACGCGTGCTCAAAATGTGACGTTATCGAGGTTTATTTTTAAGTCGAATAAAAGTATTCTTCAGTAACATAAGTAAAACGATACGGAGAGAGTAAATGCGACAAACTGTTACTGTTAAAAGGTTCATGCGAATTGAGCTTTCGTCATTCTACGACGCATTTCAACGATTCATTTTAGCATTCTCTTAATCTCACGAGATTTTAACTTTTTATTATATCTGACATATACTAATTTCATTCATCTATATTATATGCACATCATAAACACTGGAATCACTTACTTTCTTATTTCTGATGATGTCTGGAACCACCCTGTACAATTATTCTCAAATTTGATGGAACAAAACGGGTGTACAATTAACTATCCCCCTACCCTTTACCAATGTTGTACTCAGAGAAAAGAATGTCCACACTCTCAAATCAAGTGTCTTCATTTACACTGGATTACCTTATTTGTTCACGAACTCGAACAAGTCAAACAATCCATGGACAGTTTTTAATCTCAAAGTGGAACAAGGCAATAACAACAACAACAAAATGAAAATGATAACCATTGGTAAAGTTCGAGCAACGCACCAATCCCGCGTTGTTTTTCGAGTTAGAAAAACATAGGACACACGTGAAACTGCCAATAAAAAAAACAGAGGAGGGAGCAGAACGAGTCAAATATGAATTTTCTGACAAATCCGAAACGCTATTAGCTAGCTAACGTGTTCTCCCTAGAGGTCTAATAAAGACCACCCTAATTGTCTATAAGGTAACGAAACTAGGAGTACCAACAAGAGAATACGTTCAGATATATATTTTAGAAATGGGTGGGAGCTTGGAGATATCTTGAAATGATAGACGAACATTGGCCAAGCTCTATCCTCAGAAAAACGATTTCTGAGCCTCAGATGGGGATCGAACCCTCAACCTTCTGATGACCGGTGAGACAAGGATAGAGCTTGACGAACGTTTATCTATCATCTGAAGATATCTCCAAGCTCCCATATTTCTAAAATGTAGATCTCATTAACAACATTATTAACGTATCATGGCTTCTGCTTAAGTCGCACATATGTCGAACATGCACCTTAGCTCACCATCTAACTCTGATTTTAGTCTTGGTACCTCAACGGTTAAAGCTTATAGCCGGTCATCAGAGGGTTGCGGATTCGATCTCCGTCCGAGGCTCAGAAATCGTTTTTCTGAGGATAGAGCTTGGCCAATGTTCGTCTATCATTTCAAGATATCTCCAAGCTCCCACCCATTTCTAAAATATATATCTGAACGTATTCTCTTGTTGGTACTCCTAGTTTCGTTACCTTATAGACAATTAGGGTGGTCTTTATTAGACCTCTAGGGAGAACACGTTAGCTAGCTAATAGCGTTTCGGATTTGTCAGAAAATTCATATTTGACTCGTTCTGCTCCCTCCTCTGTTTTTTTTATTGGCAGTTTCACGTGTGTCCTATGTTTTTCTAACTCGAAAAACAACGCGGGATTGGTGCGTTGCTCGAACTTTACCAATGGTTATCATTTTCATTTTGTTGTTGTTGTTATTGCCTTGTTCCACTTTGAGATTAAAAACTGTCCATGGATTGTTTGACTTGTTCGAGTTCGTGAACAAATAAGGTAATCCAGTGTAAATGAAGACACTTGATTTGAGAGTGTGGACATTCTTTTCTCTGAGTACAACATTGGTAAAGGGTAGGGGGATAGTTAGTTGTACACCCGTTTTGTTCCATCAAATTTGAGAATGATTGTACAGGGTGGTACCAGAAATATTCCGACGCAGGGGCTAACGTCCCAGACCGGAGGGCTGAACCAGAAGAACCAGGATCACGTCCCCTTTATAACCTTATTTGATTTATTCCTTATTTGAATGGTCGAAGATGTCATGCTATTTTTAGCAAGAAATAATCTGATCAACCGACTAGAAATAGTACTTATCTTTAGATCTATGACGCGAAAAGAAGAATCTATGATCTCTTCTGGTTAAATCAATAACAAGTACTCATGGTTTGTACAAAATGTAAATGTGTCATGATCAGTGACAATTTTCCCTGACGGGGGGTTAAAGCCCCTTCTGCGTCCCCACTGGCGCCACCTCCATGGTTGTAGGAGAAAACTTTTTAAGGGTTTACACACCCAAAAACGAGAGAACAAGGTACTTACGTTTTGAGAGAAGACTCTAAATGAAAATAAAAAATGAAATCACATTTTACTCTGATGAAGGGTTCTCATTCAAAACCTCACTATCACTTGTCAATAACTTTTTCTCTTATTTATTGGGAAAGTACTACCTTTAAACTTTTGATTTTACTACATTTTTCTTTTTAGTTCAAAAGGCGATTAGCTTAATCCAGGATTAGCAAAAATTTTGTGGAAAACTTTCCGATCATGCTGCTGGGAAACGCTGAAATTTTCTTTAACAGATTTCGGATGTATACAAAAAGGTTTTAAGCTGTGAAACCTGAGGTCTATTTTCAGCCAGAATAAACAAAATCAAACCAACAGAATAACTGGTAATCCTAGATTAGCGTTAATCGTGCTTTGAATAACTGGCCCCTGCCTAACACGCATCACTTCATTTTGTCGCTTTAGAATTCTAGCAAGTTTTTACTCATCAAAATTAGCCTGTGCACGATAGGTCATTTCTTTTGCTGAGAAGCTAAGGGCCTATCCACACGATACGATTGTCGTATACTATTCTTCACTTTGGCGTATGCGATTGTATCGGATACGTCAAAGTGAACTATCGTATACGATAATCGTATTGTGTAAATAGGCCTTTATGTTTACCACCGAAAAAATCACTGACTTCTCCGTGGTTGTTGGCGACCTTTCGGGATATTGCTGGATAGTGTGTGACCTAAGAAGGAGGGCCTTCGGCGGTCCTGCTTGTGAATGACTTTAAACATGAAATCCTGATTCCGTCGTGGATTGAATTAGTTTCATTTTGTATTGATACTCAGTTGTTTGACTGTGACTGTGTGGCTGAAAGACTACATTCCCGTTTCATCGGTCTGAGTTCAAGCAATCATGGTATTTGAAAGAAACCTCACCGACTTAGTCCGTGGATTAAGAAATCATAAGGAAAATGAGGTAGGGAGACATTCGTACTTAAAGTTACTTAGGTTTTTAGTTTTACACGTATTACTCATTTGGTGAGGATTAACCACGAACCATGGTCCTCCCAAGTGTTTTGTTAAGCCGATTATGATCAGTGAAAATTGTTGGTATGAATTTATGTTCTTGTCTGAACCTGAAATTTGATTGTGTTTCCGAAGCCCACTGCTTCATTTACTTTTAAGGGTAGCTTTGCCCTAAGAGTAGAAAGATTATCAACTTATTTTTATGGTAAAGATTATGTTACATGCATATGATGGTATAGGGCGTTTGTAATCTCAAATGCAAACGAATTTTAGGCGTTTAGTTTATTATATTTATTGTGAATTTTGTTAAAATCACGATCATAGTATTGAAATCACCTGACTAGGAATTATATTCAGTGTATGTCACCCTTCGACCTCAAATGGGATATATGCTATAAAAAGTCAAAACAAATAATGAAAATAATTCAATACTGAAGTTTTGATAAGTTGTTTATCTTTAAATTGTAAATAATTCTAATTAATCATAAGATCTATCATTCATAAAAACTCATCTGAAATTTGATCTAGAATTCAAATATTCATACAGTATCTAAAGTTACCATGTACCATTCAGGGTGGTGTCTGGTAGAAAGTCTTAGTCATCAGGCCTTATTATAAGCAAAATGGTGCACGTGTGGTGATTCACATGCATCAATCAACTTGCAAATGCGAATCACATGAGTGTTTAAATTGATCCATTATGACTAGGAAATACCATGAAAACAATAATTTTACCTCATCATGTTACTAAGATTATTGTCTGGACTATAACAGTCAATTAAAGCACAGTTAAAGCTATAGCAAAAAAAAAAAAATTTACAAACAATTCTATCTGTTCAAACAGCTTATCTTTATGATAATCATCTTCTTCACTTTCTGCATCAAAAGGATCATGATCAGAATTGTGAAAAATATTAGAATCTTCAGAATTATCTATGCTAATTGCACTATTCTTTATGCATTGATTGCTGATTCCAACAGTACTGTGCCAAACTTAACATGTTTTTGTTGGTGAAACACTCACTGGTGGTGAGTCATGAGTGCAGCGAGTATTCTGCTTTGTCAGGATTGTGAGTACTTGCCAGACTTGCTACTCGAGAGTGGAGGTTGCCTTACTTGCAAGTGATACTGTATATGTATCAGGGCTCAAATTTAAATTTTCCTATCCTAAGCCAAAAATGGCCTAGGTAATTTCATCTGCTCGAGGCGGTCCAAGGCCATTTTTGTCTTTACCAAAGCCAAATATTTGGCTGTATGTAAACCACTTTCAAATATTCATTTGAGGAGCAACTTATGCACAGGAGTTTTGGTTGGTTTGTGTTTCAACATACTTGCCTTTATAATATCCATTTGTACAATCAATAATTTTGCACAGTACTGCACCTAACAGCACAATGTGTTTGTGTGCCATTTATATGGGTCTCACAAACAAATGAACTGGTTTTGACCTTGAAGCTGGCCACACCAAGCAACATTAGGGAGTTCTCTTAAATTCCATCCTTCTCTTTACATTCTAGCCATTCTCAATGGAGAATGCACATTATAACATTATAACAATGCACATTATAGCGAGGCTCCACTGTAACTGGTTGTACACTGTCAGGAAACCTCACACATAAATAAAGCAAATTTAGACACAAATCCATGCAGTTAATGAGATATGTATGTGCTTTCCTGAAACACCCATTGAGGCCAAAAGTGGCCTTGGACTTAAAGTACAATTTCATTTTATCCATGGCCATTTTTCCTTTATCAGAGGCCATGGCCATGATGAAATTTGAACCCTGTATATGATTACAATTTGTTGCTTATTGGTGATAAAGCTGCAATTTTTTTGTGGGGAAAACAGATGGCACTTGCCAGACATTGAAATCTAATTTAAATATTGTGCCCACTTCTTTTTTCATTCATTTGATAGTACTGTGCATAAGAATTTTATTCAGGCTTATGCTAGATGATTTTATTCACTTGGTTTGAGGTGCCTGTCCCTTAATCGATTAACTACAACCTTGCAAGGTTTGAATTAGAAATCCAAAGTGCATTTGCAAAATTCTTCATTAACATTTAAACATATTTATCCTTCAAGGGCACTTGTAAATGTTGCTTTCAAAAGCAGTAAGCTTTCTCTGCACTTGGCAAGCTTTGCTTGTAATTTGAAAGAACTTAATGAATGTTGGATTCAACAGTTACCAGTAATATGAGTCCAAATTATGCAAAAATTAGATATAACTTATTTACAATGTTCATAAGATATGGTGATCGTGCATTGCCATGTTTTTCCATGAGGGGGAACACGACTTAAACATTATTTGAGCTGCCATACAACAAATGAAGGCTTAAATCTAATCCAAAATTGAAAGTTCTCAAGGAATGGCAAAACAAAGATCAGAGTTTCTCACACTCACTTCTGAAGTTCTAAGTTTCATGACATGAAATACACTTTTAGCTAATCATGCCTAACTGATCTCACAGTGTCAATTTCAAATCAGATAATATGAAAAAGAAAAAGTGCAGGCTGTAAGAATGTTGGTAGGGATTTGCTGAATTGCTGAAATTAATTGTTTAATGTTGAACCAACTTAGCAGGCAGCTGCAGACAGTTGACAAACAAGATGCACATTAAGAAAATGTCCATTCGTAAATTAACTGATTGTGCTTTCGCAAAATGTAAATTTGCATTTGCAAACTGCAAATTGTGAACTGCTAATTTGAACCCTGCCTTGATTAATCTAAAACCTTGATTAACTACAACCTTCCTGACAATAAAGAAACTGCCTAATTTGGACTGGGAGGAGTCTGATGATATGTTGGCTGGATGGCATTTTAGGCTTGGTTTTTGCATGAGCATGATGACATATGCAAGTGCAGTACAGCTGTAGGTTCTTCATGGTAGATATATTGCTTTGTACTTGGGAAGTACAATGAATTCAGTTGACCATGAAGTGCTAACTGGACTTGTGTACATTGTAATGATTGTGGTTATGTTGCTGGTCAAAACCAAGCCTTACTTTTCTACCATATATGAACTATTCTGATGAAGGACCTCTTTATAATCAGTATCAAATTCTTTGTCAAATTCTTTGCCCCTAGTGTGATATTGACAGAATTGTTTAATTTACAAATGGACTTTGGTAACAATTTTAACTTCAGTTCACCAGCTACAGGGTGCTGACTTGGGTGACAGTGTGCTGACAGGGTGCTGACAACTTGAGGGGTGCTGGTGGCACAGTGGTAGTGCATGTGTCTTTCATCACTGTGACTTGAGTTCAATTCTGGCTCTGTGCAGTTATCTGATTAAAGTTACCTTGGTCACATGTGAGAAGAGTGTTGTCCAGTTTGATTCTACTGAACATTGCAGGTTTTCTCCAGGTAGTCCAGTTTCCTCCTGTAGTAACACTGGACCCTTGAGAGGTGGCCCTTAGTGGACCCCTAGGGAGAACAGCTCAGATAGCTGATAGGGTTATCCAGTATAAATAAAGGTACTTTAACATTTAGATTTGATATTCAGTTATAACAAGTTTAAAACAAGTCAAAATTTGAACATTCAATGTAACTGGTTATCTGTTGAGGTCCCAGAAAGCTGTGACCTGTCAGACTGGCTTCAAATTTCATATTTTTTTTTTTTTTTTTTTTTTTTTTTTTTGTTGCTAACTGTTCTGCTTTGAATGAACTCTGTCTTGCTATTTCACAACTGTTTGCCTTAAGCGGTAGAGATATGCTCAAATTTGGGAGGGAAATAAAATGAGGAAGTCTGCAACTAGGCAGGTATTATGGGCCAGTCCCTGACCCTTTGTGAAAATTTCAATTTAATTGATAAATACAAATCTATGTTATTCAATAAAACATCAAATGAATAAGACCATTTTTGCCTGAATCACAAGACCATTTTTGCCTGGATGAGAAGACCATTTTTTCCCGAATACATGTAAGAATAGTTTTTATGACAGCTTGTGGGGGGGGGGGGGGGCTGCAGCCCCAGCCCCCTGCTCTTATGCTTATGATCATCATTGGACATTAAATCACCTTCAGGGGATTGTTGAAAAACCATTGGTAAGGCACAGAAGACATGCTAGGGATTTACTCTCAAAGGGTGGCATAGCAGGCTGTTGCTCTGAAATTGACTGAGGCAATAATTCTATTTCATTATTCTATAATTAAGTTTCTCCTTATTTTTAGGCAAAATTTATTACTTCATGCCTGGATGAAATTAAACAGGAGCTGAAACAGGAGAATATGAATGTAAAGGGAAATGCTGTCGCTAAATTGGTTTATGTAAGTGCAGTGTAAGAGCTTTATGTACTGTACCAGTACTCTGATAATTAATCTGACCTTCCTTACCTGTTAATGTACCTGTACCGGTATAGACCTGGCTCTAAGAATGGTTAAAATACAAGAAAATGCCTTGATCCATATTTGCAATTATTTCCTACAAATTGTGGGTCTACTTCTTGTGAGAACATGGGCTGAAATTAACCTGTTAAGAAGGTTGCCCTTAAGGCAACCATCTTTTCAGATCTAGACATCCAAGATAAAATATAGTCGCCAAGTTTCACTGTTATTGCTCTGCAGTAATACACAAAACTAGATGATGGAGAATATGAACATTTGGAGCAATGTGTACCAATCATTGAATAACAAATGGACTGGTTGTATAATGGTACCTTTTCTCTTGCAAATATTTTGAACTGAGATTATGATTTTTTGGGTTTTAATATCAGTTCCTCAAGAGATTGACAGCTTGAAATATAATTGTCCAATGGGCAACCATCTTCTGGGATTTGGTTGTCTGTAATAAATTTTGGTTGTTTCTAACAACTGAACAACTGTAAATTTTGAACCCTGGAGAAATGTTTCATAAATAGATCAAGTACAACATTTACTGGATGGGTTACATGTATGTGGAGATTAGAGAAAGTTGAATACAGTTAGACTAAGCTGTGTAGTGTGCAAGTACTGTAATATTGTTAAAATACTTGAGACTGAAGCTATGGTTTCCTGTAATCAGCCATTAAAGCAATTTTATTTTCCATCTTGAGTTAAACTGTTCTGGGATGAGGAACATTTTTGGAATTTAGATGTATTCAAACAGTAAAACTATTTCAAGCCACCTGAGGGAATATTAATAATCAGTGCCTTTTTATGAGAAACAGACTAAGGTGTAGAACATATTGAACTGTTAGGCCTTTGGGCAACTTGATCGTTGTTGTTGATTTCTGTAGTGTCAGTATACTGTAATTATTGTGTAATTCAGTTTGGGTATAGTGAAAGACATATTAACACAGTAAGTTCCCCCACAGATTTGAGAAGACATTGCAAAAATTCATTCATAAAACTTCTATGGAAAATGCGTGATTGACAGCCTCTATTTACTTTCAAAGTTGTGCATTACCACTCCACCATTATGCCTTGAAGTTTTTCTTAAAAGGAACAAGGCCCTTACTGACATTTGCCTGTCCTCTGTTTATGAGCCATTTGCTTGTTATGTGTTACAGTACATAACAAAGTCCACTGTTTTGAAAATGTGTAGTGGTGGATTGGAGTATTAAAACTACTTCAGATTCTCTCTTTAGAAGCTCTATGTGGCAGATAGCATACTTTAAAAACTATTATTACTCCGAGTAGCAGGGTAACACACGACTTGCTGTAACTTATGTAATTTACGTATATTTCGTCATGGATATTGTTCAAATAAATGTAGCTGTCTCATGAAAGTGCCAGGGTGTATATTTTGTAATATGCAAAATGTTAGCCATATTCCTAAAAAATCTGTTTTTCATTGAACGGTATCCCACAACTTATCATTTTATCTTGTAGTTGAGTTTGTTACCCTTTGGCAAAAATAGCTGCGCAAAGTCAAACTCTCTATAGGGATCATTTGCTGTGTTGTACAGTTATACATTGTATTGTTCCCTTTTTACAGATTCAGATGCTGGGATATGATATCAGCTGGGCTGCCTTTAATATCATTGAAGTTATGAGTTCATCAAAATTCACGTTCAAGGTACTGTAGGTTAAGCATCAACAAGGCTGGTTCAGCATAGGCAGCGGCGCAACAACACAACACCAAGGGAGGGATTCTCGCTTGCCACACTCTGAAGCAGATAAAAATATTCTATCTTCGACGTTTCGAGCAAAGGCCCTTCGTCTGGAGGGTTAGTAGAAAGAGAAATAGAATAAACTTGTTGCTTATATAGCAAGCTATACAAGCAGTCAAGTTGTTTCACGTCGAGGATAGAATATTTTTATCTGTTTCAGATTGTGGCAAGCGAGGATCCCTCCCTTGGTGTTGTGTAGGTTAAGCATGCACACTGAAGACAGTTTAAGAATTTGCATAGACATCCGAAAAAGAAACTGGATAAAAAAAATATTAACAATCACGCTCTGGTTCGACCAGGCTAATGTAATTTACGTGCAGCTCACTTAGTAAGCCCACTTTCAAGTTCTTCTGGCATATGACAGATTGGACGGCATAGGGTCCATAGGCGGCATAGGGTCCATAGGTTCTGATGAACCGTGTCCCGGTTCTGATTGCCAAGTGTCCGTTCCGAGCACTTTAAGCGAACATGGACTGCTGGTGAAGGGGAATCTGACTAAAACAATGCGTCCTTCAGTGATAGACCGGGACGAATGGAAGCTCTCCCCCTGGTGAATTCGTTGATTCGAGGAGCCCGGACGACGCTATGTAGAACGCTGTCCAGAACACTGTAGCGTCGTCGTCGGAAGGATCCATGCAAAGAGCTGTGCAGATTTTCCACAGGACTTCCCTTGATGGAAATACGGCAAAAACAGGATCTGGATCGCGACCATTGAACTTCCTCGAGTACTAGACGGAGTCGTAGCACATTGTTGGCGAGGCAAGGAAAACCCAGGTCGATGTGAATGAAATGCTCGAACGCCTCATACCAATCAACGAATGCCGGGGACACCGATGTGTTCTAGCAGCGGTAAATAAAAAAAAATAATAAAAAAACAAAACCAAACATTTTGAGAAAAAAAATGTAAAGTTTTCAGTTTCATCATAACTACTTATACTGAAGCTTTTAAGCAGTTCTACACCTTATTACTTTCTTTCTGGGTATTTTTTGAGACCTGTTTCCATGGTAGCGTGATGTGAAGAACTTGTTTGTGGATGGTCCTGTCGGTAAAAAGCCAACTTTGCTCATGAAATAAGACGTAACGTAAAGAAAAATCCTTACATCACGAAAGCCGAGGTCTTGAAGTACCTCTCAGCACCGTTTTCAAAATTTTAATCTTTTTTCTAAATTTTAACTTTTTTTAAAAATTTTAACTTTTTTTTGAAATTGACCCAAAATCACGGTGAAGCACCCCCTTAACTCATAATACAATACGTGGATAATTACATACAGGGAAGGTTCATCTTTTAGTTGCTCTGGTAACGTCTTAATTCCTTTAGCGAGTTTACGTGTCTGGTTAAAGTATTACAATTTGTTAGAGTTGTTTGATACATGTCATGTGACCTATTGTATACCCTTGTTTGTGATAGCTTTTTGCTGACTGTAAGTTATTCCTGGTTCTTGTAAAGTAGTTTAAATGTTGCCATGTTGTTGTTAACTCAAAATCAAAATCCTAGCGACGATTCATACATTTGAAAACGAAGATACATCGGCGCCTCAGTCGTCTGAGTTCTGCTGTAAATGTGTCCTAAGGAGAATTCTCAAAGCTTCGGTGGCTGAGGAGAAACGTGGGAGCATCAAGCACAAATTTTCTGATGATTAACTGTTGGGATACAGACGAGGCATTTCCCAACGTTTGGCTTGCAACCAGTTACCTGGTAGGCCTGTTCATAAAGTTCGGGTGTAGTTCCAACCAGCTCGCTACTTCTTACGTCTTACTTTCTGCCCAAGTGGCTACCGCTAACACCGCTTAGAGGGCTCTACCCAGGACCATTTAGGTGCCGAGTACTTGCGGGCTTGGGGTCATACCCCACCGACAACTTTTGAAATTTTGGTTTAAAATAAATGGAAATTATAGTTCACGGAATCACCGGTAGCTTACAGTGTTCACATTATGTCTCTAAATTTTACCGAATGATGGTCAATAATATTGCTTAGGTAAAAAAAAAATCACCAGAAGTTTTCTTGTCACATATTTGGTACTTTTCGAGTGCCGGGCGGAAGGTTCTGGGTCAATAATATTGCTTAGGTAAAAAAAAAAATCACCAGAAGTTTTCTTGTCACATATTTGGTACTTTTCGAGTGCCGGGCGGAAGGTTCTGCTTTGGTGTGAGTGCCGGGCACTACCGCCTAGCCCCGCCCACTGTCAGCAGAACCCTGCGCTTGTTGTTAACGCGTTCTTTGTTATAATTATAAATAGATTAAAATGAACAACGATGTTTATCGTTGAAAAGTTTTTTTTTGACGCGAGTTATTAATTGCGGAATTTGTTGTTCTGTGGGAATCACGACCTTTGCCATACTGCTGTAAAATACTGTTCCGTATTCATTTTTAACTGGTTGGGGTACTTGCATGTATTTTGTCGTACACTAATAAATTCTCATCCTTTTAGCGGATTGGGTATCTTTCAGCGTCACAGTGTTTCCATGAAGAACTGGATGTTTTAATGCTTACGACAAATATGGTTAGAAAGGTAAAGTTAATTGTGCAGCAATCGTTTGATTTTTGCATGGAGGATCTGCATTAGGCAGACGCGATCACCACTGACAATTCCCAGACCGTAGTTGTCATTGTTTTCCACTTGTATTGAAAGGTGATTTGGTAAACCACTGCGTAATTGTGGTGTATGTAATTTTACAGTTCATTTTTTTAACAGTTTAACGTAGAATTGCAAGAAAAAATTTTATTAAAGTATGGACATAAATCTGCAAATGTTCTTTAGCGGACTTGTTTTGTTGCACGTTAAATTCTTCTGTCATCAGCTTTTCTCTCAGCTGTTTGAAGGAAAAGCTGTCTCTTTAAAGTGGTATTTGCGGGGAACGTTTATAACACAACCACCATCTGATGTGGGTTCGTTTCCCCTTAGTAACAACCCATCCAGACTTTGCTGGTCTCTTTACCAGCTTGTTTAGCCCGGTCGCCAAGGGTTTCGAGATATATGTTATAATATAAATATAAGACACTGTATGTATTTGTTAGTCAAGTTGCTCAGTTCGGAAATAGGCTCTGTATTTGGTGACTGTGTCCCGTGATCTCGGCTCTCTTACCGCTCCTGCGTTGGAATTCTTGAGGTTTGGTTAGCGATTTAGCTACTGTTCATCTCCACAGATTGGCTTTCACTCATTTTGTGCTCATTATATCCGGTAGTGAAAGAACCAGGGACATTTCATCAACATGAACAGTCTCTCATTAAGTTAGTGTCGAAGATAGAGGAGTTAATTTGAACAACTGAGGGAGTTGGTCGAGTTTCATGGTCAGAAAGAACCGTTTGGCTGTGGGCAAAGTTAAATCTAAATTTTTCACCTCACGAATGAAGTCTTTTTTTAACATTCGTTTTTTTTCGTAACTGAAATGAGATTTATAGATATTGACCAAGGATTTACCAGGCGGGAATCGCAGTCGTAGGATGAATATTAATGCCTAGCTCAAGATTCGAATATGAATAGCCATGACAGGATAAATCACGACAAATAACAAAACATGTTAGTTTATACAAGCTTTACTGACGTTTCGTTGCTGATGTTTCGAAACGTCAGTAAAGCTTGTATAAACTAGCATGGTTTGTTATTTGTCGTGATTTATCCTGTCATGGCTATTCATATTCGAATCTTGAGCTGGGCATTAATATTCATCCTACGACTATGATTTATAGATATTATAAATTGTAGAAAGGCAACGAGATCTTTATTTGTTTAGTACCTATTGCTGTATTTTTGCTTTATTAACATTAAGCGATTTTGTCACTTGCTATTATTTTGGACAATGAAATGTACATTTCCCGATAAATCGTGACATGGAGTGCAATATTTAGCATGCATTATGTGAAATTAACTGTATTAAGTGGTCAACCAGTATTAAGCAATTACTTTGCTATTCCCCGAGATTGACTGCGTAATACAGGTTTTACTGTACTGCCAAACTAAAAATCCATTCCTGAACCTACATGTAGGGATGGATACATTTCCCGACCGGAGCAGTCCCTAACTTGTCATCTTTTTTACAATGTTTGACAGCAAAAAAGAGTGGATTACCCTATATAATATTTCTCTTTAATTTTAAATAACTTGTTGAGACAATAAGGAATCTCGGTGCACCAGTTTACTAAACGATCAGCTACCTACATTCACTGCCGTACTAAGGCGAGGGCCACCGGGGCGCTTACCCCGGGCGCAAAATTTTATGGGGCAACATTTTCAGAAACCAAAATTTGATTTTTTTGGGCTTTTTTTCTAAATTTAAAAATATTATGCCAAGCTCAACAAAATGTTAAATCAATGACTCAACTTCTCATTATTAATTGACAACATAGTATTTGACAAAGCTTAGAAGCGCCTGTTTCAACTTTTCCAGTACATTTCAAGTAATAAAAAACAAAACACTATAAATACTTTTTTCCTGCAGAGGCACCTCGTTCAGTTGCATAATGTAAAGAGCTGGGGGTGCGTTAGAAAGCGCCAAGGTCGAGGGGCGCCTTCAGTACAATCTGCCCCGTACAAAATACCTCCTACTATCCTTGCCAAAAATACTGCGACAACACTTTAAAATGAGCACACTTTTACCCCCCTTCCCCCTCCCCACCTTTAACGTTGCGATTTTTTGGTCAATTTTTCGCTTTGCGTATGACACAGCCAGCATTATCTTACACGGTGAACTGAAGTAACATTGAGGGAGAGGGGGAGGAGCGAGTGATATTTCGTCTTTTGTACGGTTAGTAGGGAGTCATTTGCAACGCTGTCCCAGTCATAATTGGCCAGGATTGTTGGTACAGTTCTGATTATCTTGAAAATGCTAGCCAAACATCTGCACCGTTCAGGCAACTGTTTTGCAATGTGTAGTAATACTTTCTCAAAAATTTCAAAAAAAACATCTTCAAGTACCCAATAATTACCCAATTTTGTACCAAAAGCAAATATATTGAATTGTAAACATTAAAGACTCCGCAGGCAGTAAAATTATGTTAAGAAGAAACAATTGTGATTTACTGAAGTGTTGGGTGCCTAGACATTTTGTCACTTTATTGCTCGAGAAACAAATATTTTGTTGGTTGCGAAACAATGGACGGAATCTTACGACGTCAAGAAAGGTGAAAATTGCCAACTTTGAAAACAGGAAATTAACCTAAAAATTAGTTTGTATTATTTTCTTGGAATATTTTTACTTTGAATATATTTTCGATGTTTCATTGGGATTTCCTTCAACTCACATAATTGATGTCACGATTTTCTATATCTTGACCCTTTATATACCAAAACACGTCAAGTCAAGTATAGGTTAGTCACCAAAACCGAGGTAACTACGTTGTTTATTAACCCGAGGCGCAAAGCGCCCAGGTTCATAAACAACTTAGTTATTGAGGTTGTGGTAACTGACCTACTTAGTTCATTAACGCAGAGATTTCACACAGAATGTTGTAGTATAGTACTATTTGATTTAGGTGATTAAAAATAAATTTGGATTTCATCGTTCTGTTTGTTGCTGGGACATTAACTAATTAACATTAACGAGGAGTTACTAAGTGATTTTAAGAACCGCGGTATATCAGAGAAAACCGAGGTGATCATGAACTAATTTTATTTAATCACCTAGAAGCATACAAAACTAATTATTCAGTAACATAAAAAGGCAAGGAAACTCAAGTAGAAACCAGCAGGCTTAGAGGATTTGAGCTCCCCTTTTACATAATTTAAAGTACCAAAAAATCAATAACATAAGCAATGTTATAAAAAGATACGATTTTTCAAAATCAGAATCTCAATATTAATTATAACTTCAAAAAATTTAATAAGGAAAGTGTTCAAGTGGAAAAAGTAAAGTTATTCTTCAGTTTAGACTGAAAAGAAGCAACAGTTGCGGCATTACGAAATTCATGACTTAGTATATTGAAGAATTTTGGACCCTGGTAGTCAAATGAAAATTGTCTAATTTCTGTTCTACAAAAAGGAGATAATAGGGATTAGAATTTCGAGTGTTGTAGTGATGAGCTAGATTAATACATAGAAATTAATCATCAAAGCTCTGAGGTACATTAACAAGTTATTTTCGTATAAGTACATAAATTTGCCTAAGTGAAATAAATAGATATTTTCAAATTTAAGATTCTTTAACGCTTTGAAGTAATATTTCAACTACGAGTAGGTGTTCTTCCTCCGATTTCTAGATACCGAGAAACGAGTTGAAAAACAAGGTGAAGCCGAGATTTTTTAACGAGTTTCCAGGTATCTTGAAATCGGAGGAAGAACACTAAACGAGTGTTTGAAATTACTTCTCAAACGAACCAGTATTTTAGGCGAAAATCCAGCCGAAAGTTGGAAAAATTCAGCTGTAATCTTCCTCCGATTTCTAAATACTGATTAATTATGTATTTCTTTTGTTTTTTCTTCATGAATTATTAATGAGTTTGAGAAAACTGGATCAGTGTGTGTATCAAATGCGTCCTTGATCACGATTATATCAACGGTTGAAATAATCAGGGTCTTGAATATTTTTCCAGGATCTTGCAAGCCAAAACGCGTACGACGCTGGAGTTGCCCTGAATGGCTTAGCTTGTTTCTTAACCGCTGACTTAGCAAGAGATTTGGCAAATGACGTCACAAATTTGGTATGTATAAAAGACCTATTTTACTGAGAACAAGGTTTATACGTGGAAAGGTGCTTTTGCGAGGTTTTAGTATAGAACTATAGAGCTTTGAAAGGGACGTCTGTGGGGGAAAAAATGATGGTAAATGGGGAAATCTAGTGCAGTCTTCTGCCAATTGACCTACAGATCTGTTGTTGAGAGCTGCCGCCCGAGTTCTGTATTGATAATGGTGGTAATGCCGGTGAAGAGAAGGGTATATTCAATAAATATTTAGCATTTCTGCTTTATGAATTAACATAAAATTGAATTTATATGTAATGAAGAAAATTCTCAGCCGGAGGCCAAGAGTTGCATGTTTCGCAACTGGTCTTAAAGTGTAAGGCTTTGACACCCAAAAAGTGTCTTTCGTCAGATGTAAATTTCACTTCATTCTTTCAGTATCCACATATTTGCCGTTGATCTTCATTGTTTGTCTCTCGATCTGTTGTTAGTCGTCTTAACTTAGCTGTAAATATATGATCAATAACAGATGATTATGCTATTCATTCTGTCACACGGGATCATGGTAATGCTGGAACAGAAAAGCGTCTGAACACAACTGATAAGCAAACGAAATAAGACGACGAACCAAAACTTCGCAAGAACGTTCCCTGATTAAAATTCTTGTAACATGGAATTAGGGGTTTCAGTTTAGGCAGGCCAGTGGCGAAATTCGCCATAGGTTTTAGGCAAACCGCGCCCATTTTTGCCAGAGCTTTCAATTTTGTACAGCCTTGCAGGTGTTGGGATCAGGTGTTGGGATCAGGTGTGCTTGTCATTGTTTTTTACATGTTGCACTTAATAGTAGGGACAAGATACATAGCAGATCTTAAGGAAGATCTGTGTTGTCGAATATGTGTTGCTGTTTCGGATGGTGCCCTAATCACAGTGTAAGTCAACTGCAGACAGTCTTGTAAGCACAGGGAAATGAACACCGGTACGAATTAAAAACTTAGCTTCACTGATATTTCGATAAATTGTTTTTGGTTTTGCTATATTGTCAGAGGCCCAGCAACAATGCGGTACTTCAGTTGCCAAGCGAAACAAGCTATGTACAGTTGATGGAGGTTGCATTGCAACTGATTATGCCGTATTACTTGACTCCTATCCTCCAAAATGTCTCCACGATATAGCACAACTTTTTACAAGTTTAGCACTCTGCAGGTTTTTCCGTTTTCTCCATTTACTTCTAAATGTTTAATCTAAATCGCATTTGAAAGCATTTTAATTTGTTTGTCTTTATTATAGAAAATAATGCTGTGTTAGCACGAATAAACCTTTAAATTTCGAGCAAACCTGATCCCAGAATGCCTGAAATAGCATCAGAGACCATTCAATTTTTCAAAAATCTCTGAGGGAGCATACCCTCAGGCCCCCCTAGATAAATCGCCACTACTTTCTCAAGAAAAGCCAGGGCTTTTGAAATCAATGAAAACGCTCGATGTAAGTCGGTTTGAATTACTGAATGATAGATTGCAGACAATCGCTGAAGAACATCTTCACGAATTCACTAAAACCATTAAATGTTACTTTGTGCTTGGATAGCGGTATCTATAGAGTTGAGTTTTCGTCACTGTTAACAAACTTGCCTGATCATTTTGTGAACTGACTGACATTAGCCGAGCTAAAGCCTGAGTAGGTTGACATTTTTATGAGAAAGCTGAAAGTAGAGTGAAGAAAAGCTGACAGATTTTCTAAACCACTGATTGGGATTAAGATTTGAGATCATACAGTATTTGAACAAATTCAGACACATCTTTCTAGAAGACATGGTTCTGTATATTTCTCCACTCTTTAGTAAAAGTTATTCAAAATTAACTACATTTTCAAGGACCGTCACATTTTTGTCCATCATCTGTAACTTCCCAAGTAGGCCCTTCTTTAAGATATAAGTTTAATTTTCCGTACATGAAATAGAAGTGATTGCCTTTATTTCATACTGAAACGTTGACACTGCTTGCCTTTCAGCTAGTATCAACTCGGCCGTACACACGCAAAAGAGGAATCTTACTGCTGTACAAAATATTCTTAAAGGTACGATTTTTTGTGCTTACGAGATTTCACTGGAGATATGTATGCAATTTAAGTACGGTTTTGTGATAACCGTTGTAATCTATGCCCCTTATAGGCCATGTTTTGTTTTATCTGATCACTTGTTGCAAAGTTTCCATGTCGTTAGAACCTTTTTCATTGAACCATTTTAAGATAAAGTTCGTACTTGCCTTTCCTTTTTTGCAGTGACTCAACACAAAACTATGTACAACCATTATGAGACAGTTCTAACTAGGTATAAATAAACTCGAAATGATGACTAAAAATCCAAAGACGGTTAAGGAAATCCCAGTCTAAATCAACGTGTTTTTTGTTGGTATCGTTACAAAAATGACATCCCCGCAAAAATATTTTAAATAAGCTCTTAATATACAAAATAAATAATATTAATAAATAAATTATAAATTTAATATTTCTGTTTCTTCATTGTGGGCAGTGTGGGCTTATCTAAATTTGTTTTTTTGCTTGGCGAGCGAAGAACGGTATTGAAGAAGTGATATGTTTTGTTGGTGTTAACGGGTCATAAGCCAGCTACGAAACAAAGAATTGTCTTTATTTTTCTAAATTCTAAATTGAACATGAATTGGTTATTATTTCATGATGCATTATGGCATTAAGTCAAGGGTTTTATGCTCTATACTCTACGGTACACTGTGGTTACAACGTGAGCATTGAATACAGGCACCAATGACGGCATTCGATTACTCTCGAGTCATGAATGAATAATGAAGAGTATATCGGCTGTTTAGTTATGGTTTAGAGGTCCAGTACCCGTGTGGATCTGTTGATGTGTTTTACTTTATGTGCAGCCTGTCGAGAACTTGCAGTCAACTCTATGTTGATGGGTTTAAGCAATTGTTTGTCAGTAATTCATCTTAACATAGTGCTTGGTAATGTAATTGCAGTTTCCAGAGTCGTTACGACCAGCGTTTCCTAGATTAAAGGATAAGCTAGAAGATGCCGAACCTGGTATGTACTGAATAAATAACAGTAATTCTCAAATAGTTAAATGAAGTAAAGGAGTTCCTCATGACTTTGAAATTTTTGCAAATGATCTTGTCTTTACGAGTCAATTAAACCAATTTGGAAGTTTCTTAATCCAGAGCTTGCTGACAACTTTCAAACTTATCAAGCAAAGCAAAATCCGAAGGATAACGACATCTTGAAAAACCTAAGATGTAGGTTAAAGAACAAGATGAACAGTTGAAGGGTAAATTTTCAACTCAATTGTAAAATCATCTTCAGACCAAGTGAATACATAGAACGAACCTACCTCTTTTTGAAAGAATTAAGTATTGCATTAACAAGGAAGCGTGTCTAGTGTCAATATTTAAAAAGTGGCCTAGCGGAAATAATCAAAATCAGAAATTGTAGAGACCTAATTGAAAAGTGAAAGTTCTTTGCTTGCTTGAGCTAAACTCAGGCTTGAAGGCAACCAAGATGTCACTTTTCTTCCGGATTTGTCTTGTTATATACTTAGACGTTTCAGTTGCTTTGATTCGAGGAACCAATATGTTGCTCAAGCGCTTTCTTGCGTATTTCCCTGGTAAACTTTTTGTCAAAATTGTGGTGTGAAGATTCCTAAACAAAATTTTTGGAATAAAAAATATATCTACGTTATAATTATTATTTTTATTATCAAATTCTCCTCAAATTTGCATGAGGTTTTTGTACAGACCAAGCGTCGAAGGAGCAAGATCTGCACTAGAGAAACCAATGGCAAATACTTTCCCGCACGGATCGAGCAAATTAGGTTAAGTAGGAATTAATTGTGTAGCTGTTGGTTGGTTATCTTTTCCATTTTTAACAAGGTTTTCGTCTTCGGAAGGTACTGTTTACCTTACGTCGTGACCTCTTTGCTTAGCTTCATGTTTTCACCAGTTCAACATTCATTTACCGTCCTTTTATGTAATTAGCTTCAAATTAAAACTGTACTAGTGCTCCGATACAATTTTTAATACAGAATTTTATTGAGTATAGATACTTAATTCTTCTTAACTTTCATTAAAATCTACTTAAAGATTTCCGCGCCAAAACTTACTCGTCCGGAATGAGAAGGGTATTGACCAGGCGGTCGATGTCGTAAAATTTTGACTGTTCGACCAAAACAACATCTCGAAAACGTGATTTACTAAAATACTATGTTCCATTAATTCGACAAAAAGATACAGAGACTCGCAGCATTGTGTGCGCATCATAAATTGAGTGGAGACTTTACCCTTAGAAGATAAATAAAGAAAGTTTCTGCCTTTGGATGGACCATTTAAAATCTCCCATTTTCAAGATATTCCGGTTTACTATGTAAAAGAAGTGAAATATTTTGACAGCAGTATTAATAATAGTGTCTCATATTTTGTTCATGTTTTAGGAGTACAGTCTGCAGCTGTTAATGTCATTTGTGAATTGGCTCGTAAAAATCCAAAGAACTACTTGTCCTTGGCACCGTTGTTCTTCAAACTCATGAATAGCTCAACAAACAACTGGACTTTAATTAAAATAATCAAACTGGTAATCTATATTTTTGTTCACTGCTAGTTACCAGCAAAAGTTTTAGCTATGTATGACGGTGCTGTGCAGTGCACTATGGCACTGTTCAGTAAGATATAGAAAGATACAGTAAGGTACAGTAAGGTACAGTAAGGTACAGTACAGAACAGTGTGGTCGAACACAAAGTAGGTATATGCATTTGCATATAAATAGGCAAGAAATTTAATATAGTCTACTGAATTATTTAATCGTTTTGCAGAGGAAATGTCCGTAGACCCGAAAGTACGACATCTGCTGTACAGTGCTGAAAGTAGAAGCTCCAGTTACTTTCAGATAAAGTACATATTAGGGCTGGTACTTTCGGGAAAGAGCGTGAAATGTATGTGGTCAACTTGTCAATACGATGAAAACTGGAACTTTGGCATTTTTAGTACAAAAATTGATGACCCTCCGACCATTAGCAATTGCACTATTCTCCTGGCTCGAAATTTGCGAGCGGATACTTTTTCCATGGCGTCTCTTTAAATTCAATGCTTGATTTTGAGTTTAAGTCGCAAGTATATTGGTGTGGACATTATTATGTCTGTATTTTCAGTTTGCAGACCAATGTATCTATGACTGGGGGTCATAAAGGGGATTTTTGAGCGTAATCTTTGCATATGCGTATACATACATTCATACAGACACTAAGACGGTCATGCAGACTTGTAGAAAAAACCATGAAATAAAATAGAGTACTGCGTAGGCACTGTTGAAATCTTAGTGAAATGATCGGAAAGGTCTGAGTAATGCCGAAATGTAAAGAGTAGTTTTCTAACGTTTCGAGCGAAGGCCCTTCGTCAGAGAGAAAACGTTGGAGGATCGAAAAACAGAGAATATATATATATATATATACATATATATGAAAATGGTCATGTGACAACAAATGGCCAATCGGAATGGAAAAACAAAAACAAGTATAAATGAGATAGTGGCTCGTCACTCGCCTAAAATATCACCGATCAGCAAGCCTGGTTTGTTGTCACATGACCATTTTCACATATATATATATATATATATATATATATATATATATATATATTCTGTGTTTTTCGATCCTCCAACGTTTCCTCTCTGACGAAGGGCCTTCGCTCGAAACGATAGAAAACTACTCTTTACATTTCGGCATTATTCAGACCTTTAATCATTTCATGCAGACTTGTAGCTAGGCAGGGGTATGAGTATGTACATACACATATATACATATACATATACATGTACACGTGCACGTGCACGTGCACATGCACATACACATGCACATGCACATACACATACACATACACATACATATACATATGATGAAAAGTTTGTTCTCAAGCTTTATCTCAGAAAATTTCTGAGTTCCCCAACGGGAATCGAACCCGTGTCTCCCGATTGCCGGCACGGTTGTTTTACCACTAGACTATAGGGTCTCAGACGGCAAGTATGATGTTAATTAGGGACCTGGTTCGCAATATTGATATGCCTCTTTCGTACTCGAAAGCTGAACATACCTGTAATGTGATATTGTGTATGAGTAAATTTCATCTTACTAAGTGTAGATATTTGTATGCTTGGATATATGTGATGAAAAGTTTGTTCTCAAGCTTTATCTCAGCTTACAAACATCTACATTTAGAAAGCTTACAAACATCTACACTTACATCTACACTTAGTAAGATGAAATTTACATATACACATACACATATACATATTCATAGACAAATACATATACATATGCATACGTATAGGTTGGTTACTAACCAAGTGTTAGGTCTGTACGGGAAAGTATTTGCCTGATGTCTTCGTGCAGACCGAGCGACAAAGGCGTTTATTATGGAGTTGTACCACCAGACCTATACCTGAATATCTTGCCCCTCCTAGTTTTTTTAAAGCTCTATTTTCCTGCCTTTCTTTACGTTTTCTGAATGAAACTCTGATAAAGCTTTACGTTAAAAAGTATCAGTAATCTTATGATCCTCCATTGCCTTCTCTCAATTGCCCCCTCATCGGGGGTGCTAGTGATACAGTGGCAGTGCACTTATCTCTCACTACTGTGACTAGGGTTCGATTCCGGCTCCGTGTTGTTATCTGATTAGAGTTACATTGGTCATGTGTGAGAAGAGTGTTATCCAGTTTGACTTTACCAAGCATCGCAGGTTTTCTACGGGTACTCCGGTTTCTTCCTGTAGTTACACTGGACCCATGAGGGGTGGCCCTTACTGGACCTCTAGGGAGAACAACTTAGGTAGCTGATAGGGTTATCCTGTATAAATAAAGACGCTTTACTTCCTTTACTTTACTTTACTTTGCTGTAGTTTGGTGCTCTTTGTCCACTGGAACCACGACTGGGCAAGAAAATGATTGAGCCACTAACCAACTTAATCCACACGTAAGTCTGTTCCAACTTTCGTGTGAAAATAGTTAACTGATGATATAATATAATATGATATAACTGATGATATGTGTTCTGCTTAGTTAATAAAGTGCTCTTAAAATGGGGGTTTCCCACATTTTGCTACATTCAAATTTCCCATCTAATGTGGCGGTGATGAAAACTTGTGAGGGTAGGGAATAATGCATATCTAAAATGTTTCGTCTTCATGTCAAATCAAATCAAATTTATTTCAGTAGGCTTACCTACTTCAGTGATACCTCACTGATATCAATGAGGGCCCTACAATTACAAAAATACAAAGAATAATGTTATGTAAACATTATTGGGAATACTTGACTCCTATAATAATTTAATAAATCAAATAAATTAAATAGCTTGAATTCAAAATTAGTTAAAAGCGTTTATGAGCGAATAAACTCAGGAAGGTTGCTAAAAGTTTTTGCATCTCTAACATATACAGTACGTTTTGCAAATTCTAATTTAGTTCTAGGAATAAATTATTTCATCTTGTTTCTAACTAAATACTTTGATTGATACAATTTAAAACTATTTGGAGCTAATTCATAAATACATTTAAACGTAAAAATAGATTTAAACGTAAAAATACATTTAAACGTAAAACTTAAAGGTATCAATTTATTTTCTACCGTGGATAGTCCATTAAAAATGATTTTATTCGCTTTGTTTTGTAATCTTTCCGATATGTCGCAGTCAGTTTGGCTAAAGCAAACCCATATAAAATCACAGTAATCCAAAATTGGAAGGATGGTAGACTTGTAGATAGTAAGTGTAGCGTAGGTAGTAATAAATCGTCTGATAGTTTTGACAATGCTTACATATTTTAGTGCTTCAATTAGGAATTTTAGACCGTTCGATAATAATCGAAAGCTCCTACTGTCTATTATGACCAAGCAAAGGCTTTTGCTTACAATGGTAGGATGTGAATACCCTGAACTGGTATACACGAAACAAAACGCGATGTGTACAACGGCATGACAGCAAAAGAGTGCAATAGCGCTGATCTATGCAGTTTTCGATGATATCGTTTAGCCGTAGGAATGATGTTAGATTTCGTTGAATTGTATTCTGTCGAAGCAAAAGACTGTTGCTAAGTTAGTCGTCTTCCTGAAGATGATCAAGTAGAAAACAGTCGCGTAGCCAGGAATTTGAAAGGGCAGGGAGGCTGGGGAGATTTTAGACAAATGTACCGACAAGATGTTAGCAATGTACCGACAAATATTAAGGAAAAATCAAAGTTAACCAGACCGAAGGCATGAGAAACTTGAAATTCCATAAAGGAATAAGTGATTTCTACTTTGCTAGCTCTTACTGGTATAATGGTATAAAAGTTCGAAAATGATTCGCAAGAGTGCGTACATCACGTGAGCTATGATATATACCAACGGAACTTCTTTTTCGACCATCACCACTACCACAACGGCTGGATCTATCATTTTTGTCGGTTAAAAAAGAAACAAAACAGAATTCCTTCAGAAGATTTTGTATTGAACGACTTTCCCGTACTCAATGTTCGCCGGAACTTATTTAACAATTTTTTAATTTGATAATTCAAACGCAAACGGGATCCGTGACTGACAGGCTTAATGTACCGACAAATGTACTGGATGTACCGACAGACCTAGTCAGGACGAAAAGTGGGGCGGTAACTATCCCCTCTGCCCCCCTGGCTAGCTAATGGTAGAAAACACGTGATGTCTTTTTAGACATATCTTAGAGATTTTAGCTTTCTTATAAATAAATAATTAAGGAGATGTATAGCTTAATATCAAAACAAAACTAAAGTTCTTACTGGTTCTGTAACGTCTGATTAAACACGCTGATCGTGGGTAACGTCGAAAATTATGAAGTGACTATTGTTTGTTTACTAAAATGCGCAGTCTGACCATTCTGAGCATGGTCTCAAAAACTGTTGATGCCAATATAACTGAGCGAATATTCCAAAGTAGAAAACACAGTCATAAATTCGAGAAAGCTCTTGTTGATATTGGAAATAATATTTATCGGAGACTGAAGAGTGTTAGAAAACTCATTTTCAGATTTTGAGCTCGGTTCTTTATTTGGCTTTTACGTTTTCCATCCTCAAGATTGTTACCCTCGTGAGATAAAGTTTCTAAAAACAGATCAAACTCCAAGATTACTGCGTAGTGTTGGCCTTTGTCGCGCAGGTAACTGAGTGCGCTTTTGTATGGGTCTTTTTTAGAACCACAGCCATGTCGCTCTTGTATGAGTGTGTGAATACCATGATCTCAGGTGAGGTTGGATAAACATTCAGCAGAGAAAAACTTTACCAAGTGTAAATTGTTTGAAATCTTTAAACGTTCAAATGGCTGTCAAAATTATGTCGCATGATCTGTGGAAACACCATGTAGATTAATTAACAGGGAAATTTTGTCCCTTGTAACTTGGAATTTGCTTTGCTAAAATATTGGGCCATGCAATACAGAAACGTACTACATAGATATTACGTTCAAATTGTTAGGCGAAAGTGATTTAAAAATCTCCAAGATAGTTGGTAAACATTGTAAATCAGATGTGTGAAACGCTAAAAGGTTGAAAAACTGCCGAAACTGAAAGCAGAAAAATTGTAATGTTCTAACGCTTTCATTTGTGCTAGGTGTCCCAAACCATACCCCTTCGATGCAGGTACGTTATTTTGTTCATTTATGTAGCCACTCGATTAACCGTTTTTTTGTATCAGCGCAACATTTATTTTTCTTGAGAAACGACAGTCTGCACTCAATAAGGCGGTCGACTATTTTTGTTCCTAGGACTGTGTTAGGATGCAGAGTTCGGATTCATCGATTGTAATTGTACTTATATGTAACTAATGAGACAGTTCTCTGGAAAACATTTTCAATTTTCACTCTGGAAAATCATTGATTGTGATTCAGGATTTTTGCCATTTGGCGTGTCTCTTCTGTCTACCAATTGCCTGATGGACATAACTAAGTAAAACGTCTGCGGTAGAACAGATTGCTCGATACCTAGTAGGTAGAGCGTGCTTATAACATATGTTAAGTGAAGATGCTTGTTGTTGCTACTCGAAATTTCACGTTGTTATAAGCTCATTGTAAAACATGAAACTACTTACCTTATGTGTAATAGATACAATCGGCTCGCCTTGTAAATCCCATACAGATCGGACGCAAATATTGTATCTTTCTTAAAATACGAATGCATTTAAATGGTCATGTTTACCGGTTATTTTGAAGTTTCAGTAAATGTTAACGTAGAAAATTGAAGCGTAAAGTTCTTAATTCTAATCAGTATTCTGTATCCGATTTACGGCATGCTAATTAGGAGCCAAAATCTTTTGTATTTTCTTCGTGAATTATTAATGAGCTTTACATATATGTATATGTATATGTATATGTATATGTATATGCATATGCATATGTATGTGTATATGTATATGTATATATATATATATATATATATATATATATACAGCAAATTGCAAAAATTATGGCACAAAACATATCAACATATAAACATATCAAGACCATTGTATCTTTGTTTTATTCCCACCTCAACAGTCAGTGAAGATGTGGTATGTGTTTTTTGATACATTCGATGGCCAGTCTAATGTATTAAGGTTGATTAAAGTATTCACAGTTCCAGATTTACCTTATATATGCTTTTTCTTTATATGTTTATGTTTGCCAAAATTTATGCAACTTGCTGTATATATATATATATATATATATATATATATATATATATATAATTATAGAACCTCCATTCTCGAATTTTAAAACAATATACTTATCATGGAAGATTCTTTATTAATTCTTTATTTAGTGTTAACAGTTTCTTAAATAAAGAATTTTTCATAAGTATATATGTATATATGTGTGACGAAATTTTTTGGCCACATTCAAGCAGTTTTAAGAGGTGGTACGTGAGACAAGTACATTTTGCTTCCATACGTCGGACGTTGTCCTTGATTTAGCATATCGAACTCTAACTGTCTATGCAACATTCTTTTTCTGCCACTTGTCGCGATGCTGTGTAGTTGTTTTGTTATTAAATTGCATGGAGCGATATCGCTAATGGAAACATGCAACAATGTTGATCCAACAACGCATCATTTTTATTTTTAACTACGGTTGAACAAATTTTGTTTTTAATTATTACTAGCTCAGTGCAATGTAGATTAACTCAAGCATACTTAACGTTCTTGTGAACGCTTGGTGGCAGCATCTTGTGAGTATTTTCTCTTCCCATTTTTTTTCATGGACGTAGTTGTGTGTTCAGAAATTGAAGATTTTTATTGAAGATTGTGACCAGAATCGTAAGTATGATTGTCGATGGAGTAATTGATGGCATTACAACAACATAAAACACATAAGCCAACTCCTTTCTTCTTAATAAAACGAACTAATTTTGCGAATAGAACAAGCCCAATGTTCTTCGTGACTGCGTTTGTATTCTTGCTTCATTTGTGATGAGGTATTCTTTTGATAATACTTATGATATATCTTAAAGAGAATCGTCTGGAAAACACGTGTGCTTTACTGTGCGTGTTTATTTGTTTATTCTTTATTTGTTTCTTACTCAGTTTCTTTAGCTTAATAACTTTTGTTAAAATTTTTAACGAATTGGGTTCTTCCATCTCTCTATAGTGAAATATCTTGGATTGCTGGCAATGTCGAAGATTCTTAAAGTTCATCCGAAAGCAGTGATCCCCCTGAAGTTAGTATTGGATGGAGTTGTTGCGTGTAGAGATTTGAACTGGATTATTACTTGGTATCTAAAACCAGTGTTTTCGAGTGTCAGGGTTCAGCTAATCCTCCTCCAATTTCGTAAACTGCATATTGTAAATATAAAAAGGTTTCGTCTGTATGCTAGAACTGCCCTCACTTATAAAACTAGTAGAGAAATCGTGTGTTGTCCCAAAGCGATTCCCCACCACTCATGCGACTGTGTTTCGCTACCTGTTGTTAAGTAAACATACTGAATGACTTCTAAAAAGCTTGCGAAAGTATGCACTTTTTATCGTGAAATCTGTTCCAGCTGCCGTATTTTAAATTATGTAGAGACATCATTCTTCAGTGCCTTGAAGACAAAGACGAGTTTATTCGGAGAAGAGCGCTTGATCTGATTGTTGGAATGGTGAGTTGAAATGAAAGAGGATTATTCTTTGTTTTTTTCCCCTTAAAATGTCACAACAACGCATCATAGACTGTATCCTTCCAAGGCTTCAATTTTGAAAACAAAACTTGGGAATAATTTGTGAATTTCAAGGAGTTGGATTTAATGTGTGGAGCAATGTAGCATAGTGCAAACAGGAATTGAGCTTGAAGTATCTCACATCAACACGGCTAAGAAAAACGAACATAAATATGTTCTTCTACATAATTTTTTTATTCTGTATTCGAGAATCTTGTGCTTTCGCCGACGACGCGCAGGCCCCTCGGGAGAGGTACTAATTTCGATAGGGGTGTGTGTTAAAACACAGACAAAGGCTTGCAAGAATCAGAATGGGTTTCTATATTTGTTTATCACATAAAGCCATCAAAAACACTTGTTTGAGTTCAAACGTGAATTGAGAATAAAACAGGCAGTTTGTGGTTAAAATGTTGCCTTAAGGGATAACAAATGTTTTCGACTAAAGTATACTGTAGTATCACCGCCAAGGAGTACATATTTTTGGCTTCATTTTTAATATGACCCGTGTTTTGTTCTAAAAGCTTACTTCTTTTTCTGCGTGTTTATTTCACACATACCTTTGGCTACAAAGAAATTATTGCAGTGGAACTGTTACCATTGTTTAGAATTTATTTTAAATCGTGGTATTACTAATTTGGAAGCGCGGTTGTTAGATAGAAACCAGGCTGGAAGTCTAAATAGAGAACACTGTGGTGAGAGGTTAAGTGCAATAAATTATTTCTAGTATCTTATAAATTGAACCGCGGTCTTGTAGCTGACACGTTGGAGCATCCGATTTAATTCATCAATTCAACCTGGAATAGCTTCTAATACCTTGTGTTATATGAAGAATTCAAGAAGTTCCGTCTGTAACATTGTGCTTTAATGCTGAACAAATGTTCCCCTTCGTCGTAATGTTTTTACACTCCACACCCATCGTCCACTTTAAGTGTTTCTTTTATCCGTGCTTAGTGTAATTCTTACGACTACACCATTTTCAGTTCAAAATCGTCACTGGTCACATCGAATTTATGAAAGGTCAAACCAAGTTCATAAGATGTCAGAACAAGTTCATAAGATATCAAATCAAATTCATAAGAAGTCAAAACAAAATCACAAGAAGTCAAATCAAATTCGTACGACGCCAAATCAAATTTGTACGGCGCCAAATCAAATTTGTGCGACGTTAAATCATATTCGTACGACACCATATCAAATTCATAAGATATCAAATGAGAATAGCGAAATTTCAAAACATTGCAGAAGTCAAATCAAGAATGCAAATCGTAGCACCAAATGTGGTTTTTATGAAATCAAATTCCAGATTGGGCAAGGTGTCGAATATATTGAGTAAGAAGTCAAAACACAATTTGAAATCAAACCAAGCTCAAGTAATTGTAAGGGACCGTTCACACGGAGATCGGTCTAATTTGAATCAATCTGAGACCGATCTGAGATCAATCTCAGTTTGCTTCGCGAAGGCATTCACATTTGAAGTGGCACGTTTGGATCGATCTCAGTTCGCATTCAAGCGTTAAATGTCAGATGGTTTTTCAGTTAGATCCATCTGAGATCGATCTAACTAGCTGGTGTGAACGGGCCCTTAATCCACAGTTGATAAAATACCCATAATCATTTCCATTCTCTGTTCGCTATAGCGTGTCGTGGAAATTCGTATGTAAGCCATTCCATGAGCTTGGTTTGATTTCAAATTGTGCTTTTACACCTTACCCAATGGATTTGACTCTTTGCCCAATCGGGAATTTGATTTCATAAAAACCACATTTGGTGCTACGATTTGCATTCTTGATTTGACTTCTGCAATGTTTTGAAATTTTGCTCTTCTCATTTGATATCTTATGAATTTGATTTGGTGTCGTACGAATATGATTTAACGTCGTACAAATTTGATTTGGCGTCGTACAAATTTGATTTGGCGCCGTACAAATTTGATTTGGCGTCGTACGAATTTGATTTGACTTCTTGTGATTTTGTTTTGACTTCTTATGAATTTGATTTGATATCTTATGAATTTGTTCTGACATCTTATGAACTTGATTTGACCTTTCACAAATTCGATGTGACCAGTGACGATTTTGAATTGAAAATGGTGTAGTCCCTCAGTTGTGATTTTACGATGGAACGATTTTTTTTAGGTTTCCAAGAAAAACTTAACGGATATTGTGAAAAAGCTTATTCATCACACTGAAAAATGTGAAAGTTCTGGTAAGGTTTGCCTTCCTCATACTAGTGTTGCTAGAAGAGTAGTAAGCTATGATATTTCGGCAATTAACTATTTCTGTCACCGACTTCTCCCTCAGTGGAATGAAGTATTTATTTATTTACATATTTATAACATTTATTTAAACGATAATATTGTATACTATTTATAGTATACCGCAACAAAATGCTGATGTGGTCGTGTATTCTAACTAACCATTTAACTGTTTCCTTGAACCAAAAACCTGTCATATTATGATATATAATATAATGATAATATAATATGATAATATAACCAACAATTATGATAATATAACTTTCCCAATATCTACTTAAAATATACGTAATTATTTTCCTTATTATTCGTACAAGTTAAAAAATCGATGGCTGCTAAATTACACGTTTTAACATATTTCTTAAATGACATTTGATTTCTTTCAGCCATGACAGTTTTTGAAATACTGTTCCACAAAATCGCTATTCCGTTGCTTACTGACTTCGAAAGAAAATCCGTTTCCGATCTCAAAATCTTCAGTTTGTGGCTATCACGTAGCCGGCCATTTTCATTCTTCGTTATAATAGTGTCAGAGAGGCGACTTGACGCCTCTCCGTAATAACATCTGTGCCCTAAAATTAGTCTGGCGTTAACCAGAATAGAATTTTAGAATTCCACAGGGCAAGTGAAAGAGGCTGAGAAGGTTAGATAACTGGCGAGTCGTAAGAAGTCAAGTATTACTTACTGCTTTTAGTTAGAGATTCTTTTTTATCATCACATTTTACCTGCGAAAAGAATTGCCAGTTTACAGGCTTCAACGGATGAAGCTAAATGTGCTGGCGAAAAATGGCTCTTAAAAGTCTGGGTTATCTTTCTGATATTCCCGAAAAACAATACACCACGACCGCAGCTCAATGGAGTAACGGTTTCCTGTTTCTTTATTCAGCCTTTAGTACTTCTATGTGTTGTTTGATTGTTTCATTATTTTATTCTCAGGTTATCGAGATGAGCTAATATCAAAGATTATTTTGATATGCAGTCAGTCTGATTATCAGTATGTTACTAACTTTGAGTGGTAAGTAACGTTTAAATGTTTGTCGGTGTATTTTTGATCTTGTTTCTTAGTATTTTTCATTCATTGACTCGTCCAATCGACTTTTTGCTCATCCCTTTTCCCGTTTCTTCGTTCCTTTACGCGGTGAAATACTCGCGCGGTTCGTTGGTCCGTCCATGCGTTCGTTCGTTCGTTCGTTCGTTCGTTCGTTCGTTCGTTCATTCAGTTAATGAAATGGTTATTCATTGGATTCACGAAAGCCTAACGATGTGGTAATTTCAGGTACATTGACGTGTTGATTCAACTCACAAGAGTTGAAGGAACAAGACATGGTAAACTTATCGCCTCTCAAATGTTAGACGTCCCGATTCGAGTTAAAGCTGTAAGACCTTATGCTGTGCAGTGCTTGGTAAGTCGTGGTGCCATCGCCTTGTCACACTATCACAGTTTTTTAATTTAAACTTTCTTTTATATTTGATTTTATTCTTTATTATTTTCTCAGCCGCATAAAACTTACATCCTTTTCCTCTGGCATACGACAGACGATTTTACTCCTCAATTAACCCTTTCTCGGCAGCTTATGACTTGTATAGTTTTACTGTGGCAAACGCTGGACAATTTTGCTTGTCAAGGGGGGAATTCCCACAGTGAAAGAGTTAACCATGTCGATTATTACCATCTCAATTAATCCTTCCCCAGCAGCCTATGACTTGAACCATTTTACTCTGGCAAATGCCAGGCAATTTTAGTCGTTAAGGGGAGACCTCCCGTAATGAAACAGTTAATAACCATCTCAATTAATTTGTTATATTTCATACAAAATACCATACTATATCATGCTATGCCACGCCATGTCATGCCACGCCATACCAAGGAAAGGGGATAATACACATTTAGGTTCAAATAATCACGGCTGTCTTGCTTCCTCCCTCCATCACCTATGTCAGTCGTAAAGATGTTTTAAACTAAAGCCCCCAGACTCATAGTTCAACATTTGTTGACAGTAAGTGTTGAACAACATCGAGCAAAACAGATGGGCTCTGCTCTCTCCAACAGTTTCAACATTTACTGTCACAAATCTGAGACAAGCTTACTGTTCAGGTAGGTTATTTTAACGCTGTTCCCTTGTTAACTAAATTGGCTGAATAATACATTCCATATCAATTGTCCAACGGACTTACTTTATATTTGTGCATGACAGCCAATTCCTTGGGTTGAGTGAATGGAAAATTCGCCTAAATTTATTCAAGTCTTTGGTGAGAACAGTTTCTCTGTGTTTGGTTGTTTACTGAATTGTATGTTCAAGAAGGCTTCAGGGCATTTGCATTTGGTTCACCGTCTCAACTTTATTTACAAACGTAACGATAAATAAAGGTAACAGATTTTATATGTTCTTTGCAGCCCATTCACGGTGGTATTGCGCCATATATTGCTTTGTGTTTTGCTCCATGTATTGCTTTGTGTATTGCTTCGTGTCTTGTTTTGAAAAAACTTCTTGATATCTCGCGTTGCTCGTTGCATTTTCAGTCTTTCTTGTTGGACAGTTCAGACCTGCTGACTGGGTCAGTACAAAAGCATGGAATGTGCGAAGTTCTTCACGCTACTTCTTGGGTTTGTGGTGAATTTGCTGAGTAAGTTATTAACCAAACAATGCGTTTTATCCAAACAATTTCATTCTTAAAGTTACTCATCCGTGCAGCTCTTTACTGTATGGCTTAGCTCGTTTTTCAATCCATACGCAAAATTACGCATGCTGATTGGTTGCTGAATGGTCCGAGATTTTACGGAATTGGATCGGTCCAATACACTTTATGTTCCGGACTGCTAAGTTTTGGTGGGAAAATCTTTTAACTGATTTTAATGGAATTGAAGGAGAGTTAACTATCTTCTCTGAAAATTTCCAAATAACAAAATGTATTGAACACTACTGCTGATTTTGGTTAAAGCTAATTGTATAAAAGTACCATATATGAGTGCTTAACCGGCGGAAAGAAGCAAAACAAAACAAGTGTAAAAACCCTTGGTTGTTTTATAGAATAAAGCATACTCCGAATAATGTTGATATCTTGAAACTCAAGACTTGAGTTAATAACAAGATGAGACTATCGTGAGATTGTAATTAATCGACTTTATTTCAAAGTCATCTTCAGTCAATGAATGCTAATGTATTCATTACTGATGACTACTAATGTACTCAAATGGTGAGTTTCAAGATGGAACATTATGCTGAGTATGCTACATTTTATTTTATAAAACAAGTAGGAAATAGCTTTAGTGTCTCTGTTCTGTGATAGAAACATTCATGACGCCATTCCAACCAGAAATATCCTTGATTACACTCGCTACGCTTAATGTTTCCACCAGGCGTTTTTCCTGCTGAAATGTCGTCATTCATAATTCTGTCACAACATAGACAGTCTCACGCAAAGTCCCATTTATTACATAGAAAAGACGACTTTGAGCTAATTACCATTGATATTTACCAAATGTTATTTTGTAATTGTTGAATATTACTTGTGTCCACAACAGCTGTACCAATTAGATTTCGAAGTGGATGCAATATTTGTAGTAAATTGTGATCTCGCGAATCCCTGTAATTTAGCTGCACACAACGTACTAAAAATCAACTATAAAAACTGTCAAATCAAGTATATTCACCCTCAATCGTAATTGCTTTGCCACTCATCTTGTGGTGGCTCGATGCAGTATCTGAAAGTGCTGGACAAATGGACGATGCAAGTTAGGGCTGAACAAATTTGTGAACAAATACTTTTGAAGTGAACAAACCCTAATATACTGAGCAAAAATCCTGGCAATAAGAATAATCCACATTTCGCTGTAGCAACTTTGACTTTTTGAAAATGCTCCTATTTACCATAACTCGTAAAATAGCTCGGTGACCCCACATTTTTTTTCTTAATATTTCCCTAAATGTTTGGACAATTAATGAACAGATTTCTTTTTAAAAAATTCCATATTCACTTTTTTATACTGAAGAAATCATGTCTTCCAATTTTTAAAAAAATCTGGACATTACAGAATTTTCTAAAATCTGATCATTTTTTCTGATCATACTGGACGAAAAATTATAATTAAAAAATTACGGTTAAATTAGTTGAACGGCAGTTGGTTGCCATTTTGAAACGTGGCTGATATCTTAGCAACTGCTTGAACTCTTACCTTTCACGGTTATATGTTTAATGTTCCCAAGAAAATATCTATTTATATTTCTTGAGGGTAGAACTTCTGTTCTTTCATTTTTCAATAGTCTGTGTCGAACCACCTTGACTAAGCCCAATAAAGCACTACCAGGACTAAACTAATATTTAAACTTCAAAGCTCGGACAACGTTTTCTTTCAAAACAAGCGTAGAGTTTTACCGTTTATGGAACGTTTTTGGCGTGGTTTGTCGTAAGAGCTACTATCGTTACACTTATCTAACATCTGAGTACTTGATCTCAGATGCGAGATCTTGAAAGCAATACTTGCATATTATTTACCAAATTCATACTCGAGCCTTTGGTTTATTTTCAAACGTGGACGATGAGGTAAATTTCTTTATTGAAGAAATCAATTCTAGTGCTTGGGATTGGATTTGCCGGAATTTTGAAGTTCATCTGCAGTAGAATGGACCTTGCATTTTGAAATCCCGGCTATGTATCTCTTCTCTTATTTTAACTATTGTTCACAATCTAGTTACCTGTTACGACATCTACTTCTTCAAAGTCAAAAATTTTCAACCCGTTTTCCTTCTTATAGTTTGCTTCCAGATCAAAAGGCCGTTTTAATGTTCATGCTGAAGCCTAGAGTTTCGTCACTCCCTGGGCATATTCAAAGTGTTTATGTCCAAAACATTCTTAAACTGTATGCATACATCATGGCCAAGGCAGAGGATGAGGTAAGATGAAAACAAGGAAAGACAAGATAAACCCGTTTGTTTGTACCGTTGTGAAATATATACAAATATCACTCTCAAGAAATGAGATGAGGATGTGATCGAGAATTACGGAACATTCTTTTTCAAAAATTCTTAACGAAAGCATTTTTATTGTACTCTGTCGTCAAGGCTGTCGGGAGCGGGGGAGTGTAGGGGATGTTGCACACCCCAATCTTTATTGATGATGAAATTCAAGTAAAGTACTTACTAATTCAAACTAACATTCAGGTAGGCTACAAAACAACTTATATGGCAACTAAATGTCAACGGAAAGAGAATTCATTAAGTGTTTCAAAAGGTAACAGACCTGTCCGTTGTTGGAATCTGAAAGTGCCATTGGAAGACTAATCCACAGCAGTTTCCAGCTCCAGACACTTTAAAACAGAAACCTTGTGATCCTGTGGGATGAAACCAGGAATTTAGAAGGGCTGGGATCGGAGGGAGGTATCAAGGCACCGTCGAGGTGATTTTGATAACTTCGAGCGCAGTAGAACTACGTGGCTTTGGTGAGTGAGGACGAAAAACTGCCGCTAAGGAAGCACACATAAGTCCTCCCACAAAAAGAGCAGGGGTGGTGACCCTGAAATATTTTCAGGTAAATAAATAATTTGGAAAATCAGGTAAATCTATGCTTGACACCTACTTTCGTTGGTTTTCTTCGCAACGGCCGTGTCCGTCGTACTAGGTCCACTAAGTAACTACGTGCTACAACAACAACAACGGCGACGACGACGAAGACAACGAAAACGACAACGGCAACATTACTGTGGCTGAAGATGACAATTGACGAACATTTTCATCGTGTAAGAAAGACTATGTTCATTCTTTTTGCAAGGGTCGTTGAAACGAATTGTGCCATAATCGAGTACTCGTTCGTTTTTAAACTACTCGAACATCAAAAATTTACACAACATTTGGCAGGGTGCAACTGTTGAAGATTTCAGTCCTGCACATCTTAAAAACTTTCGCTGTTCGAATTTAAATTTCCTTCCATTGTCATCTTTTCACATGAACCTGGAAATCTTAAAAATGCACGAATGAACGTTTTACGATTTCGTGGTATTTTATTCTCCTATTTCGAGCATTAATTACCATACCAGCTATTTTGTTGCCCTCAGAGGATTACGTGGGAAATAGAATGCTTAAGAAAACCAGATGTGGACGTCCGATTTCTTTAAAACTGGGTAAATATAGGAAAAGAGTAAGCGCAACAACATATCTAATTTTCAATTTTTTTCGTGACATAGAATTTTTTGAAATCCACCAGCTTCATTGTAAAAAAATATTTTGCGATAATATTCTTTAGTGGAGCATCTATCTTGATAAGAATTTTGATTGTTAACCTCTAAAGTGTACCCCCTGCAATCAAGAGTGCATCTGGAAATGCCTAAGCTAAAGCAATGATAACGTGCATTTTTTAGAAGAGTAACTAATATGACAACAAAATGAACTTTTTAGTATTTCATGCTTCAACTTAATTCAGAAATTTTTATGTTCAGTTTAACTTTGTTGTATTTGTTTGAAGTGGTTCTGAGGCGTCAATCTTTTCATTATTTCTATTACAGGGAGATTTGACTAGTGCGCAAGAGCTTGGACAAGTTTTGGTGGAGAAGTTACCCATGTTTACTCAAAGTAGCGACTTGGAAGTTCAGGAAAGGGTATGACGTTACTTTGGACTTGCGCAGAAAATTTCTAGTTATGTACAGTATGTAAGTCATTGTTAGGAGTCAATATTGACAGTTCGTTTACGGCCCAACTTTATAGAAAAAGTATGTGAAATAGTTCAAGTGAGACTGGAAACTACCCAACTAGTTAACTGTAATTTACTAACACAAGCATCGTCGTAGTTTACATTCAGTTACCGTAACAATGTTATTTAGACCTAGCTCACACTGGGTGTCTTGGAGATGCTTGGGAACGGAACTAAATGAAACATTTGTTCGGGCTCGACAGTGCTTTGGACCATTGGACCTTTGGACCTTTGGAGTACTCATCTTTAAACAATTTTGCCCTTGTCACTTCAAAACTTCTAGGGCACGTAATTTGGAGGCGGCCTTAAAATTGTACAACCCACATCAGTTCGTCGTTTAACTTTATTTAACAGACACTCTAGCAATGGTTAAGGTTTAGTAGCAGTGCTTTCTACAGAGGAAAAATAAATTGCTTTATCGAGAGTTAGATCGCAATGGTAACTAGAAATACGTGCACGCAATAACCCCTCGCCCACCCTTCCAATATATCTCTCGAGAATCCAAGTAACAATGATAATTTTTCACAATTCTCAAAAAGACAAATCCTCCTGACTATAACTGGAAGAGGACATGCAATAAAAAAAATCCACATAGAATTTGGCCGCAAATAGACCATCCAAACTGGAAATTATTTTATATTTAAACTGCTTATAGTCATATTTACGTTTAAAATTTCAATTCTGCTTTATTAAAACAAAAAGTCGGTGAGAATAACTTTCAACGGCTTAACAAATGGTAAGATGTCCATCCTTACAATTAAATTATTAAACAACGAATGATAGGATCAATACCCTGAATTATTTGCGGGTTTATGGTAATTCGTGTCATTTTCCAATTAGACTTCTCACTCATTTTACCTTAAAGATAGATTGTTTTATTAGATGACCAGACTTTCCGTCTTAAAAGTGGAGCATTCTCATAGGTTATCAAACGGATACTGGCATTACGGACAGCTCATGATTGAATATTTTTCTGACATTTTTTTGACTTTAAAAATTGATAAATTATACGTTACCTCAAAGTTGGTTACAAATGTCTTTAAGATCTGCTATGATAAGGGTTTATGCTAGGTATTTATCCGGAAGAACAAGACTTTGGTGACGAAGATGAGACGAACTACGAAATCGACGAAGTAAACAAAGAAAACATGAACGAGTTCTGCAGTTTTATCGCTGACCAAAAATCGGAAAATACAAAACATTGACTGACCGGAATCTATGTATATATATATATATATATATAAAGAAAGATACATACACGAAGCGAAAATTTTTCTCCCTAGTAATCACCACGCGTGTAACAGGACTCCAAGCACGTCAAGATTAGTACCCTCGCCCGTCGGGCCTTCGGCCCTCGCACCGCGCTTCGCGCGGTGGGCGAGGGGATAACAGAACCATCATAGTTTATTTTATTAAGGAGTTTATATTACATGCAAACGAAAAGTACAACCATCAAAAAATTATTTTCAAATCAAATTGAAAACAACCGTCTAAATTTGGATAAAAACGCTGCGAAACTATAGTAATCAATATAATTTAAATTTTACATGCCGTTGGGGTTATTTTTCGTATTCTTTGCTGCACTTTTATTTGCATCATAAAAGTATGATTACTGGCTTATTTGTCAATTGCTGCTATTCGACCCATGTCTTTAGAGAGATGTAAACGTAAAATACTGCCTTGGTAGAGTAGACTGACGTGTGGAAGGCCGACAAGGCTTAAGTCCTCAGAGTTCACTGTCAGGTTGTTTGTGATTAGAATTCGGTGTTGGTGTCGACCGAAACAAAGGATTTATTTAACGTACCTGAAAACGGTGGAGGAAAATAGACTGTAATCTTCTTCTTCCATTCACCTTTTCCCATCGGTTCGGAGTCGGTCGCCTGGATCTTCCTCCTCCATTTCGTACTATCCGCTGTATCCTTTTCTATCACTCCTTTCTGGTTCATATCCTTTGAAAAATGTCTAATGAAATAGAGCAAATCATCTTAGGGCAAATGTTAAATTTAATCCAGTGTCATATTGATTTGTAGGCATGCGTTGGTCTTCAGCTTATTAAATATGTCCTGAAATTACAAGCAAAAGGTAAAAAGTTATGAGATAGTACCCATAGTTTCTGATTTCTTTTAATATAACGGTCTTGAAACTTCAATCACAATGGATCCTTTTAAGCTAGGCCAAAACACTTTGGAAACCAATCTCTGGTGATCAAAAACTCTAGTGCATTGTCTTTTTCTTTGTTTCGAGAACCTTACCTTCCTCTATATTCTGCAGTATTTCGTTGTTTTGAGTTATTTTTTTACCTGCGGTAAAAGACCTATTGCTAGCGTACATTTCGTTCATGATAGTGATTATGTTTCCGAATTTTAAAAGGTATAAAAAGTAAGTTTAAAATTTAAAAAGAACGACAATTATCCGGACTGGTTCTCATTTTCACTCGAGTTTTGCATTATGTATTCTTATTTAATGTCATAATAAAGAACTAGGTTAAACACCCACTCTTTAACAAGCTAAAGTTTTTTTGGCATAGATCCCAAGTTCTGGAATATAAAAAAAAATTGATTTTTGAGGGAAATTATGCAATCCATTGTCCATGGCGTACGAAGTTGGTTTAGGAAGTTTTTTCTTTTATGGTTTACTGTAGGAATCGAGGGGGATATATTGCAGCTAAAGTGAAAATTTATGATTTATATTACTTTGTATAGGGGTTCAGTGCGCTTCTGATGTGTCACTGTTATTTCATGGCGAGCTAAATCCCGTTGCGTCCAAGGCCCAGAAAAAAGTACCCGTCCCTGAAGGGTAAGCAACTTTGATGACATTTTCAGAATTATGCACAGGATAACAATGAAGAGAAAATTTCATGGTTAACGCATATTACTAAAGTCAACTAAAATAGCATCGTGGGCTTGAGCAGGATTTGAATCCGAGTTCAAATCCCGCTCAGACTCCGGAATGGGTCGTCTTGTAAAACCCAAGATTTGAGCTAAATATACAAGAATAAACCAAATAAAGGTGATATTTCGATTTCACTGGCAAGTCATCAAACCAATAGACAATTACCTGGACACGTAAACAATTAATAGCTTCATACGAAATTTTTCATCCTGTGTAAACATGGACAATTAGGTACTTCATCTGACCACATGTCTTTCTTCTTCTTCCATTTTATGATGTCATACTGTGTTTAAGCATCGGACAGTTCCGAACTCGATGTTCTCATCAATGAAACTTTATTAATCTTTCAAATTAACCCTTCTGCCTTTTCCATTAGTGCTATTTTTACTTACTCTTCTATCGCCTTCTATTTATCTGCGTTTATGTCTTTTCGCTGCTTGTTATTTAATTACATCTTATTTTGTCATGAAAGTCGAAATCGTGACAAATTTCAATACTCTGATGATGTTACTCGAACGGTGACGAAACGTTAGTCTAGTAACCCATTAAGGACAGGCACTCCACTCTGTTCAGTAAAGTCGTCTGGTAGTAGCCAGAATAGAATGCACCATTGTATCCTTGCCCTAACGGGTTAAACTATATGTTTTCCCAAATACTTAGCTATTATGGCGCTGCTGAAAATTATCTGCTGGTCAGTCACTTTTCAGACGCCGCTTTCCGCCTGGTGAATCAATTACGTAAGAACGTGTTTATATTTTGGCTAACTTTCCGTTGATTCAACGTTCATTATAACAGACTTGACCTCGACAAGTGGATCAACGATCCCCCCGAGAGCTCTGAAGAGGAAGACGACGAAGATGATTTAGAGGACATGTTCTTTGAAATGGAAAAGTACGTTTCTTGAAAATTTTATAAAATAAAAAAATCTTACGCAATCGTCGGTGGATCACGGCATACCACGATTGATAAGAGTACATACGAGATACCTGTGACGCAGTGGGACTTCTAGTTTAGCATTTCCCTGACGAAAATTTCTCAACAAATTTCACATGTGAAAATTATGTTTCGTGTGAACTGTTTCAATTCCACATGTGAAATAAAAGTTTCATATGTGAAATTTTCATGTGTGAATCTTCCACTTCTTATGTGAAATACATATTTCATACACCAAAATCTCACATGTGAAATTTAGAACTAGTTGGTTTCACATGTAAATTAGGTATTTCATGTGTGAAAACGTTCCTATTTCATATGTGAAATGACGTTAAATTTTCGTAAGATAGGTATAAGCGTCTATCGAGCCATCCAGTGGCTTTCCTAAACGGAGAAATTTTAGAAATTTTTTTTGTTACCCTTGACCCAAACTTGCTGAAGCACTCCCAGGAAAATTTTACATCATGGATCTCATAAAGCGCACAGAGAATTCACTTGTATTCGGAAATCGTGAGAGAAAGGGAATTAATATTTCGAGGCAAAGGACAGTGAGTTCTGATGAATTTTAAATAGAAGTTGTAATTATGAAAGGTACATCAAATTAGTGCATCGAAAGGTTTCAGTCTTCCGATCCATTTATTTGATGAGAAACTTGAGCCAATTAGTCTTACAATGTGTGACATAACAAATGAGATGTAGTCAAATTCCACCCTATAATGAATGATAGATGAACGTTCGTCAAGCTTTATCCTCAGAGAAACGATTTCTGAGCTCCAGACGGGGATCGAACCCGCAACCTTCTTATGACCTGTAAGACGCTCAAACCATTGAGTTACCAAGATTGAGATGGCAAGCTAAGTTGCAAGTTCGACATATGTACGACCTGAGCGGAAGCCACTATATGTTAATAATGTTATTAATGAAATATATTTTTTTGAAATGTGGAGCTTGAAAATATCTTGAACAATACCTCCAAGCTCCACAATTCCAAAAGATATATCTCCAGCCTATAAGTTTTAAAGTTGTAGTTTTGAAATGTGAAACTCGAAAATCATGTTCACTTTAAAACAAGTTAGTGCAATGTATCATCGAGAGCAGCACAAATGTTTAGAATTTCCTTAACGTAAAAGTGAAACTCGACAATTATGACGCTACAAATTTTGGGATTTTGTCCTATGCTTATCCAAAACTAAATAAATGGCTTTTTGAACATCCTTGCTATACCCGTAAGGAACAGTCCGAGCTAAAAAAAAAAAGAAAATTTTGTTACGTTCGTTTTTCAAAGAGATTGGACCTTTGAAGTACAAAAAACCAAAAACAGACGCACAGATACGTTCCAGTTAGAGATCGTTCAAATTACTTTAGCATACGAGTATTTGACAACATACATCTTACATGAAAGAAGAAGTCGATTATTATGTCATGCGAGTTGTGGGTGTTCGGTTTGGCTAGTCTCGAGGAATTTTCCTTTCTCTAAACTATTCTCGTAGACACGAACTACTTCGCAGTGAAGTGACGTTGCTATTTGAATATTTATCTTCATAGATCAGAACCATCGTGGAAAAAGGAGCAATCTAAAATTGACGAGAAAGAGTTAGAGAAGGTAAGTATCAGGTGAAACGGGATGACAGAAATACAGTAAGTGAACTTGGCGATAAGAAGTTAAAGTAATTCATGATATGAGCTGCAGCTTCGAAACAGGAAGAATAATGGTCTTCCAAAGTAGATAAATAATATAGCTAAAAAAGAAAAGTGTTGGTAAGCTTTGCAAAGCTTTACTTCATCTATGTAAAACGCGATCAATGGCATGCAATGAAAGTGTTTAGAAATGCAGTGATAATATAGTCAAGGGAGTTCACAAACTCCCAACGCAGCGAGGTGAAGAATCAGACATCATCAAGAATCAGTCTGTGGTAGTAGTCGTAGTACCATGTCCGTACAGTAGGCGTTGCGTCAAACCATGCGTGATTAATTTTATTTAAGCGCATTAGAAAAGTGCAATGCCGATAATTAAGAAATTAAGAAAAGGATAATCATGATTATATTAGCATACATTAACATAGTACCATACTATCCAAGTGAACGACATCACTTGCCATTGTGCGTAGATAAACATTAAGTCTCTGGTTTTTATTGTAGCGAAGAGAAAAAAGACGGGAAGAACAGTTGCTCAATCCGCATTATTTGAAAGGAGACACTGCCAGAACTGTGAAGGTATATAGGAAATTACTGTTAGGCGACTGTCAAAAAGACCTTGAATACGACACTTGATGGCATAAAATTACATTTAACACACAAGAAATTTCTACTGGTAAACGTTTACCAGTCTTAAAACCTTCCTCGAATTGACATCTCCGAGTTTAAATCCATACACATTTTAAAATAATATCCGTTGTACCTCATGGTAGGATTTGATCTTTCAAGACTGGAAAATCGTTACTCGTCTTTGTCCAGGTCGATAAAGTGGTACAATAAAATAGTGCAGAAAATCCGCCTCAATGAAAATGTACCCAACTTGTTCCAACTGTATTATTTCAGCCCTCTAAGGTTCCATCCACAGGATAAGATTGTCTCATACGATTCTTCACTGTGGCTTATGCGGTTACTCCTTAAAAGCGCAACTCTTGCTCACTATTTAGTCAGGAATGTGGTAATACATCCTGAAGATCCTTTTGACTGAATCGTATACACCAGGAAGAACAATCGTATGCGACAATCGTGTCGTGTAGACTAGTCCGAAAAGTCTATTTACACGATACGATCGTTATGTACAGTACGATTGTTCCTTCTGATGTATCCGATTTACTAACTGGAGTCTTCTGGACGTATTGCTATTAAGTGACCGAATGGAAAGCAGAAATTGTGCCGTTGAGATAACATTACATACCTGAGGACCAACAATCGTATTCGACAATTGTATGTGAATGGGCTTTTAAGAGCGTACTCTTGGATGCGAATTTTCATTAAATCACTAGGTTCGACAACGACGAAATTTACGTTTTCTTGCTAAACGATTGTCCTGTTTCTCGAAATTGATAATTCGAAAGCATTTTAGGTCTCATTCCCAAGATGTTTCTTTTTGAAGCTCTTCAACAAATTTGCAAAACGTGTTATATCAAGCCTGAAACTACTCGGGCAAGGCTCTTTCGTCATAATGTAATTTGAACACTGTTGGTGTATGAAACATTACATAACCATCAACCATTGATTTACCATATAGAACCTTCGGTTTTAATTTCTCGTTTGTATTTTTCTGTGTATGTTCGTGTTGGTGTTCGTGTTATTATAAATCGTTTTACTGTTCACAATATTTAAGCATTCTGTGTCTTTTAACACTTCTAGAGTTACCAAAAAGTTAAAGTCGATGACATCCCAGTTGCGTCTCTAGAAATACCCGTTTCCCTCCACATTGAAGGTATGTTGGTAGACGTTCCCATAAAACAGAAATTTTCGGGAGGTGATGAAATGGCAATGTCAATTTAGTCTGGTATCCCGGTCCACAATAGGGCTGGCTGGCGATGGATGAAATCAATCAGATTCTTGGCTGGTTTTGCCACATTGCTTCTATGCAAGTCCAAGATGGTGGGGATTTCTTTCGAGTAACCAGATGGCGAAATTTACCCGTTGACGTTTTCCCAAATTGCATTGCGAATTTGATTAAAAAAATAGTGGAAATGTGAGCAATGGGAGGTTAAAACAGGATTCTGCTTTCCATAGGAAAGGCGTTTATGACGATGAGGAGTTTGTAATGTTGTGTCGGGCTTTCCAATCAAGACCCTATGAAGTCCCTTTTTATTAGCAATACGAAATAAATCTTGTCATATTATTTTCGGTTACTACGTCGGCAATGACATTTTTGAAGAGCTGTCTCGAAGCCTCATATTCAACGTAATTATTGGGCATGCAGTGAGGCAATTGGATCCGTAGATACTGATCAAATTTGTCCCCGAATTCGAGTCACTGTGACTATGTCCGATTCACAAATCCAATGTCCAAGTCTCGGGTCCAAGTCCAGAGTCCTCGAGTGATTAGTGCACGAAAATGTAATTGACGTTAAAAAAAATCCACCTAAAAATAAGTAAGTTGTTCTGTTTTATCGTAACTGAAACCGGGCTGGAGGTAAGTTGGAACAAAGGCGTTATAGCGTTAGATGTACTAGTTCAATCAGTAGCTGGATGCTGTTTAGTAAGACTGACACCAGTGTGACGGAAAGACGCTAATGACTGAAATAAATTATACTGCAACCAACGTTGAACATGATGTTTCCGTATATGGTTTCTAGTCATTTTATTACCGGATAAGCGTGTCACTTGAAACAAAAACAACTAATAAAACAGCGATTTTGTCGTGGTAACAAATGTAAACACAATTTTTAAATACGTTGATACCATGGTGATCGGTAATTTAAGATAAAGTAAGAGAAAATGAAGAGGAATATACGCACTAAAGAGGTATACACAGTTACCAAAGACTGTTGGATCGTTTAGTTTTTAAAAGTTCTTTACCTCTTTAAATTTCATACAGTTCTTTTAAGAACTAAACGATCCAACAGTCTTTGGTAACTGTGTATACCTCTTTAGTGCGTATATTCCTCTTCATTTTCTCTCACTTTATCTTAAATTACCAGTCACCATATGGTATCGACGTATTTAAAAACTGTGTTTAAAAACAACTAATAAAAACTCGACTCGAGCGGTTATGAATCATTTGGGTGGAGGCCGAATGTTGCAACTCGAGTCTGAATGTAGAGAAGATAACTTGAGACCAAGTCCGAGTCATAAAAATCTTTACTCAATTAGAGCTGGAATCTGAGTCCGAGGCTTACTTTTAAACCCATTATGTTAGCCCTGAGGTAGTGCGATATCTTAACGAATACCTGCTCATCAGATACCGTTGGTTTAAATATATTGTTTCACTTTAAAGGTCGCGAAACTGCCAACTCTTCCAAAAAATCAAGGAACAAAAGAAGAAAAGGTATTTCCTGATTTCTACATTTGCTCGTGAATACGGCGGCCGGTATTGGCCCATTCTTATCAAATGATACACTGTGTTTCTCAATTTTATACCTTTTACATGGATAAGTAAATATTGTATTGTATAGGAAAAAAAGGTAAAAAGGGTGATTTTGATTTCGAAGAGGAAACTCGTCCAGTTTACGCAGTATTAAAGGCTGTCGAAGGAGAAATGCCAGATGTAAGTAGTTCTCATGTTTCACTTAAATTTTACAGGTGATTCTAAGTTTTGGGTCGGCTGAGTTTGTTTTTTTTTGAACACTGTTTTTTTAAAACCAAATCACATTTGTGCGTGAGTTTAATAGCTTGTAACACGGAAAGGTCACTACTCTCTATTCATACGTCGTCCCTTTAACTTAAGAAGTCATGTTTCCAACCATCATGCTCTCGTTCCTCAAAATTTCCTCTCACATGTGAAAACATGAATGAAAATGTTCTATATTTGATAAATGGAATCTGCACTTCATGTGGGTATAAAGGTTGGTTTTTCATCAACTTGTGAAGTCAGTATCTCCCCTTGCAAAGTGATAAAATATATGTGGATACCACTTCAAAAGAGATGTGTCCTCCAGGTTACCCAGGTTGCTACCCCAAAGTAAATGAACGGAATGGGGTCAACTCTCAAAGCGAATACCTTACCGAAATTAAAATGAATTATTGTCGAACATAAGCCTTTGGACTAGTCCTAGTTATTATTTCATTTTTCTTCTGTTTCAAAACTTATGAAAATTGCCTGTTTAACTATCACTGGAATTGCAAAACTTCTATTCTTAACAAAGTTCGTCGAGTTTTGTACTGATGATACGATTTTGAGTGCCAGACTGAACACGAACGTAACCACAGTTGATCGTGGGTGAAATGACCAAACCATTGTATGGGCTGCACGGTACGGCGAAGATTGCAATCGTGAAGGCGTTTGGTGTAATAAGGCCTTGCCACTGTGATGTACTCGTATATGAGAATCTTTGCTCTACATTTTGAGTTCGACTAGCTCTGGTCTGAGCATCTCATCACGGCTGAGAAGGTTACGGGAATTCGATTCCTGTCTGGATTTAGAATTTTTTTTTGAGTGTCATATCTCTATGAACTTCCGCATAAACGAATCAGATGTTCGAGCTAAAACATAGTTTTCAACTTAGCAAAATGTTTTGTGAATAAAAGGTCTGTGAATCGTTTTTGTACCATTCCAACGAGGGTTAGAATTGGAGTCAGAGTTTCCCATAGCTGTGGGTCGGTAAAACCCACGAGGGTCAATTATCAGGAAGGATAAGTGACCTCCGTTACTGAAAGGGCATGAGCAGTATATTTCGAGGTCTATGTTTCTTCGTATTACTGTCAAGCACGGTAATGAAACGTCAACTGTCGTCTCGATCATCCTTTTTTCCCCTCACATATAAGGAAGTTATTTTTACTGAATTCCTTCATTTACCCGCTATTATGAAATGTGCATTTATGCTGACGTTGCACAATCAGGGTACAATTTGATTCAACAGAACTAGTCCTTTTATTTGTTTGTCGGTTTATGTCACTGTTTATGAATGTTTGTCGCGACAATACATCGGACGTTTGTACTTTTTAAGTTACCACAAAAAGAAAATAACCATGAAAACGCATCTTCTCTAGTTGTGACGTCACTTCAAAATGGCTGCATGTGACAACATCATAGTAATGTAGAATGCAATTTACGCATTAGCCAAAAAACGTTTTCCAGAAAGGAAATGTCGTTCAGTCAACTACCCGAAAAGGGTTTGAAAGAAAAGAGTTGTCAATAAATATTGTCAGTGTTCCTTAATGCCGGAAATCTCTCATATCTAGCGGTATGTGGTGTTTGGGATACCAGCATAAAAGAACCTGAGACAAAAGCATCAGAGTTCTACTACTCCACTTGCATGAATAATTGGAATGTTAACGATATTGTATAATTGATATCTCTCAAACCCAGAGCTGTATCTAGGTAGTAATTCGTCCGGGGCAAGTTCTGTTGAAGGCGTCCCTCTCAACACTCTCTAGCCCATCCCAAGTTCCTTACATTATATTAATTGTATACAGGTAGTACCTGTATACAACTGAATAAGGTACTTCTGTTGAGAGAAATGTTTTTTGTACTTTTTATTTTTTTCTCTCTCAAAATGTGATGGAGGCACGTCCGACCCTTTATAGGTGCAAAGTCATCAAATGATGATGAGAAATCGAGACAATGATCTTTTGAGTTTGAAAAATCGTTTTGAATGTAGTAAAAACGGTCAAAAAATCCAAACCTTTTTACCTGAGGATGTCGCTCCATAAAATTTTGCGCCCAGGGCAAGCGCCCCAGTCCCCCCCTCTTGGTACGTTACTGCTCAAACATAAGTACTGGTCTAAATATATTTTTTATGCTTAAGACCTGTCTAATAAGAATAACATTGAAAAGCAAAAGAAGGATATTTCTATCTCCCTCAGTCCGTGTGGGACAGACTGGTTTATCCTTGGGTATATGCTTTATTTATGTCAATATCTTACCTCGGAACTTGGCTCCCACCGAATGTTCATCCTTTTGACCGTGGGTGTTGCAATATCTTGCTTGTGCTTATGCTCGAGTGAAAACCAGGTTTTCCTGTTTTTTTAGCGGAATTTTCAATTTTTTATCCTAGAATGCGCGTGTTTCTGATGACGAAGAGGAAGAACCAACGCTGCAGATCAACGATCCTCATAGTCTTTTGGATGTAGATCTTGATAAGTAAGTTATTCAATAGAGCCGTGTCACTCAGTTTTGAGCCCTCCTTGGCCTACCCACTTATAAAGTACTTCCTACGCCTCTGCTTTTGTCTATACAAACAGTGTGGCATTTAAATGAATTTTCTCGATTTTGTGCTTGCTCCAGGGGCTTGTTGGAGGTGCTGGCGGCACAGTGGTAGTGCACGTGCTTCTCACCACTGTGACTAGGGTTCGATTCCGGCTCCATGTAGTTATCTGATAAAAGTTACCTTTGTCAAATGTGAGAAGAGTGAACAGTGCTGTCCAGTTTGACTGTACCAAGCATCGCAGGTGTTCTCCGGTTTCATCCTGTAGTAACACTGGACCCATGAGGGGTGCCCCTTACTGGACCTCTAGGGAGAACAGCTCAGGTGGTTGATAGGGTTATCCAGTATAAATAAAGGCACTTTACTTTTCCTTTTCTTTTACCTTTACCTGCTCAGTTTCTTTGCCCGGAAGCTATCAATATGGTTGCAAGAGTTCCGTGAAACTAAGTGATTAATTTTTGTGCCACCAGATTAATTTCTACCGGTGAACGCTTTTGTGTTGTGACTAATTTAATTTATTTTTCCCGAACAGACCTCTGGAGGATAACGAGCGGTTACCCGTGCGCACTCATCGTGTCACCTCCCCCCAGTCTGAAAACAAGGAGGTAGATGAATCGGAAGATGTGAGTACTTAAATTCGGTATATATAAAAATGATAGAGTACTATTTTTGTATATTCAAGTTCGTGAGTCAGGAACGACGCCAATGTTCTCCTGCACTTACCATACAAGCAAAGCTTGTTGACTATTTATTGGGACGACGCTGTAAAACAGTTGAAAACCTTTTTGGTTACTTCTTGATACTTCAGTTGCAATTGCATTTTGAAACCATTAAATTTTTGGAGGATGAGTGTTAAGCCATGAGCAGAAGGAACAGGCACGTAGCCAGGATTTTTTCTTAGGGGCGGGGTGTTTCAATGTCGAAGAGCTCCTTACCATTACAAATTTCCCCCCCCCCAAAAAATGTACTGTCTTCTTATATAAAGTCAGTTTGGGGGCCCCAGCCTCCAGGTATTTTGCTGAACTTCAAAAAGCAGGGTTTAATTTGGTTTTATCAGTGTTAAACTTGAAAGTCTTGATGTTTAGTGTTTACGAAGATTAGTTTCTGTTGTTCCTATTTGGGTTTTTTAATCGACATAAAGTACGGCTGTATGTGGTTTGAAACGTTTGTGTAGTTTAAAAATGCCAACTTTAGGCCCAGTAAAGAAGAACTGGACATATTAGTCTCCTGGGGGCGTTCACGGGTAAATGCAATTGACGGTAACACCATCAAACACCATCAGGGAGAATGTTCTGCTGCAGAAAAAGGATGGTAATTTCGGTGACGTTTTTACTCATAAGAATGTCAGGAGTAATGCTTATTAAACTGTCAGTGATATAGAGCGTAAGACCATCACGGTCGGCTAGTTCTGGCGCAGACTATACTCAATGGCATGCAAAGCGCGCTTTGTCAGACAATCGACATTCGTCAGTGATTAACGTATGTTCGATAGCCTGCGACCCAAATTCACGTCCTCACTTTAGCACTTCAGATAGTAAGTGAAAAAGTGATTAGTGATTTCAAGCTCGCAAATCAAAGCTACCCAGTTGTGATATCGTTTAATGATGATCAGTAATGAACTCCATATTGAACTGGAAACTCAAGTTCGTTGTAGCTAGGGGAGGTTGAAGCCCCCGAACCCTCCCCTTGACTACGCCACTGAGAAGGAATATTTTAACTGACAGAGTTATTACTTAGACTCTGGTGTTTGGGGCCAAGCTTTTTCAGCGTTAGCTGATGTACAAAATAATTTTGCTGCAAAATATATACTGTAACCTATGGCAGTCGAGTTTGACCTTTAACCCCGGTTATTTCTCTGTTCTTCTCAAACCAGCGAAAAAAGAAGAAGAAGAAGAAAGAAAGTCTCAAACATAAGAAAAAGGGACATAAAGATGACAAAAAAGTATACTTCAGTTTTGTTTTGTTGTTTTTTTTTTCTCACATCATGTCTAATTCATTAGCTAATTGCTCATTCATTTTAAAAGAAATGACCGCATTATTTCCTGAAAGGACCGCTCATGCTTCACACCAGCTTTCCCTATCTTATATAATGTATTCAATCATTCGTCTGTAAATTGTCCTTGTTCTCGTCTGATCATTGTCTTGTCGATATGACCACTACTACTTGTTATAGTGCTAAAATGATAATGAAAAAAACCCAGGAACTTACTCATTTCGCCTGGAAGTTGAGCTTCTCGAGGGTTGGTCTGTACTTTCTGTTACGGCCATTATTATATACAGTGGTAAAATCAAGCATCTTTAAAACATAATGGGATCATTTGTTGTGTGGGTTCTTATTGTTTCAATCGGTACAAGACTTTATATCAAAATCTTGGCGATCTTGGCAGAAATTCTCAATTTGATATCCTTCGAGAAAGTTTACATACATCCCAAATAAATCCTTCTCTTAACACCAACCGTAGATCTGTTCCTTTAACTTCACTCAAAATACCTTATCTGACTTTGACAAGTTTCCTTATCTACACCGCCCTTGACTTATTCGACTCTTGCTTTCATTCAAACTCTTCGCTGAGCCATGCTGCAAGACTTCTTTTCTAAATGGCTATAGACAGTAAATAATGTAAGTGTACAGACAGTGAAGATTCTGGATAATGACTGATCAAAAGGGGGAAAGTTATGAAAGGACCAAGAGATAGCCGCCCAATGCTTAGTCTGTTGAAAGTTCAACCAAAAGCATAGCGATAATGAATTTCTAACCCGCAAAACCATGCTTAATATGCAGTGCCTCCAGTGGAGTTACCCATTATGTCAAACTCAGATCAAGTCAGTTTTTTCCTGTTGTGTCGTACGATTTTACCGATGACTTTTCGTTCCTCGGAAAATGAACCTGTCTATCTATCTGTGTAAAATACAGAACACAAACGAGAGCACATAGTGACTTGAGGGGTTGATTTTAATGCTTCTTTTTATTTTCTGACGACTGTCATGAAAAGATTTTAGCTGGTTTGGAAGCGTGACATCATTTAGAGAAAACAGTACGTTTATCTATCTTCACATCTTTGAACGATAAAAAAATGGCCTTGTTTTCTAAAACTTAATTTTAAAGTTAACCTGAAATTAATAAATAACGTAATATCATTTCGAATTTTCCTGTGTGCGTTTGAGGAGATTTTAATGTTTAAATTGCTCACTTTGCCATTAGCGTTCCGTCATGAAATGTTTTTTTTTTAACTCATCAATAGGTTTATATTTACTGTGTCGTGTTTCCTTCATTAGCACCACCATAGCAGGAAAAAGCATACTAAAGATGGAAAAAAGAGAAAACACCATACGCATGGTGAGTCAAATAATTTGTTTTAGTCTTCCATGAATAATGCTATTCGTGCTATTGGCTCAGTGTTGGACCGTTATACATCCTCAACAGATCACAATACTTTCCATGGGTGCATTGTTTCGGGACAAATTTGTGAAATGAATACTTGTAGTGAATGGTAATAGCGATTTTTATGAAAGTAACTCGGTTTAGGGATATTATTTTTGCCCATTGAAACAAGCAACATACCTGGCATTAAACAGGAATAAACAGATTGCCGTGTGAAATTTTCGTTTGATTTTTTAAGTAAAAAAATGACAATTTTCATTCAATTTTCTCTCAATTTTCTCTAAAGAAAGACGTTACAATCAAAACTTATCACTTCTTCTTTTAAATTTTCTCATTTGTTTGCGATAGGAATTCAAATTTCAGAATACCTGTTCTTTCAAGATCTGGGATTTTGTGTAATCCTTTGTCCGAATTCTAGAACATGAATAGTCGGAATAGGGCCCCAAGAATGTACCGTTATTTGATGAAAGGGGAAATATTGTAGATAATGGTGACAAAGTAAAGTGATGGAATAATTTTGTGTGTATTGGTATCATTTTCTATGCTTGCTGTTCAGTATCGATGTTGTGTTGCTTTTGAAATTGAAATTGAAACTGAAATGAAGATTGAATTTTTTAAAATATTATGGCACTAAGACGTGAATTGCGACATTCTTTCAATAATTACGATAAATTAAAGTTAAACTACATATAAATAAAACTAAGTACGGCCTAAATAAAATTCGTAGCACATTGCGGGGAAAAAACTGCTCTTTGAACTTTCGGTTCCACATTTTGGAGGAGACAAAGACTGACTATTACGCAAGAACTGGCCGGGACGCTTGCTCTAGTCTCGGGTGCAAGATAGTTAATACGATATTGTGGTTTAGAAATCTTATTAAAAGTTTTTATGCACAAATGAAAACGCCTTTTACTAAGTAGTGAGCAACCAGATGGAGATAGAGCTTCATTATAGCAGCTTTCCGGATAAAGGATCCTCATCGCCCGTATTGGTACTCTCTTAAGTTCATTCGACAAATACTCTGGAGTCACCGTATGTCACACAGGGGCACAATACTCAAGGACTGAACGTTTGAGTGCAATACAGACGGGTAATAGATCGTCTACAGGCACTATTTGCTTATTTATTTTGGTTTTGTTTTGTCTTGTAGATGAGAATAATGAAACAGTGGAGCCGCCTCAAGTGACCGTGTCGCCTGTGGTTGAAACAGAGACAGTCGAAGATTCTGCACAGAAGTCACCTGACGTAAGTTAAGCTCAATTTGGATTCGCTATTTTTATTGCGCGATCTTTTTTTCAGTTTCTTGAAGGTTCTGAACACGCGCATTTGTTTTCAACGAGAAATTCAGCCATAGAGATCATATAGAAGTAGAGGGGACTTGGGGGCAGAAAATTGGGGTCAAATGAAACGCCGCCATTTTGAGTAAATTGTGTAGGGGGGGAATTGTTCTTCTCGACAACCTTAAGGTTGAACTACTGAACTTTAGGGAATTGTTTCTGATTCGTGTTTGTTTCCGTTAGCTGTATAATAAAAAATAACTTTGTTGTTATTAGTCGGCTATTATTATTATCACCTTAATTGTTTTACATTCTTTTAAAAAAAAAGAGATAAAAACAAAAACAAGAAAAGAAAAACAAGAGACAAAAGTGAAGTGACCTTTGACCATGTCATTGAACTTTTCATCCGGGCATGTTTGTTTTGCCCTCCAGTTTATCCAGTATAGCGGTCTTCAATTTGCCGGCTGCGGTTGAGTGACATGTTGCTACAATGCCCTCTCTAGTTGATATATAATCTCTGGGTCCAAAGGGAGATCATGTGCCACAGGAAACCCAAGCGGGTATTTCTGCAGCCTTCAAGTGACCGAAAAAATAGATCGCACAATAAAATTAGCGAGTGGAGTCTAACCTTAGCATTTCGTTTGAACAAAGTAATGATTGCCGTTTAATTTTTGAGAAACGTGAGAGCTTGGATATATATTAAGGTAGATGAACGATCTTCAAGCTCTATACTCAGAAAATGATTTCTGAGTATAAGGTGCAAGTTTTTTGAGTATAGAGCTTGAAGATCGTTCATCTACCTTAATATATATCCAAGCTCTCACGTTTCTCGAACATTAAACTGCATCAATCATTACTAATATATAGTGGCTTCCGCTTAGGTCGCACATATATATATATCGAACTTGCACCTTAGCTCACCATCTGAGTCTTGGTAGCTCAATGGTTAGAGCGTCTCACCGGTTATCAGAAGGTTGCGGGTTCGATCCCCGTCTGGGGCTCAGAAATCATTTTCTGAATATAGAGCTTGAAGATCGTTCATCTACCTTAAAGCGATGATTATTAATGGTAGTGACGTAGTCATGTCATTTAACGTATTATATTTACCAGTAAATCAGTGAAATTAGATGATTTATGGACTTTCGTCAAGCTCGTATGGAAAAATGATTTCTGAGCGTTTGACGGGGATCGAAATCGCAACCTCCTGATGACCCTTGACACGTTTTAACCACTGAGTCACCAGGACTCAAATGTCGAATGAGATAAATGTATAATAAAAACAACAGTAAAACGTTCTCTGACCAAAATACATATATAATCACGAGCTTTCGGCTGCCAGACCGCACCCTACAAAGAGTGGGAATAAATAAAAATGAAAGCAAAATGTAAAATGCGAAATGTACAACTCCACACAACAAGTTCTAACATCGCCAACTATGCCTGGACCCACAACCACAACATCAACTTCGAGAACAGACACATTGAAAAAGAAAACTACAGAACAGGTCGAACACTAGAATACTGGCACACGGCAAAAACCATTTAAGCCGACAACAACTCAAAACCATTACCTGGACAATACGCCATCTTACTTCAAAAGTGACACTGATTCCAGTAACTTAATTATCACACCCACATGCCATACTTTCATAGTCAATTTTATATTTATCATTCTTTTGTATATTTACAGACACTCCTTGCTTTCATTTTTATTTATCCCCACCCGTTGAAGGCTGCAGTCTCGCAACCAAAAGCTCGTGATTATATATATATTTTGGTCAGAGAACGTTTCATCGTTGTTTTCATTATTTATAATCCTGGCCGCAGTTCTTCTATCTTTTCGAGATAAATGTAACTCGTAGTATGCAAGTGGGAACTTCGTGATATCGCAGAGGATGTGTAGAAGTTCGCCAAACTGATACTTTCACGAAAAGATTTCCTTGCCCCAGATGGTATCGAACCCGCAACGTTCTGATGACCGGTGAGACGCTCTAAGCATTGCTCCTCCAAGACTCAGGTTGTGAGCTAAGGGTATGAAAGATATCGTGGCTGCCTCATAGGTAGCACATATGCTGAAGCTAGACCTTCGCTTGCCATCTCGGTAGCTCATTGGTTATTCTGGGTACCTCAATTTCTTGAGCGTGTCTCATTGGTGTTCAGAAACTTTGTTATACCTTAGAGCCCCCCTTCCGATCACGGTTTGGATGGCCGTTAGTTATGCTCACTAGAGGACACGTGTGCACCGTGGATCCATGTTTGACATCCCTGGGGTAGGTCTGTAGTGGTTAATCAATAGTTATTGAATGAAGATTTTGACATCACTTGTGAAGGATAGTTTATCGCAATATGCACGATAATCAGCTGTTAAAAATAAATGATAAAAATTAATGAACTGAAGACATGGTACAGCTATTGTGTTTTAAAGTTGTTTGGACATTGCTGGAACTGATCCTGAATATAAAATTTATCAATTTTTACATGCTACAAATTCAAAAAGTCTCAAGCACATGGTATGAGTTATGGCTAACAGATGTCATTCTCTGTTTGATTTTACACCAGGTGAATGATGTAGAATACTGGCTCACCACTTCTGATCCAGCTCCAGCGACGCCTGCTCAGGTTCTTTTGTATATTCACTTACGAATACCATAATATCTAAAAGAACGGCACGACTCTACTTGGCTTAAAATAAGTAATTTAAATTGTAAGCTTCGTAGAGAAATGAAGTCACATAAAGACGAAACTTAAATTGATTTCTTCAGGTATACTTTAATCGAAATATTTAACGGCTTTGTGATATCTGCTTTTGATTTTGTAAGGTTTCATTTTAAATTGTTGGTATATTGTGGTCCAGGTGTTTCATGTAATATGTCAAGAACAAGTGCGAATGTTTTGTCGGAATTTCCAAAAGCATTAGGCCGAACGTTGAGTACTTCTATTATTTTCAAGCGCTTGGAAATCCCGGTTAAGCACGAATTCATGACATGGCTTCTCAAACGGTCACGCTGAAAGTTTGAGAGAATCTTCAAAAAATTGAACTCTCCTGGAGTAGGTATTACCAAAATTGCGGAAAACATTGCGTCGACATGGTCTAACTCTCCTTGGACAGGGATTGCCAAGATGTGGAAAATTTATACCGCCGTTGTATGTCTGCGAGGAAACATTTTGGCTTACGTTTGTCACGTTACATACTTGAACAAGTTGAAGATGGGTTGAGTAAGGCAATTTGAAGATTTGAAGCAGAATTGAATTGTTTCGTTCTTTGAAGTCACTTGTTCAAACTGACAATAGACCACGAATTCAGTACAGCCGATATCATTTTTTAATTTGATGTTTTGCGAATTTTTAGAGAGTTCTTGGTATTTTTAGCTTTAAATGCCCCTTAAATGCTGGGGGGCGTTTTATGATTGCTTTTCGCCGTTGGTTTGATACCATCACCCGAAGACCGCCGTAGTTTAATATCAAATCCCGCATGTTTTTTTTTACCAAAGCACATTTGTTTTGATGAATAAGTCAACCGTGTAAGACTGGCCTATCGAACTTCATGCACGTGACGTAATTCAGTTTCCTGATTGAGTAAAATCCTCATGAATTATTAATGAGTTTTAGAAGGTCTGTATACCACATGCTAATGATCGGTATGGGCAATTTTGCTTTTGTTATGCTTGAAGGAAATTCTCGTTGCGCATGCATTTGTAGCCGTTAAGCAAAGTCAATATGGTCGCTTGCAGTGGTAATGGAGATTTGCTTGCAATTACTGAAGAAGTATACAGAAAAAAGAACGCCAGACTAGGAGATATTCAGAAAAAACGCCAATTTAGTGGCGAAGTCGTCCTGTTGGTAGAAAAGAATGCTTACATCTGAGTGTACATGACTGATAAGTTCTTATTCTTATTTCTTTTCGTTGTAAGGAAGAAGAGGCTACTGCAGATTTAGCCGAAGAGCCCCTAGCAGCTAGTGAGACAAAATCGAAATCATCAAAAGTAAGTGCATAAATGTCAGGCTAATTAATGCGGTCATTGCAGAGTCTTGTCTGAGCCTGAAGAATGAGTACTGTTTTCCGACAAAGTACAGTTTTTATAGGCCTGTCGTTTCCCACGCCTAATATGACGGCGAATCACCTATCTGAGATACTGCTACACTGGTGAGTCCGTCTAAAAACAGAAATGCTGACTGCAAATTAAACTTAGTATTCGCTGATGTTCTTCAGTTCTTTTGACCGTTCCAAGAGTACGTACCGTCTTTCCCAAAGTTTTCAGATAATGATAAAAATAAACAGTCGTAACAAAACATCGTTTGTTTAACACATTAAGAATGTTCTGAAAGATTCCGAGTCCTCGTCCAAGAACGCCTATCTTACTTTTATGCAATCTTGCATTAGACCTTCCATACGACAATTTATTGAATTCCTTCACCTTACCAACATTATACCACTGCTTTTCTATCCTTACGGAAGCCCATTCTATATTCATTCAGAAGCCCCTTCTGAGATTTATTTCATTGCTTCAAACAAATTCTTTTAACAACGTTTCAACCAGACAACACAAAACCAGAATAGACCAAAAGCATGAAATTTCCACATTCCTTGCTTATGCTGCAATACATGTTGCAGAAGCAGTGCAAAACCTCTCTTTCTGTCTGATGTCTTCCGTTGCCCAATATACCTAGTTCTTGTAAAGGAGAATTCCTATCAACCGAGAAACTCTTTCCTTGACTGAGAATATGTGCATTACTTGCCAGAACAGAAAGTCGATAGACATTAGTTAACACCAAACAACGATGCAAGAAGGTCAAGCTTTCAATAACACCTGCGCAGCACTTTTTAAAACAGACAAAGAGTTTCTGTTCAAGAAAAATTTAGTATTAGACTCGATCACATGAAATAGCATTTATATTTGATGAAGGAAATCTTCAAGAGTCATGATAGTATATTTTAAGACCCAACCGGGACCAGTTGCACAAAATGCAACTCTTGGATATCCGGCTAGAAACCGAACCAACGTCCCTCGGATTTTACTGTTGCGCTCTGCAAACTGAGTGACGAAGGCCTTCCCTGAGAGCATGGTCGCGAGTTCTGTATTTATTATAGTGGTAATGCCGGTGAAGTGAGGGGGTATATTCAACAAATTATTAGCACTTACACTCTATCACTTGACATGGAGAGTCTGTGGCTCACCTTGGCTCATTATTATACAAATTTAAATACAGTACTGATCTTTTCTGCTCACACTTCCGCTTCAATTTTTTACCATGTATTACAATTTGCCACGGTCCAACCCATATAAAAAGGAGGTCTTTGTTTGTTAGTCTTAAAACCCGTCTTCTCTCTTCATCTTTTAACAGTCTAAGAAAACTAAATCAGAAAAGAAATCCCGGGAGAAAAAGCACAAACGCGACAAAATGAAAACATCGGAGCAGTCTGCGCCACATGATACAGTACCTGGTATCCCTAAAGAGGAGCCATCCATGATTAATTTGGTTGAAAAGGAAGATGAAGAGGTAATCTCTATGTTTCATCCAAGAACCGGGTAGAAAGGTCTGTGTATTAGAATGAACGGTAGAAAGAGCTTTTATTTAAGATACAAAATTGTGAAAAGTATACTTCAGACAGAACGAATTTTGCAGTTATACTTTGCTACTTTATTTCTATGTGAAACTGTTCATTCATTGAACGTCGCGTTAAAGTACTGCTGCGATGAAAATTGTACGTTTTAAAAATTCAAATTTTCAACGATCAGTAAGTCTAGAAAGCTGAAGTCTTGCAAATTTGTAAAGCGCTTGTTATTGATGTGAAATATTACAGGGGTATTTGTGTGAGAAATGAAAATACTGTCCGCCAATTACCATGCCGGCCGGCCGATACTTTTTACCTTTTTGTGTCTGCGCATGCTTGCACGGCACACAATGTCGAGAGCCAAGACTCTTGTCTTCAAAGGTCACATCACGTCATAAAGCACCTAAATGTCTTGATTGTTTCTAAGATTCGCCATTAGTTAAAGAGGAACTGGCTACTGATGACCGTTTGTAGAATTTGCTTTAAATTTAACGCTAGCAAAGTGGAGCTGTCCGGAACACTACTACACACCAAGGAAGATCTTCCAGGCGACAATTAAGACTCCAGGTTACTATTACTGATAACGCTAAAAAACAGAGGAGTGCACGTGTTTGCTGATGTTATTATATTAGTGATGAGGCCTATTGTCATTGCTAATTACAGAGAAATGCTCTAGTCAAATAGAAGAGAGGGACGTCATGATATCTAGTCTACTGGGGCTCTGACAGTCGGACATCCTGTTCTTTGACCATGAGTGTGTTGATCTTCTCCATGTCAGCTTACTAAGTAACCAGTATCTTGCGATGTTTTTGTATACAGTGAAACCTCTATTAAGTGTTAGCCCAGTTAAGCGGACACCCCTTATAAAGCGGACACTAGCTCGGGTCCCGAAATTTTCGTCCTATATTTACTTTTATACCGAACCCTTATTCAGCGGATACCTCTATTATAAGCAGACGTGGATACTAAAATAAAGCCCATTTGGAAATTACTATTGTTCAGAACCTCTATTAAGCAGACGCCGGAATGAATTTACAGTACAGTATTAAATTACGTCTATGAAAGAGTTGATTAAAACAGTAACAAGTCCATACATTTAGCTGTCAATAAACTCTTAAAAAGTGGTATCTTATTATGTGTTATCCGCGATCAAACTCTGCCTAGTTCTTGTGTATAACCATTCACAATGAAATTCTTCTTTCGCAAAATTCATCAGCCGCCCACATGAAAATGTGTCTCCATAAATTCGGTATTCGCAAGGAAGCTCTAAGCCATGTCCTGTGCCTCTCTTTATTCTCTTGCCAATTACTGTTACTTTCCCAGAATTAGTAAGTTGGTCTCTTTAAAATCTTTGTCGCTTATAGTGCCAACCACTTCCTCGTGTGCAGAGTTGAACTCACTGGGATGCCTTAGTGGCGCCGTGTTGGAGCTCTCTATCTTTCTTAACCAATATTGCGCAATGTAAGCGAACTTCTATCAAGCGGACACCCTCTGCTAAGCGGAAACCCTCAATTAAGTGGAAACAAGGAAAGGTTCCGAGGGTGTCCCCTTAACAGAGGTTTCACTGTATGAACGAAATGGAAGGATGTTACACCTCCCAGTCAGTGGCGTGGTTTCAGGTATTAACGTTCTCTACTAGACCTCGAAAAAACTGTAAGCTCTGTCTGAAAATTTTGATGTACTGTATGTGGTAGAAAAGAAGCTCACCAAAAGATGTATTATGAGCTTTTTCTGATAACTAATTGATGTGAAATTGATGTTGTTTCGAGTAATTTTAAATAACTCAGAAAGCCTAGCCTTGCAATGTTAGTGACAAAATATTAATTTTCAACTTTTAAATGGAAAATTACTCTTGCTGGTCTTGCTGGGTAAACTAAAGCGAAGAAAATGCGGAGATCCAAAATTGGCCCGAAAGAGCGAATGTCAACTTTAGATCTTATTTCGATCCCGGCAACGATGCTTCTGTCTTTTTCAACCCGGTTGACGGGCAAGCCCCACTTATTCCGTTTTTGTATAGTTCGTAGCATGGTTTTTGAGTGCAATTTGGAAAAAAAAACATGAACGAGTGCGTTTTTCAAGATCTATCAAAATGTGCTAACGAGTGCTTTTTTTTTCTCCAAATTCCACGGGAAACTATGCTATAACCAATTTATGATATACATGAAAAAGGTAATACGGTGCCTAATGAAGGTGATTTGTTGTTGAGAAAACGTAATTCAGTGGAAATTACTATTACCTTCTTCTGCACTGTGGTACTTTGAACTTGCACTGCTCTCAACCCATCAGAACTGAGAAATTTCTCGGTAAAATAAGGAATTTTCAGTCATACCAAGCTGAAGCCCCGTTTTGATTAGGTGAAGTCTAGGCTGACTGGATTGGTTTGTTTTTGCTGTAAACTGGATTTTTTTTCGCTGATGAAATTCATTAAGAAGGAATGAGCCTTGGTCTAGTAAATTATCAATTGTAGATAAAGAGCCACGTAACAATGGAAACTACATTAAATCCGTTATTATTATAATTATTATTATTTATTGTTAGTAGCCTTAAAATTTGCCGATTTGAAAACGGAAGTGAATTTAAGTAAAATCAAGTCAACCTAACTGAAGCAAATTCAATTGTATTGAATTGAGTTGATTGAATTGAGTTAAAAAGAACTGGGCTGAAATAAAAATGAAATGAACAAAAGTGTGGCGAGGAAAAGTCAAGTGTAGTGAAGTGAAGTAAACCACTACAAACTAAACTAAACCTAAGGGAAAACGTGCTGCATTTTAAAAGCTACTTTCTCTTAGCTGGACTGCAACTGGAACCTATGCCTCTGTAAGTATAGCATTGTACTAAAGTCCATCTCTATGGGTTCGGAGCCTAGTTAAACTAGAATGGCCAGTCTCACGGTTATTTATTGATAATGTTTATCATTGATTATGTTTCAGGAAGTGACAAAATACAAACTGTTGGCTGAAGATAAATGCATTCAACTTGTAAGTATGGTCAACTTTGTTTTGTTCCACACATGCAAATCGCAAAGTGGGTGTGACAACCTGTTGCCTTTTGTTGCGAACTATGGAGTTCAATTAAAATCAATTAAAATTCTGTTCTAAAGTGTAAAATTATTGTAAGTATTGTTGTAAGTATTGCACATTTAAGAGACTGTTTGGCCGTGTTTTTCATAGCCTTACATAATTACGGGGAAGAGTTTGTAAGTACTCGAAAGCTGCTATGTGGGCAAAAAACACACTCTTGCAAACTTGCAAAAAGGAAATCTTTCAAACTCAGTATCTGAGTTATCAAGCAAGACGAACATGAACATGGTAATATTTTGACTTTAATTTGGAAGTCTTTGTTATAGCATTTTTGGTTTTACAAGGACTCTGAAGGGAAGTTAAAATATGTTTTTGACAATTGTTTACTTGTTTCGTAACTCATATGTTGAATTTATAGAACAATTATGCGTCGAAGTGGAGGTGAAAAGTAGTGGGTATTTCGCAGCTCGGTAAATATCTACAGTGTTCACCGACACTGAAGTGAATAATTGTTTTAGCATATACCTCGCATAATTCTTTTCACATTTTTCTTTCACAATTTTTCAAACAATTTTACTCAACTCAGTCGGTTTGTCGCCCACTCATCGTTTGTAAACAAAACATTTTGAGCACATCCTGAGTGCATTTGTCGCTAAAAAGTAAATGAAATACATATCTTTGAATACTTTAGTGTCAAATTTAGTTGTTTTTTTCGGTATTGTATGGAATGGCGTCTTCGTTTATTTTAAAAAAGTTCTTCTTCCGTAACTTAAACAAAACGGGACGCCATCTTGGTTTGCTTAAAGGTGAACAGTACTGGATATTCTGAGATAGAGGAACCAGTCGGATTGCACAAAAAATACGATTCACTGGCGAGATATATGCTAAAAGATATTATACCACAATGACTTTGAAGTAAAGTCAAACATTGCCGTCATCATTTTGGTCTTATTTTATAACTCGAATATTGAGTTTGCTAGGTGGACCAAAGTTGTAAGTTATATTACGTTCCCTTGTTTTTTCCTCTTATTAGACGTATGATGTGAAGCCCAATCCACAAATGACTGGTCAAATTGTGGTTTTAATTGTGTTCCGGTGAGTATTGTCCAAGAGTTTTATTGCTTGAAAAGTTTCACGTGAAAATCCATTAGTTTATGTGGTGAACATTGCTGTGGAAAGTTTCTTACTGCTTTGTCTTTCCGGTCGGTCTGTTTGTGGTTATGATCTCATGCTTTCCCTTCCCGGACCGTCTTTCAAAAAAAGAAAAGAAGAGAAAACAAAAGAAAAGGGAAGAAATAAGGAAAGGAAAGAAGTGAAAAGGAAAGAAGATAAAAGCAATGAAAAGATAATGAAAGGAAAAGAAAGGAAAAGAAAAGGAAAGGAAAAGAAAAGGAAAGGAAAGAAAGGGAAAGGAAAGAAAAGAAAAAAGGAAAATGAAAGAAAAAGCTGAAAATAATACAAAACGTCCATGACTGGTGTGGATGGATCGTGGACGAAAATTCCACTTCCTTACTTTCCTCATACTTCCCAAATTACTGTCCTTTCTTGTATTCAGGAAAAAAGCTTACCCATGAACTGATGTTCAAGACAAATAATCCTCATGCAGGGCGGCTGTTTTGCTTTATTTGCCTTTATTGGTTTTACATTGCGAACTATATGACTCTGGGTTCAATCTTTTCTTATTTAGGAATCTCACCCAGTTACATGTTAAAAATTTGGAAATGAATATTCTGGATACTCTGAATACCAAACTAATCAGACCAGTATGTAAATCTGAAACACTTATCATTTTTGTTACTTCTTCTGAAAGACTTGTTTGTGTGTGTTTGTTTATTTGTTTGTTTGTTAGTCTGTTTTTGTCGTAGTTTGTTTTCTCGAAGGTGCAATAGGTAATATTGAAATTGGGTGTACAACATTGGACACTTCCCTCCAAAATTTTTTATATATTTTTCGAGTTTTATAATATCATTTTATAATATCACATAACACGCATTACAGTCGCTTACGAGATGACAGTTTCTCAAATTGCAATGCGCGTTTATATGTGTGTGAGTGCAATGCTAGAACAGTAATACTAAAGGCCCTTTTAGCACTTTATATTTATACTTACTGAGCATAAAATACCGATTATTCTTATTAACCGAGCGTGAGGTCTGCACGGCAGAATATTTGCCTGAGGTTTTCTTACAGACAAGGCGACGAAGGAGTGAGGTATGCGCGGAAAAAACCAAGGGCAAATAATTTCCCATACACACCGAACAAACGAGGTTAATAAGGAATTTATTATATGGCTTTTGGTCTCTTTTTTCACCGATTTCAACGAACTAGTTTGTGAGTGAGTGGCTTCGGTTTGCTTGTTTTTACTTATTCGTGTTTTTTTTTTATATCTTCTTAACTGTTTTTCTGCTGAACGTCGGCGTTGAGAAGATTTAACTACATTTTTTGGTAGTTTGCTGCTGTAAATCTTTTGTGACACGTCCCAGAATCTGGTGAAGTTTGTTTGTCGTCAAATCAATATGGTAGCGTTATCCCAAATCTCGCCCATCTACACGAAAAACTTCTTGCAAGGGTGGGAAGCCAATCAGCGTTCGCCATTTTGCGTATACAGACCGGGTAACGAGCTCAGCCATATAATAAATCGTAATTCTTATGAACAATGAGATAGGCAAGCAACTGGGAATACGTGAAAGAGCAATCGTCACTTATTTATTTCTAATAGCCAAATATTGTGATGTATGTTATATTTTAGCTAGGACATTCCTCCCATGATGCCATCAAGGTTCCCTTTCAACTTCCTCCTGGTACGTATGCCAATTTTGTCTCCAGTAAAACACATGCACGATTTTATCGTTGTCTTACAACGATGCATTTACAATAATTTCCTTGGCAAATAGTCAGGTCAAACTTTATTAACTTGCATCACTCATTTCCGTATTTTGCTTCACTCCATGTCGTCGGGAACAGATATCCTAATCATTTCTATCAAAATGAGTTGTTAGCATTTATTTTCCTAATAATATTTTATTTCTCAAATACACGGGCTCCTGAAGCTCTGAACTTTAAAAATACGCAAGCTCATGAATCCGTAATCCTCTGATCGCCAATGAGATCCTCTGATCGCCAATGAGGTCCTCTGATCATTGAGCTACATGGAGTCAGGTGGTAGAGCGAAGGTTACTTATTGAACCAGTTCGTAAACAACCGACGATCAGATGGTTAAAGGTCTATTCCAGTCAAGGGCTCAGACATTCTTCTGGCTTTGTACATGTTAATTTATGTCTTCTAAGAAACGTAATGTGATGCGTGGCGGTGTCTGGCAAAAAGGCCAAATAAACTGAATCTGCATTACGTCACAACAGTCGTCAGCTGCATGTGATTGCAGTGTTTCAATTAGAGAAGAGGAACCCTGATTTAGCGTCTTGTTGAAATTCAGCTAAGCCAAGTTCAAAAGCGGGAAGCCGTTCCTCACAAGCATTAGAACTGATATGTGCTATTTACTTGCTTTACTTGACATAATTTAACTTCACAGTTGTTAAGTGATTTGATCTGTGGTCCTGTTTTTGTGAGGTTTAAAAAAATTGTTTTTAAAAACCAGTGTCTGTATTTTTAAGGGACTGCAAACGAAGGCCAGTTCGCCTTTTCATCAGAAAATATTGGAATACCTCAGAAGCTGAGGGCAACTCTTACTTATATGATACAAGTAAGTACGATATTTGAATCTAGTGTAATTCACTGTAACAGCATGCCCAGGACATATGATTTGCACAGTGGAGCTTGGTTGGGTATACCTTCATAGTTAGTCATAAATTGTAACGAAGTTCATTGCCTTTACTCAAATGAACGAATGGCTACCCTATAATTAGAGGTGTTAGAAGAATTTTTGTTTGATGATTCGTTTTACCTCTTTAAGTTCTCAGGTTGAGATGTTATAGCAGGTAGATCTCGCGAATATGCTAAACACTGAGTTGTTTGTCACATTAAGCGTATTTTGGTGTAAGCGCATGCCCCAGCCCTACTCGGTACCGCCCGGTGTATGGTGCATTCGGGTGACATTAGATGCCGTGGATTGTGCTTGGGCGAGTCACCGGCTGTCGTGAGATGCTATCAAGTTTATCATGAACTGTTTTCCGACATAAAGGGGTAATGAATTGTCGTGAGTTGCGCAAGCCATATAGATGTCTCGTGATAGAGGAGGGTGGTTCATAGGCCATCAGAGGCACTAAGTAAATCGTAGATAACTGAAAATTTATAACCATGGCCGCTGTCGGGTGCTGGGGGCTGTAAAACAGTGAATCGTCTGTCGTCAGATGCACTAGTGTCAATGATTTTCTGCTTAGAACATACTATGGTGAATCCTGATGTTTGAAATGCTTGGGGAGAGTAACCGCGTGTTCCTAGATGGTGCATTCCTGAGATCGTGAGGGGTTGTGTTATCCGCTAATGTCCATCTTTCAGTCTTTTCGCTAAGGATATCGAAATGCGAGGTATTACGGATATCACCAAGCTACAAAAGGGTGAGAAAAATTCTGGCAAATCTACTAACGTTTACTGCTTCTCCGTAAGCATCCAACAAACGTTATCACAGAATCGCAAAAGAAATACACTTAGTTAAAGAACAGAGACGAAAACACACACACAAAAAACTTGTTATATTGAAGGATGGATTATTACTAATATACATCCCGTTAGTTTGTCAGTAATTTTTGCCCTATTAAATCAGTGTTTAGAACATTATAGCGGGTATTTATTGCCGTTGTTTACCGAATAGATCTTGAAAAGTTTTTGGTAACTGTCAACGTCCACTGAACTTTTGTGAGTATGGCGTAAACGCTTATGATGAGCGTTACAACAATTCCAAGTATTCCCATTCTTCCATGGTACAATCAGTAATGTAGTTATATTTATTGTTTAGAATGACGATGGAGCGACTAGCGAAAAGATGGACTTCAAACTACTAGTGCCGTGTTCATCGTATATCGTACCAACTACATGTTCCAGGTAACACGTGAACACCGATATCCTTTTTCGTTGCACTGTACATCAATGTGTTTTTTAGACGTAAAAGCAACTAGCTTTGAGAAGACATTTTAGTGGAAATTTAAAACGTGCAAGTATCTTTTACTGTTCATGTATGCACAAGTTTGAAGTGATATAGTTAAGAGTTTCTACACGCAATTCCCGTAACTTTTAACCAGTAGGTTTGTACGATTTTGTCGATCATTGACTTCCTTGCGAGCTAAATCTTATAGCATCTCACCTCTCAACCGAGCGTTATGGGTTTGCCGTTGTGTCATAAGCATCTGAAGCGTTGACAAGGAGTTTGTTTTCAGTTTCATTCTCAGTTTTTGTTGCCCTTCTCTGATCAGTAGATGTGCGTGAGCAACGAAAATGACAATTTGTCTGTGAGTGATCTGTAATCTGTAAGTGATCTGTTATCCAGCATTCTGTGCCAAGTTAAAATTCGCCATGACCCGTTCATTTTCTGCAGACGAGCACCCTAAAATTTAAAACAATACAAAAATTTACAAAACCCTTGGTATATGATTGAGAACTTAGGATTATTTTCATTATCTGTCCTTTCCTCACTTAAAACTCAAGCAAAAACGTTTATTCAGTGACGTCGTAAATTATCCGTCCCTTCCCTTGTGTGTTTCTCCGTCTTTCCCTGCTTCCTTGTCCCCTCCCTATTTCCCATTCTTCCTCTCTCCAACTCTCCGTTACTTCCTCCTTAATTCCATCCCTCTGTCCTTTTCCCTTTTGTCAAACTCTCCATTTCTGTATTGTTACGTCTTTGTATCTCTCTTCTTCTCCGTCTCTCTCTCTCTCTCTCTCTCTCTCTCTCTCTCTCTCTCTCTCTCTCTCTCTCCCCCTCTCTCTCTCTCTCCCCTCTCTCCCTCTCTCCCTCTCTCTCTCTCTCCCCCTCTCTCTCCTCCCTCTCTCCCTCTCTCCCTCTCTCCCTCTCTCCCTCTCTCCCTCTCTCTCTCTCTCCCTCTCTCTCTCTCTCTCCCTCTCTCTCTCTCTCTCTCCCTCTCCCTCTCTTCCTCTCTCTCTCTCACTCATCCTTCTTCCCTTACTTCGTCTCGCTCTTGTCAATCGTCGTCCCTCCTCTTCTTTCGCTATCCGTAAAGAAATTACATAATAACCATCCCTGAATCATTTAAAAAAAAAACTTCATAGCGTGCGGTTTCTCTTGGTTCACAAGTGCTATGTTAAAGTAAAAATTATAAATAGTTACGACCTCCTTGAAAGCCAGTCTAAGTATTGAAAAACCTCCGCGTTGAAGTAAAGTGTCTCAACCTGTTGGTCTCTCCGTCCGCCTGTCGCCTGACATTATATGTTTCGGGTGTAAAATTTCACGCCATCTCACCCATTTCCGGAGGTAGTGATTGTTACAACCGACAAGAAAGGAGCATTCTTTTCGAACTAGGAACAGTTCATCCGCATGGAATTAACCGACAGTTTTCCTTCATTTAACCCCTCATAAGTTATTGTTTTTGTCCAGTACGGTCGTATAAAATCATCCGCTTACATCCGCATCATTCCCTTGAATTTCTGTAGCAGATAAAAACAGATTTATAGTCTTGAGTTTTTATTTATATTAGTTCCCACCCACTACCATTCTCAGTTTCTCTCCCCATCTATTGAGTGGTCGTCGTTTAAAATAGCAAGTGATGTACTTCCCATTATGAAGCAGGATTTACTACTCGTTCATAACTTTGATTTTGATTTTTTTTAATCAGTTGTATAATGTCATAGAAACATGACTTGCAGGGAGAACAGCTTAACTAGTTGACAGGGTTATATGCAGTATAAATTCACTTTACTTTCTTTACGTTACTCTATTCTTCTTCACCACTAGCCTTCTATCCTTTCATCATTCTATCCTTCTCTTTCATTCTCTCTCTGTTTATCTGTTACCCAGTTTCTCTCTCACACTTTCTCAGTTTCAATCTCTAATTCTATCTCTCTGCCTCTGTGCCTGGGAGACACAGGCGAAGATCAGCAGGTCTGTGTGACTGTCTCTGTTTCACACTATGTCTACATCTGCGTCTGCATCTGCATTTGTGTCCGAGTGTGCGTCTTGCGTATTTCTTTCTTGATATCTCCCTCCCTTTCCCCTCTCCGAAGCCGAACATTTATAGCATTAATAACACAAATGTTGTTGTCTTGATGTCACTTCAATTGTAATTGTCATAATCCACTTTTTTTCCTGTAGTGACAATTTTGCTACTTTACTGAGCAATGGTGAATTAACAGAGAAGATTTCTACCGAGGTTTGTGTGGTTTTACAATTCTCCTCGATTGCATTGGAAATTGAATTAATTTTAAGACTTTCGTTTCGTTCTTCTTGGTTTAACTGACAGATCTCCGTTGGTAAGGAAGCTAGTTTTCACGACATAATCTCAAAGATATGTTCGGGACTTCATTTATCAGGTATGCCATTCCAATAAACATTTGTGCACTCGAGTAGGTAAGGTGCACTTGTAGTACGTTGAGTTAGCATTTTTGGCAGAGCTCTTATCCCTTGAATTTAGTTACCAGGGACCTTGGGAAAGCGCGGAGCGAGCGCAGGTTGGCCGCAAAAGGATCTTGTAGAGCGGACGTTTATGTCATTGATTGAAAGGATAAAGTATAAACCTGTGGGCGCGCATGTTAATCAGAAACAGTGATGCGATTGTACATGGATCGTAGAGGTGAATGGTGAAGAGCTGGTTTTAAAGTTTGAAGATTGCTTGGATACCGATATTTTAATTTTGACTGCCACGGGGATAAAACTGCCATAGAAGAAGTGGATCGCATAGACTATTTCAAGTATTATATTTTCACGGATTGCCATCGAGCTGTTATCGAATTTAATTGCACGACTACTGTGAACGAAGTTTTGTCTTGGTTGACTTACTTTGTATTGACGAACAGTTGCTTCGTGACGACACTGTCATTTGCGACCCGGGTTGTAATTACAACGAAATTAAGAAAAAATGTTCTCGTACAACCGGGAAAGATTGTTATTGAACAATAATATACGGAAATAAAATCAGGGACATTCAGATTGTTTTTGTATATAAATGCAAATTTTAGGGCATGTCGACCGGAAAAGGGTCTTGTTGAGCGGGTTTTGTTATTGGTTGAAAAGATAAAAGGGGCTGTCTTTCAACTGGTAGTTTTATAAACCTGTAGGTGTGCATATTGGTCAGTGATTATATTTGAGATGATAAATGAATTTAAATCATATAAATTTCGTCGATTGTATTTGAGTTAAAAGCAGTTTACAAGATAGAATGTTAACTACAGGTTATTTGGCAAGTTTGCTTGTAGGTCGTTGGTTAGAGAAACGTAAAAGGAATCATGGCACACCTGCTTGAACAGGTATATGTTGACGAGGTTGATTTTGTAGATATTCTAACGCCTTGCCGTGTGATCAATCTCGTCTTTACGGAGTCGGTCCACAGACAAATTCAACATTTGGAGGAATATAACTCGGGTGTAAAGATGATAGAGACAGATGGTAACCTGTAGACAACGATGAGAAAGCATTGTGAGATCTTCGGTGAAGGTGAACGCTCGTTGACTTATGCTGGCTGGCTATTTCAGTGATCAACCATGATGATATTTGGCGAGGTATTAGAAAGCTTACAAGATTTTGCAGTATCCAGGACCTTCAACTGCATACAGACATTATTTTGAATCCCTGTAACTTCGCCAACACTTCAAAACCAGAACTTTATCCGAAAACAAGACATTCTTTCAAAAGTCAGATGGCATCTCAGGGCGACTACAGTAAGTCAGTCGTCTTTTCCCCGGAGAATGACCTCCATTCCAAAATAGTCGAAGCTTATAACGACACATGTGGGGAACGCAAGAAGAAACCCACATATTCATTAAATCACTAGTTTATATTTATTTATTCTCGATCACAAGGAAAGAAGTTTTCACAATATCACAACCACAGAGCACATGCCCAACTCACAGTGTCAAATTACATTACTGATCACATTACCTACATATACACTTCCGCATTAAGCTTATTGGCTCTAACAAAATCAATCCCGTTAAACCTAACAGTTTCCGACACATTCCCCCATGCGTCTCCCTAATGGAGGCTCATGCAATTAAAGGAAACTGCTTCTCACTAAGAGAAACTAAGAAACTAAAAAATGCTAAGTTAAGGTGTTCAATTGACATAGATGAGAAAATTAGATAGTGTACAGTTCAAGAGTTCTCTTCAGTCCCAAGGATTTTCAGTCTTTCTCTCGCGTACGATTGCTGCTGTCCTCTTCGGTCGGAAAACAGGGGCGTCTACGTTCAAGGTAGTTGGTGTGGTCGTCTTGTTTACGTCACAAGATAACTCCAGCGGGTAAAGATGCTGTACTGGTCTTTCTAAGTAATCCCTCCCGGCCCGTAGCTTCACCGCTCGTATTTCGCCATCCCGACCTTCGATCAAAGTTTGAACGATGCCCAAGGGCCATTTGCCTCTTCTCTTTTCTAATGGGGATTTTATGATCACCACGTCTCCCACCGCCAACTGTAGCTTGGCGCCCGGGTGTTTCATGTTGTGTCGCTCTCTCAAGGCGCGAAGGTACTCCTTAGTCCACCGAGACCACATGGCTTCTTTGCACCTTCGTAAGTACTTTTCTCGCTTCCTCAGATCTGTATTTTGAAGGTGATGTGGCTCTTGTTCGCGCAACAGATTTGGACCTTGGAATAGCATGGAAGATGGTGTCAACACAGGAAGTTGAATGTCATCTTCTACGTAACATAGAGGTCGATTGTTAACCGTTATTTCTACATCCAATACGACATCACAGAGTTCAGGTCAGGTAAGCAAACCATTCCCAATGGTTTTATGAAACGCAGATTTCACCACTCCAACAAGCCGTTCAAATTGCCCTCCCCACCATGGCGCTCTGCTTAAGTTGAAGGTCCACGAGATGTTGTGCTTCGTCAAAAGGGCATGAAGTTGTTCGTCGTATTGCGCCTTTTTAAGCCACTTTGCTGCTGCGATAAACGTTTTCCCATTGTCAGAGTAAATTCTCTTCGGACGACCACGACGAGCAATAAATCTTTTTAGGCTACGGATGAATTCACCGGTTTCTAGATTAGGCAAGACTTCCAGGAACACGCCTCGGGTGAGACTGCAGGCGTATAACACGAGATATGCTTTGCCTTCTATCTTTCCTTTTCGTCGATACTTGATGGGTCCCTCAAAATCCACTCCAGTTGTCTCGAATGCAGTTGTTCCCTCAGTTCGGGAAGTTGGAAGTAAACCAGGAGGAGGCTGGACGTGCGCAAGGGCCTGAAATCGCTTACAGCCCCAACACTACTTAATGACGCGTCTCGTCACTCGTCGAAGGCGTGGTACCCGATGACGCTCACGAGCTTTAGCCATTGTAGGACCTACACCACCATGTAGAGTATCTTGATGCGCTTGCTCTACAAACTTTTCGGTAAATTGGCTGTCATCAGGAAGGTAGGTAGGATAAAGTCCTTGAATCCGACCGCGACATTCGAGGATTCCTTCGGAATTCGGCTGAAGATTTAGCTGTAATCGATCTTCCTCGTACTTTGGACGATTTTTCGCACGATCTTGTTCACGCAGTATCCACCATTTTAATTCTCGTTCTACTTCGTCAGTCGTAATTGGCCCGACTATCTTGGGATGTCTTCTGTAATTTTGTACCAGCCGTCTAATCCAAACACATACTCGCAAGGAAGTTCTGAGATTGCGTCTTCCCAACAACTCACCAAACTCATCAGTTTCGTCGATTGTGATGGGCATTACTTCCTTCACCATTTTTGCTTCTGCTTCCGACTCCTTACTAGCGCTTGTCGCAGGATTTTGGGGCCATTGTTCAGGATGAGGCAACCACACTGGCCCTTTCCACCAAAGATCATTGTTGGAGACAGGTCCGCCACGACTACCAAGGTCAGCAGGGTTCTGTGCAGTTGGTACGTGTCTCCAGGATTTAACTTCGTGGTTCTGGATCTTCCGAACGCGATTTTCAACGAATTGGCGATACTCTCCTCCACCACAAATCCAGTGCAGGGCCACTGTACTATAGAGCCAACAATGGACTTCTGTTACCGGAAAACCTTCAAGTGCTGCTCGCAAATTTTCGACAAGATTTACAGCCATATGTCCAGCGACCAATTCCAATCTCGGAATAGTTAAACTTCGTTTCGCCAGTCTAGATTTCGCGGCGACAATTCCTTGGCTAACTCCAGAGGTCTGTCGAACAACAGCATAAATGGCAGCACAGACACCACGACCGCTGGCATCACCAAAGGCATGTAATTCCACCACTTCTATTGGCTCTCTATGGGTCACTAAACTGCGTCGAACCGTGACGTTATTAGGCAGGCTCTTTTCCCATTTCTCCCATTTCTTCATCAAGGATGAAGGAAGAGGAGCGTCCCACGCTTGTTTCGTGTCACAGGCATCTCGATATAAGATCTTTCCTTCAAGCGTAACAGGAGAGACCAATCCAAGTGGATCGTACACCTTTGCTAGTTTTCCGAGTATACCTCTCTTCGTAGGTTCTGCGTTCTTTTCCGGGAAGGAGATGGTCAGCGTGTCCTTTTCGCAGTCTCATCGCAGGCCAAGTAGATTGCATTCACCACTTGTGGGCACATTTAGTTGTTGCTGAACATACGAAGGCTCCCCGTCATCCTCGGTGATATTATCGTACATCAACTCTGGCACGTTGGAATGCCATTTATGGAGAGAAAACGCGGCGTCAGCAAATATCTTGTTCGCTTCTTCCTTAAGGTCTCAAGCATCGCCTACTGTTGCTCCACCAGAAATGAGATCGTCCACATATAGGCTACGTTCAATCTCGTTCACGGTCGTTGGACGTTCTCCTCTCCAGGATTCAAGATGCTGCTCGATTACTCCCGCCAATAAAAAAGGGGAAGGAGCCAGCCCAAACAAGGCCCTCGTGAAGCGAAGCGTCTCCACCTCTGTAGAATTAGGATTCTGCAACCAATGGAAACGAAGGGAGTCGCGCTCCCTTTCTTTAATACGCACTTGTAGGAACGCTTTACGAAGATCTCCAGCGACAGCCACGGGGTGGAATCTACCACGCACCATCACGTTCCAGAGTTTGTTTTGCAACGGAGGGCCGGGGTCTAAACAGTCATTTAGCGAAGGACCTTTGTTTCCACCTCGGGCTGAGCAATCATAGACCACTCTCAATTTGGTGCTTTCGGCTTCTTCACGAACGACAGCGCGATGTGGCATGTAATATTCTTTCCCCACCACTTCAAGAGGTGCCCTTTCGACTACGCCTTGTTCCAACTGTTCGCGAATGATGGCATCGTACTCTTCTAGTCCTCCCATTCTGTTAAGCTTCCTAACTTGTGTCTGCAACCGTTGCAGGCTTCCATTTCGGTTCGAAGGTAGAGGAGGGTGGTTTCCCTTCCAAGGTAGGCCAGTTTCGTACCAGCCTTCAACAGGATGGCGAGAAAGCTGCTCTTGAAACTCCTCGTAAACTACTCTTTGATCACCCGAGGGCGAATCAGCTAGTCCAAGGACATCGAGGCTACACAGGCGTTCGTAATCTGAGGAGGAGTTAATGGCAAGGAAAACATTTGTCCGATCGATTCCATCTCCTGGCGCCATGATCGCCCATCCGAAACGGGTCAGTTCGGCTACTGGTTCTCCTTGTCTACCAAGACGCAATTGCGTATTAGTGCGAATCTTGGCGTATTCGTTTGCTCCAAGTATTAAGTGAACTGGCAAATGGTCGTCAGGGGTCTTGTCTTCCACAACCACACTTTGTAAGTGCTGGTGTTCCTGAATAAGCTTATCATAACGTGGATTATCAAGAGTTAACAATTCACGTTTGTTTATAACGGTTACTTTGGCATCTCGGGTGAAATCTCCTCTCAACGACTTGAGTACAAGGTCATGTTCCACTAACTTGGCTGTGGTAACACCAAACAATGTAGTAATCTTTCGGTTACTACTTTTCACGGCTTTCGTTTTCACTAAACTCGTCAACGTCGTCGATGCGTACGAATGACTCGCTCCACTATCGAGCAGAGCTCTAAATTTAAGCCCATTAATCTTAACTACAACGACCGGATGTACAACGGAAGTTCTACCAACACTCGTTGTCAGCACTCTTTCCTCTTGTTCTTCAGAGACTTCAGGGCAAATGGACGTATGATGTCGTTTTTTTGCATTTCTGGCACGATATCTTGCTCTTGCACGCACTCGCGTTGTGTAGACCGTTGGCACAGTTAAAACAAAGGCGTTTCTTCACCAAAATTCGTTTTCTCTCATTTGGGGATACCACTTTGTCACACGAGCTCATCTTGTGGTCGGCACTGTTACAGTAAATGCACCGGATTTCTTGTTCTCGGGAATTAAACGCGCGTGCACTTGTCGAATTCTTCTCTTTGGTTTTCTTACTCATGCCTTTAACGTTGTCGTTGGTCTCCGTCCACTTTCTCAAGGCCTCTAAAAGTTCTTTAAATGTCCAACTTCTCCAGTCACTTTGGACATGCGACACCAGTTCCTCTTTCACCGCCTCGAGCTTTTTCATCACATAATACACCGTCCCTTGAATAGTGTCTAATTTCTCGAGAGTTTCCAAACTCTGGACGTTAAATAACAACTGTTCGTAAAACCGATGTATTTTCGGAACATCTCGCTCTGTTATGCTCGGTAGCTCAATTATGCTGACTACGTAAGAACCGGCGACTTCGCTGGGGTGGCCATACTTCTCTTCTAGATATTTCAATCCCCGCTTATAGCCTTCTTCGGTGAAAGGTAAACAATCGATTGCGCGCCTAATATGAGGTTCCACCAATTCTTTCAAATGAGAAAACTTGGTGATTGGAGAAACGTTTTGCGAATCGACCATGGCGTTGAATTGGCCCGAAAAGCGCACCCAATCATGCGGCTTGCCGTTGAATCTTGTTATGTTTAACTTCGGCAATTTTGCAGTTTTTTCCGAAAGTTCTCTCTCTTTTAGCGCGGCCTCTAGTTTCTGTTCTAGAAGTTGTTTCTCGAATTTCATTTTTTGTTCGCAACTTTGCACCAGTTCTCGCTGCTTGGCACTTTGATCAAGTTCTTCTACTAATTTCAACAGTTTGTATTGGACTTTATCCGCTTCGGTAACACACGCATCAATTTCATTCGACCATTGTTCTACATTTTCTTCCGTGTCACCTTGTCCGAATTTCGCTTCTTCAATACTGCCTTTTAATGTAGTAATCGTACTTACGATTGTTACGATGGATTCCTTTTGTCGTTCAACTGCAATTCGCTCTCCTATACTTAGAATTTCGTCAGTTCGCTTCAGGCGAAATTGTAGAGCCTTTGACTTGGCGTCCATCTCGGAGAGTTGTTTCTTGAGAGACATATTTCACGTGCGCATCCAGTTATACGAATAACTATCCCGTCGGAAGTGCCAGTAATGTGGGGAACGCAAGAAGAAACCCACACTTTCACTAAATCACTAGTTTATATTTATTTATTCTCGATCACAAGGAAAGAAGTTTTCACAATATCACAACCACAGAGCACATGCCCAACTCACAGTGTCAAATTACATTACTGATCACATTACCTACATATACACTTCCGCATTAAGCTTATTGGCTCTAACAAAATCAATCCCGTTAAACCTAACAGTTTCCGACAACACACACAATATAAGATTAATTGCAAGGTGATGGCTTTAGCAATGCTGTTGCTAACTGTTGGACTACTGTTACAAAATCCGGAGTTTCGATTGGCTTGCAACAGTCAAAAATGCTAAATTTAGCGCATGCAACGGGCTAAATATAGTGCGACTGTTGCAAATACCACAATTGCATCACAGATGCACAAGTACGGTTATCCATTAGAAACAGGCATAAAATTGACCGGACTATTGATTGCCTTAGTGCGGGCAAAAATAGTGATCGGAATATCGACAAATCAATCGCACACTAGAACCCGATTCCATCAAAAAAATGATTGGCAAAACAGACCAAGAGGGATGTTCGGTTGTCTAAATTTTAATTATTCCCTGGGAATTTCGACTGTAGCACTTGCAACAATTGCAACAGTCTGGGTCCTCCTCTGAAAATGTTGGTTTTTTGTTGCATGTTTTCGGGAGTTAATTGGTGAAGGTCCATTAGAGTGTAGCCATAAGGTTTATACTTTGCATCGTGGAATGACTTGAACAGATAATTGACGTTCCGTTGGTACATTTGCCGAGACAGGGCTGTGATACCTGACGAGTCTCTTCGATTCTTAAAAACAATCATGTAATAAGAATTTAGACTAATTGTTCGTGATTACATATTCACGAGTGGGAAAAGGCTTTGTGTTAAATACGTGACAGACGTACCACGGTGGTGAGAATTACGAGTAAATAGTTCAGACATTGGTTGATCTGTTGAACATTCGTTCATTAAGTTATCATCACTTAGTAAAGAGTAGCTACCGTCGCTTGTCGTGCTACATAAATTGTCCGCAAATCCATCAACGAACTCAATGCTTGGTATCGTTTTAACCATTACATTAAAACCAGATTGATGTTCACCATAACAATAGATAATTTTCGTTGGCAGAGGATAAAACAGTTCATCCAAATGATGAAGTATAGAACGGACTAAATATGATTTATCACATTGAGTCTGAGCACAAATGTTAAAATTCGCCGGAGTCTTAAAAAGTACGTCCATTTTTTACCCTGTCAGCTTCCGAAATGAAGCTCGATGTGAATGTGTGACATATTTTATAAGAGAAGAAACTGCATAGCCATGTTTGTTCAGAAAATTGTAATAATACCTAGTTATATTCACCTAATCAGCATTAATTATATTTATATGCTTAAATTCAAGACACTGATGCAAAGAACGTCTCTTTGATGAACTTCTCTTGCATGAGCAAATATATTTGCAAAGGTATTGAGAAAATTTAAAAGTTATTGTCGAAACGTCTATAAAACGACGCGTCTTCTATCTCAGACATTTCGGCATGATTCAAAAATCTTCTGTCTAGTTTGTTCTCGGACTCGTAATCGTTCTCCGACTCTTCGTCGCTGTCCATTAAGTCAATCTCGTTATCTTTGGTTTCCATCATATCAATATCACTGTCATTGGTTTCCATCAGGTCATCGCTCGCATTCTGTTCTTGCTCGAATACTGGCCATTGTGTATAGCATATGATCTGGGAGCGATGATGATGGCACTGAGTAGTAATGACAGGATCGGTGGTGGAAGGTGATCAGTGGTAGCCAAAGGGAATTTTGTCTTCACCCTGGTTTACGATGACACACTTGTCGTAGACCACTTGGTGAGATTCCTCTTCTGTCTTACGAATGTGTGTGGCTCCATGATCCTCTTGTTTTCATTTACAATGTTCCATCTAATATCACTGTCTAAATTAACAATCATGTCATCAATAGTATCAAAATTAAGTACTTGACTATTTTTGTAATTTAACGTAAACCCCTTCATTTTATATTTGTGTTTTCCAGAATAATACTTAGGATCTGCACACACAAAATCCGTAATGTACGTACCTTCTCCATATTCCCCGGTAACTTCATTGGTCAATTCACCTAAATAATCCCCTAATGGTGGCTGACGGTGACCTGGCTTTGAAACAAAGAAACAGCATCTGTGTCAATGTAGATTACATTCTCCTGTACAGCACATACAAGTTGAAGTAAATCCTCATTTAAAATACAAAGATCGTGAAGCTCGACGTCGGCTCTTTTTACAAGACGATAAAAAGACGTAGGATCATTAACAAATTCAGCTACTAAGCGGTCCGCTCTCATCACAAACTTGCCCGAAAGACTATGTAAACATAGTTTTGCCACAGCTCCTAAACCTGGATTTTTTCTTGCTATTATCATTCCTCAATGATATTCCGAGTTGGTTCTCGGGAGTTTTTACCCATGAGAATAAACTTTATTTCTTGTAGCCAAAGAGCCTTGCGATAATTTCTCTCGTAACGAGAAGGTTTACAGTCTGCAATGCGGTCAGTGGACACATTTGTCCACCGGTGCTGTCCACTCTGTCCGTGTTGGGTTAAAATAAAAAACGAAAGATACGAGTATTTTAATATGGAACTGTAATTAACCCAACGTTCTGCCCAAGCATAGAACTGTTTAGAAGCGTAATGTGCTGTTCGTAAAACTTTCTCTTGTAAGTTCCTCAAGTCTGTCGGCCGCACCGAATGAGGGAGAATACTTATTCTCTTCCTTAATGATGTCAAATATCCACTCTAATTAATTGTCTAATCCCTTTCAATAAAATATTTTTGACAAACTTTCTCATGTCTGCGTAGTTCTTCATCACAATTGTAATTACAGAAGTGGAATCGTAGAACATTCAATCAAGTACACCTAGTTGTAATAAACAGGTTTATTTGAATATTAACATCTTATATGTTCGCAAGTGTTGTAAATATACAAAGGTTTCACGCTTAAGAAGTTCTCTATTCTTCGTGTGAAACAAATTTCCCCAATCTTCACTAGTGTATTTCAAAATCTCGAGCCTGTACATCGATGGCTTCAAACCCAGTGAGTTACTCACAAATGCTTCAATAACCTTCTTCTCTAATACTTTCGCTAACGCAATGTCGAAATACAGCAAAATTTTCTCGTCGACCTCTCATCAAGCAATCGTGTTGTCTTTGTGAAGAATGGTCAATTGCACAGCTATTACAGTTTGTTAGTACTAATTTACAAATGATGGATGCAACTTCCCCGTCTTAACATCTTACAAGTTCCTGTTCAATCAACTTCTGAAGTTAAGTTATTACTCTCCCTTCATCACCATATTGGTAATGATAAGACGTTTACCCAGGTTAACTTGACAAAAAAATGTTGACGATATTCCCCCTGCAACTTATAAGAAGCTATTTGCAATCTGGTTCCGCTGCAACTCCGAAAAAGTAAAGTTACAAAACTAGCAAGTATCAACATTCTCCAGATACGTATTCTCCTTTAAACAGTATCACATGCCCTGAACTGATGTCGATTGGGATTTTTATACGTTTTTCCTGTTCCCGTTAAAACATATTCACAAACTTGTTTTAAATCGAAGTCTCGGTTATTAATCACATCCGGTCAACCTGCATGCGCACCGTGCTTCCCCAGGGTCCTTGGTAACTAAACTCAAGAAGTAAAAGCTCCGCTAAAAATGCTCACTTAATGTTTTATAAGTGCATCTTACCAAATCTCCCATATCAACTTCTTAATTAAGAAGATCCACACTTTCTTGTAGGTTACTGTTAAATAAGTCTTAATATTCATGTCAAAATAGAAAAATATCACAGTGATTTTGCTGTTTTGTTCTCTATTGCTCAATGTAGTTGTCGAACGTGTGGATAACAGTGCATCCTTATTTGGACGCTCCATTCTTCAGCATAACCTGTGTTTCCTGGTGAAAAGGGTAAGATATTTTATGCATCATCTAAATGCAGTCATTGCTCATTTATGTGAAATCATGTCACTTCAGAGAAACGTTTACCTTGGCGTAATTCCAAAAACAAACTTTCTTGGTAGGTAAGCAGTGGGATACATAGAACTTTCCAGTAAGAAAATGAGAGAAATATCTTGCGTAATTGAAATTTTATTATCCCTAATGTATAGTAGAATGGTGTGAATGGTCGTCTGTTGGCGCTATAGAATACCCTTCGATGCAAATGATTGCGTATCTTCGCTAATGAATGTCGATTGATCAAAATGAATGTATTTTTGCGTTAATGAGTTGATAGGACGGCGTTGATAGAATATTTTCTGGTAATGAACAGCAAAAGGTGTAATATATCGTACACGAGAAGGAGTGTTTTATCAGTCATCCAAATACCGAGAAGTGAGTTGAAAAACGAGGCGATAGCCGAGTTTTTTTAACCAACTTCGAAGTGTTAGGATATCTGATGAAACACGACTTTCAAGTGTTTGATATCGTATCTCAAACGAATCCGCCTTTAAAGAGAAAATCGGGTTTAAAGTTGTAGAAATTTTATGTTAATTGAGATCAGATATCCAAACTACGTCTCGGTACTGATTTCTTTTGTATTCTGCTCATGCATTGTTAATGAGTTTGAGATTGACAGATAATATCGGAGGGAATTATTAGTTCATACAACCGTTAGCCGGCTCGTCGAAATTAAAGTTTCATTAAGATTAAAAATTCGCGCACGTCCAAATTTCAGGCTGCAAATGTGAACAAGGTTTCCTCTTTTCTCGCTTGAAATTTTGCGGTAGCCAATTGAAGTCATAAACATCAGCCTTAACTCTTTCCCGCAGGACCTCTCGCCGTGACGGGTAAAATCGTCTGGCGTTAGCCAAAGTAAAATGATAGATGACTACTCCTGCCGGCAAAGAGTTAACAAAAAATACTACCTACCTTATTCGTACAGACATTTTTTACCCTTTAACCTTTTCTTTTATTTTTAGTGGGGAGGGCAAGGGAAGATTTGCGGAAGCACCTGAATTAATTTGGCAATCGCGGGATCAACTCACCGAAACCTAACACTAATCCGTACCCCAAACCTAATCCTTAGCCTGACCATAACCCTAGCCCAAAACCTAACGAAATTCTTGACCCTAACAATAACCCAAAATCTAAATTTAATCCTTAGATGTCAGCAGTTTGTCCGTGTCCGCTAAATTTCACTCAAGTCTTTTTGATTATTCGTTTGTTATTAGCAAAGGGCGAAAGTGAAGACAAGAGTTTGGGGACAATTGGTTTAATCCTATTTCACAATCATTATCGGCGTAACATGTAGAGAAAATTTCATGATTATTGAAATTTACTGTGCAATTGGCTTAACTAACATGTGTTTTTATCTGTTAATGACAAAACCATGTTTGTATTTATCTATATTAGCTGAGGATTGCTCGTTTTAACCATTTACACTGACGATGGACGCGTAGTGCGAAAGCTTGGTTTTATTGTTTTTATATAATTTTGCTGGAGGCAGTGGCGTAGCCAGAGAATTTGTGATGTCCCGAGCCTGGGAAGCATTCTAATTAGGGGGGTCCGGGGGCATGCTCCCCAGGAAAATGTTTGAATCCTTGGGTCTCTGAAAGGCTATTTCTTGCATTATGAGGACGCTATTCCCGTTTTTTAGGCTGCGGCACCGAGCTGGATTCGAAGGCTTCAATCGTACAGATCCTCCAAATTACTTTTAAAACCACGAGATATCTCATTGATGAGAACAAATTGCGCGAATTTTTAGCGTGGGAAGAAAGTTGCGCAAAAAAATTCCATTCGTGGACCAAACTTAAAGGGCTGATATTAAATTGTTCAAAATTTGTCGTGTATTTTTCAGTTGAATATGCCAAATACGTTTTGGAAAACGCCCATGTTCGTAGCTGACGCCCAGGTAGGCCCGGGTCTGGCTACGCCACTCGCTGGAGGAACATAATTGTTAAAGAATATGGAGCTACCCGGCTACATACCTTTTCTAAACTATATTTCATATTTGTTTCTTGCAGAATGACGCTCGCATTTCTGTGAACGCGAAAGCCAGTGATCATGCCCTTGTGTCAAATATCTTTGAAGAAATGAAGTCATTACTTGAAGAATAGTAATGACAGCAATGGGCTTACTTCGCAGCAGTTTCTTGTTGCTTCAGCACAAATTCGCTGGAAAAGCTTTCTATAAATAATATTTAGTTGACATTCAAAGCCACGTTTACGAGAGCAATTTTGTTTTGCCAAAATTTCAAGTGAAAATTCGTTTAACATTCATCATATATAATTGTGGGGGTCGGAATTAAAGAAGGACTTAAAAATAAATGAAATAATTTTGTATAAATTGGCCATGTCTATAGTCCATTGTGTTCTTCGGTGGTATTTTTACAAACGAGTCATCTTTGCCTGGATCTTTTCAATGGCTATAGTATGTCAAAGGAGTTGGTGGTAGCAGTATCTCAAATTTATTAGTTCATCAGAAAACGTCGAAGAAATCACTTTGCAGAACTGCGTTTGGAAATGTTATCATACTTAGCATAAATTTTGGCCCACTTTTCTCCTTGGTTTCTTGTTCATTTGAGAAGTAATACCTCAGACACGAGAAACGTCGTTTTGTTCGGTATCCAGCCATCGAGAAGTTATTGAAACATCTCGTCTTCACCTTTTCCCAACTAATTTCTACTTGCTGGGATATTGGATAGAGTACTTCTCGTGACATATTACTTCTAAATGCTACATGTAAATATACTTTATAAAACTGACACGATTTTAACCTCACTAGATAACTTTACCCTAAAAAACCTTGTGAGCAAACATTGCTGGTTTTCATTGCAAATTATAGATGCATATTAACGAAATGTCCAGCGCGTACGGATTAAATTTCACACCGTAGAAACAAGTGGAAAAAGCTTGCGAAAGACTGTAAACAGTTATCTTTTCCCTAAAAGCTTGAAATCCATACATTTCCTTTTCTTCCTATGGTGCGGCTGTGGATATTTTTTCTCGTCTTCTTCATTTCTCCCCGCTCAGTTCGCCTTTTTTATTCTCCAAAGTATGCTGCTTTGAATCAGAAACCAGCCATGTCTACCCTATTCCACATTCGGGTACGATTTGTATGGGTTACTCCCTGTAGCTTCGTTTTGTTCAATATCTAAAGCCTTGACAAACGAAACTTGTGATCTCTCTTCCTCCAAATTCCGCTCTCAATGAGTTTTCCGACCTCTATTCTTCTTTTGTACTCTGTGCAATGAATATCGAATATGCGAGGAACTATTCCAAATCCTCGTTTATGTTTTAGATTTAGCTCCCTAATGTCACATGTAATTGAGAATACCTCAGCTATATTCCTGACTATTGTTCATGGCGCGGAGGAACATAATGTGTGCAATAATTTTATATAATTGATTGTTAAATTGATTGAGTGGTTGCAACTCAGTTTGGAATTATTTTGCTACAAATGTCAATTGCAACCTCCATCATTTGGAAAATGCGCCGTTTTAGAATAAAAAAATGAAGTTAGCAATCAGTTATTAATAATCTACACACATTTCTGCACAATCTCTACCAAAATAGGTTTAAAAGCTTCGGGAACTTCTTAAAAACAGTTTATTTTAAACCCGTTTACTTTTTGACGAAATTATTTGACCTCGAAAAATAAACAAATCTTTACCCTAAAATGGCTCAAATAAGATCAAAAGTAGGCTATTGATTTTCCGGGTGGAAAGCGCAATCGCAACGTAAAGATAAGAGCCCAGCTGAGAATACGAGACCACGCTTATACGATAACGGAACAAGACTATCAAAATTAGTGAACAGACCAGTGAAAGCTGATTTCCGATAAACCGAAGTGGAAAAACCATCAGAATGATCAATCAAAGTGTCCAAAAAAGGAAGTGTAGAATCAGTTTCTAGCTCACTAGTAAATTCAATATTGGGATGCTGTGAGTTGAGATAATCGAGAAAAGGACGAACATGATTACGAGAGCGAAAATTAACAAAACAATTATCAATATAACAACGAAGGAAAAGAGGGTTAAATTCTAGAAGGCAGTTGATTAATCAACTACATTCGTGGAAAGCCAAGAAGATATTAGCAAATAAAATACCAAGCGGGGAGCCCACGGCCACACCATCGACTTGTTCGTAGAGAGAATTGTTAAATAAAAAATGACCATTGTTCACAGCTAAACAGAACAATTTACTTAATAGAAAAACAGAAAAGCCATGGTAAAGAGTAGCATTCTGAAAAGCTTTAACAATGTTAATGGTCTCGTCTAGCGGAACGTTAGTAAAAAGCGAGTTAATATCAAAGTTCACCATAAATATGTTATTAGTATCAAAGTTAGAAGCACGTAACTCCTCAAGGAAAGAAAATGTATCGGAAATTATAAAAGGACTGAGATCGCGTGTTGTGTATATATATACGTGTCAATGCTTTGGAGCATTGTACTTGGGCCAAACACGGCGCCACTTACATGCGCGAATCTCAGAACACATGGAGGTTTCGCCTTTGACAGGTACGAAACGAGTAACCACTTTGTTTCCTGCTTCTAATATCCAGGCTCATACTCTCCAGACAAATGACGCCATTTCTCCCAACGATTTTTCCATCATTTCTTCTAGCCAGCCTTCTTCTAACTTTGAACTCCTCATTCATGAGAGTTTACTTATTTCTAAATACAAACCGTCTTTTAACGAAAATATCTCTTCTACACCTCTTTCTCTATTCTAATAGTTTCCTCTTCCGTATGCCTGTCACTTCCTGTCATGTCACCTAGTTTACTAGTGGTTAGCTGTCTAATTATTCCAGTATGTAATAATAGATCCATATAATACATAATATATATAAATATATAGATTTTTCTCACCTTTGTAAATCTATACTGTGAAGATGTTGCATGCCACAACGAAACGCTAGTAAACATGTTTTTAAACTTTTCGACTTGCCTCCTTTACTATTGGGATACATTTAAGAATTCTCTACTCTACTTGATCGCTACTTTAAGATATGCTCTTCCTTTCACCACTTTCACGCTGAAGTTCTTAAACTCGAGAAATTCCTGCTTAGTAATGATTATCCTGAGGTTTTCTTGATCGGTGCACCTGTATTTTTCTCGATCGTCTGTTTTGTCCCCCTACAAAAGATTTTGATTCTCCTCCTAAAAATGTATTTTATTTTAAGCTTCCTTTTACAGGATCATGCTCTACAGATCCGAACACAGGTCTCTAAACTTTGTTCGTGTGCTTTCGCACAAGTTTCTTTGCGTTTTATTTTTCAGTCTGGAAGGCGGTTATCTAGTTTTTTTCCATTCAAGTACCGTCACCCCATGTTAATCGGAGATCGCGTGTTGTGTATAAACATACGTGTCAATACTGTGGAGCATTGTATTTGGGCCAAACACGGCGCCACTTACGTACGCTAATCTCGGAACACATGGAGGTTTCGCCTTTGACGGGTAAGAAACGAGCAACCACTTTGTTTCCTACTTCTAGAATCCAAGCTCATACTTGCCAGACTAATGACACCATTTCTCCCAACAATTTTTCCATCATTTCTTCTTGCCGGTCTTCCGCTAACTTTGAACTTCACATTCAAGAGAGTTTACTTATTACTAAATACAAACCGTCTCTTAACGAAAATATCTCTTTGTCGCCTCTTTCTCTATTCTAATAGTTTCCTCTTCCGTATGCCTGTCACTTCCCGTCATGTCACCTAGTTTGTTATTGGTTAGCCGTCTAATTATTCCAGTGTGTAATTATAGGTCCATATATATATATATATATATATGTTTACAATAATGTTCTCCGGATTGCGGTTTTTCTAGTACGAGCTTTCAACTTGTTGCTTCAAATCTTCGTCAGGTTATGTGGGATTGGTCTGGGTGAGATGTTTTTATATGTGCTTGATTGCGTAGGCGTAGCGAGTGTCTGATTGGTTGGCTGGTCTGGTCGCTGATTCGTTGGTTCTGGAGGGCGTTGATTGGTTGGTTTTGTTCGGCGTTCCTATTGGTGGCTTTTGATCCTCTGGAGATGTTTTGGTGTTGTTGAAGTTGTTGGTATGCTGCGGGGATGTCGATGTGTCTGTTAATTGCGAGGTTCTCTAGGCTGTGCCATGCTTCTTTGAATTTCTGTGCATGACTCGTGTCCGCATGGTTGAGAATTGTTGTTTTTGTCCAGTCAAATCTGTGGTCGTTGTTGGTGACATGGGTTGCCAGTAGGGATCGTGGATCTTGTCGTTTGATAGCGTTCTTGTGTTCCGTTATACGCGATTTAATAGTTTTTGATGTCTCACCGATGTAAACCTTGTCGCAGTCCTGGCATGGAATCATGTATACTACGTTGTGTCTGTCAAGCCTGTTGAGTTATTGCTTTAGTTGCTGTAATATTGAACGAATTGCACGAAGAAGATAACCAAAGGAAAACGAGAAGAGCACGCAAGTGGCGTTTTTGGATCCGAGATATAAATCAAAGGCAAAGAGAGTAGGGTGATTTTACAAATCTTGTACAGGAATTGCGAAACGACGAGGAGCAATTCTTCGTATATTTTAGAATGAATCGCAACACATTTATTTATTTATTTATTTATTTAATCTTATTTATACACGGTAACTAATCAACCAATAATAAAATATATTTACAGGGAAAAATGTTCAGTTGTTTTTCATTAGGCCGTGTTGCACACATAAGAAGTTAAAAAGAGAAAATAAGAAATAAGGATATTTACATCAAAGGTTTTAAATGTTAATACTAAAAATAAAAACCAAACTATTTACAATTAAAAATACTAAAATTCAAAGCTATTTACAATTAAAAATACTAAATTTCAAAGCTCATAAATTTTGTCCTCTAATGATTGGGCATTCCAGATCACAGCGGCTCTATACTTAAAGCTTTTTTTCATTGCGTTAGTATTTGGTTTAGGTAACAAAAGCATGTTATCATTACTTCTCAGGTCATAATCCCGCCTTGCTATTGAAAATAGGTGACTTAGATTATCTAAGTTTGATCTGCCCGAAATTATCTTTTGCACAAAGGACAACATTTGTTCGTTCCTTCGCGACTGTAAATCTTTCCACCCAAGTTTTAGTCGTGTGCTTGTTGCTGACATATCATATCTGTCACCACTTATTATTTGATTTGTCACCACATTTGATCGTTTCCTTGGTCTAGTTGGTCCTTTTTTGAGGCGACAAGACAACCACTTAAGAAAATCAGTGGGAACAGAGGAAGGACTGGCTATTACACTCAGACGATTGGCAACTGGAGACTCGCCACAGTCTCCACAGTCGTAGCAAATGATGTAGAAGACGAAGAAAAGAAAAGAGCTATCCTGTTAACAGTATGTGGTCATAAAACCTATGGATTAGTTCGTAACCTGGTCAGCCCTGCTAAGCCTAGCGAGAAGACGTATACTGAACTTAAAACGTTGACTCGAAATCATTTGAAGCCGGAGCCATTGGTGATAGCCGAACGCTTTAAATTCCACCAAAGGAAGCAGAAGGATTCAGAGACGGTAAGCCAGTATTTGACAGAATTACGTAAGCTTAGTGAACATTGCCAATTTGATGTCTTCTTGGATGATGCATTACGTGATCGATTTGTCTGTGGGCTATCTTCAGTGGTAATCCAACGAAAGTTGTTATCTGAGACTGACTTAACGCTAAAGAAAGCAGTTGACATCGCGTTAAGTATGGAGATGGCAGCGAGAGAGGCGCACAAGCTTTCCGGTGATGTTACGGAAAGGACCAACAAAATATCATTTCACTGTTTTCGGTGTGGTAAATCTAACCATCGTGCTGATTTGTGCTTCCATAAGAAAAGTCAATGTCACACTTACCATAATTTGGGACACTTGAGTTAGATGTGCCCAAACAAACAACGAGGCCAACCTAATAATCAAAAGGATGAATCTGATAAGCCTAAAGAAAAAACGGGAAAATCCCCAAGAAAGGAAGGGACTATTAAGAAGAAATCTTCCAAAGCTAACAAATTGGCAAAGGGGAGGTGTACTGAGCTCAGTAAGGATTCTGAAGAAGAGATTATTGAAGAATGGCCTATTTATACCATAAAATCTGATGAAAGAAAGGAAATCATGCTCCAGGTAAAGATTAATAACCAGCCAATACAAATGGAGTTGGAAACAGGAGCTTCAGTATCAATAATTTCAGAATCTCTTTACAATAATAAATTTAGAAAATTACACCTTTGGAGAATCCCTCAGTGATTTTGAAAACTTAAACTGGAGAGACTGCACCAGTATTTGATGAAGCAACAGTTGAGGTTCAATATGAATCACAGAAGACAAAGTTACCCCTGTTAGTGGTAAAAGGGAGGGAACCAGCATTGTTTGGAAGGAACTGGTTGAACTGCCTCAAGTTAAATTGGAAGGCTATTCGTTATACCACCCAAGCAGCCAGTCTGAATGCTAAAGAGTTGTCGAAATCATACTCTGTGTTTAAGGGTAACCTAGGGACAGTAAAAGGAATAACAGTAGTCTTAAAGTCAAGCAAGATGGTCAACCAAAGTTCTTTAAGCCAAGGCCTGTACCATTCGCATTGAAAGATAAAATTGCAGATGAGCTGCATCGATTGGAAAAAGGAGTGTTAGAGAAAGTATCAAGTTCTGACTGGGCTACACCCATAGTACCCGTGTTGAAACCAGACAAGACCGTTTGTATTTGTGGAGATTACAAAGTCACGATCAACCCAGTTCTGGATGTACCTGAGTATCCGCTTCCCACAGCTGAAGAAATATTCAGTAAATTAAATGGTGGAAAAAAGTTTTCGAAACTCGACTTGTCACATGCATATCAACAAGTAAACTTGGAAGAAGATTCACGTAAATATGTAACTATTAATACCCACCTTGGATTGTACAGATATACAAGATTACCCTTTGGTGTAGCTGCTGCACCGGCGATCTTCCAACAAACTATGGACAAGGTGCTACAAGGAATCAGTGGCGTGGGTTATATCCTTGACGACATCTTGGTAACCGACAAAAATGATGAGGAGCATAAGAAGAATTTGGAATCGACCTTACAACGACTGGAGGACTTTGGCATCAAGCTCAAACCCTCTAAATGCTCGTTCATGCAAGAGGAAGTTGAATATTTTGCCTTTAACCCTTTGCCTGTCCCGTGCATCACATATGACACACACTGCACGGTGAGCAATAACATCAAAAAAAGGCTAGACAGGCAAAGGGTAAAGTAAATAAGAATGGAATTCACCCGTCTCCCAAGAAAGTCAAAGCGATTATGAAGTTGGAAAACCCGAGAAACAAGAGAGAACTACAATCATGGCTGGGAATTGTCAATTATTACCGTAAGTTTATTTCCAATATGTCCACCGTGGTTCAACCTCTTAACCCATTTATTGGCCAACGACACCGAGTGGGTATGGAACGATAAGTGTGCGCAAGCCTGCAAAGAAGTCAAGAAACTACTAGCTTTTTCTAAAATATTGGTCCATTACGACCCGACTAAGCCTGTAGCTCTAGTGGTCGACGCCTCTTCACATGGCCTAGGAGCTGTTATCTCCCACCGCAACGAAGAAGATTCCTCAGAGCGACCAATTGCTTATGCCTCTAGGACATTAACAGCGGTGGAAAGAAACTACTCGATGATCGAAAAGGAAGCCCTGGCTATTGTATTAGGTATACGGAAATTCCGCCAATACTTATATGGGCGGAAGTTTACGTTACTGACAGATCATAAACCACTCACATTAATTTTAGGCCCAAAGAAAGGAATTCCAGTATTAGCAGCGTCGAGAATCCAGAGATGGGCAATTCAACTGTCAGGTTATCAGTTCGATATTAAGTATCGCACCACCAACAACAATGGGAACGCGGAAACCCTCTCACGATTCCCCGTACGTACATCAGAGGAAGTGTGTGACGGTATTTTCTTTAGAGAAGCCGAGAAGGTAAACAAGATGCAAGTCAATGATCTGCCCATCACCGCTACTCGAATCGCTGCAGCAACTAGAAATGAGAAGTTACTGTCTAGAGTGGTCGAATTCACCAGAAGTGGATGGACGGAAGGAGACCCCGACAACGAACTACGCCCATACTATCGCATACGCGAAGAACTGACAATTGAAGAAGGATGCCTCCTGCATGGAGTAAGAGTAATAGTCTCTAAATGTTATCGAGAAGAGATCCTCACGGAGTTACATAAAAACCACGGGAATGGTACGTACGAAATGGTACGTATGAAATCCCTCGCCAGGATACACGTTTGGTGGCCAAACGTAGACACGGATATTGAGAGTAAAGTGGTAACATGTGAAGCTTGCAAGAAACAGTTACCCAACGCACCCAAAGCTCAAGCAAACCCTTGGATCTGGCCACAGTTACCATGGCAAAGAGTACATATTGACTTTGCTGGACCGTTCATGAAGGAAATGTTTTTAATCATAGTAAACGCCCATTCAAAGTGGTTGGAAGTTTTAAGGATGGCATCGACGTCTGCTGAGAGTACCATCAACGCTCTACGCTATTTATTTTCATCCTATGGCCTTACCAAGGAAGTGGTTTCCGATAATGGTCCACAATTCGTGTCAGACGATTTTCAGAAATTTCTAAAGAGAAATGGAATAACTCATATCAAATCCGCACCGTACCATCCGAGTTCCAACAGAGAGGCGGAACGAGCGGTACGCACTTTCAAACAAGCCATGAAGACGATGGCATCTGAACGCGGCACCTTGAACGAGGAACTTGCTTCATTTCTGTTATCTTACCGCACAATACCCCACAGTACGACAAGAACTACCCCTAGTGAACTTTTCCTTGGAAGAAGAGTGAGAACTAGGCTGGATGCGATCAGACCAGCTTTAGAACAGTCCATCATGAAAAGATCAACACCGAAGGAGAAGAAACCCGCGAACATTCCAAGTTGGCGATCTGATAACAATTAGAGATTATCGAAATAGACCACATAAACCATCATGGATTAGTGGAGCAATTCAGCAGAAATTGGGAGCCGTCACATATACGGTTCAAGTGGGAAACATGCAGTGGAAACGACACGTAGATCAAATGCGCTCAGGCGACCCTGACTGTAACGTTCAAGCTGTTGAACAGACATCCACCGTAAACATGGATCCTGTCATACCGCTGTGTACCACCAATCCGTATGGACTTATAGAAAAGAGTTTAAAAACACCCCCTATGCCCAACCAGTCCACCGGTGGTACAGTGAAGGAAGAAGTCTTAAACAGCCCCTTGGAAAATATGCCTGTAGAACCGCGCTATCCGCGCAGAGTAAGACAAAAACCCAATCGCTTGATTGACAATCAATAGACGATTAAACGTTATAACCTTGTATAATAGTGAAAGTAAGTAAGCTTCAAGTAAAAACATTTCATAGCGGACAGTTTATGTTACGTTTAAGTTTGATGTTCAGTGTAAATTTAGTAAAAACAATGTAATGAAAAATAGGGAGGAGGAAGTTGTTGTGTTTACTTCCGGTAATGCAGCTTCCGGAGACTGCATGGTTCAGGTTTGCTGAGGACAGCTTTTGCTTGCCTGCTTGCTTCTTGTTGTTGACAAATAAAGTCTCTTTAGTAGTGGTGTATTTTCTCTTATGTTACTCGGCACAAACACAACACTCTATGCATCGAACAATGGAAATCGAAGATGGCGCCTCAATCGGACAAAAGGTTATGCGATAAGTCCGGAATCTCGTTCCATATAATATGCGAATTTTGCCCATCCCGGTCATTATTTTCCGATTGGTGAAACGTTCATTCGTGTTGATTACAGTGGCGTGCAGTGACTAAAACTGTTAGGCAAGCTCTCACCCTACATGGAATATAAACGGTTCGACCTTCTTAAGGGCTTTAGGGGTATGGTAGAAGCGCATTTTTGCCTATTTCCGCCGCTAACATCGTGACAAATTAATCTGCTTAAAAGGCTGTTATTCAGATTGCTTTTTCAGCATGAATTAAAGGACATTTATAATACTTTGTTGTTTCAGCCAAAAATTCCATAAGAGGAAACGCAAGAGTTGTTTAATTTGATTGCGACATTTAGAGATTCAGCCATCAATAAGCTCATCACGAGCTTTATGTAATCATGTATATTCTCAGCTCTATCTTCTATTTTATCAGTGCTTGCTATGTTCTACCCACTCGCAAATTCTAAAGCGTTCGAGTGCGATCAGCAAATTTTTTAAACTTTAGTCAAGTATAATCTGAAGCGCTCCTGCTTTGCTTTCAGTCGATAATCTTTCTATGTATAACGTGTGGGCAAACATCTCCGTCACTGATTCGATGTGCCCTCTACAAAGAAATTGTATGAACTGAGAGAGTATTTATTGAAGGCGATCCGTAATATATTGTAAACATTACCTTTTAGTATATTGTAATTATCATCGTCTACCAACAACGTATTCTGATGATTTAAATACCTCTAGTTTAAGAAAAGGCACCCTCCCGGCTACGTTTAAAACTTGTCGTGGAATAGTCAAAAGATAAATTCGTCTCACCACTTGGGCGCGCTGACTCTTGACCAATCAACTATCGAGCGGTGGTCCTTAGAAGTGCCACTTGCCTACAGTGTGTATTCGGCGAATTAGACGCTCCTAAAGGTTATTTAGCTCATGCACATTTGTATAGATTTTGAGCTCTGAAGGGAAGCAGCGCTTGCCTTAGTTAATGATCAAGGAATAAATTGAATTCTTAAGCAGAGCACGATATTACAACAACCAATGGCAGCAAAGAAATAAAGATCAGGTACTTTTAGTCCACTTGAACCTTTCACGGAGGAAGCAACCACAATCATCACTCAAACACAGAAGTGTGGAAACAAACAATGATGGCATTTAATGGACTTCAAATTTTTTAAAAAATAGATTAAAAAATCCCATTTTTAGGAAACATGATTGGGCAAGTGGTGTTTGCCTCCGCTTACTTGACTGCACGCCACTGGTTGATTAACCACCAATATGCTGTTCCTCTTGAAAAAAATTCCTGAACAAAAAATAAACCAAAAACAATCAATGTTAATCTTTGTGCCATTCTGCATGTTTACCACTCAAGGACGTCACTGAGATCACAGGTTAAAAAGCTTAAAATATTCAAAGGTTGGCCTGTCTACTCAGCATTCTATTTTTGTATCATTGACAAAATTTGTTCAATTTGGTAGTCCTAACCCTTTTTTCAGTTTTACAAGTATTTCTCTTTGGTACTTTTGTTTTTATTTCAAAAATTTTTGTCTTAAATTCCCGCACAGATTGACATTCTCAATGTTGATGTTGTAATTTGATCGAGACTTGACCATTGTACTGCTGTCTATAGATATATAAGGTTTTGTAAAAATGAAGATAATTATATTCAATTTCATGCAATAAATGAGAAGGAGACAGATCATTTACCTAAAATAAAAGTAGTTCTAAAAACTCCATAAAGTTGTTTTGATATAGTATATCTTAGCAAAAAAGTATTGCAGAATATATTAATCAAATGCTAGTGCAGGCTCACTAAACAACAACATAAGCTATTGACCACTTTCGCATTTCCCATAATACCATTCATTTGGGGGAGATTGTTTAAATAAATGAATGGATTTTAAGGATATTGCAGCATAACACAATTTTACACGGGAATTCCATGAAAAATTTCCAAAACAAACAGTGTTATGATATATGAAAAAGTGTTCTTTTCATTAAAGGTAATTTATGGATATTGTGCTGCAAATTAGTTTTGCCCAGCAAATACTATTCGCATTTAGGGAATAAACAGACGTCCATGATTTTGTTAAGGATTACCAAGTACTAGAGACTTTAATAGGAGTCTTAAAAAAGTTTTAAAGAAACGAAGTGTTTTGGAGCAGATAAGGAAGGAGCCTGGGCACCCATCATCCCTTGGATCTGAAAATGAATATGGAAGAGCGAGACAATCAACTAAGGTTTTGAAAAGAACTTGAATAAATAAAGTGGCTATTATTCATGCCAAATTATATAACTGTAATCTCTACAACAGTTGAAATTCGAATCTGATTGACCATTCTATTCTTCTTAAGATGACAGATGAACGATCGACAAGCTCTATCCTCAAAAAAACGATTTCTGAACCCCAGAGTGATAGAACCCGCAACCGTCTGATGACCGGTGAGACGCTCTAACCATTGAGCTACCAAGACTCAGACGGTGAGCTAAGGTGTAAGTTCGACCTATATGTGCCACCTAAGCGGAAGCCACGATATGTTAATAATCGGATATTGATGAGATTTATAGTTCAGAATTGTGAGAGCTTGGAGATATCTTAAGATGATAGATGAACGATCGTCAAGCTCTATCCTCAGAAAAACGATTTCCTAGCCCCGTTGGGCTAAGAAACCTACAACACGGAAGGTTTCGGTTTGATCCCCGTCTGAGCTCAGAAATTGTTTTTCTCTGAGGATAGAGCTTGATGATCGTTCATCTATCATTTTAAACTATCTCCAAGCTCTCACTCAGATGCGTCGCTAAAAGGGCCCAAAGCCACCTATGTAAACACTTACCATCTGCGTGTCACACTGTCAAAAATTTTAACTGAAGAGTTTTATGAGCACTGAAGATTCCAAATTCTGGTGTTGGCATGATTCGGGATGCTGTTGCAGCAAATTCTTTGGAGCCAAAGATTAAAAAGTTTGTAAGTTTTAATCGGCAGACCATAGAATACATTTCCCAAACCTTTTTCTGACGTTGGTGGGCAAAGGAACTTTCAGGGGTCGGAGGTAGGGTTTTCCCTTAACTTTTCCTTTTTCTTTCTTTTTTCTTTTTCTCTTCCTTCATTTATCCCTTTTCCTGTTGTTTTTCCTTTTTGTTTCGTCCTTCTTGTCTTTTCCTTTTGCTTTTGCTTTTTTCTTTTTCTTTCTTCTTTTCCTTCTTCTTCTTTTCTTTTTCTATTCCTATCCCTATTCCTTTCTCACCTAGGGCCTTTCCGAGATTTTCCTAACAGGGGCACAGGCAAAGGGCAGCAATTGTCCCCCCCATTGTTGCGGCAAATTTTCTATCCCAACAAATTACTGCATATATTTTGAAGTAAATTGTGTTACTTTTCTTTCCAAATTTAGGCTAGGAAATAAATTTTTGGAACTTTTCCGGTTCCCGAAATCCAAAACTTTCCCTGGACTTCGCCTCTTGATCTCCCAGTTGGTGGGGTTAAACATTTATTTTGTATTTTACACCCATTTTCAGTAATCTTGGTGGTGCTTCCGGGATTTGAAGATTCTAACCAAAAATAAATATAAAGTGTACCTGAAACGTTCGATACGCGGCAATGGGTTGTTCACATGATCTTGAGAGGCAACTGAAACTACATAATTATTTGAATAATTTGAACTAATTCAATTCGTTGTGTGCATTGCATTTTAATAAGGGAAAAACTGATTATACTTTAATTCAGATCTCATCTTCATGAAAAGACACACTTACGAAAACTTGTATTGACTTTTGGGGCTGGCAGACAAGCAAGTTTACCCCCATAGATCCTTCCCCGGAGCCTGGGAAAAATCTCTTGCACTTACCCAACCGTATGCAGAGAAATTGACCAATTAAATAGTCGACCGCTGATTACGACTAATCCCTGCCGTCGGGTCCTGGGTACAAAGAAACCACGCCTAGTTGTTAAACGCGAGCAATCGCAGGCGCACCAAACTTGATTTGAAAAGTGTGTTGGATCATGTTGGCCGTTGGCGGGCTTCCTTCAACGGCCGTATTGGGGTTTTCTCTCCAGCTGCTATTCTACTGCAAAACGCTGGTAAAGTCCTTGGGCAAATCTTTCGTTCTAAACGCTTTTTAATTTTTAAATACCACTAAATCAACGCATTTGAATTCGCCAGCAGAGAGGTATGTGTAACAATTACGATAAGTGTGGTCTTATAAAACATTGTATCGGTCATGAGTTGACGGAATTAGTCGTATTTCGTACGGTTTCTGGATTTCATAAATTTCATTGATTACTCTATGGCATGTTGAGGGAAAGGTTTAGTTTGTATAGTCATGATAAACCGCCAATGCTTGTTTGAGTTATTGCTGCTACAAAGCCCACAAAGTGTATTCTGTTATATTCTGTTGTGAGGAAACATATAATCATCCTTTGCGATCTATAGCAAGATTTAGGAAATATATATCACGATGAAGTAGACTGTACATTGAAGTTCGCTTTATATGTTTTACTTCTCCCAAGTATCAAAATTTTTGACCCATTTAACTGGGCCAAACTTGTGAAATGTTGAACTGTCGGACTGCTGGACAACTATAATTCAGGCATACATTGCATTGAATAAATGAATAAAATAAAAGCGTTAGAACTTCAGTAAATTTCAGGAAGATTCTCTTCATAACAATTTGGATTATCAGTTTATTTTGAGAGTATAAAACCCAATTTACCTGGGATAAATATTCGAAAAGCTTCATACTAGGAGACGTAAATTAACTACGAGTATAAAGTATTTTAAATTTAGCAAGCATGAATTTTTCAGATTCTGTAGGGTTTGCTTTGAATCATCACATCGTCAATCAGTTTATACATTATTTTTTTTTTGACCAGGTGCAGCTACTGTACAGTATCATGAGTAATAAACAGAATATCCATTCTTTGCCATTCAAGAGGTACTGTCAAAAAAATGAAATTTTTGATTTTTACTTTGTACTTTAGGAGTATATTTCAAGCAGTCTCATTGCTAGGCAGTATTAATCATTCTGGGCTTTGGAGAATCATTTTGACATTCTCCCTCCAAAATGCATGCACACTGTGCTTCACAGGGATGATGTATTTGTGAATGGTGTTCATTGGCTGTTTGATATTAACTATCATTAGGTTAAAAAACATTAGTGTTGATATTTATCAATTAAATAATTAGTGAAATCACAAGAATGTTTATATTAAGTCTTGAATAGAAACACAGTCTACATCAAGTTGGTCACAGAATGCTCTGGCAGCAATACTGCTATATGTGAACTTACAAGCTTCTAATACTGTAACTTGTGATTGCAGCAGAACATTGATTCCTTGTGATTCAACTTATTTGCATGGAAGACTTTGTTTGGTTTTTACCTTTAATTATGAATGCTAGACATATAGTTATAGTTAGGGTTATGTACAGTTTAGTTCCATATTTCTTGTTAGTTATTAAGCTAGGTATGCTATATGAATACAGTAGTTAATCCAACTGTTTCTGAGATTCAAGCATCCATGTACAGTATTATAGCCACCAAAATAATTTTGCCTAAGTAAGATGTTTAGTTACTAAAGCTGACTGGATTTTGGCAGATTACAGAATAGCTGTTGCTTAATTCACATAATCATTTTTAGTGCACAATATATAATTGTATTACAACATTTTTTGATAATATATGACCGTTTTAAGGCTGTTTGCTAGCTCTGGGCTAAAACCTTTCATCATATTTTATGGAAAATACTAATAGTTGTCAAACTTGCTAATCTTTCTTGGGATGATTTTAACTAATTTGTTGCAAAATCTGTAAACCATTGATTTTCCTTTAAAAATTCTCTATTGTGTGATATTTATAACCCATCAATAAAACTCTTGCATGTTAAAATATAGTTGATAATAAATAGTTGAATGGTAATGTCACTATATACCACACCAGCATATTCCCATTGGTGCAGTAAACTATGGCTAAAATGTGTTTTTTCCAAACTATCAAAAATTAAGATGTAGACAGTGATAATTTAAATAAATTTAATTTATCATTTATTTAATTTTGCTTCTTTGTACCATGATACAAAACAAATGACAATTCAATTGCACATTTCAACCTAAAAAGGAGATTAGTGTAGGTAATGCTATGATCACCTCTGTTTCTGTTGTTCTCAAGGGGAGATTTAGTCTTTAAATTCCTTCATCAGCATGCATACTTTTACTAATTTTCCCTCAAAAAACCCTCCCAAAAAGAACAAAAAACAAGAACATTCCCTCTTTAACATGCATACGTGAACATTAAGAGTACACTGCTTTATGAAACAATTCCATCTCCTTCCTGAATGTTGAACGATAATGCCTTTAAATTTAAGCATTGAACAACTCATTTTATACAAGGACTGGTACACATGAACAATACTAACATCCCAAATAGAATTTCAAACAATACCAGTTAAATTTTGTCAGTAATCATGAGTTTTACAAACTAATACCATGACGTGTGGGGAAATGAGTGATTAAATTTCCCCTTAAACCTCCCTCAGCTTTTAGGGACTTTTAATCACTAAATTCCCTTATGTCATGGTATCACTTATAGTTACACACATAGTACTTTTTTCCCTGCACAGTATCAAGGTAATATTAATCAATAATTATCAAAGACATCATTTTCAGTAGTTAGTTTCTGGAGAACTTTTAACTTGTAAATTGATGGGTTGGCTTCATTACTTTAAGATTTTTGAATGACAACCTCATTTAATTTAGGTACACAAAAATAGACCAACATTGAACTTCAGTACATATATGCATTTCTCTGAAATTTAGGACATAGTGCATGACTGATTAGTAATTTCAATCTCAGCTGTCACACATGGGTAGCACAGCTACTTTAATACACATTTCACACAGTATCTGCTGTACTGTAGCATTGCAATGTTGCTTCTTACTCACCTCAGCCACTAGATTTTTGGAATAAAGGATATCGTCTCTGAACCTTGAAGTCCTGCATTTTATTTCCATGTTAGCTCCAATGATTAATGGAGCAGTAGGATACTAATACTGGGCTGTCACTAAGGTTCTGGATAGGTGGCCATCAAAGAAAAGTATCTTTCAGTAAATCTGCTTAGATTGGTTAACAAATTATGAAAGATAAGAATATAGCTGACGATTTGGTGGTTATTCAGCTGGAATACCCACAAGAGATCCAGTGGCAGCTTGGTCTTATTGAGAGCACTGTACTGTACATCAAACTGTCCGCTATAAAAATGTTTGCAGAATTAAAACGGTTTGTATGAACAATACATACAAGTATCTTGCAACAAGTCCATGTGGCCATAATTGTGCATTAAACTAGATGTACACCATACCAAGAAAAGCAGAAAGAAACGAAAATAATTTTCTAGCAAGGAAATGCACTGTAAATGAACAGCTTTATGCTTCGGAATATAATGCATTCAAACCGGTATTAAGCGGACACCCTCTGAGGATTGTTTAGTGTCCGTCTATTGGAGGTGTTCCGCTCACTAGTGGTTCAGTTAACTCTATTTTCATATCCCGAATGGCAATTGGTCAATGAAATGTGGAGGCAAGACGGCCGCCCATGGAGTGCAATTTTGTACGTCAGTTTCAGGGATCGAACTTAACATTTTAGTCCCCTAGCAAAGTTTCGGTGGTAGGATTTTTTTCCACTAGCAAAACTGGTAAGTTTACTAGCTATTCTTTAATGCACTCGTTTTCCCTTTAATGACAAATAATGAATACGAAGAATTTATGTATTGGTGAGTTTAAAAGGTAGTGTGAAATTTATTCACTTCTGTCACGATGCTCAAAGTAAGTGCGCATAGGTTCTATGTAAAAAAACGCTGGTCAGTGGCTCAGGCGTCAAACCCGTTTCTTCCCTCCCGTAAATGATTTTCGATGTGTGCGTATTTTCTTAAGTTCCGCCACAAAGTTCTCCAAGAACGTTTCCTTTTCCCCCCAAATTCTAGTAAAGAAATGTTTGCTTGAGGATACTTGTTTTACTCGCAACTTCCAGAAAACCCTCTCATTTTGCGAGTTTGCGAGTGTTAATTTTAGGGGTGCACCGCATAGTGATTTTTACTATTCGGCCGGATACCGGATTTGCCGGATAGTGAAAGAAAATCCGGCCGGATCATCCGGCTGGATACCATAATATTCGATTCATAATTACGTTAATAAATAAACCATTTTCACTTTGGCCGAAGAATATTGCTCTCGTGCGTAACTGTTAGAGCTACGCTGTGGAGACTGTTATTGGTTATTACCCAGAAATAAATGTTGAATTGTCTCTGGACTATATTGGAGACGTCACTTATTCCAAACAGCATTTGTACTAAATTTGTCATCACAATGGCTTGGTGTGATCTCTGACAAGGCCTTACAGTTAATCTAACGCAAACTGAGCCATTAAGCAAAGTAATGGGGAAAATACGGTTTTTTAAAGTTTCATAATCTCATTTCTGGCCCAGACAAATGGGTAGAGATAGAGTTAACCCTGTACGTTTTCGTAATTGGTGCAAGAACATATTCACACCATCCTGCATATTGCAATCTTCAATTGATAGTTGATACCATTTGGACAGGTTTGAACAGGACCAGCTTGGGCCAGGGTTTTTCCACGAGCGGTCATAAGACCCTCATTACGAGACTGTTCGTAAGGATGTCTAAGTGTGTGGCCAAGTGGGATTGGAATCAGCACGGTATTCCTGTGAAAATTCGAAAGTTATCCAAGGGTAAAATGTCTATAACGATTATGAAAGTGTATATATTTGATTTCCTTCAGACCTTGTCATCTTTTCGACAATGAGAGACCAAGATTTTTTTTCATTTTGGATTTGTCCTACCATTTGTTTGTGGAATGGAATTCTAGCTATTCCCTACATCAACATTACACCTAGATGAACTTCAAGAACTTTCAACTGCTTTATAAGATATGAATACTTGACGAAAGTGCCACTAGATGCTTTTACTTTATTATTACACGAGCTTAAATTGCCTACAGTTTTTATTGGATTGAATGTGCAATTTTTAAAGTGCCTATGCATTTGTTGGGGATTGAACATATTTCTGATATATAGACCCTCCTGAGAAAATTTGTTATGCATGTTCTCAGGCGAAAATTTCATCTTCATGGATGTTTTTGTTGTTGAACTTTGCTATTTTGGTGTGTGACCGCTTCACAAGAATCCTCGAATCTAGTTGCCGGAAGTGACGTCAGTTTAGTGGGATGCTGAAAATGTTCTCAGAGCTTTACATAAGGAATAAGCCAAAGTGGAGAATCAGTCGTTTTATGTTGCTTTTTTTTCACGGTGTTTTCATTTGGATTCTGTTGAAAGTTCACCGTCGTATAATTCACAATGTTTCCTTTAACTACTCCAACGCAGATGACAGTCACAATCACTCGGACATGGACTTCATTTATGGACATGTGATGGAGGTCGAAGACAGCGCAAACGTGCCTTACACAGACGCTTTGATTAATGAAGGTGAATGGTTTGTCAAACCATGCCAAGACAAGCGGTCCTGACAAAAACAAAGGAATACGTAGTATAATGAGCAAAGAAGACCCGAAAAAGACAAATTACAAATGCTACAATTCGGCTCAGAAGAACCTGATAAGGTTCAACGTTGGTATATTTAACAGCATGTGTAATTGTTTATTACTGTTTACCGGCTGTTTGAATAATTTCAAAATTTTATACTGTAGATGGATTCATGGGCTTAAGTCAGTCTTTCACTAACAGCTGTAAGTGCGGTAACTGCAGCACAGAACTGCTCGTAATGCAAAGAGTGTCGGTGTTGCATGGAGATCGATGCTTGTGTCGAGGTAAATGACAGCGATCAACTCCTCTAGGTTGAAGCTATCCCAACAAGCTGCGTCACTTCAACAAATCTACTGTTATCTCCTGTTTGTTAGTATTAAAAATATAACCTGGTCAATTTTTGCATACTAGTTTTCTTTTTGTCTGCAGTATGGTTACTGCGTGGTATTGCGAGGTATTTGATGTAGTGTCGATGTAAGGTATGTGATGTAGTGTCTATGTGAGGCATGGAAGAGAGCGGGAAGGGGGAAAACAAAATCTGGTAAGAGCTGCTCCGTGTTTATATATTAGTTATAAATATAAAGTATAAAATTTTTGACCAGTACGAATTCTTAACCACGAAGAGGAAGCATGGCTACCTCCTTACCGGACTTCCCACCTTTTGACGTTAGTTTGTATCCTGAAGTTAAAAGATCCAATGACAGGCTCATCAAACTCAAGATGATAATAGGAGGGGAGGTATGCAATATCATCTCTGCATACTCTCCACAGACTGGCTGTGACCAAGAGAAGGAGAAATTCTACGAAGAGTTTGAGCAACTTGTATTATCCACGAAGCGAGATGAGATATTGGTAGTCGGCGGTGACATGAATGGGCATGTCGGTGAGGAAGTAGAGGGCTTCCCAGAGGTCCATGGAGGAAAGGGGTATGGAACACGAAATGAAGATGGAGAGAGACTGCTCGAGTACTGTGAGAGTCTTCAGTTAGCTCTGTCCAACACATACTTCACAAAAAAGAATGAGCACAAGATCACATACAAAAGTGGAAACCATGCTTCACAAATAGACTTCATGATGGTGAGGAGAGACCTACATAGAGTGGTTGATTGCAAAGTAATACCAGGAGAGGCAGTTGTTGCCCAACACAGGCTGGTCTGCATGCAGTTTAGGACATGAAAAAACAAAACCAGACGACAAATTGTCAAAGAAAGAATAAAATCACGGAGGTTAAAGGAGGCAGGAAATAAACAGGAGTTCAAAGAGAAGGTTGGTTCGGAGTATGTTAGGATGGATGGGTCGATCAACGAAAAATGGGAAAACATCAAGAATACCATAATGAGGGTAGCAGAGGAGGTGTATGCGGCAAGACTAAAGAAGGAAGAAAGGGAGAGAAGGAGACATGGTGGTGGTGTGACAAGGTACAGGAGAAGATTAAAGAAAAGAAAAGGGCATTCAAGGAGTGGCAGAAATCCGGAGGCGAAAACAAGAAAGAGGAATACAAAACCTTGAAAAGAGAGTCTAAGAAGGCAGTAGCAAAAGCGAGATGGGAGTCCTATAACGAAATCTCTGAGTCTCTGGACGATGAACAGGGAAACAGGATCTACAGAATTGCAAAGGAAAGGGCAGCTACCCAGAAAGATTTGACAGCAATGCCGTTTATAAAGGACGACAAAGGTGACATTTTGTCCGAAAGAAATGAAATCAAGAACAGATATCAACGATACTTCAATCTACTGAACGTAGAAAACGACAGTGATGAACGTCCAGAAGTATACCCAGTAGAGGGCTCAATTAGGAACATCACCAGAGAGGAAGTCGAAGCAGCTATAAAGAAAATGAAGAGTGGGAAAGCAGCTGGATGCTCGGGATTTGAAATAGACCTGGTAAAGATACTCGGTGATGATGGTGTGGATATGGTGTGTGACCTTATGAAATCAGTTTGGGAGAACGAGCAAATTCCAACGGAATGGGAGGAGAGCGAAGCAGTGCCAATTTGTAAGCAGAAAGGAGATCCCCTTGATTGTGGAAACTATCGAGGCATTAAACTCCTTGAGCACCTTCTCAAAGTACTAGAACGGGTTCTAGACCAAAGGCTGAGGCAACTCGTAAAAATTGACGACATGCAATTTGGCTTCTGCAAAGGAAAGGGCACAATTGATGCAGTTTTCGTGGTGAAGCAGTTGCAAGAAAAGTATCGGGAGAAGAAAAAGGACCTCTTCTTCACTTATGTAGATTTGGAGAAGGCATATGACCGAGTACCAAGAGAACTGATGTATTGATTTCTGAGGAAACGAGGGTTCCCGGAAGCCATGGTCAGACTAGTGATGGCAGCCTATAAGGAAGTCAAAACTAGAGTGAGGACACCAATCGGAAACACCGAACCATTCGAGATAGGAGTTTGACTCCACCAAGGATCAGCACTGAGCCCCTTCCTGTTTGTTATCATACTGGATACTATAAGTAGTAGCTTCCGGAAAGAAATACCATGGGAACTGCTCTTCGCAGATGACCCGGTGAAAGCAACGGAAACTGAGGAGGAACTGCAGAGAAATTGGCTTGTGTGGCAGGAGGGCATGGCGAAACACGGCTTGAAGGTAAACACGAGTAAAACTGAGGTGATGGCCAGTTGCCAAAAAACTGTCGAGTTGGAGATCACTGACCTTTGTGGGACCAAATTGAAGCAGGTGGATAAATTTAAGTATCTAGGTATCACGATGAGCCAAAAAGGAGGCAGTGAGGATGCTGTAAGGGCAAGGATAAGTGCCGCCTGGACTAAATGGAAGGATTTTACTGCTGTTATTTATGATAAGAGAATACCATGAGGTTGAAAATGAAGGTCTACGAAACAGTCATCCGACCAGTGATACTATAAGGAGCCGAGATATGGGTGCTGAGGACAAAGGAGGAAGGGATGCTAAAATCAACTGAAGTGAAGATGCTGAGGAGGATCAAAGGTGTGGCAAAACTGGATAGACAACGAAATGATGATATACTTGAGGAACTTGGTGTTAAGGACATTCTAACAAAGGCACACCAAGCACGCTTGCGATGGTATGGGCACCTTCGGAGAATGAATGAAGAAAGCGCGCCCAAAAAGATCTGCAGATTGGAGATTAAGGGAAAGAGACCACGTGGCAGGCCGCAAAAGAGATGGATGGAGAACGTGAAGGAGGATATGGGACTGGCAGGATTGAGAGATGAGGATACGCAGAGACGGACGTACTGGCGATCGAAGATACAGAAGCTCCAACCCGGCAACAGAGCTGGAAATGGAGAAAGAAGATGAATGAGATTGGCGTAACTCGGGCCCATTTGGGTGCCCATAGCTACACCACTTATCTGTTGGTAATGTTCACCATCAAATGAAAAATTATTGAGGGTGAGCCCAAGCTCTGCCAAGCGAATTAATGTAGTAGTCGATGGTTCTAAAAGGGTGCGTTGGTTAAGAAAAAACTTCAAAGCTTCATGACCATCGCGATGAGGAATGACGGTGTAGAGAGACTTGACGTCCATGGTAAAAATGAATTTATTGGAGCCGTTAAAATGGATTTGATCGAAAATTTGTAGAGCATATTTGGTATCTTAGATATAAGAAGGCAACTTCTTAACCAAAGGAGCCATAACATGATCTAAAAAACTGGATATCAGTTCTGTGGGGCAACTGCAAGCGGAAACTGTCGTCCTGCCGGGGTTATTGGGGTATTGGTTTTTGAGAGGACTATCTTGTTGCAAAAGAGATTAGCGAAGCTAGAATGACAAGGTTTATATCCTTAGTACCAACAAACAAGGGCTAACAGTTGGTTTCTTAATGTAACGAAGCTTGGGAAAGGTTCCAACAACAGGTGGGCATTTTGTACTGATCATGCGCGAGAAAAGCGCTAGATGTGCACAAGCGGCCTTGGTCGGATCAGCAGTTTCAAAATTGTGAGCTTGTGAAATTATTTCAAAGTATTTTGCTGTGGTTGTTTTTTTGGCAGACAAGATTTTTTATTAAAAAAATTAGCAAAGGTATCCAGAAGGCTATTTGTCTCCTTTCTTTGAAACAGTATTTTTATTGAAAATGATTCATTACTCGTAACATTTTAACATTGTCTTAGCTGAATCCTACGAACACGATTTTCAATCTTTCACACTATAAAAATGTTGATTTTTTTCTTTAGTGGCTTATACGTTTAGGAAAACTAATGCAACATTTCATTAAATACTTTCATTGGTCATTTAAAATCAACCTGGTTTCAAGTTTCATCGTAAACCTTCATGGGTTTTGACCCAGATTGCTCAAAAATTTAAACCATAATTTTCATCAATAAATGTAATGATATTTTTGTCAGTAGTTCTCCTGTGAGGGAACTTGAAGTTTTCACTGTTTGGGATAATTCAAATGCCTTCTCAGCTGATATTCTTTTATTTTGATCCAGATATTAGAACCGTCAACAAAAGAAACAGGAATAACTTCAAACAAAAGCAATAATGAAACAACCATAAAAATAGCAAGAAAAAATTGTAAAAAAGTAGCATAAGAATAGAACCTTATAGTCAGAGATGTTACAGATGAACATTGTAAACACTTCAACCACAGTAGATTTTATATCCTTGAATACAGTGAAATAATTTCAGATTTGTTTACGAGGACCCATGGTATACCTTTTCGACATTGAAAAACTGTCATGCGCATTTTCCGGGGTCTAATGACAGGTTTCAGCATACAAATGGTTTACAGAAGATTAATCCTCTCTCCCACTGCGCGAAGCACGGTGTGAGGGTACTAATCTCGACTTGTGTGGAGTCCTTTTGCACGCGTGGTGACTAGGAAGAAAAATTCCGTTTGTATATTTAACACTTATTGGATGAAGCTGAGCATGATATCAAGAATTATCCAGACCAAGGTCAATGTTATCTGCCGAAGCGGAAGGCTTCAGCAGATAACGTTGACCAAAGTCTGGATAATTCTTGATATCGTGTAAAAGCCCAATCCAATAATTGTTTTATTATAGATTTATAAATCGATGAAGACTCCTCCATGACATTACTGGCGGCTAAGAAAAGCTTGTCAGATTACAATTACGTCACCTACAGACAAATTTTGATGTCTTGTAGGTGGCGAGACATCGCGAATTATGTGTAGGTTTTTAACCAATCAGAATCGAGGGTTGTTGCGTGCACGTATTTCTAGTTTGTGTATAGGTATCTATCCACGGATTCCGGTCACTCAAGAATGCCGTGTGCAAGCTTGGGGACTGGTACGTTGTTCACGAAACTTTACTTAGGTTGCTTAGATCACTATCGAAGCAAATCGATTTGGTGTCGTTCTTTTTTCCTTTATATGGATCTCTCGCAAGTTGTTTACGTCATTTGAACACTGAAGCCAGTAAATGATTTAAGACCGGCAAACGAAATGGCTTTCTTGGTGCTTGCGGCTGGTTTCACTTTTGCAGGACATCTTAGTTACTGGACAATTTATGACTTGAAAGAACAGTTCTAAAACTCAGCCCTTTGGAATATGCATTAACCAACTGATCACATTCTGTAACGACGCTTTGACTTGGTTCTTTCTCATGAATATGAACAAAGACGTTTCGCAAACTCGCTTGTTGCCAAGACATTTGCTAAGCGACTGAGTGTGAACAATATTCTTCCCTGAAGTTGAATCGATGCTGATTTGTATGAATCGAGACTTTTCACGTTCTAGTAATCACTTAGCAGAGCTACACAATCGTAGGTACGTCTGAATCGAGTAGCTCCGAAAGGCGAGTTTTGCAAATGGAAAAGTTTTGAACAGTTTTCAATAATAGCTTTCCACTTCATTGTACCCTAAGGGAAACTTCTTGGTTCAAATATTATCGCCTGGATTTTGCTGGTGTTTCATGGCAGTTTACATCCTATTCTTTATGTGTAAATCTCTTTGAGGAGTTTTAGTGTCTCCTTGAATTGACGTTTTTTCCGTTAACTAGGTCCAGACTTTTTTATCACGCAGTCTGAGACTAAAATAATCTAAGCTAATAGTGAAAAATATCCAGGAAAAAGAAATTTTCGCCCGAGAAGATATATTACACATTTTCTAGGAAGGGTCTAAATATCCCAAATATATTGAGTCACCACCTTCATTTAAATGTTGCCGCAGACAAATATGTTCTTGTTGTACTTGTCGAGTGTTTTTTTGCAAAAAATTTTATGTATTTCTTCGTTGGTCGAAGAGGCAAAACGTTTCGTCAGTTGAGCAGTTTCGGTGTTTTGCCTGTAAATGCACGTCTTGAACACTTCTTCCTCACCAATGTCCAGCCTGAATGTCGGTTCAAAATATGCTTTCCACCCATCTTTGTCAATTATGTTTTTCTCCTTCATTTAATAGATAACCCACTTTTTGGACGCGAAATTTTTCCCAAGAATTTTTTCCCCGTATGTTATCGCGAACTTTTTCCCATGCTCATCGGAGAAATGAACTACACATGGCAATCCATCAGAATTGGCGTTAGATTACATCCATGTTATGACACTAATCTCACACGCTTATCGTTCAGTATGTTACCTCTGATATTATGTACTTGAACGCCTGATCTAACAGGTTGTCAGTTCCAGTGACCTTTTTGTGCAAAAGTCTACCAAGTTCTGATGCTCGGAGAAAAGCCGAATTCCCTGTCCGATTCAGAAACAAACGCTTTAATATAGTGAATCGTCTATTCTTCAAGCCTAAGGACGTAATGGAATCAAATGTAGTCTCCAACTCTCTAACTGCTTTTTATACTCTCGAAAACACTTTTCCGAAAGGCTGAAATAAACAACTGTTTACATGGTATCAAATTAGTCTAGAATTCAGCTTGACTGGGTACAGATATAACATAACTTGGTATTATGGCCTAAAAATTAGTGTAATTACATTTGTTATAGCTAGTTTACAGAGCAACATTGTCTTTACTATGTTATTAGGCAAACCAATAACCAACAACAGTTGCAACCATCTGTTTGCGGAGGAAGTGCTGGTATGTTTTTAGTGTTGTGTAAAATTATGTTTGAGCTGGATGAAAATAGCCTTTGATTGAATTAGAATTTTAGGAGAGGAGAGATAAGCGTTTTCTGGCAATAAGTTAGCAGATTGTGAAAAAAAAATTCTCTTACATCAATTTTTTTCTAATGTAAAGAAAGACATGATTTTCCCAATTAAAAAAAATGGCATTACAGAATTTTTTAAAATGTTCCTATTGATTTCCGATGCGTAAACAAAAATGTCAATTAAAAAGGGGGAGTCATCGAACTCTTTCGAATAAAAATAGATTGAACTGTCGCTAAGAGCCATTTTGAAACGTCGTTGTTACCGTAGCAACCTGCAGATTACTTTTCTTAATATATTTTTTTTAGCAAAAATGTCTTCCAACCTATCACAATATGTTTCATTCTCCTTAAAAATATTCGTTTTCAATATTTTGGTGGGGCAAACATGCATTATTTCTTTTTTTAAGAAACTGCATGGGACCACTTAAATTTAATTCTTTATCTTGGAGGAGATATTTCGCTCAGATCGTGGCTATACTTGGGTTGCCTAACTTTTTGCTACGCATTGTTTTGATATTTTTATTTTACTCTGGAAATGTTAGGACGATTTCACTAGTCTAGGGAAAGATGTCCTGACAGGGTGGCCCGATAAAGGGTTAAAAACTTTCTTTTCACTCGATTGTCTCGTTCGCAACTATTTTGTTCTTATGACCCTGTTGGGACATCTTTGCATCAATGATAAATGAACGGGGAACCGTTAAATGAAAGTTGTTTGGTAATATCGTTTGGTGACTACATCAATTCATTGGTTCGTGACTTACTTCCATTGCATCCAAAAACGTTTGCACTTATCGCCCTTGGCGTTTTCTTTGAGATGAAGTGCGGTCAAAAGTAAATTGGATTTAAAGTGCCTATGACATGAATTTGTTTTTTTCACTTTTCAGTACATTTTATAGCGTAGAATTGGAATATAATACTAAAAATTTTATTTTCGCAAAATATTTCGATGTGCGAACGAGTTAAAACAGCAAAAATTATAACATAAATGGGACGGAGCCTGGGACTAGTTAATTACCAATAACCAAGCATGTGACGTAAAGAACAGGGCATCTTGCTGTATGAGCAATATGTCGTTGATTAGCGAAGAGATTGTTTCAAGCGATATAAGCGATGTCTCAAGCTGTTCTTCACAATCGAATGATTCACAATCGAGCGAAGATGAAGTATTTTTATCTGAGACACAGTTCGTACCGTATCAAGATGAGCCACTGGCAAATTCAGACGAAGAAAATGATGAAACGAGCGACGAAGAAAATGATCTTGATGGGCTTACTCAAAGCGTTTTGGTTGCTCGTCTTGAGCAAAAGATCAAATTAGATTCGTGGTAAGAAGTTTTTATTGAAATGAGAAAGTATGCATTCTTCAATTTTAAAATATCAATCAGCCATGTTTACTTGAACTTAGGTGCTCCTGTGGAAAATGTCGCACTGATCATTTGGTTGGTGCTCGAGAGTATAGATGCTGTCGTGAAGTAACCGAGGCGCTGGGGAAACTAACTTTTGACGGCAGCATTGAAAAGATATCATGTGTAACGCTGCACAAAGATTACGAAGCCCTCACTAACGAAACGGTCCTTCTTCAAGTCGGTCCTTTGCTAAAAGACAAGCATGGGAGAAGTTATCGACGTCGTTCTTCGGTTTCAATCAAGGCGTAAGGATATAAATTAAAATAAAGTTGCTATTAAAGAAATGTCAGTAATCTTGGCAACGCTACAATCAAATGAATTTATACCTTTGATTCATTAAGGTATCTTCGTGCCGTGGGATATCGTTGGCTTGCTCGCTGGTTGTTTGGTTACATGGGTCCAGAAAACACAAGACCTTTGCCAGCATGCACATACAACCAAATAAGGGAAAAATACAGAACTGGCGGTTCAACTGGTTATGCTGAAAGCAATGAACGGAGTTGATACTAAAAGTACTGCTATATTAAAATACTTTTTTCCCTTCAACCATATTTAATGGAAATAGTTTATTAACGGCAAGACCAAGCATTAAAACAAATTGACTTTATATGTACAAAAGCATAATTATGTGGGACAACTTTTTGCTGGATGTCCTTTTCTAGGTTGACCGCATTTCCGGCATGTAGGAGCTTTTCTAGATTTTTCACTTGAATGTGGGCCATTATTTATTGCAGCACAAGCATCTTGCATCCTGGTTTGTTCAATTTCTACAGAAAAGCATAACACAAAAAGATTAGGGACAAACAATCCATTAGACTTTTGATAATAATTATACTGGGTACCACCTTTTAGAACTACGAGTAAATGTATGAAACTTACCAGAGGGGAAAAGCTTAACTGGATTGATACTTCTTTCGGTCTCAGCTTTCTTCATGACATCATCTTTGCTGGCTCTGTTTGGAAATTGTGTCACCAATGGCAAAGGTTGAGCTGCCTGATACCTTTTGGTAACGGCAGCTAGGTCAGAAATAGAAGTGGAGAAAAGCACTTTTCGGATCTCAGTTACGTACTCTAAAAGTAATATAAAATTATTTAAACAATGAAAAGATGTTTGCTTATGTGTAATTGAAGCTTTTTACAGTAATCTTTTGCCTTACCATAAGTGTGTGGTGTTCTTACATCTCGAACAATTTCTTCTCCCAGTTTGTATTTGGGATAGGATACTTTTTTATACACTTCTCCACTTTTGCTTGTTGCCTTTTTCCTTCTCAGGTTTTCATTAAAATGCAATGCTGCCAGCACAATCCTACATACAAAAAAATACTATATTTTACTGTCATGTTCTGATTTGTGAAAGCATTGCACATTGGAAAGTACTTATAATATTGACTAAAGGATGTTGCAACCTGCCATATGAGCCCATCCATGAGAAGAAAAGCATTTTTGGATGCCAAAAGTTAAGTGTGGAATGAAAGCCCTCGAGGCAGCTGGTTTGAGCATCAGGTGAAAGCTTTTTAACAGCATTTTGAAGAGGCTTGTTGTTGAATATTGCTGTCATCTTCTCATGTGCAATAGTGCCTATAATGTAAATGAGCAGGGTTTTTGTACTGTCCATAAACAGCTGCAGGTCTGTAGCCAACAGGGGTGTGTGATACACCAAATTTCAAAAGCATATCATTCTATGATATTATTTTTCTCACCAGTCTAGTTGAGCCTAATTTATAAATTAGACTAAATTCCATATTATAATAACTTCCCAGTAAAATAAACAAGATGTAAATAGTTCCTGATTTTTACAAGTTCACTCACCATTTTTTATCCATTGCCGGGGTTTGATCAATTCCTCATGTGCACATTTACTAAATAATTCATTTTCATGATCTTCATGGACATTTGAAACATGTTTTAAAAATGAATAGAACTTAGCATGAATCATTTCACCAAAACCTTCCTTTGTGGAAATTGCAGACCAGTATAAATGTCTCCTGACACCTTTAACCCAGCTAAGTACAATTTCACAACCTTTCTCCTTCCCTGCTTGGAGCATTTTCTTGGTGACAGACCTAGCAACATGCCATATGCCATAGAAGTGTTTTGTGCTTTTCTGGGTCTCTCTTATCCACTTTGCAATGCTGGTATGGCGATCCGACACAAACTTCTGAATACAAATTCCAGCTTTCTGGAGAAATGAAAAACATCGCTTTGCCCCTTCCAATTCTATTTGATTACTACCACCAGTTTCATTGGCCTAAAAGCAATTAAATTTTGAACTATAATTACTGTAATACTTGATAAAAATAATAACGGTATTTCAACACAAAGCAATTATTGAAATAGCACTAATATTGTACTAGGAACAAGGAACGTTTGCTGAAATGTGTTGACATAACATACCTGGAGTAGCTCAAAATGCACTAGTTTGTCCAATGGTGAACAAAACATGGAACAACAGCAGTATTTAGCAGAATGGCCCATTGAATCAAATCTGCCATCACCACTCCAAGTAACATTTTCCATACTTCTTATTTTGCTTAGGAGCTTCCCTTGATGTGCTTCCCAATGCTTTAGGATTGATGGCAGAATAAATTTTTTCTGGTGTCGGAAAAATGTTCTGATGCTAATGGCTGATATCCCAATATGTTTGAGTGTAAGTAATATCTTGCTCACAGAAGCACCAGCCAACAAAATACCAAAACTCAGCATCATATTCCCCATGGGATATTTTCCAAAAGCCAATGGCTGGGAATCCCATTTGAATGCACCATCGCCACATTCTGGACAATTTTGAATCATTGTTACCATTGTTCCATTTTTTACTGTCTTAACTGAGGGCTTGTTGTTACGGCATTTGAAACAAAACATTGAAAACAAGTTAAGGAGAACACTGTAGAATACCAGGAATTTTGGCTCTTCTTCAGGTTCCACATTTTGGCTAAAACTACAAACACAGTGATTGTTATACATTAATAATTTAATGATCACAATGGTAATATAAGTTATTGTACAACCCCCACCAAATGGTACATCCAGTGGTAACAATTTTCCTTCCAAACTAAGGGCCCCAGGTTAATATTTATAGGAGAGTGGGATTACATTTATTATGATGAAGGTGCTTACCTAACACAATTTCTTGGTTTCTTTGGAGATGCTTCACCACATGTATCTACCTCACTCTCTGTCATTGATTCATCTTCAGGAGCATATTCTTCAGAGCTATCATCAACTTTCTCGGGTTCTTGAAATTCATGTTCAGTCTCACTTCCATCTTTTAAATTTAAAGCAATGCATTCTTCTCCCGTGTGGTCTTCATTTTCCTATTGACGAATAGAAAGTGATTTATTTGACCCTATAGTGCAGTATGATAAGCTATGTATGTTTTGCCAAAAAACTTTTCTTAAGATTATAACTTCTATTAACTTACTAGTTTGCCTTCCTGGTCCTTGAGTTTTTCTTGTAACTTCATTGTTTTTGCTCTAAGTCGCTCAAGTTTTCTTTTCAAATTTTTCTTGTCACTTTTGTGCTTTGGACACCTTTCACATGTCTTAGCTTTGCTGTTTTGTGATGTTGTCAGTGTGTTATGGGGGGAGACACAAGCAGCTAGAGCTGAGGGAAAATTATTGGATAATGACACTAGGGACGATGGGGGTTGACCCGAGGAAAGTTCGGTTGTTGGTAGCTCTGGTGGTGATATTGGTAGTTGAAGTGTGGGCAAGGAAGGTTCAGATAGTGACTGTGGTTCTATTGGTGATGAAATGGTTCTTGTTTGTGGCAGATAGTCGCGGGCAGCAGCACGGATAAGCTGTAAAAATATTCATAAAGAAATAAAAAAAAACAGAGAAATACTAAGTCTGTGAGGTAAAAGGCAAGAATTTGCACTATATAAATATTTACCAATCTTTTTTCTTTGGTCGATATTGTTTCATTGCAATCAGTATCTGATGATCCCGCCGTGTCGATCGTTGGCACAGAGCCCCGAGCCAAAAAGCATTTTGTACCACGTGAATCAAAACTTGTAAGTTCCTTAGCGAAGCGCTTCGTAAAGCAGCTGTCAGCGAAATGAGCAGAACATAAAAAGATTTTACTTGAGTATTTGGACGGATCGAAATCCGTTCGATGCCGCCTAACAAATTGCACCCATTTCTTTCTCACAGCTGGGTCTTTTGGAAAACAATGCATGGAAATCCCCTGAGTATCACCACTATTTGTGCATGATACTTTATTTGGTCCACCAGCAACACAAAAGGTCTTACAACGTCTTTGTTTAGCGATAGAAACATTGCATTCATCCATATTCGTGACTCTTCCTGAAACATGTGCCCTGTTCTTTACGTCACAATAAGTAATTCGACACTTTTTGACCGCGCGTGTACTGAACCCGATTTTAACGCTAAAGCAGACATCTCTAAAGCTTTATAACTTTTTTTCTATTTACTTCTAGAATTTCTGCTTTTCAAATTCGTTTTTAGCACAGTCTAATCTACAATATTATGGTCTGAAAAAATTCGTGTCATAGGCACTTTAAACGAAGATAAATCCCAAACTGAAGTTTAAATGTTAAAAGTTTGACAATATCTATTTTTGCATTCAAGAGATTGCGTATTTATCCTTATCACCATTTTAGAGTTTGCTCTAGGGTTAAAAGTTAATGTACAGTTTTCTTTTTAGTTTTGACGTCATTGCATGTCTGTCTTCCATTTTCTTGTACTCTGCTTTAATTTGATCTGCACTATGTTATATTTTAAGGTTGTATTTGAGTAGAAAAGTAAGTACGTGACTAGACCATGCACACGACAATTCACGCTGACTAGTTTAACCCTTTTCTGTCCGAGACGACTCCTCTTCACGAGTAAAATCGTCCGGCGTTAGAGTAAAATTAAAAACTCGGGTACGAACCGGAAAGGATTAAACCAAACAGGTTGTTATTCGACTTCTTAATCACCTCGCCCACCACGCAAAGCGCGGTGCGAGGGTACTAGTCAAGACGTGCGTGGAGTCTTTTTACACGCGTGGCGACAAGGGAGAAAAATTTTCCCAGCTTTTGAATAATCCGCTCGCCCACCGGGCAAAGCGCGCTGCGAGGGTACTAATTTCAACGTGCGTGGAGTCCTGTTACACGCGTGGTGACCAGGGAGAAAAATTTTCGCTTTGTGTATCTGTTTATATATATATATATATCCATGGATTCCGGTCACTCAAAAATTTCGTGTGCAATCTCGGGGACTGGTATGCTGTTGACAAAACCATACTTAGGTACCGTATTGAGGCAAATCGATTTGGTCTCGTTTTTTTTTCCCCTTGTATAGATCTCTCGCAAGTTGTTTACATTATTTGAACACTGAAGCCAGTAAATGATTTAATACCGGCAAACAAAATGGCTTTCTTGGTGCCTGCGGCTGGTTTCGCTTTTGAGGGCCACCTCAGTAACTGGACAATTTATGACTTGAAAGAGCAGTCCTAAAAGTTAGCTCCTTTGAATATGCATTTGCCAACTGTTCACTTTTAGCAGCAACGTTTTGTTTTGATTCTTTCTGATTTATATGAACAAAAGACGTAAGGGAACTCGCTTGCTGTCAGGACATTTGCTAAGCGACTAAGTGTATTAAAACGACATTCTTCGCTGAAGTTGAATAGATGTCGATTTGTATAAAGCTTGGGACTTTTCGCGTTCTGGTAACCACTTACCTGAGCTGCACAATCATAAGTATGTCTAAATCGAGTGGCTTTGAAATACAAGTTCTGCGAACGGAATTGTTTTGAGCAGCTTTCAAAAGTAGCTTCCCGACTTCATTCTTCCCTAAGGGAGATTTTTTGTACCGAATATTATCGCCTGGATTTTGCTGGTGTTTATTGGTAAAGTAGAATGAAGATTCTGGTTCATTCATCTCTTTAGTACGATTACTTTTGAACATTCTGCAGTATTTAACCGGACAGCGTTCATGGTCAATTGTTTGAGAAGTGGGATACCACACTCATCGTCCAGAAGAGTTGTCCAGGGCATGACAGTCTTCGAATGCTTTCTCCGCTTTCCATACAAAGATTTCAGTTGCCTCAATCAGGATATTTTTCCCTTTGAAATGTCGCCCCACTGTAAACGTTAGGATGTATTTTTGGCTCGAAACAAAGATGCAAGGTAAACATCCACAAGGTAACTCGCTGCAAAGCTACTTGTTTTTGGTCACCAAATTATCCTTCGGCAAAACAGTTGTCCGCTTCAATCTTTCTCACTTCAAGAGTGATTTGTGCATGATGACCTTTACCATATTCGACCAGTAATGCTTTCACCAGGATTTTGAAACCTCTCAAGAAAGTTTAAAGTCGTCTTTGTGTAAATTTACCGTTGAACCTTTTGTGTTGAGGTGCCACTGAATGCTTAGTTGAAAATACGCAAGAATTACAAGTTTGTACGCCATTTTTCTTTTTTATTGATGTTTTACCGTGGAAAAAGTGCGTCTTTTACTTCCCTCTTCTTGTTCTTCTTTGGACAAAACTTACACAAGGTTTGCTTGTATTTTGTTTTATGTTTTGTATTTTCCGATTTTTGGTCAGCGGTAAAAATGGAGAATTCGTTCATGTTTTCTTTGTTTATTTCGTCGGTTTCGTAATTCGTTTCATCTTCGTCACTAAAGTCTTGTACTTCCGGATGAATACTTAGCATAAATCTTCATCATAGTACTTCTAGTAGAAACTTGTAGTTAACTTTGAGATAATGTAGGATTTATCAATTTTTTAGTACAAAAAATATGAAAAAATTTTTTTTCAATCATAAGCTATCCGTAATGCTGATATCCGACCGGTAACCTATGAGAACGCTCCGCTTTTAAGACGGAAAGTGTTGCCATCTACTAAAGTGTCTTTCTTGAAAGTGAAAAAAAGTGATAAGTTTGATCCGAAAACGACACGTAATACGTCAAGATCGCGACTAATACAGCGTCTTGATACGAATATCCATTATTTAGCAGCAGAATTGTCAGAATGGATCTCACCATTTGTGAGACCGTTAAAGGTTATTCTCACCAAACGTTATGTTTTAATAAAACAGAATCGAAATTTCAAAGGTAAATATGACAACTAACAGTTTAAATATATGTCGCAGAAATCTCGAGGATTCTGCTCTGGTTCCCGATTTACGTAGAGCACAATCGACGGGACTGTATCTATCTTTTTAAAACCATATAATTGTGAACTTGTTCGTACTACACGATGTTCGCTCTGTCAGACAAGCCCAGAGCCTTTTTGTCACAATCTATTCAGAAGGAAATTACACCCTAATCTAATTACATGAACAATGAACTATTGAGTACAACACGCTATTCATAAACAAAAAGCATTGTGAGCGTAACCCGAGTCCAATCTTCCAGATTGTCACTACGCCTAGTTTTACAATTACTATTAATAACTAACTTTACATAAGCTTCTGCAACAAACTCTCCCCTTGACCTAAGCCTAAACTAAGGCTGATTGTCAAGCAGCGCTCTTGTTTTCCAGTCAGCATCAATCACAGCAGCACGGCTTGGTGTTGTCCTAACACCTGTAGACGCCTGCGCACCATGCTTTGGAGTCACTCACCAACAACCGTTCGTGCTCTCCAACAACTTCTAGAGGGTACAATCTCTGCACTGGTCTGCTCAGATAAACTGGCTTACCATTGGTCACTTCCAGTAGTTTCGCCCCTCTAATGACCTTGTCATTTCCAGCAATTAACTCTTCCACCTCACCTATTTTCCACAAATTCCTCTTTACGTTATCTTCCTTTACCAAAACTACTTCTCCCTTCTTTAGTTTCACGGCAGCTTCGCGCTTACCGTTCCTGTGGTATTCCCTCAAATCCGTCACATATTCCCTTCGCCATCTATTCCAAAAATGCAACCTTTTTCTTCCCAAATACTAAAACCTTCTCAAGTATCCAATTTTACTCTCTTCTTCATCGCATACTTCATCCGGTAAACCCCCAAGTCTCCTCCCATACACTAAATGTGGTGGTGTTAACATCTCAGCACCAACCTCATCATAAGCATACGTCAGAAGTCTGGAATTAAGTGTGCCTTCGATTTCCAGTACAATAGTTAAAGTTCGTCATGCCCTAACTTCGCATTTCGAAGTACCTTTCTCAGGCACCTTTTCACACTACCCACCATTCTTTCGAAAAAACCGACCCACCATGGTGCCCTTTCTAGGTTAAACCTCCACTCGATTCTATTCTTCACTAAGTGACTTGCTACCTCATGATCATCATTCAGTTTCTTCAATACCTTGTTTGCGGACTTAAATGTCTTCGCATTGTCCGAGACAATCAATGCCGGAGAACCTCTACTCGCAGCGACCTTACGTAGGCAACGGATGAACGCTGTCGTGGACATGTCGGTTATCAGATCCAGGTGAATTGCCCTCGTAACACAACAGAAGAATAGAACAATATAGACCTTTTCCATTTCTCCCGACACACCCTTCACAAACAACGGTCCTGCGAAATCTCCACCAACCCTGAAGAAAGGTGGCACCTCTCTAACCCTAAAATCTAGTAATGCGGCTATAGGTGGTGTGCCACAAGACTTACTTTGTGCCTTACGACACACAAGACACCGACTCAGAATTCTCTTCACTACCTACCGGCCCTTCGGTGCCCAAAACCTTGTTCGAAGTTCTGCCAGTGTGCTTCTAACACTGCTATGATACACCCTCTTGTGACATCTCTCTACCACTAAACTCGTAAACTTATGATCCTTCGGCAAAATTGCCAGCTCCTTGACTTCCGTATCTAACTCCGAATTTCCCAATCTTCTTTTGCATTTCATGATGCCATCACAACCACATGTAACAATGCCTAATTCTTTGACTAATTCTTTAAAATCCGGTTTTGACTTCAGCTGTTTCTGTACTTCCTTGACCCACATTTTTTCAGCGAACAAACTAGCTGTGGATTTACGTAAGCAGTTAGGCAAATCATTAATGTAGATAAGAAGTAACAGTGGCCCCAAATTTGAGCCTTGTAGGACACCACATCGAATGATTTTTTGTTTAGAAATAGTATGGTCAACCTTACACATTTGAATTCTATTTGTTAAATATGATTGAAACAAGTTTAACATGGTTCCTCGCATGCCAAAAAGTGCTCGTTTTTTAAGGAAGATTTTGTGGTCCACACAGTCAAAAGCTTTCTTTAAATCTAGGAATATAATTCCACTCAAATGCCCTTCATCCATATTTATATACCATTTGTTAGTAATGTTTAATAGTGATGTTTGAGTGGAACTCACTTTCCTGAATCCTGCTTGGTATTCAGATAGAAGTTTATTAGATTCTAGATATATTGTCAATTGGTTCGAGATTAATTTCTCGAAAGCCTTCGCTATTGTGGAGAGAACTAGTATTGGTCGATAGTTACAGCAGTCTAACTTACTGCCTGATTTATGCATAGGAGACACGTACACCACCTTAAAGTCATCAGGGAAAATACCTGTTTCTATGGACATATTAAATATGATTGTGAGAGATTCGGTTACGATGTCGGCACAATCCCTCACAAGTTTTGGTGATATTCTGTCATGTCCAGTAGCTTTAGAAGGTTTCGTTCTTGAGAGTATTCTATACATCTCGTGTTTGGCGAGATTTTCCTAAGTTCAAAACTTGTATCACATGGTGTGATATAAGTTTCTGGGGCTATGTGTCTCTCGGGTAGGCTGTCAGCTAAGTCTGATCCAATGTCGTTATAATATGTATTCAAAGTATCAGCTATAGAATCTGAATTTGTAATGGACACCCCTTTAACATTTAATTCATTGATTTTAGTAGTTTTAGAATTCTTGTTGGTCAGTTTATTAATGGTTTTCCACATTTCTTTTGGATTGTTTTTACTTTGGCTCAGTGCATTTTTGTTGTAGCTAGCTTTTGGGTTTTTTTTTGACCAGTTTATTGAGTTCATTTCTTGCTTTTTATATGCTTCATAAGTTCTTTCAGACCCTGTTTTAATTGCTTTTTTCTTAAGGAAATCCCTATTGTATATTTTGTTTTTTATGTCAGTTGTAAACCATGGAGCATATTCACTTCTGACCCTCCTGATGACCGGGGAAGCATGCGCGTCTGCTATAGCAAGAAATTTTGCTTTCCAATCGTTCCAGAGAAAGTTAGGGTCGAACACGTTAGGTTTTATGTGGAGAATTTGAATTAGATCATACCTAAAGGCTTCTAAGTTACAATGTTTAAATTGTCTTGTATGTATTACCTTAGATTTATTGCGAGGAATAGATATTTTCCTGTGGATATAGATGAGACTATGATCACTGATACCAATGTGGTCAACACCAGATTTGATTATATTTCTAGGTCGATTAGTGAAAAACAGGTCAATCAGAACCTGTGAATTTTCAGTTATACGGGTTGGCTCAGTAATAATTTGTTCCAACTGAAAAGTCTCAATAATTTTGACTAACTTTTTTGTTTGAATTTTCCCATCTTGACGAAGCCAGTCGCAGTTGAAATCACCTGTTGTAACGATTTCTAAGTCCTCTTAGTCCATCGATTGCAAACATTTTTCATACTCGTCAAAAACCTCAAGAGAGGCCTCTGGGGGCCTATACCAAGTATTAATCAAGAACGACTTTGCTCTTGGTTTTAAAATTTCAACTGTAATTATCTCCAATTCTCTAGGCATCAAGTTTGCTCTAACTTTGTAGTTAATGGAGCTACGAATGTAAATAGCAACTCCACCACCATTTCGATTTCTGTCGTTACGTATTAATTCATAACCGTCTATGTCCACTTGATGGTCGGCGACAGTACTATCCAACCATGTTTCATTAATACTTATTGTATCGAATTGTTGGCTATGCATATATATCCTGAGTTGGTCTATATTTTTTATTAAGCTTCTTATGTTGAGATGCGCTATTTTAAATCCCCTCGCTTTATTATGTGTATAACATTTATATGATTCTTGATTGGTTATTGGTGATTCATTACTTTTCTTACTTGTTTCAAGGGGGGCATAAGAAGGTAGGTTATACTCAGAGACAGATGGTAACTCGTTTGTTTTCTGATCACTGGAGCCCCTACCTATAACGGATAGTCATTTTGAATATATTTCCTTACTTTGAATAAATTTCTTTAAATTATGTGCTAATATAGCAGTTGCATTTTTATTCAAATGTACTCCATATTGGTTCAGGTGTTTCTTCTTTATGTTATGGTGCTTAGTAAGGTCCCACGCATTATCACTACAAATCTTTGCAAGTAATGTGTTGGTTTGGCCTACCTTATTGTCCAATTCTGTTTGGTCGCTTCTTGCAATAATCTCTGATATGGTTAACTTCGTGCTTGCATAATGCTTTTTAATTTGATTACTCAAATCAGCTATGCTTTTACAGATGGTTTTCGGAGATTTATCCTTGGGATCATTTGTCCCTACATGAACAATAAGATGTTCTGGTTTGGACTTCAATGCAGGTTTCAAGTAATGGTGCATGTCCTCAAGTATTAGCACCGGGGAAAGTTCGCACTGTTACTCTAGTTTTTAAACCACGACGAATTTTAACAGGATTAAGGCATTTTAACATAAAATCGTCGATTATCATGGTATTAGATGTTATAGTACTTCCTTTCTGGGGATCTTCGGTTGTGTTGTCCGTGTTTGTAGTTTGCTTGGCATTCACACGACTTGTTCCTGACCTAAATTTCTTCTCGGTCCTTTTTGGATGATTAGTATCCGATGATGTTGCTTTAGTTGGAGTATTATTTCGTTGTTGCTCGTTAACTTGAACGATTATGACATCTTCATCATGGTCTAACTCGTTATCCTCAACATTTAAAGCTTCAAAGCGATTACGACTGCGGAAGTCCTTATGTCGGTCAACTGTACTTGGCTTTTGCTGGCCTTCAATATTTGTCCATTGGACCTCTGACTGTAACTCTGATTTGTCGTCCGTTAGATCTGAATTATTTGTCCTTGTAGTTATGTCATTGTGTAGAAGTCGTATCGTCGTAATCAAGCTGGCCTTTTCTTCTTGAGTGACTTTCACTTGATTTTGCAAATCAGCGAGGATGTACGCCACGTTGTTTACCCTCTCGAGCAAGGCTTGATTCTCTTTCTTTAACTCAGCATTCTCCTTAGATTAGCCACTTCTTTCTCATCGAACAAAGTTTGACTTCTAGCCTGTGTTGACTCGCATTTAGCTGACAATTCTGCAATGGCTTTCTCAAAGAAGAGCTTATTCGCTTTAAATTCATTAGTAATTTCTTCCATTTTTAGTTCAAGCTTTAGAATCATAGTCTCAAGGGGATGGTCTGAATCTGTTTTGTGTATGTTCACTGAATCTCGCGGTTGACCTCTTTTACAATTGCTGGTTTCGCCTTCTATCGGTTGTTCACCTGAATTATTTTCCCTTTCATTGTCGCTGCTCTCGAGAAATTTATGCATCAAAACAGGTATGGTAACTTCGACCGATTTTTGATTCCAGTAGGCTTGATCTTCTTCGCTTGAGACAAGGGCAGAATCGGCAGTATTGTCAGCCATTTTATTCACCAACTTAACAAGTTCGGCTCTGATTGTTTCCGATTATGACTCGTTAATAGTTAAAGATTGCTTCCTTCCATACCAACGAATGATCAATTGGTCGTTTTCGAGAGCTGTAGCTTCACCACCGGGGAGCTCCACTGTCCTTCGATGTTTAAAAACTCGTTTAAAAATATCTTTAGTGACTCAAAGTCACGAGTCCAAGCTTTTTCTTAATTTGTAAAATAGATTTTTATTTAATTCTCATACTTATATATCTGGTTGTTGGATTTTTAGAGTTATAGATATAATTATATGCTTGGATAGTTACCTGTTATTTTTGATATCATTATTATTAGTATTATTTTTATTCCTATTGCTGTAATTTATTTTTATCTTACTACATTTTGTAATATTGTAAAGCGCCTAGAACAGTTATTGATATAGACACTATAGAAATAAAGTTTATTATTATTATTATTAATTTACCTTTGTCGCTTATCTTTAAAAAAATTTTCAACTCGCTTGGATTCATCATTGTTCCTCGGTTGTGCTTCACCTAAGTTAAGCTAGATAACATCCATCCGCCATCTTGCTGCACTGACTTCCCATCTTCCCATTAAAACCATATAATTTTCAACTTGTTCGTACTGCACGATGTTCGCTGTCAGACAAGCCCAGAGCCTTTTTGTCACAAGCCTTTCACAAGGAAATTACACCCAATCTAAATACATGAACAATGAACTATTGAATACAACACGCTATTCATAAACAAAAAGCATTGTGAGCGTAACCCGACTCCAATCTCACAGATTGTCACTACGCCTAGTTTTACAATTACTAGTAATAACTAAGTTTACATAAACTTATCCAAGAATATAAAACAACTTCCAGTTTGGGTTGTTAATAATCGTGTCCAAATGTTGTGTTTTTCTTATATTGCATGCCCTCTTCCAGTTATAATAAGGAGGATTTGCCTTTTTGATTTTTTCGGTTTTAGAGTAGGTAATTGGAACTACACTGGTGTTACAGTTGTGTAATTGTGATTGTCTAACGATTGGGAGTGAAACTGTTAATAATGGAACGCGCTTTTAGCCGTGGGCTATGGTTAGCGTGATATGGCTACGCTAATGGTATGCCATGTAAAATTGAGTGAATTAGTATGAGTTTTTAGTTCCAGAGTAAACCGTGTAGTATACTTTTGTGTTGTGCAGGTGTATTAGTAATTACTACGAGTGCGATACGGGAATTCAAAACCGACCACCCGGCCTTGGGGTTTTACCGGAGTTAGATGGCTACGCAGTTGGCCATGCAGTGTAGAGTTTAATAAAGAAGTATATATGAATACAGAGAGAAAGAGTAAAAAATGCGTAACATTGTCTCGTGCATAAATATCTTGGGACACAACCCTGGACGTACGTTTCGGCCTTCTGTGGCCTCTTCAGCAGGGATTTAGGGTTGGCAGTCGATGTTATACAGTCGGAAGAGAAGCGATAATCAGTATAAAATCAAATAAAACAAAATATAAGTAGAAGGAGATAAAATGTGTGCTTACCAGTCTTGTTGTGTGTCTTGGGAAGACCAATTCTGCGTGCCATCATAATCTTAAGGGGAGTTTACCGCATGTTGAGAGAAGGTGAGCATCCGTGTTAGCGTTGGACAGAATGGGAGCGTGAACGAGTTGTGATGTGAAGTTTAAGCGAGTAGTGTTGTTCGTTCCCAGTAAATAAAGGGTGCGCGGATCAAATGTGTCCTTTGAGGATAACTGTGAAGTGTTGGATCATAAGAGGGTTGTGTTGAGAGCTGGGTTCATGTGTTATCTGACACCATGTTGAATTTAAAAAAGTTTTTCGTCGTTACTGGTAAAAATGTTTCAATTATGATCTCTTATGTGTTATTGTCGGGTCCAGCGTCTTCTTTTAACATACCTATGTAGGCGTCGATGCCTTAGTCATTTGGTATGTTGTTATATAGACTCCTGACGTCTATAGTGACGGGCATTATGTTATGGTAGATTGATGTTAAGTTAGAGTAAGTGGAAGATTCTGTTGTTTAGTTTTTGTGTCATTTCTAATGTGTTATTGTCTTGATTAGTGTCTTTTTCTAACAAACCTATCGATGCTTTGATGCCTTCGTTATTCGGTATGTTGGTATATAGACTCTTATCAGTCGTATATAAAGACGATTATTATGTTACCGGATAGATTGTTGTTACGTGAAAAGAGCTGTTTAATGAAGGAGTTTGTTGAGTTCTCTCGTTTTGTATTCTTCCGTGTTAGTGTTCGTTGAAGTTCTTTTGTCATTGTTAGCGTAGTTTTCTTCAGTTTTGCTTGTATGGCCCCATCGTGTGTCGTTAATTACTTGTGAAGTTGTGTTTTGTTTACATATGACACTGTAACCTAAATAAGGTATCGAGAGATATATTGGAAAGGTGGGCGAGGGGTTATTGCGTGCACGTATTTCTTGTATTTAAACTGCTCGTCGTCATATTTACGTTTAAAATTTCGACTCTGTTTTATTAAAATAAAACGTTTGGTGAGAATAATATTTAACGGTTTCTCAAATAACCAGATCCATCCTGACCATTCCACTGCTAACCAATGATGTTTGTATCAAGACCCTGTATTAGTTGCCATCGTGAGGTATTTCGTGTCGTTTTTGGATGAAACTTGTCACTAGTTTCCACTTTGAAGAAAGACATTTCAGTAGATGGCAACACTTTCTGTTTTAAAAGTGGAGGGTTCTCATACGTTACTAGTCGGATACCAGCATTACGGATAGCTCATCATTGAAAAAGATTTTTTTGATATTTTTTGTACTAAAAAATTGATAAATCCTACATTATCTCAAAGTTAATTACAAATTTCTAGTAGAAGTACTATGATGAAGATTTATGCTAAGTTTTCATCCAGAGGTAGAAGACTATGGTAACCAAGATGAAACGAATTACGAAACCGACGAAATAAACAAAGAAAACATGAAAGAGTTCTGCATTTTTATTGCTGACTTAAAAAATCGGAAAACACAAACATACAACAAAATACGACAAGCAAACCTTGTGTAAGTTTTGTCGAGAGAAAAACGAGTAAAGAGAAATAAAATACGTATTTTTTTTTCCACTGTAAAACTTTCGTAAAACAGAAAAATGGCGTAGCGTACAAACCTTCAACTCTTACGTATTTTTAATGAAGCGTTCAGCGGCTCTTGAACTGAAAGGGGTCAACGGTGAATTTACTCAAAGAAGTCGGTTTTAAACTTTTAAACTTTCTTGAGAGGTGTTAAAATCCTTGTGAAAGCATTACTGGTTGAACATGGTGAAGGTAATCATCTACAAACCACCCGAGAAATGAGAAAGATTGAAGAGGACAACATTTTCGCCGAAGGATAGTATGATCTCCTATTAGAAGTAGCTTTTCTGTGTGTTTCAGGTACTCGATTCAGACGTACCTGTGATTGTGTAGCTCATCTAAGTCATTACCAGAACGAATTATCAATAAATATTTATTTTATTTCAATTATGATTTTCTTATTTTAAGAAATATTACTTTAAATAAAAAAATTACTTTCTTATTTTAAGAAGTATCTCTTTGTTAAAACTCGAGTCTTTCTCACTTCAAGAAAGATCTCTTTCAATAAAATTATAATTTTCTTATTTTAAGAAATATTACTCTTGATACGAAAATGACTTTCTAATATTAAGAAATATTTTTTGATTTAAGATAATTTATTCTTAACAACAAATACTTTTCTTGATTCAAAAACAATTCAAATGTGATGTAAAACGGTATATCTCCACTCCATTGGGAATTGCAATAAGTCCTGCCGCAAAGAAGTGTGACTAAGTATAATTCTAGTAATGATATTGCGATTTTGGAGTAATTTTAACCCCTTTAATGGAATTAAATTAATACTACATAGAGTAAAAATTACTCCACTAGTCATATTCCGATCGAGGAGTCATTTCAATTCCTTTGGTGTAGTTATAATAACTCCGCATGGAGTTGAATTAGAAATATCACATCAATTGGAGTAGATATAACTCCAATATAAGAGTCAAAATAACTCCATGAAATTGATAGTGCAGGCAATCATTTAATGATGTAACGTTGGATCTCGCAGATGTGTTTTCGAAGGTCTTAATCATAAGCTTGTCTGGTCTTAACGTTAGGAAGCTCAAGGCTGTAGAATGACGATAGGATGCAAAGGGTCGTTGACTTCCCAGATCAAAAAGAATACGAGCTTTCATACTATTTGTTGGATTGGTAACAGCAGTTATCGCTGTGGCAGCTGTTTGCAGAAGCACAGATGTTGTTGACGTAGAGTTGGCTTCATGGACAGCAGAAGTAGAAGGAAGACTAGGTTGATCCTTTTGGGGAGTTACAGGACTCGGTAAAAAACTTTGTTGTTTCATTTCGGATCCGCCTGATTTGTTGCTTGGCAAAATCTTTGAACAAATACTAATATGAGGGTGACCTCCACATTTGAAACGTGTTCTTGTGAACAACACTTGCAAGAAATGTTTTGGTACTTACCAAATGCTGTCAGGGAAAATGCTGAAAATGAATTTTCGCTGGACTCTTTATCATCCTTTTTTTATCTCTCTTTGATTCAGATACAGAAGCGCACCTTTATCCTGTTTGTAGCTCCTTTTTAAATGACTGCAAAACACCATTTAGCTTCCAAATTTCAGAAGCTGTATTGCGACTTGATGGTCAAGCGTATCTCGTCCGGGATTTTGGACATGACGATCCACGCAAGAAGGTTCCCGTACTTTTCTGAAATAACATCAAGAGACTCCAGAGAATGCACATTAGCTTCAATTGAATCACAAATATTTCTCATACCTTTAACATCTAGAGAAGAACGAATTGATGGAACCTTCACTAATTTATCCATATGTCGACTGACGATTGACTGCTTATTGCCGTACCTTTCCTCCAATATCTGAATGGCTGAGCATTAGTTTGCTCCACTCAAGGTTAAACCAGAAATAGCTGGTGCTTAAATTTATCAATACTGCTTAATCCTTCGTTCTCGTGGACAGCACTCTTAAAAGCGTCCCAGAAGTATTGTCATTTGATAGGGTCACCATTAAATTTCTTTAGTTGCAATTTTGGCAGCTTTATTTGATTAGGGATAACTTTCTCTACATTTTGCGGGGTAACTGACAAGCTAGGTAACGTTGTCGGTGGATTTAAAACAACCTTTACTCGAGAAATACATTCTTGCACAGCGCGACGAAACTCACCGCTCTCATCAACTTTTTTTCAGTATCCTCTTCTTTTAAAGCAGCTACGATCTCTTTAATGTTCTTCAGAATTTCCTCTTTTTCGATCAAGATTTCCAAGAACGAGCGATGTACGTGTTCTCGAGAAACATACACTTCCACAAGGCCATTCGCTTTCTAAATAGTTTTCCTAACATGATTTCGAATATTCTTTTTTCTGGCAAGATCAGAGATTTCCTTCCCAACTCCGTGACTTATAACGTCCGTTCTCGAAGGACCATGTTCAAACTTACATGTTCGAAGAAGAACTAAACACACTTTAAAAATTGATTTTGAAGAAAAACACTTTATTGATCCGACTTTATTGATCGACACTCAACAGGTAATAGACAAACTCTTTTTCCCTCGGTAGGAAATTTACTTAATTAGTCGGGAAGTTTCCATGCCACGTGCAAGCTCACGCGGCGTCAGGCTGAGTCCGATCTGATTCACATTCCTAAAGATACCGTTTTTCTGTTCCCCCCTTTTTTGTTTTCTTTTTTTGTACAGAGGATATGGTTTAAAGTTAGTTTGTCAGTATAATAATGGTCTGCCGAAACCTGTTGATGTATATAAAGGCGAGAACGCTATTCGTATATTTTTAAAGAGAGTCTTTGAGTTATCTCATTGTTGTTAGAACAATATGGATAAAAACTTTAACAAAAAGTCAAAAGGTGCGGTTAAAATGACCAATAGTTGTGTGGTTTGTGGTAGCGACTTTAACAAAAACGTTAACAAAAAACCGGTTGTGAATAGAGTCACGGGTGAGCAACTAGGAAAGGACTAAAAGGTACCTGTTGTGTTCCATAACTTAAGGGGTTATGATGGGCATGTTATTATGCAAGAATTAGGTATGTTTAAGAAGATAGGCATCACCCCAACAAATATAGAGAGGCATATGTCGTTCATACTTGGTGATGATATTTTGTTTATAGACAGCCTTCAATTTATGGCAAGTAATCGTGATATTGCTTGCATCGAACTTACCTGAGAATGGCTATAGATATACACCTGAATAGCACTCTGGATGTAAACTTGATTTAATGAAAAGGAAAGGAGTTTACCCATACAATTATATTGTCTCCCTTGAAAAGTTTGATAATGACAAACTCCCTGTGAAGTTGTGCTTCTCTAGTTTCATGAATGGTTGTGGTATTAGTGATTCTGATTATGACCATGCGATAGAAGTTTGGAAAGAGTTCGAGATGAGAAGTATGGGTGCTTATGACCTGTATCTAAAAACCGATGTGTTACTTCTTGCAGATGTCTTTGAGAACTTCCGAAAGACTTGCTTGAAGTATTACAGATTGGATCCATGTCATTACTTTAGCAGTCCAAGCCTAGCATGGGATGCAATGTTAAAAATGACTAGTGTGAAATTGGATCTCTTGTCTGATGTAAATATGTGTCAGTTTATTGAAAGAGGAATGAGAGGTGGTATTAGTTATATCTGTAAGCGACATGGCGTAGCTAATAAGTACATGGAAGTCTATGATCCAGAAAAGGAAAATAGTTATATAATGTACCTAGATGCAAATAATCTATATTGATGGGCTATGTTGGAAATTTTTACTAAAAAGCGATTTTAAATGGATGGATGTGGAAGAATTAGACCTTAAAAAGTATAATGAAAATGGTGATAAAGATCTGATATTAGTAGTTGATATAGAATACCCTAAAGAGCTTCATGATGAACATGACTACCCATTAGCACCGGAAAAGGTGGGGATCAAGGAAGAGATGGTATCGAAGTATTCAAAAGGGATGTCAGAAGAGTTTGGGATAAAGATTGGTGGTTTGACGAAGCTGGTCACAACGTTGAGAAAGAAGGAAAAGTACTTGATACATTATAGGAATCTTAAACTGTATCAAAGTTTAGGTTTGAAGGTGACTAAGTTGTGGAGGGCTTTAGAGTTTAATCGATCAGCTTGATAAAAGCAGTACATCGACTTTAATACTGGGAAAAGGGCAAAGTCAAAGAACGTTTTTGAAAAGGATTTCTTTAAACTTATGAATAATAGTATTTTCGGAAGACGATGGAAAACCTAAGGAAAAGAGTCGATGTAAGCTTGGTCAGTGATGAAGATAAACACAGAAAACTGACTAGTTAACCAACATATGTATCATCGAAGATATTCAATGAAAACCTCGTGGCTATCTATAAAGTTAAGGATCGGTAGATACTGAATTAACTGGCTTATGTTGGAATGTGTGTTGGATCTATGAAAGTACCTGATGTATGATTTCCATTACAATTATATTACGCTACGTTTTGCTACGTATTATCTGCTTGGCAAAAACGTTCAACTTTTTTCTTTTGAAAGTCCAGATTGTTGTCTATTACCGAACCACTCACTCATGAACCTCTAGACACTATTTGGTAAGTTTTTTCAAACAAAAACAACAGACTTGAAGTTTACTTTCCTTCTTTTTTCAATGAGCCTTCTCTCGAAACTCGAATCTTCTCGATATAGGCACTTTTTAATCTGTTGTTTACCCAGAATGTTTTATTTCGTCGAATGAATAGTTTGAAGTGTTCCTGTCCACAAAAACCTTTTTATGACTTCTTGAAACGAAAACTTCACAATTAAGCTACACGGCCGAAGTCAACTGAAAAAGTTGACTCGAGATGCACCTTTGGGATACCGGTAACTTAACAGGTAGAGCGGCGGACCGGTATCCCGAAGGTGCGAGTTCAAATCCCACTCAAGTCAATTTTTTATCTACAAATTACGGCACAATTTTATTGGGCACTTTCCATTTTTATAGTTATAGACAGTTTAGTACGGAAGATTTTGACAAGTAGCCGGCTAATTTTAAGTATCAAGTTTGGCCAGTCAAGACGAAAAGTTGGTTGTCAAATATTTTCCACGGCCGACCTCATTTCTTATATCCAACCTTTTCCTTTGGAAAAATTTACAAGTTTTTCATTGTTAATTTTTCAACGCCTTAGTGAGAAATTTTTATGTGTACAACCATGGGTTTTTGACATTTAATTCGCGATTAACTAGCATAGTTAAATAATGCCAGTCTCCACGGCGCTATGTGTTGTTTGTTGATAAACTGTCTTTTTTTTGAAGTTTATATGCTAGATTTATGGCCTTATGATTTTATATAAGTTTTAAAAAGACCAGCTTATCATGTTTTTATGTTCCCATTTTCTAAGCATACAGTTTTAAGTGAACGGGTAGAAAAGCCACATGGAATCAGGAAATTTTGAAGCAACGAGCTACAGCAAGCTCCGCTTATTTCATTTAATTGAAGTATCTAAACAGAGTTACCAGTAGAACGTAAGTGAACCTAAAATAGAAAGGATTAAATTGCACCGAAAGCATACAACTTGTGAACAATATTTAACAAAAATATGCTGCAGCATCATGTTGAGTTAAAAATCAACCGTCACCGTCGACCATTCTGAGGCTTACTCGAGACCTGTTTTTATTTATATTTCTTACCTTGTTCCTTGGGAGAGATAATCGGAGTCAGTCAACATTATCGGTAATGTTAGGGACCAGTTATTCATTATTAATCCTGACCATCTTAAAGTTCCTCGGGGACACTAGGACAGCACCGCAATTCTTTAAAACTCTTTCGCGACCGCACCATTCAAAATGTTTATAAGTTTCCTCAAGCTGAAACTCCGTATTTGGGATTTTTTAGAGTTCATGTCACCACTTCTTGTTCTTTTAAAAGCGTCCTATCAACTTTTTCAAAATACAGATAGTTTTCTAAGAGGCGTCTGTAATGGCCCGGTCGAATCACTCTTTTGTTCTTTCATTAACCATTCCATTTATTCCTCGTGACAACTATTGTAATTTGCTTGTTGGTTAAACGGATTAACCAGATTATATTTGTTGTTTTGTGACTATTGTAATTTGTTTGTTGGTTAAACGGATTAACCAGGTTTTTATTTGTTCTTTTGTTTCTCCTATCGACCAGAAAAACCAACAGCTAGTATTTAATAACCAAAAAGCAAATTATAAGCCAAAATTCCATAGCCGGTGAAGCCAGCTGACTGAATGATTGCGCATTCGATTTTTTTTTCTTTTGTGGCAAACAACTCAAAATATGGGAACGAGTTAGTGAATTCATCACGCCAAGGCATAACTTATATAATTTGTGTTTAGTTTCTGTTATTTCTACCTGTGTTTCATGAAGGTTGAATCTCCTTACAGACATTTTCAAATTGTTTTCACGTAATTCGTAAAGTAAACCACTGATGTTCTTCATAAGACTGGGATAGTCACTATCGGTAAAATCCACGTCCACTTTCCTCATTGCGAGATGGAAAGCTTAACCATTTAAAATATCTGACAAAAAACAACAGGTTTTCATAAAAAATTGAAAGCATTTCTTATTTGATCCTTCCTTCCTCAAAGTTGACTTGCATGGAAAGGTCTGAGGCATAGAAGTCTGGCCCCGGTAGGTGTGCTGTCTCTCACCATTGTGATTAGTGTTCGATTCCGGCTCCGAGCAGTTATCTGATTAAAGTTACCTTTGTCAGATGTGAGAAGAGTGTTGTCCAGTTTGACTCTACCAAGCATCGCAGGTTTTCTCCGGGTACTCCAGTTTCCTCTTTGTACTAACACTGGACTCTTGAGAGGTGGCCCTTACTGGACCTCTAGGGAGAACAGCTCAGATAGCTGATAGGGGTATCCAGTATAAATAAAGGTACTCTACCTTTTACCTTCCTTTTCTTTTACCCTTTTGACCAAATATGGAACGTTATATTGGCAATGCAAAGGGAACCTTACAAGAAACGTTCGGAATAAATTAAAGGTAAAAAAGCACTATCTGAAAGAATAACAGGGATAAAATTTCCACCAAAGACTACAGAAAAACGACAGGTTAGGTTTCTCGATATGAGACGTAGAGCAAAAAGTATCAGAATCTGAAACACCGCTCGACTGAGTTCATATAACCACTGTGACACAAAACTATAGTGAACTTCTGTTAAGGCCACTATGAACTAATGTATCAGATAGAGTTTTTAAACTGGTTGGTTTTCGGACGAACAACGAGATAAACCTGTCGCGCTTTAAACATTAACATCTCTCACAAAGCTCACATTCGAAAAGGCTGAAAAAGACCGGCAAAATGCAGATAAACAAGTTCAGAACGTGCAATAAAATGCGTTTTTAGTATTTGTCATAAAATCCAATAGTACAGTATTTGGTTTAGTTTTACTATAGATATGTTTGATCGAAGTCTTACATTATGACCACGAGCTAGTAACGTTATTGTGAAACAACAGCGCACACGAAACAACAACAAATACAAGTCAAGGTTTGGTCACGGCGCTCAGTGTTTTAGTTATAAGGATAGGTTTGCTTGTGAACATTAGTAGCTCTCCTAGGTTCTTAGCCTCTCCGTCTCTACCTCGACTCCCCTCAAGCCCGGAGCTGGCTCTCAATTTCGTTGGGGGGGGGGGGGGGTGGCATTGCCGTACACATAGCCGCGACGTAGACCAAAAATTGAACTGGGGGTCTGTAGTCGTCTCTGGGGGGTTTGTTCCCCAGGGGATCCTGGTCGCATTCTGGGGAAATTTTATAAATACGTTCTTCGGTTATTTTAGATCTTCAGACTTCAGAGTTATTAAACGTCTAAAATATAAATTGGGACTGTGTAGTAAACGAAAAAAGCAAAATTTCGGCACAAAAGCTACAACATAGGAAGAGTGGAACTGTGGAAAACCATATAAAGAGTCTCATTTCACAAGTAAGTTTAGGTTGGTAAGATGATTTTGGTGTGAGAGGACGGAAAATTAAAGACTGAACCACATATTAGCCAGACAAGATGTAATAACTCAAGGAGTTGCTTACAAAACAATCGTGCAAGATGACATCCGTTTATAAGTAATATTAACTTTTAATTTTTGTACAATACAAGTACAATAGCAACTGTTGAAATAGTAAACATGGATGCCTGAGCAGCTTTTATTGTCAGATTAAAAGCTATAAATAAACAAAACTACAATAAAAGTAACACAAAACTAATGAAGTCACCATTACTAAGTGCTGCAAAATCCGCCATGTAACGTCACATTTGTAGCGACAATGCTCTTGGTTTTGATTTCCATGCTGAGAGTGTCATAGTCAAGATAAACATCTGACGACGGTGATAAGGCGGACGTAGTTTCCCATAGTGCGATGTTTTCCGTGGAAAATCTTCGGATGAATTCTGCATATAGCAAATCCAAGCATTCGATAAAAATTTGAATGTTGGGGAGTCTTTTGTTTTCACTTGGGACCCTTTCAGTGACAAAAAAATCATCAAAATGAGAGGGAATTGCGGTGTTTCTTCTGGGTCTGCGTTGCACGCCGTTGGTTGTTGCGACTCTCACACTTTCCAAGAAATCATCGATCATCTTCCTAACCTTATCGTTCGTGATATTTTCGCGTTTCAATTTGATATCTTCTTTGACACCGTTGACTACGTCTAATGCTGAGATGAAATTTTCGTCGGAGGATTGTAATTGTTTGACAATAATATCAATGGGTCTCAACACATTCATTGGCATACAATTAATGAAGACAAATGAATGGTCTTAGCGATCGTCCATTTGGTTAAGGAGTCCAATTGCCAATGCTTTGTCTTCACAGGAAAACTTCTTGTTTTTCCACGCCACTAAAAGAGCTTGAATCAAATCACCGTAATTTTTGTTTACATGACTTGTACTTTCAAAGTGACCAGACCATCGCGTTTCAATCAGGAGTTTCAGTGCAGTGCCGTCATATGATTCTAACACAGCTGATTTTTTGAAGAAATTGTACAGCGCCGTTGCAGTGCTAAAATATTCCTTTACTTCGTCAAGATTTTGCATGACGAAAGTCACAACGAGATGAATTTTGTGGAGGAAGCAGTGCACATATAAGATGTACCGATTGCAGAAATCACTAATCAGCTTTTGCAACCCGTTATAGTCCCCTGACATTACGTTAACCCCATCGAAAGACTGCGATACAAACCCACCAACTGAAATTTTAAATTCGGCCAAGGTTTCTTTTATAAGGTTGAAAATACCTTTTGCGGAGCGGTCATCGATTCCCTTTACGTTTAGGCAGTGCTCTTTAACTTTCCCATCAAAAGATAAGTAGCGGCAAACTATACCTTGAATTTCCTTCCTGTTTTTATCAGTAGTCTCATCTGCCATAATGGTAAACAGTTCCGCTTTGCGTACATCATCAGCAATTTTATTCTCTACTGAGGAAGCTAAGGTTTCGATTACTTCATTCTGTGTATCATGAGAAGTTTACTTAGCGTTTTTTGGAAGAGTCTTGTGAATTTTTTTCCATTTTTGTTCCAAAGGGAACAAAAGTTGAGAAAAGGTCTTAAAAATAAACCATCTCCTGTATCAATATCCGATTCATCTGAACCACTAAACGGGAGGGCATTCGCACATAAGAATCTTGAGATACTGAAAACAGCAAACAACCACTGCTTATGGTCAGTATTGATTGGTACAAGAGATGCTATGACAGTGCACCCGCATGAATTTCGCATTTTTGCTTCTTCGTAAGTCTCCTTCGCCTTCGTGTGATCGTTCGAAGATTGATGTTGGTGGAATCCTTTTCCCTTCTCCTTGGCGTGTTTCCAGTCACGATAACCAGTTTTAGTGAATGTAGTTTCTGTTGGATTTGGCAAAAACATTCGACACGGAAAACAGAAACAAGCATCCAACTCTTGGTTATATTCCAACCACTTATATTCACTATACCAGTTAGAACTGAAGCGTCGTAATTTACTTCCAAATCGTGTTCCTGGGAATACCTTCAAGTTTGGTTGACATGGAGCCTCCTTATTACCAAAAAAGAAGGTCTTCTAGATGGGTCGTTTCTCCGCGATTCTTCGGCCTGACCTTGCACACGATTCTCATGATTTGTCAGATGTGAATCCAAATCTGTTGGACACGGCTCGCTTTCATCAGCTGTCATAACAATCGGCATTTCGCTTCTTGGCTCATTATGCACGTCGATTTTTGGGAATGCGAAAATTCATTAAGTTCCTCACGTGAATTCAGGTCTACACTCGTATTATTTTCATCAAATTCGTCAGAAACCGACATCGACATTCTAGATATGTTCTCTTGACTTTCCACGGACGAATGCTCTTGCCCATGCGAATCACTTTCATATTCACTGCAGGGCTTTTTTCGCTTTTTCGCAAAATAATTGAACGTGTTCTTTTTCGGTATTGTTATATCATCTTTAATATAAAAGAAACTGTTTTTGTTTTCAGACCTGATACAGTGCTTCCACAGGAAATGCTAGATTTCCTTTTGACTTCCACGATTCTCCTCGATTTTCCTTCAATTTTCCTGCAAATTTCCTAATTCTGGAATCTGATTCTTACTAAAAAGTGCCGCGGCAATATAACTTCAGTGCGAAATTAAATGAATAAAATTTAAATGTTATTTTTTGTTTGTAGGAAGGGCACGACTTTCATTATATTGTGGGGGGGCACTGCCCCCCAGGCCCCCCCTCAGCTTTGGGCCTGACTCCCTTTGGTAAAACCTGAGAACTCCTGCTCTTGCGAGCAGTTGCTAACGAGGCTCTGGTTTGGAGGACGTGATCCCTGAAGGCGTAAGACGCATGGCCCACCGGCGAGTGGACATGCCCTGGTCTTTCTCCCTATCTCTTTCCCTGTTTATGGGGCCGCATAAGCTTCATTGACGGCAGCAGGTCAATGGACAAGGCAAGGGTATCTGACAAAAATCAATGGCTGGCCTTCCCTTGTTGCGTTTGGCGCTGGAACACTGGTGTTCCTGACGGTGAGGGCATATCCTCCTAGTAAGCTGGATATTGCGTGGAGTGTAACCTCTCTCGACCTTTTGATGCTAGGTATAATTTGTCATTGCGGATTATCATTGAGGCAGTTCCTGCTGTTCATAGACCTTATGCATATGACGTCATAAGGTGCGAGGTGCGCAGCGAATTCTGGTCTTTGTAGTCGCGCAATTGAAAGCATTTCAACGTGGCTACTGTCAAAGATGATTGTGTTGAGGCTCTTTGTTGTCTTTCAGAGGTTGTTCAAACAAATGAAGATCCTAGTTGTTTTTTTTCAAAACTTATGCACGTGTCTTCAAAAGCTTGACGGCTCTGAAAGTATTGTCAGGAGCTCGCTTTCTTCGACGAGTATGACGAAACTAATTGGAGTTGCTGGTGGCTTCACGTGCTGTGTTCCTGGATGATTTAACAAGGATAAAAGGAATCCGGAGCTTTCCTTTTACAGCTTTCCAAATGGAAAAAGCGTGGAATCAAGAGAACTTCGAAAGAGTTGGATAAACCTTATTTCATGCAAGCATTTCTCTCCGACAAACGGGCACAGAGTTTGTTCCACACATTTCTGGAGGTCGTAAAACCTACATGAATAAGCTTCCAACTATTGTCTCCAAGACAACTAAACCTACTCCAACGAACCCTCGTCCAACAGTAAGAGCCAAAAACAGAACTCCGTCAAACGCGACTCGAGTTAAGCCCAGCAGAAGTCGACTGTTTCATGAACTTAATAATGTTCAGGACGGTGACACTTTGGGACATGGACAAAATGAGGACCCACCTGAAAGTGAAAATGTTGGTTCTTAAGTTGACTTAAAAAAACAAATGGCCGAACGTATAGCTTTGAATTAAAAAATAAAAATTGAGAATGAGCCTCTGAAAGTGGAAAATGAGCGTCAGAAAGTTGAAATAAAACTTTTACAAAAGCAGTTATGAGAACAAGTTGAAGAAAAACCTTTCACAGTTGAATGTTTTAAAAACGATGATAAGCTCTTCAGATTTTACACAGGGATTCAAGTTTATAGAACATTCAAAACACTGTTCGAATGATTATGGCCAGCAGTAAAAAGCCTGGTTTATTATGGTTCAATTACAGATTCACAAAGATTAATTTCAGATGAAGTCATCAAGCGTGGACGTAAAAGATACTGCAACAAGAGCTTTTTCTTCTTTTGGTTCGTTTACGATTAGGGCTTTTGGAAGAAGATATTGCGGCAAGAGCTGGGTTGTCTCATTTTCAAGTGTCAAGGATCCTCATCACATGGACTGATTTCCTACATTCAAGACTGCGTTCTTATCCCATTTGGCCATCCAGAGCACCCATTGACAAAACAATGCCAATATCATTCAAAGAAATGTATCCTTCAACACGAGTGATCATTGACTGCAAATGGTAAATGTCATAACACTGCTAAAGGTTTGGTTGGTATCAGCCCATCAGAAGCTGTTACCTTTGTGTCTGACCTTTATGCTGGGAGGTCAAATGATAAACAGACAAACTGTGACTGTGGAATTTTAAATCAGATGGAAGTTGGGAACTGAGTAATGACAGATAAAAGACTTGACATTGAAAGTGACTTGCCAGCTGGAGTCTCCTTAAATATCCCACCATTTCTCCGTAGTAACGAGCGCCTTTCCGTCGAAGAAGACACCGAAACACGAAAAATAGCTTTCTTTTAGGATCCATGTGGAACGAGCAATTGCAAGGATAAAAAAACATTAAAATTTTTAAGAAGTACTGTTTTCCCAGTTGCCAATGCAGCTGATTTGAACAAAACATGGGTTATCTGCAGTTATCTTCCTAACTTTTTAGCATCAATAGTGGTGGACAGAAACTAGAAACTGCGATAAAACAAATCTGTTTAAAATCTATCTTTTTTTGTGTAGTTCAAATTTTTATGATGCGCTTGTCTCACCGGTGAAAACCAGGCTTTAGCAAACAGGGGGTGTTTTTTGTAATTGCTGTAATACTTTTTCTACTGTGCTTGAACAATTTTCTCTATCATCGAGAAATTTGACGTTACGTCAAAAAGGTTTCTGTCACTAGTCAGCAGATCAATAATGGAACCGACTGCTGGTATTACTTGGTGAACATTATTTTAATTCACCCGTAAATTGGTCGATTAGGGCAATGATTTTCAACCATTTTCAGCCACGGCACATTTTTATATTAAAAATATCCCGTGGCACACCACCAACCAAAAATGACACATTGCAGCCTAATACAGCATATATATATTGACAATTAAGCCTCTCAATTTGTTTGTACTCTCTCATTGTGAAACCTGGGCTTGTTTCGATGAGCACAAAGCTGATATCCTGGTAGGAACTGAAGAAAGGCACACACGAAGCTCTTCCTCAACAGCTCTCAGTCTCTCTCTGTTTTTAGTTTTTATCGCAGTCATTCTTGAAAAGCTCGGCTCACAAAGATATGTTGTGGAAATTGGGAGCAATGTCAAAATAGCTCAGTTTGCCAGAATGGGAAACTCCTTAGAAGAAGTCAACCAAAAGCTGTCCAAAGGAAGATCAGCAAAGCTTAGCTTTAAACCACGGTCTTGTCTCGGTTCAGTTAGTTCCTCTTGCACCTGCAAAGTGATGTCCTTTCCAAAAACTGCTGCTGAGCTTTATGGGTCTCTAACCCAGTCAAAGCATTCAGTGCTGGCTGAGGCGAAATAAAACGACAACTTCTCCTCAAGAGCTTTCAAATGTCTACCTATCATCTCACTCAGTGCAGCAGTGTTGACATCTCCTTGCCGTTTCTGGGTGAGGGAAAACATGTCAAGGTTGGCATTTTCCAGATGTTGTTGCCAGAGGTGCACCTTTGAACGGAATCCATTTATTTTGTCTGAGCTTGTGGGCAGGTTTTCATTTCGGCCTTGCACTCGTGTGTTCAGTTCATTCAGATGCTGAAATATATCTGCCATGTATACCAGCCTTGCACACCACTCATCACTTGCAAGCAGCTAGGCGTCATCGAACTTCTCGTCAGTCAAAAACACTTTTAGTTCCTCCCGCAGCTCATACACACGGGCCAGCACTTTGCCGCGCGGCAATAAGATGCAAATATACGGCTCACATAAAGATGCAAATATACGGCTTTTTAGAGGTCTTGTCTTTACAAAGTTTACCGTGCGCACGACATCATCCAACACATGAACTAGGTCTGCTGGTAAAGTCTTGGCAACGAGTGCCTCGCGGTGCAAGAAACAGTGCGTAACAATAACATCTGGGTTTCTCTCTTTCACTCTGCTAACGAAGCCTTTGGTGCGACCGATCATGGCTCCTGTGCAGACACTCGTGCAGTTTTCCCACTTAAGTCCTCCGTGTTCAAGATATTCGGATGTGACCCGAAATATTTTCTCTCCTTTTGTTTTTTCTGGCAATGCCTTGCAAAATAGAAAGTTTTCTCTAATGCCATCTCCATCCACAAAACGCACATTGGCCAAGAGTTGTGCATGTCCACTAATATCCGTAGACTCATCAAGTTGCAACGCAAATTTCCCACTGATGCGTATCTTTTCCAAAACAACGCTTTCTATGTCTGCAGACATGTCATCAATACGTCTGACAATTGTGTTTGCTTAGAGGGGGACTTTAGCTACTTCTTTCACGGCGTCAGGGCCGAGCATCTCGTTCACAATGACTTTGCAGGCAGGTAGTATTAATGTCTCTACCACAGTGTGCGGCTTTTTTGATTTGGCTACAAGTTCAGCTACTAAGTAGCTAGCTTTGAGAGCTCTCTCAGACACCTTTGTAGTTTTTCTCATAAAGTTTACCTGTTTCTCAGTGTGTTCACGTAGGCGAACAGAATAGTTCATGTTCTTATTTTGAAGCGACGGGTGCTTCGTTTCGAGATGACGTTTAAGCTTGCTTGGGACCATGGCACTGTTGGGTAGCTTTTCCCCACACACCAAGCATAACGGAATCGGTGCAGTCAGATCTCCGGTGAAAGTAAATCCAATCGTCGAGTGTGACGTGGGAAATTGTCCAGTTTCACTTTAATCAGTCAAAAAATTTGCTATTTAGTTTCTGCAAATAATTTCCCATTATTATTTATTAATATATAAAGCCAAATGGTAAACCTCCTTCCTGAAAACACGCGCTAGCGTCCGGCTGATGACGTATCAAGCCGGACATAAATACACTAACCGCCCTAAATCTCATTGGTCGATCTCGCATCACAAGATGTTCTTCGACCAATTGTTTGTCGGCAGACTCTGAACTGGGCCCTGGACAAAGTTCTAACACAGATAAAGAGCCTAGTATGAGTGGTGGTCAAAAGAAAGCAAAAACGGTGAGTTCGAGGCAATACAGCGAAAGTTATCTTTCGTTTGGATTTACTTTCACCGGGGATCTGACTGCACCGATTCCGTTATGCTTGGTGTGTGGGGAAAAGCTACCCAACAGTGCCATGGTCCCAAGCAAGCTTAAACGTCATCTCGAAACGAAGCACCCGTCGCTTCAAAATAAGAACATGAACTATTCTGTTCGCCTACGTGAACACACTGAGAAACAGGTAAACTTTATGAGAAAAACTACAAAGGTGTCTGAGAGAGCTCTCAAAGCTAGCTACTTAGTAGCTGAACTTGTAGCCAAATCAAAAAAGCCGCACACTGTGGTAGAGACATTAATACTACCTGCCTGCAAAGTCATTGTGAACGAGATGCTCGGCCCTGACGCCGTGAAAGAAGTAGCTAAAGTCCCCCTCTAAGCAAACACAATTGTCAGACGTATTGATGACATGTCTGCAGACATAGAAAGCGTTGTTTTGGAAAAGATACGCATCAGTGGGAAATTTGCGTTGCAACTTGATGAGTCTACGGATATTAGTGGACATGCACAACTCTTGGCCAATGTGCGTTTTGTGGATGGAGATGGCATTAGAGAAAACTTTCTATTCTGCAAGGCATTGCCAGAAAAAACAAAAGGAGAGAAAATATTTCGGGTCACATCCGAATATCTTGAACACGGAGGACTTAAGTGGGAAAACTGCACGAGTGTCTGCACAGGAGCCATGATCGGTCGCACCAAAGGCTTCGTTAGCAGAGTGAAAGAGAGAAACCCAGATGTTATTGTTACGCACTGTTTCTTGCACCGCGAGGCACTCGTTGCCAAGACTTTACCAGCAGACCTAGTTCATGTGTTGGATGATGTCGTGCGCACGGTAAACTTTGTAAAGACAAGACCTCTAAAAAGCCGTATATTTGCATCTTTATGTGAGGAAATGGGAGCAGAGCATAAAGCCTTATCGCTCCATACGGAGGTCCGATGGTTGCCGCGCGGCAAAGTGCTGGCCCGTGTGTATGAGCTGCGGGAGGAACTAAAAGTGTTTTTGACTGACGAGAAGTTCGATGACGCCTAGCTGCTTGCAAGTGATGAGTGGTGTGCAAGGCTGGTATACATGGCAGATATATTTCAGCATCTGAATGAACTGAACACACGAGTGCAAGGCCGAAATGAAAACCTGCCCACAAGCTCAGACAAAATAAATGGATTCCGTTCAAAGGTGCACCTCTGGCAACAACATCTGGAAAATGCCAACCTTGACATGTTTTCCCTCACCCAGAAACGGCAAGGAGATGTCAACACTGCTGCACTGTGTGAGATGATAGGTAGACATTTGAAAGCTCTTGAGGAGAAGTTGTCGTTTTATTTCGCCTCAGCCAGCACTGAATGCTTTGACTGGGTTAGAGACCCATAAAGCTCAGCAGCAGTTTTTGGAAAGGACATCACTTTGCAGGTGCAAGAGGAACTAACTGAACCGAGACAAGACCGTGGTTTAAAGCTAAGCTTTGCTGATCTTCCTTTGGACAGCTTTTGGTTGACTTCTTCTAAGGAGTTTCCCATTCTGGCAAACTGAGCTATTTTGACATTGCTCCCAATTTCCACAACATATCTTTGTGAGCCGAGCTTTTCAAGAATGACTGCGATAAAAACTAAAAACAGAGAGAGACTGAGAGCTGTTGAGGAAGAGCTTCGTGTGTGCCTTTCTTCAGTTCCTACCAGGATATCAGCTTTGTGCTCATCGAAACAAGCCCAGGTTTCACAATGAGAGAGTATAAACAAATTGAGAGGCTTAATTGTCAATATATATATGCTGTATTAGGCTGCAATGTGTCATTTTTGGTTGGTGGTGTGCCACGGGATATTTTTAATATAAAAATGTGCCGTGGCTGAAAATGGTTGAACATCACTGCGCTAATTCACGGAATAAAATCAAAAAATATTTACCGTGATGATGGAAGTGTATGAGTGGCTACTTGGGCTAAGGCGCAAAAGTGTTTGTTTACAGATTTTAATGCCCGAGGTTCAATTCTTGCCGTTGGTTTTGTCTTTTTTTCATCATATTTCTGTTTTTGTACTTTTATTTATTGTAATCATATTGCAAAATGTATTTTTGTTTTTGGTTTTGTTCACAGTTTTCATAACGCAAAAAGTTCAAATTCACCTCTTTGACAGTGGTTTGTTTTTATTAATTTTTTTTTTGAACGAAAGATATTCATTTCACGCTATTTCCCTATTTCCCTCTCAAGTAGGCCGTTAAGAGATGAGGGTCTTAATGGGAATTACAAGTTTATCGTCAACTTTTCTATTGTAATTGGTAATTTTCAATGCTTTGAAACGACTTTAAGACAACACTTAATAATTTTTTGAGTTTTCTTTTATGATATGGGCAATTTGTCATTTATATTTTATGCTCTTTTACGACGTTTACAACACTTCAGCTTCGTCCTAGTTCACAAGGGATGTGATAAAATGGTGAGCGAGGGGTGGTTGCGTATTCGTATTTCTTGTGTAACGTTGATATAGCTATTTAATATTCATTTTGTTTTTGCATAGGAGCTATTCCCACAGGATCATCAAATATTTCCTATTGTTGTACGATCTATATGTTAGTTTTCATTTTAGCTTTTGACTTGATACTGACGTAAAGTAGCGTCGAAACGTCGTCGATTCTTACAGTTTTTTTTATGGATTTTAAGATGTTAACGTTTCATCTTGTCCTAAAAAATCTTTCTTATTTTAGCTTTCTTATTATAGCTTTCTTATTATAGCTGTCATCGGCCCCTATTTCGAACTTTCCTATTTAATATCAACACTTCTACTGCCAAGAGAACAAATGTAAAGCCTTCATCTAAGCTGTTTTTTTAAGATACGAGTATAGGCTCACGTTTAATTTCTTCCAAATGAGGGTGTTTTATATCCCTGAGAGCCGAACCAAAGGCTCGCTCGCCAAAATCGAGAATTTAGTTTTGTTATATAGAATACAGGATATACACAGTTTGGACAGCGTCGTTAGCTGTTGAGACAGAGTATTGATCCTGAGTTTCAAATGTCGGGCGTTCTTTTTTAGGGGCAAAAATGTCTTAATGTATTTTTTTATTCTTGACTGAAAGGAGCGATGCATCTCTGTCCGATCCATGCTCCCCTGACCCATCAGTACGTTTCACGGCCCTAATGCTGCTCTTCAGCAGTCGGTGAAAAATTGTTTAACTGCAAATTTATTGGTATTAGCGCTCGTAGAATTTTGTTGCAGTGTTGGAAATATCGATCTTATCTTTTCCTAACTACGTATTAGGATGAATTGGCTGCTTGGGAAAAATGAATAACAAGTGCGCTTGTTCTAATTCGTTTTTCATTAACTCTCCAAAGGTCCACCTCCAAGCAAGCGAGTTAAAAAAGAACACAACTACGCGGAAATCGTCCTCGAAGTTGTCGTGTGTTTCAACGATGACAAAAAGAAAAAGAACGACGCAGTTCAAGCTGTAGTGACTTGTGCAAGCGCGCTTTTGAATTCAGGTGGTGGAATAGTAAAGCTACGTCAGCCCAATCTGCGTAGCAAATCGGTTACAGAAAAGGATTGCGATAGTTGGATACAGATGTTGGAGAGGAAAACTGATGAATTCGCAGAATGCATCAGTTATATGATCAGACCAGAAGATGAGGTAAATTACGTATTTGTAAGGAGCGCGAGTCGTCTGTATACCATCGACTATGGGATGAAAATCTCAAAACATCGAAGCATAAAAGATGCTGAATACCGTGATGTAATTCGTGTTCTGAAGAGGGAAGGCTGTGAAGAAGCGGATGGATCCGAAAGTTCTTCCTCGTCGCAAAACGCCGAAATGTCATCCCCAGAAGACGACGAGGAGGATCGAAAATCTTTGGCAGAAATGGAGAACAAGTATGGTAATGATGACTTATCAGTCCAGTTTATCTATGGGGAAAAGGTTTGCTTTCCAGAAAGTTCGACTACCCAATTTAAGCAGATCCAAGAAGCGGGTTCAGACTCTCTATTGAAAGGTATTCAAAGACACTTACCAGAATATATTTCTGCCTTTGCAAACCACGAGGGCGGAAAAGTCTATTTTGGGATTCAAGATGATCGCACAGTAAAAGGGCAGTCTGTAGAAAACGAAGAAAGAAGAAGTCAGGTAATGGAGGCAGTTGAAAAGGAAATGGTTCGAACTGCAAACGGAGTAAGGATTCGAATATGGGGTACACCAGAGTTCACGCCCAGTTTCAATAATCAGTGGTCCGTTAATTTCATCAAAGTTCAACAACCAAATGGTGACCTAAGATTTGTTATAGAGGTTCAGATCTTCCCGTTCATTGGGGGAATGTTTCTGAAGCGCCCACGATGTCTCAAGGTTGACGATACCACAGGAAGAATATATGACATCGATTTCAACGAGTGGAAAGAGAAGATACTTCGTCCTGCAACAGGTTAAGTCGGGGTTAATCATTTCTCTATTATTACCGGAATTATTTTTACATATTTTGAATGCAATTTACCACTTAGGGGTTAAAAGCACGAGAAGTGTCACGTGATCAAAACTGTAAACAAATGCATAAAATGTGGACATTGGGAAGTATAAGCCAGTATGGTTGCCACTTAGAGGTGCGCATGGGGGGGGGGGGGGAGGGGGTACGTTTTAAAATTATTATCGGTATCTTTATTTGATGGTTAAATATTAAAATGCCGACCAAGTGCAATTTATTCGATTTTTTACACAAAAAAGTCAGCAGATGAACGAAAACGCTGCATTGTAGCGTGTCATTTCGGTGATTCATTCAATTGCTCGTAGTACGGACACAGAATAAAGAATAACTGGAAGGGCCACTCGGGGATGCAAAGTGTCCACGTTTTCCAGTGCGCAAGCGCTAGATTCGCCATTTCCTAGCCAGTAAACTGCAGCCAGTTCAACAAGGATTGCAATGGCGAGAAACGGACATGGATCATTGAAAGGGCTCTAGCTGAAAAAGTATTACTATTTTCAGTTCCAAGAAGTATCCTGTTGAGAAAAGGTAAGACATTCTGTTTGTAGTTGGGAGGAATGTAAACAAATTTTCTGTGCAGAATAGCAGTCTAAAACTTTACTAGGACCGGCTCGCCTTCAAGCAGTAAACAGCGGGTTTATTGTTGAATCAGTTGCACTTATCATTTATATTTTGAGTTTAATCTTACGTCCACCTGCTAAATCTTACTCATTGACAACAAATTCGGATGGATCTGGTTTTAAAATCCTCCTGAAGTGAGATAAAAGTTCTATTACACCTTTTGCTGTTCATTACCAGAAAATATACAACCATTAACGCCAACCTCAAACTCATTAACGCAAAAATGCATTTATTTTATTCATTCAACATTCATTAGTGTCGATACGCAACCATTTGCATCGAAGAGCATTCTATAGTGCCAACAGACGACCATTAACACCATTCTACTATACATTAGAGATAATAAAATTTCATTTAGACAAGGTATTTCTCTTGCGTAATTGATTATTTATTATCCCTAATGTATAGTAGAATGGTAATGGTCTTCTGTTAACGTTATGGAATGCCCTCTGATGCAAATGGTGCGTATCTACGCTAATGAATGTCGATTGGAAGAAATGAATGTATTTTTGCATTAATGAGTTTGAGGTTGGCGTTACTGATAGTATATTTTCTGGTAATGAACAGCAAAAAGTGTTGTTGGAATTTCAGACATTGGGATGAGAAAAGTTGGTATTTAGAGGGCAAAGATTTCAAATTTCACCTAGTAGTTATAAATCAGGAATATTCTGTTATGGGGGATTTAACTACAAATTTTCTTTCCTTAACAAAATATTGCTGGATATCAGCGATAGAATCACTAGACGAGAATCGTAGTCGTGTAATAAATATCAAAGCCCAGCATATAATACGAAGGATAGCCATTTTAAATTGAGAAACAAAGGGTAAATTTAAAGTAAATAGCATCACTGTGTTAGTTATTTAATCTCTGAAGGTGTTGCAAGTTTTGCGACGAAACGTTAGATCTATTAAACTATTATGAAATTTACTTCTTGTTTCTCAACTTAAAATACCTATCCTTCGTGTTATATGTTGATCTTTGATATTTATTACACAAATATTGCTGGAATGTTGAGAGAGAATTTATGATTTTTCACTACTGGTGCCCTTTTAATTTTTAGCTTATTGATATCCTGTTCAACTGTTGTAAACCTGTCTGTTCATGGAGAAACAAGGGATTTCCATGTGGAAGATATCATGACTGAGAATATTTATAATACAAATTTTAATCATCAAGATCACGAATATAAAAACTTCTAATTCATTCATGGGTTGTCCAGTGTTGCAATCTGGGACTGCGCTCAACTTCGGTGTTGCTGTGCTTTTTTACAGATTATGAGAAGTTCAAATAAGAACAAAAAGGCCACGTTGTTCAGGGGCTTGTTTAGTGATTTAGTACATGTTTACAAGACTTGTAGAAGTAATCTGTAACTTCAATTTTGGACAATTACTTCTGTATTTAACCAAGTTATATTAATTATACTCAGAAACAATGTGTACTGGTCTGTTACAACGAGAGTTCTGGAGTGGGAAGTCGGTAGTAAATACGCTTGGTCATGTATGCAAAATTAATTGTAAGGCGGGGAATTTATCTTAATTATGTTTCGAAATTGTTATTCCCTCATTAGGAAAATTAAAAAGCACAAAACGATAATTCCTGGAATAAGAATGTAAAATATAGATGTTCGTAGGACGTTCGTCAAGCTCAAATTCTCAGAAAAACGATTTCTGATCCCCAGACGGGGATCGAACCCCCAACCTCCTGAAAACCGGTGAGACGCTCTAACCATTGAGCTAGCGAGACTCAGATGGCAAGCTATAGCGCGAGTTTGACATATGTGCTGCCTATGTGGTAGCCACATGTTAATTATTCTATTGGTCTCTTTAAAATAGATGAGGGGGGTTGATATAGAAGCTAGTTTTCGACTGCATCAGGCTTCCCTAAAGATATCAAAACCATCAAATAAGAATAGTGCTGCGTAGGCAGTGTGGGAATCAAAGTGAAATAATAGGAAAGGTCTGAGTATTGCCGAAATGTCTAGAGTAGTTTTCTAACGTTTCGAGCGAAGGCCTTTTGTCAGAGAGAATTCTACTATATAGTACTTCTCTCCGACGAAGGGCCTGTGCTCGAAACGTAAGAAAACTACTCTTGACATTTTGGCAGTACTCAGACCTTTCCTATTATTTCACTTCGATTCCCTAAAGATACCTGCTTTTACTCGTGATAAAAAGCAGCTCTCATCCTCTGAAATAGAGGATACCAGGAAAATTGCATGTCAGGAAACATATCGAGCGTGTCGTAGGACTCGTGAGACGAAAATATGTAATTCTGGAAAACATTCTAGTTATAGATCATTTGACTCTTAAGAATGGAGACAAAGGCACCAGTTGCTAAGATTGCGAATGTCTTCTGTGCATTGACAAATCTATCGGAGTCTGTAGTTCCATTCGAGTAATTTTCTTTTCTATTTTGACTGTGCATTTTTCTCTAAATTCTTGTATATCATTTAAAGCAGACTTGTACTAATATGTGTTATCTATTTCCACGTTGATAGTAAATCATCACTGCCACGGCTTGTCTCATTTTCTGGATGTTCTCCAACAAATTGGGTGATCCCACTTCCCTTTCTCTTCCAATACATGGTCGGTTTCATCAATTACAGTGGTTGCTGGTCGAGTAAACCACTTTCCTACCAGTTCAGGTAGGATGGCATTTTTAAAAAAATTTGTTGCTTCTTCAAGAACATTTTCCCAGAAATCAATGTTGGAAAACACACGTTCAGTATGGATATCCCTCCCTGTCCACACAACAAAATCCCAATAATCCACATCACAAATAAAAATTGAGCTTAGACCTGATAGTAATATGCATGTTTATGGTCTAAACTTATTTTGCCTTCGTTCATAAACAGGAAGCTATTCTTTTGATTAGCAGAACGGACACTCGACTTCACACACGCCCTTCCCACAACAATCACACAGAGATTCCATCAGGTGAAGCCCCAAGATATGGCCAGCATGGTTGCACCTCTGATCCGCTGTCGGAAATCACAAAATTTGCATGAGTTTCGCACATTTTCTTCTGATATGCATTCCTAGCAGTTGATTCATGTGTGCACCCCCACCTACAAACAAATAAAGGATAAATCTTAATCGATGTTGCCCAAGAGTGCCTTAAGTATTTTACTCTGCCTAAAATCTACGTGGCTTATTGGCAAGTAAGAAATTTCTTTGACATAAGCAGGCATAAGCCACTTGTTCTGTTATTATGTACACGTCTGAGATGTGTGCAGCTTAACTGCTGATTTTGTAGCAAATAGGACAGCTCCAATGTGTGAGCAAGCCTCACTCAAGCCGGCCATACAATTACAATGAGCAAGAGTAACTGTTCCATTCCTTTCTGCCAATATTCATGGTCTTAATGGAGTATATCTTGCCCTTTGCGAGTAATTCACCTAAAATACAGAAGTATAGTACTTTAGTGGTTGCCCTAGATGACAATTTAAGAGTATAATCTACTGGTACACTAGCACTAGGTTTAGTAAACTAACAACGACAACGAATCTAGGCAAACAAATATCAAAATCACAAACGTAATTTCTTACTCGTGCATGAATCAGAACTTTATTTTTTTCCAGCATATTTTGTAAATAGAGTGTTCACCCAACCAGATATAAAGAAGTTGTAAGTTTCAAGCTTTTATAGGCTTTCATTTGCTTCCTTGTGGCCCACAAAGTTTGAAGAACCAGATAATTAACAATATTTGGGTATTCAATTGCGGGTAACGACGCAAAATCTTCGCAGAAATCTGACTTAAGTAAATAAGAGTAAATAAGAGTTGAAACCACATATTTTCACTTTTTCCCCGTATCTTTCTTTCTCTCACAAGCTTTCAGAGATTGACAATAGTCGGATAATTGGACTGCCACCGACTCGACCGTGCAGCCATATTGGAAGTGTTTATCATCCAACATGGCGTCGGCCAATCATGCTTTCAAATTTTGTCACGTGGTCGGACATCACCTACAGGCAGCACATATGTTTAACTCGCACCATAACTCGACATCCGAGTCTCGGTAGCTCAATGGTTAGAGCGACTAACCGGTCATCAGGTTGCAGGTTCGATCCCCATATGGGGTTCAGAAATCGTTTTTCTGAGGATAATTTGAGCTTGACGAACGTCCTATGAATATCTACGTATACCTCCCGGCTCCCACATTCCTGGTATCAGTCTCGTTAATGTAAATATATTAGAGAGGCTGTTGTGACTAAAATCCTCTCAATCTTTATCAGATCAGGAGTTAACTTTGTAAAAGTTTATGCGAGAAGATTAAGACAAAAAAGATGGAAGAATTTACCAACAACGATGATATGGACTGTAAAAAAGCCTCTGTTCGTTTCATCACTAAAATCGAACACATCAAGCAAACGCAAGGTCTTTGAATCGTCAGATACGAAATGAGTGACGGAGACACGAAGCAGAATTTTCCCGAATTAAATTTGTTCAATTACGTTTTAACGATGATAAAACTGTTCACCTACCTCTCCTTTAGTTGTAACTGTCGTGGAAAGAAAGTCGATGACCAAGATCTTGAGGTATAACCGTTCAAATAACCCAATCCCGCAATTCGCATATATATTTGTTGTTGAAGTTTTTATGTATTTAGAAGTGAGAACTTGGATATATCTTGAGATAGATGAACAATCGTCAAGCTCTATACTCAGAAAACCGATTTCTGAGCCCCAGACGGGGATCGAGCCCGCAACCTTCTGATGACCGTTGAGACGCTCTAACCATTGAGCTACCAAGACTCACATGGTGAGCTAAGGTGCAAGTTCGACATATATGTGCGACCTAAGCAGAAGCCACTATATATTGATAATGATTGATGAAGTTTTTATGTTTTTAGAAGTGAGAGCTTGGATATATCTTGAATTAGATGAACGATCGTCTAGCTCTATACTCAGAAAAACGATTTCTGAGCCCCAGATGGGGATCGAACCCGCAACCTTCTCTTCGCAATCGAACACAATCGAAGGTTTGCTATCGAACCTTCCCCGTCTGGGGCTCAGAAATCGTTTTTCTGTCTCAAGATATATCCAAGCTCTCACTTTTTAAAACATAAAATCTTCATCAATCATTAATATATAGTGGCTTCCGCTTAGGTCGCGCATGTAGGTCAAACTTGCATCTTAGCGCACCATGTAAGTCGTGGTAGCTCAATGCTTAGAGCGTCTCACTGGTCATCAGAAGGTTGCGGGCTCGATCCCCGTCTGGGGTTCAGAAATCGTTTTTCTGAGTATAGAGCTTGACGATCGTCCATCTCAATATTTGTTGTACTGAATGCAGTTTACTGGCTAAGAATATGGCAGCGTGTCTAATCCCGAGATACGAGGAACAATATGCGTCAGGGCAAAAAATTTCAAAGATTCCGACACAAGTGGCCCTTTCTGGTACAGCTGTGCATGCACGCAATTGACATCTTGTCGGGGAAAACGGACCAACACCAGATTATGCCGATCCATTACCGGTTGTACCTAGTGAAGAACAAATCATTCTTAGGCTTATAGCACCGTATGCATGTTTGTAAATTTGGTTTTATCAACGCAACATATTGTAGCTTACCGCTTATGAAGAATCCGCTTGAGCTGCAGCCAAAAATTGATCGGTCAGGAAGCGTAACATTTGTGAGAAATATTAAAGTCCAGCTTAAACTATGAAGTAAATGCGTGATAAAGTTTTATTTTGACGTTTCGTCCTATGCATCAAAACATCTTCAGAGAAACTATTATGTAATTGCTTAAATCTAGATATATATTTACTAAGTGTCATGAATTGACCTCATTTGACCAAAAACAATGACCAACAACTTACAAAGTATAAAGTATGACTAGTAAATAAAGTCGAAACATCGCTGTTTAAGATTGATCCATAACTCGAATCTTGAGTTTTCAAGACGACTTTCCTTTTTGGGGTTGGTTTTGTTTTATACTTTGACCTCATTTGTATTTCTTATTTTTAACACTGTTCTCCTAGTCATCAATTCATGACTCTTTGTAAATATATATTTGCGCTTAGACAATTGTAATGCTAGATCTTTTTATTATTTAGGCTATATTTTCCGTGCTGGTGATCAACTGAATTTTATTCTAAACAACTGAATTATCTCTGCTTTAAAAATCAATTAGAAATCAGCTTCACCTTTGACAATGTTTTTCCTGAAAAGCAAGAATCGATTTTTACACTTTTATCCTTTGGTAATGTACGATATAAATGAGCCAAAATCCATTTGCATTTTTCTCCTGAAAAACTGCTGAAAAAAGTCTGAGCCAACCAGTTATATCACGGTTTTTAACGTTACTATTGCCTAACATCAAGTAAAGAATGACAACAATCGAAAAGTTGCCATTTAATGCTTCCTTCTATGCTTGGACTTTTTGAGCCAATTCCTCCCAGAAAATTTCATGGAAACGACTCCGTTTATGTTCCTTACCCCTGGCGGCTTTTCTGATATGCTTCGTAATTATTCCTCCACAATCAAAATTTATTGGTTATATGGGCGAAATATTTTTGCACACACTTTGCAATTCAAAAAGTAAATCAAGCATTTATCATCCCAGTCAACACGATGGTTTATTTTATACTGTTTCCCGTTAAAAGAGGTCTGAAGTGTCGACTTTGTGCACATTGAGGCGCATTTTACAACATTTTTACGACATCTATAAGAACCAACTACCTTCCAGAGGGAGTCGCTTACCGTTAACCAAATAACGCCGTAAGCTGCAGACTGATCGGAAAGAAACAATAAATTTCGATCTCTGATAAGTTTCCATTCCTGTGGAATAAATTATAGCATATCAGAGTTCAGAGTTTTGAAATATAGTTGTAATATAGTTTTTCATTCATTCTCTGAGGATGTTGCGTGTAGCAACGAAACGTTAGAAATACATTTTAAACTTTTAATATGCCTATTTTGCGTGTTTTTTGCTGGGCTTTATTATTTCTTCTCCGTCTGCGATTCCCGCCTGGTACCTCTGTCGCCCGTATTTTGAGTTAACAGAGTTACTTTCATCGACATTTTGTAAATGAAGGTCCTATTAGTCTTCTTAAAGACTGTGAGATCTATAATTTTATGCAAAAGCTCTCGAGCTATTCTATTTTCCTGAATAGAATAGCTTGAGAGCTTTTGCATAAAATCATATATGTACCAAGGTATCACATTTAACTGCTGTGAGATCTGTTTAATAGATAAAAATGATCATTCTGATCATACTCGTTGCCTTGGATAGTCTCTTTGGACAAGAAATTTTGATGTAGCTGAAACTATTTAAATTAAAGAGAGTTATGTAAAATTTGAAATTTTTATCGACATGGTTGTCGAAGCATTAAAATTATGATCGTGGTTAGTTTATTGGATGAGGGCTATTTGCATTTTTATTATCATATATATTCGTATACATAGATGCGCACGCACACATACATATGCATACATACGACTTACATACATACATACCTATATACATACATGCATGCGTGTATTATTCTTAAAATTAAAGTTCTTCACTTTAATTTTAACTTTAATCAATCATGGAGTGAAGAGGATTAAATGATAATGTATAAATCGATCATAAATCTTGAAAAAAATACTTCGTATGCCAAAGATATGCACGCATAGGTCTCTGCTCAGCAACTGCTTGTTATAATTGCGATTGAAACTTCTCTTGAGTAAGCACCCCCTCGGATTGTGTTTATTAATGTTCTAACTCCAATAATGCCTTCACGATTTAAAAATTATGGTTTTATGTTGTAGAATTCGAAGATCTTTGTGAAAAGTTTCAAAGATTGAAGCTTCAACCTCCAAAATGTCCCGTGATTCATCAGTTGGCAGATAATGTTGGCAAGATAGGAAAGGATATATTTCCTGGTAGTTCTCTATTTTATTTTTTTTTAATTAAGCAGGTTATTTTTGTCTACAAATTTTTTACCAGATGTTGCTTAACTTTAGAAAATTTTTTACCCTATCTTATTATTCTTGTATTTTTCATTCATTTATTTTTATCTGTTTTGTTTGGAATTGTGTTTCTTCCAATCAACTAGTGTGAATTAAGTTCAATGTCCCATGTGGGATTTCGTGACCTGGTGTGGGTTGCTTAAGTTTGGGGTCAATGTTTAGGTTAGACACATGCTTAGGCTGTAACACTAATCCCTCAATGTCGATTTGACCATTTGGAGTTTAAGCGTCGAAGTTTTAACTTGACAAAGATAAAAAGTGGAATGCTAACACACAGCCACCTGTAATGTATTGCGTTGCACCGGTCTGTTCTGTGCTGTGCCCTGCCGTGCTCTGCTGTGTCGCCGAGACTCAACGTCTACCCAGTATACATGTGCGATGAATCGTCAAGAAAAGAGTACTAGAAAGCGACCGTTGTAATCATTTCGGTACTTTTTCAAGGGGTTTTTATAAGAATGATTTCCAATGTCTGGTGATCTGACTGCACATTCACTTTAAATCTACCATCAGTGACAAATTAGACCGGGGATACCTCAAAAAATTAGAACTTGCTCCCTTAAATGTCATAAATCTAATATTCCCCCCCCCCCCCCTCCTCTTTCTTAAATGTTGTTTAGTAACACGGAATAATCAGTCTCGGTGCAAAGAATCGCATTTTACATTGAAAAGGAGGACGGGTAAAGGCAGGTAGATTCGGGGGATTCGTGTCCCACTGATAATACTAGTGACTGAATGCGTGTATTGATCCACCTGTGCTCATAGTCCTCAGCGCTTCTTTCTATCCGTCTGCCTTCTGATGTTTTGCTTTTTATGGAAATGTTATAGGTTTTGTTTCTTTTCTTTGTTGTTCTTTTTTTTTTTTCAGCCAAGAAACAGTTAACGAAAGTTCCCGAAGGTTTTCTTAACCGTTTTTCGGACAACGATAAAAAATATTTGCAAACCTTTATGAGAAAATTAGGAGCTAGACACAAGTGTAACAAAGGATTTGTGATCTCTGAAAGATCGTGGGGAGCAAATGTTGGAATTGACGTCAAAGAAGTACCACCTCATGTTGTGTGTGATATTTTCTTAATGAGCCGAGATCTGATGCTTCAGCTGTTTACAGTTAGTAAGATGGTTACAGATGATGTGGTTCAGTACAATCTCAATGTCGCCAAGCAGTTAAAGCTACGTCTCGTAAATATTGGTGGTTGCTTGGAATGGTTTGCCGTCAGTCCTCATGTGATTTGCATGGAAGACATCGATGCAACCTTTATTCCATCTCCGTGGTGTAGTAAATATCCCCAGGAGTATCGAATGACAGAAAAACGTCTATACCGGATTCGTGCTGCCTTGGTCATTGTGCTGGCAAGCTTCGACTCATCGTCCTTCAATCCAGCTATCGGGGCGAAGTTCTTGAACATTCTGACCCCAAGTCAATACAGCGTGATAAATAAAGGTGATCCATTTATGATTATTGACGCCCCTCCTGGAACCGGAAAGACCGTAGTTGCTGTAGAACGGATGAAAAAACTTCGACGAAGAGGCGTTCCAGAGAAGGAGATCCTATATCTTTGTGAAAATAAACCTCTTTGCTGCTATGTTCGGTAAGAAAGCGTTTTGAATGTTTTTCATTGTGTTTGAATTAAATACTTGACATAATTCAAGTTGGCAATGAAGTAGACATACAGTTAAACCTGTAATAAGCGGTTACATAAGTGACCGCCTAATACAAGGCGATCGCTTAACGCAGGTCAATTATAATAAGAGTTAGACCACCCCTCAGCTAGGTTTGATTTGGCTAAGCAAATCGTTTGCTCTGCAGATAGCCAGTGAAACTTTCTCGTGACTCGTGTCCGTAAAATTGGGACTGTTGAGCCGTTAACAAAGTATGTGACAATTAAGTTGTTAAGCTCAGTTTTATCTTTAATCAAATGGTGATTAAATGCAGCATTCGATATCATGTTATTCTAAGCTATCTCGGATGACTGTAGTAGTATATAAGATGGCGACACCACTGCAAAATTCCGAACAAAATCTGTCACCAATAAAAATCGACCCGGGGGCATACGATGTCACCAAAAATTCAATCTAAAAATCCAAGGATAAGAATTCACCGCCATATCTAGCACCGACTTTTTTTTACCAACAATTTTTTCCAGACAGAAAAAACCATTCAAATTCCAACACATAATCTGTTTGGTTTGATACTTTATTGTATATATATATATATATGGGATAATAATTCATGTAAAAATTAATATAATATATTTTTATGACCATAACCATAAGAATCTAACCCATCTAATATATATCTTTTATTATCAAAACAACTTAAACTAACCTTATTAAATAAGGTTTCATAACTTCCAAGTTGGTGATTTTGACTTCTAATTGTTTTCATTTGAAAATATATTTGATAATATATATATATTTGATAATATATTTTTCATTTGATATATATTTTCATTTTCATCTGATATTTTTTTGTTGTTCAGTAAAACATCTTTATAATTCTCATATTTGATATCATTTTTAATAACGTTCTTTTTAATACATTTAGCTGTCTTTCCACCTTTTTCATTGTCCTTAATATATAAATACATCTTACTTTTTAAACCAACAAACTCTACTATTGGAACACCCCCAGCTTCATCTTTAAATTTTCCAATTACCTTTTTATTTGTTTTATCAAAATATGGCGAATTTTCAGGATAATCACTATTATCAAATTTATCTTTATCATTCCAAAAATCTTGATACACATCTTTAGTCTCAATTTCATAAGTTAAGCTGTCGGTATCTGTGAATAGAAGTTTTGATTTATTTCCATAATTTTTTATGAAATTATAATGAAAATCATACATTAATGTCTTTGAGAGGTCTAAAATACACATGTCAATATCAGCCGGTCTGTTTAAAGTTAAAGTCTCTTTAGTCTTATAAATTGCTACTAAATTTTCATTGAAGATCTTACTACTTATAAATGTTGGTTTAGCTGCTAATTTCAACAGTTTATTTTCATCTGTAACCAGTTTAACATTAACTCTTTTTCGGATATTTTCCATCGTTTTACCAAATACACTATTATTCATCAGTTTAAAAAAGTATTTCTCAAAAGCATTTTTAGCATTAGCTCCTTTTTGAGTGTTGAAATCAATATACTTTTTAAGCCAGGGTGATTGGTCAAACTCCAAAACTCTATACACTTTAGTTACTTTCAATCCAAGATCTATATATAATTTGAGATTTCTATAACGAAGGACATATTTTTCTTTATTACTCAAAGTTGGTATTAATTTATAAACTTGACCAATGGAAATATTATATTTACTCCTTATTTTATCACAATAATTAAATGACATACTATCATTTACTTTTATTTTTTTGGCAGCAAGGGGAATAGCTATTATGGGTGTCATACAATTCAGTTGGATATTCTAAGTCAACTTCTAGTATCAATCCCTTTTTACTATTTTCAGTGTATTCATTCAAGTCTAATTTATGCATCTGTTTATCACTTAACCACTTACATCCACCAGCTGGTATATACTGACTCATAGCCCAACCATATAAATTATTAGCATCTAAATACTTAATATACTTTGAGGGCACCTTCTCGTATATTTTCATGTATTTATTATTAGCTTTTCCATATCTGTTTGCTATATAACTTATACCCTCATGCATACCTTTTTCAATAAACTGAAACATATTAATGTCAGTCATCAATTCTATTTTAATATCAGTCATATTTAGCATGGTATCCCAAGAAAGACCTGGAGATGTAAAATAATGACATTTGTCTAACTTATAATATTGCATACATGTCTTTCTGAAATTTTCAAATACATCAGCTAAAAAAGGATGTCTGATTTTAGATATAGGTTATGATATTCACCCATATTTTTTAATTGAAAGGTTCTCCACACATCTTGAGCATGTTTATAGTCTTCTGTTATATGTTCATCATTCATCAAACTGTAGAATTCTTGATGTAATTATGGTAGCTTGGTAGTTATAACGTTCTTAATGTCAGGGACTCAGAAAGTTTTTCTGAGAGAATAGCTTGAGAGCGTGCGCATTAAGAACGTTATAGAATTCTTCTTTATTTGGTAACTCTGTTTCATTAAATCTATCAAAACTATCCATATAGTCATAAGGATAAGCACCTTTCTGTTTTACAAGCTTCAACTTTTCAGTTTTAAATTCTTCTGTTGTATATTTGAATGCTTCATCTGGCAAGTTATTCACAAGAGTTGATAAACTAGAATTCATAAACTGAAAACTATCAATAAAAACTAAATGTTTTCCTAGCATAAAAGCCATATATTTTTCCATGTTATTCAGAATAATGTTTATATCTTGTTTAAAATTTATCTATTTCCTGCATTATAAAATGGCTATCATACCCATGTAGATTGTGAAAAATTACAGGAATTTTATCTGTTAGTCTAAAGTTGATATTACAATCTTGATGAGAAGATCCTCTATATTTACTTGTTATGTGGCAATGATCTCTTACTTTAACGTCTTTATCATTATAAACTTTATTACATATATGGCACTTTTTGGCTTCCTTAAAATCTTCTTCATCTTCTTTAGTCATAATCATATCTATATTAAAATGCTCTTTTTTAGTTTCCTGGTAATATTCAACTTCTTCTAACATCTTCTCCATAAACTTATAAACAGCATTTTCACATTTATATATTTGTACAGGCTTGCTACATTTGTCATCATAACAACAAACGATTTTATAACCATATCCACAGTCAGTATGTTTTTTAAGCTTCTGTATATGATTTATCATTATTTGGCTTAACAGTATGGAGTTTTTCTGTAATTGCTTCAAAGTCTGCATATATTACAAAAGGAACATTTAACTGTTCATGAAAATTATTAAACTGTCATATACAATTATCTTTATCTGGCATTTTAATTGCTTGAGTTCCATTTATAGTTAAACAATTTCTTTGATGGTTTTCCAATACATCATCACTACTAAAACACTGTAGACAATACATACAAAAATGTTTTCTATGTTCATATTTCGTTTGATTATACATAAACTTGTTGAAATCCTTTATATACACATAATGAGTTTTTTCTTCATCTTTTATTAATAATAATTCCATATGTTTTCATATCCAAAAACATTTATGTTAACATTCTGTTTCTCTATTTTTGGGTAATCTTTTTGAGAAACTGGAAAGTTTATATTTTGATAGTTTAGTTCTGATATATATTTTCTATCTGTTCTGTTTATCCTCTGAGGGTCTTTGTTTTTATAAGGGTTTGTATGTCTAATGTGGCACCATCTAAAGCACTCATTATCATGGTTTTTTATACAGGGTGTCCCAAAAAAATTGACATCATTTGAAATGTGAATATCTGAGTAACTAGATGTCCTAGGCAAACGAAATTAAATAGGCTTCATGTTGAACAATAAAAGATTTATTTATCAAAATTCGAACAAGAAATTCAGAGGGATGTAGATTTTATAACCGATTTCACAAAGCTTCACAAATGTTCAATATGCGCACCACCTGTGACACGACACACGTCAAGTCGGTAGTCCGGCTCCTGCCAAACACGCTGTAGCATGTCTTGCATAACATTCTCCAGCACCTCGGTGATTCTCTGCTTGAGTTCTTCTAGGCTTGTAGGAAGAGGGGGGATATAGACCAGTCCTTTCACATAGCCCCATAGAAAAAAATCACAAGGTGTCAAGTCAGGTGAACGTGGTGGCCATTTCAACAGCACATTGTCATTATCACTGGCACGCCCAATCCATCTCCCTGGTAGATTCTCATTGAGATAAGCCCGCACAGTCAGCTTCCAGTGAGGTGGAGCCCCATCCTGTTGAAAAATGAAATGTTCATGCTCATTTGCAATGAGCTCATCAAATAACCAGTTCTGAAGCATTTGCAGATAAACATCGCCGGTCACGTTTCCCTCAAAGAAAAATGGTCCATAAAGACGATTTTTGGAGATTGCACAGAACACATTCACTTTCGGCGAGTCCCTCATGTGCTCAACTGTGGCATGGGGATTTTCTTCCCCCCAAATGCAAACATTGTGCTTGTTGACTTTGCCATTTATATGAAATGTGGCCTCATCACTGAAAACAAGACGTTTTTTGAACTCCTCATCTTCAAGTTTCTCTTGCATAGCGACACAGAATTGCTTGCGCTTTTCCCTGTCATCTGTCTTTAAGGCTTGGACGAGCTGCAGCTTATAGGGTGTCATTTGCAAGCGTTTCCTTACTACACGCCTAAGTGTCGTACGAGGAATCTGGGTTTCCAGAGATGCTCTTCTTACAGACTTTCTGGGGCTTCGCACAAATGTTTCCCGAACCTGATTGACGATATCTTCCGATACTGGTGGTTGTCCAGATCCCTTTGCCCTGCACAGACAGCCTTCCTCTTTGAATTTTTTGTGCCATGTCCAAATCTGCTTTCCAGTTGGTGCATTTTTATTGAATTTTCTCGAAAATGCACGCTGCACGCTCCTGTTTGATTGTGTTCGAGCATATTCTAACACACAAAATGCCTTTTCATTTTTAGTGAATGTCATTCTTCACCTGAAAAAAAAAGAAAAAAATAAACAGTCAACTTAGCTAGTTTTTACACATTTTGTTAAAATTTGAGGTCATTTGAGCGAGAATTAGCTACGTTATTAGACTACGAAATAATGTCAATTTTTTTGGGACACCCTGTATTTATTATCCCTTTAGAAGCATTCTTTAATTCTGATGATAGTTTAATATAACATGATCCTTATAAAGGTTTATATTTAATGATATTTATATGATGGCTATCAATTGATTCAATAGTCGATCCAGAACCCTCTGATATCCAAACAGAAATTCCGTTTATAAATTGTTGACTACATATATTTATTGATGTACTTATTTCATTTTTGTCAATAATTGTTTGAGATTTACTGTTAAAATAAGCCATTTTGAATATTATATTATTTTCATTTAATTGTTTTTGAAATGTTACCTCCAAAGTTTCTATATATTTGATGCCTTTTAATATATGTAATTTATTTTCTAAAAATTTTTTGATGCTATATCTGGTATTATTTAATTGTATTAAAGGGCCTTTATTATTTCGCTATATTATATTCACTTTATTATTTCACTAATTGATACACTGAATAATTCTACAAAACCTTTCATAGCCTTTCTTAGTTTACTTATTTCATCTTTTTTATCCATATCATCCAGTTTTTTTTAGATCCTCCTCTATCTCAATCTCCCACTGTTCCTTTTTCTTACCTGGAATATCTTTATTAATCTTAGTAAGCATCTCATTATAAATCCTCTCACTGATATGTTTCAAAGATTTGATTTCATCTCTAAATTTATTGTTAGTGTCAAATTTATTTAATTCCGCCTTTAGATCTTTTCTTAGAAGTGATGACCATCCAGGTGTAAATTGGCCATTTGGAAGCTTCTTAAACAACTCCGTTTTAAGTTGATTGAATGATTTAATTAGCTCAGCCACCTGAGTCCTATTTTTGTTATCTTCAGTAATTTTTCCCTTTTTCAGGAAGTCATCACTGAATGGGTTGAATTTATTTGATTTTTTCATTATATAATACCTAAGTTTTTTTATTATATACTATAACTAAATATGTCTTTAAGCCTTTTTAAAAGTGCGTTTAAATTCGTTTAAGTGTCAAATTTTTAAATATCCATTTGTATAGATAATTAATAAGGTTTAATTGTTAAGGTTAGATTGGTGAATTTTTGTTTTTAAATATGTTTCCATTTACCAGCCAATTTATAATCTTTACCATTTCAGCATATTTCACAATACCATGGTTTGTTTAGCATATATTTGTTTTTTGACTGTTTTACAGCATTTTTCTTATCCTCATATGAAAATTTTTTTTTGTCTAGACTATTGTTTTTTAACTAATGATTCTATTTTGATATATACTATATACATTCATAATTCTTTAAGTCTTATTTATAACTGCATTTAAATATGTCCATCATTCTGTTTGTTTTTCCATTCCAAATAATACGGACATTTACAGCCAATATCCCATCCTAGAATTTTATAAACTAGTCCAAATAATCTATTATCAAAATATTCTTTTGTCTTGCTATTATATTTTAAATCATTTGGCTGGCTGATTAATGGAATATTATTTCTTGAAGCAATCCGATTTATATAATAATTATAGCGAGATAAATTCCTTCCTTTTATCAACCTATGTTGTTTCATTGAGTTTGTAATCGTTATGAAGTCTCTAAGCATAATATTGAAATACCTCTGATTAACATAATTTCGGATTTTTTTCTCAAACCATTTATCGCTTTTGTGTACAGACTTTTTTTTTAACCATATCTGAGGAATAAAATTTTCTTTCATTTCATAAGCACTTGTTTCATCGCATTTTGGACAAGTTATTGAATTTTTGGGCATTATAATTCTGAATTTATTGCATTTTTCACAATACTCATCAATTTCTTCTTCTGGTTTTCCAAATAAATCTGTACTATTTTTTTCTAAACATTCTTCATATTCATCAGCATCTTCTAAACCATATTCAAACATTTTTATAATTTTATGTTCAATTTATATATTGTATATAGAAATCCAAATACTCCTACTGTTATTGTTTTGTATTGTTTCATTTCTTTACTCAGCTGATAGAAATCGCCAAGTTCAGGCTCTCTATCGAATTGCTGAATTTTATTACGTTGCTTCACTTCATTTTGATAAAATAACTGTTTTGACCTTGCAAGATCTTCTAAAGCTTTGTTGTGGCATTTTATTTCCCGTTCATATGAATTTTTTTTGTCAAACATTTTAAAAAAGAATTTAGCCCCCGTGAATGATATCGCTGTGAAGTAGTTGGTATTCCAGCTGCTATTAAACTAGCCATTATATATAATTTAAAAGAATTAGTTGGTAAATATTTTTTATCTTGAAGAAATTTTACTAAAATCGTTGATGCACCAACAGCAACAGCTAATTTTAGTGTTCCCTTAACTGACTAAGATGTCCCAAGTGGTTCCTTTATAAGCTTTTTACTAGCCATACTAACAGCAACAGCACCTCCTGTGATAAGCACTGCATCATAAATTTCATTCATTGCTTCTTTTCTATCTACTGAACTGATTGTTTGTGTATATAATAGAAACTATTTTATTTCAAACTATCCAAAGTAACCGTTTTTTCATATGGTTGTCCTTTTTGATCATGTTTTGGTTCATCATGTTGTTTTGAAGCTTCATTGTTTTTCATTTCTAACTAGTATTTTTTTCTTGCATAAAACAAACTCCCAAGAACTGTTATAACACTAGCTTTTCCAAAATAAGAACTATAATTGAATTGATTATTGTCTATATCCTGTTTGTTTTCAGATTCAATCTTCTGCATTTTTCTCTTTTTTGCTGCTTTTGATATTTGCACTAATTTCTTGCCCGCTTCAACTCTTTTGGGGTCTTTCTTTTGATTGTTATTTTAGGATTATTGTTTTCCTCACTCATCTATATTATAATTTATATATTATTTAAAGTTATCTTATAGATAACTGTATGATGATCTATAAGATGGTCTGTGAATTAATTGCTAGATGACCTGCAAGACTCATTTGGTTTATAATGGTTATTATTATGTTTGTCATACCATTTAAGCTCATCTAACATACCCACAATTCTTTTAGTGCTTTTTCTAACACATATCAAACAATTTCTGAACCGCTTAAGAAAATCTCTTAATTGGCTTATGTCATATATATAAATATATATATACAATTATTTATGTTTTATTTATTGATTATATATCAGACACATGTTTCTTTCTGTTTTTTGTTAGATTCTTCAGCTGATTTTTATAATTGGAATAATATTCAAACCACTTAAACTGCTGTAATATATCATTGACACTATAGTTTTTATGTTTTAAACAAGTAGTAATATTCATAATTCTATTTATAAAATCTCTTATTATATTCATGGTTCATATATAATTATCGATATTTCATTTTCCTTTTCTTCTATCCTTTTTGTATAATAAAAACAGAGTTCCACCTATTAACAGATAAATATGGTCACCTATAAATATAAGTGATCTACCAGATGCCTTTTGTAATTCTGTCCATGGAACTGATTTTATTTGCTTAGCTGGAGTTAATTTATCAGCTTTTTTAACAGATTGATTTAGTTTGGCATTTCAAACAATATCCGAACCAGATCTTTTCAACCCTAAAGAAAATCCTGTTATAAGAGTTGTTACAGACAATCCAATAGCAGTTGCAACTCCTGCTCTTTTCATAATTTTATTTAATTCTTCCCTTCTGAAGTTGTCATAGTTGAACCTGATGTCACCAATTACTTCATCTGGTTCTAATACTCCATCAATAGTTTTAAAAGTTTTAATCCCATTGTTTTCACCATAATATGAAAAATCATAATTGCTAACAATGCCAGACACTGATGTATTTTTTTAACCCAGAAGTTCCTTTTATCAAGCAGAAATTTAATAAAACAAGCACCAGTGTATCTCCCTTTTTCATAAGGCTCTAACTCTAGATAATCTTCAAACAAATATGCTATATTTTGGGCTTTATACAAACAACTACCAAAAAGTTTAGTTATTGGATTATTCTTCTCTTAGCCACCTTTAGAAGACAACCAATCCAGATTGTCTAACAGATTATCTTCATTATCATCTGATCCACTAAAATCTGTTTCCTCCTCTTCTCTCTCTCTATTCTCCTCATGCTCATAATTAAAATCATTTAGCTCTATATCATCCATTATATATTAGTGTATATCGTAACATATCGCTTACTCATATTATTAATAGGCAGGCTAACATCTATGATTATATCATCCAATACTTTTAACTGAGACAAAAATACAATCTCATTGTAATCACCAAATTGTAAGATGTTTTCCAGATCTAGCAATACATTCTGATAACTTGTATATGCTAACCTACATCCCTCGATTTTTGTTTATACTAGAGTTGGCTAGATACCCTTGTATTATAACTCCTGCGGCAGTTACCCTCAATGTTGCTAGATTCGTGAATGGAGCAATAATCGTGCCACTAGCTGTTAATGTTATTGATGACATTTTAAGAACCTATCTAGTCTTCTTTAATCGCTTGTATTTCCACTTGTAACAAACATACAACTTATGATATGTTCTATGGAGGTTTTTAATTGATTCAACCTCCTCTGTCGATAATTTGTTTGAGATCATTTCACAATTAATTGATGATTTTCTTCTCATGTATATAATAATATAGATTTTACCTATTTTCTAGTATTCAACTTGCCAATAAAGGGTACATTCGTTCCCCTGATTTGTGGTCTGGGTGTCTTTTATTTGAATATCAATCAAAAATAAATCACCACCCGACGGTTTTATAACTGCAGTATGAATATAACCATCTTTTGTTCCATCCATATATATTAAATTAATCTTAAGATCAAAGCTATAATTAGAGTTTGTAACTGTTGTATCATTATCCAGTGTTATCGCTAAGATATTAACATTTATTTTATCATTATTTGATATATGCAATGCATCTTCTACATGGTGATAAGTAGTTGGTATTTTATCAGAAGACCATCCATTCGAGTCGTGCAACCATGCTTCTAAGCTATATAGAGACTGTGCTTCATATAATCTTGTTTTGTTATAATTGGGTAGATATAATTGCTCTAGAACACCTTTAGATATAGAATCGCCATTATTGAGAGGCGCTGGAAGATTACAAATTCTATTATACGACATATTTATATCTCCACTCATCTTGCCACCCGATAGTTTTAAATAATTAGTAATCTCTTCATCTTCATCAATTTTGTCAAGTTTATTTTCAAATCCATAGTGTAAACTCATATTATAACACGTTTAAATAAAATATATGATTATAAGTTTTTTCAACTTTTGCATTTTTTGATTTTTTGATTTTTATACAGTTATTGATTCATGGTCAATGCTCTACCATTGACAAAAAAGTTTATGGTGTAACAAAATCCATCCTATGTTTGTATAAAAGAAACAAAGAGATATAACCGTTCAGTTCTGCCACACCATTCTTACTCAAATCGCCTATGAACGTTTTGTTCAAGCCAAAACTGTTATAACTTGTACTAGAAATACGTGTACGCAACAATCCCTCACCCACCCTTCCAAAATATATCTCGACGGTTACTCTTATTGGTACTGCACATATACTTAAAAAAACATTATCCATAACAACATGAAAATTGGTCCAACTGGAGAATAGACTTCTAGAGCCCTCTCACTCTTGGACCCCGGAGGGGACCCGGTGTTTGGACAAGTATAAATACAGCCAAATATATGAATAATAATAAAAACAAACAAAAAACAAAATCCGCACAATTCGGCCTCAAATTAACAACCTACATACCTTATATTTAAATTGCTTATCGTCATATTTATGTTTAAAATTTCGATTAAGTTTTATTAAAACAAAACGTTTGGTGAGAATAACCTTAAATGGTTTAATGAATGGTAGGAGATCCGTTTTGACAATTCTACTGCTAAACAATGGATGTTCATATGAAGACCCTGCATTAGTTGCGATCTTGAGGTATTTCGAGTGGTTTTTCGGTCAAACTTTTTACTCATGTTGCTTTAAAGAAAGACTTTTTGTTAGATGGCCAGACTTTCCGTCTTAAAATAGTAGCATCCTCAAAGGTTACCGGTCGGTTACCAGCATTACGGACAGCTCATGATTGAAAATTTTTTTTTTATTTTTTTTTGTCTTAAAAAACTGGTAAATTCTACATTATCTCAAAATTGGTTGCAAATGTGTAGTAGAAGTGCTATGATGAAGATTTATGCTAAGTATTCATCCGGAGGTACAAGACTTTGGTGACGAAGATGAAACGAATTACGAAACCGACGAAATAAACAAAGAAAACATGAGCGAGTTCTGAATTTTTATTGCAGACCAAACATCAGAAAAATACGTAACATACAGCAAAATACGACAAGCAAACCTTTTGCAAGTTTTGGTCAAAAAGAAGAACGAGTAGAGAAAAGTAAATACGTACTTTTTATCTCTGCAAAACTTTCGTAAAAAAGAAAATGTAGTAGCGTACAAACCTGTCACTCTTACGTATTTTCAACTAAGCATTCAGCGGCGCCTCAACCCCAAGGATTCAACAGTGAATTTGCAAAAAGACGACCGTTTTAAACTTTCTCGAGAGGTTTTTTAAATCCTGATGAAAGCATTACTGATCGAATACAGTAAAGTTCATCATCCACAAGCCACCCGAGAAGTGAGAAAGACTGAAGTGGACAACTGTTTCGGCGAAGGATAGTTTGGTGACCAAAAACAAGTAGCTTTGCAGCGTGTTACCTGGTGGCTGTTTACCTTACATGTTTTGCTTCGAGCTAGAAATACATCCCGAACTCTTCAGTGGGGCGATATTTCCTACGGAGAACAATTCTGAATGAAATTCTTGGGTGGAAAGCGGAGAGAACATTCAAAGTCTGTTACAGCCTGGACAAGTCTTCTGGACGATGAGTGTTTTATCCCACTTCTCAAACAATTGACCATGAACGCTGTCCGGTTAAATAATAAAAAATATTCAAAATCCATCATACTGCAGAGATGAATGAACCAGAATCTTCATTCTACTTTACCAATAAACACCAGACAAATCCAGGCGATAATATTTGGTACAACAAGTCTCCCTTGGGGAAGAGTGAAGTCGGAAAGCCACTTTTGAAAGCTGCTCAAAACAATTCCGTTCGCAGAACTTGTATTTCAAAGCTACTCAATTCGGACTTACCTGTGATTGTGTAGCTCAGGTAAGTGGTTGCCAGAACGTGAAAAGTCTCGAGATTTATACGAATCAGCATCTATTCAACTTCAGCGAAGAATATCGTTTACACTTTGTCGCTCCGCGAATGTCCTGACAGCAAGCGAGTTCCTTACGCCTTTTGTTCATATTTATCGGGAAGAACCAAGACAAAGCTTTACTACAACAAATGAACAGTTGGCCAATGCATATTCCAAGGAGAGAACTGCTGTTTCAAGTAATAAATTGTCCGGTAACTAAGATGTCCTCCAAAAGTGAAACCAGCTGCAAGCACCAAGAAAGCCATTTTGTTTGCCGGTCTTAAATCATTTACTGGCTTCAGTGTTCAAATGATGTAAACAACGTCTGAGAGGTCCATAAAACGGGAAAATGGAGACCAAACCGATTTGCTGCGATACGGACCTAAATAACCTAAGGTTTGGTCAACAACATACCAGTCCGGAGCTTGCACACGGCATTCTTGAGTGACCGGAATCCATGGGTATATATATATATATATATATATATATATATATATATATATAAACATATAAACATATATATATATATATATATAAACATATAAACATACGTACACAATGCGAAAATTTTTCTCCCTAGTCACCACTCGTGTAAAAGGACTCCACGCACGTCAAAATTAGTACCCTCACCCGTTCGGGCATTCGGCCCTCGCACCGCGCTTCGCGCGGTGAGCGAGAGGAAAATTAGCTAATTTCAATTCATTACAATAAACCGATGAAGCATTGATCCTGCCTTCTACATCCCAATACACTGACAAACAAATCCATTTATTTAAATCACCAGCATTAGCCTTATTTTTATAACTAGCAACATTTTTTGCTCTTTCTCCTTTTTGTGTGGAATCTATAGTTAAATAATTTTCTCTATGTGAGATTAATAGATCTTTGGTTATAAGAAAACTAACAAATTTATCAAATGAACTGTTTTTGTGCCCAAATAAGCCGTTTATAGTCCAACAGTGTAGGTTAAAAATCAACTGCTGATATACTATAATTATATTACAAATATTCGGCTGCCCTGATACTGCATTTAAATTTATATCTTATGTCATTTGCTGTAATCCTGAAAACTTCAAATAATATCTTTTATTGATTCGTTCTGAATCGGTACATAGAGTTCGTTTATTTAAATCGTTAGTTTGGTTAGAATCTAATTTACTCAAAGTTTGATCGTATAATTTTGGAACTTTTCTTGAGCTATCATAAATTGGTTCAGATGATAAACCTTGATGAATTTTATACAAACACCCTTTACTGTATAATATTCCCACACCACAGTTTCTAAAAAATTTGTATTAATATAGGAATGGATATAGTTTTCAGTATATTGTTTAGAAACAGCATCTTGGTTATCTGTAGGAGCAGGAACGTTTGATATACGATAAAGAGAAAGATTGATATCTCCACGCATTTTACCTCCAGAAAAGGGTAAAAAGTTGGTTAAGCCATTTTCAGCCTCCTCAACTTTATCTTCCACTGTTTTTATCGTGGCTATAGACTTTCCGGGCGGAAAACGTAGTCTCAGGATAAAAATGAGAGCCCAGCTCAAAATTTTAAGGTGAAGAACCATGATCGCAACAAGGCAAGACAAGTTAAAACATTTTGAAAATAAGTTGGATTCTAACGTTTCGTTGCAACGTGCAACATCTTCAGAGTGTAATATTACAAGGTTATCAGTGTCTATATATAAGTCTATTTACATGCGAGAATGAATAATTAATTAGCGCCCAACCAATCACAAAAGGTGACAAGTAAGAAGCTGAGAGAAAAATTTATGACGGAGCGAGAGACTAAAACAAAGAAAGAGGTGTGGAAGAGATATTTTCGTTGAGCGGAGGTTTGAGTTTAGAAATAAGTAGGCTTTCCCGAAGAATTAGTTCAAAATTCGAATTGGAACGGCAAGAAGAGACAATAGTGAAGTCGTCGGGGGAGATGCTATGTCCGGTTTGACGAGTATGAATGAGAACGCTCGACAGTGAATGAATAGCCCGTTTCTTTCCCGTCAAAGGCGAAACTCCCATGTGCTCCGAGATACGTGTATGTAAATGGCGGCGTGTTTGCCCCAAATACGATATACCGCAGCATCGAAACGTGTAATTATAAACAACACGCGATCTCATTAACATGGGAATCCGGTCTTTGAAGGGAAAGAAACTAGACAAGCGCCGGCCAGATTGGAAAATAAATCGTAAAGACAAATCTGGGAAGGCAGAAGAACACAATTTTATGATTTTTGTTCGGATCTGTAGAGAGTGAGACCCTGTGAAGGGAAGAGAGAAATTGATAACCGTTTTATGAGAGACATTTGTATCGTGAGGGGGTGGACAAAACAGCCTGTCAAGAAAGACACGAATACAGCGATCAAGGAAAACCTTGGGGTAACCATTATTGAGAAGTATTTTTTTCAGTTTAAGTATTTCAGAATGGAAAAGGTGGCATGACGAACAAATTTTAAAATAATGATCGAGTAGAGTGTAGACAAGACCACGTTTAAACGATAAGGGGATAAAACTATCAAAGTTCGTAAATAAGCCGGTGAAAGAAGGTTTCCGATAAACTGAGGTGGTGAAGCCGTCAGTGCGGTCAATCGAAACGTCTAGAAAAGGTAAAGTGGATTTATCTTCATACCCATATTATAAACTCATTTTTATATTATAAGCCATGTTTAAATAATACATATGTGGACAAGCTTGTAGCGGTAAATAATATTCCTAGTTCTGTATTATAGCTATCACTAACCTTTTGAGGCCATGTAGTCTTTGAGAATTCATTTTCTGGAGTTTTTACAGCTTCGGTTGTTTTGACCTTTTGTTTGGTAATAATCATTATTATTGTCTAAAGTTTCCAAATGTGGAGCTTCAGTATTATGAACCTTCTTTATATTAATAATAGTATTATCATAATTTAAGTTTGAATTTAGTCCAAAACTCATTATTTGAGGCTGTTTTAAGCTTATTGTTATAACCAACTATTGGGTTCTTAAGGATTCTCAAGTTAGATGGAAGTAGCCATAACGAAGGAGATATCGCCAAATTTAAAATCATGTTTTTTGTTGAAATACTTTTATTCGCATTGTTTATCCATGTGCTAGTATCATAATTTATTGTTCAATCTTCAACCTTTTGTTTGAATATTTGCCATACTTCAAGTGATGAAGCTCTCTCCACTACAATGGACTGTTTTGATCTGGCTTGAGAACCCAAAATGCAATATAAATATGCTTCTATAGACTCATTTATTAACTTTAAACCAACTTTTGTGAAGCCATTGCTACTCTTTGATAGGAATTTTTTGTAATCATTCTGTATATCCTTAATTGATCCGGGTCCTGGATGATTTTGAAGTCTATAATCATCCTGCTTTGTTACACCACGATTTGAATCTTCTGTATGTAAAAGCTCTTGCCAAATCCATTTGAGATAGTGGTTTTGAGAAAAGAAGAGTTATAATCTCTCATTAAACTATCTATTTGGGTTTTATTCGTTACTTCAAACATTCTCATGAATCTTCTTATTGTAAAATATATGTGGAATCTCATAAGAAATGTTATTTGTTTGGCACATCATCCTTAAATATTAAATGTTCAATTTATACTCCATAAGCATATGATGCAATCCATGTGGCCACAATAGACTGGAAATATGACTCTTCTAAGTTCCATTCAGCATTATAATTCAGAGATTTCAACCCTCCCGTTTTGGCCGGAAACCTCCCGTTTTTGGCGATCGTTTCCGGCCTCCCGTTTTCACTCAATAATCTCCCGTTTTTTTGTTACTTTCTGTTGGAAAGGGGAAAAAATGTTTTCCCAGCTTCAATAGTCTTTTAAGCATCATTATTTATTGTTGTTCTGTTGTATGTCGTGCAGTTTTTGCCTCTTTTGACAGTGTCGTTTTATATTTCTCCATTTTGCCCTTGCTGGCTGACCCTGGAAGATGTAAAGGGTTATATGATTCATAGGCTGATATCTTAAGCATAAAATACGGCTTGAAATTGTCAATAAATGAAACCTCAGAGCTTGATCAAACTTCTTTCCTTATTTATACTACATTTCCCTTGATCGAAATATCATTATCAAAATGTAATAAGCTACAGCTTTAACGTATTGACTTGAAACTCTACCAGGTTATCCAAGACAAATTTCCAGTGAATACTATCTCAAAATGGAGGAAATGGCATCTTAGAGACCTATATTTTCAAATTTTCCCCGGGGGAACATGCCCCCGGACCCCCCAAGCAGCTCGCCGCTTCACTGCTTACAAAACCTCCCTTTTTTCCCCGTTGTCATGTGTTGGAATCTCTGATAATTGGTGGTTTTGATATTGATTTTAGGTAACTTAGACATAAAATAATCAGTGTTATTTACATAAATCCAAAAATTGTTTATTGGATAATCGATAAAGATCTTAGTCGCAAAAATTATCATAGTAGAAATCGACTCCATTTATTGAACATGCACGTGTTTATGCTTCAAACCTTCATATTCATCAACATATTTTCCATATAGATATGTCATCCATTTTTTATTACTTTTGAATCTGGGATCGTTTATGTTAAGAAGATTAGATTTAAGATAAATATCAATCTTATTCAATTTTCCCTAATCATTTAGATTGTAACTAAATACGAATTTTGATGGATCACCATTTATAAACTGTTTTTTAAATAATTTGACACCTTCAGATCTTAATTTATTAACCATTATAATATACAGTATGTTAAAAAATATGATAAAATTAACAGTGTTTATCAAAAATGGTGAAAAGAAATCCAATTCGATGAGAGCATTATTTTACTTGACTATAACCAACAAGTGTATATTAAAACCGTCAGTGTATATTGGAATTAACTAAATATAGAGAAAGATAAAAAAGACTCGATCGTTCATGGGTCAAATACAGTCAAATTCGAACGGAGTTATTGGACTTTTCCTATGATTGCTGAGAAATTAAAAACACTAGGAAATGTTACGTTGACAGCTAATAAACACAACAATGCATGCTCGATCCAGAGCGATAAAACACTACAACTAAAAAGTTTTGGGTTGCTTCTTGGTTTCACAAACAACTCCACAATTTCAGCTAATTCCAAAACAAATTCTACAAATACTATTGATATTAATCAGGGATTCAAATATATTGAAATAACTGCAACCAGTATAATAGATAGAACAATGAATATTAATTATAGAGGTACAAGATCTAACATTATAATAACTCTACCAATCGTTAGTGACCAGAATCTTACTGGTAGTTTAACACAGTATAAGGATAAAGATCGTCTTGTACCAATAAATAAGGGTTGTTATAATAATATTACTTTTACTGTTGCTGGTAATAATAATAAAAATATTGGCTCAGTACTATTAGAATTGTACATAATGTAATTCATATGGAAAAAGACTTAGAGTTAGAACAACAGTTAAGAGATATTTATTATAACCCTAAAACAGGTTATCAATCCGCTGAAAGACTTTATCAAAGAACATTACAAGATGGTCTGAATGTTAGTAGAAAACAGGCTAAAGATTGGTTATAAAGTCAAGATACATACACCAGATATAAACCAATAATTAGAAAACATAAATTTAGACAAACACGCGTGAACTATCTTGGTGAGCAGATACAAATGGATTTAGTAGATATGGGTTCTTATAAAAACCAAAATAAAGGATATTACTGGATATTAACAGCTGTTGAAATCCTAAGTCAATATGCCTTTGCTATACCTGTTTATAGGAAGGATACAAATAATATGACAAAAGCGGTTACAAGCTATTAAAGCAATTTAAAAGTCGTTTTGGTGATTATCCTAAACTAGCTCAATTTGATGATGGTAAAGAATTCTATAACGTTGGTGTTAAAACATTAGAAAAACATGATATTAAATATTTCTCCACAAATTCTGACAAAAAACCAGCAATTGTAGAAAGGTTTAATAGAACACTTAAAACTGCTATGTGGAAATACTTTGACAGCAAAGGAACCTATAAATGGATTGTTGTATTAGACGAGTTAGTGTACAATTATAACAATACAAAGCATAGCACTATATTAATGAAACCAATAGATGTTAATAAAAAGAATGAAGACGAGATTTGGACAACTCTATATGGTCATTGATTTGCAGAATATCCTCTATCTAAATTTAAAGTTGGTAATATGGTTGGAATATCCAAATACGATTTTTGCTAAAGGATGTGAGGCAAATTTCACTGAGGAATTGTTTAAAGTGGTAAGAGTGATACGTGGTGACCCGGTTGTTTATGAATTAGAGGATTTAGAAAGTGAACCGATTATTGGTAAGTTTTATGAAGAGGAGTTATCAGCTGTTAACAAAAAAGACGATGTTTATAACGTTGAGAAAATACTGAAGAGGAAGAAAGTAAACGGTAAAAAGATGCTATTAGTTAAATGGTTGGGATATGATAGTAAGCATAATAGTTGGATTCCTGAAAGTGATATACAAAACATTGAGTAATGAATATAAATGGCTGAAGGATTTGATGATTTTGAGGGAAAATTTGATAACCAGTATCCAGAATATGATGTAGAAAAATATGATGATATTGACAATATGGATGATTTAAAATCACTCATTGATGAATATCAAAAGGAATCCGATTTATTAAAAAATAAGTATTCAAATGAATGTAAGCTGAAATCCACAAGATTAAAATATGAAAATTTGGATAAAAGAATAAAATATTCTAAATGGTTGGAAAACAAAAGATCTTCAGAAAATGATGGAAAAACAGTTACTATTAATAAAGAAGATCCATATGAAAAAGACCAAGTGGATTGATAAGGATGAATTGGTTAATTATAAGAGGTTGTTATAAGAACTAAGGGGACCAAGAATATGTCAATGTCATATATTAGTGACGTTTTTAAGAGAAATATGAAGTTTCGAAGTGATAAATGAAAGAGACAAACACAATATGATTATGTTAAGTTCACTAGATCTTATCTATCATTCACTGAATCACAAAATAAAGTACGGCCGTTATTGAATAACGAAGAAGGACAAAGAATTTTAAAAAATATAACATATGGAAGAGGCGGTAACTTAAAAAGCGGATTTAAAACGACTCTTACCTTTAAAAGTATTGACGGTGGAGAAATAAACATGTCTGTTAAGAATATGGATTTCATAAGATTAAATAATGATACTCCAGAAACAAGTGAGTTCAATCAATTAATGAACAAATTATTTAACAAAACGAAGGATATGATCGAAGATATTTCAAAAGAAACCAAAATAGAACCTAAAGAGATCAAAAAAACTATAAACAAGTATGAATGTCCAGAAATGACTGAGAAAAATATTTATGATATGGTTGTGGAAAAATCAAAATATTATAAACCAGAACCGATTGACAAAATAAAACAATTTCGAGAAGAATTAGAAAATTTTAGATTTGATGAAGATGATTACGAAAAAAACCCAGTAGAATTACCAAATGCACCTCATTCAATGTTACAAGAGATAATTTCAGACTCAACAGAAGATATACATAAGAGACTGTATGAAAGAGCTGGGAATATTGATAAACTAACAATAAACAACCAAGAACTTCGTGAATATAGTGTCATATTGAATCCAATAGGTGATACTAATACAAAAATAGAATTTCTTGACAAAACTGGAGATGAAGACAGATTAAGAGCTTTAAATGAGCATAACGATAGAAAAGAACAGCTTTATAAAAATATATCAGAGACTGCATATCTAAAAGCAGATTATGTTAGAATTATGAAAACAGACGAAGAGCCATTTCATGAGGAATCTCATAGTATTATTGAAAATGTGGTAGAAAATAATGAATCCATAAAAGATCTTTCAAGATTAGAACGGTTTAAAATATGGGCAAAGGAGAATATTATTGGAATATCAGCTATTATTATTGGAATATAGTTATATCTGTTGTGGGAATTCTAACAACTATAATCATAGGAACCAGACAAGCCATAAAACAAGGAGCTCAAGCAACTGGAAAATTTGCTAAAGCTGTTTACAACCTTGGTAAGAAGTTAGGAGGATTGATAGCACCTCTGCTTAGTGTTGTTTTAAATATCATTTCATTGAGCGCTAGAGGTTTTGGTTAGTTAGCAAGTGACCTTTGGGTCTTAGCATGATCAGTATAAATAAAGAAGGAAATAAAATTTATGTTAACATATATAATCATGAATAAAACTGAGAATGAATTAATGCCAGGATTTAGAAGCCATATGTCTTCTGTAAGAGGTGACCGAGTTCGCCATAGAGTGACTATGAATCCCAATAAAGCGGCTCCTGGAAAGGAGTTATATATTGATATTCCCAAGCTGAAAGTGGACAGTTGTTTGGTTCCTGGAAGTTTGCATCTTTTGTTTGACTTTAAAGTAAGTAATACCAAATCAACATTTTTATTAATACTTTATCAGCCCTACTACAAGAAAGATTACAGATCAGATTAGCTGGAGAGAATGTTTATGATTGTAATGATGAATCAAAAATATCAATTCATAAAGACTTATAGAGATCCAAATCTAATAGGTTAGATATGGTAGAATATGGTGTAGCAAATGAAAATCTAAGAAAGCTTATCTCAAAAGATGATTCTGGGGCTTCTTCAGGTGATGCCCAGAAGGTTTTGGATGCTCTAATGTATAGTATTTATTCCAACAACCAGAAAATATGTCTAGACAGAACTATCAGAGATCATGGGTTATATGCACCCTTTCAAATGAACAACAATTTCAGATATATTATAACATTACCTGCCTCATCAGAAGTAATAAAAACACAACCTAATCAAACTGCTGGTAATTATTCTCTTGAGAATCTTGAATTAGAATACGAAACTATTGATAAACCAGAATTCGCAAATGAGATTTCAAATATATATGCATCTGGTAGATCACTTAGTTATGAACATGTAACACTTATGAAAACTATTTCTATTTGCTCTTCTTCAACTCCCTATAAATGAAAATATTAATATCTCCAGGAAATCCATGCGAGGAATTGTTTTGTTGTTTACTAAAACATCAACTGATTCGGAAGAATTTGTACATTCAAATATTACTAAAGTTAAGTTGACAATCGAGGGAATACCTAATAGTGTATACAGCCAAGGTATCCCCAATTTATGATTCTATGTGGAGGCTAAGAGATTCTTTAATATGGTTGTTAAAGACCAATTTATGACAGTTGAAATTTCTTCAAAGATTAGTTTGCTTTTGTTATTGATTTGAGAAGTCATTCAGAGAATAGTAAGACAGGAATGAGTAAAAAGATTGTCAATATGCAAAATGGTGTATTGTTTGAAGTTAAGAAAACTGTAACAACTAGTAATCTAAATTGTTATATTTATGTAATATCTGATGGTTTGGCCAATTTTGTCAATAGAGATCTACAGTCAATTCAGTATTATTTATTTGGTATAATACAAATGGAAACACCTTTCAACATGATGATAGTAGGCATGACTGCTTGTGGTAAAACTTTTTATTTATTAGATATGCTAGAAAAACATAAAAGAACATTTCATTTTATTGTGTTAATTTGCCCGACATTTGATTACAATAATACATATTAGGAGTGGAAATATTTAAACGATCACGATTTTATAGCAATTCAGTGCGATCAGGAACAAGTTGATACTATACTAAAACATATTGTTAATGTATACAAAGGAACCAATTCGTTAATAATATTAGATGATTGTACAAGTGGCCAGAATGTTAAAAATAGAACATCTGAGCTTGTTAAATTAGCATTTTCAGCTAGACACTATAATTTATCAACCATAATTATAACACAGCAGTTGACTTCAATATCCACACCTTCTAGAGAAAACATTAGTAAACTAGTGACTTTCTATAATCCAAATCGGAATGATATGAAAACAATGACAGATGATTATTTATTCGGTGTCAGTAAAGACGAGATAAACAAACTTATTGACAAATCGAAAAACAGTAAATACGCTAGACTAGAAATTAATTTAAGACATCCTTATAATTATGAACTTGTTATTCCACAAAAATAAAACATTTGTTATTATATACATAAATGCCAAAACTCATATCAAATAATATAGAAACAATAGATGGAGTTAGTTGAAGAAATCGAAACTGCAGAAAATTTGGTTAAGAAAGAAATAAAAACCATTGATGAATCTCATAAGATGGAACAAACAATGAGGATTCAAACAAAAGAAAAGACGAATTATTAAAATTAACAGGAGATGGTGAAATAGATAGGTCTGTTTCATATATAAAAAAGGCTATTCAAACGGTTATTTTCAAGATTTATTCCGAATATGAACAAAAAAGATTGCAGAAAGCTAACGAACTCCTAACAGATCTGATAATTAGTAAGTTCTCAAGCACATTAGGGGGTCTTGATGCAATAGAATCCCCTGAAGAGTTATCAAAGGAATTGAAAAGAGATGAGCTTCTAAACAGAGATGTTTATAATTTAGTTGAATCAATCACACCATATTAAACATTTTTGGGAATTCTATCAGGAGGAATTACAACTGCTAGACATGTTTATATTCATAAAACTAAAACATCTGAAACACCGGAAACATCTAATGAGGATACTAAAAGGGAATAATTATTCATTTAATTGACGTCACACCGCAGCTGTGGTGGTCTGAACGTTTCTTTCTTTGTTTCACAGCTGTTCAAATAAATAGCTTTGGAACGTTTGATGCTGAGACGACGACCTTATACCGCATGGCAAGTGAATGAACAGTAAATAAGTTTGAATAATTGTCAACTAAAACTTATAGTATCATAAGACTGTAATGTGAATAATATTTCGTGGTTGGTTGCTTCGACTTCCATGGTAACAAATTATGGGAAGATTTTTTGAGTGTATGCTGAGCTAGTGGGATTGGAATTTTTGGTGCCAGATTTATTATTTAGATGGTTAGAAATTTTGGTGATTTTCAAACAATTTTCTGAGTAATGTAAAAATTCTGAATGTTGCTGCACATCCTATCGAATGCGTTCTGACGGTTCTAGCTGGGGATGACTTTTGAGCAGTCCAGCATGTGTAGTTATTTCGTGAGTGTGATCTGAGTGTTTTAGAGCCATTTTTGTGATTTTGCGGTGGTGCCGCCATGTTATACAGTATACTAGTGACCGTTTAGTACAGGTTCGAACCAATGAATGATTAACATTACACAAAAAGTGATCGCGTCCGCTTAATAGAGGTGACCGTTTAATAAAGGTAACTTTGACAGCATTTTAATGAAGGATATTATGTGACCTTGTCAAGTGACCGCTCAATAAAGGGTGACCGTTTAATACAGGTTTGGTTGTAGGAAATTATGGTAATCACGAATAATTTTTCCGACTAATGCTAGAAATATGTTAGCACAACCTTTCGCGATCAATGGAAAGAATGGCTCCAGTATATTTTAACTGTATCTCCAAAATTGATCAGTGATGACTTACAATGCTTCCCCTTTCGCTAGTCTGTACGTTTTTGTGAGTGGTATTTTTTGGGAAAACCAAAATAAAAACAAAGTAAAAAGTTAGAGAAAAATTATGGGTCTTAGCTAGAAGGTATCCATGAGTAGAAGGATTAGGGTTAGGGTTAGGTTTGGAGTTAGGATGAGGGTTAGTTCTAGCCCTAACCCTAACCCGAATTCTAACTCTAATTCTGACCCTAATCCTCCTTCTCATGGATACCTCCTAGCTACGACCAAAAATTCTGGCCAGGTTAATGTGTCAGATCTCGTTCCGGATTTTGGTTAAGTCAGCTTGAGAGCGGCTGACAGTAAATATCGAGAACTCCTGGACAAACATGAATTTTAGGATTTTTTTATATTTTGTATTGATAATCCTTTTCGTGAACTTTTATCAAAAATCAGTAAAACGTTCCAAAGAAATTTTCGTTCTGAGGTAAAACGTGAAATACCACATCGAGTGAGATGACGTTTCATTTCGGACGAAAATTAGTAAAATATAACACGTGACACGAAATGGTTTATGGTATCAGTATGAACTCTAACACTTCAATATTTGGTCATCTTGTAAACCAGAAAATGACATAAAATTAGAAATAAAAGCATTATCATAAACCCTTCAGTGGTCACGAAGATTGTTCATGTCAACACCGTGACAAAACTGTGTAAATACGGAAATTTAAAAGATGAAATTGATGCCGTGGTGTGTGGGATTTTACAATAAATTTTGTATTACATGTAAGCTGTGCTACAGATTTAGGATATTTGAAAGATTTAGCTTGGGTAATTGAAAAGTCACCCCTTGTGAGCTGCAAACGTCGGGGCTATTTTCGATAAAATTACTAATCTCACACCACTGATACCAAGTGTATTAATGACGTGCAAAAAAGAATAGTTCTTAAAGCTCCTGATCAATTTTTTATAACAAGGGCAAAATCTCAAATATATATTCGCAATTGTCATGTCAACATTAACGTTACTCTGCGGGTCACAACCAGTAAAAATCCACCTCCATTTTTTCTAAACGTCGTCTGAAGTCAGGTTCTAAATTTCAGAAAAGGTTTTTGAACATATGTTTTTTTATTCGCTAGCGAATGTGTCTTATAATTCATAGTACTTTGGCAATACAGATGAGAATAATTGTCTAGTGGAAAGCAAGGAATGCATTTGAGCGACGGCACAATAACATTACAGCACTTGCAGTGACAGAACAGTTTTAATTACTGTTTTACTAAGATTCCCTTCCCTGGACATAAGTAAAGAACCGTTGATATAAACTCTAGCAATTTGAGTAATCAGGTGAAAAAAAGTACATACCTGGCAATGATATGAAACAGGGGCCCACAACAACATGCGAACAAAGTGCACAAGTGCAAACTGACATTTTCAATATTTATATCGTATAAAATGACAGTTAAAAGCAGGTGAAAAAAATAATTATAAACAATTATGAGTATTGTCGGTTGCTGTAACGTATATACCGTTTATTTGAAACTGTTTGGGCTAAGCAAGCATGTTTGAATTGGAAGAATGGTGCAAAGGCTTGACTATTTGTCCGCGTCATTGAGCTGCTTGTGGTATTGAGTGGCAAAGCAGCAGAATACCATGTTCAGTCTTGCAAGAGATTACCGCTCTGGAGACGTCTTCATGCTGCAAAAGACAGCTGTGTAATCGATGGAGTGCAGTCGGCAACAAATTTGTGATGCTCGGGTACTAACGGAAAACAACAAACGGAAGGAGTTGGAAATGTACTGTTGGAAATGGATTCAAAATAAGAAAAATATTTTAATCTAAGTTACAGCAACCGATAATATTCATGGTTATTTATGATTAGTTTTTCTCGCCTGTGCGAGATTTCATATGTAGGTTTTATATCCTTACACCTTCTTAGAACTAAAATGTTGTTATACTTCTTCCCACTCACTCAGAGGAACATGCGTTGCAACCTATAAATACTGCGCACTCTAGCCGCAAGAATTCCCATCATCTACCAAGGAAGAAAATGAGCACGATACATCATGCAGTGATTAGCAAATCAATGAAACGCTATTTTTACTACCTAAAAACGAGAATCGACTTGAACGAGATAATATGGTCATTAGGTGTGTATGTACCGCGACAATTCCAAAACCGATTATTGTCACAGGCAAGTTGGTACCATTTTACTACAATTATTGATATCTAGATGTAGTTTTATAGAATGACGTAACTGGATTCTTATCACGTCGGACACACCTTTGAGACTAGAGCCTACAATCACTGTCAAAAATAGTCGCACGATAACTCAAAATCCCACTGTTCTAGACCCTCTCCCTCCTTTTTAATATTGTTGTTTGAGCAGGAGGAGATTAATGAACTGCACCTTGCTGCAGGTGCATCTATGTATCGTTTTAAACAACATTGGAATGAAAGGAGAGGAGTATGGATATTTTACCGAAACCTTTTTGGCCAAAGGGAAAATTTTACGGGCGTGCCGACTAATTTTGGAAACGATTTGGCTCTCTGGCTTGACATTAAAGTTGAGTGCTAGATTATTAAGTGTGTTACCAGCAGAATGTAGGTCAGGTCGTCACAGCATTGATGTAGTAAATTATGCAACATATATGAAAGCCCAAGGTAAATTCACGAATGATATCCATCTACTCTAAAATTGATTTTTATTTTGATAGTTGTGGTCTTTGTTTACATGTAACTGTAGGTCTGCTATATTGTATCGTTTGCCAGGTATGTACTTTTTTCACCTGATTACTCAAATTTGCTAGAATTTATATGAACGGTTCTTCACGTATGTCCAGTGAAGGAATTATCAGTAAAATTGTTATTTAAACTGAATGAAACTGTTCTGTAATTGCAAGTGCTGTAATGTTGTGCCGTCGCTCAAATGCGTTCCTTTCTTTCCGCTAGACAATTATTGCCATCTGTTGTGCCAAAGTGCTATGAATTATAAGACTCGTTCGCTAGAGGATAAAAAAAAACATGTTGAAAAAGCTTTTTTTGAAATTTAGAACCTGACTTCAGACGACGTTTAGAAAAAATGGAGGAAGATTTTTACTGGTTGGGACTCGTGGAGTAACGTTGTTAATGTTGACATGACGATTGCGAATACATATTTGAGATTTTGATCTTGTTGTAAAAGATCGATCAGGAGCTTTAAGGACTATTCTTCTGTTTTCACGTCACTGCTAAACATTGAAAAATGCGAAATATTCGCAAAAATTCAAGTAAGCACTGAGCGTTTAATGGATATCTTCTTGGTATCAGTGGTGTGAAATTAGTAATTTTATCGAAAATAGCCCCGACGTTTGCAGCTCTCAACGGTTGACTTCAATTACCCAAGCTAAATTTTTTAAATATTATAATACTATTACAGAGCTTTCTTGTAGTGTAAAATTTATTGTTAAAGGGGAAGTCCAGCCAATAACCAACTTGATTTCAAATGAAAGGCCTTACTGTCAGTAGTTTCGTTGCGATGTTTCACGGCACAACTTGTTTTCGTTAGCAAGATAATCTCTGCTAAACAGGTCAAAAAATTACAAATAGAAGGCTGCCATCTTGGCTTTTTTTGTGGGCTCACACATTCAGCGGTTTTCTTGTTGTGACGTCACTGGAGTGCTTCGATCTGATCGCTGCTCGGGAAAAACATATGTCGAATGTGTAAGATGACGTTGAATGTTGATTAAATCGACGAATTAGATTTAGAAACTTGAATTTCTTATTGCGTAAAGACATGCATTGCAGACGTTTATTCCTCAGGTATTCAATCTTTGTAAGAACGCTGTCCCATTGGCTTTTTAAGCGAAAAAAATGTTTCTGGGCCGGGAAAGAACACCGAGATAAATGAACAACTCGAGTGGGATTGGTAAGACTTGATTATGCTTTTCCTGTAATTCAATACATAGAAGTTTAAAGGCTGAGTAATAAAGTAATTTTTCATTTTTATCGCTTTCACGTGGTTTGATTTCGTTGTTGTCGGTTGTTCCAAGATTAAAATCTCAAAGAAATCGTTCGTAAAATGCCTCATTGCATGGTACCAAATTGTACTAACGGCTGGAGGAAAACAAGAGGAGGGAATGTAACTTACCATCGTTTACCAAGAGGCGAAATAAAAAAAATGTTTGGCTTCAGAACTTTCGCCGAGAAAACCCACGAGATAGTAAACATTCATTTGTTTGCAGCGATCATTTTACTTCAGATTGTTTTGCCACTACACTTGCCGAGAGGTTATGTGGACATACAGGCAAAAAAGTCTTAAAACCCGACGCAGTTCCAAGAATATTTAACCACGAATTAAGAACGGTAAAACCCAGAATAACGAGCGAGAGACGACGACGAAGTCGTGAAAGAAAGGAGTTAAGTAGCCATTTCACTGACCGCATTTACGTCAATTAATGCCACGATCAGAGCTAAAATTTCGACACATGGCCATCATGTCCAATTTATTCAGTTCAGTTCTTCGGCTTTTTCCTATAGATAGTACAACGCTTATTAGTCAGTGAGTGTGCGAGCGAGACAAATTCTGAGACAGCAGCATTACCAGTTTGTGACCAAGTTTGAAACACCGTAACTGTTACCACTGAAGTCGAAATGGCTGAAAACATCGAACTTCCTACTACAAAAGAATTTAGGCCTCAAACCACTGATGCCGAAACACAGTGTAGCTTCACTGCCAATGTACTGGTAAGCGTTGAAACACAAATAGGAGAAAGCAGCTTAATAACTTGCCATAATCCCCAAAACTCAATTCAGAACAAATATCCAGCTCATTTGTTGAATCACAATTATTTTGCGGATCATTTACATTTTACTCGGTCATTGCCTGAACCGGCTTCTGAAGAACCACCACAGCTCATGCAATCGTCAAGTCCAAGTACATCAATAGCCGAACTAAATGATGGCACAGACGAAAATGAACTCTATATTGCAACATGTAGCATTAGTGATGATATGGTTTTTCCAGGCACAGACAGGTTGAGTGACAGTGAGGCTGAAAGAGAAGCTGAATCAGACAGTGGTGCACTAAGTCCATTTCAATCAAGAATTTTTTATAGTGAATGAAAGTGAATTAGATAAACTTTTTCATTTATGCTGTACCTGTGGACAACCCATAATTGAGAAAAACAAGGTTATAAAGGGAAGCATGTTATCTGTTACAGCAGTATGTCTGGGAGGACATACTAACAAGTGGGACTTACAACCATGTGTGAGTGGAATGCCACTGGGAAACTTATTGATACCAACAGCAATCTTATTCAGTGGTAACACATTTTCCCCCATTAATCACTTTGCCATGTGCCTTAACCTACAGATGGTGAGTAAATCTCATTTTTACAGCACCCAGGAATTGTATGTTTTGCCAGTGGTAAACAACACATGGTATGTGCACCAACAGCAACTGCTAAGCCAGCTAGCAAGCCAAAAGACCCCTGTCAACATTTGTGGGGATGGTAGATGTGATAACCCAGGACAATCAGCAAAATATGGAACCTACTCATTACTGAATGAGACATCAGGAAAAGTGGTAGACTTTAGTTTAGTTCAGGTGTCTGAGGTGTCATCATCTAATGCTATGGAATATAAGGGTTGCAAAAGGTCCTTGAATAAGCTTTTAGAGTAACAAATACCCATACGATGCTTAACAACAGACATGTGACCATCACACCAAAATGAGATCTGAATATCCCCATATTATACATCAGTATGATGTGTGGCATTTTTCAAAATCTGTTACAAAAAAAATTGACTACTAAAGCAAAAAAGAAATGTAATGAAGAATTAAGCCCATGGATTCTGTCAGTATCCAATCACCTTTGGTGGAGTGTAGCAACCTGTAATGGGGACCCAGAAATTCTACAGGAGAAATGGGTATCTATAGTAAATCATGCTGCAAACAAGCACAGCTGGAGTCATTCCAAACATTTCACCAAATATGTGCATCACAAGCTTACCAGAAAGGAAAGAAAGCAAGTATCATGGCTAAAATCCGGCTCCCCTGCTCATGTTGCCTTGGAGGAAGTTGTCATAGGCAAAACGCTGCTCAAAGATGTTGGAAAACTCACTGAATTTCATCACACAGGAGCACTGCAAGTTTTTCACTCAATGATGCTGAAGTACCTTCCAAAGCGAAAGCATTTCAGCTACAACGGTATGGTCGCAAGAACACAACTGGCAGCCTTGGACCACAACCATTATTGTAACCGAAAACGCGCAGTTGTTAAGTCAGGTGCAAATAAGGACCAACAACGTTTCAAAGTTAAAAAACCAAAAGGAAACAAGAATTGGGTTTGTAAACGAATAAAGGAAGAAAAGTCCTACAAATATTTGTCTGTGATGCTTGAAGATGTAGTCAAGGCAAAACAGGATGGTATAACAGCTGTTGAAACCCTACCCAGCATGCCACAAAATATTGCCAGAAAGCCCAATCCACCCAAACAGTCTGTAACTGAGAAACATCGGTCAAGAATGTCATAGAAGTTTAGTTTAAAAACATAGCTGTATTATGTAACCACTATAAATGTAAATACAAATTATATTTCCAATTATTATTTTCCAAAATGAGAAAGTAATCAGTGATATAATTTTAAATTCTGACAATTTCCAAGAACATCGATTAGATCATTAATTTGTAAATAAGGAATATAATTGCAGCTTGTTTTCACAAAGGTGACATACATACATTTGACAGCCATCAAACCTATCCATCTGCATAATGAAACCCTTCAAATTCAAAATTTTCTTCCAGGCCTGGAGGAGGGTAATGAGCTCTTATACAGCTCACAGCACATGAGGGTAGAGGAACCCTGATTTCCTTTCCTAGAGTACCCCAACACCATCTGGCCAACTGCCTATAAGCCACATGCCTATTTTTTTTGTGCTCTGGACCCTCTGGCCATGCCACCATACTGTTGTTTGTAATGGAACCATGCAACTTGTGATACCCAGTGGTTCAAACACACTGCTTCAAAAGCTGAATTATCAGTGATGCAAGGAGGCATAGCATCTGGTTTATCAACTTCAAAACTTTCTATGTTTTTGTTCACGACTTCTGGTATTTCATGACAGCAAACACATTCCTCAATTCGATCCATATTCTGGCAATGGCCACAATTACACCTGATTAAAACAGTTTAATTTGGTATAAGTCCAATTATTTCTACAATTAATCAGAAATTCACAACTCATGCAAGAGAAATTTGCACACACTGTCTTACCAGTTTAAATCATCGAGCCGGCTTTTACCCGTTTCATCCTCATTACTTTCATCATCACCTTCACTGTCGCTGCCTGACTCCGAGTCATTATTTTTATTAATAACCGGCTCAAACCTGTAAGGTTTTAAACCCATCACTACCGAATGGGAAACATCAGAATCATCGCTCTCGCTTGAAGTTGTTCCAGATTCCCTTGAACTAGAAGTGCGCACCCCTGCATCTAAATTCAACGCCATTCTTGTGTAAATTTATCACAGTGAGATTTAACTTTAACAAGAAACGCACTCAATTACGGGTTCACTGAAGAAACAAGATTAGACGATTTAATAAACTCTCTACTTAATGAACATTAAACAACAACAAACACACCCCATCTACGTTCTTCCTGCGCAGCGAAGCACTCTAGTGACGTCACAACACGAAAACCGCTGAGTGTGCGAGCCCACAAAAGAGGCCAAGATGGCAGCCTTCTGTGTCTCATTTTATGACCTGTTTTGCAGGGAATATCTTGCTAACGAAAACGAGTTAAGTAATGAAACTTCGTAATGAAACTACTTGCAATAAAACCTTCCATGTGAAATCAATTTGTTTAATTGTTGGACTTCCCCTTTAAATTCAACATACCTTATTTACACAGTTTTGTCTTGTAGAAATTAACAAACTACATGATCACTGAAGGGTTTATAAGAATGCTTTTATTTCTGATTCTATGTAATCTTCTAGTTAACAAAATGACCAAATATTGAAGTGTTAAAGTTAATGCCAACATGATGAACCATTTCGCGTTACGGGGATATTATATTTTGCTAACTTTAGTCCGAAGTGAAACGTCTCAGCCGATATGGTACTTCACGTTTTACCTCAACACGAATTTTTTTTGGAAACTTTCATCGAGATTTTCGATAAAAGTTCATGAAAAGGATTATCAAGACAAAGTATGAAGAAATCCGAGAATTCATGTTTGTCCAAGAGTTCCCAATATTAGTGACTATTAGCTGCTCTTAGCTTCTGCTATGACCCTCTTAAAGTTTGGTTTTGAGATATTTTGTTTCATTTTATCAATCGGGCTGCTGTGGTAAGCACAAGTAGAAAATTTAACTCTGTGTCTTCTCAGTTTGTTTGAGTTTACTGTGTCACTAATTGGAATTCTTGCACGATCCAAATTCACATCATAATTTCGTAGTGCATAAATACAACATGTTCGTTTTTAATCGTAATAACTGCAGTTAAATGCAGCGAGCTAAGATATTTTCCCAGTTATCAATTAAAGTTACTGCAGGTAATTAAGAGTTTGTTGCAAAAAACAACTCCGAACTCGTCTCATTTTCTCATACGCTGTCTCGTATATACTCATAGTTGTCTCGCGACCTGTTCCCATGTCTTTGCTGTTTATATGTGACCCTACAATTGCCCTTGACCTAGTCGACCAGCAGGAGAAGAGGGTTTAGTTAAGACTGGTGAACTAAACGCTTTCTAAATGAAAAGTAGGTAAAAGTCCGTTGTAGCTGACTATAATTTGGAAAACGGGAGGGCAGATCCGGCTTGATAACCATGATAACGTAACGTACGTCATGATTTCTTGAATTCCGCATGTTTGTAATTGAAGCTTAGAACCTCGTAACAGCCCATGAATCGATGAAAATTAAGTTGTTTAACCTTCGTTTAAACGGACTAACTAGTCGGTGAACTTCAGTGGATTACGATTGCATAATTTAAAATGAGAACAAATGTGGTTTGAGTGATTGACCTTCTGTTCTTGATCTGTATCGTTGTCTACTTGAGCATACGGCAAAATCATGAAATCACAGGTATAATGAGTTGGTTTTGTTAGCCCGGACTCCATGGTAATGTAGCAAGATTTTGCCGATCTTGCCACATCTGTCACCGGACGGTGCGAAACAGAAAGGTTCTCAGAGCTCCGTTGGAAAGAATACCTCTAATGCAATCCCTATTCAAAGGGAGTCGCAGTGGATTTATTTAGCTCCATATATCCACCAAGTGAACAAGAACACCGCAACATTTTTACGCTCGTCGATTATGCCAATTGCACTTCAGTGCGATTCCACTGGAATCCATCAGCACGGAAGCAGTAGCTGAGGCCCTGGTCTATATGTATAGCAAACTAGATCCACCCGAGCCGAAGAGTTTTTGAGTGAGATGGGAACTCAATTCATTTCTGAATGCATGCAAGAATGTCTAGAATTTTAAGCATCAAACAGTTAACGACTGGCCCGTACCACCCCATGTGCAATGGGCTAGTGAAGAAGCTCAAAAGCAGCCAGGAGAATATATTAAAGATGCTTCGTTGCGAGCAACCTATGCAGTGGCCACGTCATATTAACCCCTTGCTGTTTGCATGTCGCAAGGTCTCCCAAGAATCGACTGGATTTGCCCCATTCGTGCTACAGGTGGACGTACAGGGCGAAGACTCATGCATATTCTTAAGGAACTATGGACCATAGGGGTAAAAGACCCGAAATTAGGACAAGCTACCAGTTTAGTGAAAACAATTGCCAACAAATAGCTTTTTTAATCTCTGTCTTATTTACCCACAGGATTCCATCAACTTAAAACAGTTGATTTACATAGCAGCAGTGCATGCTTATTTAAAAAAAGTAAGGAGGAACTAAATACGAAATAGAAACGTATAAGAGATCGTGTATACAAGAAAAACACGTATTAGATTTGTAACTAATTGGGTACACAGGTTTCAAAGAATCAAGGAGAGTAGTTGTCCTCAGTATGTTTTTAAATGAAGACAAAGACTTAGTACATTGCAACTCACTAGGTAACTCGTTCCCAGTTTAGTGCCGTCGTACCTAACACTCCTTTCTGGGAATTCCTTCTTCGAAAGAGGAATATGAAATTTGTGATAGGAGCCTCTCAGATCGTAAGGGGTCGTTTCATATAAAGAAGTAAACTTAGCACAAAGATATTCAGGAACAAGACCATTATTAATTTTGTACATTAATATAGCTTTCCGCTCAGCTCTTCTTTTCAAAAGTGTTTTCCAAGACAGCATTTTTATCGAACTTGTTTATTTGCAAATAAAATTAACTTGACTGATCAATTCTCAAATTTTTGTAATTTTTCAGACAAAGGCTTTGTATGTTGGCGAAACATGGCGATTAATACACTCTAGGACATCGGAACATAAAGAAATCTCTGCCTTCATGGGAAAGCTGTCTCACAAACATCACTATCCAGTCTTTTTGCAAATGAAACTGAAAGCGGTCACGAATTTACTTTGAAATTTACCTCCATCACCTTCCATTTCTGTAAATAGTTTATATATATATATATATATATGCTGATACATCGTAATTATTTACCCCAATGATGTTTCACGATATGTAACGAAAGGTTATTATTAGATATTCTTCTAGCATAAAGCTTCCATCAATATTTTACTTAAAGCTATTTGCTGGGCAATTGTATACATTACACGAGTTTGCCTTCCGCCTGGTTCATCCATTGCAAAGCTACCAGTATGTTTTTGATCTCCATGCAAGGCCACAAGAGACTTACGAGATAGCACAGTAAGAGTTTAAGCGATCACAAAGGAGATACCAACGATATCAAAACCGGAAGGCAAGAAATAGAAACTTCAAGATTGACGATGAAGTCCTGATACTTCTGCCTACAAGCAACAATAAGCTCTTACAATGCAATATAAAGTCCCATTTTAGATAGAAAAGATCATTGGAATAAATGACTATGGTATCAGATCAGGTCAGAGACGAAAACTTTCCATGCAAGTATGCTGAAAGAGTGAGTTCATTAGGAACGCGTGGTTCAAGTCACAGATCAGGGTACAAGGCAGGTAGTGATGAAAGACGATTTAGTTGCTTGTGGGTCAGTGCTACATTTAGCTGGCGCTGTATTAAATTAAATTAAAGTCTGGGCCAGACGAAGCTGTTGACGACGACGACCTTTTAGAGCTTAGTCCAAAGCAGTAAATGGAAACGGCAGCCGATATTTCCTTTGGTCAATAGTTAAACGACGATAAGACAGCACAGTTGCAGGAATTAAGCGTTACGAACATATCTTCACCGATCTCCCTGGCAACTCCAATTTGATCGAGTATGAAGCGGAACTAATATCTGATGAGCTGATATAGAAAACTGTACGTTATTCCCTATAGTGCCAGAAATCATTGAAGAAAAACATCCAAGCTATGCAGAATATGGCCGTAATAAGGAAGTCCATGTCCCCTTATTGGTCATCGTTTGGAAGAAGAACGGCACAAACAGGATATGCATTGATTTCCTTAAGCTTAATCGCGTGACGATGTTCAATCCAACTGCAATGGCTACTGCTGGAGGTATTTTCCAGAAGACGAGAACGAAGAAATACTCTCCAAGTTAGAGTTAATCAAAGACTTCAGGCAGATTAATGTGGCAGCCAAAGACATCCTGAGGACAGCTTTTGTCACCGCTGATGGAACATGTGAGTTTGTCAAGATGCCTTTTAGGATCGTCGACTCCGGAGTGACCTTGACGAGAGGTCATAGAAAGTTCCTTGACCCTCCTGAAGGTGATGATAGCTTCATTGATGATATTGTCCACACAGAGACGTGCAAGAGCTCTTTGTCGCCTTCGACAAGTCACTCCGTAGACTTTCCAAGGCCAGACTAACAGCGTGACCCACAAAGTTAGTGACTGGAGCGGAAACCTCCAACGTTGTTTGTCGTAGGATATACGACGGGATCAAAGGATTCCAAGAAGATATGTGAAGAAGATTGGAGAGGCAAGAAAGCCCACGACCAAGAAAGAAGTCAGAGCGTTTATCGGACTTGAGCATATTACCAACAATTTATACCGAATTGTTCTGCAAAGGCGGCGCTACTAACCGACCATAGAGAGAAAGGCCAACTTCGCAAGATCCAGTTGGAGAAGGCTCAATAGAGAACATACAACGCCGCTAAAGAGCAAGTTGACGAGTCAGCCAATTCTCCTTCTACTCCACAGGCCGAAACCATTTCTTCTGACAACCGATGCATCAGATGCTGGAATTAGCGCAGTATTGCTGCAAGACCACAAAGGAAAAATGTCTCTCGTCAGTTTCGCCAGCAAAAAGCGAAAAGGGCGTGAACAGAAGTTTAGCACCATCGAGAGAGGAATGCCTCGCCATGGTTTGGGCAATTAAGAAGTTCCTGCTTTTCCTATTTGTGAAGGACTTCATGCTCCAGATCGATCATCAACCTCTAATCCATTTGAATAAGGCAAAGTTCTAAAATGACTGCATCACGAGATGGCCTATGTTCCTGCCGAGTCTGTTAGAGAATCAGAATGTTGGAGCGGTCAATCTGAGCAGATGATTGGATTTGTGTATGACTGGACGTTCATATCTAGTCCAGAACTTGTGCTTGGAAGAAATTTCGTGAATTTCTTAATAGGGAATCTTATCAAAAATTCTCTAGGCCTTTAAAATTATACACTTTTGACTATTGGCCAAACAGGATAGAAGTAGGGCGTGGTTGGGTGGGAAGTTGCGTTTTCTTTTGTTATGAGATGGTGAGTAGTCGAGAAAAGTGCGACGAACTTAACATTCTTTATGAATAAATCTTTTAGGGAAGAAGTCGACACGTCCGTATGATTTATTTTGACCAGTTCTAAAAAGCCTTTGTGACAATGCATTGTACGAAGGCGAATGGAACAGATGCTACAGTGCACGTGTCTCTCATGTCTACGACTGGGCCCGATTCCTGCTCCGCGGAGTTATCTGATCAAAGTTACCTTGTTCATATGGGAGAAGAGCGTCGTTCAATTCGATTCTACCATGTCTGGCAGGTTTTGTTCTGGCACTCTGAGTTTTTCCTGTATTAACGCTGGAACCATAAGGATTGGGACTTACTAAACCTCAAGGGAAAACAGTTTAGTTATGACCGATAGCGATATCGGGTATAAATATGAAGCTCCTTCCCCTCTCATTCACTCACTAATTTATATACTTGCTTGCTTGCTTACTTACCTACATACCTACTGTTATATTTTGAATGCTATCTCTTTGTTTATCTTCACTCGCTTCTCTTATTCTACATGCATGTATTTGTGTATGCCGTCTTTTATGTATTGATTTATTAATAAACAAGGAAAATAATTACATCACTGCATCCCTCCACTTGTTTAGATTTAGTTCGATCTTGCTAACAATCGAATATGAAGTTTTTAGGAAACAATGGTACATGCTCGCTTTATTTTAACGAATCACCAACTTCCTGTTAATAGGATTGCCATATTGTTCTCTGTATGTTCGTCGTCTCGTTGACGGCCTTGAAACTGGTTCTTCACCTACGTCGTTCTCTCTTTCGGCTAACTCTTTATCTTTGGGTCTCTCATATTCTTTGCTATCTGACTCTTCCATCACGTTTTTATTGTTTCTTGTTACTCGGTGTATTTGGTTTTCTGCGATTACTTTGGTTCCTCGTCTTTAGGATTTAACGTTGGTGAAGATCCTCTGACTGGGCGGTTAAAGAGGAGTTGTGCTGACGGTAGGTTGGACATGCAGTGATGGGTGTTGCGAAAGCTGATGAGAAAACGTGCAAGTTCCTGGATTCAATTTTGGAGTGAGCTGTTTTGATTGCCTTTCCCGGAGGTTTCATGAATTCCTCAACTTCTGAGTTCCCTTGATAACACTCGGGTGTTGATATCTCGTGTTTTATACCGAGCTTCGCTAAATATGATTTTAATTCGAAACTTGTGAAAGGTGGACCGTTAGATTTGAACTTGTACGGGATGCCAAGTCGTGCAAAAATAGCATCAACTTTCGGAATCGATACTCTTGGCTGACGTACTCTTGACTAACTCAGCTTCAGGATATCGGGAATACTTGTCAAGCAAGACAATAATATATTATCCGGTGGAAAATGGTCCATAAAAATCTGCATGAATAGTTTGTCGAGGTCCGTCGGGCATTTCAAGAGTTTCCAAGGGTTCAGGGGCTTGAATGGTCCTTTAATTTAACTTGAGAAGCTCTTGTCGAGTTCGTCCTTAACTGCTTTATTTATGCCAGGAAATCACACATATTCTCTTAACAACACCTTAGTTTCTGCGAGACCTTGGTGACCATAGTGAGCCAGTTTTATAATTTTAGTTTGTAACATCAGGGGTATGATGACTGGAGTACCCCGTAGAAGTATTCCATCGGCGTAATCCACGGTTATTTCGTTTCGATTATTGTAAAATGGTTTAACATAAGGGTCAATCCAATCTCCTGAATCAACTGCTGTTCGGACTGCATCTAATGTTGTATCTGTATTGTTGTATGATTTAATGACTTCAAGGGGTATGTTGTCTGGTGCTGTATTTAGCGATACAATATTGACGTATTCTTCTGCAATATTGTGTTTTTGTTTCTGGTATTGGATGTCTTAACAAAAAATGTCAGCTGGGTTCTAACTACCACCCTTGTAAATAAAGCAGATGTTATATTGTAGTAGCCTAAGATAGTATCTCCCATCTTTCGATGCGGGCAAGAGGTCTGGAACGAGGGTTGTTGTATATGAGTTTTAGAGGTTTGTGGTCAGTGATTAAATTAAAAACGGCTCCAAATAAGTACAAATGGAATTGCTCAATACCCCATTGTCATGTGACCAAGACAGGAGTGTAAACTCTAATTCCTCATTAAGGACGTCCCATCATAGTTCGACTAATCAGTATCACGGAACGTGTTCGCACGTGCGACTTCCCAAATAGTATGAGCTGCAAAAATGTTCAGAGATTGAAATATACATCCTTGCTTGCTATCCCTGCTTTTGTTTAGGATCACCTCAATTGCTCTGCATTGTGAATAAATAGTTTATCCTTAAAAATACTCAGAGTATACTTACCAATTACAATTTTCTCGTGGAGGGTCATCCTCTACGTAAAGAAACTCTTGGCCAGGAAAGTCATCAGTGTGCTCATCATCAGAGGACTCTTATGGCTTCAGGCCGTGTAAAGAAAAAATCTCCCTCTCCTTCATTCTAATCCAGATTGTTTGCTGTCAGAGCTGATTTCACTGGAAAATTAGTATGTAAAAGAAGCGAAGCAGATGTGCTTCACAGTTTAAGCAAGGTAAAATCGAAGATGTTTACAATCATTTGACGATATGACGTCACTAGCCGCCTGGTGCCATCTTTCTGCACCGACGGTGCAATCTGCTCTAAATCAAGATTCAGGCGGATTTTTTTTTTTTAAAAAAACATTAAAATAGATTGTGTTGCAAATCGTGCGCCCTGACCTTATACAAGATTAAAGCGTTTAACGTCAACTTATTTTGGGGGTGAACTTCCCCTTTAATAAACAAGGGAAGTTACTACATTACTGCTCTGCACTACCTACCTACCTACCTACCTACTTGCTTGCTTGCTTGCTGGCTTGCATGCTTGCTTGCTTACTTGCTTACTTACATTTAATAAGTTACTTTTTTACTTTTTTAGTCGCGTGTTTGCTTCTCTGCCTGCCTGTCTGTCTGGTTACCTGCTTGCTTCCTTACTTAATTTAATAAAACAGAGATCGTAATTAATGTCTATTCCCTATGATCTATATACTTACATATGTAGCTTCTCCAATATTTTCACTCCTATTATGAACGTGTATCTCTTTTCTTAAACACAGGAACATGAAAGTCGAAATTAGTGGTTGTACTCAGCAGCCGCTTTGCGAAGTTGCCACCAGAGAACAATTTGTCCGTAATGGAGAAATGTTTAAAAACGTACGCCATTTCGTCGTTGATGAAGCCCAAAATTTTCAGAATGAGCCAGTGAAGTGTGATTGGTTTAAAGTAATCAAAGGCATTTTGTCAGCAGAGGGAGAAAAGCCAGTGTCATTATATGTGTTCTGTGACAAGTTGCAGAAACATAAAGTGGAACAGTGTGGGTTTTTTTACCTTGACGAATCCCTTCCTCAATCTCCTTGGCCATTTCCTTTTGTTGTAAGACGGTTTAAAACTGTCATTCGTAATAGCAAAAAAATCTACAGAACGTGGAAACATTCTGCAATAAAAGTCCAAGACAACAGCGGTGATGCCGAACAGGACCTTGGAATCAAACGTGGGCAGAACGACGATTTGGATATCGAGATAGGCCATGATTACGAAGGATGTGATGTAATCAAACAAGAGTTAAATTGGCACACTAGCGAAGAGCTTGCTAAAGAACTCTCAAAAGTTGTCTATGGGTTCTTAGAAAGGAAGGCCTGCCGTCCCAACGAAATCGCAATTCTTTTTCACAAGAAAGATATTGCAACTGAAATGAGAGGTGAGTTGAAAAAACTCAACCTGAAAGTCAGCGACGCGGAACGGTTCCCTCGTGATGGAATTGTGATCGACAGTGTTCGCCGTTTCAGTGGTCTCGAAGCTCCAGTTGTTATTGCAGTAGATTATTTTGCTACCTGTTTCGAGAATGCTAGGAAGCTTGAGGTCATGTTGTTCTCAAGGGCGATGGTACAATTAGTTTTGATAAAAAGATGTTAAAGCTGTAAGAAGATGTTATAAAACTGTAATCTAGAAATCTCAAACTTCTTAATAATTCAGGAGGAAAACAATGCTAAAAAATCAGCACCATTTACAACGTAGCTATCAGACGTTTCCACATGCGTGAGTTTCATAAGTTTCGATCTTTTTTGTCAGAAAAGACTCGGTTAGATCTTAATGTTTTCCCCTATTTGCCAGAACTGGGTAATAAAATTTCGAATAGGTAAATTCAAAATATTTTAGAATTTTACCTATTAAGTAATGAGCGGCTGACGAACCTGAACTCGTTGATGGTTTCCTTGTATTCAAAGAAAATGATATAAATAATGCTGTAGCAATTACTAAATAGCATAAAGGAGGATGAGATGCTAAGGGAGCGGTTAAGATTAGGATTTAGCGTTAGGGGTAACTAGTGAAGAAAAAAGACGAGATATGTTTGGGGTTATGCATTCACTAACCTTTAACTTGGATAGCATTTTTTCTAAAATTTTGCCATCCCAAAATATTTTCATGGGTGTATTCTATACCCCAGGGGAATATACTATATACCGTATGTCCGAAGATGTTACCAGTCTAGAGCTCACGCATGCACATAACGTTTTGTAGTGATCAAAATATTTTCAATGATTTAGCAATCTAATTGCCAAGAAGCCAGGCATTCAAATTTATAGGCAGTCACTAGTAATTTTGAGTAAATTTTTATTTTAATTGTTGTATTTCTTCATTTTATATGTTGTGATTAGCCTAGTACGGAAGAATTAGCAAGTATATACAACAGTTAATTAGCTATCGTGTTGTCATGAAATTTAATAAAATTAACTAGCTTACCTTTAATATGAATAACAATGCCCAGCAGATTGTGCGAAGTATCGCCATATGTGAACATTAACAGTTGCATAAACAAAGAAGGCTAGAAGAGTTTTAAAACATCTCCCACTAGTATCCTTTCCCACCACATTGAAACTGGCCATCCCATTTCTTTTTCCGACTTCAAAATATTATCCTCGTCGCCTTCTGTTTCTGAACTACTCCTTAAAGAAAGTCTTATAATTAATAAATTAAAACCAATTCTTAACGGGAATATTGGTTCGATGCCTCTTTCCCTCTTCTGATAACACCTTACTGCTGTCTCCCGTCAATTTCCGTTACTGTTGTAAATATGTCATCTTAATTGTTATTCGATACTGTTTGTTAATATAAATTTATCTCGTTGTAATCCCTGATCTCCACTCTGAAGATGTTGCTTGTAGCGACGAAACGTCAGTCAATAAATATGTTTTAAAACTCTTCTAGCCTTCTTTGTTTATGCAACTGTTAATGTTCACATATGGCGATACTTCGCACAATCTGCTGGGCATTGTTATTCATATTAAAGTTACGGTTTCCGCCTGGACAATCACTCGTAGACATTTTGAAGTAACTAGCTTACCATGTTGGCATGAGATCTAATAAACTTAATTTCTACACTTCGTCCTTCATTAGTTATATTATTGTTCTATTACACAAGTGGAAGAAAAGAAATTTACTGCATTTTCTCCCAGTTTAGTGAGCATCTGAAAAATCTCAATGGGACAAAAAAAATCTTTCGTAGGTTGACTACTAGTTACCAATTTTATTATCCCAAATCGGAAAAGATTATATGATGGTGAAGTATGTTAAGTAATTAAAACACATCGCGTTTGTCTGACAGATGAAACAAAATGGAAGTTTAGTTGACTTCACTTGCAAAAGTACTTAAAAAAACTAAATATCCAACAGGTATATTCAGGACATATTTGATCAAATAAATATTGCAGAATTTTCAATTATTTGCCTTGGAAACGCAACAGGTTTTCATTCGGTATATGTTCCAGTGAATCAACCTACATGTTCTCGTAAACTAAGAACATGAATTGTAGCGGTTGCTTGTTATATAGTCAACATTTTAACTTTTGGTCGCATAATTTTTCTTTATCTTTCCTTTTTTGTTGATATTGGAACGTTGTGTTTATCATAGTCATGATAAAACATAGTGAACGTTTAATTTATGATTTTAACATTAAAAAATAACACCAGTTTGTGCTTTGGGACTTGCCTTTTCTTCTGATTTCTTTCTGGCCCGCAGAACAATCTAGCCTCTGGAATTTGGCCCTCGGAAAAATACAGTTGAATACCCATGTCCTAGTCAGTCCCTGAACATGTAAATAGTGAAAAAGATGAAAGCTGCATGGAGGATTCTATCATTCGGGACTTATATGGTATATACCTGGGGGGAAATGCACCACCATGCATTCACCGAATTTCTACCCTCGGAAAAATATGTCGTTTTTTCCAAAGATGCAGGTTAAGGGAAAAAAAAGGGAGAAAACAACATGTTGATTGTTGGGTTGTAATTTGTTCATTCAAAAATAAAAGCTGAGTTTTCGTATGAGCTGCAAAACCTTTACGGAAATCATCGAAGTGTGATTTTTTTTCGCGATTGTTTTGCGATCATTTTCTGCCTTTTATATGTTTCGTTGATTTCCATAGAATTTAACAATTCAGACAATTACCTCTGAAACTGGTCGACGATTCAAAATACTACCAATCGAAAAGCTATCAGCAAATTCTTCAAAAAATACCAATAATACCATCACTATTACATAAACCCAACTTCCCAGTATCTTCAATTTGATTTATCAAAATGGCATATCTTACACCAAGTTTAACGGTTTTTCTAATGGAATAAGTTTAGAGTGGCACAAGCCTACAGAGGATTCAGGAGCAAGCCCAGTCCCACATCTTGAAATTTTCTATTTCTAAAACACATTTCCTAAAAAAATTTTTGAAACAGGGTAAAATGTAAATTTGTCATCGCCCGGGGTGATTTAACCCTGATCCTAACTCCACTCTTTTTACAAGTTTCCCTTAGAAAGATAATATTCCTCTATTAAGCGCATTTTCAAAATTGTTGCTATTTATCTTTTCGCGATTAAGGCTGTTGCAGGAAAATTTCAAATATTGGCCAGTAAGAGTCAACCTCAACGGTAATTAGGGTTGAAATTTGCTATTTTTTACTTGGTCTGATAAAAGTACTTTTTTTTTCGGCCGCTATTACATATGATTTTGTATAATTAACTTACGTTGCACAGAATCTAGTGCTTTTTCTATTGGTATAACTTTCAGGAATGGCACAAAACCTGCCACTGATTCAGGAGTACTTCAAAGATTGGCCAGCATGATCGACCTTAATGGTAATTAGGGCTGAAATGTCCTATTTTTGACCTGGTCTTATGAAAACTACTTCCTCGGCCATTACTCTATAGGATTTTCCAAATTGACGTATGTTGCATAGAATTTAACGACCTTTTTTGTTGTATAAGTCCGGAGTGCGACATGCTCACAAACGAGCTCTTAAAAGACGGGCAGTTAACTTGACCTCAACGGCAATTAGTCGTGAAATTTGCTATTTCCGTCTATGTCTTGTAAAATTACCTCCTTCTTGGCAGACATTATACAAGATTTTTTTTTTCTAATTGAAATGTTTCACAGAATTTGGCACAGCGTGATACAAGCCCACAGACGATTCAGGAGAACTTAAAATGCGCCCAGTTAATTTGCCTCAAAAAAATATTAGTCGTTGAATTTGCTACTTCTTACCATGTCTTGAAAACAAATCTTGAATTAATCAAACTTTTATTTACACTGCTTACAAATAAAACGTTATCAATGGCTACCCTGTATTAAATAATCTTCATTACTAGATTAGATTGCAAACAGTTAATCCCCTCGTCCACCGAGCAAAGCGCGTTGCGAGGACCGAAGGCCCGAGTGGGCGAGGGAACTAATCTCGACGTGCGTGGAGTCCTTTACACGTGTGGCTTGCAAACAAGAATGAACGGCAAATAGCCACCAGGAAACACGCTGAAAAGCTACTTGTCTTTGTAGATCATACAATTCTTCGCGGAAAATGTTGTCCGCTTCAGTCTTTCTCACTTCTCGGGTGGTTTGTGGATGATTACCTTCACCATGTTTGACCAGTAATGCTTTCATCAAGGTTTTAATACCTCTCAGGAAAGTTTGAAACCGACTTCTTTCAGTAAATTCACCGTTGAACCCTTTGTGTTGAGGTGCCGCTGAACTCTTCGTTGAAAATTCGTAAGAGTTGAAGGTTTGTACGCTACGCCATTTTTTCTTTTACCAAAGTATTACAGTGGGGAAAAGTACGTATTTTACTTCTCTTTACTCGTTCTTCTCTTGACAGAACTTGGACAAGGTTTGCTTGTTGTATTTTGTTTTATGTTTTGTATTTTCCGATTTTTGGTCAGCAATAAAAATGCAGAACTCTTTCATGTTTTTTTTTTGTTTATTTCGTCGGTTTCGTAATTCGTTTCATATTCGCTACCAAAGTCTTTTACCTCCGGATGAATACTTAGCACAAATCTTCATCATAGCACTTCTACTAGAAATTTGTAATTAACTCTCAGGTAATGTAGGATTTATTAGTTTTTTAATACAAAAAAAATCAAAAAAATTATTTTCAATCATAAGATATCCGTAATGCTGGTATCCGACCGGTAACCTATGAGAATGCTCCGGTTTTAAGACGGAAAGTGTTGCTATCTAGTAAAGTGTCTTTTTTTAAAGTTAAAAAAGAGTGATAAGTTTGATCCGAAAACGATACGAAATACCTCAAGATCGCTACTAATACAGGGTCTCGATACCACCATCCATTGTTTAGCAGTAGAATTGTCAGAATGGATCTCACCATTTGTGAAACCGTTAAAAGTTATTCTCACTAAATGTTTTGTTTTAATAAAGCAGAGTCGAAAGTTTAAACGTAAATATGACGACGAGCAGTTTAAATATAAAACAATTTCCAGTTTGGATTGTTAATATTCATGTCCAAATGGTGAGTTTTTCTTGTATTCCATACCGTCTACAGCAGTCATAGTATGGAGGATTTGTCGTTTTGACAATTTTGAAATATCAATGTTACTTGGATTCTCGAGAGATATATTGGAAGGGTGGGCGAGGGGTTGTTGCGTGCACGTATTTCTAGTAATAGTCCCTTCGAAGCGCGGTGCGAGGGAACTAATCTCGACGTGCGTGGAGCCATTTACACGTGAGGTGACTAAGGTGAAAAATTCTGCAGCGCTTATCTGTGTTTGTATATAAGTATATAGGTATATATCCGAACAACAGGGAATTTTGTCGACGCTGTGAAGAAATATCGCGGGCCACAGGTTTCAGTTGAATTTTGTGCACGCAAAATGCTTATAAAGAAGGTTGAATTATAGATACTTTGATGAGTTGGATTTAACATTTTCGACAATTTTTTTCAATGAAAGTGCATTAACCTTGATACAACTGCGAAATGGTATCGTTGAACAACGATGGATTTGTTTTCTCGTCGAAAAAATTCACTGTTAAAAATGTTACCCTCCGCGAGCTTGAATGAACTGAACAAACTGACAATAAAGTGGGAGCTAGATCTTTACACACGGAGTCGTCTATCAAGCATTCGAGGAACGGAAAATACTGCCAGAGTTACGGAGGACATCCTTATGAAGAAGTTATTGATATATTATGGGTACCTGGTAAAAAATATTAGCTAACATTTTGCTGATGTCGTCTGACCTGATCTGTCCTGCTACAATTATTGAGTTACACAAACAGTAAGTTAAATCTGACTTTTTATAAACGAGTTATCTTCAGGATATTTTTTCACGTTCATTCGTTGCGGAAGTAGCAAGGTATCCTTCAAGAAATTCACTGGTGTAAACGCAAACGTCAAATATTACTACTTCGTGTTGGAAAACGTTTTTAACAGATAACCTAAATTTTAGCTTTCCCTCCAAAATTCAGTTAGCTGTCTGTTGTTGCCCAATTTCTACCCTTCCTTGTTTCAGTTTAGAAAATTCCCTTGGATGTACAAAATTTCATCTGAACATCAGCGTCGGATAAAACTTGAGCGATTTGTGGTGCTTCGTTAGATGGATCGTTCAATGACAACACACGTGTTGTCATGTATGAGGTTTGTCAAATTTTTTCTGCAGTGATAGGCCAATTTATTACGCGGCAAATGTCCAAAATCCAATGCATTCTTTTGAGTTGAAATTGAAATGTGAACATTGATGTTATGCTTTGATCAATTTGAAATATGTTTAGACTAGTTTGATGGGATGAATCATAAATTCTGCCTTTTCCTCCAAAACAATTCCTACTGAGTTTGAGATTTGGTCTGTTTCTTCGAACACTGAGCAGCAAGTTTTTCTGTTAAGAATTCCCCTAGCAGGTCTGTGTCGTCAACAAAACTCTGAGCACTTTAAAACGCAATGCACCGCGATGAAAAATGCAGATTGGAGACCACTTTAAGCCAGTGTAGCTGACAATGCGAATCATTTAAACCCAACAAAACACAATTTGCACATCCCCAGACAGTGAGTCTACCATATTGCCTCCCAACAAGAAAAGATAGTGCAAGAAAATTATTTAGGTTTAATAAGACTTCTCCCGATATCCGTTGAAAGATTGACTTTCCACGCGTCTTTTTCCTTTCACACTTTGTTTTTTATTGAAAAATATAACTGAACGAATACTACACGTTTTGTGTCAAGGGTATGTTGATTGGTCCGAAATATTCTCACTGCACTGCATTTCAGTCGAAAAATATTTCAACATGTTCTTAACGAGCCCAAATTGGAAAGAACGAACCGTTACTGTCTCAGACAATATTGATTTCTGGTTCGCTTGCTTAGTTTCCTTCGTTGCGTTGTTTGATAGCCACTGTTACCAGATTTAACGTTGCGGTATTATATGAGCTATAAAAGGGTAAAGTGTGTAACTATAACTGTAAATAAGCATTTACATCTTTGTTACCTATTCCTTTGCTTTAGTTAATTGACAGGAGATTTACGTCATGTTAAATTAACAGTGTGCTGTACTATCATCTCCAAATATCTTTATTGGTAGCCGCAACTCGAGCCTTTACATTGATGGGGGAGGGGCAAACGTGAGTATTCTTGTGAAAGTAATCAAATCAAGCTAGATATTTCCTCTTTTGATATATGAGCAATAATGTTACATTGAAGTAATAGATAGTTCTGTTTTGTGGCTTATTTGTATCAGTTGGGTCGACTGATGTTTGATACTATCTTACAAATTTAATCTTTTTCTAGATGGGAAGATTTTAGGTTTTAAATGGAATTTCGAGTCCGATTGTGAGTCCCAGTCCCAGTACGGCTCCGGCTCCTAGTCCGAGCCCGGTTTTCGTAGTAATAATAATAATAATAATACTTTATTCAAATACACCTAGGTGATATTCGAAAAGGTGGACTTCGAGGTCATCCCTGTATATACAAGTCCCCTATAATTAAAGTAATATATATATATATATATATATATATATATATAAAATAGATAAAATTAATAATCGAAGACTAATTGATATAAAAATGATATTTACGAACTACTAATTTAAGTTCAATAGATGTTCATGTGTTTCTTTAACCTCTTTTTGAACTTATTTACGTTTGGTCCATCAGAGCAATTTACTACGTTATTAGGTAGATCGTTCCAAGGTTTAACAATTCTTACAAAAAATGAGTACTTGTAGGAATTTATCTTAGCTAATTTGGTTTGTATTTTAAATTGGTGATTGACTCTCGTTTTGGTACTTCTACAAAGTTCAAAGTAATTGCTGAAGTCTAGACCGTTCATCTTGAATACAATCTTGTAGCATTCAACCAGAGAGAGGTATTCCCTTCTAAGTTCCAAAGGGCTCCATTTAAGTGTTTTACATCTGTCTTCGTATGCCATCTCTTGTCTTCTTTGACCAAGTGCGATGCGTGACGCTCTTCTCTGTACATTTTCGATTGCGTGAATGTCTTTTACTAGATGCGGTGCCCATACAGGGCATGCGTATTCCAAAATTGGACGAACCAATGTTTTGTAGAGTGTCGAGAAGATATCTTTATTCCTACTACCCACTGTACGTTTAACTAGACCAAGAACTTTATTTGCTTTATGTGCGATTACTTCTACGTGTTTAGACCAACTCAGATCACACGATACTATAACTCCTAGGTCTTTGTTGTCGTATACGTTCTTTAATGCAGTGTTCGAAATGTGGTACTGCGTTCTATTCTTGTCGCGCTTGTGAGATATCCTCAGGACTTCACACTTTTGTGGGTTAAACTTGACTTGCCAATCGGAAGCCCAGTGTTCTAAAGAAACCAGGTCCGACTGTAGAGCTGTTGTATCCTCAACGTTGTTTAGTTGTCTATAGATCTTAGTATCATCAGCGAACAATTTAATACTTGATGTAATTACGTTCGGTGAATCGTTTACATATAACAGGAACAAAATCGGCCCCAAAATTGAACCCTTTGGAACTCCCCGTAGTACTGGTGACCAATCAGAGGGGGATCCGCGTATTAGTACTCTCTGTTTTTTGCTAGTCGGAAAATTTCTGAACAATGATAGAAGTTGACCGTCGATTCCATATATATTAAACTTAAGGAGAAGGCGTTCGTGTGGGACAGTATCAATCGCCTTTGACAAGTCTAAAAAGATGACATCTGTCGCTTTTGAGGCATTTCTTGATAGACACCAATCGTTGAAGCTGCTTAAAAGTTGGGCTAGTTGGTGAATAGTCTTTTTTCGCAACCAGGTGAACTATTAGTCATATTTATAGGTAGTGCTACTCTGGTTTGGTGGCCAGCAAAAGGTACATACAAGTTGCCAGAAGACATTTCTTAATAGAAGATTAAAATAGAGTCACCAGGTATTTCCCCTAGATTTAGGGGTCACCGGATATCTCCCTGATAAATAAAAATTAAAACAAGGTCACTGGGTATCTCCCTTGAAATAAGGGTCACCGGATATCTCTCCAAGATTACTGTTAGAACACGGTAATGACCGAGATAAGATCATAGACTAAGATTATGAGACTAAAACAGGGTCACCGGATATCTCCCCAAAGAAAGATATGGGGTCGCCGGGTATCTTCCTGAAAATTAATACTAAACGGGGTCACCGGGTATCTCCCCTTATATAAGAGGTCACCGGGTATCTCCCCAGAAATATAAAGAGAAGGAAGAACAGTGGAAAGCCAACCGAGAAAGAAAAAGGAGAAGGAAAAAGCAAGTAATGTTTTCCAACAGCTAGAAGAATCTTTTTGTCTGGAAGTATTGACTATGAGATTAGTCAATACTGTGTTTTACCCAACGTTTCGACACTCGCGTTACTGTGTCTTCATCAGGGGTTAGAAGATTCTAAGTGAGGTTAGCCATGTACTTAAACATGCAAAACCTCCAGCCGCAAATATTAAAAAAGACACTTTAAATGCATTAAAAAACTTAAAAAAAGACAAAGATAGGATTGTAGTGCAAGCCGACAAAGGTAACTGTGTTGTGGTAATGGACACGGATGACTACAACAATAAGGCATCTGATTTACTTGATAACAGAAACACTTATTCTCTATTAAAAAATGACCCCACAAAAACCACTGAACGCAAACTCAACAAAATATTACTCGAGCTTAAGAAATCGGGAAAAATAAGCGAATCTCTTTACAAACGACTTTACAGCAGTGACGGTTTACCACCTAGATTCTATGGCCTTCCAAAAATACACAAACCTCAAATACCACTAAGACCTATCGTATCTTTTGTTAATTCTCCCACATATAATCTGTCCAGCTATCTGGCTAACATCCTAGAACCTCTTGTTGGAAACACAAATTGTCATGTAAAAAACTCTTACGAATTTGCAAACTTTATTAAGGACATTAAACTAACGGGTGATGAAGAACTGGTTTCATTTGATGTAGTTTCACTTTTTACGAATATACCAGTAGATCTTGCTATCAGAGTCGCTGAACAACGCCTTTCTAATGACACAACTCTCGCTGATAGAACTCCTTTAGTTGTTGCTGACATAATGGTACTTTTAGAATTTTGCTTATCCTCAACCAATTTTTTATTCCGCGGTAAACACTATTGTCAAGTTTTTGGCACTGCCATGGGTTCACCAGTCTCCGCCGTCATAGCAAATCTGGTCATGGAGGATGTCGAACAACGAGCTCTATCTTCAAGCTCTATAAAACCATCATTTTGGAAAAGATACGTTGATGATGTCATCTCGGCTATGAAAAAACATGAAATTCCACACTTTCTTACACATGTTAATAGTATTGAACCGTTTATAGATTTCACTGTAGAACATGAAAGTGATTCTGCTATAACCTTCTTAGACACCCTAATCAAACGCAATTCTGACGGAACGCTAGATACCGAAGTTTAGCGCAAGAAAACACACACCGATAAATATCTAGATTTCAACTCGCATCATCCAATTGCCCACAAGAGAGCCGTTGGAAAAACCCTTTTACAACGGGCTAATGTGATACCCAACACAAATAAATCAAAGCATAAAGAAACTCAACATGTGTTTAATGTTCTTAAGAACAACAACTACCCACAGAAATTTCTGCAAAACTTGTCAAACGAAAGTTCCTCCGTCAACACTGCTGACAGCGAAGCGGAACCGAGCGGTTTTGCAGTAATACCATATGTTAAAGGAACCTCAGAACCAATCAAAAGACTCTTAGGTAAATACAATGTAAAAACGGCGCTTAAACCTTACAAAACGTTGGGGCAAATATTTTCGAAACCGAAAGACAAGCTTGGAAAAGAACAAATGAAAGGTGCGATTTACTCCATTCCTTGTCGGGATTGCGAACAAATCTATATCGGACAAACGAAGCGGCAATCCGGAACCCGCTTGAAAGAACACAAAAGCGCATTGTCGGCAAAACGGATAACCAATTCAGCTCTAGCAGACCATAGCTTCAAAACATCCCACGAAATTGAATGGAATAATGCTTCTATTATCTCATGTAATCTTCACTATCATCAAAGGATTTGCTTGGAAGCGTTGCATATTAATAGCACGGATTACGCCATAAATAGAGATGATGGGAATCTATTTCCAGAAGCTTACAAACATCTCATTAAAAAACATGAAAACGCTAGCGGTGCTATAAATACGGGTACGACCTCAGACGATTCTAACCCCTGATGAAGACACAGTAACGCGAGTGTCGAAACGTTGGGTAAAACACAGTATTGACTAATCTCATAGTCAATACTTCCAGACAAAAAGATTCTTCTAGCTGTTGGAAAACATTACTTGCTTTTTCCTTCTCCTTTTTCTTTCTCGGTTGGCTTTCCACTGTTCTTCCTTCTCTTTATATTTCTGGGGAGATACCCGGTGACCTCTTATATAAGGGGAGATACCCGGTGACCCCGTTTAGTATTAATTCTCAGGAAGATACCCGGCGACCCCATATCTTTCTTTGGGGAGATATCCGGTGACCCTGTTTTAGTCTCATAATCTTAGTCTATGATCTTATCTCGGTCATTACCGTGTTCTAACAGTAATCTTGGAGAGATATCCGGTGACCCTTATTTCAAGGGAGATACCCAGTGACCTTGTTTTAATTTTTATTTATCAGGGAGATATCCGGTGACCCCTAAATCTAGGGGAAATACCTGGTGACTCTATTTTAATCTTCTATTAAGAAATGTCTTCTGGCCACCAAACCAGAGTAGCACTACCTATAAATATGACTAGTTGGGCTAGTGTTGATCTGCCTCTTAAATAGTCAAATTGATTTTGATTTAACAGTTGATGTTCTGTCCAGAACGCTATAACTCTCGATCGTGTTATTTTCTCTGCGACTTTACAAATGATTGATGTCAGCGAGATTTGACGGTAATTTTCCTTTTTGCGTTTAGAACTTTTTTTGTGTATTGGAGTTATATTAGCAATTTTCCAGTCCATTGGTAATGTACCGGAATTAAACGACTTGTTGAACAAATTACACAGTGATGTTGATAACTCTTGTGCACATTCTTTAAGTATACGCGGTAATACTTGATCGGGCCCAGGGGACTTGTTAAAATTCAATGCTTTTAGATGACTTTCCACCTCATTAGCTGAACATAAAACATTGCATAGCTTTTCAGAGACCACGTAATCAAATTCCGGAAGGGTGTTTTGTTCTCGTGTAAATACAGATGAAAAATATTCGTTCATTTGTTGTGTTATATCGTGATCACATGTCGCTTCTTGATTTCCTTCTTTCAATAACACTAGTTCGTTGGTACCTTTTCGCTTTGAATTTATATAGCTCCAGAATGGTTTAGCATTCTTCTCAAATTTTAGTTTGTTTGCTAGATCTTTCAAATGGTAGCATGCGCATCTAAAGTGCAAATGAAAAAATAGCTTTCTCAAGTGAACACTTTATAGTGAACACTGATGACTAATCAAAACTATGATTGCGGGGTCATATGTTTAGTACTCTCGGTAATTGCGTATCTATATTAGTGATAGACGTATCTTATGTCGCATATTCTCTGATCAAGAACCTTAGATAATCTAAGCACCGCCAAGATTGAATGAAAAAGGCTGGTAATTCCATGTATAATTGACAAACGCGTGGAAAATGTGCCACACTGCCAACGTTTCCAAACGATTTCTTTTATTTTAACCATATTTTCACAGGTTAGTATTCTTCTAATTTCTGGTGTAAAACATAATGTTGCTATGGTAACTTAAACCCACGTAATTATGACTTTATATGAAATTGTAGCCTCATAAAAACTGTAAAATAAATTCACATATTCTATTAGCATAAATGAGTAATAGCTCTTACTCAAAAAGCGTTGCCGAATGAGAATTTTCCTATGTTTTTAGATAAAAAGTACCTGCATTGAATTTGATGCAAATGAAGCTGTTTAAGCGTCTGTTCTTTATAAATAAATGACTACTTTATAAGTAGTCTAAAACGAGTACTATCTATGTACTAAAGCAAAGCAGAGATTAGAATCCACTTAGATACGGACATATATGTGTGTATATATAAGTAATTTTACAGTTATAAGCATTAATTTTGAATTTTCACATTTTTCTGTACAATATTTTATACTTATTTATCAATTTATTTTATTTGCCTATTGAAGATGTAGAGCTACCATGTAGAAATACTTCATTAAATCGTTATTATTATTATTATTAAATAACGTCTATTACATTAAGTAATTGATTTAATCTTATCTAAAAGTAATCCTCTTTATTGCAACAAACTCAACAAACTGAAAAACTATATTTGAATTTTTAACTTTTGTCTCAATGAGAATACCGAAGTCGCCTGTCTGTTTTATTGCTCAACAACTTTGTGCTGATTTTATGTAGCAATGAATACAATTGAATTTCAGTAAAACTTACTAATTTAAAAGGTACAGCAATTGCGATTATCCACCTACTAAACATTTATATCAAATGCACCCCGTTGTCTGGATAGGGTCAACAGTTCAACAAAACTCTAAACACCAACCAATGAATTGAATCTAAACACTTACATATGCAAACCAAACTCTCTTAAAAGGCGCATATGCTCGGATGTTAAGTAAGGCATTAACCAGCTGGGCATCTCTGTATCTTGCGGGTTGAAACAGGGTTGCCTGATTCTGATGCAACTCAGCTGCACATGAAAATATACATTTTCTTTCTTTAAACATTGTTTCTCCACCAGGTGTTGTACGGAAGTTCCTATTCATTCTAGAAATAGTGGTCATATTGTATGGTGGACTAGCGATGGTGCCGCCAGGCTTCAATGATCGCGACCAATCGTAGAATGAACGAACTAAGGTAGGGAAAGACTGTAAAAGGTTAGCCACAAATGTCCTAGATGTTGGATTTGTGGACCTTGCAGGGTTAAACACGGGTTAGAGTACAGGCGGTGGCCTGGCACCGGGTACTGGGAATGGTATTTGGTATGCAATTGTTGCAGGAATGGTAGATTGAGAAGTTCATGTGTTGACATAAATCGGTCGATGACAGTCGTAGCTGGTATCTTTTCGTCCCTTTCTTACCAGTAGAACTGCTACTGTCAAATGTTGTTTATGAGTGTAAGTTCATGCTGGTTGGACCCTTCTCGCGAAGCGAATGTATGTACTTGGCAGTACCGCCAATGGTCACCACAGCTGCCACAGCATGAGCGCAGATCTTGAAGCTTTCCAGCCAGCGCAATCTTAGCAAGTTTCTTTACCATTTTTCAACAACGTCACGTAATTTGGTTTCACTAATGTCTGACTTTCCACGACATATGCAACATTGTGAGTTGTTCCAGGCGCTAGAAGAATGGAATCTTTCTTATTTAACAACATTTCTGCCTTCTCAGATATGGATCGCATCACGACTGCTGGAGCTGATCTAACACCACTCTACTAGATCAATGGAAAGTCGAACCTACCCTAGTGGTGATATATCTGGCTGCTCACTTACATTCTGGGCACCATTTGCTAATTCTCCTATATCTTTCGACATTTTCTTAGCGTAAAAGTTCTTCAACACTTTTTCCTGTTGCTTTACATTCATCTTAAACCACGTGCTCAGTGGAATCCCGTGGGACGCAAACCTTGGACGACAAACTGTAAAACCACTTGTTGATGACAACAGATTCAACATCTTTCTGTTGTAACATGATGCTTATGTCATGACAGAATTTAGTCATTTCATTTTCCTTAAAATTAACTGCACGTTTTATCACGGCATTTATTTTTGGCAATGTTGTTGCAATAAGGAGAAGGAAGGTCACCCATATCCGCGTTCCGACGGACGTCCATGAGCATACAGTTAGCCATCATTTCTGCCTAAAATGTTTGCATAAAAAAAACATTGTCAAACAAAAATGTGAGTTGCGGTAAGGACCTGTCAAGCAACATAGAGTAAGGACTTTTGATGAACAGTATTTAGCGTTAATTGAACTACATTTTTACTCTAGTTACTGTTCATTTCATATTCACACGAATTATTTCAGCAAAGTTGGAAATTAATAATGGAACGTATAAGCCTCGACATAAACGATATATTTCCTGTATTAACTCATTCTTGTCCAAATGTCAAGCAATTTTATTCATTTCAAGGGAAACCTTGCACCAGACAGAGTTAAGAAGTATCTCATTTACTCCCTCTCTTCCAAATGAAACTTTTTCTGTTCGTACTTTATTCACACAAAACAGAGTGGGGGGGGGGGGCACTGATTAGAACTGTATTTTATCATCCCGTTATTTCTTCACTGACCTTCTGAAGTATCTATTCATACGTATTCATGTATTCATATATTCATTCCCTCTAGTTTCATTTTCTTTTTAACTGGTGGTAACTAAAAAAGTGGACAAATGCGATAAGCTTGGGACAAAGTAATAATGCGTATGACAAAACTACAAACACCTGCAATGTTCAACATTTTATTTCAATTTTCCCAAACTTGATCTATAGTAGCATCTGGGTGATGTGTCAGCGGCTTTTCTCATCTTAGTCTTCACTGACCACATCATGTTCCGGACAACATTCCAATCAAGTTCGCGGAGACATTTCTTTATCCGCAATTTCAGCTGATGTTCTGTTTTGGCTTTCCAGTCACCATCATACACTCTTGACTTTAAAATTCCCCATAAATTTTCAATTGGACGAAGTTGTGGCCCATTTGGAGGATTGTCTCCTTTTGCAACAAAACGAATATTTTTCTCATTAAAAAGAGCAATTGTATCCTTGGCATTATGTGAAGAGGCAAGATCCGGCCAAAAGACACAGTTGTTATCTGCATGATGCTGTTGCAAGAATGGTATTAAACGGCGCATAATACACTCTTGCCGATAAACATTTCCGTTGACGTTGCCCCTGCTTGGAACAAAGAATGGATCACTGTGTCCCTCTTCACTGATTGCCAACCACACGAGAAGTTTTGGCTCAAAGTTTTTCTTGTCGTAATATCTGATGCTTGGAGGAGTTTTCTCTTTATTTTGCGAATAGAATCTGTCATTGCCAGGCACGTGACGGTGGCCAAATGTAAAATATGCCTCATCATCCATGACAACTTTGACACTTGACGAAGGTTTCAGCACAGTTCTTATCAATTTCTGCAGCACTTTTTCTGCCTCATTTCTTTCTCATCAGAACATTCTGGTGCTTTTTCTCTCTTGTAATTTTTGCATCCTTCTTCTTTCAGCACTTTGTGAATATAGGATTTGTGAACTCCAAATTTTGCTTCCGCCACACTTGTCTGTTGCTGCCATCACAAACCTCTTCTTTTTCTTTAGTGTCAACTTTTCAGCTTTTCGTCCACTTTCAACCTTCCTTTCTGTTGTTTTCCTTTCCTGAAAAGTTTTAATAATCTTATATAACGTGCTTCGGGCAATTCCAAGTTTGCTAAAGTGGTTTATAGTATAAGCAACACCCCTATCATGAATTTTGTAAAAGTGTACAACAAGATCTTTTCTCTGTTTCAAGTTCAGCCCATCCATCACTAATACGATGTACTTTAGATATCAGTATTGCAATAATATCAATTAGGGTAACCAAGCCTTTGCACCCAGGCCTCTTGACAGCGATTTTGCTATTTTATTACGTAAAAATATTCACGTGAGTTTTGTCCACATTTTTAGTCACCACCCGTTAGTGAAAGTAATTTCCTTTGAAAATCGTCCACATCATTAGCATCTGAAAGTTCTAAGAGACATACGACTGCCCGAATCACTTCTGGTCATGTAGGTTAATGGACGTGTTTAGAGTATGGAACACAAAATTTGAATTTACACAGCACAAGATTCAGTTATTGAACATCAATGTCATTACAAACCTTTGTCCTATGCCTCTCCAATTCGACGGCAAAATATGTTGATAAGAAATTCCTTTTGATCTTGTTTAGGAACGTTAGATGCCTTATGTTTATCCTTACAATTCTCCCGGAAATGATTAAAGCATCTGAGATGTAATGCTTGGGGATGTAATGCAATTCTTCCTCGCCTTGTTTCCTTATTTAGGCTAACAATCTTGCTAGAAAAAGCGGTTGTAAGAATCAAAGGATTTGGTTTGACTCAACAAAATCGGGCCGATCATTGTTGGATGATGACCTCTCTTTCTGTCGACAACTTTCAGGTTTCGAAAGGAAGTGACTGTTACATTAAATCATCTTAAATTAAATGTTAGATCTGCTTCAAACACTGAAAACTGCACAAGATCTGTACAGAACGTTACCTCATCTCGGACTTGCCAATCAAAGCCCAGGATGCAACGCAGTTCTGGAACACCAGTAACTTCCCTGATGAACGGCTGTTTATCTCGTTGCATTTGCTGTCGTTTGCACTGTTCAAGGAAAATCACCAAGGAATCGATGTGGTCGAAGCTCCTAGTCTGTGTGTGAGCACGTCCAAGATACTTCGCTTGGGAACGATTCCTTGGCAGATCGCTGACAGAAAAGGCATCCCTGACACCACCCATTTCCTTTTCAGCGGTATGATATGCTGCTTTCGACGTTTGAACTCTCGACTTGTTTATTATACTTTCTTTTGTCCTCACGTAAACGGACGTATGTTTACGTTTACAGTTTCCATGTGGCGATGGTTCAACAGAATGCTCCATTCCGTTAAATACGTATTTAATAAAAATCAATCGGGAATAATCTAAACTTAATAATATAATCGAATAAAGACAGTCTTTGGTGTATAGTGTACTGCAAATTCTTCTATTTAAATGATATGATAAAGACGTAGCACCCATGTTTTATTTCTCGGAGTATATTACATCAGGAAGAAATGATTTTATTAAAAACAAATAACGTTTCAGGGCACAGTCCCTTCTTCAGATCAACTATATTTCTAAAATTCATTAAGAATTCACAAGGAAAATACAAAATTCAAGTCTTTGAATCAGGTTATATAATCAATTGTAAGTCCTCTACTTGTCTAACCTTCAGTAAATGATGCAATTTTTTTCAAGTCTGGGGAGAATTTATTTTTGTAATAAATTCTCTTCGAAGTATATACGTTTTCATCTTGTTCAGAACCACTGTCACAGTCGTCGGCCGGAAAAACTCCTCCTTCTCGGACTACAAAGTTGTGATATTGCACCCCGTTGTTCTTCCAGGACCCCATGTCGTCACATTTCCCGTCATTATGCGAATCAAGCAACTGGATATCCAAAAGGAAACATACATTATGGGCAATACAGTTCAAGACCTTTTTCCAGAGCATTGCTTCTTCTGATGGCTTAAGAAGCACTTTTAACATCTCAACTGCGGTTTTGTTTCTTGTCGCCCACTCGTGCACTGGCATGGAGTCCTCACCTCGATAATATTATCCGCTCTTTCTACATAATGGATACAAGGACAACCTGCGTCAGTTTGGCAACGAATTGAAAAAAAGTGTAAGAATAAAAACAGGTTAAAGAGCTGTATATACGCCTAGTTAGGATTTTCTCAAAGGATTACACTAACCTTTTATGTACTGATTTGTTCTGGATATAGTTGGATAAACTGTCGTTGCTACCGCTACTGCAAGTTGAACTCGATTCAATCTTGATTGTCCTTCGAATAGGGTAAAATTTTTTACATCAATTCAATCAATTGGTGTATCGAATGTAAATTTTATATAATAAGGTAGTACCACACTAAACTCCAAGTACTTTATAAGCATTGTATAATGTTGCTTACTTGTCTGCAGAATCCTTGTAGCGATCCTTCATGCTATTGTCGTCTGATGAGGAATCCACTATTATCTGTTAGAAATTAAGGGTTGACCCTAACTGCTATGCTTGGAAAGCATACAAAACCAAAAAAATAAAATTGGTATGTTGTCGAACTAAGTATAAAAAAAGTTCACCCTTATAAAACATCTCGTGTATATATATATATATATATATATATATATATATATATATATATAAAGTATGAGGATTTTTGGTGAAAGAAAAATTTTCCTTCAACAAAAATTCTTAATACTGTTAGCATAATCGACCATAAAGTCCAAATATTATTTGAAATATATATACCTTTTCGATACGATCAGTCACAAGTGGATTCCGTGAACTTTCGACTGGCTTGTCTTCCTCTTCAATCTGTGTTTGGTTTGCATTTAAGTTATTATCTACAACTTGTAAACTGCAGGAGAAAATATAAACCTAACCTTAATTGCGATGTTACGGTCTCCATATTGGAAGCCTATTCATGGACACATGAAGACATATATCATAACTCCATAAAAATAAATTTTGGAAACAATGTTTATTTGTATAGACTTACAATATGTATATTATACAAAATTCATACGTGTAATATAATTTTGTACGATAGTGGATTTTATCCTCTAATACGAGCAATATTTATGTAGCTGTAACTGAAAATATCGATATATACCTGGCTGCCAGATCCTTTGTCATGATTGCTAGAGACTGGAGACAATTACACCGGAACACAGAGGTCGATGCCATAACCCCTCACAAGCTGAACGAGAGGATTCGTCAGTCATGCCCTTGAAAACTTTAAGTGTTCCGGTAGATTTTCCTCAGCTGATGGGGTGACAGGATGAGAGTCAAAAATAAAGACACGATTCTTCATTGAGCGTGGCAGAAACATGTACGGCTCGCACGTGTACAGGCCAATGAAGTCGCCGCCATTCTTCATATCTGTTACTGCCTCTAAAAGTTTCCCCTTCCCTTGATCTAAAAAGACGCCGTAGGAGTAAGGTAACTCTTCCGAAAATTGGTAATTGGGCAAAAGGTTGCCATTATTCTTCAAGGTAGTGTAGGCTTCTGGAACGTCATAGTGTAACTTCAAATCTCTGTAGCTGTTAATTGCTTGCGGTAAAGTAGCAATAACAGTTTTAGAAATCTGAGCAATTTCCTCCCAGGAGGAAGTTTTCCCTTCAGAAAAGATCTCATCAGCTATTTAAAGGCATAATGAGCAGGCGTTTGTTCCATCATTCAATGATAGGTTTAACATCCTACTTGTTCCAATGGTAGAGACATCTTCGATCTGGGCAGAGACATTGGCATCAGGCCTTTCAAGAAACGAGGATTGGCTGGCTTTCAGATGGATTTCTAGGTCTGTATCAGCTTTCGCAGACTCGGCGTCCGCTTCATTTCTCACATTCTCAAAGGTTTTAATCAAGTCTTCCATGTTAGGTCTCTGAGACGGTTGGAAACTTGAACATGTTCTGAAGACACTACAGAGACCGCGCCACTCCCCAGCTTGTTTTGCTGCATACTTTAGTTGACCTATCGGCCTTTCTTTGGACTTGTTCAACTTTTTCAACATGTCCTGTGGACTTTCATTGTTATTTCTTTTCATATTTATCTCAAACGGATGTTTCAATCCTGGGTTTGTGAGACAAAACACAATCATTCCATTCGCCCAGACGTCGACTTTCTTTAAATCTTCCAGGAAAGCTCTTGGCGACTGAAATTCTTTAACAAAAAGTTCTGGAGCCATAAATACCGGGGTTCCTTTGTCAATCCGCCCCGTTTTGATGGTTATAATGGCGTTGGTGTGTAATTCTTTTGATCTGCTTTTACCAAAATCGGTCAGCTTGGAAATGAAAGGTTTTGTAGAACTTCCTCTTTCAATTTTTTGTGGGGAGGGCAACAGGCAGTAATGTTGATTTGAGACCAATACATTGGCTGGTTTCAAATCTCTGTGCGCAAGACCGTTCTCGTGCAAATACTGCAGTCCTTAGGCGATATCTCCAGCTGCATGATAGAACACTTTCTTGTCGATGTTTGAGCAATCTGATAAGTCGAAATGGCAAAGAAGATCAGCAAGAGAGTTTACCTTTAAATCAGTTCCAAATGGTACGAAATCGAAATAAATCGTCATCACATACACCCCTAACGCCCACTATGTTTGGATGTTGCAAACCATTCAAACGTTTTGCTTCCTTTATAAAAACTTTGACTTTCTTTGTCGATACCCAAGAACTTCTTCACGACAGGTTGCTCTCCACTGGATTGAAACTCGTCGGTAAAAACCGATAAAAAACCTCCACGTCCAATCTCGTCTTTGTTAACGAGTTCTTTGATGGAATGGAGGAGCAAATCACCGAAATCGAGAATTCTTCTTGATGAACAAGCTTTTGTCGAGGACGTAGACGCCAAACAACCAAATAATGGCATTATTTTAAACTCTACCAGATGGTGAACCTGATCTGACAACAGTCAAAAAGCATATGAAATCGTAGATTGTTTCACAATGTGCCACAACCAAGTAAACTAGCAAAAACCTGACGAACACGTGTGTCATACTGTAATAAGATCACTTCATTCAATCTCGACCACCCATGACCATGTTGATGATTGTAAAGTAATTGAAACGTCGACATTAAAAATGTTTTCACTGTTTAGGGTTTCCGTTGTTTTGTAATTGATAGAATAAAACAAGTTATAAAACTCAAAACAGATACGTTGAAAAAGCAATTTCCTAACTCCCCCTTCAGATAAAACTTTTCCGAAACTGATGTACCTCATGTGTTTAGGCAGCCGAATGTTTAGCTACCTCTTGAATTAAATTTATCGTTCAAATATGCTTAGAAGCGCATGTCGGCATATCGAAAATAATAAAATAACGCAACGAAGGAATCTAAGCAAGCGAACCAAAATTCAATATTGTCTGAGACAGAAACGGTTAGTTCTTTCCAATTTGGGTTCGCTAAGAACATGCTGAAATATTTTTCGACTGAAATGCAGTGCAGTGAGAATATTTTGGACCAATCAACATACCCTTGACTCAAAACGTGTAGTATTCGTTCAGTAATAGTTTTTCATTATAACATTGATTTACCGTGGTTTATTTTCAGCTAATAAACCCATCAGAACAATTGAGCTCTCTAAAAAGCAGGTGGGGCTTTGAAAATGTCCCAGGGGAGTTTGAGGGTGAAAGAATGATTTCCTAAGATTTAAATGACATGCATATGATTATATATAAACCGGAGATTTTATATAAAATCGCCGGGTTTTATATATGATTATATGCATGAACATGACTAGAATTCTAAATATCAACAAGAAAAAACTTACGTAAATTTCTGCTGGAAAATCTCTTAAACAAAATCAACAGACAAACAATATCCAAAACACTCATTTATTTCCGAATTAATTCTTACAAGAATGTGAGATAAATCAGGCAACACACAACATAAGTTATACCTAGTATAGTTACAACATAGAGTTTCATCAACCTTTAAAATCTTGCATAAATTTAAGTTGAAGTAAAATCTCCAAAGCACACACACCAACAGTTAAAGGTTATGTTCTGAACACCTCTATTCGACGTGTTTATACTTTATCTATGTTCACCATCTTCAAGATCGAGAACTTTGTCTTCCTCACTCGCAACATTCCGCATTCGATTTCTGGCCCGTTCAACAAACTCCAGAACACTTCCCTGCAGTAAATCAGAAACTCTTCTTCTCGTCTTCTCCCTGTCTTTGCTAACGGTGAAGAGATGATAAGGACAGATGACCCGTTCGCTCCATAAGCAACTTGTCTGGTATTCCCTTCTCAATCCAACCTGTCGGCGTGGCAATTTGCCGTTTCGTAAACGGTCTTTGCCATCCCGGGCCATGATACATCTTGGGAGTTCTCGTGTTTTTACCACGCGTACTCGGAATCACAATTGCGTTACATCTTGTCTCCCTGAAACCGTCCTTGCGCATAATTTTAATCATTCCAAAATGGCCGCTGTCGAAGGTGAATGTGAGCTTCCTTGTCTTTCAGCTGCTGTTCTAACCAATGAAGATTCTAGTTCTTTTAAGAACTCTTGCACGGTCTTCAGAGGTTTAGCAGTCCTGAAAATAATGACAACACTTCATTTTCTTTGACAAGTACAACACAAAGCGGTCGATCAACTACAAATCTCAAAGGTGTCATGGACTTCGAAGATCTTTTTGGCTCAGCCATGAAGGAAATCAACTGTCGTCGCTTGGGAGAGAATTTATCTTTAAAGGAGAAAGAAATTTTCCAAACAAAGGCCCTTGAGAAGCTGCCGGAGGACTACCAGTACACCATCAAAAGTTTCATCACAAATGGTCGGTCGCAGTTCAAGTTATGTGTGACGACTGAAGACGTACCAATGTCTCGTCTCGAAGTACGGCTGACAGAACTTCAACACACTAATGATGTCGATTTGAAAGTGAAGGCAAAAAAGAAGCAGACCAAAGGCTACCTTGTTCAAAATCATTATGGATGCCAACACAACACAAGAATTTGTAGCCCAACCAAAGACCCCCAACAAACATTGAAGACAAACCCACCAGCTAGAGTAAACATTAACTGTTCATTTCAGCTTGCTAGCAAGATAGATTCCCTTAATGTCTGCAGCATCGACCTTAACTGGGAACACAACCACTCAACTGCTAACCTTGAAGCATCTAATTTTAAGATATTGTCTTCTGAGTCTGTTGAAAAAATAGAGAATGTATGAAGCGGGCTGCGCACCATCTACAGCAGGACAGCAGTATCTTGCACAACTCAGGGCAGCGTGTAAAGATGATGTTGAGCTTCATGTAAAGAAAGCAGACCAATCTGTAACTCCTCGAAGACGAGACTTCAGATATATCTATGAACAGTGTGGCAAAGAAAGATTTGGTGGAAAGAATACTGGTATGTTTGACAAACTAGCTGAAGTATTGGAAGACTACAAGAAATCAAACCCAGAGGCAAGCGTAGATTATCAACTTCAATGTGGTGATAACATTCCTCTTCTAGTTGCAATAGTTACACCTTTAATGAAACGAGTCCACACGAATATTAAACAATGTGAGGAACTTGTTTTTGTTGACGCAACATCAAATACTGAGGAGCATAATTTAAAAGTGTTTCTTTTGTGCATTTACAGTATTGCTGGAGCATTGCTTTTAAGGTATCGTGATAGCATCGGATGAGAAACAGTCCACATTAAAAAAGCGTCGATTCATTGTCTCATGAATCGACGCTGTTTCAGTTGCCTGAAGATTGCATCCGCGTGAAACTCGGAGTAGCAACCATAAACTTTTAAGCGAAATCACACTACATTTAAGCTCTGCCCCACATGGTATCGAGCACTCTTGGATTCATCGTAAACATTATCATCTCAATCCGAAAATTAACATCTTGAAACTTGAGATACAAGTTAAAACAAGACGAAGACAGGTGCGGTAATATTTCGACTTTATTGTAAAGCCATTATCAAAACAACTAAGTTTACAAAACATGCTGAGATCTATATATAGACAAGGAAGATGATGTCATCACTTATTTAAGTGCTGAGAAGATACTTAAGAGCTTAAGAGGGTGATAATAGGAATTACCAAGTAATGGAGACCACAGGAAGGGATCAAGTAACAACGGTGCGATGACACTAAAGAAATAGTGAGAGCTCTTTGCTAGCTTTTATACCATTATTTATTTCAGGTTTATTATATTTGATTAAAAGAGCCTCCAAAATAAGTAGTTTGTTAGGATTGTTAGATTTAGAGGAGTGAAGAATCTTAAAATTATTGAAGATAACTAAGATTGGTAGGACTATTAGAAACAGGAAGAGAAGAATTGTTAAGATTATCATAAAGAGTGTTAAGGTCAGCAATGTGTTGAGCGAGTGGACAGTCAAGAAGGTGTTGTGCTACAGCGCTAGTTGAAATATTGGTAGAGTGTTCAGTAAGACGAGTTTCAAGTCGCCGTTCTGTTTTTCCTATGTATTTATGGCCGCAACCTGGGCATGTTATTTGATAAATTATATTGTTGCGTGAGAGGTCCGGTATTTTATCTTTGTTAGAGACGAAAAAGGAGGTGTTTTTGGTCTGATAAATAACTATGAAACTAAATAAATCAGTAAATAGTAAATCATCTAAATAAAAAAAAAAAAAAAACATCGGCTTTTTCGTCTCTAACAAAGATAAAATACCGGACCTCTCACGCAACAAATACATAGGCCATAAATACATAGGAAAAACAGAACGGCGACTTGAAACTCGTCTTACTGAACACTCTACCAATATTTCAACTAGCGCTGTAGCACAACACCTTCTTGACTGTCCACTCGCTCAACACATTGCTGACCTTAACACTCTTTAATCTTAACAGTTCTTCTCTTCCTGTTTCTAATAGTCCTACCAATCTTAGTTATCTTCAATAATTTTAAGATTCTTCACTCCTCTAAATCTAACAATCCTAGCAAACTACTTATTTTGGAGGCTCTTTTAATCAAATATAATAAACCTGAAATAAATAATGGTATAAAAGCTAGCAAAGAGCTCTCACAATTTCCCTAGTGTCATCGCACCATTGTTACTTGATCCCTTCCTGTAGTCTCCATTACTTGGTAATTCCTATTATCATCCTCTTAAGCTCTTAAGTATCTTCTCAGCACTTAAATAAGTGATGACATCATCTTCCATGTCTATATATAGATCTCAGCATTAGAACAAATATTAATGCCCAGCAAAGTAACGCAATAAGGCCATGATTTATAAAAGAAATAAGTTTATTAACAGGACTAACGTTTCGTTGCGTCTCGCAATATCATCAGAGCACTAGAAATACGTGCACGCAACAACCTCTCGCTCACCCTTCCAATATATCTCTCGAGAATCCAAGTAACAATGATAATTTTTCAAAATTCTCAAAAAGGCAAATCCTCCTGACTATAACTGGAAGAGGACATGCAATAAAGAAAAAATCCACACAGAATTTGGCCGCAAATAAACAACAATCCAAACTGGAAATTATTTTATATTTAGACTGCTTATAGTCATATTTACGTTTAAAATTTCAATTCTGCTTTTTTAAAACAAAAAGTTTGGTGAGAATAACGTTCAACGGCTTAACAAATGGTAAGATGTCCATCCTTACAACTAAATTATTAAACAACGAATGATATGATCAATACCCTGAATTATTTGCAGGTTTATGGTAATTCGTGTCATTTTCCAATTAGACTTCTCACTCATTTTGCCTTAAAGAAAGATTGTTTTATTAGATGGCCAGACTTTCCATCTTAAAAGTGGAGCATTCTCATAGGTTATCAAACAGATACCGGCATTACGGACAGCTCATGATTGAATATTTTTCTGACATTTTTTTAACTTAAAAAATGATAAATTATACGTTATCTCAAAGTTGGTCACAAATGTCTTTAAGATCTGCTATGATAAGGATTTATTCTAAGTATTCATCCGGAAGTACAAGACTTTAATGACGAAGATGAAACGAATTATGAAACCGACGAAGTAAACAAAGAAAACATGAACGAATTCTGCAGTTTTATCGCTGACCAAAAATCGGAAAATACAAAACATAAAACAAAATACGACAAGCAAACCTTGTGCAAGTTTTGTCGAAAGAAGAACGAGAAGAGGGAAGTAAAAGACGTACTTTTTCCAATGCAAAACATCAATAAAAATAAAAAATGGCGTATAAACCTGCAACTCTTGCGTATTTTCAACTAAGCATTCAGTGGCACCTCAACACAAAGAGTTCAACGGTAAATTTACTCACAGACGACTTTAAACTTTCTTGAGAGGTTTTAAAATCCTGATGAAAGCATTACCGATCGAATACGGTAAAGGTCATCATGCACAAATCACTCTCGAAGTGAGAAAGACTGAAACGTACAAGTGTTTTGCCGAAGGATAATTTGGTGGCCAAAAACAAGTAGCTTTGCAGCGAGTTACCTGGTGGCTGTTTACCTTGTATTTTTCTTTCGAGCCAAAAATACATCCTAACGTCTTCAATGGGGTGACATTTCATAGCGAAAAAAATCCTGATTGAGGCAATGAAATCTTTGTGTGGAAAGCGGAGAAAGCATCCAAAGACTGTCATGGCCTGGACAACTCTTCTGGATGACGAGTGTTCTATCCCACTTCTCAAACAATTGACCATGAACGCTGTCCGGTTAAATACTGCAAAATGTTCAAAAATAATCGTCGTACAGGGATGAACACCAGCAAAATCCAGGCGGTAATATTTCGTACAAGAAGTCTCCCTTAGGGAAGAATGAAGTCGGGAAGCTACTTTTGAATGCTGCTCAAAACAATTCCGTTCGCAGAACTTGTACTTCAAAGCTACTCGATTCAGACGTACCTGTGATTGCGCAGCTCAGGTAAGTGGTTGCCAGAACGTGAAAAGTCCCAAGATTTATACTAATCGACATCTATTCAACTTCAGCAAAGAATGTCGTTTTAATACACTTAGTCGCTTAGCAAATGTCCTGACAGCAAGCGAGTTCCCTTACATCTTTTGTTCATATAAATCAGAAAGAACCAAGACAAAGCGTTGCTGCAAAAAGTGAACAGTTGGCAAATGGATATTCCAAGGAGCTAACTTTGAGAACTTCTCTGTCAAGTCATAAATTGTCCAGTTACTGAGGTGGCGAAACCAGCCGCAGGCACCAAGAAAGCCATTTCCTTTGCCGGTCTTAAATCATTTACTGGCTTCAGTGCTCAAATAAAGTAAACAACTTGCGAGAGATCCACACAAGGGAAAAAAGAACGAGACCAAATCGATTTGCTTCAATACGGTACCTAAGTATGGTTTGTTCAGCAACATACCAGTCCCCGAGCTTGCACACGGCATTTTTAAGTGACCGGAATCCATGGATATATATATGTATATATATATATAAATATATATAAATATATATATATATATATATATATATCTTTATATATATATATATATATATATATATATATATATCTTTATATATATATATATATAAAGATACATACACAAAGCTAAAATTTTTCTCCCTAGTCACCACGCGTGTAACAGGACTCCACGCACGTCAAGATTAGTACCCTCGCACAGCGCTTCGCGCGGTGGGCGAGGGGATGAATAAATTAAACGGGTATCGTATTCACAAGGTTAAAGATATAAAGTAGGTGTTATATTACAAGATGTATGAGGAACGGAAATGGATAGAATGGTTAAAGAGAGAGAGAGAGAGAGAGAGAGAGAGAGAGAGAGAGAGAGAGAGAGGGAGGGAGGAACAGAGCTTAGATTGGCATTCAAGGAAGGTTTAAGTTTAGAAATAATAAGACTTTCTCTTACCAAAAGTTCAGAGGCAGAAGAACAGGAGGATAGGATTTTGAAGTCGTTGAGTGATGCAGTGTGGCCAGTCTCAGTGAGATGAGTTAAGATGCTGGAAGGTGATGGGTTAAGAAGCTTTTTACCTGTCAAGGCAGACTCCTAGATCATCAGAGGCTCGTGTATGTAAGTGGCGGGCCGTTTGGCCCACATACAATGCGGAGCAGCATTGACACGTGTAAGCGTAAACAACAAAAGACCTCAGAGCTTTAGGAATCCTGTCCTTAAAGTTGAAAAGATGAGAAAGTCGCTTTCCTGGTTGAAAAACAAAATGAATTGTAATGCGAGGGTAAGCCGAAGAGCAGAATTTTAAAATTTTAGTGCGGATTTGAAGAGAGTGACAACCAGTGAAGGGAAGAGAAAAGTATAAAACCTTTTTGGGGACTGTGAGAATGACTGATTTGGTTGCAAAGGCTTTGTCCAAGAGAAGAGAAACGCATTTGTCAAATAAATGGGTAGGAAAGCCATTGCTTTTAAAGATATTTTTTAACATTTCAAGTTCTTTGTGGAAACTTTCATAACTAGAGCAGATGTTGAAACAACGATGGAGTAGTGATAGAATTAGACCTTGTTTGTAAGTGAAAGGTATGAAGCTGTGAAAATTTGTGAAAAGACCAGTGAATGTGGGTTTACGATAAACAGAGGTGGTGAAAGTGCCGTTATGACAGGTGATGTCGATGTCGAGAAAAAGTAATGAGCGGTTGGATTCAGTTTCAAAAGTAAAGTTTCTATTTGGATGTTGACGGTTATGGAAATTCAGAAACAAGGGAATGTGATCAGGGGATCGGAAAAGTAAAAAACAATCGTCAACATATCTACGATAGTAACTGGGCTTGAAATAGGAAAGACAATTATCAAGCCAAGATTTTTCATGGGAGGATAAGAAGATGCCTGCAAAAAGAGGTCCAAGGGGAGAACCCATGGCGACTCCATCAATTTGTTCGTACAGAGAGCCATTAAAAGTAAAGTGGCAGTCCTTAACAGAAAAATATAGAAGCTTCTTAAATTCTACTCGGAAAAAACCATGATAATGGGTGTCAGTGTAAAATAAACGGTCAAGAATTAAGTTAATGGTTTCGTCAAATTGTACGTTGGTAAAAAGTGAAGTGATATCGAAACTGGCCATGACTAAATGATCGGTATCAAAATTTAGATTAAGTATTTCTCGAACAAAAGACAAAGAATCACTCACCATGTAAGCACCAGAAGTGATGGGACGAAGAAGGGACGAAAATAATACGTTAAGTAATATGTCATTTTAACCAAATGGCGGTAAATCTATGAAATTATTCACTACGGTATAAGAGAATGGGTTTGCGATTACCATGATGTATAAGTGATTTATCGAGGAATTCTGTGCAATCCGAATTTTCAAAATTGGGGTCGATAGGAAGCATTATCCTTACAATAGCTTTTTCGACTTCGTGCAAAGAGGCTTCAATTAGCCACTAAAAGTAACACGTCGCGCTTGAAGACAATAATATAATCGTGGTTATATTATCAACAGTTTTTGCTTCGAAAAGGTTTGATATCATAACTTAATCACTAAAGTCTTGCACTGCTTTCACGCACTTATCCAACTGAGATATCTGCCAGTTGTTCGTTAGTTTAATCAGTTATCCCTCGTTCTTACTTACTATTGTTTTTTACTGCAACAGGTTTGTATGTCCGAAAAATGTGCATTTGAGGTCATGTGAAAACTCTCTTTGCGCAGTGCAATTAAGATGGATTGCGATTGTCATCCTAGTGTATGCAATGAACCCATGACAGTCTGTACGGTAAGATATCCGATTTTGATTTGTTCTAGTTCTTCCTCGACGCTGTCGCGAGTTTAGACCATACGCCAAAATGTCAATCGCGATGGAGAAAATCGCGAGTGTAAACGGGATTAGAATAAATAAAGGAAGAGAATGTGTTAGGAGAAAAGAAAAGATCATTAAGTCGGTCATTTGATGACTTATTTTATGCTTTCTCAAGTTTTCGGCTGGTCATAGTTTTTGACTTAAGTAATGTGTTTCCAAACGATTATTGGGGAAAAAGAAAACCAAATGGAGAAACAACTCGGTGGACAAGAACAAACGTTTAACCGGCATGGTAAGATTGTTGCCACAAGGTAACCATAGAGAACCATATCTTGAATTACTTCTCCATTATCTCATTCTAACGTTGAGCATCTGCCTCGATAATCTTATCTACTAAAAATACGATGTAATCCACTCCGAAGCGGTGTCAGACATACTAACTTTCTTGGACCTTTATCTAACCATTCATTGCGACTTAAAATAGACAACTATCCAAACAATCTAACTAATTATTAGCGTTTTTCTGCTTGTTGATCGAGAAACCGAGTAATAATAATTAGTCAGAAGCATTCAAAACCATTCAGCATTCTATACTTTTTTTTAATTCTTTTTTATGGGTGTATATTTTAGAGATGAGATGCTGCAACTGTGACAGAGAAGGACACATTCGACGCGAGTGTCCTGGGAGAATAAGGCAGGGGCGTCAAGGTGGCAAAAAGACACGGGGAACAATAAATATCAGAATAAACCTGTGGCGGTATGAAGGTACGAGCGCTTTTTAGCTTGACTCTGGTCTACTTTCTTTTTACAGATTTGAGAACCAAAAGAATCTGGAACCAAATGACAATATATCGCTATAAACTGTTAAAGCTATTAATCCAGTGCTTTTGATTCTCTATTCTTGATCGATATGTCGGCTTTGTCCGCCTAAATTTCTCGATGTGAAAAAAATTTTTATAGGCATGTTTCATTCTCCTGAATCGTCTGTGGGCTCCCAGAGGTGTAGGAAGCGGAGGGGAAGGGGGACGTGGTAGCATAAGCCCCCAAAATTTACGACATAAATTATATATAATTTATGATCAAAACTGCTCTCAAAATCCAGGAAACAACGTTTCAGAGACTCAGAAATTCAAAAAGTTGCCAAAGAGCATGCCCCTAGACCCTTTAGAGATGGGTTGTGCTCCCCAATGGTTAGTTGGTCCCTACACCTCTGAGCCTTGTCCTAGAATGAAAATTTATACCATTAGAACGAGCGTTAAATTCTTTGCAACATATCTCAATTAGAAAAAAAATCTTAAGCCCAGTCTACACGAGCACGTTTTCTGTGGCAAGCTCTTCAGTGACCATTTTAATTTGCTCGTATACATGAGAAAATTTGCCCGAATTATTTGTGACAAATACATTTAACAAAGAACTGGCACGCCAGTTTTTATTAGGCAAAGAAAAAATGTCATATGCAAAAGTTTGTTCATGTGCAAGACCCGTCACCGAAAATTTTCCACCTACTCAGGGATTGGCAGTGGCTTCTTCAGTTTTGTCCCTACTGTCCATAGTTATTTCTTTCACATAGGCAAACGAGTTTTCAACTTAGCATTTGCTGTCTTTTTGCACGAGCAAATATCTTTGTCGCAGAAAACTTACTACAGAAAATTTGCTCATGTGGATTAGGCTTTATTGAATACAGGCCGAGAAAGAAGTAAATTTATAACTTGACCTAAACTGGTAAATTGGTAAACCTAAACTGACCTTGACCTAACCTTGACCTAAACTGGTAAATTACCGTTTAGGTCAAGTTAACTGGCCATATTTCAAGTTCTCATGAGTCGCCTGTAAGCTTACGCCAGTTTGGAAACTTATACAATTAGAAAGAGCATTAAATTCTGTGTTCCATGTCTCAGTTCGAAGAAATCACTTAGAATGAGAGCGGCCAAGAAAGTAGCATTTTTTATGATATATCATCGGAATATTTTAGATTTCAGGGATGATTGCGGTTGAGGTGGTTGAAGTAATGTTTAATGAACAAGCACTGCAGGGTTTTAGACCCAATAAAACACGTGCTGCTAGTTTAATGAACCGCTTTAAAACAGAATGTCGAAACAATTGACTGAAAGATCTCAAAGGAATTGAATATGGCAAATATGCTAAAGCTCAGCAAAATTATCATATGTGGAATTTCAAGGAGTGGGTACGATAGATGAATTTTCAGTGCACGATGGCTGAATGAACGTTTTGTGAAGCCAAAATTGCCAAAGAAGGAAAAAAACATACTGGGTTATGCTGTACCAAAGTCAACTCGCTGAGAAACAGAATGGGCTGTCAAGATTTTTCGAGAATGGCAAAGAAGGAGGGGCAGTAAGGATCATGTTGAAGGAGAAGTTGGATTCAAAGATGATCTGAATAAAGTTCAAAATCTGAACAATTATATCACTGATATGCCCGCCGAGTCCTCCAATTTTTAGTCAACGAATTTCGTTGAAGAAATATGCAAAGATAAGTGGAGAGTGATATCCTTCGCGTTCGTTGTATAGTATGTGTAGTGGCATATCGCGGCATTTAGATCATTGTAATGGATCAGATGCTGTAAAGACATTGAGCAAGAACGATCAAAAGTAATGTCTTGTTGTAGAGAGTTACTGTTTGTCAACATTTGGAACTAGAGCGCAGAATGTATGTGAAATAAACATGAGAAAGTTTCCTTTGTTTTGATTTGCCTTAGGGTTGTTATCCGTTTAATTACAATGCCCTGTTTGCTTTCAGTAGATGAACCCTTTATTATCGATACCATTATATATGATTTAGCATGTCCTTAGCGACTTAATTCTGATTAGGTGGCTTGTCGAGACGTAGTTGGATTGTCCCAAGTTAGGAAAGGAAAAGGGCGTTTAAAGTTAATAGAACCTTTGGCTAAGCGGGACCGATATATAAGTAATCTCATATTATTGTTGTTAGTTAGCAGCTAATTTGATCTACAATTATCGATTTTAACAATATTGTGGTTAAAGTTGATTAGAGTTTCTTGAGTCGATATTTTAGTTTACGATCATATTGATCACATCATTGCACCATTAAAATAATCGTAAACCGTCACATTTGAGTTTTCGTGGTTTGTGCGGCAACATTTGCGTGATTAAGTGGTCCGTAAAATAGTCCCTAAAGCGTGTTGAACAATAACTGCCGCGACACGTCCCGAAGACGAAGTCCGAACATTCGACGCTGTTACACACATCTAAAAAATTCCTAAACAAGTATTACTAGAAGGATACCAGTTTGTTTCCTTTGATGTTGAATCACTATTTACTAATGTTCCACTATCTCGCACAGTTAATATTGTCTTAGACCGAATTTATAATGAAAATTTATTAAGTACCACTTTAACGAAACGCACTTTGAAAAAGCTGATTTTGGATTGCTGCAGTAAAACTACCTTTTCTTTTCACAACCAGTTATATGAACAAATTGACGGTGCATCTATGGGATCGTCACTAGGACCTGTCTTGGCTAACATCATACTAACTGAGTTTGAACGGATTATAGTTTCAGATCTCATTGATAGCGGTATCATTAAATTTTACAAACGATATGTTGACGATACTCTCCTTTTGATTAAACCTTCCAACATCCCATCGGTGTTAACGAAATTTAACAAATTTGATAAAAACTTAAAATTTACAGTTGATACTTTTCCTGATGGTAATATCTATTTTTTAGACATTAAAATTTCGGCTGATGGTACTGACGTTTATCGTAAAGATACTCACACTGGTCAGTATACGCACTTTACAAGCTTTGAACCTTTTTCATGCAAAACTGCATGGATAAAGTCTCTTTTCAACCGCGCTCTTAAAATTTGTAGCTCACGAAAGCTTTTTAACAACCAAATTAGTTTTCTAAAATCTTGTATGTCGTGGAATGGTTATCCCAATAGCGTAAAATATTTTCTAATTAATAAACTAAAACGCAAATGCAACGCTTCTACAATTAATACGAATAGGTCTTCCGATGATGACAATTTACCCAAAATTTGGATGCGTATTCCTTTCCATGGTAAACAAAGTGAAAATCTAGGTAAATCATGCATTTCGAAAATTCGGCGTCATCTAAATCAACCCGTTAATTTTATCGTTATTTATGACACGAAAAAAGTCTCCTATTTTATTTCTAACAAAGATAAGATTCCGGAAATGTCTCGCAATAATGTCGTCTACCAAATTACTTGTCCTGGCTGCAACAAAACATATATAGGTAAAACCGACCGTTGTCTTCACAAACGTCTTTCCGAACATTCTACTCAACATAACACCAGTGCAGTTGCCCAACACTTCCTCGAATGTGAACACGCTCACTTCATTAATGACTTATACGATCAGTACGACCGACTAAATGACCTTCCCTCATCTTCTAACATATCTACCTCCATTAAAAATTTAATCTTTGATAACTATAAAATTCTTTATACGACTAAGTCTACTAACACCAATAAACTTCTAATAATTGAAGCACTCCACATTAAGTTTAATAAACCTGAGCTTAATTCAGGGCTTAAAGCTAGAAAAGAACTCAACCTTTTTATTTAGAGATATTATGCACACTTGTTATCTGTTAGCCCGATACTTCTATTGTTCACGCCCAACCGCTTTATTCATGGTGGTGAGAATTTCTAATTAATTAGCATCTTAGCGTCTCAACATCTCAGCATGTAAATAGTGATTACCGGTAGTGTTTCCTAATTCCGTCTCGATGATGTCATCACACCTTCTGTATATAGACTCTGACATGTTATTGTAATATCATTCTGTCTGAAGACGACTTTAAAATTAAGTCGAAATATCACAGTTTCAACAATAGTTTTATCTTGTATTGACTCATATCTTGAGTTTTCAAGATGACATTATTCTTCGGAATATGTTTTATTTTAACCACACACTCTTGGCTTCTTTTTGTCAAGTAGGATTGGAACCATTTTAGCTCCAATCCTTGAATTCCAAAATGCTCATGCATCTTCCTTAATAAGATTTTGTGATCAATGGAGTCAAAGGCTTTCCTAATATCAACTGAAATTAAACCAACTAGTTCCCCATTATCCATTTTTCCTAACCAATTATCACACATTTGAATTAAAAGGGATAATGTTGAATGTTTTAGGCGAAAACCTGTTTGATATTGGGAAAGTAAGGAATTATTAATCAAGTATATATACAGCTGTCCAAATATTTCTTTCTGAAATATTTTGCTGATGATAGGAAGAATAGAAATTGGGCTATAGTTCTCACATTTTCGTCTATCTTCAGATTTATAGACAGGTATTACCCTAGCTCTTTTCCAATCATCAACAAATACACCCTTAGAGATTGAACGGTGAAAAATATAGGTCAAAGATGGGGAAATAATATTGCATGAAATAATATTTTCAGAACACTTGATTCATTAATTGTATAAAAATTAAATTGCGAATTTATATCAGTTGAATTGTGGGGTAATTCTTCATTAACAGATAAACATACTGACAGTGCAGCCAGAGTTGGACCAATATTAATAAAATAATCGTTTAAATGTTCAGCAATATGTTGGCATTCATTATTTATACTTCCATTTATGTTAATTTCTACAATATTAGAAGATTTCCCACCTTTACCTAACAGGGTGTTAATGAGCGACCATGTTTTTTTCATATCTCTTGCCCGAGAAAGTTCTTTAATTTTCGTTTGATAATAGACTGCTTTGGCTCTTTTCATTTCCAAGTTTACTTTATTTCTCTCCGATTTATATTTGTCCCAATGGGTCTGCGAATTATATTTCATTGCTCTCTTTTTATGCCGGTCCCTAGATCTTATTAGTTTTTTAATATCTGAATTTATCCAAGGGACAGATTTTTACTTTATGTTTTTGTAAATTAAAGTGGCATGCCGGTCGAGAACTTCTAGAAAGAAGGATTTCCAAATTTGCCAACAATCATTTGGGTTCACACATTGTGTGATTATGTTCCAAGGTATTCTAGATAAATCCTGAATAAAGTCATTGTCACTAAATCTTTTATAATTTCGAACTCTCAGGCAAGTTTGTCTATATTTTGGCATGGTCATATTTTTCACCGCGTAAATTAAGTTATGATCTGACATTCCCAGATCAATAACTCCACTACTGGAAATGTTATTAGGTTGATTGGTGAATGTTAGATCTATCAAAATTGATGATGTATTAGTAACTCTGGTTGGTTTCTTAATCAACTGCTCTAAATTATATAATACACTCAAAAACATTAACTTCTTGGAGTTAGAATCTTGTTGTGATTTAAGCATATTACAGTTCAGGTCACCTATTACAAACAGTTCTTTGTTTTCAGCATCACACTTACTAAGAAACATTTCAAATGCATTGAACAGTTCCATCTCAGAGTTAGGCGGTCTATACCATGCACTAATGAGAAATGGCCTACTTCGTTGTTTAGAGATCTCAATGCAAATCATTTCAAGACAATCCGAATTTAATTCCATTCGTTCACAAAATGAGTGTACATCTCGAAGATATATATGTATAGGGATGGATGTGAATAGGGAGACAACGTCGAAGGATATCATAGTCTCGTCGGGTTCGATTTTGAGATCAACGGTCGTTCTTCCTTTGTCGGCTGGTAAGATAATTATGTTGTTATCGTTTCTAAGGTTGTTCAACGTTTTCCGTTTAGTTTTGGTCATATAGATTGGTTTCTTGAGGTAGTGTAAGTGGGAGGCGAGTTGGTGTCGTATGTTGTTTGCTGTGTGTTCTTCGATGTTGGCGGTCTTTAAGGCGTGTTCCAAGTCTGTGATGAAATCTAACTGGCTGGCGTCTTTAGTGTTGTAATTCAGTCCTATCGAAAGCAAGTGTCTTTCTTCGTCCGTTAATTGTCGAGAGGAGACAATTGTCTAGAGGAGATATGTCTCGTGTCCATGCGGACACGAGACATGCACGGGAATTCAAAGAAGCATGGCACAGCCTAGAGAACCTCGCAATTAACAGACACATCGACATCCCTGCAGCATACCAACAACTTCAACGACACCAAAACATCTCCAGAGGATCAAAAGCCACCAACAGGAACGCCGAACAAAACCAACCAATCGGCGACCAGACCAGCCAACCAATCAATCAGACACTCGTTACGCCTACGCAATCAAACACATAAAAACATCTCACCCAGACCTATCCCACACAACCTGACGAAGACTAGAAGCACCAAGTTGAAAGCTCGTACTAGAAGAACCGCAATCCGGAGAACATTATTGTAAACATATATATATATATATATATATATATATATATATATGTATATATATATATATATATATATATATAAACATATATATATATATATAAACATATATATATATATATAAGCACCACCCTACAGAAACGGATCAAAAACCTGCCACCTGTGCCTCACCGAAAAATTCCACATAATTTTCTGACGAAGACTAGAAGCACCAAGTTGAAAGCTCGTACTAGAAGAACCGCAATCCGGAGAACATTATTGTAAACATATATATATATATATATATATATATATATATGTATATATATATATATATATATATGTATATATATATATATATGCACCACCATATAAACATATATATATATAAACATATATATATATATATATATATATATATATATATATATAAACATATATATATATATAAGCACCACCCTACAGAAACGGATCAAAAACCTGCCACCTGTGCCTCACCGAAAAATTCCACATAATTTTCCGACAAGAATGCGACTTACTAAACAAAAGAAGCGAAATCCTTTCAAACTGCCGACACAAAAACAAATTCCTTTTAGCGAACTTCAAAGCTATACCGCCGGACAATTAAGAGACAATGGGCGAACACGTCATCGCGTGGTCACACTATTAATAGCGATCAATAATTGTTTGTAATCAGTCGTCTGATGATTGCCACGGGGCATGAAACACCGTGTAACGACGTAGTTGTTAAATCATAGACTATTAAATAAATGAATATATATATACATGTACATACTTATATGGCTTTTTTCTCACCTTTGTAAATTTATTCTCTGGAGATGCTGCACGCCTCAACGAAACGTTAGTAAACATGTTTTAAAACTTTTCGACTAGCCTCCTTTACTATGGGGATATTATTAGCAATTCTAAGCTGGGCTCTTTTGAGCTGGGCTCAAAACTAAATTATTTGAGCTAAACTTTCATGTTTTGAGCCATTTTAGAAAGTTTGAGATAGATCGAAAATTTATCAAAAACCAGGGATTATATTTTCCAAATTGTTTGCCACAAAAACAGGTCGATATATTTAAACGGCGGCGGATTAAACTTTTGCCTTAACGTTACAGCTTGAGCAAAGGCATTCCGTCATGACATGAAAATAATGATATCACAAAATGCTCGGGGACCTTAACTAATTCCTTTTACTTCTGGCCCATGGGCTTTACCCACCCTTCCCACCCTTCAATTGCGCCACTGAACCTTTCCCGACTGACGATGAGTACTCCAGTATTTTGCTCTGACTAACAACAGACGATTTTGCTCGTCAAGAGGTGACCTCCAGTCGCGAAAGTATTAAAAATACAACCTCTGTAATTTTAGAGGTCAAAACATTTTATCAAAACATTAAGGAGTCAACCTAATGACTTATCGCAAACTTTCAAAATGTTTTTTTGAAAATTTGCGACAAAAAATAAGTTAAGATATTTTTCTTTAGATAATGACAAAAATTAACAGCTATCTTGAAAGAATCTGAAAATGATAACTTAAATTAGAAATTATGAGTTCGACGACTTAAAACGAGCTACGCGCGCTACCCATATGCAAGCGCCGAGGGTTTCCGGGCAACGGGAGAACCCCCCTAAATACTCCCTTGGTTCTGAACCAAAACTGCGCAAATGGACGTGTCAAAAACCTAAATGAGTGTCGAATTAATAAAAAAATAAAAAATAAAAATGAACTTTTGCGTTAACGAGTTCGAGGTTGGCGTTAGTGATGGTATGTTTTTTCTGGTAATGAACCACAAAAGGTGTACTTTGCATACATCGATGAAACCTGGCGATTTGCTTGTCTGATATTATTGATATACCATATTACACGACGCAATTTAGTTTGTGTCATTTATTTATTTCTTCAATATATTCATTTTCATCTGTTCATTTATTTTATAATGGATGAATAAAATCGTTGGCTTGTATTCTCTAGCTATTCCCTGCGGACAGTATGGTGTTCATTTTCGGTTGTGGTAACAAGTGCGATAGCGGACTTCCTAGTTTGAGGGGGGGACAAACGGGAGCCAGCGGAATTTCTCGGGGAGAGGACCTCCTGGAGAACATGTAAATTTCAGGCGAAATATTACAACTATCAGGATAATGGTGCATTTAGTTCTATAATTCCTATAGTATGTCATAAAATTGTAATAACATCCCTCACGTATTATTGAAAATGTGTTTTCCTGTTGTAAATGGTGACTAAATAATGCTGGGAAGGGCAAAATGGGAGGATAAATTTTTCTTTGAGCACTTCATACCACCACTGGTCGCAACTAGTTTTATTGATTTGGACGATATCATTTCTATCCCGTTTCATAATTATCTAGAATGGTTATGTGATCTTTCAAATCCTTTTGGAGTTGAAAGTAAGTAAAAAATTAGGAGCCGCCACGTTTCTATATCCTGATAGCCCAATGTCCTTAATCTGGCCTTGACAAAATCATCAGTTATTCCGAAGTTTACACAGACGTTTCTCATGGTAGATGTCGATGAAGAAGCCCGAATGCAAGTAATTAAAGTAATCAAGTCTATTTTGAGGGACATCAGAGCTTAGTCCTTTGGCAAGAATATTCTTTTTAATGAAATGAGAACACAGTTCCAGACGTAAAAAGTGAGACAATTTGGATTGATCGACAAAGAAGTTGAAAAAATGGAGTAAAGATGCATTAGCTTCTTTTCTTGTATTTTACAGTGTTTCTCAAAGCTATTTTCTTCCAAAACTATTTTTCTGACGCTGGTAGCAGGAAGTCCTATTGTTTTCTGCAAGTCGTAAAGAGGACCTCAATGTACCAAAAGAGAACTTTGAATGATATGGAAGCTTCCGGTGACGTCTCCTGACATCAGCACTGTATGCCGTCAGTCCCTTGGGACCTTGCAGTTGTATCACTTACAATTCGGGGATGAACTCTTTGAAAAGCCGGAAACTTGGCTGTATCTTAGGTTCTGCAGTGGCAGATGCTGCTGGTGAGTATTGCTTGTTGATTTGTAAATTTAACTTGATCACTTTAGATATGCAATCGCAGGTGTTGAGAGCAAAGTGCCGCCATTGTTGATGGCATATCAATTTCGATCTTGAGAACTTAATCAGTCAACGCAGGTCTTGTCTTTTTTATAGCGCAACCGCTGCATTGGATTTACGATCTTGATAAACTTCGTGCCACTCTGGGAGATGCTGAAGAAATCGCATTTTGGACGCCATCGGCCAATTCGTTCTACTGCATTGAACTTGGCAAACAGACTTGTTATGGCGACCAAGCCTATGCTATATTGGAGTCACTGGCCGAATGCAGAGGTGTGTTAAGCATTTCAAAAGTTAACCTAAACATGACATTGCTTAAGCATTTGCTTTGGTTTTGCTAGTCGTTAAATATCACCCATTAACCAAATCATTTCATGCAGCAGTCTTGCAAGTCAACAGTCAAAAACAAACGTAAATCAGAGCTATATGTAACTGTTACAAACAGTCAAGCCTTGATTGGTTCGGGTTTTAAGCTAATTCATTGCAATTCTCGGTGAGACTGTACACCAAGAGCTACGCACAATTACAGTAACACATGCAAAGACTTATCAGTAGTCACGAGGTTACTAGCTAAACAGTGCAGTTACAGTACAAGATTATATGTATCACCAATGAACAACATTGATGAACTACACCTTTTGCTGTTGATTACCAGAAAATACAAGATCATTAACATCAATCTCGAACTCATTAACGCGAAAATACATTCATTTTATTAAATCGACTCTCGCTCATGCTTTTGTCACGTTGATTTAAGATTTTTGTATAGAAAGTAACGTTCGTTAGCAAGGATACGCGACCATTTCCATCAAAGGGCATTCAAGAACGCCAACAGATGACCATTCACACCATGCTACCTTACATTAGAGACAATAAAAATTCAATTATGCAAGACGTTTGTCCAGTTTATTGCAGAATCAAATTAAGGTTAAATGGAATCTTGACACATATTTCAAACTGTTAACAATCTTTAGTTCACAATTGACTGGACAAATGTCTTGCATAATTGAAAGTTTATTGTTTCTAATGTATGGTAGAATGTTGTTGATGATCATCTCTTGACATTACTGAATCCCTCTTTCATGCAAATGGTTACATATTAATGGTAATGGATGTCACTTTCTAATTTTGAATGATCTTGACAAAGGTGTAAGTGAATGTCCAAACAATAAAATGAATGTATTTTTCATGTTCATGACTGATTGATTCACTGTTGATGACTGGTTGGTGTTAATGATACAAAAACTGTACAGTGTTTTTCAATGTGGGTGGTCAAGATTTCTGGGAGAAAAATTGGTGGGGGGCAGAAATAGGCCAAATTACTCTTTGCACAATTTAAACATTACTTCACCAGTTTGATGACCACTTGCTAAATAGAAAAAACCCCAACCCCCCCTAAAAAAAACATAGCCAAAAAAGCTAGGGGACAATTGCCCTCCCTGCCCCCCAGCCTTTTGATTCCTGCGGTATTATTTTCTGGTAATGAACAACTGAAAGTGTAATTGTTTTAACAAGACCAGCAGAATTGGAAGTGAGCTAGTGGGATTGTAGGCCAACTATAGCTACCCAGTATTTCCAATGAGTTGACTAAGCTCCTGAAGTATTTAAGCCAAGGCTAAGAACTTGCTTATTACTTTGTATATCTAGTAGTGTGAGAAAGTTCTACCCATAATGTTAAATCTTTATTGACAAAATCAGAGAGAAATACTGATTTACATTTTTTTATTTCCACTATACCTCTCTGAAATTTAGATGGGAGGTCATCTGCCTTGACATATTGTATTTGTGTACGTAGGGGTCATAGCGGGGTGGCTGAAATATTTTGTCATTCATACTTCCCCACTTACAAATTTGCTTTTTGTCACTGAGATTGATAGGTGGCATGTGACCTGCCTCAGTAAGGATATTTTTTCCTTAGGATAGGGCAAGGAGTTAATAAGCTGTGAATGGGGTTGTGGTAGTTCATGATTGTTGGAACATAAGAATAATGCATTGGTAGAACAATCTTGTTTGCTGTTCATCATTGTTGACCTGCATGCTATAGTGTGTGAGTATGAATTAACCCATTCACTCCCAAAGTGGCTGTTTAGTATATGGAACAATTTATTCTAGTTAATGCTACACTGTAGATTATCTTATTGAGTGGAAGGGCACATCTGGTGATAAATGAGTAAGACATTTAGGTGGCAATGGACAGACAAAGTACAAGACTGTATGCATTTCATGTATGCAAATCCAAACTAGGGTATTCTTGAGCTAAATAATTCACTAATAAAAGTCGTGTACATCTGAAGCTTTACCTCTTGAAATCCTCTCAGCAACAAGTATGTGAACTTGTGAAGTATCAAATAAAATTTAAAAAAGGTAATGATAAAATTAGAATTAAGCATGTGTCTAGCTGCATGCAATCAAAGATGCCTAAATTTTGGTCAGAAGGGAACAGAAAGTGAAAGGCAGTTAACCCTGTTTCCATTCTGGTAAATACAGCACAAGGGGAGTGAAAAAGTACCCTGTCAGAGAGGTTAACATTTGAATCACAGCCTATGAAAATGAAGAGGAAGCATGAGAGCATGATATTAACTCCTGTCATAACCTTTCATTAAAAATATTTGTTTTATGCCCCAAGCTTTTTGAAGTTTAATTTTATGCAGAATGATGTGAACTGTTATACGTGCCCTACTAAGCCCCTAGGGTATCCTGACATCTCTGTGATGCAATTCAAGAACTAGCTTTGACATACTCTTAAGTCAACTTGATCCTTATTGTCTGGGCATTCTTTTTCTGAAAGGTTTCAACCTTGGTGACCAGAAACAGAAAGCATACAAAGCATTCGGACCAGGAACAGAATATGATAATTCTCTAATTGATGAGTATGAGTCAAAAGAGGGTAAGTTGATCAACGCACTGAAGTTGTTCATTTTTATGCACTTACATTTGGTACTCAGTTCACATTCTGTTAATTTTATAAATAAAATGGGTCAAGTGCCGGTTTGCAGATGTGCCTGAATTAATTAGGCAGTCATGGGCTCAACCCTATAACTAGGAGCAATTCCCCATCTAAGACTTGCTTCATCTGTCTAATAACCTGTGGTACAACCACAATGCCGATAATCTCGGCGGCTTTGGATCCGTGAAATCACGATCTTTAAAAGGTGTTTTCGGCAGCGCACCTTGAAATTTTTTATTATGCAGGCATCAAAAATCTGTAGTCGTGACATTGTGTTTGTTGGTAGACAAACAACTTTGATATTAGATGACGTTTCCTGGGGATCAGGCGGATGGCAGCGGGCGTTATCAAGAAAACGACGTGTCTTTGTTCTGCATGCACTCTCTCGTTCAGTTTAATCAATAGCGCTCTCATATCAGACTTCATTCATGGCTTTGGGTTGAAAAAATACTGTAGATTACGTTTTAGGGACGTCTCTCAAGCACGTTTTTGAAGCATTTGGGTGACTTACTCTTCCAAATGACAGTAGGCTCCTCTTTACATCCATTGCCAGCGTCCTCAAGATTATCGACGAGACGTCGGACATCCACTAACTCCTTGACATCGAACTTGTTAGGTACATCTTTTTGAAAATATACTGGTACGTTAACACAAAAATATGAGGCACGGATAATAAAATCATATTTGATGAGTCCCCGGCCTTTCCCCTTTCTGTTTCTTATCTGGACAAGCCAAAAGGAGTTCCCTTTGAGGTGCAGAATGTCATTGTAATTGGAGAGAATGTTTAGCTTATAATTCTAGTATACATATATATACTTTTTTTTTTCATTCTTCTTCTTAATTGTTCTTGTCCACCACACTTCATTAACAATTCTACATCTTACTTTCGCACCTACCACCTCCACTAATTAATCCCACCTTTGCAACTTAATTATTCATTCTGACACATATGTGTGAGGATTTCTATTAGATGAGTCATACACTTGTAATGTTTATCAGGCCCTATATAAATATCGCTTGTAAATAACCTAATAGTATTATCATTTGCACTGAAGATGGCATGCGTTTTGCCGAAACATGTATGTAATAAAGAAATTTGTCGTTTACTTGAAGTTTATATTAGCACTTGTGCTTTTACAATCTTATGGAAATACATGAGGTCGTTGTCAAAAAGGGAATCTTGCACGTGTCCGTAAAAACAGCTGGAAGAAGATTCTACGAAGCAGCTAAAAAGCAGCTCACCGAGCAGACATCTAAAATTTCGAGATTAGTAAACTTGCTAGAGAAGCAGTCAGGTTACATGGACAGTATTACGACCCCACAGCACCAATCGAAGTAACCTAAAGTGCCTATACTCTGGTAAGAGATTTTCTTTTTGCGTAAATCTTCATTGACAATGCCGATCGTCCTTGTGTATTTTCCTACATGACAATGGATGAGTTTAAAAACATGCGTAGAGAATGAAAAGAATGGGTAATAGTTGTCGTGAAGCACAAGACTGTGCACATTTAAGGGCTAGCGTACGTTCTCAGCAACAGGTTTCTTGAGTTAGTCGTACGTTTTCGTCAACCACATGTAGACTCAAGTGACAACATTTAGGACCGGCTTTGTGTTTTTGTCGTGGAACCACCAAACTATGTCATGTGGGCAAATTAATAAGGCCGTACAATCCATTCTTAAGAAAGCTCAAGTGCAGGTAAAACTGACATCAATCTCTTCCCTCAAGACTGCAGTAACTACGATTCATACAAGCAATCCTTAGCTCAGGAGTAAACTGGCAGGATTAATGGTGCATGATAAAGCCACCGCGAAAAAATATCTGTTGTCAGGGGAAACCAAAGCCTTATAGTGGAAGCGTCGAAAAAAACTAAGGGATGTCATGTGGAAACAAAGAGAGCTCCAGCCAAAGAAAGCGATAATCCTGCCGGATTTTTTAAAGAATCACACACAGACCGAAGAAAGCAGCTGCCACGCAGGAAAAGACTGCCGCGGACCCCACAAGAAATCAAGAAAGTGCCAAACACTTTCAAAAGGGGGATTGAAAGAAGAGCAATTACGCTTCACATTTTTCGGGAAAAGATAGAATGAGATCCGCACCCGTTTGGCATGTCACCAAGAAGGGTGTATGACAGCCGGAAGAAAGAGCTAGGCCAGCCAGAACATGACAAGCCTCAAGACTAAGAAGTGCCACCAGAACTGTCTGAATCTCTGGAGTAGCGACTTGTAAGAATAACTGCACATTCCAGTGAGTAGACAACTCTAGAAACCTTTGGCGAAGAGTCACCCCTTTGGATCATTACACCAACAGAAAGGACCTACAGCGTAGTTTCGGACAGCGAATTATCAGCACTGCGCTCTTGTTCGAGATATAATAGGCTGTCGCAGAACCTTCGTAATAGCTGTCGCAAAATCCTCTAAGTAAATTGTGAACCTTCGACTCCGGTTCACAATTTACTTAGAGTGCAATCGATGGGACTGTATATCTATCTTTTTAAAACCATGTACTTTTCAGCTCATTCACATTACACGTCCACTCCCGTCAGACAAACTCGGTTTCTGAGTGTGACAGATTGCTCAACAGTCAACAATTGTACATAATTTCTAATTACAAGAACAATGGAACATTGAATACAACACGCTATTCACGAACAATAAGCTTTGTGAGTATAAACGGAGTCTAGTTTCACAAATTGTCACTGCGTCTAATTTTACAAGTAAGACTAATAATATTAACTTTAAAGAAACTTATTCCACAATAGCTATTAAGTCCACGTCACTGGTGACCCACATCACATCATTATGGCTGTAGAAAAAGTGATTAGTTTTCAACTGATGAATCGCATAATATACGTAAGAAGGAAGCAACAAAATGAAAAACCATGAAAGACGTGTTACTTTTTGAACTACATTACTTTTCGACGCTAATTAGACCCGTTGGTAGTATATGTGATGGGACTACCAGCGCAGTTTTCAGAAAACCATTCAATTTCTCTTCCAAACAAGCATTATCCATTTTTAGCCAAATCAGATTTTTTGAATAATGATTCACCGTAAGCCGTGCAAGTGGTAGTTTTACAATGGAGCTATCAACTCATTTCAACTGGCGGTTTGACAGCCCCAACATTCACAAACGCAATGGTTAAAAAAGCAACAAGTAGTAGTCAAGCTGGTGGTTATGCTGATTATGACTAGAAATCGTAACAGAATGTTAGAGGATATGTTTTGATATATATCTAAGTATCATAGATAAAGAGTAGTGCTCAGGATATTGTACGGGATAGAGGCATGACAAACTCGTAACATCAGAGTGAGTTTTATGACTAAAAGTTAGCCGAAATGTAGAATAAATAAAAATGTTATCCTTGTTCGGAGTCACCGTTTTTTAGTATTTGACCAAAATATCGTGTGCTAAGACACTTGAGAGCGTTGTGTGTGTGAAAGAGCTTTTCCCGTCAGGGCCGAAATACCCATATATTTGGAAATTCTAATGTGAAATAAACGGCATATTTTGTCTATATACGACGCCTGGCAGCATCGACACGAAAATTTATATACTACAAACGATCTCAGTCTAAAGGGTAATCGGTCCTGAAAACGAAAAAAGTTAGAAACAATGTCAATTGAAACACACCGGTGCTGGGTCGCGTTATAGTTTATTAAAACAAGTGTCAATGCTGCGGAGCGTTGTATTTCGGCCAAACTCGCCGATATCTTCATACCCCAATCTCAGAACATATGGGAGTTTCACCATCCACCGGCAAAAAGCTAAGCAGACATTCACTCTCGAGCATTCTCACTCATACTTATCACATTCAACCTCTCCTAACGAAATCACAATTTGCCTGGTACCTCTGATGATGTTGCGCGCTGCAACGAAACGTTAGTATTGTATCTGTTTCTTAATAAATTATTCTTAAAAGTTGCGAGTTTGTCATGCCTCTGTTCTGTACAATATGCTGGGCCCTACTTTTTATGCTTCGTTTAAGGTTCCCGCCTGGTTCCTCTATTACCACGATTTTATTGTCGATAATTTTATATTTGCATCACATGATCCTGTTGCTATGCATAGATAACGTTAAATTTAGCATGACCAATTGCCGCGATCAGCTTCGCCACTGCTTAATGCAACTATAAGAGTCATCCGATGCACATGGAATTCATGTGAATGACTACCGATTGATCATTATCACTCATCCTGTTGAATGAAATGAACTTGTTTCGTCTTGAAAAAGTGAGATAACAGATATAAACAATGCTATAGACGAACCACTGCACAAATGGAACTTTTGAACTTCTCCAAAAGAGCTTAAAAGCTGCGATAGAAATACTTCAAATGTTATTGATGAGATATACATTTTGGAAATGTTGGAGCTTGGAGATATCTGGAATGATAGATGAACGTTCGTCAAGCTCTATCCTCAGACAAACGATTTTTGAGCCCCAGATGGGGATCGAACCCGCAACCTTCTGATGACCGGTGAGACGCTCTAAGCAATGAGCTACCAAGACTCACATGGTGAGCTAAGGTGCAAGTTTCACATGTGTGCAGTCTGAGCAGAAACCACTATACCGTATTTACTCGAACAAACGCCTCGGCGTTTATTGAATTTTTTGCGCTGCGGCTGCGGCGTTTATTGCAAAGTTTATTCCAATAGAACTGGCGCGCTTATTAAAGAACGTCCTGGACGCAAACGCTGACAACAAACTATTCGCGAAGGTCACTGGAAAAAGGAAGAGAGAAGTTGGACTAGTTGTACCGGCAAAATTCTCGGCTTTCACTATGGAACTGCGCATAGCTGAAGGTTTGGAAAGAGAGATAAGTAGCAGAGCAGTGAAATATAGCCACTTCGAACTGAAAAACATTGTATTCGAGAAGACTAAATTTCCGAGACTGGTTTAGACTAAGTTGTGCCGTACTTTCTTAAGTGTAGTACTCGTGTGTAATTCAGTTCATACTTTATTTAGTTAGTTAAGAATGCTTCAATTAAACGCCGCATCGATGAGAATAAATTCGGCGTTTATTCGAGGGCGGCGTTTAATAATATTTTTGTTTGTATTTGCGGCGTTTAATCGAGTAAATACGGTATGTTAATAATGTTATTGTAAGAAAAAATATTAAAATGTATTAAAATGTAAACGATTGGAACGATCGTTGGTGTTTCGTGCATAATAATAAGAAAAGTAAACGCTGGATAAAGTGAATGGTTTCAAAACCAATATTTTTTTATTTTGTCGTGCAAGATCCTGTTGAAAAGCAAACTTTTTTTTACTTATATGAACAAATTACAAGCCTTGGTCCATGTCATGTGTAGATAAAAAAATCCGAAACAAAATACGTGCGTATGTTTTTTGTTAAAGACGCAAGTTGTATGTAAAATGGATCAATAGAATACAGGTTACAAAAATACCTTGTGAGGTAACAAAAATGCCTTGAATCAGGGAGGTAAGGAAAGCTCCCTATAAAGCTCTTGTGCGGCAGTTAGGAGATCTTCCGTCTCTTTCTTCATTGTGCCAGGACTCCGAATCTCTAATGTTTTCAGTACCCCTTACAAACTGTCCGTGCCATGCCTTTCCTCTGTAGTTGTTTAATCTTTCCTGTCTAATTCTTTCCTTCTCCTCTCCTTTATCCTGAATATTTTCATTTTTAACAGCTATAAGCAACTTTTCCTTACTAGCTTCCACATATCTATATAGACTGCCAACTTCAATATTAACACAGTCCTCGACACTTATCAAGCCTCTTCCTCCTTGTGATCTCTTTACATAAAGTCCGTCTACATCTGCTTGTGGATGGAGTGATCTGTAAACACTTAACAGCTTTCTTGTTTTTCTATCCAAATTTTTTAATTCTTCCTTACTCCAGTCGATAATACCTGCCCATACCTTATTAACGAAACTGCTTTTGCATTGCAGGTTCCTGTCCTTGTACTTTCTCATACGTTGTTTCTGTATCTCAACTTTCTGTCTTCTCTTTTCCAACATTCCCTTGTCACTAACTGTTTTCAACAAATTTTCTGTGCTGTTCGAAACATACTTTCTTAAACTATGCACTTCAACCTCCGCACAATTCTCCACACTTATCAACACTCCTCTTTTCTGCGATACAGTCTATCAATATCTCCTTGCGGGATTTACGCACGATACATGGGATTTACGTGATGATCAAATACATGATGATCGGTCTGTATTGGGAAATCCCACAACAGTTTCACATCATCATTTTTTGCAGTACTCTCTCTGGAGTGTGTTCATACCATTGTGCCTTGTAGGGAAGTTTATATCTTTTGCACATGTTCCAGTGCACTACAACTGCCAATCTATCATGACGCCAAACCTTATACTGAGGCTGCGCAAGTTTTTTACACTCAGCAACAACATGGCTAATTGTTTCATCCCGTTCCTCACACATTCTACACAAAGGGATCATATCTTGTTTATCAATTTTATTCTTTATTGCATTAGTTTGCAATGCTTGATCCTGTGCTGCTATTATTGTTCCCTCTGTTTCGTTTTTCAGAGTCCCTTTTCTTAGCCAAAGCCAAGTTGCTTTATCTAGCACACTCTCTGTATTCTTCATGAACTGTCCATGCAATACTTTTTCCACATATTGACTCTTCCTTTTCTCCTTCACTTCCCCCCGTTTTTACCCTCATCCAATATTCCTTTTTTTTACAGCATTTAGCAGCCTCTCCTGACTTCTTTCAAGATATTCATTCAATCTATAAGATTCTATTGCAACACAGTCCTCATCACTATTCAATCCTCTTCCTCCATCATCTCTTTTGATGTACAGCCTATCTGTGTTGGCTCTTGGGTGTAAAGCTCCGTAGATTGTCAATAATTTCCTAGTCTTCGTATCCATGCTTCTCAACTCCGTCTTGGTCCAATTTATTATACTTGCTCCATATCGAACTACTGACACCGCTCTCGCATTAATTGCTTTCGTGATGTTCCCTCCATTTAACTTTAACTTAAGGATCTTTCTGACTCTCCGATAGTATTCTGATGTTATAATTTTCTTCATGTCTTCACTTTTAATCTTATCCCTTTCTAGTATTATCAAATATTTATATCGTTCTTCTTTCTCTAACCGTCTGATTATCCGATTGTCTGGCATCCTTATTCCATCACATTTAACAATTTTGCCTCGTTTCATGATAGGCACTGCACATTTTTCAATTCCACATTCCATACAGATATCACTACTGAAGATCCTGACTGAATTTATCAGGCTACCCACTTGGTTTTCATTCTTCGCAAATAGTTTAAGGTCATCCATAAACACTAGATGATTGACTTTGCCTCAGCCGTCACCTAAGTCATACACAATCTTCATCTTCCTGAAAATTAGTGACATTGGGATTAATGCGACCACAAAAAGCAATGGCGGCAAACTATCTCCTTGAAACATTCCTCTGCGTATCCTAACATTTTCCAGATCTTTCTTTCCCACCCTCAAATTTGTAGTCCATTTTTCCATTCCATTCACCAGTATCTTTTTAATATTTTCAACTACTCCAAACATATCAATGCACGTTTTCAACCAACTATGTGGGACCATATCGTACCCTTTCTTGTAATCAATCCATGCCATTCCTACGCCAGTTTTTCTCCTCTTACAATTTCTTATGATCATTTTATCAATAAGAAGTTGATTCTTCGTACCCCTTGAGTTCTTCGGCATCCTTTCTGTTCTTCTGGAAGTAGATTCTGTTTATCCAAATGTTCCAGTGAATAGTTTCCACATTAGGGCAAGACAAGTTATTGGTCTAAAATTTGTTACCACATCTCCTTGCGTCCTATCTTTCTTGATCAAGATTGTTCTTCCTGTTGTCATCCAGTCTGGGATCTGGCCTTTCCATCAAGCATCTTTGGAGTCCCATTGCTATTCTTTCGTGGCATGATGTAAATTTCTTTAACCAAAACCCATGAATACCATCTGGTCCAGGTGCTTTCCAGTTGTTTACTTTCTTTAGCTGTTTCTTTACTTTATCCGTTATCAGTACTATGTCCTCCTGCTTTTTTACTCTGTTTAATTCCTTCTTCACTTCATTTAACCATTCTGCTCTTTCATTGTGTCTAACTGGGTTGAACGTTTCTGGGTTAGCGAATGTCCTCACGATTGCAATTTGAAAATAAACGTTTTCTATGGGGCTTTGGTGTTCGTCCAAAAAAGTCAAGTGAGTGAAGGCTTCTCGCGTTAATCGTGTTGGTTAGACTTACAGGTATTTCAGCTGTTGGTCTTCGTGCAACTGTTGTTTCAATTTTCATTCTCCTTATTTACAGACAGGGAAAACCTCCACTATTGTTGTACATTCAAATGAACAAAAATTCGTTCTGGCCTTTTTAAGGATCATGGTGCACATGGGTCTTTTTGGAAAGTTAATAATTTCCGGTGCATATCTCCACAACGAGATGGTACGTGTTGATAAACTGGAGCTCAAAATTAGAAACTACTTTGATTGAACATGCGCTAGATTTTTGCCGTTTTATGTGATGATATAATCGCTTTCTCTTTGCTAACGTGTTAATAAACTGAGTGTAAGTCAGTAAACTATGCACGAAAATTAATAATATTTCTGTTATCTCGCCAGGTTTGTTCACGACAGGATGTGTTGTGCTATCGACCAGGTCATCTGTACAGTTACTTGACTTCGAGTTATGTGTACAATATGGATGAATTCTTGAATACTGCATGCATGATTAGACTAGACAAATTCAGTTTGACAAAGCTTACAGCAAGCTCTATGATGTGTTCATCGGTCAAGTCCTTCATGACAACGTGACGAACGGCTGCTCACCTACTTTCCTATACTTCCTCCACTAGCTTAAAATGTTTTCGAAGATGTGACGAAATAAACTTTCCCACACAATTTTATTCAGCGTTGATTTCAGCTTCCAGGTGGAAGCTGATGATAGGCCAGGTCCAAACTTCATGATCTTGTCCTTCATGCACGGGAGATGGGATACCAATTTTGCATATCTACGCACTGTTTGCGGAGTGATATTTCCATCTAGGTTTCGGAAATAATATAAATATTGACTTTTTGAAATGTCAACATGGCATTACGGATTGGACATCTCCCTTTAAATATAAGGCTTAGAGAGAATTGTTTGGAACGATGGGGATTAAACGTGGACGAAAGTCCATTAAAGCAAAATATGCCAAAAACTGTCGCGAGCGAGGAAGCAGGCGGGAATCTAAATCTTAGAACAAATATTTATGTCCAGCAAAGTACACGCAATAAGGCCATGATTTATAAAAGAAATAAGTTTATTAACTGGACTAACGTTTCGTTGCGTCTCGCAACATGATCAAAGTATGAATAAATTAAACGAATTTAAAGCTTCTACATTTTTCTCTTAAGGATTGCCATTTTATTTTTAATGGCTCTCTATATGAACAAATTGACGGAGTCGCCTTGGATTCTCCCCATGGATCTCTTTTCGCAGACATCTTATCCTCCCGTGAAAAATCTTGGCTTGATAATTGTCCTTCCAATTTCAAGCCCAGTTACTATCGTAGATATGTCGATGATTGTTTTTTACTTTTCCGTTCCGCTGATCACATTCCCTTGTTTCTGAATTTCCTTAACCGTCAACATCCAAATATAAACTTTACTTTTGAAACTGAATCTAACCGCTCATTACCTTTTCTCGACATCAACATCACCCGTCACAACGGCACTTTCACCTACCTCTTTATCGTAAACCCACATTCACTTGTCTTTTCACAAATTTTCGCAGCTTCATACCTTTCACTTACAAACAATGTCTAATTCTATCACTACTCCATCGTCGTTTCAACATCTGCTCTAGCTACGAAAATTTCCATGAAGAACTTTAAATGTTAAAAAATATCTTTAAACTCAACGGCTTTCCAACTCATTTATGTGACAAATGCGTTTCTCTTTTCTTGGACAAAACCTATACAACCAAATCAGTCATTCTCACTGTCTCCAAAAAGGTTTTATACTTTTCTCTTCCCTTCACTGGTTGTCACTCTCTTCAAATCCGCACTCAAATTTTAAAACTCTGCTTTTCAGCTTACCCTCACATTGAAATTCGTTTTCTTTTTCAACCAGGCAAGCGACTTTCTCATCTTTTCAACTTTAAGGATAGGATTCCTAAAGCTCTGAGGTCTTGTGTTGTTTACTCTTACACGTGTCAATGCTGCTCCGCATTGTATGTGGGCCAAACAGCCCGCCACTTACATACACGAGCCTCTGATTATCTGGGAGTTTCTTCCTTGACAGGTAAAAATCTAACCCATCACCTTCCAGCGTCTTAACTCATCTTACTGAGACTGGCTACACTGCATCACTCAACGACTTCAAAATCCTATCCTTCTGTCTCTGAACCTTTTGTAAGAGAAAGTCTTATTATTTCTAAACTTAAACCTTCCTTGAATGCCAATCTAAGCTCTGTTCCCCTCTCACTTTTAACCATTCCATCCATTTCCATTTCTCATACATCTTTTAATATAACACCTAAATTTATATCTTTAACCTTGTAAATGCGATACTCGTTTAATTTATTCATACTATGATAATGTTGCGAGACGCAACGAAACGTTAGTCACGTTCATAAACTTATTTCTTTTATAAATCATGGCCTTATTGTGTGTACTTTGCTGGGCATTGATATTTGTTCTAAGAATGCCGAAAATTGTTATACGCCTCACATGGTGCTACTCATATATTAAGTTTTCATGCAGTTCAGTCAACGACTAAACGTTTGTTTAAGTTCAGTGGATTTTCCTCATTTTTTTTTCATTTTAATAAAAGCAAAACGTTCCATCCTCCAACAAGCACCGATCTAGGCACTGAAACCCCCACCTTCCCATCAGCATTCCACTGAACATTCCCCTTTCTTCCAGATCTGAAAAAACATTTGCCAATAAAATCAGGATGGAGACATTTTAGCATAAAACATTTCCTGAAGATGATGGAGGAGGGCTCCAATGACACAGGTACATGAAACATGTTTGTAGAAAAGTCAGGTTATCATATGTATCCCTAATAGCCTCCATATATCGAGAAAGTTAGCACAGCTCCAGACTATTCACCGTATTCAGGTCAGTATCTCACCTACTTTTCCTTGTACATGTACATCCATAACTATCTGGTAAACTGGCCTGGTGTGAATTATTTCATTTTGTTTCGCTGCTGTGTTTCATCGACATCAGATTCACTTTCGTCTTTTATATTCCACGAAATTGGCACATTGGCAGAAAGAACGAGATTTATAGTAATGGCACAGACTATTTTGTTTGCGGAAAACAATATTATTTTCTATATGTTGTTTTTGTTATGTAATATATGTTCAGCATGTGAACCCCAAGTGCTACAGTCGGCCCTTGTGTGAAGTGCACGATCCTTTGTTATTGTAATTAAACATTGAGAATAATGTGAGTTCCACGCATTTAAAGAACTGGATTTTTTTTGTTTGTTTTTTTCTTTTCATTTTCTGCTTCTCTGTCAGATTTTATTATGTGTCGAAAAAAAGTCGTTATTTGTGCACGGGGAACTTTGTTTAAACGTGCATGCTTATGTTTGGCTTTGTGGCTAGCTCCTTGTGGTTAGAGTTAATATACGAAATAACCTATGCCAAGATCGTGGGAAGCAAAAATTAGGATATTGCTCTGAGGAGCCAGGATAAACTTTAACTGCAATAGTAATGTAGGTCAAGGGTCTGATTGAGACAGTTTCCATCCTTTTCACCGTGAAAGACCTTACCTAAGCTGAATGAACTTATGAAGTGGTTGCCAGAATGAAGTACATCGCGAAGTGGATAACTTAGGTAGTCTTGACCTTTTAACTCCAGGAGATGGGTAGAATAATCAAAGGGCCTTTGGAGGTGAATCACCAATGCCGTAGGGACGACAAGTAGAATATACTAGCTAGTGGGGCGGTGTTTGTAGCGAGAAACTTCTTTCGCTGCGGCTAAATCTATGACGTTGCAGTTAACTGAGTGTAGAGTATTAGAGGCTATTAGCAGTAAGAGGAACAAAGTTTTGCAACTTTTGTCAAAGACAACGGAACACATGATCGGCTTGAATCTATGTTTTATTATACTGTATATCGAGTCCAATCATAGCAAGACAAGTCGCGTGAAGGACGTTACACTATAAGATAATCTAGATAAAATCGAAAATTGACGCACAGAAACTGTGTTTGTTATTTATCTACGTAGATAGTGCACACTATATTTAGTTTAACTTTAATCGAGTTTCTTTGCTTCTGTTTAAAAAATGGATTGCAGGTGTAGTTGCACTGTACGTGAAGTTGATTTTGACGAATTTTAACGCAGTGTATGTTCTACGAAAAATCATTGCTGTGACATGCAATTTGTGAAAGATATTTAGCAAACTATATTGTAGCAACTTGTTGATTTAAAAATAATTGTTGTCGCTAAATGCTAATGGCCACAACAAAGCAGCCTAGTCATTGGTGACGTCACAGGAATGTTTCAAATGTGTTCCCAATGTCCGCATAGACTCACAAATTCTCACACAAAACCGTGAGTCAAAAATGTGAAAAGTCATGGGTGCCAAAGCGTTCAGTTCCAACACAATTTTTGTCGTATAAATGTACTACTTTGAGAATAAGTTCTCATGCTTGACTGTTATCTGTTTACCCTACTGTTTAGGTCATCCTGATGATGAGCAAATGGACTGTGTTGCTAAAATACCTCCCGTTGTAGCCATGTTTGCAGGTCATCCTGACCTTCTGGATTATGTGGAGCAGGTGATAAGAATGACTGAAGATAATGATTTTGCTGTAGTCATAGGACTAGCAGCTGCCAGGTATTACCGATTTCTAGCCCAACATTCTCGACATCACCTTTCGGTATTCCGATTTTTTTTTTGACACTTTCGTGCACAATTCTTTTTTACCCCTTTTGTTCTTTGTAGTCTTTAGTTTTTCGCTTAGTTCTGTCATTGGTGGTATTGTTTTAATTTATTATTGTAATACAACTGTATGCAGGAAAGGGCTAACCAAATCCGTGCAATGTGCTTAGGCCCTGTCCACACGTATCCGTTTTCTTTTGAAAACGCTTTTTTTATCCGTTTTCAAAAATATTTCCGTCCACACGATAACGTTTTCGAATCGTTTTCACCCGTCCACACGAATACGCAAACACCATTTGAAAACGATAACTACCTACTTAGGCAGCAAAGTTATTCCACCATGCACCTGTATGTCCTGGTCTAACCCAAAATCTTCAAGGTCTCGTTTCTCTTCGCCCTCAGTCAAGACTTTTCAGACTGGCCGTCGAGATCGAGAGGCAAAGTAACCTGGTAATGTTGAACCTCATTATCGCTTGGTCAACTTGAACATTCATCAATGCTAAGTTGATTTCAAGGAACGCTATGAGGCTTGAAAAAAAGCCCGAGCAAAAGCGATACAAAAGTGATACGTCCGTCTGCCATCTTAATTCTCGAGCGGGATACCATACCACGACATAGGCGTTTTTGAAAAGTTCCGTTTCCACCCATCCACACGACCAAAGGAAAACGGCGTTTTCAAAAATTTCCTCTCTGGGAAGCGTTTTTGAAAAGTTTCATTTTCGGTGACCGTATTCGCTGGATAGGTGTGGACGGGAAGGCAATCCGCAAAAAGAAATCTCCGTTTTCAAACAAAAAAGGATACGCGTGGACGGGGCCTTAGGTTGAAATTATAATTCTTTTATGGTTCAACGGACCCAGTGGCGTGATACGGGATGGGGTACAGGACAACCCCCGGGCCACCTTCAGTTCGGTGTGGCGGTTTGGAATTGTCAACGTGTTGAGATTGACCTGCTCATGTGCACTTGATATTTGCGCCAGCAATAATATCAGCGGTAGATATACCAGCACACCACGTTGTCTAAGGTAGACCGGACCATTTCTTGCTTTACGTCGCTTTAATTAACAATTAACCAGTCTATAAATTAATCTACTAAACAACCAATTCGATTGTGACATACATGTAAGATTTGAGCGAGGATGACTTGTTTTATTATATTGAATAAATTTTTGCAACAAACTCAACGCCGTACGTGTGTTCGATTCGAGGTGAACTCTACAATACTTATAGTCAATCGACTGACAAACATGCAACAATCTTGCTGAACAAAAGTCAAATGACACCATAAAATTGACAATTATATACATGGCTAACTTGACTACTATTTTAGCACTTGTCACTTGATGGTGGAAATTTCTTTGAAAGAACATTAAAAAAAAGACGTAAATCCTGCTATGAAAACCGATGTCACAAACATTAACTCAAAATATTTATATTCTTCAAATTACTGAGATAATTTCCTTGCACAACGTTGAAATTTATTCTCAGACTGCTATAAACTCGGACCGTTTCGACCCATGCGGAGATTGCACCTTCTGTTTCGAGCATGCGCACTAGTTTTGTTTACAATCTCAGCACGGTGACAATCTCAGACCGTCACACCGGCACCAGAAGGAGGTTTGAGTGACGCAACCACCACCACCTCATGATAAAGGATGGTCGATGTCAGTCAAAAAAGTTTCTTCCGGCAATATTTAAGGAAACGTTTTTCACAGCATTGAGCAGTTTCTGAGATTGACCAAGGTGCTTTTTGTTAATAATACTGTAGATAAATTCATAACAGCATATAGATTTCAAGGTCACATTTAAGAAATGCAGTAAATACGGTTTCGGTTTTTCACGTTCAACTTATATGTGAAGCGTGTAAGGCCGGAAATAACAAATACAAGGTAGCCACTGTTAATAATTCTTTTTTCAGTTTTTGTTACTGGATGGGCATTACTCAGCTTATAGAAGTATTGTAGTTTAACATTTTCTTTTCAATATGGTCTAATCGATCTAAAACGTTTAAGTAATTTTAAGTATTTTATAAATTTTTTCCTGAAAATTTTAATTTGCGTTTTAAAAAATCCGGCTATAATAAAAGCTTGTACATCAGTTTTAGTCTCCCACGCGATGCTTTACACTTTCTGAAGAGTTTTGTGTGAAAATATGCACAAAACATTTCTTCAAAAGACAGAAATGGGTCTAAGAATTTAAAATATATTTCGACAAAATCAATCGGAATTACAGGTTATATACTTTCACGAAAATACATCACCAAACAAAGGAGAAACCTGAAAGAACGGCCTCGAAAAATTTCTGTAGAAAACTACTTTGGAAAACTACTTGGTGCATGCCCCCTTTTCACCATTGGTTTACCAACCTTAGACTATTTAGCACACTTCTTAGGCCACAGGGCAATAATGAATCCTTTTAAATGCTCGGTTGTGTAAAACTGATTCTACAATATTTCGTCTAAACACTTTTTCCATGGATGGGAATGCTTTTGAAGCCGAATCAAACAAAAACTAAAGAGTAAAGTCGTGTAAAGGACTGGAACTGACGTACAAGACCACGAAGAGGACTGAAATTGATGTACAAAGTTTTCCTCCATAGGCGGCCATCTTGGCCATACAAATCATATAAAACTAGAGAGAGCATCAGGGCCGAAAACTGGGGTGAAATTGAACGCCGCCATTTGGAGTAAATTGAGGGGCAAATTGGTCTGTTTCAGGCCCTTTTTCGTCTATTCGAGAACCTCGAGGTTGAACAACTGAAGTTTAGGATATTGGACGTCCTTTTTGGTGTGGAATTTGATCTTGGGAGTATTTTAAATGGTAAAGTTGCAATGTTTAGTGATGGGAATTTTTAAGCACACACGATGAAACGTTTTCCTTGTGCATCACCTAGATTTTGGCAGAAACTTAAGCTTTGAGATACTAAGTCAGGGAAGATTTACTCAGTTAGCAATTAGTTGCTAAGTCAGATTTTAGCGAGTAATTATTAATTAGTCCTTAATTCCTCTAATGAATAAGTTATTAGTTTACCTCAACACTGCACGCCTCGGTGAATAACTGACTTATTTCCTTCAGTTGAGGTGATCAAGTCTTACGTACATTTGGATTTTTTGCAGATTTCTCAGACTGCACGAGATTTAGCTATATATCACTAAAAAACCCCAGCTTACTTCTAATTTCCAAACATTTATATGATAAGAGAAATACCTTTTGTAAAGAGCTTAAATGTTTCGGGCTCCGGACTCTTCATCAAAAACCACAAGTTACGTTAAAACAGCTTGAGTTTCAGCCAAATGCTTTGTGATGCGCAAAGAAAAAGTTTCGTCGTGCTTTGGGTACGATCCGAATTGCAGCATGCTGAAAGAACTGTCATTAAACATTGCAAACTCAACTTCCGAAGTATTGCCAAGATTCCACACCCCAAAGAGTAAACTGTAAAGTCCTCCGTTTTTCTGATTTTCACGTGATTCGAGAGGGCTTTTTAAAAAGAAGCAAAAACACGTGTATAAGCTGACTGACGACTATTTACAGACTGAATATTTGCGAAATTTTTAATTTTTTTTCGTTGTGGCCACAAATATCGACTTATGGATGATATGAATATAGACATTCGCTCTTAACATGTCGACAATGTGATCGTCAGAAATTAAGGCTTGTGGCCCCAAAATAGTGTTAAACTTCCCTTCGTAGAAATCATACAAATATAATTGTGAAATCTTTACAATCTTGGGATGTCTTGGGTTTTCCCACCCTTCCAACTCCGTTTTTACGCCTTTGAACTCATCTGCAAGTTAATCTGATTGAGCGTTTGCAATTCGTGGTCGTCACAACGGGATATTTTGTCATATTCAGTAACTTATGCGTCGATCAACTGTCATTTAATTTACAGCATCACTTGACGTAATAGAGTGAATGTTTTTATTTTTTATTTAGACTAATTGAACACTGTATACTGACCGAGAACACATCAGGCAACATGGTAGACGTGGTTCAACACGTAGTGGAGTGTCTGGCGTCTGAAAACCGGTCACACCCTCAAGATTTGGACCAGGCAGTGGCTGGCTTTCTGCGGGAAGTCATTCTTCAGAAGGATCTTTCGCACAAAGATGCAGTTAAAAGGAAATTTATCAACAGCTGAGGTTAGTGTAGTTAATTTCCAAAATTAACTGAAATGAAAGATCTTATGAACATTTACCAACTTCATCAACAAATTAATTCTCCCCCAAGAGTAACAGTGTCCTATGCATTCTCTCATTAACGCCATTTTCAGAGAAATAAAACGTAAAATCATACGTGATAGGGTAACAGACATCGGAATCAGAGATCATAATCTTGTTTATGTATTTAGAAAAGCCGGTGTCCCTACGGAACCCCCTAGATTTGTTGAAACTTAAGAATTGAAAGATTTTAATGAATTAGATGCGAAATCGGGTTATGGAAAGTGTTTTCGAGGTTTAGTACAATTTTTTGTAGCTTATCAATGTTGCAATAGTTTTTTGGATATCTTGAATAAACAGGCTCCACTTAGACGCCAAAGAGTCAAATGCAAGTATAAGCTCTGGCTTACAGGGTAGATTAGAAAAACTGAGCCACCCCAGGAATTTCTTAAAAAGAAAGGCAATTCGACTAAGACGCCCAGTCTATAATGTAGCTCATAAAAGTGCCGCAACAAATTTTAATGGCCGGACAGAAAGAACCAAATCAGACTATTGGAATACAAAGCTGTTAAACGACAAATATTTTAAGGAAAGCTGGAAAACGATTAATGAACTGTCAAACGGACAACGTAAAACCACCAATTTCAATAAATCTCAAATGAATGGATGCACCTTAATTGGTCATGAAAGTGTAGTTTAACAAGCAAATACGTACTAGTTATAAACGCTGATGGGTCAAAGACATGAAGAACAGTGCAAAAAGACATAGTAATAGTGCGAAAAGAATAGTGCAAGAAGATACCTGTAACGTACACTGGCCTGTTAAAAAAGTAAAACAATTTGATCGCTAAGAAACTTTAATGAGCATGTTCAATGTCCTGGTATTGCCTCATTTCAATTGTTTTACCATTTGGAATAATGGAATTGCTACATATTAATTACATAATGAACAAAAGGAGCCGCACAAGTCTTAACAGCATCAGACTAGACCACTTCATCACCAAAAATCTTTAAAAGATTATGACAGGATCCTGTAACTAAAATTCAGGAGGGACGCGGTTCCATTATGATATTCAAAACTACTAAAGGTCTTACGTCTAATTAGTTGGGCGTTTTAGGTTGTGTGGTACCCGTTATACCTTAAGAAATAACATAAACTACTCTTCGGGAGATGGAAATACTTCGTAAAAAGAATTTTGTCATCAGTGACGGAAATAGGCATCTGGAGGCCCGTGGGGTAGATTACTTGGTGGACCCTATCCAGGTCGATACCGACGATACGGAAGACGTATGGGTGGCCCTTTGGACATATTAGGTAAACAAAAGAAATTGAGTTTAATATTCAATATTATTCTTAAAATGACATCTGATTTGCCTGATATTATCCTGTTCAAAAAGTTATGTTACTACTAACTACTTTTTAGAATACGGAAAAAGCTCACAGTGTAGCTTTAAAACACAAGGAGTCGAATCACTGCATCTGTGGTGTTCAGGTGACTTCAGTGAAAATTGTCATGATCGTTTATTTTCATTCTTTGGTAAATCTGTCACACTTAAATAGATCGATTATTAAAGAAGCAGTGGATCAAACTTTTGCCTTTATGTAAAAGTTCGATCTTGCTGGAATTAAAATTTGTTTGAAACTTTATTAGAGCAAATTTATACCTTCATGACATGAAAATGATAACGCCGTCACAAAATGCTCGGGGCCCATGGGCTTTACCCATCCTTCCCACCCTGTAGTTGCGCCACATCTTTGTCATGCAGAAAAATGCTGTGTAAAAGAACGAATTACCTAACAACATTCCTGAAGAAATCAATAATCACGCCATTGCCATTTTTCCGAAAACAATTTCTCGAACTAGTATAAATTAGAAACTTTCTGGTCCACTCTTGTTATTAACCTTCATTTTGGAACCTCATAGGCTCTTCTATTTTGCAGCTGCTGCAATACTTTTCACAACGTAGCGAATTATGTCCTGGCTTTAACTTGTGTTGATTTTCATCAGATTTCGCTCAAATAAATTTTCCTATGGGTTTTTTGGCTTCCTACCTTTCCACCCAATATCTGTTAAACCGAAACATTTGTACCCGCACAAGTCGTCCCACACGAAACAAACTTTTAACTTAACTACACTCAACGTTCGCTGGAATATAACACAGAAACGAAATGTGACACCCCTTCCTTGCGATATCCCCGTTTTGTTCAAGAATTCCTGTTGAAGAAAAAAACATTGATATTTTCTAGATGGAGACATTTTATGGCGGAGAAATCGCCGCGAACTTGTGCCCAGCGTCTTTTCTCCGTACCTCCGTTCATAAGGAAACGTCCCAGGTTGGGGCTATAATCAGTGGAAAAAATGGTTGAAACAACAGGTGTTAAAGTGTCCTTTCTACCCCCCTCCCCTGAAGCAGTGTTGTTACGCCAGAAACATCGATGGTTGCGTGCCAAACAAACAGTTTCCTGAACATTTCCAGTGCTCAGAACAGCATTGAATTGGGGGAGCGTGGGGAGTTCAAAATGGAGCTCATGTTCCAACAAATTTTTCCAATGATTGTAGTCACCCGGCGCTCCAAAATCTTAGTGCTACAAAAAATGAACATAATGGGTAGGGTAATAAGAGTTTGTCGCACATCAAAATGAATTTGGAGTAAACGTGTGTAATGCGGACAATTTGCATGAGGCATGCGACGGATAGTCATCAATAAAGTTTCGGTGTGTTCAGTGTTTTAAATCTTGAAATAGCCTTGTCGATTGTTAACCATGGTTTGCGACTAAGTTTTCAGATTATTAGCACAATGGCTAGTGACAGGTTTGATTTCACTAGCCAAAATAAATTTTCACTAGCAAGACCTGCACTGGGGGCCTCAATAAAATAGCAAGGGCATGAGAATAAAACCTTCTCAGATGCAGTTTGATCAGTTTTTCAGGTCCTGAACAAATGCCATTGCTTTTCAGTTAGCTCCAATTACTAATTTTTCACAGGATATCCGTATTTTGAGTCTGCGTTGTAGTTGGGTTCTCTCACTTTATTTTTACCATTCATCGATCAGAAAATATTAAATCTTCATTTCGTTTCTTCTGGTACGCCGGTGCAGCAGTACGCCACGATTTTCACTAGCCAAAATGGCTAGTTAGAGCTGTAATCTACTAGCCAAAAACGAATTTTTACTAGACTTTGGCTAGTTGGCTACCGCTAGTCTCGAGAGCTGTTAACGGCAGTCCTGACGAATCTTGGAATAATTTTGTGTCAAGTTAATGTTGCAATTCCTCAGCTGACCAGGACTCTGGGTTTTGAATGGTAACGATTAACGTTCCAATGAAAATGTAAAACGGACTTATCAAAACATTTGGTGATGTCTGTGCATGAAGAGACTGCAAGAACAAGGAATCGATGAGGGACGGCTTAAGTAAATAATATTAATCAATCCATCCAATTTTTTTATAAATCGCTGCAACGGTAAAGGTTCTCCATTTTTTACTATAAATACTGTCATGAGGGGTTAACCTTGATCTCAACTCTATTCTTCATGATTGTCCTAAATATCAAGCACGCCAAATATTAACGAAATCAAATTGGCATCAAAATAATAACTGCGAACATGAAAGTATCTCACACGCGGTTAACTCTCCACATCACTGGACGGAATTTCCTCCGTTTAGACTTGCATAATCACCGAAAACTGTTTTTAACAATCGTTTACATTAAGTTCAGCCCATGAAATATTTGACGTCTAAACTGAGCCTATGGACGGAGACAGTTACCTCAGGTCCTACTTCACCTGGATCCACCACTGTTTTTTGAAGCTGATATTAAGGGGAGGTACTGAAACCAACTCGAATGAATTCCCACCGGCCCTTTTATTGTTTGGGACTTGGTATAGATGGCAAAACTCAGACTAAAGTTTCGAATTTGTCAGGACCGACGCCATCTGTGCAGTTTGCTGTAATTGGTTTGAATATGTGTCTTCCTAACCATACGAGAAACTTTAATAACACTGTTCTATTTACATTTCTTTAGAAAATTACTGTAGTTAAACTATAGTCACATGTCGTGTCTTTCATTGTAGTGGCGGGTTTCAATTCATTTAAGTACTCTAAAAGTACGACAGAAGATTAGTAGCTGGGATGTTCTCGTCAGCGTAACGATGGAGTAATGGAGCAAATTTTATTCACTTGAAACGTTCTCTTCTAACTCAACGTCGCTGTAGCAAAATTACGTGTTGATGCCAAGTTTTTTTTAGTTTTTTTAGACATATTTTCATTGGTTGGGTTGTGAAATATGCTCTGCTTTTTTCTGCTCTGTATCTTTCACCCGATCACTAGAACAAAATTGCCATCTCAAACTATAATTTAACAGTGCAGACCGCATTCATAGTGGTTGGCAGTTTAATTGAGGTGTTCTTAACTTTTTCCGGCCTGAGAACGTCTTACCTTCACGAGTGAAAGGTCAGTTACGAATCTAAAAGATTTAAGAATTATTGTACAGTACTGTGCAAAAGCCTTAGGCCACCCTTAACTTTTTTGTTTCAGCAAGTTTCTAGGGACTATAAGTATTTATTTCTGTCAATATGTCCATACATTGTATAAAGATACATTTTGCAAATATATACGCACATGAAAATACAATAAAAGTACAGAAAATTTGTGTTTGTCCAGGCTGATATCAATATTTGATATGACCCCCTTTTCCACGTAGGACAGCTTGAATTCTCTTAGGCAGATTACCCTGAAGTTTCCTCAAGTAATCGTCTGGTATGTTATACCAAGCTTCCTTCAGAACTTCCCAGAGTTCTGTTGTTGACTTAGGCTGTCTTCTGTCCCTTTCTCTGTCAAGGTGATCCCATACTGCTTTAATAATATTCAAGTCAGGACTCTGTGCAGGCTAGTCCATTACTGTCAGGGTTCTGTCAGTTGTTTTCCTCTCCCAATACGATTTCGCCGCACGAGCAGTGTGCTTTGGATCATTGTCATGCTGAGAAAGAAAGCAGTTCCCAATCAGACGCTTTCTAGAATTAATAGCATAATGAATGTGAATCTGCCTGTACTTTTCGCCATTGAGGATTCCATCAAGATGGACAATATCCCCAACACCGCTGGCTGAAATGCACCCCCGGATCATTACAGACCCCCGCCGTATTTCACTGAAGGTTGCAAGCACTCATTATTGTACCTCTCACCAACCCTTCTAATATATTGTCGACGATTGGATCCAAAAAGTAAGAACTTTGATTCATCACTCCAAAGCACTTGTTTCCATTGATCTTCATTCCAATCTTTTTGAGTTTTTGCATATTTTAGCCTCTTTTCCCTGTTCCCTTTCCGGATAAATGGTTTGGTGGCCGCTACCCGTCCATTAAAGCTATTTCTAATCAAGCTTCTTCGACGTGTAGATGAATTTACTTTGGGTCCAGATGAATGTGTCAGATGCTGAGCAAGGTCTTTGGTAGATTTCTTCCTGTCTCTTGAGGAAGTGACTTTGAGGAACTGTTCATCTGATACAGACAGGTTTTTAGGCTTTCCACGTCTTTTTTTGTCCTCGACGCGTCCACATATTTGAAATTTCTCAACCACAGCTTGAATCCCACATCTTGAGAATCCTGTTTTTCTTTGAGAATGGCCTTGTTGATGCAAAATTATAATTTTGTGCCTGTCAAACAGTGTATTCTTTGGCATTTTGCGTGCAATGAGTATTGTCTTCAGTTGTCTTCAGTATTAGCAAGCCAGTAATGATTGTTTAAAGAGGTGTTCTTATCGAATTGGTCTGTCAAGCTCAACGGATCATTAACTCAATTCAGACGAATTAAACCATGAGAAAAAGTAAATCAAACTCAAACGAAAGCTTTGTAAGCTTTGTAGGGGAAGCCTTGTATAACATACCAGAACATTAGTGGAGCAAACTTCAAGACAGTCTGCTTAAGAAAATTCAACCTGTTTTACATGCAAAATCGGCATGCCAAATAAGGATTTTAGATTGCAGAAGTACCAACTTAAAATGTTTGCATTTCATGTCTACATGTTTGTTCAATGTAATATTTGGACTAAGCAATATATACTTATAGTCCCTAGAACCTTGCCAAAACAAAAAAAAAGTTAAGGGTGGCCTAAGACTGCATATTAACTTGCCCTTCTTACCTCTTTTCAGAGCATAGGTTCTTTTGATTTCGAAACACAAGGACGGGACCAATGTCGCTAATTTACAAAAAATAAGAGAATATACTTTTAACAGACATCATTATAAATAACATCTATATTATAATGTATACTTTATGCTGAAGTGAAACATTTGTATGGTTTTGCAGCATTACCGAAAGCCTTCCAGGCAGCTGTACATGGTCTCATCAAAGCTGTCAGCTATAGTGAAGGCATACATTCCACAATACGTGTTGGTGGCTGCAATGCATCTCGGAGCGCCTTCATTGGCGCATGTTTTGGTGCTATGGTAAGCAGTTCATTTTATTCTGAATGTCAGTCAGTTTTAAAGTTGCGTACTTGCGTTACCTGTGATGTAATAGGTGCAGTTTTTTATGTGGCTGCGTTTTGCATTCTGGACGAGAGTGGGTTCAATAAATGGTGAAGGATCAAGATCATGATTGTTTTCATTTTAGTACGGCCCAGATGTCATACCGCAAGTATGGAAAGACAAGACTCTTCGGTACAGCAACTTGCTGAAGCTTGGATCTATAGTCTCTGAATGGCAACCGGAGTAAAACCTGTTCGTATCATTGGAGAAACTCGAATAAATACATTCAGATTACGTATGTGTATTTGGGAGAGGAGTTTTAATGAAATTAAAACTTCTTACTCAAAATTTCGACAATTTCTTACGTCTTTTGAACGTGACTCCAACGCCACAATATTTTAGTTATCAACTTTTTCATATCTGTAAGATGCTTTTGCAATATTTTCATTATGTTCATTTAATGATAGTCGAACCCAAAATCCTACAAGGGCTCAACTTGATGTAGTGCGAATGTAATGAACGTGTAATTCAACGTCAGTAAATGCCATGAGCTCTTCAAGTTTTCTTTAGACAATTAAAAATTCCTCATGTATTGCTATATTCACTGTATTGGGTAATAATCTGTTTCGAATTGATTTCCTTATGCGAATGTAATGAACGTGTAATTCAACATCAGTTAAAGCCAGGAGCTCTTCAAGTTTTCTTTGGGCAATGAAAATTCCTCGTGTATGTTTTGAATGATAAACGAAAAGTTTTCAGGAAATTAAAACTCCTCACCCGAAACTGGAAGAACTTCTTGTCTTTTATAGTATTTGTATCGCCAATATTTTGAGCATCAATTTTGGCATACCTGTACTATGTTTCTAAAAACTTTTCATTATGTTTAGTTGATGATAGTTGAACTCAAACACTTCAAGGGCTCAACTTGATGCTGTGCGAATGTAATGAATATGTAGTCGAATGTCAGTATTATAGCAAGGAACTCAGTAGTTTTGTTTGGACAATAAAATTTCATCATGTATGGCAGTATTCACTGAGTTGGATGCTAAACTGTTTCGAATTTTATTGAGAGTAAGCTTTAAGTAAATGTTAGTTAAAAGTTGCATACTTTGTTGTACGTATGAAAGCACCAAACTTAAGTTTGGAGCACTTGCCCTGTGGTTCAATTCGTTCCACTATCAAGAGGGATTATTCCTACACGCATATCGTCCTCTTTGCGATTAGTCATAACGACTCTTTCAACTAATGAATTCGCTACCCGTAGGGTAGGTCGTAAGGTCCTGTCACCCTTCTCTACGCAACACACCGATATGATAATGATAACAACATAATAGCTTTAAAAAATATCGTTTGAGGATTTCTGTAAAGACTTTAAAAAATCTTCCCACCACACGTAGATAAACATCCATACAACAAGGGCTTGTTATGTTTTATCCTTTTTACCCATGAGTGTTTTATACCACAGTATTTTAGACTTGTGAAAATGAGGTTTTACGTTCATATGAAGGTTTTTTCTTGAGCTTACTATCTAGGGGGCTTATTTTTGGAGGATCTTTTTAACCCTTTCCCAGCGGGACCTCTCTCCTTGGGAGCTCAGGAGGTAGGCTTACGTTAGGAGCTACTAGCTTTAAGGGGCACCTTTGCTGACGGAGAGCGCAGCCTCAAATGTAGCTTCACTTAATTCAGTACATGAGGATGACAAAGTGCTCAAATTAATAACTGTGTTAACCTATGTTGCAGGTTAGTTCACGCAGTGGTGTTAATACGGACGGTTAGTCACCCTAGTATATGCTATTCACTTACATGTCCAAGGGAATTATTGGTGAGAGCAATTGCTTAATATGACTGCCACTTCGTGTTTTTGAGCCAAATATATCAGGATGATTACTGATTCATCAGGGTATTTACTGTAGATTTACCTTAGACCTTGTCCAGACATACTTTTTCATGGGGGAAACTTAATGGATGACGTTGGGTTAGAGGATATTCAGTCACAGAATCAATTAGCGACCTGAAAATTATATATTGAAATTCAACCTGGCTGATGTGTCGTAAACTAGTTCTCTTGAAAGCAGCTTTGAAACTAGTTTGATGGATTCTTTGTCACAAGACTGGGGAACGGCTGATACTGGGATGTAGGTTAGTTCAAACGAAGTGTTGAATACCGATCCAGATCTTTCCTTTTCCCCACGCTTTTGAAGTAGCAAGAAGAAGCTTTGCCTGAAGGGAATAAAACGACTAGCTAGGGGTCGTAAAATCTGACATGTTAGAAGGATTTGTGCTGCAAAAATAACATGAACTTCATTGGAAGCTCGATATGCAATCAAGATTACGGAACAAGAAAACACTGATAAGAACTGTGTAATGTAGAGTGAGAGAAATGTGAGAATTACACTTTTTCAGTCAAGAATACTCAAGTACCTTTACTTAAGCACTTTTTTTTTCTGAGCACATATTGAACGATATTTCCTTCATTAGGACACACGAAAGACAAACTGTCGCATATGCACTGAAACGACATCAGCAGAAAAGAATAAAATTGCCATGGGTGACAGGAATGTTTCAAAGGTGCAGGAGCAAAAAATCTACGCAAACTATATAGATGTTGAATCGTCCAAATAGATGGACAATTCAACATGGATTCATAGCGTCCAGTCACATGAACGGTTACGATATTTCAGCCTTTAAAGTGTTTGTCTCATGATTTGGGTTTTTGTATATCTCTCCTCTAGTATGAACAATGGTCCATAAAAAATTGTAAAAAGAAAATTGTATTATTTCGTGTAGTTATAGTATTTGTTTGATGACACTCGTACTGTCGTTTCTAGTACAAACGCAACCTTGGTGTGAATTTCCAAAGTGACTGACGCTTCTTTTGAAGATCTAAATTCAAGTATAAGGTGTTCTGAGGTTTTCGTGTGCGTTTAATTCTGCCCTTGTGGAAAATACGAGCAACCGTTATGAGAAGATGGTTTAGTAACTCTGCAACAGTAGACCTTTTGCAGGAATGCATCACGCGGTACAAAATCCTCTTTACTGGATGGCAAAGGAATCTAAACACAATCAAAAACAAACGAAAACCGCGCTTCATTGATTGGTATTCTTTTGTTTTTGGTCATGTTTACATTCTCTTGCCACCCAGTACAGCGGATTTTGTAACACGTGATGCATTCCTGCGAAAAGGGGTCCATTGTCGTTCAGAATTATATCACTAGGTAATTTACTTCAAGCATTGAAATCAAACAGGACGTTTTTTTTAACCTTACAATGAGTTCGTCACTTGAAAATTTACCTTCTGTGCTTGCGCAGTTTACCTGAAACATTAACACCTTAACGGAGACGCCGTATTATGTTTAAAATAGAAAACACCAGTAAATAGATATAAACTATGATTTTAGTGCAGGTCTTGAACAGTGGCGGATTAAAACATTCGTGGGCCCTAGGCACAGGGCAATTTCGTGGGCCCTATAGATCCCAGCTAGATTCGCTCTCCTTTTTGGGCTTCAGCTTTAAATGTCATCGATAAGGCTTTTATAGCTATATTGAATGTGAACAGCAACTACATGAATGAATCGGTAAAGTTATACAAAAAGTCACGAACAGTCTTAACAAGGAAAACAGTATTGTAGTGCTAGTCTGCCCCTAGTAACACGTACATTAGTGAATATTAGTAATATTATCCATAGGGAGTAATATTACTAATTTACAATGACTTTGCAATAGAGTGGAAATATCACCGTAACTTTGTCTCTGTCTAGTCTTGTTTCATAACTTGAATATCAGGCTAACAAGATGACGTTTTTCGGATTATGTTTTATTCTTTACTTTTTAAAATTGTCGGTTGGTTATGGAAGTTGATTATTGTTGCAGTTATTACATAGCCATGTGTAACAATCATCATTCCGGGGTCCAGCTTCCCTCGAAAATAATTTGGAGTAGCCTAATTGACGAAGACAGAGTAATCACTGGTTGTATGTCAGTTAATCCAAATCAAATGGTTCCAATTGAGGGTAATTCCTTTCAGGGCATTGTTATAAGTTAATAGCTATATCATCGTAGAAGTCCATCATGACATCATTGTTAACTTATATATAAACATTTTACCTTGCAAAAGAGCTCTTTAATTATCCCGGTTCCGAATTCCGTGTAAAGCTGACATTATATAGCCTAATTCACCCAATACTTCTTCACCCAAGTTGGAGATAAAGTAGTACTGAGAGGTGAATGAATTCATAAAATTTTTAACGTTCTGGTTTTGTGTTGTCATCATATCCAAAGGCCAAACTTACTGAACGAGTTGCATCAACCACACGAATCGACCATTCTTTAAAAACTCATAAACGAGCCAAAAAATGAAGAAATGTTGCTGAACTAGTAGTTTGCTATTGGGTTACGGGGTGAACAATCAACAGTTTGAAGGTAAGGATAACTTTCGTCTCGCATATTTTGATGATGTTTTCAAGCTTCAACGATTTTATCAGGATATTTATCTTTATTTATTGTTCAAGAAACTTGAATACGTCGGATTGAAAAGCTGACGACGCATACTTTATCAAGAACTACCTCGTAATGATGCATGACTGACAAAATGCAACTTAATGAAAGTACATTCCAGACATTCTTAATGACGCTGTTCTTGAAACAGAAACCGGCATTATTCCAGAAAACGAACTTTCCAGACATGCTTTCTGAAATCGGTATCGTGGACTGTCAGCGTAGTATTCCTCAACATAGTTGTCCCGGCGAAAATCCCATTTCCTTTGATTATTGGAACGACCATTGTCAAACGTTAACAACGAACATACTATGTTGGAGAACGACCATGAAGCCGAAAATTCTTATTTGCTAGGAGGACCATAACATTTTAATTGAATTCTCGTTATCCGGCCTGGCGTATACTGGTGAAATAGTTCGTGCCATTCCACGGTCCTAAATATTTGTTCAGATGACATGCAACTTAAACATTCAGATTCAGATCGATATCCTTTGTGCAGAAAACTTGCTTCAAAACTCGTTTGCGGAATGTTTCGCATTTTAAGAATATATTTTGCTGAACTGTGTTAACCGCTGCATAGAATTGTTTGTATAACTGTGGATCATTAAGAATGTTGCAAAAAGGCCAAGCTCTGAAAAATAATGTGGTTTAACGGCAATTTTAAGTAAAAAAGTAATATATTTCGTACATACTGAGATTTACCGACAAAGCTGATCGTGTAACCAAGTTAATTGTACCAAATTTAAGCACTCGGACGTTTACACCCGCTCGGTACTCATGCACTCCTCATGGAGTAATCTAATTCCGACTTATACACCACTCGATCTTTACGGTACACTTGCACTGCTCCTCCAATAAACAATTTTCATTGTGTATAAAAAAATTTAAGGCCCTAGCTGGTGTAACGTCAGACATGAAATTACAAAGTGAACTTTATAAGAAACTAAAGGAATTTACCAGCAAAAGCTGTTTTCATGGTAAATTTTAGCACAAAACCGCATATATTCTGAGACATGAAAGTTATGCATTTCAAAACGTTTTTTAACGTGTTTGAAGACGTGAGAATGCCCTTAAAACAAATGAAAAAAAAATCATCCTTTCCGACTGCACTCAGACGTGCACCCGCTAGAGATACTAACCAAGCAAAGAAAATTTGCAGTTCAGAGAAGCATACATTGCTAAATCGTGAAGATTTAACAGAATTTGCCATAGCAAACGTTTGTGTTATTCAGTAATGTTGCAGACGTGCACCTGTAGTAATTTTAAACTATAAAAACTTCCCTATTTAATCTACTTAAAGCCGCCAACTCAAAATTGCCTGTAAAGGGGCCAATGCGTATGCTTGTCGCAGATAGTGCCTTCGATATCTGGCCGTACAAAAAATGGCAAATATATTAATCAAGTAAATGAGGAATTGCAACATCTGACTTTTCATGAGAAATGCTAATTTAATAATTTTCTATAATTAAACAATTTTGTCGAAAATTCATCATATTTAAGTACTGAGTATGCTCTGCAAGGTGACAAATTTTAACTTCAAAATCTTGGGAAATTAATTATGCCAATAAACGATTACAATCTCTCAAAATTTTATGACAATACCAATTAAACAATTCTTCTAAACTAATTTACCAATTTTCTCAAAAATATATGTGAATTATTTGATTTATCTTAGGCTAAAATTTTTTTAACTCCCTGTTCAAAAAACGTCACCAAAAAGAAAAAGGATTAATCCAGATTTTTAAAAAATTTTTGATTCATTTCAAACTTTCGAAAGTAGCTCAAAATATGAAAGTTTTTCGCTAACAATTTACTTTTAAACTTATTTGAATGATTTCAGGCTAAACGTTTGTTAAATGGCTTTCTGACGATGGTTTTGTGACTATGTTTTGACCAATCTCATATTTGCGAAATAACCCCTAAATATGGGAGTTTGGCCATATCAATCAATTCTGCAAAACCACTTAACTAACTGTACCAAAAATTAGATTAAACATACTAAATTTGTCTGAAAAATTCAAGAATTTATCAAATAACTATGTAAGATAACTGAACCAATTCAATTATAAGTTGATTAGAATAAAGTATTCATTTTTGTGTAGAAAGTAATAGGTTTACACTGAAATTTTTGTTTTCGAAATCATGCGGGAAAGGGCTTCCAATATCCTATATTTTATGAGAAAAATTACATAATTCTAAAAAAGTATTCAACAAATGCAGCCCCCCCCCCCCAAATTTCTCAGATCGAAGTACTGACTTTGCTCCACAAATCGATAAATTTTCCCTCCAATATTTTCGCCGAAATCATGCAAATAAAGGATTATTACGTCTGTCATTTTAATACAAAAACAAATAAAAGAATCCTCCGAAATTACTCTTCCAATTAAGTGGAAGAGTTATCAGGTTAAAATATGGACTTTAGTGTACTTTACTTCAAAATTTGTTCGAAATCGTGCGAATAGAGAATTGAAATATTTGAGATTTTATGACAAAAATCAATTAAATAATTTTCCAAAACTACTCTTTCAATTATGATGAAAATTTATCTGAACTTATTTGATGCAATTTAGGCTAAAATTTTTTTGAATTTTCCAAGTTCAAAAATTTTGCCTAAAAATAAAGGGCTTATTACAAACTTATTTCATAGCATTTCGACCAATCTCAAACTTTCGAAATAAGCTCGAAATATGAAAGTTTGGAGCAATGAATTTAGTTTTGCACCTATTTTCGTCATTTTAGAGAAAACTTTTGTTGAATTTCATAGGTGCAGAAGCCTCACCCAATGGTAAAGATGTTAATCCATGGTTTTTTGATAATTTCTCGACCAATTTCAAACATTTGAAATATGCTCGAAACATGAATGTTTAATATAAGAAGAAAACTCCAAAAATAACATCTTGCAAAACCCAAGATATAGGCCAATGAACTAGACAAGAAAACGATGCAGGTTACATTTCGACTGTTTCAAAGTGATCGTCAGACCTAAATAAATACAGGCACGCTAAGATCCTTAAATATTCGTTTAGGATTACATCATCGATTGAAGTAACAAGAATATAAAAATCGAATACTTCGTAGACAGTGTTAATTAAGGTAAAAAGTTCAAAGGTTGGTATCTGCATTGACTGATCTCAAAGAATTTCAAATTTTCGAGCAAAGGCGCTTCGTCAGGGACAGAAACGTGTTCTCACGTTTCTTTCTCTGACGAATGGCCTTTGCTCAAAACGTTGGAATTCTTTGAGATCAGTCACGGTAGTTACCAACCTTTGAACTTTTTACCTAAAGTAACAGGACTACACTTTCGCGGTTGATATCACAGAGGCTGTTAATAGTCCGTCTATCAGACATATAATTAGTCACGGAAAAAGTGTGAGTTCCTTAGACTCTTTGAGGCCGTTGCTTACTTCAGGTCTATTAAACTTCATATATTTATTTTTATATTATAGATTTTTATACAGTTTATATTTTTATATAATTTAGTTTTTCACTTCTGGTTGAAAAATTCACCAATAAGTAAACGGGTTAACCCATGGTTTTTTAACGATTTTTTGACCAATCTCATATTTGTTAAATAAGCTCAGATATCTCGAGATGATAGATGAACAATCGTCAAGCTCTTTCCTCAGAAAAACGATTTCTGAGCCCCAGACGGGGATCGAACTCGCAACCGTCTGATGACCGGTGAGACGTTTTAATCATTGAGCTACCAAGACTCAGATGGCGAGCGAAGGTGCAAGTTCAGAAGATTGCGAGCTAGATCCCCGTCTGGGGCTCAGAAATCGTTTTTCTGAGGATAGAGCTTGACGATCGTTCATCTATCATCTCGAGATATCTCCAAGCTCTCACACTTCTAAAATATGTATTTTAAGCTCAAATATGGTAGTTTACCCATATCAATCAAATCTACTAGACCACTTAACTAAGTTTGCCAAAGTTTATCAGGTAAAATAGTGACTTTTTTCTAGAAACTAGTGAGTTTTAACAATAAAAGTATTTGGAACTCTTACGTTAAAGGCTTCAAAAATCTGATATTTTTTCTGAAGAATTAATCAAATAATTATGTAAAATGACTCAACTAATTGAATAAAAAGTTGATCAGGACAAAACTATTAATTTTTGTGTAGAAACTGATCAGTTTACACTCCAAAAGTTTTTTTATGAAATGAAGTGAAAAAAGGAATGTGATATACATTTTATGAGAAAACTTAAACAATTCTGAAAAAGTATCCAACCAGTTTAGCTGATCATTTATCGGATCAAAGCACTGACTTTGCTCTACAAACTTATAAATTTTCACCTATATTTTTCTGTCAAAATCATGAAAATAAAGGATTATTACTTCTGACATTTTAAGAAAAAAATCAGTAAAACAATTCTCAACAGTTGCTCTACCAATTTGACTAAAATTTATCAGGCTCAAATATATTTTTACTAAACAATTAAAACAAATAATCCTCTAAAACTACAGAATCAATTTTGTTAAGGATTGAAAGAAATGACTTTACTCTAAACATTGACGAATTTTCATTTCAAAAGTCATTTGAACAAATGTGAATAAAGTATTGCAATATTCCGTTTGTAATCACAAAAATCAAGCAAATAAGTCTCCAAAACTACTCAACCAATTTAGCCCAAAATTCATCAGATTAAACTACTAATATTACACTACAAACTGATAAATTTTCAATCCAAAGTTCTTTCAAAATCATATTCATAATAACTTACAAATTATGATGCAAACGATAATCATAGTTACTAAAACTTACACAAATATTGTTATTTGTATAATTTCCACTATAATTATTATTTGAATAATCTACTTAATTTGCGTAATTATTATTATAACACTGTAAAATTATAATAATTGTATTAATTCATAATTTGCATAATGTGCATTGTCACCAATACTATAATAAATTTCATAATTATTATAATACATAATTTGCATATGAATAATTATGATATTAAAAATTCTGATCTTAATTGTAATAATTAGATAAACTTTCATACCTAATAATTATCACACTTTGTATAATTTGCATTATTTGCGTAATTTTCATCATTTGCACAACTTTAAGAATGATCAAATTTATCATAATCTACAGGATTATGAGAACAATACTCATTACCATAATTATCATAAATCTTCCTTCATGATCATAGTTTTCATGATTTATCATAATTATAATTATCATAATCATTATAATTGTCAGGATAGTCTTTATATAATGACCGTAATCATCATAATGATCATCATTAAGATTTAAGTTGGACTTACACTCAAAATCTTGATTCTTTCCAAATATTTTTTCGTGCCTATATCTTGTCTAAATTTCCTTTAGACGGCAATAATAGGGACCTTTTTCGTGACCATGAATGACCTCCGGGATCCTCAACTCGACACTTAACGCGAAGACCCAGGACGTTCCTCCTGACGGTGACTTTGAGTGACCTTCACAACTTTTACATTGACTTTAACATTGACCTTAACCTTGAATAGTGTACCCTATTGGATTAATTATTAAAATACTTGACCGAGTTGAAACGAAGCCTGAAATGTTCCCGAAATCAATCGTGAATGGGCTCGAGATTACTTCATAAAATTTGATTACAATTGTACAGAATTATTTTTGACGCTTTGCAGTACAACCTGTACTGATAATTGTTGGAAACTAGTCTTGAAAGTAGAGAAAATCGTTATTTTAAAAGTCGCCATTTTTCAAATACCTAATCGAGGTGGGATGAAATATGAAATATTTCAGAGAATCAATTGCAAATAGGCACGAGATTTTTTCATAAAATATAACGCTATTTATACGAAATTGTTATAGACGCTCTGTCATACAATCTGTTGAGATAATTGTTGGAAACTTGTCTTGGAAGTGGAGGAAATCGTTATTTTAGAAGTCGCCATTTTTCGAATACTTCATTGAAGGGCGGCGAAATATGAAATGTTTCGACAATCAATCGACAATAAGCGAGAGATTACTTCATAAAATGTAATTGCAATTGTACAGAATTATTCTCGATGCTTTGTCTTAAAACAATTACGGATGAATGTTGGAAACTAGTCTTAGAAGTAGAGAAAATCGCTATTTTAAAAGTCCCCATTTTTATCAAATACCTGATCGAGTAGAGATGAAACATGAATTATTTCGAAAAGCAATCGTGAATAGGCACGACATTACTTCATAAAATAAAATTCCAATTGCACAAAATTATTCTAGACGCCTTAGCTTATAGTCTGTATGAAGAATAGTGGGAAAGCAGTCTTGCAAGTAGAGAAAATCGTTAATTGGAAACCCACTATTTTCAAAAGACATAACTGAGAAGAGACTAAAACTGTAATTTTTTCAAACTCAATGGTAAATATGCGCGAGATTCCCTCATAAAATTGATTGCAATTGTACAGAATTATTCTCGACGTTTTGTCACACAACCTGTGCGGATAATTGTTGAAAACTAGTCTTGGAAGTAGAGAAAATCGTTATTTTAAAAGTCGCCATTTTTCAAATACCTGATCGAGTGGAGATGAAACATGAAATATTTCGAAAAGCAATCGTAAATAGGCGCGAGATTACTTCATAAAATATAATTCGAATTGTATGAAATTATTCTTGACGCTTTGGCTTACAGTCTGTTCGGAGAATAGTAGGAAAATATTCTTGCAATTAGAGAAAATCGTTGATTGAATACCCATTATTTTCAAAGTACCTGACCGAGTAGAGGCTAAAGGTGAAGTTTTTTTAAAATTAATCGTAAATAGGCGCGAGATTACTTCATAAAATTTGATTGAAGTTTGGCCGCAAGAATTCTCGCCATCTACCAAGGAAGAAAGTGAGTACGTTGCCATGATACGCTGGTTCACACATTGATCTACCACCAGAATTTCGAAACTGATTATTGTCAGAGGTATTTTATAACAAGTACTGACATCTATTTCATTAAAATAACGTAACCGAGTTCTTGTTGCGTCGAGCACACCTTTGAAACTATAGCCTTGCTCTTTGGATTGACATAAAAGCTCAATGCTGGATTACTTAGTGCATTACCAACAGAAGGTCAGTAACTTCGTCAGAGTATTATAGAAGGTTATACGACATATCTGAAGGCCGTAGGTAAATTCACTGACGGTATCAAACTGACCTAAAAATAATTTTTTAAATAATTTTGTATTTTTTTTTTTGAGCATTTAGTGCATTTTGTACTTTGCAAGTGCACCATTACTCAAATAGTCAAATATGTTCCTTGCTTGCCGCTAGGACAATTAATGTGTTGTATTGTGTCAAAGTGCCATAAATTATAAGGCGCATTCGCTAGCAAATAAAAAGTATGCTCAAAAAGTTTTCTCCGAAATTTCTAATCTGACTTCAGGTGACTTCTAGGAAAAATGGACGAGGATTTTCGCTAGTAGCGACTCGTGGAATAACTAACTTTGTTAATTAGTGCTGACACGACAGTTGCGAATATGTTTGATGTTTTATCCATCATGAGATCGATCAGGAGCTTTAAGAACTATTCTTCTGTGCACACGTCACTAATGGACATTGAAAAATGCGAAACATTTGCAAAAACTCAAGTAAGCACGGAGAGTTTAAAAGATGTCATCTCAGTACTAGTGATGTGACTTTAGTAATTTTATGGAAAATATCTCCCAACGTTTGCAGTTCTCGACAGGTGACTTTTTAATTACCCAAGATAAATTTTTTATATATCATAATACTGTAACAGAACTTTCTTTTATTTTAAAATCTATTGTAAAATTCGAAATACCAGGGTATCAACTTTGTCTCTGAACTTTCCTCATTTACCTAGCTTTGTCCGGTGTTGAAATTAACCAATTTCATGCTCACTGAAGCGTTTATAAAAATGCCCGTATTTCTGATTTTTTTTTAATTTTCTGGCTCACGAAATGCCCAAATATTGAAGTGTTCAACATCATGCAAATACGATAAACCATTTTGCGTCACGAGCGCTTTATGCAGGGTGTCCCAAAAAAATGTATACACACTTTGAATGATTATAAATGCAATGTTTATCAAGACATATCTAAGTTTTATAACCAAAGTTAAAGAAGACAAGTGTAGAATTTTTTGAGTTATCGCAGGTGTTCGAACTGATGACCGTTCTGGTCCAGGCACTGCTGATAACGTGGACAGATGGAATTGCAAACATTACGAATTATGATCATTTCATTTGGTATTTGGGTGCATTCTCTTTCAATTGCTGCTCTCAACTCATTGATTGTTACAGGTTATGTGCTACAAACCTTATCTTTGACGTATCCACATAAAAAAGTCCACAGGCGCGAGTTCTGGTGAACGTGGGGGGAATTCAATGCTATATCTTCACCCAATCCATCTGTTCGGCAGATTTTTGTAAGTTAGGCTCTCATATCACGATGGTAGTGGGAAGGTGCTCCATCTTGGTGGAAATAAAACTCCTCATCTCCAAATTGCTCACGAATGCGTGGCATTCGAAAGAAAGTTTGTTATAGTGAGTTATCATCATTCAAAGTGTGTATACATTTTTTTGGGACACCCTGTATTTTGCTAATTTTCGGCCGATGAAACGTCGTCTCTGACTCGATGCAATATTTCACGATTAACTTCAAAACGAAATTCCTTTGGAAAGTTTTATTGTGATTTTCAATAACAGTGCACCAAAAGGATTATCCAGACAAAATATGAAGAAATCCAAAATTTCATGTTCGTCCACGAGTTGTCGATATTTACTGACATGCACTCTTAAAAAACGTATTTATTGCGCAAGCCAATGATATTAAAGGAAGTATGTAGGAACAAAAACACTTCAAAATATCACGATGTTATCAGTCACATGTTAAATTTAATGGTAGACTAAAGTCTTACTTCAATCGGTTACATTACAAAAATGATTGACATTGCAGGGATTATAAACAGCTAAACATCTAAAAAAGGAAATCCCAAAAAATACTGACATGTGGTCTTTCAATGTTTGGGCAGAACTCCCATGTTAAATCCTGCATTAGTTTCTGCCGAAGTACCTGTTGTTTAAAAGAAAAAAGAAAAGAAACGAAATCATTGTTTTCTTTAATCTCCGCACCCTTAAGATTTAATTTTTAACAGAGTAAGGTGTTTCTTACAGTAACCTACATAAAAGCAATTTAATGAAGAACAGTAATTACAAGTACGGAAGTAACATTTACACCGTCACAAATTTGTCTTCACTTTGAAATAGCCATGTTATTAGCACCGAGAAAAAAGTACAGAAAATTGCATCCATGACGTCACTATTACGTCATTTATGTATTTTATTTGACAAGGAAATAGCACTTCGAATTTCCTTATGTTTTAGCCACAATAAAAGCTGTTTTTGTTACTTTTGTTTACATCGTAATGTAATAATGTATATTCTAAAAATAGGTTTCTATATGATGACCTTGTGTCGTCATTATGAATTATATGACGGTGAAACGAGTCAGTTTGAAATGCGTTCAAAGGACACCAAACGTCTGTTTTCTTCTCAAAAAAGAAAATTCTGATTTGTCGAAGTATTCATGTTAAACTAAGCATACGATTGCGTCAGAAAATTCCAGCATTTTTACTACCAATCCCACCAAGACGACGTCTGGTGACTCGGTATATCAATAGTACCCCAGCCCACACTGAATCGTGATGACAGTGGTCTATTACCGAAATTCTGTTTGCATTTCAATAATAGACAATATCATCATTGGCTCCGTGAGGGGAAACTGGTATCTTATCCTCAGAACGATCGCCCCTGATGAAGTTTAACTGGAGTGTCCAAACGTTGGGTCATGCAGTAACTTTGTAAGCAACGTCCAAAATATTTCAAGCCAGAGTAACTTCAAACCGTGTATGATTCTTCCCTAGACTGCGTTCGGAATTTATTCGTTCACATGTGACGACTCTTTCAGAATCATCCCCAGGGTACAAGGACGTCAAAATTTTATGATTAAACTATACTGTGAAAGTCACCTCGAAAACTTGAATTGAGTTGAGCGAGATTCGAGTTCACGTCTTTGGGTTTCGAGGCCGCTGCTCTACAAATTGTGCTATAGAGTTAACTAGAAACAGTATTCGCGTCTAATCCATTGTAAGTGCACCAGTTATCGAGCCCGATAAAGTATGAACCTTTGACAGCAATCCCTGCATTTGAGTTTCATCGAAGGGCTGGGAGCATACGCGACAATGTTTTCTCTTGTAGTTATAAGACGGCATAAAATAGACAGAAGCTGGAGTACCATTGCAGTCTTTTCACTATAAAAGGTACAATCATTTTCTGCACCTTCTCTTCTCGTTCTAGCTTTGAAAAGATCCAAAATATCATTATATTTTCACAACTTAGCGCCATGTTTCTTCTGAAATCACTAAGAATTGTGCATGCGGGAACAATTTGACATAAATTAATGTAAAAAGTTCGAGTCGACTGAAGAGCGACATAAAAAGCCGTTTTCACACCTAAACTCAAATCAATGCATAACAGATTTCAATCGACTTTACTGCGACGGCTAAAGCTATCCAAAGATAAACGTGTCTAAAGAACGTGTCAACTATTACAAAATGTAGTGACCCAAACTCATGCACTGTACTGTATTTCAAAACTTTTCAAGTTTCTTCACTACCTTGATTTCTGGAAACACTGTTGCATTTATTTCTACAGTGACGAATAAGTAAGAACAAAAGTCCAATAAATAGAACTCCTGCGGCGATGGAAACTCCAATAACCATATACTTCTTTGAGTTTTTGGCATCGGGCTCGTCGTTGTCTGTAACTTAATAAAAATATATAAAGAACTTTAGCGAAACACCAATCGAGCAATATCGTGTCGCAACATATTTTTGAATGCTAACCACCATTACTGAACAATTAAGAAATATAAAGATTAACGGAATTTAATATCATCATTCATTCTTCTATAATTTATAATTAAATTACATGTTAAGCAGTCCCTTCAACGTTGGTAGTAAGCCAAACAGTTCTGACCTCGTAAACAAGAAGAGGTCAATAGACGACGAAATTCAACTCCTAACAGGATGAAGTCACGAATCATGTCTCCTCCAAAAATTTTGTGAAATAAGGTTTCTGAAATGCAGTTTGTTTTATTTACCGAAAATGTCAAGCAGTTCTAGTCAGTTTCAAAAAATGCGGCATCTTACAACTACTCAGACACAAAAATCTTAGTGGGAGAGGCCGTAGACATGACCCCTAAAATTTTTAGAAAATTAAGGTCGAATGGGATTTCCGGCATTATGATGACCGGTCTGCAGAAAAACTGACAAGTTAATACACCGGCATAATTTGTTTTTCGCAAACTTCTCCTTACTAGCCACAAGGCACAACGTAGCTAAACCTGCTTCAGCCATTCTATGTTACTTTCCAATTTTTTTAAAATCTTTTTGATTCGTGGGTCATGCAGATAACTGCCTCCAAATACCGCTTTGCTCACACGCACTAATAAAGCAAGCTTGATTTCTTGCAAATAATATTATGCTCATGTACACACTTCTCCATTTTCGTAAGTATGACTCGTCAGGTCAGAAGCCAAGAGATTATCGTTATACAAAAAAATAAAACAAATTAAATAATAAAAAATAGAGGAAGACCATTATTGAACTTGTTGTCTCAGGTTACCGAGTTTCATAAGTGTCTCGTAGGTATATGCCACTGACAGGTTACGACATATCGCTCTGACTCGTCGAGCAATTGTTAATTACGCAATATTGGAGTAAATACTAACGTAATGTGCCGGTTTCAATTGTTAATCCCATGTTCAATTCAATTCAGTCCCATTAGACATAAATCAATGACATGAACCTTTAAGGTATCACTATGAATATTTATTTGTTTATTTATTTGTTTATTTATTTGTTTATTTATCTATTTTTTGTTTGTTTGTTTATGTGTGTATGTATTTATTTATATTTTTATTTATTTATTTACGTACTTACTTCGTAAGTAAAAATTAACGAAATTATCTGGGAAACACCAACAGTTAACGCCAATTATGTCAGCACAGAAGGAAGGGGTACGTGCGGAGACCATGGACCTGCCTGGGTCCGCTACTGCTATATCACTTTATGATAGATCTTGTGAATGAGATCATAAATTCAACCAAAACAGTCGAACATATATCTCATGCCGCTCGGCAAATTTTGCATAATCGGCAAGCCAAACTTCAGGTTCGAAAGGCAAACTCTCTGCACAACAGATTAAGTGCCATTCACTCTGAACGACCACAAGATTTGGATTTCTTTCGAGGTTAGGTTTCAAGCAATGCTTCATATACCTGTGGGAACGGCTCCATAACCATTCGGTGTCCCATTTCCCTACGCAAATTTCTTTACCCTTTCCGGTTTCAGTTTATTAACTTTACTCTGGCCAACGCCAGACGAATTTACTCGTCAAGAGACGTGCCGGACAGGAAAGGGTTAATTGAATGAATCTGTCTGACCACCATTCAAGTGTCAATCATGTTCGTCAGTTGCTTTTTGGTACTTTGTTTGTCCTTCTTGACGATGATCTGGAGCGTAGAACTTTCGTTCAGAATTAGAAGAGTGGTAAGATATAACTTTTTGGTTGTTGAATATCTAATTATTACTCGTTCTGCTCTTCTTATTCCATTGAGATTTTGCTTTTTTCGTGTCTTTTGTTGGTCTGAGTCTGTTTGAATAGCTTCGTAAGTATATTGCATTGGACAAGAGGTTTGTTTTTTTCCTTCTTAGCTTGTGATCTCATTTGCACATTGATAATTAAAATTTTCGATTTAATTAAAAATTTGACTGTTGTATTTCGAAGTATTTTCATCATCGACAGTATCAGAGATGTTTAGTAGGTTATCCACTATCTTAGTTTCATATCATACCATTCCATACTGAAAATTTAAACTTGACAACTTTAGCTTGAATTTTTCAATTCTCAGACACATACAATTCATGACGGTGTCCCTTTAAAGTTCGATTCAAGTCACGACAAGATCTCAGTCTAACTATACTTGCGACAGAGTTAAGTTCAACAGAGTTTCCGACTGCCTTGTATTGACTATTTGCAAGCAGAGAAACATACCACTGAATTGAATTTTTAGGGAAATTTGTAGCTAAAATTTAAAATAATAATAAAAATAATGATGATGATAATAATAATAATAACCACTAAGGTAAGTTCTCGGATTGCCTCAGCATAGTTTCGGAACTGCTTAACGAAACCAGGATTGATAAAAATTGAAGACTGGGGTGTAAAACATCAGAGTTTTTGCAGCTTGATTAATTTAAAACTAATTATAGGAAATAACAATACCTGTAAAGCACAAACCAATAACGAATTTACCACTTGCTATCACATCTCCATAGGGCAATCTCACTAAGTACACAGAACAATTCACAGGCTCGAAATCATTGTCAACGCGTGGAGTGTAGACGTCCGCAAACTGAATTGACTTGGTTGGTATAGTTATTGTACTGTTTTGGGAAGCAAACCAGCTTGACTCAGTTTTCGTCAGAGTATCTAGCGTTATTTTGAAGTCTTCTGGGAGTTGGGTTATGCGCAGTTGGTAGAGCGTTTCGTCATAATCACCGCTGACTACTATCAGACTGGTGAGCGGGATTTTTTGCTGATCTTCTGTTACATTCAGGCAATGATCTTTTGTTTCTAAAAGAGGTATTTGACTTTCTAATCCTTGGAAATACATGAACAGCACCCCAGATCGATTTGCTCTTCGTTCACCACGAATTGCCAAAGCCGTTACAGTTAGATTCAGAGAACCCGAAAAATTTGGTGGTGGTATCAAAGTAAGATTTGCAAGATCCTTGCTATCAAATGCAGCTTCTCCTTTTCCATTAACTCTTCCTTTGTTGAATGAAAAACCTTCTGGTAGGTTAGAAAATACAACTGTCAGCGAAGTTCCGATTAATGGCGAAACAAGTCGTGAGTTGACAAGCATCGATACCGCCTCGTTTCCTGAAGTGTTATAGTAAGGCTCAAATTCGATAATCGGTGGCTCCACGGGTGGTGTAGCTAAAGTGGGAAAGAAAAATATGATAACTCGAAAATATCCCCGTGGGTGGCAATGTGCGTAAATTTATAAAACAAACATTTAAAGACATTTCTTTGTTCTTTTATTAGAACGAACTGAAGAGGGGTGGTGGAAGAATTTTTCATTACGTTTTCCACACCTCACTTTCTTTTGCTTAGAATAAATATAGTCGAAAGTTTCATATTACACAAAGTTGTGAAGAAGGAACATCAAAGCGAGGAGAGAAAAACAGCTACAAAATTGCCATGTAACGAGGAAGTTTACAGCTTGCAAAGGGTTAAAATTCTTAATGACTAGGGAAGAAATTCCCAAATGATCTTCGACTTTTATGAATAAATGGTAAGCACTTTGATCCGCATGCAATGTGGTGCAACACCGATATGTGAAACAGCGGCATAGATTATGGGAGATTGTGGAAAATTAATTTATTTGCTGCATTCGAGTTTTCCGTGCCTATTTTTAAACTTTTCAACATTCGAAGTTTAATGTACCGTTAGTTCTGCTCAGCACAATGAACACCTGATAAAAACAGTGTAATGGCTGTAAAATTTAGTCTCTTTTATGTGAAAAACCAGTAAAACTATGAAAATTTTACTTCATTCAAATCGAACAACATAACGGTCAATGTTTGCAGTTATTTGTCGTTTACCATATTTCATAGAGATGGCATAAAAATAATATGGTGAATAGCCTTATAGCCAATTCTGAAGAAGATGGCTTTTAGACATTTCTAAACATTGAACTAAATGGATTCAGGTAGTGAGTAAAGGTTGCAGGTGCGCACAGGACTGTGTAACTTATATTCTGCCTGGATAGTCGTCACAATATATCAGTAGCTTTTAATGATCATAATATGAGGTGAATGAGACAAGAATGTCAAAATTGGTTTAATGGAGGTGACGACCTAAAACTAATGCAAACTAATGTCACCTATAGCCTGAGTTTACTGTGCACAGACGATCGCAGACAATCGCAAGGCTAGCAATCTCATAATAGTAATTTTCTGGTTACCTGTGTGACTCTTTAAACATAACCTACTTTGACTCAGGTTTTCAACGAAGGTTATTAGTGACTAATGATTCAGTTGGTAGACATATGTTAACTACTGCCAGTGAGAAGTCACAATATGTTAGTAATTATTAATGAACACAACGTGAGCTGATTGTGATGTGCGGTGGTTCATGAAGACAGGACTCAGAAAGTATTTTTCTTAGATTGCGAATTTGACAAACGTTTTCTATCGTCTTCACTAGACATTACGATGAATAAAATTTTATATCATCTTACTTTCGCTGCAGTCACTTCCATAGTGACCAGATACACACTGACACAAATTTAGTCCTGTACAATTACCAAACCCGGAGCAATTATTGACAGAAATACAGGAATCTAAATAAAAAGGAAGCATATAATTAAGCCACCATTTAAAAAAATAAACTAATGTCAATCATTTCCAGGACACGAACAGGCGCGGATCCAGCTTAAAATCTGACTGTCTCTCAGTTGAATAATGTCACATGTGAGGTAATATATGATGTTATGTTTGATGTCGATTGATCCCATTAATCTTACATTGAATCTAAATAACGGCGTTTTGTACACTTTGCCAAACGGTCAGTTGCCTTACCAAGCAGCAGATGTAGTTCTCCAAAATCCTTCGTAGCCTGATAGGATCAATTTCATAACCAAGTGGTAGTCGTTGAAATATTTGTCTTCAGCGTTCCTCTCATCCTTAGTTCATCAAAATCTTGTATTCTTACTAAGCCTCCGTTCCACTCCCTTAGGTGAAGTTAACAAATGCGGATTGGATTTGTTTTTAACCCTTTAACTTCTGCAATTTTTTTTCTTTTGCTCTTTGTTCTCTGTTTGATTCTCCTTTGTTCTCTCATTGGATCTTTTGTTCTTAGGTGTCCGATATATCGGACACTGGGCGTTTAAGGTTAAGTAGCACCCCTACTACTAGTCGCCCTAGTTCTGAATTAGTATTGCTCAGATAGGTCCAGGAAGGAGTTCTGAGAATTAAATCTCTCTTTTAAGTAAGTAAACTAACTCTCCACGGAAATTTCATTTGTTACGAGGTTGGACCGTGATTTCCTAGTGGATTCATCTGACTGACTAGTCACTGTAGTTAGGTGACATGGCAAATCCTAAGCCGGCAAAATGAGCGTAATCTCTCTCATGGTTCCCTAAAGCTTAGAATGACAAACCACTGGGCCTCTTTTAACATACTAGCTGGGTGAGATATGGCCCATCCATCAATTACATGGGCTTCCGCAACATACCAGTTTGTCCCTGCAGTATAATAGTCACCTTATCCTACTATTAAGCGCAATGACCTAAAGAAAACCTTTAAGATTATGGTGATAATGTCAAGAAAACATACAGTTTTTAGTTCATAGAAATAACTTAAGAAGGTACTTGCAGTAATGTAACGTCATGATCTAGTTGTAAGCTGTTCCGATGTCAATTACCGGCAGTTGTTGGGTTTCAGATAATATCATGGATGCTACATGTTGGCTGGTTGAGTAACTGTTAAATACCATTGCAGCTACCAACCAACATGGTTGCCCTGGATTTGTTCTTTGGTACTACAGGGAGATCAGTCAGGAGATTGATTGCCGACCACCGTCACAGTTCCAAACTCTCGAAAGCGAAATCCAAGCATTTGGTTTAAAACGCTCCGATGTGTAACAAAAGAAACATCTTGTTCGTATCTGATTTAGACACTACTTTTCTCCAGCAGTGATCTGGCTGTTCTTAAGAAAGTTGGTGGTTGTTTTATTGCATAACAAGTTAACTTTATTTATTTTAGTTGAAGTTCTATCTATCGCTTTTGCGAAATTCGCAGCAGTCTGGATCCACGCCAGGCAATTAAATCACTCAAAAGCTGAAATTTGTAAATTGAAAAAGAAAGTTTAATTGTTTCATACGGATAAGATGAGGAAGGTAGATCATCTCGATATTAGTTCCTGAATCATCTCTATTGCCAACATTATCTTCACCAACAACGAGAATTTCATTTGATGTTCCTTGTTTTAATGGGACAAATACCAGGTTCTCTGTAACATCCTCCATCAGAGGAGTCCACTGGTTACTACCTGAAGCTATAAAAAATAAAAATTTTGTGCCCAATGACATAGAGCTTAAAATGGGAATTAAAAGCTTTTACAAGAATTGGTAGTGTGCCTAATTTGGCGATGCAGATATTATTATATGCATATGCACATACATTCATGAATACACAAGTATAAGTATACTCCACCTACAATACCAGTCGCTTGCTCACACATAAAGGGAGAACCTGCGGATGGGGCAACATACAATGCAAGCTTACATATACACACGTACATACACATCTCTATATTCATAAAACTTATATACATGCATCCAAATGGCGGCACCAAAACTAATATATTATTTTAATAAGTTTTGAGTCAGCCAATTTCCGAAATTTTCTTGTAAAGATGACCAAATTTATGAAATTTCCCCAAATCTGGAAATCAATACTCCGGATTAAAGCTTGTTTGTTTGACTAAATTTTCTTCCAATTTTCTACCATAATAACAAAATAATTTATTTTATACGAGTGGTTTGCATTAGGGCAACGTTCAAAATATGTTCACGAGACTAAAATGTCCCAGTAATCTTGTCCAGTTAGAAAACAGATGGAATCAGTGGCATGCCTAAGGTTGTAGGGGGTCCACTCAGGGACCTGTATCTTCCAAATTTTACTTTAAAAATGATTTTGTTGCTTTAAATGTTGCATAAGATATCTTAGAATGCGTCAGAATTAGTCCCACAGGGCTTAAAACATAAAATTCGTCTTACAGGCTTTCTCCCAGACCTAAAATTTTTGGTTGCTAAACGTTCTCAGCAGGTTACGCTAAAATTCAGGTCTGGCACAGTATTTGGTGGATATACAACTACAGCAGAGATTTTTAGAATAAGTTTCTCGCACTACTAGGTAAGAACACCGTAATTATAGCTATCATTCCTTCTCAAATTTCATTTTTGTTCTCAATGATAAAAGCTAAGTAAAGATTTTTTATATCCGTAACAAACAGATGAAATCTGGGATGAAAATGAAAATACATGATGATAAATATGAGATGACACTTTAATGTCATGTATGAGAGTGGATTAGATAAAAGAAAGAGGGTACTATGCGAGCATTTCCCCTTAAAATTTTGTCACTAATTTCAAAAGCTGAATCCTAGAACCTGTTCTGTCACCTTATTTTTCTGCTATTAGATGTTCGAAACAGATTCTAAACCATTATTACACATACCCTCAGATTAAATGCAGTAATGCTATTTTAGCTTCTCTTCCTTTACAATCATTTATTAATAAATATATTATTAAAAATCTTATGTGTTTATTCCAATATAGCTGAACCATACCATTGGCAATGTATAGATCAACGTTTCGAACGCCAGATCCGATGTCAGTTTTGTGAAAAGAGATCAATGGTGTCCCAGTTTCAGACGTTTCGTTTAAGAGAGAAATTTTGACTTTCGGTGATGAAGAATCGATCTGAAACATAAGTATAAGAACATACACATTTATTGTATCAAAACCACCTGAATCTAAATCCACTTTAAGATTAATGGTTACACGTCAAGGTTTGTCAAGATTGTCCAACGAGATCAGAAACATCCAGAAGTTATGCTTCCATTCCATATGTCAAAGGTATTTTCGATTAGGTAAAGCAAACTTTGATGAATGTGGGTATAAGAACTGCATACAAATCGATCGTGACTTTGAGGATTATTTTCCTCATGACTGAAGACCTGTCTTCTGACATGCAAGCTCAGGCATTGTTTGCAAATTAAAACGTCAGTCGGACAGAGGTAGAACAAGAGATCACGGAAGTTGCGGACAGCAGAACAGAAGCAAGAAACAAGAAGAAATATCGTGTCGGGCTACAACAGCCCCAAGCAGAGGGAATTGGTCATGATGTTCAGATTTATGGTGAATTACATTATGGTTATTGTCGAAATTGTATATTTCTCGAGTCGCTATACATTTGGTTCATGAGGCAGTTAACCAAGATAAGAAATTCCCACGATAGCCACTAAGTATTTTAATTAAATACAAAACTATGGTGACTACGAAGATTGCAATCAGTTTTAATCTCAACCTTAGGTAGTTGAAACGTTGAGAATAAAAATGATTTCAATCTTCGGATTTGCTATAGTTTTGTACTTAATTAAGACCTTAGGTAGTCGTGACTCATTTAAGATGGAAAATTCTTTCTAATAAGTAATAATAAGTCCATGAATCTAAAATATCAGTAAATTTCTTATGGAACTAAATAAGTGAAGGAAGGAACATAACACCATGGCCCCCCTCTAAATAGGCCTGTGTTAAGTACATATATTTTCAATATTTTAAGGATTATTTGGGGTAGCAGCCAGTATTCTTAAAAACTACTATAAGCCCACAATCACATGAGGAAAAACTATAATTTTGCTCTGAATACACTAATCTTAAGTTTTTTATTGCATGTCATTGAAGTCATTCTTTGGAAGCTTTGCGTAACTTTTTCACAGAGCCAACAAATACCATATTTATTGGAAGCCGAAATTTTGTGTAAAACATCATTTAAACTCACGTTGTCCCATGCAGACATATGAATGAATATATATTTATATCAAGAAATCTTCTTCGTAATAACTGGTGAACTTTATGCCAGCCATTTTTGCACGTACAATGTAACGTGATTTCATTCATTTTCTGTCTACACAATCATTTACAAAATTAGTTTAAATAACTTCCAAAACATGATTCAATGAAAAGCCACAATTACTTTTTTAAACTACCACCACTATTTCAGTGCTACTCGTAAAAAAAGCTAAAAACGACACGATCACTGGATGGCAACTGTTGTGCTTTCATTTTGTCACACCAGTTTTCATTATTATAAGTAACGTACGACAAACTTACCGTATTGAATATAGGAGGAGTTTCGATCGGTTCGTTTTGGTCGAAATAAATTACAGCTTTTGCGTCAATTCTGGTTAAACTCTTCAAATTTTCTTTGGGATAAATAGTGAAGATTACATATCCTTGACCACTTGTTCCGTTATTTGGGGGAAGAAAACCACGCCTTGGATCAACTGGAGAAAGTCCTAAATAAATTTATTTTTAAAAAAATTCAATTGCAATATTTTCATAATACACACACACGCATACACGCACACACACACACACACATATATACATATATACATATATACATATATACATATATACATATATACATATATACATATATACATATATACATATATACATATATACATATATACATATATACATATATACATATATACATACATACATATATACATATATACATACATATATACATACATACATATATATATATATATATATATATATATATATATGTCAATATATATCTATATATCGATGTATATCTGTACACCTATATATCCGTATCCATATCCATATCCATATCTATTTCTATATTTATATCTATATCTATCTCTATATTTATATCTATATCTATATCTATATCTAAATCTATATCTATATCTATAGAAGAACCCACAAACATGGATACAGATTCCGATCTTGCATATAAACTTTATATAAAGTGAAAATCCAGAGTCATGCAAACTTCTCGCCAGTCCAAGCAAAAAATTTATTAATATGTTTCAAAACATTTGTCCTTTTCCAGTTTATATACATAAACGTTCCTAATAAAACTTTACATCTTTACTTTAAACATTTATATTTTACTCCTCCATTATTCTGAATGTTTATAAATGCGTTTTTAAATTTTCAAACTGAGAGGTTCTTCACACGCTATAACTGAGATAAGAATGTTTATGATGTATCGAAAAGTCTCTATACAATGTGAGGTACAGCTTAAATTTAGTAAATATACATGTAGTTGTAGTTGTAAATGCAGTGAATTCAGTTTCCTGAAGATCGCATCGGCTTGGAACGGAATAGCAACAATGTATAGAACAGTTAGATACGCACGCAATATTGCATGAAGTATTTACATGCATGTTCACGTGTGGAAAATTCTGGACCGGGGAGAACGAAAGTACTTTTCCAGAAAAGAGAGGTTAGTCGTTTTGTTTTGGACTCGTTGGTATGTAGAATCATTGACACATTTAGTTGGAACAATTTAAAAACTTTCCTTATAATAGTATAAAGGATTATACAGTCAATTTAACCTATACTTCCCAACTCAATGTTGTTTCCACATGAAATATGGAAAGCGATTACAAAGAAAGATATCAAAGATCCTTTTCTTACAATACAACGTTGATTAGAGGGACGGGAGATAGTGACATATGTATATATCTGTTTTACTCCAACAAATTTGCCAATGATTGTAGTGTATATGGAAGTGAAATTGGCCGTCAATAAATAAGTCATCAAGAACCCAACCTGTGACATTGAAATCACAGCATCAGTTTAACTTTTTGAGGCCTCGCCGGGAAGTAAAGCCAAAAAATACCTTTACTCAACAATTTACGAAGCATGGAAAGAATTACAAGCCTAAGAACGGTGAGGAAAGGTTTGTTTACATATGTACCAAGTGTATTTTTTTTTCGTGTGCCCCCTACTCATGCCAGGTAACTATCATTCATAGAAAAATATCAGGGCTTCGAAGGGAATCGAAAATCTTTCCAAAAAACTGTATAAATTGAAAATTCCTGTGAGCCAGTCTAAAGAGAAAAGTTTATGAAAAGTGTCGAAACTCAGATTATGCAGGTTTGTTAAACTAGGTGGGAGAAATGAAGTGGCCTACTTGAGTTTACGAAAACTAATCTTCGAGGAAATGCTCCGATATTTTGGCTGCCCTCCTTGGTTCTTTTTACGGGGAAAGAAGACCAACACACCTTGGAATTGCCACAGCGTTTCGAGGCGAGTGCGAAATTTCTAAAATGACCCTGAGAACACGTTAGGCAATGCTTGTGGTCTATGTCATCGAATAAGCCCGAATTGTAGTCGAAATGCTTTTAAAGCAATAAAGTTAAAGGAGCCAAATGAGTATGGCGATTGACGCACTTGAACTATTGAAAAAGCACTTAAGAGTCTGATTCCAACAGATTCACCCAATCCGTTATTTCATGACACAGTTCAGGTCGTTGAAATAGAACAAAAACATACCACAGTGAAGGCTTAGCGTAGTTTCTTTTTGGCTTTTCGGTGAATGTAAATAATTAACTACTTAAATCAGGTTACTTTTATCAGGAAACATCCGCCATTTTGACTTGTGTGGTGGTTGAAATGTTCGTCACTGTATCTCCTCACGAGATCCGAAATCAGAAAGACCGATAAGAATTCCGTACTGTGGACACAATTTCAAATACTGTGCAATTTTGTGGCAAAAATTATATGTTAAGAGATTTTGACCGGTCCGCTTTTGTGGATACAGCCTCTTAAACCGCAAACAAGAAAACGAAATTCTCAACTCATTAATAACTCAAGTTTTATCGAAGCCAACCCATGAACGTATACAACGCCAAATGCATGCATTTTGATACCCAATGAAAACCTGGAGGGAAATAATTCGTGATGTGGATCACATTTCGTAAATTCCATTTTTTAAATTTCTCACTTTTGGAGGCCATCTTAAACCACAACCAGAGGACAATTTGAAAAAGTAAAGAATAAAACACAGACCGGAAATTGTCATCTTGTGACTTGATATTCAAGTCAGAAGAGGCCATCTTAGTAATTGGACAATTGATGACTTGAGTGAGCAGTTCTCGAACTTAGCTCCATGGAAAATTCCCAACTGATCACTTTTTGTAGCAACGCTTTGACTTGGTTCATTCCAATGAATATCTTTAAAGAAGACGTAAGGAAACTCGAGCTGGCGCTTGTTTGCCGGACATTAGCCATGCGACTCAGTGTAAACGACATTCTTTGTTGATGTTGAATTGATGCCGATTTGTATGAATCGTTACTTTTAACGTTCTGGTGACCACTTAGCTGAGCTACACAATTCACAGGTACGTCTGAATCGAGAAGCCTTGAATACGTGTTCTGCGAACGAAATGGTTGGTTAATTTCCTTGTAAACTATTATTTTGAGCAGTTTCCAAAAGTAGCTTAACAACTTCATTCTTCCCTAAAGGAGACTTCTGGAGCCAAATATTATTATCTGGATTTTGCTGGGGTTTAATAGGAAAGTAGAATGAAGATTCTTGGTCATTCATTTCTGTTTTATTGTTCATCTCGGATAGCGTTCTTGATCAGCAGTTTGAGAAGTGGATACTGAAACACTCAGTGTGCAGAAGACTTGTCCAGGCCGTGAACAGACTTTGAGTCCTCTCTCCGCGAGGGTTGTTGTGTACGCGTACTTCTAGTATTGGAGGTTGTATCGACTGTTAAATTTAAAACCCGATGTAGTCCATAACACGAAAAGCAATAAAAACAAACAAGAAAAAAAAAAGGCCCCAAATAAATCGTTTAAATTAAACGAATACCCGAAACCAAAATATATTTTCAAATTCTATTTACTATCTATTTCATGTGCATGTAAGAAAAAGAATTTGGGGCCTTAAGTACTTTAAATTCGGTAAGATTGTTTCCAGCTAGATTGTTTTTCTAACTTGCAATAAATCATGCAGGATTAAGTTAAAGAGGTTGATGAGAATGAGTAAGATGAAGTGCCTGACAGAAACGAATTTAGTACTTGTGGGAAATTCCGTCTTGTTATACAAAATAATGGTCGGGCTAAGAAAAAGTACCAACATTTAATATAAGAATTGCCATCCCCCAAAACCATTGTTTTTTTAACTACCAACTTTGTCTTTTACACTATCAATCTTTGAATTTTAACTTTTTTTTAAATTTTAAAAAAATTATTTTAAATTTTTGAAACTATTAACCTTAATCTATTCCCGTCTTACTTTCTCAGTTTTTTCGTCATCTTCCCTCCCGTTTAATTTTCGACACAGAATCAAGTTATCTGCAAGCTACATCAACATTCACATCTGCAGTGCTATTTTACCGAGCCTATTATTATAGTTCGGGTCATAGAAACGAACCGAGACATAAAATTCCATAGATTTTTTATCGCCCTGAAATTAATCTGCGACTTCCTAAAGCCTGGTTTCCACATAACCGCAAGCTGCCTGCGATTCGTCGGTGATGTACCTGCAATTCATCGGCGATGCATCGCAAACAGATACCTTTTTAATGGAAACTCTAATCTTCTGATGCCTGCGACGCGCCTGTGAACTACTAGAAAACTTGAAATATGTTCAAATTTTCTCTGTTTGCGATGCATCGCCGATGAATTGTAGGTAATTCGCCGACGAATCGCAAGGAGCTTGCCGTTATGTGGAAACCAGGCTCTAGTGTCCGGAAAAACTGAATTTTTTGGGCAATCATGAGTTGTGACAAAAATGATGTTTGCGACACCAATGGACAAAATCGAAAAATGTACGACAATTTTTTGTGCAGGAAAATTTAGCGTCCGATATTCGGCCTCTTTTCTTACATAAAATGAATATACATAATTAGTAAAATGGTTGATTTCCTTCCAAACGTGGCCCTGTTCGTTCCAAATTTATCGGGCACATTCATATATTTTTGGGCAAAAATGCCTGAGTACCCCTGGCAAATTTTACCAGTACGTTTATGTTAAAGAAATGAATAAATTAATTAATTAAGATAAATAAATACGTGACAAACAAACAAGGGACATTTAGAGGTGCCAAAGTTATTATTAGAGTCACAACCTAGATTACGAACAATATGTCCGGTTTTAAAAAATTGATTTACCTGTCTCTGGATCTATTGTTTGAAAAGTCCAAGAGGCTTCTCCTTTTACAATGTCTAATCCAGATTGAATACGCAAATAAATATTATGCGGCTCGACTAATCTCACTTTTTCCTGAAAAAAAAATTTAAAAGACGACAGTTTAATTGACAATATTCTTTTTATATAAGAGGCAATATTCTTTTTATATAAGAAAAGCTAGACTAGAGTTATTTGACTCACCTAGCCTTTCACTGACTGTTAATGTAAATGCGAAATGCTGCTTGTAATACAGGTCCAACCGCCGATGGTCTTCGTATTTTAGTCGCTAAAGAACTGGAATACTTTTCCAACATCATCGGTACGATCCCACCGACAGGCCTCGATGTTGCATTTCTCGCAACAGGTCTCGGCTGAGTCTTAAAGGGGCTCCAGCTCTCTCATAAATATACGTTCAAAAATAACTCTTCTAGCTCTTCGTTAATTGATTATAAGTGTCAATGCTGAATATTACGTGTCATCTTTTAACACATGCGGACAACACGGTCTGATAAAACATTTCCGTGTTATTCAATATGTATATTGTTTAATGATGTCTATTGACACCTTTCACTTCATAATAAATTTCAAGTACTAAAAAAGAACGGTACATTTTGCAGGCAATCGTTTTCTTGTTCTTTTTCAATTGCAATAAATCTAATTTACTCACGTAAAAAGCACTTTTCCTGTAAAATTTTTCCTGGTTTTCTTCTCTGTCTTGATGGTTTGATTAGACCTGCTGTCGCTAGTTTATATATATATTTATATATACATAGGTGTTGATTTCTTGGCAAAAAAGTGCTCAATACAGGTAGTAGAGCAATATTCATTTATTTAATAATCTATGATTTAACAACTACGTCGTTACACGATGTTTCATACCCCGTGACAATCATCAGACGACTGATTATAAACAATTATTGATCGCTATAAATAGTGTGACCACGCGATGACGTGTTCGCCCATTGTCTCTTAATTGTCCGGCGGTATAGGTTTGAAGTTCGCTAAAAGGAAGTTGTTTTTGTGTCGGCAGTTCGAAAGGATTTCGCTTCTTTTGTTTAGTAAGTTTCCGACATAATTTTCCAACAAGAATGCGACTTACTAAACAAAAGAAGCGAAATCCTTTCGAACTGCCGACACAAAAACAAATTCCTTTTAGCGAACTTCAAAGCTATACCGCCAGGCAATTAAGAGACAATGGGAGAACACGTCATCGCGTGGTCACACTATTAATAGCGATCAATAATTGTTTGTAATCAGTCGTCTGATGATTGCCACGGGGCATGAAACACCGCGTAATGACGTAGTTGTTAAATCATAGATAATTAAATAAATGTATATTTATATATATATATTTAACAAATAGAAAATAGCTTTCGTGTCTCTGTGCTGTGATAGAAACATGAATAACGTCATTCATGTTTCTGTTACAGTACAGAGATGCGAAAGCTATTTTCTATTTGTTTTATAAAATGACCAAGTTTTCTCGAGTTTTCGTGACGTCATTTATGTCTCTGTACTCTAATACAAAATGAAAACGACGTCATTCGTGTCTCCATACTCTGAAAGAAAATGAGGTTCGTCCAACCAGGGCGTGTGTAAGACGCGCGTTATTTTATATATATATATATATTCATTATATGGCTGAGCTTGCTAGTCGGTCTTTACGCAAATTGACGCACGCTGATTGGCTGCCTAGCTGTGCAATAACTTTTTCGTACAGACCGGCTAGTTTTGGCGGGAAAATTTCCTGGTTGATTTGAAGAAAAACAAACCAGATTCAGGTACGTTTTACAGAAGATTTATAAAAATAAACTATGAAAAAAGAAGTTAAACGTTCTCAATGATAATTTTAACCAAAGAACTAGATGAATAGATGCAAAAAGCTACGAAGAAATAGGTAAAAACAAGCAAGTAAACCTAAGCCGCTAACTCACGAACACAAAGCTTCATTAAAAGCGATGAAAAAAGGAGCCAAAAGCCATATAATAAACTCTTTATTAACCTCGTTTGTTCGGTCTATACGAGAAAATATTTGCCCTCAGGCAAATACTTTCCCGTACAGACCGAACAAACGAGGTTAATAAATAATCAATATATACATAAAAATGTTTAAAACTTTTAAGATGGATGAACTAAAAGTTACTACCGTTTCACGCTAAAAGCGATCATCAGACTAAGGTTAAAATACTAAAAAGGTTAACTATATGGTCCGAAGAAAGTGACTTATGATTGGCAGCGAACATTTATTTTCATGTCGACATTTCGCGATTAATTCTGACCGTTTGTTGAGAAGCGTGCATTTATCGGCATTAAGAATGCAGAGTTTTTCTGTTAGGCATAAATTACAGTTTGATGGATCTCTTTTGTATGGGCTGGCTTTTTTAATGATGGACCATCTAATTGAAGAATCGGTGTTGTTATCCTTTAAATCCCTTATATGTATATATATATATATATATATATATATACATATATATATATATATACATATATATATATATATATATATATATATATATACATATATATATATATATATATATATATATATATATATATGCGTGGCACATTTGAATTGCCTATATAATGTAGGCTTCTCCATCCTGCTTGTCAGCACTGCACTGATGAGGCCCAATAGGCCGAAACGGTTCCGTCTGCAGTTAGATATCGCTCTATGGCCCCTTGGTCCATATTGAGCGGTCTTCAGGATGAGTCATGCCGCTAGCGGATTTACGCACGCTCACTAGTCTCTAGTTAGAGCGCTCTGGCATGGCTTAGATGTACCACATGCGTGGCACATTTGAGTTGCCTATATAATGTAGGCTTCTCCGTCCTGCTTGCCAGCAATGCACTGATGAGGCCCAATAGGCCGAAACGGTTCCGTCTGCAGTTAGATATATATATATATATCTGCATATATATATACATACATATATACATACATATATACATATATATATACATATATACATATATACATATATAACTGAGATGATAATGTTTACAATGTATCCAAGAGTGTTCGATACCATATGGGGCAGAGCTTAAATTTAGTGAAATTTCGCTTAAGAGTATATGGTTGCTACTCCGAGTTTCACGCGGATGCGATCTTCAGGCAACTGAAACAGCGTCGATTCATTGTCTCCTTTTTCTCTGTTCATTGACGTCATGGGTTGCGTGGGTTGGATGACTCGTCGCTATTGTCCTCGTGTGGCTTGTCTTTGAGATGAGAAATCTGTTCCGGTGTCTGCACTTTGAGACGATCTCCGATCTTTTGTTGAGAAGGTTCTTTAGGTGGTTTTTTAGGCGTGCTTTCATGATGCAAAGCTTTTCCTCCAGGCAAAGGTTACATCTTTTTGCTCCGCTTGTGTAGGCCGCGGCTCTTTTCACGATCGCCCATTTTATATCGAAAGATTGGTTATTTCATTTTAGATCCCATATGTATTTTGATAGTTCAGTCTCATTGAAGTACTTGTTGTCTTTGAAGGATTTGATGTGGTTTCTGTATCGTTCTTTAAAACTGTTTGCTGTCATTCCTATGTACTGTTTTGTCTCTCCGGTGTCTGTCGTGGTTACGTCGGCTCTATAAACGATGTTTTCAGTTAAGCAGTTACTTCGGAGCGGGCACTGTTCTTTCCTTCTGCAGTTGTAATTATCTGTTCTCTGAAGCTTTCTATTTTCATATTTATTTAGGATTCGGGAGTTATGTTTGGTGATCATAGTCTTCATGTTGTCCATGCAGCTGTAGCTAATTTTGACTGCGTTCCGGTTGAAGATTTTGTGCAGAGTGCATGACTCAGGAAAATGCTTGTCAATTAGTTTTAGAAAGTTATGGCCAATTTTTGATTTGATGTTCTTGCTATATGGTGGGTTGAACCATATAATGTTTCTGCGTCTACGTTTTTGGGACGATGTAGATTCGGGCGTCTTGTCGCTGTCGGAGATATATTGGAGTTTGGTGTTAAAGTGGCTACGTCTTAGTGCGTCTTCGTATATAGGTGCTGCAGAGTTGAAGGTTGATTGGTTTGATGATAATTGTGAAATGTTTATAGAGCCGACGTAACCACAACAGACACCGGAGAGACAAAACAGTACATAGGAATGACAGCAAACAGTTTTAAAGAACGATACAGAAACCACATCAAATCCTTCAAAGACAACAAGTACTCCAATGAGACTGAACTATCAAAATACATATGGGATCTAAAATCAAATAGCCAATCTTTCGATATAAAATGGACGATCGTGAAAAGAGCCGCGGCCTACACAAGCGGAGCAAAAAAATGTAACCTTTGCCTGGAGGAAAAACTTTGCATCATGAAAGCACGCCTAAAAAACCACCTAAAGAACCTTCTCAACAAAAGATCGGAGATCGTCTCAAAGTGCAGACACCGGAACAGATTTCTCATCTCAAAGACAAGCCACACGAGGACAATAGCGACGAGTCATCCAACCCACGCAACCCATGACGTCAATGAACAGAGAAAAAGGAGACAATGAATCGACGCTGTTTCAGTTGCCTGAAGATCGCATCCGCGTGAAACTCGGAGTAGCAACCATATACTCTTAAGCGAAATTTCACTTCATATATATATATATATATATATATATACATACATATATATACATACATACATATATATACATACATACATATATACATACATATATACATACATACATACATATATACATACATACATATGTACATACATACATATATACATACATACATATGTACATACATACATATATACATACATATATACATACATATATACATACATAAATATAGGGAAGAGTTATTCGTCTGATTGGTGTTTCGTTGTTTTCTTGGATGATCGTGTCTTATGTTCGGTTCTGCTGTTTTCGTATGTAGAAGGAGTCGAGGAAATGCTTTGGGTAGTTGTTGTTTCGAGAGGTTTCATGGAGGTAATTGAGTTCATTCTTCTTAGTTTCTGCTGTACTACAATGTGTGTCTATGCGATTGAAAAGGGTTCCGAGGCAGCTTATCTTGTGTTGCGTGGGGTGATTGCTGTTGTAATTTAGTATTTGGTCAGTGTGTGTCTTCTTTCTGTACACCTGAGTTTCAATAGATCTGTTATCCGTTCTTGTTAATAAGACGTCTAAGAATGCAATTTGTCCATCTTTTTCTTTTTCCATTGTGAATGTGATACCGTCTGTGATGTTGTTGATGGCGTGAAATAAGCTTTCGGTGTGGTGTGTCTTCGCAATGGAAAGTACATCGTCGACGTAACGGTCCCAGAGTTTTACGTTGTTGTCGTTGGCGAGTGCTTGGTGTTCTAGATCTTGCATGACGGCTTCGGCGAGGAAGCTAGAGAGAGGTGAGCCCATGGGTGTGCCAGAGGTTTGTCGGTAAAGGATATCACAGTCTCGTCGGGCTTGATTTTGAGGTCTTTTATGTGGTGGAGAAATGTGTTGGCGTTTGTAACGGAATGAGTTGATGTTTTCACAAGGGGTTGGAGGATGCTGGTTAGGTATTTTGAGAGTTCGTACTTGGGTGAGCCAGGTAGAGACGATGGGGCGTAGCGGTATGTTCGGTTTGTGGATCTTGGGTAGTCCGTAGAAGCGGGCGGTAGTAGCATCGGATGGTCTGATCTTCAGGTAAGTCTTGTTATCTAGTTTTTGTTGATCCTTTAGTGACTTGAGTTTCTTGCTAATGCGGGATATGATTGTTTTTGTCGGGTTCTTGTCGAGTTTTTTATATGTATTCTTGTCTTGAAGTAGTTCGTTTGCTTTGTTGACATAGTCTGTTCTGTCCATTACAACGGTCGTTCTTCCTTTG